>JAREIS010000051.1:2927500-4407160 GCA_030060385.1 Muscicapa striata striata
GATGAATCATATGTTGCTTGCTTACTGTGAGCAACCCGTTTGAGGTTTGTTCCCTTGGTTAGAGTTGAATATCCTACTTTCCAAGCAACTGAACATGTGTAATGCATGACTGAGAGTATGCTGGCAGTCATATTTCCAGTTCTCCTAACCATTGCCTTGATTTTTCTAGGCACAATCCTTTGGTATCTGAAGGGTTTTATTTAAATTTAAATGCACCTCCTACTTATCATTTTTGTGAACCTTTCTTTTTCACCTAGCCCCCATCAAGTCCAAAGGAATGCTTCATTGTTTTGAAAATTGCTTAGTGTGAAAAGGGAGACCCTCTTTGCAGTTATATCTGTAATCAAAGAGTTCCTAGTTTTTTTTAAGTCATATTAAGCCAATTACAAGACAAGAAAATATTCAGCATAATGTTTTGAATTCCAGATTAATCGCTTCAGGTATATGTGATGTCAGTGGTTTGATTTTCCCAGTGACACACTAACCTTGGTGACATGATCATTCTGGTACCTTCTTCTCAAATGAAATATCTTTAACATAGTATCCACAGTGTAGCAGTAACTCTTAGTGTATTTTGAACACTCATGAACTTTGGACAAATAAATGACTGATACTTTTCTTTCATGATGTCCCAAAAAGTGGACATCACAATTTAAATCTGTAAATCTCACTGCTCTCCTCTTGCTGGTCCCGTTGTTTCAAGGGAGTTCATTCACTGTCTTGGATGTACTGTACTTCTGCTCCAGTCAGAAGATTTATTTCCTAGTTTCTTTAAGAGGAGGTGATGCCAAAAATCAGCTTTAAATTTTGTTTTAAGGAAAAAGAATACAAAAGGAAGCAACTGTACAAAAAAATAACCTTAACCATAATTAATCTCACTTTTCTTTGAGTTGTGTTATTCTACACTGGATGTCTTATTCATATTCTGTTTATTCTACAAGTTTAGCAGGCTCAACAAGGTAATCTGTTCTATCCTTGGCAGAGATGAGTGTTTCTCACCTAAGAAACATAGGAATAATAATTATTAGGAAGAGAACATCACTTTCTTTCATCAGTTCCTTTTAAAAAATATATTTTTAAGACATTTTCAGTGCTATTGTTTCATGTCACAAATGCTAGGAGATGACCAGTATCATAAAAGCATATGTTTAAAAATGTTATATTAGACCATATTGCACTTTCAGCTGTTATACTGACTGTCTTAGATTTGTCTTTGCAGTAACCAGCGATAAACACCACAGTCAAAAACTGTCACTGAGAGAAGTGCTTTAGATTCAATGCCCAAGTGGTGGTTAAGCCAGAAACAGTAAAATACAGTTGTGATCACAAACCATGAGGACTGTATAACTGCATCTGACACAAATATAAAAATAAGTTTTTAACAGAGAACACAAGACTTTCTCCACAGATTCCATGGCAAAATTAGCCTATTGACCAACAGCCTCATCATATTCTGCAGTGCCTCTGTAGAAGCACTGCAGTAGTCTATATGCCCACATGCCCATATGGGACATGCTTGAAGCTTCAAAAGAAAAGGACCAAAATTTTGAAAAATTGAAATACATATCTCTATTTTCCTATTAGAACAACTACGTTGTCACTATTCTCAGCTGTACCAGATTTTGTAGAACAGTAAATATGAATATAGCCCCACTATATATAAACCAACCCTTTAACTCTCTGCGTTGAAAAAGAGTTTTTAAATAATTATACCATGATATCATGGCATATCTGATATACACAGATGCAAAAGTTATCTTGACTGAAACTTAGTCTCCTGTATTGGTTTCCACCACAAATTCAGTAATTATCACCTTTCTGCCAAGCCATCTTTGGAATGTTTCTGCATACATATTACTTTCCTAGATGTTACCATCAGTTACCTGACTGTTACCTAAAAACTTTGAGATATATATATATATATATATATATATATAAACTCATATAAATGAGTCCCCCTGTTTCCATAAAATAAAAATCTATGCCAAACTGTTAAAAGATGCAATATACAATCAGACCCTGATATAAAATATTTGTTCTAAGCAGAACCTGTGACATGTTTGTCTTAGTCATCTAAAATGAGTTTAGATGACTCATTTCAGGTTCAATAGAACCTCTTCTGTGAAAAAAGCCATGCAAATATAGTATTAGGAAGTAAATTACTTGTTGTCACAATCTGTCTATCGAATTTTTAGAACATCATTACACAATTATAGTCTATAAGAGAAAAATATCCTACTTTGGAAAAAAGAATCTTTCTAGAAAAATCTCTCAGCACCATCTATCCTGGTGATCAAACCACCCTCTAGCCTTGCTGAGCTTGTCAGTAGAAGCAAATGGTGTGAAGCACCAAATGCACTTAATGAGTAAAGGTTGTGCCTGAGCATGAAATGGGAAACTTGCCAAGACATCTCTAAAGTAAATAATCCCTACAACAGACCTATTAAATGTCTTTGTATTCTATACCAGCACTTCCAGGATTGTAATAGGTTGCAAATGTTTTCATGGTAATTTTGCAAGTGAAACTGAGCCTCCAGTTTGCTCCACATTGAATGGTCCAGGAAGTCTATAGAGAACAAAAAATTGCCCAGGTAAACATTTCTAATCAAACAATCATTCTGTAATCTCTCAGTATTGATTCTTAAAGGAAACTCACAAAATATATTTTCAGAAAGTGAGAATAAGGACTCAAATTAGTAAATCTAATTTTATAAAAGTAATTCTACTATGAATATGCTATTGTTGACATTATCATCTTTCTTAACTTCTATATACTTTAGAGGCTATAACCTACCTGTTTTGGTGTCTCTCTTCTTTCTTCCCCTTTTGCCTCCTCTCCTCTTCTCTATAGTTTTCACTGTTTTTATAAAGATAGTACAACTGATATCTTGGTAGGCCTACTCACCTTGTATTTAGCTTCAAAAGCTCTTGCATTTTTTCAGACCAGTCACCCACGTTATTTCCTATCAACATGCCCATTATCCATACTTTTTCATGTTCTGCTTCACTATGTTTTACAGAATGGCCTTAGTTGGCATTCAGACATCTTTTTTATGATTATTTATTCACTATTGGCAAATTTATTTGAGCCCACTACATTATCTTGGCATTTTGGCACCACAAATCTTTCCATCCCCCATCCAGTTTGTTTTCGTTTGTGAATTTGATGCATGAGAGCCTGAGGGTTGAGCTCAGTAACTGAAACATTGTCTCTTTCTCTAGAGGTTCAGTTATGTGATTATTGTGACAGGTTTGAAGTGCTCATGTTCCTTCCCTTAGAATTTTCACTAGGTTAACTGTTTGTGAGCCATTCCATGCCCTAGATAATTCATCCCTAGACATTTGTTAACATATACAGACAAAAACAATGATGTGGTTCTTTGTGTAGCTGGTATTTCTGCTGACTTAGGTTTGCCCAAATTCCACTTGTAAGGATGTCTTGTGTTGCTGTGTACTACTGGGACACTCACATGGACCAACCCTTCTTTCCTCTTCATTGTTTCCTACCTATCCATATGCTTGTTTGTTCATGATAGATACTTTCTACTGTATCTACAGTTTTATACCTATATGAGAAGGTATTCAAAATTTACTAAACGATTCAAGACATCAAGTTAGTAATTTCTGTACCTTTGCTTCTCTGAGAAATTATCTTTTTCTGAGACACCAACATCTCCAGATAAGCATAGCTTTATTTTTATTGTAGTACTGAAAGTAAGTTCGAGGTGAACTGATTGTGATAAATTAGTCCCCTCCGTATTCTTACACACTGAAATACTGTTGAACCTCAAAAATGTGTCAAACTCTTTTTTTTTTTCCCACCAGATTTTGGTCTGGGTTCTGTCATCTATTTTAAATATGAAATCTCATTGCTTTTAGCTGTTGTTTTTGCTGCTGAAACCACAAACAGCATGTTGAGTTGGGGAATTGAGGCACTGTGCTCTTCAGACTGTTCCCTTCTTGAACTTCTTCAGTGCAAATAAAATACATGGGATTTATCTCCCTCAGGCAGTGCAAGCAAACAGAGTGGTTGTCTTGTAAGTGGGGGATTGTTTTCCATGAGTCTTGAAGAGATCATCTACCCTTTAAGGTAGATTATTAGTTGCTTTCCCATTTCCCTACCCTTTCCTTTTGAAACCAAGGGATCACAGATAATTTTCATCTTTCTATTTCTGTTGACTAAGCTTCCTTTTACCACTATAAAGACTTGAAAAATGTCATTCTTTTAAGACAGCACTATCATATGCTTTCTGCTGTTGGGGAGGCACAGCTCTCAGCTCAACTCTAGGTAACATTTCAGGGACTGAACAAACACATTTTATCCCTGAGTTCAGCTGTACTGTTTCTCAGCGCAGACTCTCTCAACCTAACAAAAAAGTCAACCTTGAAATCCTGTGAGAGAATCCTTTTACAGAAGGTTCTCTTAGTAGCTCTTTGTAATGAGACAGGACAACATTTTCAAAACAAGGAAAAATCTCTTAGTCAACCTGACTGTTGCATTTTAGGGCAGTTGAAAATGGTAAAGCCAAACTTACATGCATGCCTATGCCCAGATTCTCACATGTTTCAGGCTTAAAGAACCAGGATTTGATATCTCTGCACCACAAAACAATTTTTGACATCCTTCATACTTTTTTTTTTTTTTAAGGCCAACCAAAGTATTTTCAAAGGTTTATATGTTTTTTCTCCATAGTTATTACTTGTTTGAAATTATTTTCTGATTACTTGTCTTCCATTGTACCTCCAAATTATAATTGTATTTGTATTCTGAATTTGTGATGGCTTCTTCATACAGATTCTGGTATGTTAATTTATGAAAGCATGTTATATATTATAGACTGATATGCATTGCTTCTTGAAATACTTTTTTTCAGTAAGCACACTGAGCTTACTGAAAAAGGGTTTTGTATTTTGCAGTTACAATCCAGACAGGGTTAAAACTAAGCTAGCTCCAAAGTTCTGATGAAGTTTGTGTTGTATAATTAGATATACATTTTTAGAGAAAGTTCCATATTCACTGTCTTCTAGATAAGATTATATTTTTAGTATACATCGTTAGTGACCTGTTTCTTCTCTTTACAGTTAGAGCTTTATATCATGTTGAATTTATTTTTCCCTAAATATCTTAAAAACTGTGAATTATTTTGTGGTCTTAGGGGATGAGAATTATGATTCATTTGTATTAGGCAGCAAATTTATTTTATTTTTAATTTTTTAAACATTTCTTTCACTGTGATTTTTTCCACTTTTATTTGGTAAGAAAGGTTAGGGTTTTTTTGTACTTCTGTGCTGTATTTCCTTCTTTCCTTTTTTCCTTCTTTCCTTCTTTCCTTCCTTCTGAAAATATTTCCAGTTGAAAAACATCTTGATTATTAAATATCACAGTTTCTAATATGTAGGTATTGTAGTTTTATTTGTGTTCCGTTCTTCAAGTTGCTTGAAGAATGCTCCTATATACTTTTGTTAAAGCCCAATTCATTTCTGTGAAAATACTTGTCATAATTCCTCAAAAGGATGTCATACATAGTGCATCTATAAGTTCTGCAAAATTCCATGATATTTCATGAAATAAATTCTCATGAAATTTAAAGAATTTCATTATATTAAATATTTGAGTCTGTCATTCCTGTGTTTATGATAATTATTTCTAAGCCATCCAGTAACATATCATTAAAACTTGAGATGCTAAATGAAAAGTATTGTTTGATTGTACAGGAAATATTTTATAAATATTTGCAAAAGAGAATAATAATCTTGAAGCAGTTGTTTACAAAGAATTCTGATGGTCATGATAGTTACATGAAAGAAAACGAAGTATTAAAAGGTACAGAACAATTAGAATATTATTTAAATGTCAGTCCTGATCTCTTGATTCTACTTTATGAAATACTGCAATATACTGTAATGATTTTTTTAAATGTTTCTCTGATAATACTCTCCATCTTTTTTTTTGTTTAATGTCAAATCTCTTGCTAAAGAAGAGTGGAAAATCACTGGCATATCTGTAGAGGCATCACAATTTTCAAGATAGAATTTTAATGCCAGTCTGAATCCAAATCTTAAAGTTGAACTGGGTTACCCACATACATAAATTCTAATTTAATTTTTATTCCTTGTGTATGTGCCAAGAGTTATATATAACTTTCATTTGTACATACTTTCCACAATCCAAAATAATCAATTTATGTAGAAAAAATATGTGAGATCACTGCTGTCTCCATTATATTTCTGCTTCGTGTTCCTCATAATGCACCATGGACCTGTAATTGTAGTATGGTGCAGTCTCATCATTTATACATTATTCCATCAAAGAAATACCACTGATACTAATCATGTAAACACCAAAAATTGCTGCTTATGTTTGATACACTCAGGTTGGTAGTATATCCAGGACTAAATGCTTGCATTAGAGCATATTCATATTGTAGGCAGTGGGATTTTTCTCTTAACTTTGGTTGGAAGAGGAGCTGGAAAAGGTGCAAAAGTGAAGGGGAGAATGAAATAGAAAAGAGCAAAGAATAAAATTGAGATAGAATGTTGAAAAGAAAAAAAATTGTAAAATATATCAAATAAGTAGATACTGAAAAGGTTAAAACTATGGGTTGAAAAGGGAATGTTTGCAAAGGTCGGCTAACAAGAGGTTAGCTGTAGAATCATAAACAAAAAAAAAAAAAAGGAGAAAAAAAAAGGAGAAACTAAAATGAGTCAGACAGTCAGACAGAAAGTAGGCAAAGTGTAGAGAAATGAAGAGAGAGAAGGAAATTCATCCTGCTGGAGATAGTTTCTCCTGTCACTCACAGATAAGTATTGCCTCTAGAAAGGTCAGTTCAGGCATAGCCAAATGACAGAAGTGATAGGGGAGAACCACATCATCTGATGTAAGGTGAATAAAATAGGGCTCAAGAAGTCGTTTTTATCATTGATAGGACAGTGTTTACTTTGACAAATCAATGAATTCCCCCGTGGAATATTTGGGGAGTTCTGGTGATTTTGACTAACCTTTTTTTTTTTAATCCTGCCGTTTCTGAAGTCGGATTTCTCACCTAAATGCATGGTATAGCATATTCTTGTGTGGACAGAATATTGAAGCCTTAGAAAGAAACTGATCTTGAAAGAGGTAGTGAATACCAGGACCATACTTCAATAAATTTCATAATGTAGTTAAGAAAATGGTTTGTGAAGGTTGATTTGAAAACTCGTTTGAGAAACAGATCAGGTCTTCGGTAAAGAAAACACAACATTGCCTTGTTTCAGTGATGTCCCCAACTTTAGTATTGTGACTACAATTCAACTGCTGTTTCAGGTTCTTTTTTCTAAATTTATGCTTTCTTTCATCCTGTAATTGAGTGTTAGGTATTTAGAGTCTGTAGGATTTTATAAAAATTAGTAGTGCTGACTACTATTTTAGTTAGGTAACAACAGGAAAAACAACCAAGTGCCAAATTATGTACAAAGCTTCAGGATTTAATTTTCATGGTTGTTAAAGTTGCCATATATATTAAATCCAGTAGATGATGATATAAGATGAATATATATCTCATGTTGCAGCATATTCCTTGCATAATTGACAGAATAGTTAGTGAATCCTTCAGACTGGTTTGGTTTGCTCTTTTTGTGTTTATTTTTAGTCACATGAGGTAATGTTGCATTTATAGTTAATTTCCTTTTACTTTAACAAAACTGTTTTACAGGATAATTTCAGATTATATTAACAAATAGAAAGGGCATGACAGAAAGAAAGCAGCATGATAAACGTTGTGACCTTCTAGAAACAGTATGGCATGCATAAAGGACTGCTGCATTAAATGGACAAGGGGGGAGAAGGAAGTGGGTAATTATTTGTAGCAGTGCTTTTACTGTTGTTGGAATGAGACAGACTAACAGTGGCAGCAGTCATTTTGCTGAATCAAAGTCCATGTTAGTCGCATTATACACTGCCACAAAAGGTTGTTAAGGCTGGTATTAGCATGTACCACTGAGGACATTGGAAGGACTCGATCTGTCACACTAAATCGCCTTCTTGCCCTCAACCATTGAAGTCTCCAGCTCCTCTGACATGTTCTTTCATTAATGGCCTGGCCTTGACAACTGATCCTAATTGCCTCTGAACCGCACTTCATGTATTATTGGTGTCTGCCTGCCCTGGTTCTTGTCAACAAGCCACAGCATGCACAGGGTGTGCCCGGTGCCTTTTGCTGAAATGATGCTCACATAGTCGTTTACCTCTGAGGGTTTGGGTCTCGCTGGGAGTGAAGTATAAAGCTAAAGATCTTCCTGTCTCTTCTTGGTAATACTTTAATGTGGACCTGTGCTATGTACTTATTAGGCATGTATGAAGACTCAGAATAGCACCAGGCCAATTATGCAAGATTCCATTAAAGCAGAGACTGTAAATGCAAAACAAAACGTGCCTGCATTTCAGTTACTGAATGTTTGTTTATTCCTTCTGAAAAGCTTATTGAACTAGAATGTATGGCTTACACTCAATTTTTCATAAATAAAAATTCTGAGTTTATTAGAGGTAATAGTATAGAAGAAATATTATCTGTAATATTGACAGTTTCTGTTGATTGAAGTGTTCTGGCTACAGAAATAGGTAGGAAAAGGATCCCATTAGTTGAGATGTAAGTAAAGAAATCCTGTCTTATTTTTCCTTAAAGAAAAATTAGGCAAAGACTATATTAAAATCTTAATGTTCTTTCCTTTTTCATGACACAGTTTCATAAATATATTTATTAATATTTCTGAGAATCTTTTCAAACGTACATTTTATTTCATAAAGCAGTACCTTGCTTTTCCTGATTCTAAACTCTTTTAATTTTCAGTCTTGCAGATTGTCAAAAATGTATAGATTTTAATTCTACTTCTGTAATATGCATTGTGTTTTTCCTGTGAAATTTTATTTTTAATTCTATAGTCCCATATCTGCTTGCCCAAAACGTTTATGTGTTTTAAGTGTGGTTATGATTTAAGACTTTTATAATTTTTTATAAGATTGTCTATGATTACTTCAGTCATCAAGAAGACTGAATAATTTGAATGGGGAGCCTTTTAAGCATGCAAGTTCTACCAGTGATAATAAAAAATAAATCACAGAAGCTCTTTGGTGCTAGGTATCATTTAGCCTAATCTAGACAGTGACATTTGGGCCACTAACAGCATAATCATAGTTATTGCTACAAATTGCTCCATGTTTGAGTTTTAATGTTATAAGTAAATTATGCCACAGGATAAAATATATGCTTCTTTGGGAATTAAACATGTTTATTTCAGCAATGTGGGTATGTAATACTAGGAGAAGGCAAATTTCTTTCATGTGGTAATACTGCCACCTTCTGAGCCAGTGAAGAATGATTCAGAGATGCAGCAGTTTTCTGTCTTGGGGACTTTCTGAAGAGTGTGCTGCAGGTTGATGGTTTGCTTGGAGTCAGCAGTGTAAGGTCCCAGACTCAAAAGTGCTCGAGACTGGAGATTGCCTGAAACCTGTAGCTGAAATTGTTTCAAAATGCACTCTGGAAGGCAGTTTAACTTTTCTTGGAGATTGCAGTCCTACTGAGAAAGTCTAGCAGACTAGAAGAAATAGGAGGAGTCTATGATGAAACTTATGATAAAAATGCTTTTCTAAAGATGTACTGCCATTGAAGTCCAAAACCAAAAATCATTCTTCCCTATACTTTGTCGAAGGACTGATCTTGAGTTAATTCTGATGCAAGAATGACATAGAAAGTTCAGTGGTTTTAGGACAGAGGTGGCCACAGCTGGGATTAGGAGATGAAGGGGACTGTGGATGTTCTTTCACCATCATTCATTCAGACAACGTGCCCTTCAGCAGAACAGCAAGCCCTTCTGATTTTCTCGAATTAGGAAGATTAGCATGAAGCGCATAATGCGAGATGATGGAATTTGTCATAATTTGCATTGTCCTGGAAAGATTCAGTTTGATAGAGCGATGCATCTCAGAGCATGTCATGTCCCACGGGCAGGTCATGGAGGAAACTCGGCAGAAATAATTTTGCGATATGTGCATCAGTTGTAAATGCCTCATAACCAATTTGTCAAAAAAGAAAAAAAAAAGAAAAAAGAGGGGAGGTCAGGAGAGTTGAAGGAGGTGGGCATTTGCCCAAACACACATGGAAGTTATGGTATATGGTAATGGTAATTTAGACTTGTGTCATTTTGGAATAAGATGGGATTACACACAAGTAATGAACACATTGACTAGATACTTGCCAAGTTACTGGTACAATGTTTTTTTCTGTAGTATATAAGAAAGGTGGATCTTTCACCAATTGCGTTGTGAATTTTATTTATGAAAATTCCTTACAGAAATTATCAGACACAAGAGAGCTTCAGGATCAGTTTTCTCAGCGATTGCTTCTGACCTTGATAATGTTCCCAAACTGCAGATAGAAAAGGATAATCAGCATGTAGTTGACAAAACGGACATGACAGTGCTACTTACATGCTGTGGCATTTCTGGGAATAAGCATGTAGAATTCAGACAGGCAAGGGGAACACACTTATTTACAGTAGCATAGCAAGAAGAAAAGGTCCAATGTCATGAATTGACCATGGTTTATTTATGGACCATCTGACAATGAAGCAACAGTCTTTGATATTTAGAAATCTTTTTTGCCCAAGAACATTATAACTAGTGCTCATAGGCTATGTTATTTATCATTTCAATATCTGATTCTACTTGAGGAAGACATTTTGCAATGTCTCCTGTATTTGTCTTTCTTTATACATTTCAAACAACAGATTAATGCCGGTGGTTCAGTAACACTGATCATTTGTGACAGTTGAGCATTTGTGAGTTGAGGGTCTAATAACAAAAACAAAATAAAAGAGGGAAAAATAAAAAGGAAATTGTCACTTCTAAGGACCTACTTTACTGTCTGTGGGATCCAAATAATTCTTTCTACCTGAGGTTGATTGTCAGGCTGGTGTCTTTCAGATGGTTAAAGTAGAATCCTAATTTTTGAAAACTGAATTACCTTAGGGTACAACTCAACATAAATAAATCTTTCAACACCCAGTACCTAGAATCAAGATGCGTGTGAAACCAGTAACACTGCAGTTACAATTTGATCAAGTGTGTTTATGTGAGTTTTTGGAAGAAAGTATTTATAGGGTTCTGCATTTAAAAAAAATGTGTTTTAGTAATGTCAGGCCAAATCTCTCAAATTATTTTTGTCTGCAAAATATTAGCTGTATAGATTCTGTAGGGTTTTGATATGTTGGTTTTTTGCAGTTTACAGCTTTAAGTTTGCAGACAAATTGCTATGCTAGTCAAGGATCATAATTAATGTGTGGTACTGGTGAAGAAAAAATACAATTTCAGTAACAAGTAAAGGCTCCTATATCTTGTCTGTAGCTTGAAAAAAAAAATGGACTGTATCTTTTATTGCATCAAAACCTCAGATCCTGTATTATTAAGTATTGCACTGTACATGTGAAGAAAAAGAATGTTTAGAAGCCTTAGTGTGGTTTTATTACTTTGCTGGGTTATACATGCTGATTGTATTTCTTAATGACGGAATAAATAATCTTTGCGTTTCTATATTTAAAGGTTGGTGGGTGTTTTATTCTTAAGATACATTCTGGTAACTTCTGAGTGAAAAGCAACAAGTGTCCAGTTTTTCTATATTTTTTTTACTGATTTTTTCAGAAAATACTTTGCACTGTCTGCTGGTCACTTCACTAATATAGCTTGGCTTTGAATTTTGTAGCCTTATGGTGATGAGTGAAAAATTTTGATTTAGTAAGTAATCTTTAAAAAATTCAGAGCAAAAGATCTCTAATTGATAGTGTTTTCCTGTGTAACTTAATTATAGAGTATAGAAATACAACATCTAGTGGTATGAGAGCAGAGCTCAAACATACAGAACTTGTTGAAAAATAAGAGGTAATAATATTTGTTATGTAAATTTTTCTCCATATTTTCCATATCTGATTGTGAAGGTTCATTTAGCACATTTTATAGGGTCCATGTGGTGTCACCATTCAGTAGGTTATTGTGTTGGGTAGAATTCACACATCTCTTTTTTTTTTATTATTATTACCTTTGAAGAAAGGCTGTATGTAATATGAGATTTTTGGTGTAATTTTATTTTAAATGGGGGACATTCTAAAATAAATAAAAAGCTGAGATAAGGATCAAGTTCAATGATACTGTGCAAAAGGAAGAATAGAAGCCAAAAAGAAGAAAATTGCAAAGTTTTTTTCTAAGTTTATAAGGAATTCAGAGAGAAAAAAACAAAACTGCTTCCACATCTGAAGTTTTCAGAGAAATTAAGGGAAAGAAGACTTTGCTCATGCACAGAAACTGTTCTTTGAAAATTACTTTGCTTTAAAGGAATTTTGTCTGCTGATTATCAATGACTTCCAGTTTAGTTTATTGGCATGAAGAAAAACCCAGTTTTGTTTTTCCAATTATTCATGGCACAGATTTGATCTAGAAATTGCTGATTCATCTGTGTTCTTTCTATTCTTAGAATTCTTAACTTAAAAGATTCTTCAGATTCAATTCTTCTGCAATACAGAATATGTATCCCTGTCTTCTTCTGATTCCTTAGAGCTTCCAATGTAGTTTTTAGCTTCTGAACATCTGAAAATCCCTGTCTAAAGGCAGACATTGGAATAGTCTGTGGTTTTAGCATCCTTTGTATGTTGTGCCAGTCACCCAGGAGAAGGCAGAGAGAATGGAAGGCAAGAGAACAAAATTTATTCAGGGAGAGGGCAATCCTTCTATTTCTCTGGAGTTAGGTCTTTTACTGGACTTCATGTTCCTGGCCAGTGAGACTTTGGGCTTCATCCTTTGAGAACTCAATGTTTTAACTTTCTGTAAAAGCAAAGTAGTGCAAAACAAGCTTAGTGCAGGGGTCAGCATGGATCTTTATAACTTGTTTTGGTATCAGATATGGGGATGTAAATCTTAAACCTTTTGATGTCATATAATTTCTTCAGGGATAAAATTTATGTAAATAATGGTCCTGTAATTATGTAACTATACAGAGAACCAAAGAGAAGCTAAATATTTTAGTAATTTTCCTTGTTGGGAATTCATAACTAAAGCATCTGTTTAAAATCATTAGACTATTTGTGAATTCTCTAGAAATTTAGAATAATATTTTATAAAATTCTGTTACTGGAGGTCTTAGGATTAGGAAGGGGAGGAGGCAGTCATTTCTCTTCTGGTAGACCAGAGTAAAATACAGTTAAGTCAGATAGTACTTTACAAAGAGTTTGTCTTCTGCATCTTCTTTTCAATTGGTCTATAAAAATGGGAAAAGGGTTGGGAGGAGAAGAAATAGGAGTGCAGAAGTAATATTGTTTATATGTGAGACACAGTGAATATAGTATTCTGACAGCATTACAGTAAAACTTGTGAATCTGGGAGGGGAAATACACAATCCATAGATTGGAAATTGAGTCTAGACTGCACTCACACAGCTAAATTGTACAATGCTCAGTCTGTTGGCATTTCAGCTACTTCTGTATTGCATTGTTCTGAGAAGGTAAAACATATGGAAAGTAAACCATAAGATATTAGCATTAAGAGGAATTGCAACTAGACAAGGAAACAAGGGGAAAACTATTCTTAGTGACTAGGAATGTCTGAGGCATATTCATTCAAATGTGGAATGGTGTGGGATGGAGCTGTGAATTACACAGATGTCCTGCTCATCTGCCAGTCCATACAGACATTCCAGAGAATCAGAGAATGGCTGAGGTTGGAACAGACCTCGAGAAGTCATATTGTCTGACCTCCTGCTCAAGCAGGTCCACCCTGAGCAGGTTGCCAAGGACAATGTCCAGATGCCTTTTAAACATATACAAGGGTGGAGAGGGTAGAGACTCCACATCCCCTCTGAGTGATCCATGCCAGTGCTCAGTCCTACACAGTAAAAAAATGTTTCCTGATGTTCAGAGGGAGCATCCTGTGTCTCACTTGGTGCCCACTGCCTCCAGTCCTGTCACTGGGCACTGCTGCTGAAGCCTGTCTCCATTTTCTCTGCAGTCTCCTTTCAATTATTTATGTATACTGATGAGATGCCCTACCAGAGCCTGCTTTTCTCTAAAACCAATAGTCCAAGTTCTCTCAGCCTTTCCTAATAGATGAGATTCTCCAGTCTTTTAATCATTTTTGTAGCCCTTTGTTGAACACTGTCTCTTGTACTGGGGGACCCAGAACTAAACACAGCACTCCAGGTGTGGAAACAGTAGGAGTAGAGGGGAAGGATCAACTCCCTCAACTGCTGGCAGTGCTCCTCTGAGTGCAGCTCAAGATGCCATCTCACTATTACTATTACTATTGCTATTGTTATTGCTATTGCTATTACTAGATCTTACTATTATTGCATTATTACTAGATTACTAGATTACTAGATTACTAGATTACTAGATTACTATTACTATTACACTATTACTATTACTATTGCAATTTGTGAAGTGAAAAGTGAGGTTTCTGCCCAGACTCCTGAACAATGCAAAATGTCCCTTTCCCACAGATCTTCCTGTGTCCTCAAACAAAATAGCAAAAAGCTGTGGAACAATATAGGTCTGGGTTGTAGCAAGGAGAGAGTTTTCAACATTTATGCTTGTTTGAGTAAAGAGTATGTAATCTGTGCAAGAAGTTAACTGGTTGAACTGACTTAGATGTATTTTTAATTTAGCACTTCAGAGTTTGGAGAAAAGTAACAAGTATTGCCAAGGTTTAATTTGGCATAATTTTTAAAAGCTGTTACTTTTTTTTTTTTTTTTTTTTTTTTTTTTTTTCTAAACCGGAATCTTTTTCTTAAACCTAAAAATTTGGAAGAAATTTCCGGGAAATAAATAGCTTTTGATTTATTCTTATAAAATGGATAAGCCATAAAATAGTTATTTAAGTGTGAGTTTTCTCAGCAATGCTGCAGGAAATTAAGATGTCGACTATACTTGCAGACATCTCATTTACTGAATCTGTAGTGTTATTCTGAGAAGTACTTGATGTAGGGCATGGAAGACTGTAAATTGAAAAGAGAGGAAGCAGAGAGAGCTATGGATGAGTGAGACCTCCAGTATGACTGGTGGTGTTTTCCTGTCCCAAGAGGGAAGACCAAAGCGGATTAAAGATGAGCAAGTTCCAAGTGATTAGTTCAGTTTATTACACTCTCAGCTGAATCCCTCTTTGTCTATGTGCTTCCCCAGCCTTCCCTCCTGTTCAGAGTATCAAAAAGTTAATTACTGTAATTTAAAAAATGTACATACAGAGCCTCAGTACATGTAAATCATGGGGGAGGGTCTGAAACATTGCTAGCCTGCCTTGGCACCTCACCACCACTTTTGCCATTCTTTTTTATTTTAGCTCTATGCAATATGTCTGTTCACAATTCTGTTGTTTACTATGCTAAGCAGGAAAGGTGGCTGTTCGTACTTGTTTCCTAGCCCTATACACAATTTTTATTCCTTCATCTATATTCATCTATATATAGATTATATTTCCCTTCCTTTTGATTATAGAAAAGATTTCTCTGCAAAAAGAATTAAATACCTTCGTCATTTAATTAGCATTCAGGGGAGCTCAGCATGACAGTAATTTAAAACAAAAATCCTTTATTTTTACCGTACTAGTAGTTAACTAACTGTATTTTCATATTAAGATTACAGTTCATAAAATGTTCTATTTTTCTGAGTTCTCCATTTCTCCATGGGAGCTGCTAGCTTCTAAGCAAATTTGAAACTCTGGTTGTATGTAAGAGAGACTCAAAACTGCAGAAGTATGCATGTATAATATAGATATTGAATCTTTTTAAAAATGGGATTTCCTGTGGAAGTTGAATAACTAATAGCAGCTACTGTGGTCTATACTTTTAATTTTGTTCATCAGTGTTACATCTGCACTTTCTGGATATTGAATGTGCTTTGATAATAAAATTCTGCTCTAAACTACACATATGTAAGTAAACTTAAGAGAAAAACTTTAGTCCATTATATGCCAATTACAGTCCTGAACAGATAGTAGTGATATGCTGAGCAGTGATTGGGTAAGAAATTTACCCAAGGTAAATTAGAATCTTTTTTACTGTCTGCAATTCTTATTTGCTATGAAGTGCTAAAAATATTAATGAAGTGTCACTCTGAAAACACTGTTGTTTCATATGCAAAACAGAGTATAGAGAATGCTGGAATACAAAAATTTAAGGCAGTATTTAAAAGGAGTTGGAGAGATAAAGAATCAATGCGAAACTTAGGGATTTAATACTGAGGTTTATTTGTTTCATACTCATATTCTGGCTTTACCAGGGTACATTCTTGTATGATATGGTAAATTACATTTGAACTGAAAGTTTATAGCAGTTACTAGAACAGCAGCAAGTTAATTGAGATTTTTTTCAGTATATTTATTTATTTACTTAATTTTTATTTTCTAAACAACTTTTTTGCAATCAAAAACTGTCCCTTAAGCATGTAGATATGCTTGAAGGTCAAGTTGAAGGCAACCCTATTAAAATAATTCAGAAAAACTTCAAAAAACCTGAAGGACTCCCATCATATGTAGAGTTCTTAGGATCTAGGGAAGTCTTACAGGAGAAGTCTCTTCTGTGTGTGCATCGTAGGCTTGATACATACTTGTATTGTGGGCATGTCTGAGATGTGAATAGTCACAAGTGTGTGTGAAGTTTCTACTCTGGATGAGCTGACAGATGTCTGGAGATTTATAAATATAGAATAAAATTTATGGACAGGAGAAAGCAGAAAAAAAAAAAAAATGAAAAATTATAAGCCTGTTTATGCAACCTGATTTTTCTTTCTGCTCTCCTCCCATTCAAATGACTTGCGTAGACTTCTGAAATTTATACCAGCCTGTGCATCACTGTGAGGGTTTGTCCAGAGCCTTCTATAGATTCAGAGGAATTTCAGATGGGAAACCAACTCTCTTTCCTCAACAATTTAGTACCTGGGATTCTACTGAATTGTTTTTGGTGAGGGACTGTTTTCTCAGAAAAAACGCATTTAGCTTTTAGGAGTTTACTAGTAGCTCAGAAATGAGAAATCTCAGTTACTTTTTTTTCCCAGGCTTCTCTTTTTCACATTTGTGTGTCCACTTCTCCCACAGGAAGATATAAAATATTCTGTATTAATGTTGCAGGTTTTCTATAGCTACATATATGCTACGTGATTTTAGATTTTGATTATCAATATGTCTTGATGCAATGGTGGCCCTCAAAAAAAGTGATGAAAATATAGCCATTTATGTGCTAAATAAAGATTGTTATTTATTTCAGCTGTAATAGTGTTAAAGATATTGCCTTTAAAATACATTCATAAAAGAAACAGTAGATGGAAGATCCATAAAGATATTGTTTTTAAGCTTCACTTTGAAAAGCTCATGGTTAGGCAAAACCAGAGTTTTCTATTCCATCCTTAACCTTTACTCTGGCTTTCAGATCAAGTACCCATATAGTTATAATAATTACTTATTAAAAACTTTAAAACTTTAGCATAATTGCAGTACTTTTCAGCATTAGTATACTGAAAGATTTGGGGTGTTTTTGAATTGTTTGAAATATTTTAAAGATACTTATTGTTTATTTGTAATGAGGACTGAGGCATACAGATGTGAGATTTACTTATAATTAAATTTAACTCGTTTACAGGCCAGTTGATTACTATGTATAAGTCTGTGTTTGCAACTGAAAATATTTTATTAGTTTGAAAGAGATTCCTTATAGCACTCACTTAAAATGAGAGATTAAATTTCTGCTATAGGTATAAATGTAAGTGAAACTTCCCCATGGCACTGTACTAGGTGATGCCATAGTTGTAGTGTAGATGTTTAGTGTGGGCTGAAGGTGGTCTGAAGCATAGGCATATAAGCAAGGCCTTAAGTACTAAGGAGAACTAACTATGAAAACTTATTCAGTCTTAGGACTTTGGGCAGGAATTTCAAGTGTAATAATCTTTCACTTAGAGATCTAATTTCTGCTAAAGACATGCTTGAGATACACAATGTACAACAATATCGTGTGTATTTTCGTAAGTTATTTTTGTGTACTGTATAGGTGATGGATTCTAAACCTCAGGTATCAGGAGGATCAAACTAATACAAATTGATGTTACTTGCAGGCTTGCATTTTAGCACGTCATAGTGGTTTAGGTTGTAGAGCGGTGTAATAGTATCTCACTGGGATCATGCTGTCAGATCCATGGATATTGCCAGGCTTGGGATTTCATCATTATAGGAGCTTTATTTACTTCTACTGTGATTCTATAAAAAAGCTTAAAACAGCTATGCTATGTCCTTTTTCAAAGTGGGTTACTGCTTTTGTTATGCATAACAATTTTGACTTAACTGGGAGATTTCAGACTACACTGCAGTACTCTGTCAGCTGTGAAGCAAATGACTCAGCTGTCCTGGAGACTAAACTCTGGTGTCCCCCTAGAATAACTTTAAGCTTTACTGACAGTGTGACTTTCAGGAGCTCTGGGTGATGCTGTGTATATTTGTAAAGAAATATTCTGTTTAAGTCTCCAGAGCTATTAGTCATATATCCTTCAGGAAAAAGTTCCTATTAAATCCTTGCTGTGAATTAAAATGTTTTTAATATACTTGAATAAATTACAACTAAATATCTTTGTGAGGATGAAAGAAAAAAGTAATCTGATTAGGAATGTCACCTGCCATGTTGCAAAACACATGATGTTACTATTACTAGTCTCATGTTAGATATCTATGCATTATTTTACTGCTAATTCAGACAGTCTGGGCTCAAGGATCTAACTGGGTAAGACTGGAAATGAAAGGTTAAAAAATCTTATGATGCTCACTGAAAATCATCTGAATATCTGTTTCAAATACAAGGCTTCCTTTCCTGGACCAGACCTGGACAATTTGTTTTATTGTACTGGTTCTTTTCCTGTAAATTTTTGTGTTACCATGTTTCCCTCGTTGTTAATTTTTCTTTCTGTGGAGTCTCAGAACTCTAGAAAAATGGCCAATTTGTATGCTTGGAGATTGATTAAAACTGTAATTTAACTTTTAGGACCATAGTTGCATCAAGTTTTAGAGTTGGTTGTGGGACACTGTAAATTCTGTAGCATACTTAATTTTGTGCAAGAAAGCAGACTAGTTCTGTTGAGGTCTAATATATGCATTTTATGCACCTGCAGGTAGTTATCTTTAGGTTCATTCATATTTTGCCAGTTAGGACAGACAAACCCAGTGCCTTTGTGATAGAAAGAAACCTTCTTAGCTTGTAGAGGAAAAGGCCCTCTTCAATGTCTTAGCAATCCAAGGTCAAATAGGGCTGATACAGATGATCAATATCACTTTGAGATCTCTAACATGCTAGACTTCTGCAACAGGCTAATTGCGTGACAGTAAAAGTCATGAATATATATATGAAGAAATATATAAAGACAGAAATATATGAAGAAGGAAATTGCACTTACATTCTTGCTTTAGAAAATTGGGCATAAAAAGCCCTAAATTGTTAAGATTTTTTTTCTATTCCATGGTTGACCAAAGAACTACTCCTGTCAAGGTCAAATGCCCAGTAAGCAAGATTGGCAATGTTGTGACTAATCCACCAGCAGAAGAGGCTTCTGTTTACATCTCTGCATACATGGCAGTTCCCTGCCTCTGTGGAAAGGGGATTGTAATAATAATAATTGAACAGGATGGGATACCTGAGAAGGCTGGGATGAGTGCAGTGAAATATTAGCACTAAGGGCAGTTGTATTACTGAATAATGTTTGATTTACTTTTTGTCATATTGGGGTCATATGGCTTGCAAATGTTGCAGCTGTTCTATGACACACCCTCAGATGAGACTCACTTGATTTTATTCCTGCTGGTTTAACTTTGTTAAAATTTAGTTTGTCATGCTAAATTGGACTTTGACAAGTGTTATCAAATATATGTAAATTCTGGAGTTTTTAGATTGATGTCAGCCCTAGGACAAAGAACACATAAAGTTAAAAAGGAAGATTTATAGGATGTGTTTATTTGGGACTTGGTCCTCTAGAGACAATCACAGCACTCTTCTGGTAGTGGGAAGGAAAGGATTTGAGTATTCTTTAAATGGGTGGCTTACTAAACATTTGTCAAACATTTTCTTTCTGGGCCTTTCCCTTACATGAAAGAGTCTGTCAGATCTTATTCTGTATTTGAGGAATTACCTTAAGAATCTCAGTCAACTCTGCCTGTGGCTCAGATTGTTCAAAGTTCCAGCTTTCTTTATGGCAGTAACAGGTCTTTTTTTCCTAAATTCTGAAAAGGTAGCAATAAATTTGAATTCAATAAATGAAATTTGAAATTAGGTGAAGATAGGATGATGACAAGTTTTCAGTGGTTACAAAACATCCTTTCTTCCAACTTTATACTTTAAAATGCCTGATAAATTAAGAAAAAAATAATCCCTGGGCTGAAATACACGGTTTACTTACTTCCCATAATTCCTGAGTAAGTTTCAGAAAAAAAATTTAAAATCACTTTACCTATACAGTGAGTTGCAGAGTCTTCAGAAGAAAAGTGCTACAGGGGTAGCTGTGGGTAGAAACTTTAAATTTGCCTTTTTGTAACTCGTCTCAGGAAAAATCCCTTATATATTAAGAAGATTGAGTGTAGCAATTGGAAAGTAATATCAAGAACATATCAGGATTTTTTGGGAAAAAGAATTATCTTCTAACATTAAAGTTAAGGAATAAAACTTTGCAGAAGTGTGATAATTTGATTGTTTTACTGTGTTTGGTTGTTTACTAAATGTCCTGCTAATGAGTTTGGGTTTATCTTCCTAAATAAAAATGTACACTCATAATGCAAATGCATTTATATTTCACTTACCATCCAATCTATCTGAAGTTTCTATTTGTATCCTGAATTTTTGGTATTTCCTGTTCAATGCTTAAGTTTTAATCTCTGATACGTTAATATTATGTATATGTGAGTGTTTACTTGTCTCCCTGTGTGGTAATACTAAAACTGAAATCATCAATAAATTAGTTTCCTGCTTATGCTACTCCTACTTTTCTAGTACTTAGACTAATATTAGAAATATGTTTTTAATACAAGGCATATTCTAGCTTTATGGAATTGCTTCTTTATTCCTCCTGCACTTTCCTTGGCACCTGTATGTAATAAGAAAGTACAAGCCAATGCTAATATTGTGGTAGTTTAGCACCCAAAATGAGGACTGGTATTGCACAACTTCTCAGGAACCTAGAACACTTTATGCCTTTAATATTTACTTCTTTTCAGTCAAACGGGGGGAACCATTTAATATAATTTTTTAACTCTTTTTTTAAAAGCTGTAATAGTGGTTTAGTATTTCTTCTGTGGGAGTGGGAAGAGGACTGTAATGTATGCTAGAATATCTTTGTTAGGCATCTAATCCACGGAAATTGTATAAAATAAATTATTTATTTGTTACGATAAATTTGTGGCAATAATATTTTTACTTGTTCATTTCAATTTTTCCATAAAAAATAGCAAATGCAGACAGGTTTATGTTAAGCTGCTTGTTGTTTTGTTATGAACTTAGAATAAGATTATTTGCTTGAACCCCTCTATCTCTGCAGTACAGTATAATACAAGTCCTGATCTTGCCATTAATCACACAGCAACTGACAGTAATGCATTCAGCAAAAACAGTGGTTACACCTTTCTTATACGCACCATCCTCAAACAAAACAAATGGTCTAGTAGTGCAGCTCAGTATTCATTTGATTTAATCCTTTTTGTCTTATAAAATGTCCATAATGTTTTGTGAGCTTTCTATTTGAGAAGCTTGCCATCCAATTAAAAGATAATGATCATGAGTTCTGTAATAATCAAGTTTTGTGTCCAAATTAGTTTTGTAGTCTCATGCTGATCTTCAGGAAGGCATTTCCCACATGGATGAGACTTCGTCTGCATAATAGAAAGTTTTATTCTTCCCAAGAACAGGAGTTTTTATTCCACCTACAAAAGCTATGCTGGCTGCAGGCTACTTAGGGTCTCAAAGATTTCAGCTAATATAGTGAAAATTTCATTGAAAATGTTTATTTGATTAAATTAGAATGTCACTATTTCAAATGTAAATTTTGAAGCACTGCAGACAAACTGTAGCTTCTTAGAATTAATCAAGTGTCTTTTTGAAACATGAACATACATCACACCATTTCTGTTATGGTAATATTTATATGTGCATGTATTTTAGCTGTGTATATGTATATATTTTATGATCAAAGTTTATAAATTTTGGAGCATGAATTACTGAATTCACTGTAGCTGTGTATTACTATTAGCAGCAGTAATAAATGACCAGCTCCTTCAAATGTGACTGGATTTATAGATGCTACATCCTTTGAGTAATGAGCTGTTCTTTACCTTGACACTTTTCATGTCTTAAGTGTTTTTAATCACATACTGCTTATATTACATTGATTATCTGAAAGAATGTTGAAGCTTTAATGATCCTTGTTTTGTCAGTGTAAGAACTTAGCAGTACCCATCATATGATGTTATTCAGTATGACAGTTACTCAGCTTATACTTCAGGGAAAATATCAAAGCTGATATCTAGTTTGTAGTATAAGTAATCTTTCACGATTACCAGTTAGGATGATTTGGTACTGCCATCACCCCAGTGGCTCCTGTATTCAGTTTTTCTAAAGATTTTATATTTCCATTTGTTAGTCTTTCTACTCTTCAACTGCAGTAGCTAGAACAATAAATGTGAATATTTTTTACTTCTCAGTCTTACAAATAATAAAATCTAAAATATAGCAGCTCACCCAGGTAGCAGAGAAATTGTCCTCTGATATTGTTTATCTGAAAGGAAATGTAGGAGAAGATTGCCATGACTGCAGATTTATTGGACATTTATATCATATCTGTATGGTTATGCTGGTGTGTAGTGCTTGGCTCTTTCTTGCAATAACTTTAAAGCCAGGGAAGTGACTGTTGGATTGACAGGGTGAAAGTAGTAGTAATAAAAGAGGGGAGAAGAAGACAACGTGCATTTACAGTTGATATGTTTAAAACTTATTCTACCTCCAGGTCATACAGATATAGAGGGAACGTGGCTGACCTGACAGTTAGGGAATTTTTGATCAATTACTACTTAGCTTTCAGTGGAACACTTTCAGACCCACATGACTTAATCCTCATTTATGACATTTCTGTTTAGCTTTATTTCTCCGATTCTCAAAGTGACTGAGACATTAATATTTCTATATAAACAGTGACAAATATGCCAATAGCACTTCAAGAACAAATAAAAATAAATTTCTTCTTTCATATCTTCATTATATGGTTAAGGCATACAAATTGATATTCCTGCACACAGTCTTTAATGACAGCATTTGAAGGCTTCTCAGTTAGTTTAGATAGAACTGTATTTTTCAGCAAGCGGAAGTGCAAGCTATTAAGTGTTGCAGGATCAGATATTAACCAGGAAAATGAATAATTTTTGCCTTTGCCTTTTATTGGGAATTGTTTGTGTCATCTTCCTCCTATTATCAGCCCTTGGTCATTTCTGCTGGATAAATACGTACAGAAATATGGAAGCGCCACAAGCACTTTTACTCTCAACTCCCATGATTTGTGACTTTACTCAGAGTATGTCTGACTAACCATTTGGCTAAAATGGCAGCACTATCACAGCCATTTCAGCTACTATCACTGTCAATCCCAATGAAACTGAATGGGTGTAATTATGAGATATTTTTAGGAAACATACTTTATATAGACAGGACCTCTGAGGGCAATAAATTCTAGGACACAGGGAAGGATGTGCAAGAACAGTACTTTCCACTTTAAATTACATGCTTCAGTGTCTAATTAGAAAGTTTCAGTGATTTCACTGCTGTCATCTGCTTTGTGTCATAGCAAGGAAATAATACATATTTTCATTCACTTTGGTTTTTTGCAGATTTACTCTGTGTTTTAATGATATTTACAATACACAGAACTAAAGCAAGAAAAATATTACATCACCTTGTGGGCCTCATATATCGTGGACCAGTTATCCATCTAGAGTTAAAAACAATGGTTGCAAACTAGGTTGCAAACAAATTTTGCCTAAGGCTTGAACCATAAATTAAAGTATTAATCGTCCCTGTTAGAGACAAGTTTTTTCCCTCTGTCTTTTAAAATAAAAAAGAAAGTAGGTCAGAGAAATTTAGGATATTTTAGAGTATGTACAGTATTGTATTGTTTGCCAGCACCTAATTTACAATTACAGAGCTGCATGAATATTGAAATGATTCAGCTTCCCATTATAAATGTATGTGGCAGTTTGGTTGTTGATCAGTTTATGAAGTTAATGCAAATGAAACTGTCTTCCTGTCAGCATTTGAAATATATAATGCAGTCATGTTGTATATTCAGGGACAGGCCATTGACAGTCAATTAACAAGTTTGATTGGTATGTCAACTCATTCTTTTGAATTGTTAATAGTATGTTAATAGCATTCATTTCTTTGTGCAGTCCCATTTGCAGCTTCACAGTTACAGCTATTTTTTATGATTCTGAGTAACCTAAAATAGTGCCTTAATAATAGATTATTAAACACCTGTCTGGTGTAGCTTAGGGAGGTTTTTCTAGACTGGGAGTTTGCAGTGGATCCCTTTGATATTCAAATCAACAAATGATAGCCTTTTTATTCAAAACGTAAGTTCTTTTGATGGTTAGCTTGTTAAGAAATATTCAGCTCCAGTCTGACCTGATCTGGTTTCCCATGGAAAAGATCTGATGCTGTTTGAAGGTTCATAAATGGAATGCCAATGACAATTTGTTGTTGACGTTTTGCTGCCTCAGCCTTCAGATGCTGCTGGTTGATGTGCCGCTTTAGCTTCACCAAATAATGCTTGCAGGTAAATGATCTTCTGATTGATCAGATAGTTTCAAAGCAAAGAGTTCTCTTCTGTGGTCTGTAGTCATGGTTTTTAGGCTTGGAGGGGTACTTTAAAAGATGCATCAAAGTTGACAGATGAATCTCGAGGCAAGGAATTATGGGAGACAGCAGAATTATGGGAATATTTTTGAGAGAATAACATATTAGCAAGAGTTTTGAAGACCTTCAAAGGTCTATCAAAGCAGCTCCCTATAGCAGATTTATTCCTCCTTTAAAAAAAAATTAAAATTTGGTACATTGGTTAACTCTCAATTTCCTGTGCTGGGAAGGGGTTGAGATGATTTATTGTTTTCTAATGATGTTTTAAACATCATATTTCATTTGAATTTCACTCTTATCTTGTTCAGTATACAGAGCCTAATCCTGCAAGGTGCAATTTCTACTTTTACTGAGGTTTACATAAAGTCAATTACATCACCTTACAAGGCCAGAATATACAGTGAAAAGCATTCCTTTATATAAACATCCATGACATTTAGTTAGCATTAAAGTCAAGACATAAAAATAGCAGTTGGAATAACTCTTTTTCTCCACCTTTCTTCATATTACAGGCATCATTCTTTTATATCCTTTTCCATTCCCCGTTAGTGCTCTTCCTGATTGTAGCACAGCTATTTTTCTGAAGAATCAAACTAGCTATTAGAAGTTCAAAACATACATCACAGAAACAGTTCATTTCTCTTCGGTTTAAACATTTAATTATTCACTATCAGCATGTGATAGTTTTTTCTGCAAAAACATGTAATTGTTTTTTTGTTGGAGAGCTATAGGAGTTAACTCATTGAGATCTGAATGTCAGAAACTCAGGTTTGGAGGCAAATGCTGTGAGCAGTTACATTGCCAAGCGTGGACTCTGGAATTGCACACTGAAAGATGCTGTGTATTAACTATGCCTCATGGACTTGGTAAGGAATAATTTTTGCTGATTGAACTTAGGCCAAACTTTTCTTAACAACAAAAACCCAGTCTTTCCTGAAAAATCCTGAAACATAACTTAAAATGGTAGGTGAACAGTCAAGTCAGGCAACTTCAATCTTTATGTCATAGAAATAGGATGTAAAATTTATATGAGACAGTTTCCATCACTGCAAATTTTGGAGTTTTTCCCTACTTTTTGAATACTGGGCTCTCTTTAGCTGGTAATTAGAAGCTCATTCTGTTGGGCTGAACAAGCAAAATATTAGACATTTTCATTGTCATGCAAGGTTGTGTTTTCAATAACATACCTATAATTTCCCTTAGCTCAAAAAGCAATATTAGATATTTCAACTGTTTTCAGCATAATTTGTAGACTTTGATACAGGCTCTATTTTTGAAGAGATACTCTATTGATTATTTGTAAAATTCAAATTAAAATTGAAACCTTTTCTGATAATAATGCCATCGATATTGTTTCTAATTCATCATTTCTGTGCTTAAGTTTTTAACCATTATACATCCAAGAGAACTTCTTGATCCCATCTCATATTCCCATTAGGCTTGTGTAAACATTCTTATTTTGTTTTCAAGAAGATGGTGGAAATTCCCTCCCCAACATGGTTTTTATTTTGTAATCTAGTGTCTTTTGAAGTAGCCTAAATATTTCATAAAAACTCTGTTCATACAGAATTATCTGCCTGAATGTTCTGTTATGTAAGGCCTATTTTATGTGTCTTTCATAGTGTTTAATGTTTATCATTTCAAAAACTATAAAGTAACAATGACCACTTCATAGCAGTTTGGAATGCTTGTCATCTCCTTTTTTGATAATGTTAGACTATTAAGATAAAAATCCTAGTCAGTCATGCACCAGTTTTGATTTAAAGTTCATTATAAAGCTTTTGCACATCATAACTAATACTTTTCATCATAGAGTAGGATCATGTCATCCTACATTATCCAAGATCATGAATTTATTTAAACAAATTAGAACAGTTCTAGTAGAAGATATTAAGAGATGTGCTTCCTGGAGTGCCCATTGTCACAACAGCACTATCATTATCAGGCAAAAGGAAAATACTAAAGAAGGGATTTGAACCTGGGTCTCAGCAATATTGCAGCTGATTAACCTAATTGCTAGATTATTCTTTGCTGCAGTCTGCCCCTCCCTTGCTCTTATTTAGCCCCTTTTAGTTTCAGCATTTGGCTTTCTACCCATTTTTCTATATCAAAGAGCTTGACTCTGTAATTAGTTTTTGCTAGCAAAATAACTGCTTTTATTAATAATGCAAACAAAAGGGCTAAGCACATAGTAAATTTGTAGGCACTGTTTCTTGACATCACTTAGTGATGTAAGATGGACAGAAATATGGTTGCAGCTTGAATCGCCCAAAAAGAGATACGTATTTTATTAATAATTTTTTACTTACTAATATATTGTCAATATGGTGCAATTTCCAGTTCTCAACTTTCATTCCTTTAAACCACTTAGAAAATTCCATGGAAATAAGTACTAAAAGGAACAAGTTGAACATACGCAAAACCAAAAACTACAAAAAAAAAACCAAAAAAGAAAATTTATAATGCAAGATAGTAACTCCATACCCAGATGAATATGCATTACCATACAGAATGTAATTATAATACAGTTATAGTCTAATTATTAAACAGAATTAATTTTTTTTTTACAGAAATTTAATTTTTGAATGCAAGTTACCACTTTATCAATAAATAAGTTCTTTTCTTGAAGTGCTGCTGATCTGAGTGAATATCTGCCCACTGAAAGCTCCATGGTAAATTCTGCCTCATTGCATGGTTAGGAATTTAATATTACTTTATATGAGGATGTTGTCCACACTGCAATTCTGATAAAAGGTCAGTATTTAAACATGCAACAAATAAAAGTTGTGAAAATGTGTGTGGATGAGGGTATTTAGTGTATTTCTGAGGTTGTTGCTGTGTTTCACTAATTTCCATTAATTTTATTTTGTTTTGTTAGGAGTCTTTAGATTTTAGAATAGTTAATAGCATGCATTTAACAAAGGCATTAATTTCCTTGTGCATTTTGTTTCTTGGATTGCACTTCATAAACACTGTAATTCAGATTACATCTGAATGATATGAATGTGTAATACATCATCACTGTGAAACTGAAAATTCATTAAATTTATAGGTCAGGTCATATCTTACTGCTCAGAATACAGAATTTTCGCTACAGATTCTTGCTGTACTGCTGGATTTAGTAGGATTTTGCAGTTGATACTAAGGAGTCCCTAATATCCAAACTGATTTCTTTGTCAAGCTTGGTTGTATTCAAGATGCAGAAAAGGTAATATGACATTAGTTGTGCCAAGAATATTAAGTATGTATGTATATACTTACCACATCTTTGTTGAAAGTTTCAGTTTCTGTAAGTATAATCAGAACTTGACTTGCAAATTTGCATTGGATGATGCATCCCTAGAGAAAGATATTTGCTATTTAAAGAAGTATTATCACTGAAATGGGAATAAATAAGCAGAGGATTGTGATAAATACTGTATGTCATGTCAGTTATATTTTATATGCATTATTATTGTGTATATTGTACAGGTACATCTAGCTGCACGAACAAGTCTCCTTTCATTTCCACTGGGAAATGGTGCTTATAGGTATTATAAATTGGACTTCTACACTAAATAATCTTTGTCATACATTAAGCTGTTTTAGTGTTGGTTATTGCTTAGGTAGTCATAGATTTAAGTAAAATCCATGTGAGAGTAGATATACATAGAGGATGGGTAAAAGCAAACAGAAAAAAAAAAAAGAAAACAAAACCACACTCTATGGCTAGAATGAGAACTATTACTTTTAGCTTACTGTAGTTTCAGTTAACTTGTTTTCAGTTATCTGGTTCTTGATTTTATGCAGCTGCTTCTTTCTCATCTCCCATTTATCCAAACCTTCTTAAAGTAGCCAGTGACAATCATGAACAGCACATTTCAAGTAAGAATATTAAGCCAAGTGAAGGCTGGGAACAAAATCTTTTCTGTAAGAATAGAATGTCACGGTGTTAATGTGTTTCATACACTGTGAATTACTGTCGTGTGATGAACAGCTTTCACTTTTCAGTACAGAGTATTTTCTCTGCCTATCTGTCCCTCTTCTGTTTATAATCACATTAAACTATTTGACAGTTGGCATGAATAAGGATTGTAGACAGGTAGGAAAGAAAAAAAAACAACTCACTCTTTATAGGATTTTATGACTGGAGCCTTAATTCTCCTTGGATGCTGAATTCCACCACAGTGGTGCAGCTTTAAGTAGTAGCATCCTTATTGTTTAGAAATTTAAATCTAGAAATTTCTACTGTGCTCTCTTGGACTGCTTTATCACTGCAGTGATGGTTGAACTGCTGATTTAGTTTACTGTAAGTGGAAATTGTCAGTAGAAGCTTCAGTTAATGTGGGGAGGAGATCATGAGATCCCTTTCTAAGTAGATTGTGTGATTAAGGATAAAAGTAGAAGAGACAAAGCCTGTAACATAAACATATGTAGGTAGCTAAGGAAATCACATCACTTAATTTTTTGTCTATCTTCCTTTAGATAGTGTGTGTATGGATACAGTTACCCTGTAACCTCTCTCCCTTATGTGCTATCCAGTGCCCTAGAACTGTAGAGAAACTGTAGAGAAGAGTAGAGAAAAATGCAGAAATCAAGGAGGGAGGATAGTCTTGTGAATATGCCAGCTATATCTTTCTCTGGTGATATTTTATAAAGCTTTTGCTATGAAAATAAATTTAGCATTAAATAGTAAAACCACAAATGAACTGTGTGGGAACCCCAAATAATGCTTAAGTGACTTCATGTAAGTTGAAGACATTTTCCACCTAAAATAGGAGGGTAAAAATCTGGGAGGGGAGGTTAATTTTTACATCTTTACCCTGGTGGAAAGAATATGCTGAGCTATAAACTGAAAAAAACAATGTTAATGAAGAAATCTAAACACTTGGAAAAAAGAATTGGCCCTGAAGAATCATCTGAAGCATTGATATCACCTGAACTTTTACAATCTTCCTTTTGAATTATGGAAATCGTGTCATACCTTTTGTAAAGGTTATGATACCAGTTTGGAGAATTTTAACAAATTTTACTCTTTGATTAGACCAATGTCATGGGAACAGAGACTGCAACTTCTTTTGTCCTATACTGAATGTGCTTCCAGTAAAGAGCAGTTATGTTTTAATATAAACTGTTCAGCAGTTCTTCAGTCAAGTTTTCTTCCTTGTTCTGAATATCTGTACTTCAAAATATTTTTGCCATATGTTCTGACATGAATTTTCATTTTTCCTAAGCTGTCTCATTTTCTTATTTGCTGCCTTTATTTCAAACCTATCTATGTCCATTTTTATTATTTCTACTGGTGCACATTCCAATTTAGTATCCTCTATGGGTTTCATTATCATGCTGTTAATCCCTTCTTTCACTGACTTAATGAAGATGTTAAACAAAACCAAGCCTAATACCGATCCCTACGGCACCCCACTTCAGTTACCTTGGCATTTTCATTACTCTCTCCTTACAGACTATCAGCTAGTTAACAGCATTTATAATTAGGAGAGGTAAAAAATAATTTCCAGATATGCCTTATCAGATATTTTAAGAATCTAATCCTTATGAATTATAAACATTATCCTCCCTTATCTCTGCATATATAATTCATTAAAAAACACAATCACCTGCAGTGGACATAATATGCATTTTCTAAAACTGTGGGATCCATTGCACAAGAGTTCATTTTCTCATAGAGTCTTTTCTCTCACTTTACACTGTTGGATACTAGCCTCTTCTACCTTGTTTGTCTGGACCCTGACAAGGCCTTTAGTTTTTCTAGTGTATGCCAATTTAAGTGTCTCATTCCCAGTCCCAACCCCAATTGTGAGAAATAGACTCATCTGAGTACATTTTTCAAAAATTTGTTTTGTTTGGCATCTTTATTTGAAGTGACATGAATAATAAATGAGGAAGTGTTAATCAGTTTGGAAGTTTTACTCCATCTTTTAGATAAGGTATGTTCATAAAGCTAAGTGTTCTGCAATTTTTCACAGTTGGCAGATTTGCTAATGTGGTTGTGTGAGAACTTGTGATTTTTTTCAAAAGCTTGAGAGAAATGGTAGGCTTTGTAAAAGGTGGCAGATTAATAGTCATGAAGACTAGAATTCCACTGTCCCAGGGAAGAAATGCATCAAAGATTAATACTCTTGTTAGCTTGCTCATTTTAAAATAGGGAGACTGCTCTTTTTATATTTAGGAGAAAGCACCCTGCAGAATGTGGAGAACAGTTTATCCTCTATGGCAGTTAAGTCTTTGAGCTGTCTACTATAATTTTCCATGAAGGAACTATGTGTACCCTGGGTACTAGCACAGCACATGGGTCAAAATATGTGAATTAAGTAAAGAATATTTTTACCTCAGTTTTGTTCATTTTCTCTCTCTATTGAAGATTCCAAGTCGACTAAAACAAGAATTGTGGAGAAGGTTTCAGACTAGCTGTCATGCCCACATGTATGTATTAGATGGCAAGCCTTTTTCACCCACTTTATTGGACTCTTTCTAGATGATTGTAACTACAGGTTCTGACTTCAAAAGCTGCAATTATTTTTTACTTATGTCTAATTCTCCCTTGGAATACAAATAACAGTTTTTGAGGTGGGTTTTATTTGTGAAAATCTCAGTTTTTGAATCTTTGTCTTCTGTAAATCAGAAGTGTGGAGATTTTATTTCTGTCACTTGTAGAGCAGAATAAAATTGATTTGACATTGATCAAAATTTAAAAATAACCAAAGCATTGCCAGAAATATGTATGCAACTATTACAATTTTATGTGATAGAACAGTTTTTAAAAGATTAGTTTCAAGCCAAGACTTTGATCTTACTACCTTCTCTTAAGTTTTTGACCTGATCGTCCCTCTCGAGTGTGTACCTGAGCATTTTGTTAAACTTCAAGGTGCTACAGAGCTTCAGGAATGTATTAGATGGGATTGCCTGATGTAAACCCAGTACTGTCAGAAGGCTCATTTGGAGGTATTTGATTTTTAGAGGACTGCAGAGGTGCTTACAATTGGGAAGTATAGAGTATGACTATGAGGTATTCATTATGTTGGTTTAGTATTCATAACAGTATTGTGGCTTGTTCAGATGCACTCTTGAGTTTAAAGAACTGGCAGGTTTTGTGCTGCTCAGTGTTTGTATACTGTGTGACATGATACTTCTCCTTGGAATGATTTAAATTAGGAAATGCACAAGAGTTTTGGGTATGTTGATGGCATTATGACACTGTGTTCAATGTCAAATATGGCTTTGGAGGATGATGTATCTTAATTTTCCTGAACTGCAGAGAAAAAAAAATACAATCTATGTTAGCATTTATGAAATTGCAGTAGTTTTTAACTTCTTGTTAAAAAAAATATTCTATGAATTTTCAACCCCCAAATATATAAATTCAAAGAAAAAATTTAAAACACACATTGATAAAATAAATTTTAATAGTAAAGAGCAATACAAAATGATGAGTGTTTTGTAGTCTTGTATCTTAGGTGATCAGATATGCATTGAAACATCCATCCCAAAATAAGAACTAACAAAATGGACTCACAGCATCTGAAAACTGAATTAGAAAACCTTTAAAACTGTGGGAATATTACAGCTAGTTCAATAAAATAGCCCTAATATGGTATTGTTTAATTGTTATTGAGTTTTTTGACCTAACTAGGAAAAAAAAATATCCAAAGGGAAGTTCTGAAGTTTTAAGTATGGTGTGCAAACATTTGACTAAGCTATATGTGGAGTCTTAGAAATTTTAAAAAATTGGACAAAGGTAACAACAAAATGTGTTATTGTTATTCTTATTGTTATTGGTTTTTAGTAATATATCCTTCATTCTTTAGCTACTGGTAATTGCATTTTTTTATCAGAAGAAAGCTTGTATCAAACTCAAGTATGTATTACGAACTCATTCCTGGAATTTTCAGACAATAAATTTGTAACAGTTCAATAAAAATGTGAATTATGTTGAAGGCTGGATGTATTAGAATCATGTTAGTCAGATACAATTTGTTTTCATAGTGTGAACTTCAAGCTTTTCAATTACATTTTAATGCCTTTAAAAAGTTTATTCTTACTAGTCAGCTGAATAAAAGATGTCACATTGCAAAAAGCAATTTTGCCATCATTACCTAAAACAAGAGGGCCCTAGGAAGAAAGGATTATCATATATTGAATAAAAAGTTCACCACCTTGCAGCTTTAATCCCGTTAGAAAAGATTATTTCTATCTAACTTAATCAGCCAGAGGTCTTTATTGCCTGGAGTATTAATTGATTTAGGTCTTCATTAAGGTCAGAGGTACCCGTGGCTGACCAGAGGCAGCCTATTAGTGTGTTGTCAGTTCTGCTTATTTACATTGACTGAGCCTAATGGGGGGTTGTGTCACTGTTAGGCCAGGGGGTCACTGAACCTTTTGTGCACCCTGACCTGTTAAAGGGCAGCAGTCACTCAGACACCAAACTGCATTCATAACAAAGATTTGGCTGATTGCATATTGACTCCTTCCTTCCAAGAAACACGCATTTGTGGCGCAACTATTAGCATTTTCCAAAGTATCTGTGGATGAATGCTGAGATCCCTCTGTTAGAAGTTTCCAGCAAGTTTTATATTGTCAGTTAATCACTAGCAAGTTTTAATAATACCAGCAGGAACAGTTTCATAAACTTTCCATAGTTGCTCTTGGTCTTTAATTAAAAAAACAACTCAGTGCATATCTATAGGTATCCTATTACTTCTGTTTCTTTCTAGGCAGCAATAATTGCAGCTTTTCCTTTCTAATTAGCACCTCTAAGTTAGACCTCAGTCAATTAAGTCTGGTTTTCTCATTGTTTCTTTTCCTGATATATATATATATATATATATATATATATATATATATATATATATATGAGATATGTTGTGTCCTTTTGGTAACTTTGAATACTGTTAAAAGCTATTTCATGGAATAGAACAGTTCCAAGTGGCACTGAGTCAGTTCTTCTGACTATTCCTTTCCATTTTATCATAGATGCTTTCCTTCTCTTTTCCTAATAAGTGAAAGCACCTTAGAGGAAAAAAAAAAGCTACTATACAGCTTTCCGTTGGTAAAAGCCGTGCCATAGGTCGGAATTACCCTTATCCCAGCAAGACAACTACACTGTGAAAAATAATAGTTCTCAAATAATCTCTTCATTTTGATCTGTGAGAGCATGCATTGCATCCTCTGAGGTTCTGATTGCCCACTGAACTCCCCTGATTATTTACAGTTGTGCTGACTGAGCAAAACAGCTCCTAAATTATTATGTTAACTTCTAAGGACTCACCTTTCGTTTAACTGGCAATGATACAAATGAAAATAAAAAGGGAAGGAATGTGGAATCACATGAGGGAGGCCCCATTTATAACCTGCTTACTGCTGCGAAGCAATATCAGAGATAATTTTGTACATGTGAGCTTCTCAGTAGTATGAAGCTGTAGTTTTCAGGGTTGTCTTTGGTTCAAGTCTTTACTTAAATTTTAGCACTGGAAATATGTGTATGGTCTGCAGTGAAAATTGAGTTATCAGTGAGACATCCACTGTATGCATAGTGATCCTCTAAGGATCAATATAAATCCTTTATATTGTAGTTCTGTCTCTACGCTGAGTTTCCCGGATGATGCATGTCCGCCAGGCTGGGTACACTGTGAATCCGTACCCTGAAAGATTTTCTGTTACCCTCCTAAATGCTCCAAAAAGATAAACTGTTGCAAGGTTCTAGCAGGGTTTTGCAGAACACTTTCACAACACAAGTACTGACACCATACATTGTGACAGCTCCTCTTGTAAGATTTCAGTACTGTGAACAAGATCGTATGATGACTTCCCTGCATTAAATGCCTTTTACTCTGCTAACAATTTTCTGTATAATGCTTCAAACATTCCAGAGACAACGTCTTGAAATCTGCTAAAACAGTGTTTGTACTGGTTTGCTGCTTTGTCCTTGCTGATTATTTATGCTTGCTTTTCATGACTGAGTCACTGGGAAAGAGAAGAAAGACGCCCCTCCTCCTTCCCTTATTCTAAATTATGTCCCCTGAAATACAGTTGCTGCAAATCTGTGGCCATTTTTTTTATCCTTTTCCCCTTGCATCCACCCTTCCATAACATGGTGGCTTGTTGGGAACATTGTTTTTCTATTAATTGCATCTTAAGATACAAACAAGTATGTTAGGAACAGAGGGATTTTTTCAATTGGTTTTTTAAAAACTCTGCAAATTTCCCACTGAATCTTAGCCAAAAGTGGTGCCAATTTTGCTCAAATCCTTCAGAGATTTTTTTATGACCTTGCTTATGACCAGTGAAGCTAATTGTATCAGAACTGTCCAGGATACTTTAAGAAAGTGCTATCTTGGTCTGTATTTCAAAACACTGACAGATATTTTGTCGTTAATTAGTATTCATATTATGTCTCAAACAATCTGTTCAAGAATAGGGGAAGTGAACTGGTTGAACAGCTCTTCTGTCTACCTAATAATTAACATGGGTGATGCATGGAAAACCAGCAGCTCAACAGGGGAAAAAAGGAAGAAATACCGTCAGTGTAGGTTTTTTTTTTCTGTAGAAGTATAACCTACCTGCATTGGAGTTTTTGACTAATGCATGGATTTCACTTTACAGAGGTGAAAATGAATGGTTTGCTTTAAAAACAAACCTGTGCCCCTCTGAATCATATCTTTCTGAATTTGTTTCTCATCTTGTCAGTATGCCACTTGGTAGCTGGCTGGACTCCCTTGTTCAGTGGCACATATTTTAAAATAGCACTGTAAAAAAAAAAAAAGAAAGACCATTTGTTCCTGTAAATCAAAATATTGCTTTAATGTATTTTTTCTAAATTCAGGATTATATATAGCATTACTGAACAATATTTCAGGTATTAGAAACTGTTTAAATAGTTGATGTGTGTCAGTTGATATATTGTTTCGTCTCTGCCTCCTCCCCCTCTTCAGCTGCTGATCATAGAACTTGTATGCCAAATTGTATAAGATGCTCTTCCAATAGTTACATGTGTGAGTCTTTTGTGAGACGCAGACAGTTATGAGGACAGATTTGGAGTTGCATATGGGTCTGTCACATGGTTTGATTGCCATGTCTTCTAGGACACAGATTTCTTTTTTAATTATTCTTAATTCTGAGGAATTTTTTCAGTTTATACAGTAAGTTCTGCAAAATTCTTCTGAAAGATTCCTTGCACAGTCCATTTTCTCTGTCTTTACTCCTAGCAAAATTCTTCCTGTGCTGACTTCAAAGCTGCTTACGCCCACCTTACTTCCCACTTCTATACTTAGTTTTCTTTTGATAGTGAATAAAATTTACTGTTTCACTGATTAGGAAATGCACAGACGTTCTAGAGAAATGCAGCATAAGCCGATGAAAAGTTTTGATATTTACATTGAGATTTTATAAAAAAAATCTTCGAGATGTCTGAATAATAAGAATAAATGTTTCCTTTGCTGGCTGCTGTTAAAAAAAGTAGGTCTTCACAGTGTTGCCGGGAAGATTTTGGAAAATAAGCTCAAAGGAACTGCATTGCAGTAATAAATCTTGCCACGCATTAAAGTCCATTTTCAAAAGGTGACCCATCTCTTTATTCAAGTAGCATTCTTCAGGATTTTATTTTCAGTCTGCAATTTGCTTTTACCTTCTGGTGGAATATCATCACTTTTGTTCATACACAGTCATTTAGGTGTTCTGCTAATATATTTTTACAGTATTTCTAAATTAGTTTACTAAAGATGTTACAGATATGTGCTGATACTTTCTTATATAATTTTCTATAAAATAAAGCTTAAGACATAGAAGATGAAAAAAAATAACATTGAACCAAAGATAATGTGCATCATTGCTCAAAAGAAAAGAACAAAAGAGCATATTTAACCATGTTGGGGCATCAGCTGTAACAGTCCACATCATATTATTGCTTTGAGCTGACACACAGATCCATGCATTATCTTTAGACTGCCATGTTTGCTCTATTTGTAACAAATGATGGCGAAGAACAGTACTATTGAAAGAAACTAGCTGGAAGAGACTAGCTTGTCTTCTGTAAGCTCCCAGAGTCTTACGCAGTTGCTGTGATTCTCTCCCAGGTTGGGGATGCTCTGTACTGCGCAGGGCAGGTGGCTCTGGTGCCCTGCACGATGCGGCTCGTCGGCGGCGGCGTTGGCGCAGAGGCCAGCCTCTCCCTCCGGCACGTCGGGAGAGTCCTGCAGGCCATGAGCCAGGGGGCTGCCCTCCACCACGTCATCACTGCCACCTGCTACGTCACCCACAGCAAGAGCATTCCTGTCGCTCGCTCCATGTGGCAGAAGAAGTTGAGAGAATGCAGGAAGGTAGCTGCACTACCCATTTTATTCTTTCTGGGTTGTCTCATTTTCCTCTCTAAGTCTTGCAGTAATGTCAGAATTTTTGCAGAACATTTCAGAAGGGTTCAAGTAAAGATTTGATTGAGCTGTTATGTTCTGGCTCATACGTGGTTGTGCACAATTAAGAAAGAAAACTACTTAATAGAAAGTTATATTCACCACTAACTTTGTCTTAATTCCCCAAAGCATTGTGTTAAAGAACTCTTAAGGAACAGTCAATTTCTCTAACAAAAATGTGAACAGTACCTCGTTTGAATTACTTTTGTCCATATATTTTTGCATAATGAGAAAATGGGCATTTTACTTCAACTTTTTGTGAGTTGTTCGGTTGAGGGATTTTTTCCCCACTTGCTTGCAAACAATATTGTATGATAACTGAGTTTAGCAATTTACTGCTCATTATTGCTTTATATTCAGGTGGACTTCTAAGACGTCATCTGGACATGCCTGTCTGTTGGTTAGACCTTGATTAACAGCATAATAGTTTGCACAGTGATTTATAATGATACCGTTGTAATTCTTGATTTGTGTGTGCCCCTTTCCATAAAATAGCCATGGAACACCCAGACAGCATTAAAAGGTAGTGGCTGCAGATGTAAATAAAACACAACTTCTACACAAATCCATAAAAACCAAATGCATAATTGCTATATCATTTGATATAGCCTAATTATTATGTTTTCTGGGGGCTTGGAGGCATAGAATATGTTAATATTTTCACAGAAGAAGGAAAAAACACCTGAAACTTCTATTTGCTTCTGTCTTTAGTCTCTGCACTTGGGAAGTGTTTTCCTGAGTAAAGATATAGACTTCATTTACATGCTTATCCACCTCAACTTGATTTACTAACAAAAACCACTCCTAGATAGTGTTTATTACTCCTCCAAGATGAGATTCAGATCCAGTATTTAATCTGGATTAAATTTGGGGTTTTTTTAATATATATTAAATATGTATTTAAATAAAATTTTCGTTCTGTGACCAATTAGTAACATACCATGAACAAAAGCTCTCTCTGCTTTCTGATTTGCAATATATAAGGCTAGAAGACAGACTGGTGGTGTTTACCAGTTCTTTGAAACTTCTCCTTTTTCCATATAGAGTCTTTTAGGTCTTCCATAGGTTATTATGCATACCAGCTACTCTTTATCAAAAAGTCCTTTATTTCTTCCACTTACTAAGATGACTAAGGAGAACTTGCTCTTTTTTTTTTTTTTTTTTTTTTAGCTACCTGGAAAACACTGATGAAGTTGCTTACTTTTGAGCTATCACTAATATCTGTTCCATGTCACTTTTTGATTGTTCAAGCCATAGCTTAAAAAACTGTTGCCTACATGTACTCCCATGAAGTGATAGCTGCCTGACAGTTTTCAGGAATCTTTAACATCCTGCAATCAGACAATCCTGTAGGATGTTCATCAGTCTTATGCTGTGCTTATCAGATCATAATTCTTTAATGACAGTATCAGAAAGAAAAAAAAAAAATTTAGACAATGTGTGCCAGAGCACCATCTAAAAATGCTTTAGAAAAACCTGAATATAAATGGAGTTAAATGTTATTAACAGCTGCATGTTCTTGTTTCTATAGTTTTGGCAATAGGAGGTTCAGACAGAGGAATTAATTTTTTCCTCAGGATATGCATATTTTTTTTATTAGTAGGGGTTTATGTACAAAGTAAAGTAGACAAAAATACTTACCAAATATTTCTGTTACAAGGAACTAGAGGGGGGAATTACCCTGCCCTGAAAATACAGTTGTGCTGTTAATGAAAATAGAGATTTTGTATTGAAACATGATAATTTGTTCTTCAGTTGTACTTCTGCCTCAGTTATTCCACAGTATCAGTGAAAACAAATAATGCAGTTTTTAGTTCTGAGCAGCCTTCCAGATCCTATAAGATACTGCTGTTTTCTGTGGAAGAGACAATGTGGTAGCCTTACTCTGAAAGCATATTCCTTACCTGTGTGGTTTTGTTCAGGTTTTGGTATCCCAGTGCTACCACAGACAATTTTGTTGAATACCATGACATGACATAATGATCTGTTTTCACCAAGTAAACTAAGTCAGCCAGACCAAAAGTATCTTATTATTCTTTATTTTAAACAGTGGCCAAAGGCCTGAACCAGTAGCAACCTAGGGAATTCTCAATAAGAAAAAAATGATTTTGCAGTTGAAATTGTTCTTCATTCATCCATGAAAAAATGAGTTTGTGCAAATAAAACAGTTCAGCTCAGTACTCATTTTTTGTAAGCTATACATCATAAAACATAGAATTATGTTTTAAAGATCAGATTTAGACTCTATATTTCTGTCCACTGGATGTTCTGTATTTAGTAGCAAAGAGATGGTATATAAAGATAATTGTATTTTAAATGGTGATTAAATCATATGCATCAGAACTGCCAAAGGTGTTTTTCTTTAGAGCTTGAGAAATCTAGCATTCTGTCATATGGTCATACCTGGTAAATATCTTCTACATAAATACCACTGTTTGGCAACTTCCCTTGCATCCTTCTACATTTTTGATGGCAGTAGTAAGTAAAGCACAAAATGGTTATATAAATTGTTTAGGACACCAATAAATTAGAATTAACAGCACATAATATAAAGAGAAGTATGAGAATTGTTTTCTGGATATGTTTATATAGCACAAAAGATTTACTTGTAAGAGCTGGATGTGGACATGCAGCTGCTGTAAGATTAATTTGAGACAAGGCCACAGGGTCAGACACAGTTAGCTGGACTTAAGAAGACTTCTTGAATATTGCTAGTGACAATTGTCTTTTAGGAACTTCTTGAATTGCAAAGAGAAAGACCATCTAAATAAATAAATAAAAATATTTTTTAAAATTTGGATAAATTATAAAAAAGTGAATTTCAGATTAATCTATTTTTTTCCTGAGGAAGTATTTCATGTATTATTAACAGAGAAGTGGTTCTAGTGAGGATGGAAGGGGACTGTAAGAGTGGGAGCAAACAGTAATAGTAAGCAGGTTGGACCCCCTAGCAGCTTCTAAGTTGTTTCAGTCACCCAGCCTCTGGTCCCTTCTTTATTCAAGCATCATTCCTTCCTTCTTACACAACTCCTTTCTACTGCTGTCAGCCTGATTTCCCTCACTCCGTATGGCAGCTCAGTATCTGCGCTCCCAGCATCATCCCTGCATACAACCCCCTGAGCCTCCCTGAGCTCCAGTCACCCAGTCATCAGGGCTGTGTCCTTAGAGCTGGAATCCAGCCCCTGTTCCTCTCTTCTTCCTTCATATGTCCCTTTGAGTCACAGCATCTTTGGAAAAGCCATTTAGGGTGACAGAGGAAACAGAAATCTGGTGCACGAATATAAGATTGTAGTAGAAAGAAAAAAAAAAGTAGTGGGGAGGGAAGGATAAGAAAGCAGCCTTATCAAGGGTTCACTCAAAAGAACACTACCTAAATCACTGGGCAAATTATATTTGAATTGGCATATTGAATGTACACAAGAGAGCTTTCCTCTGTTAAAACTAAAAAGGTTTTGTAAAAATTGAGATCTAGAGTGAAGGAGCTGCAGTTAGCATTTAATTCTGTAGGTGCATAAAACTGCATTTTTGTTGCTGGAGAAATTAAAATATAATTAAGGGAAGCAGTAGTTAAAAGAAGAAAAAAGAAACAGAGGCTGCAAAAATAGCATATAGACAATTATGCAAAAGAATAATCAAAACCTAGGAAGTCTTACTGGAATTAACAAATATGAGTACCAGCCATTATCCCCTTTCTTCTGCCCTATTTTTAAATTACATTCCTTCCACAGTTTCTTTGAGATTGCCAGGCATACTTAGGGCCATTTCAGTACTTTTGAGAGGAGATAAACTGAGGGACCTTCTCTAGCATACCTGGTAGAAATTGTGTGCTAGAACAATTTCAGCCTAATCCAGCAGTTAGCATTTAGGGTGTTTTTGGGCTTTGTGTCTTCTTGGTGCTTTTTTTAAGCAGCCCAAAAAAAAAAAAAAAAAAAAGCTTATAGCATTGCTAAAACTTTCTGGAAGAAGAGCTGACAGTTTTCCAATTAAGTCTCATCTTCTGTTTTTCTTTACTTCAAATCTTTTAATGACAGTGTCATGTAATATGATTATTTTATAAGTGGTTTTGCTAACTCATTCAGCAGAGTAATCAATAGAAAAAAATAAGCCAGATGGGTTGCAGTCCATTTGTATTGGGTGGGACAGATGGCTTTATTGATAGATGGAAATATTCCAAATAATTATTGTATAATGATATAACAGTGACTGTGCCTGTAAAATTTTATTAATTTACTTTGTGAATGCACTTTATTCAGTAGACACTTCTCTCAATATATTTAGTTGGGAGCTGAGTCTACACCCTAACTTCTCCTTCCCCTACCCATGGGCTTTCTGTCAGAGACATCCCTGTAGTATTTTGTTAGACAGTTTCAAGTGGTGGATTGTAGTTCTGCCTAATACAACAGATTCCCCTGGGCTAACTGAGGTGGGCAAGATCATTGTTACATTTTTTTTCTACCTCTGAATGCTTGTTTTTTGCTTTCTCTTGTTATCCTCACCAATACAAAGAAGAAATGTGCTGTGCTGTCTCAAGATTTCAGGCATTCACGCTTGCTTAACTGCTGTGTTTTCTTTTTCTTGCATCTTGCTAATTCCTGGCAAGACTTGGTATAGCTAGATAAATAAAATACATAAATTCTGATAAACTGTATAATGAATACTCATTTCCACTGTTGCTATTCAATTGTATATTCCATGGAAAAGTACTGTGAATTAATTCTTTCTGTGACATAAGAGCACATTAACTTCCTAGCAGAAAAATTTTGAGGCAGTTTGCTTTTGAAATAAATTTGTTTATAAAATATCTGAATGCTAAAGATTAGTTTCAGTTATTTTGGTTGGATGAAATATATACAAAACTTGAAGGCAGATTTTCCAGAACTCTCTGAAAAGTTATCTCTGATTTTTTTGTTATAAAAAGAAAAAAATTATCAGGATATACTTTAGTGTATTTAGTACACAATGTTTTGTTAACAATGGAAAATTTAGAATTGGCAGTGTTTGTAAGTGAACCCAAAACATTGATGAATGGAGATTTTGAGACAGTGAAAACAATATATTCTGTTAAGATTAGGAGACCAAGTTGCATAGAAAAATAATACTTCATATAATATAGGAAGATATATTAGTAGCACTAAGGTCATTCTATCTTTATTTTCAGCAAGTCACTTTACACATACTTTTTTATCTTAAATTCTGATATTATATGCCATTTTCCCTCTGAGTTATCATACTAGGCAGCTGCCAATGTATTTTCCCTCCTCAGTAATGAAAAATCTCCTTGATGAAATACTTTGTGTGACATAAAAATGTATCTTTTTACTTTTATAACACTGCTTACATTTGGACATTAGTTGTCTAGTACTCTCCCACCAATAATTTTCTGAACAAACATATTTCAAACTTTAGAAGTTCACCAGCCCATCTTCTTCTGACAGAAGCTTTCCTTTTTTTTTATGGTAATAATTCAGGATGAGTGGCTGTGATCCCATGATTGTTTCAAATCCAGCAAATAGTGCTGCAGTTGACTTTCATTCTGAAAGGAATGCCAGTCAGGTTGTTGACAATCTGTGTCTTAATAGTGTGTAATGCAGAAGTGATGGAAAAGAGATTCACAGTGTTTTATCTGATATATATTGTGAATGGGTTCCACACTTATTTCAGCACTTGGTAACTTCATGCCAAATTTTAAAATCTAAATTAAAACCTTTTGGACCAGATTTAAAAACTGCTTAGATGTCAAAAGATGTAAGTATACCCAAACTAGGATTTTTAAAGATATCTAAGAGCAGTCATCTAGGGTACTGGGCCCTTCCAGGGAGCCCCTGTATCATACCTTCTTTATAATGCCATTGGTGCTTTCCCCTATCTTTCCACTTTGCCTTACAAATAATGTAGGTCCCAAGTATAAACAAGTTAAATCTTGAACAAGAATCTGTCTAGCTACATGCAGTTGTTTCCTGGAGTAATTAGTGTGTTTTCATGGCAGTCATTTAGAATGGCATCATGCATCTGTAACAGCAGTCTGTGCATTGTTCAGACATTCCTGTCCTGTTTGAAGTATACAGACTGTCATGAATTTAAATAAAATTCATGCATTCTCTAACACTTTATCCTAAGTACAACAGAAGTAGCTTATGCTCAAATAGTGGAAGTTGAAGATTTTTCTTGCTGCAAAGGATTGGACAAAGGTTTAAGATCCTATAGAGAAAATTACTATGAAACTTAAAATGAAGTATTATAAACCTTCCCGGATTCCTGTGAGAAGATGCATATTTTTTCACCATCCTAAACAGATGTTTCTAAGCCAGTAATACTCAGGTACACTTTTTTGTCTAATTTATTATATGTACTAATATCTTTATTTGCACTTGTTAGATTTCCAAAAAGTGTTGTAAATTCTGTGTCCTATAGATAATACTGTAGATAATACTAACTTAATTGGTCTCCTTTTACCAGTTTCTTGAACAAATAGTCAAAATATGAGTAGTAGAAGTAAGCAAGTATTATAAAGGCAAAATGACAGATTAGAGCACTGCTACCTTTACATTGCAATAAATCTCACGTAGGTTAATTAATAAGATTTGTAATATCACCAGAGGAAAATAAATATTTTTGAAAAGCATTGCTGACAGCCAGTACCTATGCCTATCAAAAATTCAATAGGAGGAATATGCGTGTTTCTGTTTCCTCTTTTTCATCCCATCAGGTTCATAACATCCATTTGACTACTAGATGCTATTTTGAATGTTCCACAGTTTGATGGCCCAAGTTCAGAACACACAGTACATTAAATTGCTCAGTGCTAGTGTGTCTTTCATCTCATGTGTAGTGTATTTCATTTCCCCTGCGTTCAGATTTGGCAAAGCTTTTCTATTCATTTGAAGCAACCCTAATGAGAATATTTAACACAGGTCAAATGCAGTTAGTGGAAATCCAGAGGCCCTTGGAAATAGTCTGCCATTTGACACTGGGCAACAATGGGAGGTGAAAGGTTTGCCACTTGAACTTTTTCTTAAAAGAAGACTATAATATTGTATTTGTAACATTAGCAAATCCTTAATAATGTTTAAATATTAGTATAGTTAACTAAAAAAACTACTTTAACTAAAGCTTTTTTTGGAAATGGAATATATGGGTATAAAAATCATATGATTGCATAATAGTCTAAAGAGTATGCATGAATTTAACTTGCAGAGTATAATCAAAAAAATATGAGCAATAGAAAATAAGAAAGAAGAGCATTTCTTCTGTGATCGTTTGTGGAGATATCTACAGATACAATCAAATTCTCAACTGGTATAAGTCAGCATAACTGTGATTTCCTTGAACTGATTTACACTAGCTTATTTTCCAATTACAGGTAATATATCCATGCATTTGAATGTTGTTTTTCAGGTAGACAGAGTGAAGAAATGCATGTCAAGTTATTCAGGGTGGTAAACAGCCTAGTTTATCCAGGCTGACTGATCTTCCCCTGCAGCAGATACCTTATAAGACTCGTTTTGAGTGATTCTTCATCTCCTTTGCTGAAAACATTAATTCTGTTTTGAGCCTGTCACTTTTGTGCTAAGCAAGAGTGCATATATGCATCCACTGTTCACTCAGAACCTCTGGTCAAAAGTCTAACGTGTGATGACTGTGAAAGCCATTAACAGTTTCACCCCTGAGGTGAGTACTTGTTGTCACTGCCTCATCATAGAGGGACAAATGCCATTTTGGTTGAAAAGTGATCAAGGTATAATTTTTACTCAAGTAGCTTCGCTATTAAACTGTAGTCAAAGTTACATGTAGGGCACTTTAAATGCCCACAAGGAAGGACTGAATTTCAGGATTTCATCACTTTCAAAGTTTTTTGTTCTCCCTTGGATGAGGTAATCCCGTTGATCAGGACTGAAAGAAGAGCCATATTACCATCTCAACCTACATAAACAGTCTTATTAGCAACTCATCCTTCCTAAAACTGTGGCAAGGTAATCTCTTTCAGACCACAAGAGGCAGTCAAGGGGATATCCCAGACCATATGACACCATGTTCAGCCATAAAAATTGGAGAACTTGGTCTTCCAAGGTGGCTGTTCCCCAGAGGCTGGCTGGGCATCAACCTGCTGGTGGGAGGTGAAGGATTGCCTTTGCATTGCTGTTTTTATTATGTTCACCTGCTAAAGTATCCTTACCTCAGCCCAAGGGTTCTCTCATGTTTGCTATTCCTATTGTCCCTCCCATCCTGCTGAGGCTGGGGGCAAACAAGTGCCTCTGTGGAGAGGAAGCTGCCTCAAGGGACTCAACACCTCAAGAAGATTTGGCAAATTATCATTGAAGACAACTCCACAATTAACTAGCAAAATTTATACCTGACCTCCCTCGTCAAGCTTCAGTCAAAATTAGAACTCAGAATATCATCTCTTCCTTTTCAAACTATGCAAGAATCTTGTCTCTATTCAGATACATTAATTTTCTACTATGAAAAAATCAAAAGGGGATAATAAACAGGAAATTAACTTGGGAAAGCATCTTCATTCTTCCAGTGGAAGTACTTCTTTACTATTTTATTGTATGATCTAAAGGATCCTTCTAAATTTCAGTACTTGATTATCCTTATCTCTAGTTCTTTCTGCTGGTCATAATAATTTCTTTTTCTCTTCTTCCTCTTCTTCTCAGAAGGATATCACATGGTCTTCAAAATTAATAATAGATCTTTAATTTTCTTACTCATAAAAGTCAAAGTAACTCAAAAATTATTTATGCTTTCCTGTACTCCACTTTCAAAAAGGCACGTAAGACAGTGTGAAAGTGAGCTTTTTATTTTGAAACTTCTTCAAATTTTTGCATAGCAAAAATGAGCAGTGCTCCCTGGTCAATACCCAGTTATATGCATGCCAGCTAGCACTGAATAAGCTTCCTCCCTGTTTTTATTCAGCTTCATTGATGAAAAATAAAAATGCATCCAGCTGATGCATTCACTTCTCATCAGTCCTTTGGATGTAACACCACAAGCACAGGGGGTAACACTTGAAATATAACTTCAATTTTCTCTTGGATATTATTCAGTGTTAATATTGTGCAGGCCTTTATGCATCTCACCTGTAAGCACCTTTGTGGAAACACCCTGGCCATCCTCTGTAGGTGACCAAAATAGTTGCTTTTTCATATATACATATATATATATATAAATGAAGAAACCAGTCTGAAAGAGGATAATGAAAGTGTTAGCTGAAGAAAATACTGATTGTGAATCATTTTTAATTAAGATGGTGATTTTGGTAAAGGGTTGTTGTAATTTGTCAGAGGAGTGTTTGTGTGGAGTTGCATATAGCAACCCACTAATGCACAGTCTCATAGGCTCTCTGTGCATGTCCTGCAGAGCTACATGGAGGAGGCATACATCTACAGATTTTGCTCTCTCCTTCTCTTATATGTATTTATGCATATAGATATCATATATATATATATATATGCACATTACAAGCATATCCATTAATATGTATTTGTAATTTTTCTTAGTATAATGACTTTTAACAGGTTTATATATTAATGCATGTCACTTAAAGGCCATTTACTGAAAACCTTCCATTCTGATCTTTTGTGCATGGAGTCACCTGCCTTCAGGAGTGTGAGTTAAGATCCCATTATATATTTCAGTAGTAATCTGAGAGACATATTTTAATGTTCAGAAGAAAAATTTGCTCTCCATACAGTTCATTCCAGTGACTGCTGAGAATGGCTACAGATTTAACTAAAACTTCCCTTAGAACTTGTAGGTTACTGTGAACTTTCTCTCACAATGGGTCTGGCTGGGGTGGATTTAATTTTCTTCACAGCAGCCCCAATAGTGCTGTGGTTTAGATTTTGTGCTAACAGTGTTCATAGCAGACCATATTCATATTCATTATTGGCTGTTGCTGGACAATGCCTGCACATCATCAAGACTTTCTTCTACTTTACCCATACACAGCAAGAAGTCTGGGGTTTGGCTGAGCTTGGAGGGGTTGTAGTTGAGACACCTGAGCTGAATTGACCAAAGTATTATATTGTATTATATATCATATAGATTCATGCTTGATGATAAAAACTGGAGCAAGGGTGAGTTTATTTCCTAACTTTTTGGGCAGCCCAGTATAGTGGATTGTAAGAAATTGCCTGATTTGCATCATCTGAGTTTGACTTCTATAACACTGAGCTGGGAGAAAACTGGTCCTGCAAAGTCCAGGTTCCAAACTGTATGTAGGACTTTATTGATCAATGTAAATTACTTGAGTTAAAATCAAAGGCATGTGAAGCCCTAATAGTCATATGCTGTGCCATTCAACTGACCTTGTTTTGCAGTCATACCATATTGAAAATGAAGGTAACTGACTAGTCTGTGGAAAACAATATTTGCCTCAAAAATATTCATACGCATAAGATGGAATGTAAATGTATTTTCCTGTTAAAAAAAGTGTTCTAAAAAGCACCACATTCAAAATGAAATAGCTTGCCACAAAGCCAGTCATATCCTGAGCTGCAGCAGAGAACGTATGGCCAGCAGGTTGAAGGAGATGATTCTGCGCCTCTGCTCTGACCTGGTGAGACCCCACCATGAGGACTGCATCCAGCTCTGGAGTCCTCAGTGCAGGAAGGACATGAACCTGTTGAAACAAGTCCAGAGCAAGACTACCAAGCTGATCAGAGGGATGGAGAACCTCTCCTGTGAGGAGATGCTGAGACAATTGAGATTGTTAAGCCTGGAAAAGAGAAGGCTTCAGGGTGACCTAATTGCAGCCTTCCAGTACCTCGAAAGAACTTACAGGAAAGATGGGGCAAGACTGTTTACAAGAGCATGTAGTGACTTCTGATTGGAAGAGAGTGGGTTGAGATTACTTATTAGAAAATAATTATTTTCTGTAAGGCTGGTGAGGGACTGGCAAAGGTTCCTCATGGAAATTGTGGATGTTCTATCCCTAGAGGTCCCTTCAAGGCCAGGCCTGGCTGAGCAATCCAGTCTGGTGGAAGATGTCCCTGCCCTTTGGTGTATGGAACTAGATGGTCTTCAAGGTCCCAACTCAAGCCATTCTGTGATTCTATGAAATGATTTTTGATTGCACATCTTTATATCATATTACTAATCAAGGTGGCTACCACAATGAGGGAGAGGCTGACAGTTACTGGAAGTTTAGTAGTGCCACCAGAGTTTCCAAATTGGTTTTCTTCTGTCTCCTACAGCATCAAAATTTTCTTCCTTGTGTACTACAAAATTTAGTTACAGGTTTGACAAGAGTAGCTAATGGTGCTGTACATGTACAGATAAACAGATGATGTAATTAGAATATGTAAGGTGAAAGCTGATATTCTGTTTGAAAATTTGTTCCAGAGCTCATTGTAAAGTTCAGAAGGATGCAGACTTTCAAAGAAGAGGTCTTTGCAATCAGTGTCCAAAATTCAAATTCTGTCATCAAATCTGTTAGCCTTAATGCCCACAAAGTAGATTTTGACCATTAACTTTGCACATTTTCTATCCCATTTGGCTAAACCCCTTACAAATAATTTTCAACTGAAACCTTCCCATCTTGAACATCCTTACTTCAGTTCAACTCTTTTTCCTAAGTGCTTATTTTTGACACTACACACGAAGAATAAAAACCCTCAGAGTGACAGTCTGTGATCATGTTTTGTGTGACAGACTTCATTTGCTTTCAGTTTGTATTGCTATCAATTTATGACTTTGTTCCTTAAATAGTTACCTTTTTTTTCCACATGGTAACTGATATATTGAATGATGTATGTTTGAGAGGTATTTCAAGGATCTTAACTTCAGTCATTAACTGGTTATGTCTTGGCTCAGGAACCTTTAGTTCGCTGAGAGAAAGTTACTATTTTTTAAGCAAATAAAAAAGCTTTTCAGTATGTAATTATTTTCTTATCAATTTTGCAATTCATGCCCTTTTGAGCATCTAGCATGCAGTGCTTAAATTTACACTTAGCTCTGCAGGAACTGCTTTAAATATTATTATTAAGAAGGAAGAAATCAAAAATCAAAGTGAATTTTTAGTACAATAGCAAGGTATAGGAAGTTACAATTGCAGCAACAGCAGCCTGGATTAGTGTATAGAACTAACTCACAGCTTGACAGAAATTCCCTGCTGGGGAGGAAATGTAGGGGAACTGGCAGAATTTTGCTACATCTGCTCCCTACTGCTAATAAGCTTTAACCCATTTCATTTTTATTATGCTCAGTGTTTAGATATTTTGCTTCCAAAATTATATCTGTAACCATGAGAACACATAAAAGGAAGCTCGACAGGTAGGGCTGTTTAAAAATTTAAAACTATCAGCAAGGGATGTTAAAGGCCATAATGAGTGAGATGGTTGCCTTCTCAGTGTGGGATTTTAGAGTGCAGGCACTTCAATGCTGGTAGAAAGGCTGAGCAGAAGTATTGGGTAAAACTGATTTCATAGCTTGAGTGGCTTGTACAGCCAGAAGGCACCATTAGATTATTTATTCTGACCTGTATATCACAGACCATTACATTTCACCCAGAAATTCCCATTTTGAACTCTGTGAGTTTAGTTGCACTAAAATATATCAGACCTTTGGAGTTCCAAATATTTTATGCCACGGGGTGAGAATGAAAAGGCTGAGCTCTGCATGCAGTAGGAGGAGGGTTTGTCAGGTTGGTAAGTACACATGGTAGCATGACTACTTATGCAGAGTAAGGCAAACAACCAAAGGCTTGTATGAAGTTTAAAAAAGTGAAAAAACATTCCTGACCCCTTTGAACTAAGGAAAAAAGATGTAGATATTCTTATTGTATCAGAGCGCTTGTATCAGAGTTCTACTGAAACCAAAAACACTTCTCTAAAATAAAATAAAAATTAAAAAATGAAACCTCCACGTCCCAAATCAGCTATAATTAACAAAAGACTTAATCTGTCCCATGATACATCAGTGGGAGTAATTAAGAGGGGAAATCAGTCGTGTCCATTTTTAAAATTAATAATAATTGTCTAATTCTGCATTTCAAGCATTTTGCCCCTTTTGCAAACCTGCTGGCAGTCCTGTGCTTCTCAGTTTGCCAGTCCAGACCCATTCACTACAGTACTTTGAACAGGTTTTTTATCTGAATAATCAGTGCTATAACTAATATCTATAACCAACTAAAAATGCAAGTGAACTGGTATTGTATATTTTCCATTTGATATTAGCACATGCTTACCGTAACTGATTTTACATTTTAAAATCTTTCTTTTACTCTAGTGGGGGCATGATTGTCACATACAATTATGAAATGTATTTTGAAGAGAGATTGAAATGTATAAATTCATTGAGTAGTTGAAAATTTGATGTCTGTGGGGCTGATGAGACTGTGCTTTTAGATAATGGGTTAGGACAATATTGTGATACTTACCTGAGGAATGATGCAAAAATAGAAGTAGGAGATGCTTCTTCATTACTGTGCATGCAGAAGCCTATGTCTGTCTTTCAGCAGGCCAGTTTACATTTTTTGGTTTTCTTTCAGTTTATTCTAACAAGAAATTATTTGAGCTTCCTTTGGAAGAAAACTTCCAGTTAATAAGTCCAGAAAACAGAGGTGTTAGCCTAGTTATTGCAGACTCTGTGTACATTCTTCAGGCTTTCAATTGTTTATTTGTTCTAGAGACTTGTTCAAAGCTGATTATGTCTTCATAGAAATGTGATACTGATTGCTCTTGTTTTGATCATGTCAGAGCTTCTCCATTTCTGAAGTGAAAGGATGAAAACACAGTGATCCAACAATAGAACAGAGAAACAAAATTAACAAGCAAATGATATCCTTCTGTACTAAATATAATCAAAAGAGAGCTTGTAAGGTTTTGTCTTCAACAGAGCCCTTTTTTCTATCACACAGAAATGATGAAAATTTATACCACTTCTTGGCCTCTGTTGACAATCATGGTAAAAGATAGAATAGCAAGTTTTTAAATTATTCTGTTTGAGCAATATAAGCTATAGATCATGTAAAGTTATTGAACTGGTTTCTTATGAACTCTCTATTTTCATGAGTTCTATATTTGCTTTGCTTTTTAATGTAATGCTTACCTATTCTTCCTGTGCCACTATTCAGAGACCATTCATCATGAAATTTTTGATTCTGCAAGGATTTCAACACATCCTTTATGTACCAGAAAGCTGTCTCAACTTATAAATCAAATCTACTGCATATTTATTGTGCGATTTGGGTCCTAAGAGTGTTGTTACTTAATTTTTCTGGTAGTTTCTTCTGACGTACTTGATTGACTACGGTAAAATTTTAGCCTTATTACCTTGTCTAATCCTAATAATAGCCATTAATGTATTGTATAGATTTAAAATTTCCTATACTCTTACTAAAATAACTTGGGATATGGTCATTTCATCCTCCTACAAAATGCATCTCTGAAAAAAGCTAAGCTGTTATGCTTGGCATGTTAATTGGCAACCATTTCATATCTAATTATTAATTTTGTATCACTACTATCACTACATGCAGGTTTTTTTCAAAATTATTAAGGTGAAAATTTAATTTGTATTTTTTATAACATGAGCAGGCAGAATTATAATCATATTAAAATAATACATTAATTAGAAGTCCACTCAAATTACAAAAATTGGTTGAAAGCATCCTGAGAAATAGTACTGCCTCTAAATTTCTATACTCCTATTTGTTCCCCTGTATCTTCTTTCCCTTTTTCATGTTTTTGATTTCTAAAGACAGCTAAAGACTGCACAAAATAGAAATTATTCTGGAAAATGTGCTAAAAATAAAGTGCCACTTGGTTTGCTCTATATTTTCCATGATTCAGTAACACCAAAGTACAGGCTCAGTTTCCCAGTTGACATGGTACAAAATAATTTCTGCGTGACACAATGGATACTGATACAGCTTTGTCCAATATGTTGAGGAATGAGTAAAAAGGACTAAAATTTCTGAAGAACTTGTTTCTTTTCATATTTCCAGTATTTATTCTATGACAAATATTCAGTTTATAAGACTACATTTTTAGTCTGCCAGTTTTGTGTTAATGTCTTTTTGACATTCACCAAATAAATTGTTTTATTTCAGCAAGAAATACTAAATGTCTGACTATCTTATTTTTGTAAGTGTTCCAAAAAGAACATTCTTAGCAATTTTATTGTTATAAAACACTATGGTATTCATTGTTTGAATTCAGACATGGTATACCAGGAATGCATGTGGCCTATTTATTAGACAAACTAGGATGTTGAAAATAATTGCTTCTATCCTACTTTCTTTTGGAACTGACATTTTTATTCTTATGCAGTTTTCCTTGTGGAATCTTTACTTTTTTAAGTTATAAACCTATTGTTGTAAGAGACTCTAGCAAAGCTGAATCTGGATCCCAGGAGTTTGATGCACTCTGTTTAATGCAGGCAGTGTGAAAGAAATTTTAAATGTATTATTTAAAGGCACGTTAATCTTGCCACTGTAATGGTGTAATAATGCATACCATATAAGGTTTTCATAAACTCAGCTTTTAAAAGTAACATCACAGTATCTTTCTTTTTGTTCTCCAAGTCACTTCTTTGTAGAGATAGCAATTATGAATTCATCTCTCTCTCTTATAGCCTGATTCCCTATTCAGCTGAGAGATAGATAGGCCTTAGTCCTTACTAACACAACAAAAAGAATATTTCTCATTTAGAACAAAGAGAGGCTAGTCAAATAAATTTATATAATAAATGTTAAAGGCCAAAATGTGTACCTTTTTCAGTTTAATTAGGCAAAATAGTTAAATACTTATATAATGGATTGAAGATAGGTTTAACTCATTATTCCTTTGTTTCCGTTGGAATTTTTATAGTTCTGCCTTGTATGTTTTTTTAATTACCGAAAAAAAATTTGTAACAATAACCATAATGGTGTATACCTTGCTTGGTATTTTGACTCCAAACAGTAGCCCTAAACAGAAGTGAATAGTAAAGCCAGTAAAAGCATAAATGTACCCTAATATTCTCCTAACCACGAGCTATTTTAGTTTATATTTAAATTGATCAAATCAATTTTTTATATAAATCTTAACCTTTAAATAAATTAATAACATATAAATTAAAAATAATCTAGGAATTCTATTTTGTCTTTTTATAATGCCCACTGAATCTGTGTTCTAAGAACTCTATTCAGGCTCCCCTTGAATCCCTATAAAATTCTTGCAACTACAGTATTCTCCATTAAGGAGTTGTAGATGTCACCTACTATCGTTCATTTTGAAACCATGCACTTACTAATGTCATTTGATGGCCCACGACTCTTTATACAGAAAGACAAGTGTGCAAAATCAGTTCTTATCCCTATACACTCTTTTTATGCCATGTGTGACTTTGTAAGCCTCTGTCTTCTCATTGAGAAGGCTGCAGAACATTTCCAGACAGACCCTCCCAAGCTTTTGATCATACTTGTCCTCCTCTGAATATATTTTGAATCTAATATGGTCTTTTTCAGTTGAGAGATCCAGAGTTGTTTATATTACTCAAGATGTTGGTGAATTGTGAATTTTTACAGTGGCATAAAGTTACCTACTTTACTTTCTTTTTTTACTTGTTTTGTTAACTGCTATCAGCTTCCATGGTTCTTTATTAACCAGTCCTTGTAGACTTTCCAAGATGTCACTTAGCTTAGTATGGCTGTTTTCTCAGTGTTTACAATCAAAGTAGAGTCAATTTCTCAGCCATTCTAAAATGTGCTCTGTACCTTTTGTTTCTCCTGAGAGTTATTGAAGCATGCATTGTATCACAAGAAGAATGTCAGTATTTTCTTCAAGGTGGGAAAAGTCCTTTGCTGAGCTGTGGGGTTTTTGTAAAGCAATGTGTTAAAAATGTTTGTAGTCCTTCTCTCTGGATATGGATATAGATACAATGTATTTATGGAATTATATAGATACAATGCATGTATTTAGAAAAATCTGCCTTTTGGCTTCCTTCTTCAAATTTTCTGGATCTCAGTCTTTTACATCTTTGATAAATTAAGTAGCAGATGATCCTGTTGGCAAAGGGAAGATATTATGAAACATGATTTTGAGGGCAGTCTAATGTGAGATTCAGTTAGAGCTAAATCACTTGTCTTATCAAATTGTTGTCCAAAGTTTTGGGATCTACCGTTTCCTAGCATGACAGAATTGGAATTCTGTCATCATGTAGTCTCTGAGATGATCCAGTTTACATCCATTCCTGAAAAATCATTGTTGTAGCACCATTTATTTTCAGATGATGTCTCCTTCATGTGGAACAGATGTTACCTGATGTCCTTCTCCAACCCTCTTTAAATCAGGTCATGTAAAAGTATAGCACATAAGTACCATCTTTCTCCATATAACCTTAGCAGTCAGCCATTGAAGATCTCCTTATTAGGAGATATATCTCCTTATTTATAAGGAAATCTCCTTATATGTAAGGAGATAGATCTCCTTATTTCCCCCTGTGACATTCAAACTTCTCTTTGTGCCAAGCTACTTTGTACTATTTGTTCCTTGAAAGGATTAAATCCAATGGAAAGGCTAACAAGTAGAAATTAGAAACTTCAACACGCTTTTCCCATTAAATGAAAATAATTTGGAAACTGATAGCTAGAAAAATAGCGTTAAAGGGCAAATATCTTTAGATGAAGACTACACCTACAGATTAATTAAATTTATAAAAATTTGTAAAATTCCTTTTAGGGAGTCACCTCTTTCAACAGTGTTTGCCCCAACAGATTTGTCTCTCAACAAGAATTTTAGAGCTTCACAAGAATTATTTGAGAATTATTTTTCAAAAATTATAACTCAAAATATGTTGTCTTCTACCTTATTTTTTTCTGATCAGGACTCTGAAGCTGTAGAAGAAAGACTAGACCAAAATCTGTGCTCCTTTATAGAATAGTCTACAACAGTGTGCTTGGGCAAGACCTCTAAAACCATATTTTTTTTCATAGTACCACAGCTGTCTGCCAGCAGTGATGAATCTCATTGATGAAAGTGCAGAATCAATTGTAAAAAAAAATTTAGACAATAAAATAATTTCTCTTCATTTTCACTCTTAATACTTACTTATACTGTTTTAGCATCATATATTTTCTTAGCAGACTTTATATATTCATCCTCATTTCCTAGACAGGGTGTCATAAAGATATTCAGTTGTTTAAGAAAATTGTAAATTTCTGAGAGGTAAGTCATAAACTCAGCATCCAAGTGTAACACAAACGTCAGTGATTTCTTGAAAATAAGTCAGAAGTATTATGTTATGTTAGAACTATATCTATAAGGTTCTGTAGCCACTGATGAAAGATTATTAGTCCCCAGTAGCTCTATCATTTGTGCTTTGTGCAAACTCTAAAGCTAAAGGTTATAAATGTTATGGTAGCATACAGGTGCACCATGCGTAGTCTTTCACACAGAATGATTCTCATTTGTTAAATTTGGAAATGTACTTTCTCCTGGCCTTAATTTTCATGTAGTTCTTCATATTCTAAATGGCAGCTGAAGGCAAGCAGAAATAGTGAGTAATTGATTTAACAACCTAAGACAAGTACAGGGAAGTAGAAAAGTTTGTCGTAGTGCTTGATGTGACCTGAGAGAGCTTCTCTAGACTGTTTTTTTTCTAACCAGTACCTCAGCACCTTGGGCCAGCAAAATGGCCTTTAAGCCTGAATGAGCATGACTTTTTTTTTTTTTTTCTCAGTGCAAAGCTCCAGTATTTCATCTTTTCAAACTGTTTTACAGCACTCAGAGCAGAATTATATTGACAAGGTTAGAATTCATCTCCTAGAGGGGAATACTGTGCTCCTGTTAAGTGCTAATATAACATTTATGTGTAGCTACCTTAATAACAGCCCTGGCCAGCTTAATGAAAGTACTGAAAGCAAACAGTACTCTGTGAGATTTTATTTTGACTGAAGTGATTGCAATTTGAGACAAATTGTCCCTATTTCTGTTACCACATCAAAACTAGAAATGCTAAAGCAATTGCTACATATTTGGGGTAGAATTACACTCCACTATTGTTAATATAGAAGTACGTGCATTTTTCATGTAAACAGCTCACAAGGGTCAAGTATCAAAGATATTCTGTGCAAAATTCTTGTCAATAACTTTGTGAGTGAATTTTGAAATAAAGTGCCTGGAACATGTCATTATTTCTTCCTCGCAAAGTTGAGAGCAAGTGGCTGAAAATTGAGCTTGTGAATTGAAGGTACTATGAGTTATGTGGCCTTATCGACTTCAAGCAAAATGACTGGTTTGCCTTGTTATTATTTTTCCTTTCAGAGGTCAGGCAATGGACAATATTAACAGTATGTACTGGAATGTAGGCAAACTGGTATATAAAAAAAGTTATTATCTGTGTACAGAAGATGGTGTCAGTCACTGATATTAAAAATTCTTAATATACTGTCTCTTCTTAAAAATTGAGGGAAAAGCGAGGAAAAAAGTAATCCCCTTGTCAAAAAAACTTCTCAAGTATTTGAAAGCTATTTAAAACCACCATAAGGAAAGGAACTCAGTTTCTCAGATGTAGCTGACCAAGTTAGCTAATTACACATGCTTGTTGATCTGAAAACAATTTAAATATATGTTCTCAATGAGCTGTGCTATTTAAAAAACACATTCTATCTTCTAAGAGCATTTGGTCAGGATAATTCTGCTGTTTAGAACTCTCTGAACTATATTTTTGCTATGTCTGAACTGAATCTTTAGTGCTCCAACTTTTAAAATAAAACTTATGTAATTTATGACTCATTTCTGTAGTTCCTACCATTTTTTTATTCTTCAAAAACCTTTGACACAAAACAAGGTTACCATATGCAAAAATACTTCTTTTGATGGCAGAATGAGTACAAAATAAATTATTATCAGCTTTTTTTAATGGTACAAGCATAGTACTGGTTTGAGATTGCAAAAATGAGGAGATACTGTCTGATCAATTCATAATTGCTCAAAATGACTTTTCAGTAAGGAAAGTTGAGGGGGAAAAGCAGTTTCCGTTAAATAACTGTACTGCATATACTTTTTTAATATTTTAACTAAATATGAGCAACATTAATGTCTACAACTCTGTAATCTGGATAATATTTTTTTTATGTTCTAGGGTGAAGATTCAGAGATGTATCATGATGAAACTGCAGTATGTGGGTTGCTTGCTGTGGTTGTAGTATCTCACCTACCCAGAGATGCTGCCATTGAATGGCATGTTGTTGCAGTAGTTGATGATCCACTCCAGAGAAAACATTTTGCAATGAAGATGTTGTCAGAGGGCTTCCAAATCGAGTGTGAATCTCTGGAGTCTAGTTCTGCATCTTGTGCATCAGTCTTGGTCCGCCTGAGCTTGATTTCATCATCCACTTCTCACCTTGATTTGGATGGACCTCTTCATGACTTAGTTGCTATGTTTAAACAAGCTGTCGACAAACTTTCAGAGGACTGCAGTGCCAGTCCTTTGTCCTTTAGAGCTTTCTTCAAGGAGCATGTCTTTGATGCTGAAACACTGCAAAAAGGTAAGACTTTCCATGACAGGAACCAGGTGTAATATTAAGCATAAGGTACTTCTTGTTTACTGTTCCATTAGGTTTCATTGGGAAAAACAATAAAAATTAGAGGAGTGTTTCAAGGCTAAGAAGGCCGATGGCATCCCGGTCCATATCAGCAATACTGCGGCCAACAGGACCACAACAGTGATTGTCCCCCTGTACTCAGCACTGGTGAGGTCACACCTTAAGTCCTTTGTTCAGTATTGGGCCCCTCACTGCAAAAGAGACATTGAAGTGTTGGAGCATGTCCAGAGAAGAGCGGCAGAGCTGGTGAAGGGTCTAGAGATTAAGTTATGTGAGGGCAGGTTGAGAGAACTGGGGTTTTTAGCCAGGAGAAGAAGAGGCTCAGAGGAGACCCTACTGGTGTGTACAACTGCCTGGAAGGAGGCTGTTCTTAGGTGGAGCCTGAACTCTTCTCCCAGATAACAAGTGACAGAACAAGAGGATAGCCACAAGTTGCACCAAGGGAGGTGGAGTTTGAATATTAGGAGTAATTTCTTCACCAAAACGGTTATCAGGCATCGGAACAGGCTGCCCAGGGAAGTGGTGGAGTCACCACCCCTGGAGATATTTGAAAGATGTGTTGCAGATTTGATGCTTAGGGACATGATTTAGTGGCAGACCTGTCAGTGTTGGTTTTACAGTTGGACTCAGTGCTCTTGGAAGCCTTGTCCAACCCAAATAATTCTACAATTCTACAATTAAGATACATTTGTTCTTTTTCTAGTTACCAGGCAAGTTTCTCATATTGAAAGGCTCTGTTCTTGGACTTACTGAAGTCCAGACAGGATAAAGTCCGGGATTACTGTTGTTCTAATTTCACATCTGATTTTGAGTAGGGAGTTGGATTATATCATCTTGCTCTAATCTGAGTTATCCTGTGGTACCATGCAAGAGAAGTCTGGCCTTAAAATTCAGTGTAGGGAAGATGAATTTTTTTGCTTAAAAGTGTTTGAACAGTTGTGCATTTGGTAGCCTCTTTTTGTCACAGTCTAGAACCATGTTCAAATAACCAATTTCTGTCTTCTAGCAGGAACTGTCTTGAGAATAAATAATGAAATATTAATGTTTTAAAATAAGGAAATGGTGTTATATCCTCTGGAATAGAGAGTGTCTGGTTTTGAAAATGGGCTGATTTCTGGCTTATTTAAATAGAACTTGCTATCCAGACAAATTTTTGGGTTTTTCCCCCAATGTTTATTTTTTTCAGAATCTCACTCCCTTAACAAGTAAAGAGAATACAGAGCAATATATGTAATATTACAACTGCAATTTATTTCTTACATTGTAGATCAGCATTTTGGGCTATGCTCTATTTGGGACAAATAACGTTAGGCAAGAAGAGCACAAAAGCTTTATGTCAGACCTACAAAACTGGCACATCATACTTGTATTGAAATCAGTAAGAACTTTGTTATCAATTTGAAAAGAAACGAAGTCAGATCCTTAGTCTATATTTATCTCAAACATGCATGCACTTTAAAAATCCTTCCAGACCACAACTGATCCATATTAATTAGCTGACATAAATGTTAGCCCTCAAATACTCTACTGTCCTATTTTTTTTCTTAACCTGCAGCAGTTTTTGAAGAAAATTCAACTTGACATTGTTTAATAGATTTAAAGTACAGGAATTGAAAGCTATAAAAATGTGGCATAGAATAAGCATATTTAATCCAGGAAGCAAGGAATGAACATATAGTCTGACAGAATGTTGTTGTTTTTACTACATCTTGTTTAAGAGCTAAAAGGAAACCTGATAAAACATGTTTCTGGCATGGGATTAATAATACTGTTTTGCCTGCTTTCTTTCTGATGTTTCTCAGGCCATGTAATAATTACTTCCAAACAAATTTCATTTGCTTTATAAAGTATATTTCTCAATCTAATGTATTAATTGCATGCATAAAATTTGATTTGGTTCCATTCATTTTATACTACCAATAGCATAGACATAGAAAGACTTGTGAGTTTGTCATATATTCATTCTTGTGTTCAGATCTCTGCACTGTCATAATAATTCCTGTCACTATACCAATTTTATCATTATCCCCACTGGTAAGAAATACATGCTTGCAAATCTGTAGAATATATAGAATACATTAAATTTACAAGGAGCACTAATTCAGTGATGAAGAATTTAAAAATAAAATTTTTCTTCTTCGGTAAAGTTTCTACAAAGTTCATGGAATGGAAGAATAAGTATGATATATATTCAAAAATAATTTCTCAAATTAAAGTGATTTTTACTGAAGTGTATCTTTCTGATAATTTCTACCTGAGAGAAGACTATTTATATATATATTTATATATATATTTATATATATATTTATATATATATTTATATATATAAATATATACACCCCACACTTTTTCTGGTTCAAAATCAGAAGTCTAATATTAATATATTGTTAAGACACAGGACATATTCAAGTGTACTGGTAATGTGTGTTCTTGGAGCTTTGTAAGATGTGCAGTCTCCAGTGAAGCATCATCAACTTTCAAAATTATGCAGCATATTAGTGAACAATGTACTTGACTGTCTTTTGCACTAGTAGTAAAATTCTATTTCTCATAATTTAAAATATACTCACATACATATTAACTCTCAGTTTAAAAAGTGTTGTGTCAGGTGTCCAGTTTGTTCCCATTAATTTCAGTATCCCATTGACAGTCTGTAAGCAAGATGACATAGTCTTTGTTTTATCTTCTCTGTTATTATTGGCAGTGTTTAATTTTAAACAGGCAGGACTACTGCAACTGTATGTGTCCTTTAGTGTATATCCCAGTTTTAATATACCAGAGGTAGTACCAGGTCTTTCTTTTGAATCCCAAGATACTTTAACCTTTCTCTAAGACTCGATCAAGGTACTAAGAGATTGTTAAGTTCTGGTAACAGTAGCTCATTCCATTTTCCCATCCAGCTCGTTCCAGTTTATTCCTGTTTTCCTCTTCAGCCTGTCCTGTTCTAGAATGCATGTATCTGAATGGGGCAGATCCCAAGAGGGAGCAGTGCTGGTTTCCACAGTAGCAGTGACTGTGTCTTGTCACCTCTGAGCATGGCCAAAACTTGCTCATACCTTCTCTGTAGAATTGTCCTGACATATTTTGAGTGTTTGGACATAAAATCACTCAGTAGTGATTTCTGCTACCTCCAAAGGTTACTTTCTGGTGCAGAGCAGGTCTAGGTGGGTAATGGAATTTACTTATGCTACTGCCTTTCAAACACAGAATACCGTTTTACTGGGACAGAGGATAAAGTAGGAAAGGACTGATCTTCATGTGTAAATTTGCAGGCCTAATAAGCAGACTTTTAAAAAAATTTTCCTTCCTTGATGTGGCTGCCAGAAAGCAAATTATATCAAGAGACCAGTTGTTCAATCGCCATTTATTAATTCAGCTCAGTTGGTAGAGGTTGCTAAACATCTGTATGAGGATCCATTAGTCACACATTTGATCTCTGACTTGGGTTAGACATTATTAATCCCACAAGTAGATCTGTCCTTTTGGGTCTTCATCTGCCAGCAGATACATTTTCTGCTGAAGAAAAATAATATTAATAATGTAGCAAGGAATAACAGACACTTTTCTTCAAATATTTTTAATGTGAAACACATAAGACATGTATCTGTAGTAGAAAAGTTAGAAATTATGATGCTCAGAAATCAAGAAAGATGGTTGAGGAGATAGTTGTTCCAGGTTAGTAGATTTCAGGAGGACTTCCATCATGTCATAAGATTAATAAATAGTCTTCAGTAATTTGAATTGAAATGTATTGTCTCCTCTAGCAAAAGCACAAAAAAAGAAATAAAAGTAGCATTTCTCTGATTAGAATTTAAAATCATTGGAGTGAAAGGAGCAAATACTGCCATAGGCCTTCTCAAATGAGCCTCTGATTAGATAATATGGGGGGTTTTGGTATAAGGAAGTTGTCATTTATTTAAAATTGTCCAAATAAATATTAGAAATGTGTTGTTACCTGACAGAGTAAGATGAGAACCAGGAATATATCTACTTGGCATATTGTAACAGGTTATTGGAAATTATTAGAGCCGGTGTTACGGGTGTCAAAAGAAGCTAAAGGTTTGTAATGCAAATTGGAGACAGATAGCTTTCTGTCATCCTAAGACCAGATGTGAAGTTTTATTGAACAAAGTGTAGTACTGATGGTGAACTTCTCAGAGGCAATCCCTCATAACATGCGAGAGCATTATTGGCGCCGTGCTGAGACCACAGAACGTATTAGAAGTAGGAGGATTAGATTAAGCTGACATATATACTTAGTAAGATGCTGTTAAGCCGTTAGAAGTCTTTAACATAAATTTGACTATTTCTTTCTTATTCTCATTCAAATGTGCTTTAATATAAACGTGTCAGGATGATTTGCTATACCATGCAGTTGGCTAGATTATACTTCCGTATAGGAATGATGAATGTTTATAAGTCATCACATTATGATTTAACAAGCCTTGTTCACAAGATGTATGCAAAATATTTTTGAATATTTATTTGGGAATAGAGAAGGTCCTGCATTCACCAGACACCATATTGCACAACGCCTTTTTAATACTAAAGAAAAAATGGATTGGGAATATAAAAAAGGCAAAAGAAAGCAGGAATAGACCATCTGATAGGAATATTAAAATGAATATATAATTAGTGTTTAAAGTGGATCTGCTCTGTAAATGTGTAGGTCTAAAAGGCCCCTAGTACTTATGAGTTTATCAAGTTTCAGTGATACTATATATATTTTTTTTAGAATTTAATATGGGCTGAGTATAATTCAGCTCAACTATAAAAAAAAATCCTACTTGCTATGGGACCTTTTCTTCTGTTGCAACAGATGCCCTGGTGGTTAAGCACTGATTCAGAGTCCTTGCAATGATAGAGTAACACCCTGACACATGTACAGCATGCAGCTTTGAAACCAAAGATTTTCCATGTAGTAAGTGTGCTATTAGATAAAACATGGCATTGTCAACACATTTTCCAGATATTTTCCAAAACACAGAGTTTTCAGTACAGACAGAATGCATTATATATTGTAAATCTGAGAGAGGAGGAAGAAGATCAATTGAAGATATGAAGATGCATTTTTATAATAATGAATGTTTGTGTTCGCTGAAGTTTAATTTTTTTTTTTTTTTTTTTTTTTTTTTTTTTTTTTTTTTTTTACCAATGTACTTTAAATTCACACTGGAAATTTATTTCATCTTAACATTCTTGATGGATATGCCATTGTACAATGGGAAAAAATTCCCCATGGGCACAACTGGAATCTTAACGTTCACACATTTGTATGTAGGTCTACACATTCTCATATGAGTAATTGGTATTTACTCACCAGTTGTGGAGAACTACTCACATGAGTAGAAACTAAACAGTCATTAAGAGCTCTTACTGAGGAACAATGAAGCAGGTAAATAAATCCTTTTAAAATCAAATTACAGTCACTAGCTCAAGCTTTGTGGGCACTAACTAAAATGAAGTATTTGTTGTGACTAATATATATAATTTGGCTGAACAAAAATATTTTGAAACGTCATTATGCTGTCTGAAATAGACTGTAAAACTTAAGCTTGGTTTTCTGCTGAATTCTGTTAATTTATGCTCAATGTGAAAATATAAGAAGAATTGTGAACCTGAAAGAGGAAAATTTCAATTTTAATTTGTTGGGTTTCCTGTTAAGAAAATATAATTGCCAGGTATAATAGCACAAGCAGGAAAAAAAAAAAAAGTTATATCAGTACTTTGGGAAATTAATCATCTTATAATATACAGAAGCAATTAGAAAATAGTGATTCATGAGTATATTTGAAATGATGTGTATGAAATGACATTTTAAAAGGAAAAAAGTAACTAAAATTGGTCTTGAGCCACAGAGGTGGTAATCTTGCTATTGCTATCCAAACTATCCAGTCAAAAGAACTGATTTATTAAATGACTGTTAAAATGCCGAAATTTTAAACTTTTTTTATTTTTTTGGGGGGGTTGTGCTGGTATTGTAGATGCTGCAAGTCAATGTATACATATTTTTAGCAGAATATCTCATATGAAATTATGGAAAAGGATTTTTTTTTTGCTGGCTGAGATATGGGGAATTGTTTTGATAGTAATGTTGTCTCTTGACTGAATTTGGATAGAGAAATTATTTATGCCTGTGAGGCAACTTAAAGTATATTAGATCCTCCTTTAGGCCTTCTGTCTTTTAGGATGGGAAATTTATTTTGTAAGTACACAGATCCTAGATTGAGAAAAATTCAGCCCCTCAGTGCCAAGGCCAGGGACCAGAGCTAGAACCTGCTCTTTTTTTAGAGTAGACTACTTGTGACTTCTCAAGGTTATGGATTGCACAGTTGTACATAAAAAAGCTTGCCTAAAGCTTTAAATGGAATTAAAAATTTAAATTTTAGCTCTTTGACCCAAGATTTATTTAGAATATCCCATTATTTCCTTAATACAGAGCACTAGGAATATATTGGTAAGGTTGTTTTAAAGGTATGGTGTACAACTTCATGTGTCTTTCAGAATTTCTTCCACTAAAATCTAACATATGTTTATAGGTTACTCTACCCATCTATGTTTTCACATTATTTTGAAGTGTTCCTGACTAATTTGACTGGGGCTATGTAGCTTTTCTATAATAATTCATTCACTAAATGAATTACTTGTATAGACTTTAATTTTCCTTTTAAATTTTTACATCTTTCCTACAGGTAACCTGTAGGACAGAATGGACCTGTCAGAAAACAGACCTTTTGTTGAAAAAAATCATAGGTTATGAAGAATTTCCAAAGTGATCTAACATGTTGAAAACAGATTTGCTTTCCTCATGTATGCAGTTTGGAAGATGCTAGACACCAGTGATTTTGCTGCCCAATGGTAGTTAATATGTTAACTCAATAAATATGGAATGAGAACTCAGTCTATTCTGTAATGAGTCAGAAGGGTAATTTGATAATTAGCTCTATAAGGAATCAGAAAAAATTAATACCCTTCTAGAAAAATGATATTTCTAGGCAGATCTAAATGTACATGGTCTGTCCATAATGCATAAACATCTGTAAAACTGTATAAAAGTGCATAAAATGCTTAAAGTACAAACACCTTACTGCAACAATAAAACTAATTTTGAGAAACTGTTGGCAGAGAACATCTATAAAAGCAAGCATGATGTTGGCCATGCAATCAGTACAAAACTTGTATCATCTAATGTTTAATATGTGAGGAATAAATGACCTGTCTAACTATCCAGATACCATTTGTAACAAACACTTTTTCACGACACATCAAAGATAACAGTTTACAATTACATAGGAAGATTTTCTCTGAGACTGTTTCAATGTGCCAACATTTTGATACCAATTTTATGATTCCAAATCTATAAACATTTAAAGAACTTTGATTTCTAAAGAACTTTTAATTATTTGTATAGATCAATCTCTGTATTACTTTTTATTTACAAGTGAAGGAAAAAAAACTATGATGCTATTTGGATGAGTGAAATTACATCTGACATAGGAAGTCCACTGAGCTTAAAACAAATGTAGGCTCAAAATGAACTGGGCATAATATCATAACTGCATCCCTTGTTATTATTTGTTCTAGATTTTTATTTAGGACCACTGCTTGAAACAGAGTACTGCAGTAGATGGACCTTTAGCAGGACTAGCTTGTCTTCTGTATTTCATCTTCTTTAGTACCAAAATCCTTGTCATTTGCTCTTTGTCTAGCAAACCTGAAAACTAGATCTGTGAAAGAAAATACTCAATTTTGCAAGGAAGAGCTGTGTACAGTTACATTTCCAACCAGTTGGCTGGCTGACCATTGTCAGTCATTCTGTGACATAAGCTCTGCACTGAGAAGTATCAGTTCTGCTCAGAACAGTAATTTGTGTAACTCAAATAGAAAAAGCGTAGGTGAGGTTTCAGAACTAGCACTGAGTGATAGCCAAAACCATCCATAAATCTAGTTTGAAAGTCTTCTACTTCCTCTCCAATGTCTCCTCTAGTTCTCCCTTCTCCAATATCTCAAAGTTAATTTATTTTTGTAAGATCCTGTCTTTTGTCAGCTGTGGACACCACTGCTGGTGCTTACCAGGTTTTGTCAGATGTGTTGACTGTTGTAAGACAAGCTGGGCTTTCCTTGTTGGGACTTTTCCTTGAGATAAGCAGCTGCTGAAAATCTTAACTTTTAAGAGTTCTAGTAAGTATAACAGTTAAATGGGTAATGCCTTAAAGTCCTTTTGTAAAATGTCCCAGTGTCAGCCCTGTTGAAATCCTCTGTTCTGCAAGCAGTAGGATGAAGTATCTTCTCTTCTTTGTCCAGATATATCTGTTCAATATATCTGGTATCAAATATGCCTGTCAGGAGCAGGTTTTTTTATGCAAACTATACAAATATACATATGTTTTCATGCTCATGTTTTGTTTCTTGGTTTGTTTTTTCTTTTTATTTTCAAGTCTGCTAAAAGTCCATCTGGATTTTTCTTCTTCTTCTTCTTTAAAATTCTGTAAAAAGTTGTGACTGGAAAATGATCTGAAAGATACCGCTTCATAATTATTGTCTATATTTTAAAGTGCCACAAATCATATTTATGTCAAAATATTTCCAGCAAGCATTTGTAAAGGACAGTTTCTTTGTTTTTGAAAATCCTCTCAAAGCTATACTCTGAGGTAGAAGCAAATATATAAAAACTATGCTTAGAATCCATAAAAGTACTGCAATTTTGTTCAACCACTTTACTTCCCACAAATTGGGCTTGGAATTTCATTTGACTTCTCTGGTATAATGATTCCATTTCACCATGAAAAAGTGGAGAGGAAGGTTGTTTTCTTGTTTTTGCCATCTGCACTGTAGCTTGTAATCCAAGAACACAGCTGTAGCTAACCATCAAAAGAAAGTATTTTGCCATTGTCACATTTCATGCAATTAGACTTTGCATAATATATGCAGTTGTGCTCCCTATAGCCTATTTCTTCTTAAATTTCTAATAAATTTAGGTTTAAAACAGCATAAACTTTTTATGTATTAGTGAGTAATTTCAATCCCTATTAAATTAAGCAATGAAAAATCCACTTTTTTTTAACTTGCTTTGGACTTTGCTCAGCCTTTACAAGTAATGCATCATATCAGCTGGGTTAAAATCCAATTAGTTGCTCTAATTCATTGATATTGAAAGTGCATTTATAATACAGTACCCTTTAGTCATGTCTCTTCTACTTGCACTATAAAGTTTGAAGCATCAACATTGGAAGAAGGTAATGTTTTCCAGTGTGGCAAACTAGAACATTTCTTCTCTTTCTACATTACTTCTGAATAGCAAGAGTGTAGATAGAGGGATGTCAGTTGGGATACTTGAAATACTATGGTAGGATGATCACAGCAGGAGATCACCAAACTGAAGAAAGTCCAAAGAAGAGCCACTAAACTAAAAGGTCATGTGAGTGGCACATAGAACAGAGGAAAAAGGACTGAAAGAATTGGCTTAGTTCCACCTGTGGAGGAAGCAAATTGCAGTCTTCCCTTACATTAAGGGAATTGCAGAGAAGGAAAGAATTTTTTCAGAGATGAACTGCACCAGGATAAGGAGCAACAGTTACGAGTTGCAGCAGAAGATATTCCATTTGGACACGAGGGTTGAATTTTTCTACACAAGAGTGAAACTTACAGTCTGTGACAGATTGTTCCATGTTGGAGATCCTAAAATCCTGACAGCACAAGGCCCTTAGAAAACTGGTTAAATGTCTAAAATTACTCTTGCTCTGATCATGAGGGAGATTGGGCTCTAAATAGTTTTCAGATAAAATTACCCCCCAAAGTTAGTCTGTGGTTCCCAAAATTACTCTATGACTATATATTATTATTAAATTAAAATGAATTAGCCAAAACCAGTGGCATTTAGCTGCAGATTCAGAAGGAAAAAGACCTATTTCTTTCTGTCTGTCATTAATACTCCACACTCTTGCAAAAGATTGTTCCCACTACCTACTTGAATAGTAATTACTGAAACCAACAAGCAGGTTTTTCCTATCAGAGCATATCTTTGAAAGAGAAATGTTTCTTTAGAAGTGTCTGGACTCTTTGGTTTTGGTGAGGGTTCTTTCTAACTCATTTCTCTATAGTTTGCACATTTGTGCTTTCTTCTTTCCATCTCTTTACCTTAACAGAACTCATACAAGTGCAGAATTAGAATTATCATTGGGCTGTTATATAGCTGAAGTATTTCTTATGAGAGTCAAAAGCCAATGTATTTCCAGAGTCTAATTCATTTGATAATAATTGAGACATCTAAGTATGAGGAATCCTGTTATGAAGTTCAATATTTATGTCATCAGTAATGTCATCATCTATAGAAAAAAACTTTGTTTTCCTCATTTAAGCATATTGGTTATATCATTTGATATGGGGGCTAGATACTAATTAGAGTGAAGTTTAGTAGGTTTTCTAAAATAATTCTAAAATAATCTGCAAGATAAAATTTTAAGCTATAAAACCCCTAAAGAACTTCAAAACTTTGTTCAAAACGTTTGTTTATTAGGACATAAAGACTTTAGGACCTTTGAAAATCAAAGTTTATTCTTTTCACCTAATAGTAATATTGCTGAAAGAAAAAAAAAAAAAAAAAAGTATTTGGAAGCTGTTGTTTCTAACATTTACAGAGTCCTGGCTTGTTTTAATCATTCTGCCAGGAATGTGAGAGTTAATATTCCAGATAATTGGGTGAAATTAGGTGTAAGAAAAAGAAGAGTATCTCACCTCTTTTAAATATATCACAGCTATATCACATCCATTTATTGATGCTATGGATGTAAATTTCTTTAAGTTTTACAAAGAAGTTCCTGTTTGTGACGCAGAAGAATTGACTTTTTAACTCTACACAGGATAGCAGAATTATAGGGCTTTATTTTCATGAAGTTACAGATGCTCAGCACCTCTTAAAATGAGCTTCTCTTTAGAGACAGTACAATGGTGAGAACAGTTGAGACCTGAAGAAGAATGAGAATAGTTTGTTGAGTGCATGTCTTGCTGCAGAAGGGAGCCCAAGATCAAATCTGTTTCAAGATTGCTCTTCTAGTGGCTGTAACTTCATCATTTTAAAATAGTCCAGAGATCTTGTCATTTCCAAGCTTTTATGAAAAGAACAAATAGAAGCCAGCCTAAAGCATTTTCCACAGTTATATACATGAAGATAAATATATTCTAATTAAGCTGATTGTTCTTTTTTTTTCCCAATGCATTATCTACATAGAATGTGCTTTGAATTCTTTTGTACTATATCATGTAGCATAACTTTCCTGCTGTGATTTAATCAAGTATTTGGGTCACTCAAACTATAATAGCAACAGAAATAGTAAGAATTTCTATCTTTAGATGAGACCTTTTTAGTTTTAGTTTTCTTATTATTTTCTCTTCTTGTGACTGTTTTTATCTGTGATAGCATGCAAAGCACCTAAACTTTTGATTGTTTAAAATTTTGGAAACAGAAACCTCAGCTGTTTAACAGTGCTTTCATTAAAAGCATTGCTTGTCATTTTTGGCTTAACTTGGTTCAAAATACTTTATGCAGGAGTTTTGCAAACTTGTAAAGCATGTTAAAATTTCATTTTGATAGAAACCATGCTACATAATACTTCCTCGGTACAGAAATTATTGTTTATTCTGTAATAAGTTTAGCACAGGATGCATATCAGAAAATGTCTTTGGCAAGTATGGATTGAAAGGAAGACATTGGTGTTGGGTAGGAGTTCAGCATATTCTTTTGAATTTTTTCATGGGTTTTACATCTCACTTTTTGTGAATATACTGCAGAGAGGCTGAAAAGCTTTTCAAGAGTTCTCATCACTTAAAGCATGCTTATTCACAGTCAATTATAATCACAAGACTTTATCAGTTCCAGGGTGCATTCATCTTATACTATAATAGATCTGCTCTAAGAGATGTTATATTTTTAGCTCTGAGCTGGCTAGGAACCCCAATTGATTATTTTAATCATTGTTAGACACATTTCAAATATATCTAGTCATGCCTCCCATGCTATCATTTAGGAGAAAAGCAAACAGTGCACTTCTTGCAAGACGCTAATACTTACAAAGGATTGCCCAAACATAGGAAGAGTCGTTTATTATTCTGGTACACAAAAGAAACCTGTATAAGAGCTGATGGAAAAGCATCACACAGCAGCTCAGAAGAAACCATGGAATTAGGAGGCAAGACCTTGGCCCATTTACACTAGAAAAATTCTAGTGAGAGATTGCAGTTTCTGGTTCATCCAAGGGATGGTCCCTGCTCTGATGTGTAATTTGTCAAAATAGATTAAACAAGCTCAAGCTTGTTTTCAGCAAAAACTAAGAATCTGAGCTATGAAAATCAAGTCAAATGTCATTAGCTACTGTTCTTTTGGGTTTAGGTGGAATGAAATCTGAACCTATTGAAATTAACAGAAATTATGTTATTAACATCATTGGGGAAAAACTCAAGCACAGTTGACCCAGTTCAAAGGCGCTGTTTAATGCTTCATTTTCAATAGGGATGATAGAAAATGTGAGGCTTCATCTTGAAGAACTCCACTTGCTTTATCTTTTATGCTCTTCCATTTTGGTCTCCTGGTTTTGTCCTTTCTTTTAACTTCCATTCGTCCCTTATTATGTACCACATAAATCATGTCTCAGCCTTGAGTCATAAAATGCAAGAGTAAAACTTGAAAGCAGCCACAGTGAGCCAAAAATCAAGAGGCAGCAGTCTGTAGTTTCTTGATCCAGAAAAAGGAGATGCAACTGACACAAACCAGAGTATAGCAAGCAGGATTATAAAGCCAAAGCTTCTGTTTTAAAAACTTATTATTTTGTGCTGAAAATACAGTTGGTAGCCAGAAGCAGCAAGGAAAAACATGTACAGAAATTCACAGCTTGGATTCTACTGGGTGTTATTTATTAAATCAGGAGCCACGGGTATGTTTCTTTGTCCCCACTGCAGAAGGAAAATAGTGGCATGGAAACAAAAGAAACTTGATGGACACACATAGTCCACACAGGGCATGGACAATCCAAGACATCCACCCTGTTGGTTGTTGCCAATATTTGATAAAAAGAAAAGGTTTTGTATTAATGAAAGGAATAGAGAGATTGGAAAATTTAAAAAATTCTTTTTAGGTTCCTGATTCTGAAGTAGTAAAGTAGTGATGGGTCCCCTGAGAAGTGCTGAGTGCTGTTTAGTGCCATTGGAATCTGCATGGAGACAGCTGGATCCCATTTAAGGTAGAGGTAGAGTCAGTGGCCAAAGCAGCACAGCTTTGATTCAGAAGAGAAGTTCAGCTTTATGTTGGTACCAGGGTTCCTGAGCAAGCTGGAACTTTATTCTGAAGCATTATGCAAGTCAGTGATTATGATGGACCAGAGCTTCCAGAGCTTGCATGATAAAGTTGGAAATTTGGCTTTGATTTGTTGAGACTTTACAAAAACAGTGTCACCTCTCATTATACTGCACAGTTACTTCATTTTTAATTTGTAATAATGGGCTTTTTATTCAGTTAATGAGAACATCTCAGTGCCATATGAAATGTTCGCTGTCATTGACTGAGTAGGCTCAGGTTATTGTCCCCTCTGTCACTGACCTTGAGCAGTTTGTCCATGACCTCAATACATGTTTGTGGAAGATCAAGACTTGTGGCCTCCTATGTTATGTTTAAGCACCAAGAATATTTCATGGATTCAAATCACCTTTCATTTATTCATGTTTTACAGATGGTGTTCTGTCTTCTCTTTTATAAAAGCAGCCCTACACTGGGCTTGGTGTATGTTTATTCAGGGCTTTGTCCTGCACAGAGTACCCTTCTTTCATGTTGATTCCATGATATCATAACATACATTTTAGTTAGCATCAATTTCTAGTTTGAAAACAGAACATGAAGTAGCCTCTGTAGATTCTCTTCATGGTACACAAATTTGACCCATGGCAGTGATAACTTAGCCTTTTACTTTATGTAAAATCAACTGAGAAATACTATTACTTGTATGGTTCCTATACTAAACCACATGTTATCAATTAAGAACAGCAAGATGGTTTGATTAGAAATACTTATGCTTTAGGTACTGAAAAACAGTCAAAATTAATGTGGCTTATAACGTAAACCAGAATTATTTCTCTAGAACACAAAACAGCCATGAATTATTATTACATACTTTTCAGAAATCCTTTCAGAATAAAAAAGGGAAGCGAACACTTAAGAAAGTATTTGGGAGCTGTAGGAAATACCATGTTACCCTTTATTAGATTATACTGGCATCAACAGAAAAAAAGCTTTAAAAGAACAGGCAAACTATGACAGTAACATGTACAGCATTATAAATTCTTCATGTATGTGTGCATGTAACATGTAAATTGACTCATTTGAAATAGTATTTATTTTTAAGATATATAAATTAATGTGTTAGAGAAAATTGCACTAGCAAACCTGGCACCAGTTGAATACATACATACATATCCACTCATATAAATGTTTATCTGCTTTTCTGAACTGAAACTCACATTTTAAGTTATCTTGCTAAAGGTGGTCCCATAAAAAGACTGGGAAACAATAAAAATCCTTTAATGAATTTTACCAGGCCTGAAGAACTAAGTATTAACTAACCCGAGAACTGTGATAACTACATTAATTCAGAAATGAGGATTAGAAAATAAAACTAAATGTAAAAATTTTTCATTGTCCACACAAGCACAATTTATATATAGAAATATATATATATAATTTATATATAAACATATTCTGAGTAATTAAAGTGTTTTGGGTAATTATTATCAAAATTATCAACTTCCATGTCACAGCAATGTGCATAAAATATTCTCCTTTTCTTGTTTAGAAACATAGTGGGGGGATTTCTGTGCTGCATATGTCTGTATGATACATTTTTTTTAAATTTAGTGATTGCTGTCGTTCAATTGCCTGGCTTGATGTGGAGATAGAGTACACCTCTAGGTAGATAGATAAGAGTAGATGCTTGGGAGAAACTTGATTTAGACCATGTCATTTTCTTCCTTTTAAAAACCTAAGATAACCTGTGGCAAATTCTTCACTGTCAATAGTCTGGTTTTTTTTAAATATAAAGCTTCTCATCTACTTTTAGGTTCATTATGACACTACAGTAAAGATATAGCTATTACTAAAGCTTAAGTATTATTTAAAGCACTTTTCTTGTAATTACTGATAGAAATCTAATTTTTAATAACTCTCCTGGAAAAAAATATATGAAACCAGGTATTTTAAATGATGCCAAGATTTTTAGATAATATTCCACATTGTTATCATTATAGGGGTCAGTTTGATTATCCCAGTTTGGAATATTAGACTAGACATGAAGGGGTAGGAACTGTCTTACAAGTTTAAAAACTTATTTATTCATATACGTATATATCTATATATAGATATATATTTATATGCATGTGAATATCCTCTTGCTCTCTAGTCTTTTCCAAGAAAAATTTCCCCTTGTCAGTCAGCTGATCCTAACATCATCTTAGAGTAGAGAAGATATTTTGAAGTACAGACTTCCTTCATGCTGTTTTAAGTATGGTTTTATGTAGGTAAATACAAGCCCTTGTGATTATATTTAGGTTAAGTACTAAGCTTTTCTTTTTACCTTTGTCTTGCTGAACTACTTAACATTTTCTGGGTTTTTCATGTGTTCATAATTTGCCTAAGTAGCCTGCAGGCACTTTCTCCCTGACGTTTTAAGAAATTTCAGATATTTTCTTCTAAGCTAGGATTCAGGCTCAGTGTTTTTAGAGACCATTTTAAGTTTCTACTATTAAGAAGTATATCTAAAAAATGTTATACTTCAGTTTTCATCCAATTGCATCTGATTGCAACTCTGCAAACTTATCTTGGCTTCATTTTAGTTTTCAGAGTGCTGCATTGGAAATGTTCTGTCTATTCATAAAGTGGGACCAGCATGGAAATAGCTGCTCAGGGGTCTCCAAACTCATTTTTCAGTGTACCAGTTGGATGGAGAGACTATACCAAGACAGAGAAAGCAAATTTTACCCTTATGCTGCTGATATTGTCCTTCACAGACCATATCTCATCTATTATTCTACCATCCGTTATCTCACAGAAAACTAATGGGAGATGCATAATTTTTCTTACAAAAGGTAAATTATATAGGAACTAAACAACTGTACTTGATTTTCATATAGCTGCAGGTTAAATTGCAATACAGGAAACTGGGGACAAGTACATTTTGCATCTTGAATGATCAGATTCAACACCAGGGCTCTTGATACGGTTCTCAGGGAACAGCTCTTCTGCCAAATGTTCACTGTCACAAAAAACCAGGCTCACAGAAACACTGTAATCCTTAACAAGTACTTTGTAAAACAACTCCTGGTGTTCCTGCAACAATACTTGTTAATTTCACTTGTTGTGTTAAATTTGCAAAGTGACAATTCCATGTTAGTTGATTTGATAAATAGCCTTTGACCATATATGAATCTTTTTTCTCCTCCTGAAGGCTAAACATTTCTGAATGTTTGGAATTAATTGCATTAACTTCATTAATCTGTTTCATGATCTTAAAGCTCCTGCGGGTGTTTTAATCTGGTGTTTGAGGTGACTCTTGATCATCCCCAGGCTTCATCCTGCAGTTGTGAACTGGAGCTGACTAGTTCACTAGGTTGACTTAAAGCTGTTTGACTGTGATTGTTGTTGCTTGTCTTCTTTATGGATCACAGAGTTTATGTTAGATAAAGCTCCTAAAAAGTCAAGTAATGAACAGGAAAGAAATAGAATTTGTGTAAAATTGGCTAAAACATTTTATTATCCCTAAAAGCATAATCATGACCTTCTGTTGAAGTGGATAGAATTTGTAGCCCCCAGGAACCTTTCACACAAATTTGATTGCAAGATTGAAGCTAAAATGAAAGGCCAGATAGTTCACAGCCATTCTGCAGGCTGTGGACTGAAAAAATATAACTACTGTAGTAAGTTCAGACTGTTAGCAATTAAAGAAAGACTGTCAACATTCTCAGTCTCCTGTCCATGCAGAACTTGTTGAAAATTCATTAAATTCACCAGCATTAGTGTCATTTCCAGGGGAATATACAGCTTACTGCAGCAAAGAATTACTTGGAAGCAGTGATTCCACTATTCTGACTTGTATTGTAGATTTCCAATTTTATTCCTCAGCTGTTTCTTTAGTAGTCATGTATTTACATACAAATGTTTTTAATATATGAAACCATTACCAACTTAAAAGCTATTTTCTTATTCTTACATATTCTCTCTAAGAAACAGAAGTTTCTAAAATTGCCAGTTATGTTTTTCATCTTGTGCCTTCAGAGGTTTTGTTGGAATTTTGTAAGCAGCGGAGTTTTAGTGATGAAAAATAAAAAATATTCCTAGCTGTAGTACTTTTTATATTTTGATCTCAGGAGACCTTAGAAAGGAGTTTAGTTTCATCACCTGAATTTTACTGAGAAGTAACCTGGAGACAAGAGAAGGAGGTAATGACTTATTCACGTTTTCTCGGTAAGCCTGTGACAGAAATTGAACTTTTGTCTCCTGAATTCTAGCCAAATATTTTCTCAAGCCTACTCTCCTTCTGCACAGGAGCACAGATTCCAAAATGCCAAAAGACATAAAAAGCAGACAATGTAAACAGGTGCAAATGAACACACAATTCATAAAATCCTGGCTCTACATAAGTTGGTGGCAAAACTTCCTTCAGCTTTTATTGAGTCAAGATTTTCATCAGGTCAGATCATTCCATATTTACACTAATGGGTCTCATATTTTATATATATATATATATATATATATATATATATAATGGATCTCAGATCTCATATCTTTTTTATTTCCCCCATATACAGTTTGAGTTACCATAGGTTCTCTAATTAAACTTGATACATAATTAATTGTCAGCTTATATTTCTGAAACAGACATTAACCCTATTCTTTGAATTCCTTTTGTTTTAAAGAAAAAAATATGTGCTGCCTGTTCTGAAACACACTAAGCCTGGTTTGTATCATCATCTTCATTCTGACAAATCTGTGTCCTTGGCTTGGTTCCTTTGTATTTTCATTATATACATATTATTTTATCTTTTGGTGACAAATTTCCATGTTACTTATAGATACTGTTCAATTAAATATATTTTCATTTGTGCTGTGACCACAGAGTAGGATGTAGAGAGACTTGCTATTGAAATTTTTAAGTGTGTTTTGGATTTAGAGCATACATGTTTGCTATAAAAAATGAATGATAGCATTAAAGGTTACCACAAGTTAATTTTGCTCAGCAAGTAATGAACTTACTAATAATCTGTGAATTAGTAATTAAAAGTTTATATGAAGAACATGTTTTGCTCCTGACATTCAAGTTTGGAGTAGTGGCTATGGCTATTCAGTCTCTCTGAATTTATTTGTTGCTTTTTGAAATGATTAAACTTAGCTTTTTCCTCCTTCAAAATAGTCTATGGCAGTTGGTAATAAGAATGTGCTGAGACATAGAAGGCAATTATTTGACTTGGTGTCAAAATTTTTTGAATCAACAGGAAGGACTTGGTCTCTATGTAACCAGTGTCTTTCTAAGAGCTTAAGAAAGTCCCTTTCTTTTTCTCAATGTTCAAAAGGAAGCTTACAAATGGCTGAAATCCATAGAGTGAACCTTCACACAATCATAAAATAATCTCATGCAATATATTGATGCTGATTTACATAAAGTCACTCTAGAGAGCAAATGTTTTCTTGAAAAAATTATTTCTTGAGGACTATATTCCTTCCTTCTCCTTTTAAACTACTCACCACCTTCAGAGAATTCAGGCTAGTGCCTTTCTTAATTAAGTGGTTCCAAAACTAATGTGGCTTATTATTCCTCACTGGAGACCCTACTCTGGAGAGAAATGGTGGCCAGGATCTAAGACAGGAAATGCTTATGAGAGATGAGAGAAATTCCACTGACCATTGCATAAAATTGGAAAAGGAAAGTCAAAACAGGAAAAGTCTGATGCATAATTGCCATTTTAAGATAGCAGTAGTTTCCTGAGAAGCTGCCTTCCTTTTCAAACTTTAGATATGAAAAGTATTGGTGAAAAAATCACCTGCACCAAATCACAATATCCTTTCCAATGTATCACTTGTAAAAATGTACTGCTCTAATGTTAGAACAGTAAACTGAAAAACAGCTGATACAGAAATTAAACACATCAGCTTGCCCTGCAAAAGTTAAATTATTACTGGTTCTGTGTGTTGTGCCATATACTGCTCTGGGTATTTAATTTTCCTTCTGACAGCTTGGATTCAGGAGTTTGATCTATTTTTTAACAACATGTTTGCTATAGAAAATATTTCATTCTACTGAGCTGACATACTGCTGAGCAGTAAAAGAGCCTAGAGTAGAGCTGTGCTCATTGTGGTAGATGCTGACCTATCACATGGGAAAAGGAACTTCAATATCATGTAAATGAAATTATAGATAAAGATATCGTTTACTCTTACTATGAGTAAAACTTGCTTATTAAAACTGTTTTGGTGGCTGTGATGAAGATTAAAGACAAAAATTAAGCTCTTTAGAAAATACTGTGGCTTTAGGCCAGACTAGACAATTGTTGCATATATAAGACTAATTTTGCAAGTAAATCACCAGCAGTGTATGCACATGACCTGTAGTCAAATTCATGGAAGAATATGAGAAACTGGAATTCCTTAGGCTATGCTCTAAGAATTCATAATAACAGTAGTGTAACCAGAGAAGTATTATCAAAAGTCACTGATGTGATTGTATTGCATATATCTAAGTCTTGTTGTCAGAACAAATGTTAAAGTCATATTTCCTAGTACAGGTGTGTCAAACATAGTGTAGTTCAAACATGTGCCAAACTATCTTTCTCTACGTAGAGTACATTGCCTGATGTTTTTCCTTAAAGTAACAAGCCAAAGCTATCAATGTGAACAGTGTGCCAGTCCCTGGCATTAGGAGAGTATATCATATAAATTTTATCAGTACTTACCAGAAGAAAATTGGTTTTACAATGAAGGTGGTGAAACACTAGAACAGGTTGACTGGAGAAGGGGCAGATACTCCACATCTGAAAATATTCAAGGTTAGGTTGAACAGGGCTCAGAACAACCTGATGTAGTTTAAGATCTCCCTGGAAAGTTGGTCTAGATACCCCTTAAAGGTCACTTCCAACCCAAACTATTGTATGATTCTATGATAAAAAATTTAAAAATGGCTCTTACTAAAAACATTTAATTTCTACCAAGTTCAATCCTAGTTGAGAAGGCACGTAATTGTCAACATTCATGAATCTTTTACTTCTGACACTATTCTGTATTTATATAAGCAAGTGATAATTTCTTTTTTATATTTATAACAAGCAACTAGTTAATATTGGGCCTTCATGCAAAATTTCATGGATTTCCTTTAACGTTAATGATACCTTTCCTGGAGTTACCTTAAGGCAGTATAGCTTTGCTTTGCTATGCTCTAGCTGGCTGATTTTATCTAGAAGAAATGTTCATTGATTTAAAAGGTAACAGAGAACTGTACAGGTTGAAAGACCTGATTCTAATTGATGGTTAATCAATTTTGAACCAAAAACAGAAGAAAAAACAAAGGCTACCAGCTGGGTGGTCCTATTTCAATCACTTAACATAGGTGGCTATATGAGGTTAACTTTTTTATGTCCCACCAGCTAATAGAGTTGCTTCTTGTAGGTATTTACAGCTATGTGATGTGTCAGAAAACATTCTGAGTTGACAGCATTCTCTATACTGTCCCGTGCAGTGCTTTGTGCAGTCTGCAGGAGGATTATGAGGTGGACAAATTAGTGAGTCACTTAGGCCAAACTTTCATCTTTATTAGGTCTATTTGTTTTTTTCCGGGCTTCCTAAAACCTTTTCACATGGTCTTGGGATGACCTCACTGAAATTACTAGTTTTACCGTTGATTTTGAATCAAGTCCAAATTATTTTCTTTAATCGTGTTCTAAATTTAAAATATTTTTCTGCATTTTTTGTCTTGATTAGTTTTTTACCAAAAACAGATTAACATGTTCACCATTAAAATCAGCACCACAGAATCCCATACCTGTGGAGGACAGTATGTGTGAGAGAAAATGTGCCTGTCACAGTGATCCACCTGCAAGTGTCCCCAGTCCAGAGTCAGTAGTTTGCTGCATGAATGTCTTTTCTGTAGCACTCTTGTGCAACATCCCTGTAGGCTACAAGCATGACCTCTGCAGTCATGCTGCTCCTGTTTGTGCATTCAGCTATTTAAAACCCTTTAGCTGAACCTCAGAATACAAGTGACAACCTCTTCCACCAAAATCCTTTTCCCACCTCCCAGCTCTGCAATGTCTAACAAGATTCTGTGCCAGTAATTCTATAAATGTAGGGAAGTATATCACTGTGAGTTAATGCCTCTTGCTTTCACCAAAGCACACAAAAGTTTACTTGGTGACCCTTTATTAATAATTACATTAGCTAGAGCAGACCAATATATTAGTCTTAGATAAATTTGGTTCTTTAGGGCTAAAAGTATGTGCATTTATCTTACCTAACAGTGTGTATATGAAGTGCTTGCACCATAAAAAATTACTTTCTATGGTGCATCCATTTAACTACGTCAGCTACACGTTGCCCACCAAATGTCACCACTAAGACTGCCAGTGATATGCATATCCTTGGGCAGATTTAAATAGCTTCCTTTATTTTAATTAACCTGTCAGAGAAAGCTTCTTCATTTCCAACACTTAAAATTAAGCTTGGCCTAAAGTCTAAATTTAGCCCTGCAGCCATGATAGATTTGAAGACCAGTCCCTTTCACAAGGGTTTTGAAATGTTCTCACAGATGCAAACATAGGATGAAATGCAGTCTAAAAAGTAGCAGATCTGAGTAAAAAGCTTCTAGTTTATATTGTTGCTTTTCTGATTTTAACTGCTTCTAGTAGATTTCCTTTGAAACATCTTCTAAGCCAGAATTACTGAGTGGCAAACTGCTGTATTCTGCATCTTCTTAAATTAAACTCTTCTGAGCAATGGGAGTGACAAGGAAAAGTTTACTAGACTAAGAGATTGTATTGTTTTTCTAAATAAAGTATGTCTAAATCATTCTGCTGTTACAACTGTTGCATTTTAGCTTTATTGTCTTTTATGAACATCAATTAAATTTCCACTTGAAGCTGATGTTTTGAGCATGGAAAATCATTCCAGAAGAATTTAAAATAGGAAGGATTAGCTGACCATTTCATGTAAGGGACTCTGCAATGAAGTTGTTTGCAGTAACAACTCCTTTAACCCGAGGCCTATTTAAATTCCTTGTTGCTGTTATAAAAAAGAGTGATGCAATTCACAGTTGCCTGGACAGCTCAGATAGGATCAATTTTGTCTAACTGCCTAAAAGAAGTTAGCTGTTTTGTTTAACCTAATGACTTAGGTTCTTTGTGTTGGTTGACAGACACCTCCAAGGGACCCTTCATCATATTTTGAAATGGGTTTAATAATATTTTGGAACAGAGGCTGTTTTTCATGAGATGTTTAGCTTTTTAACTGTTAAATTATGTAAGAATAATTCCATCCTAAATTTAAAACAAAATCTGGTTTGGTGCAAACCACTGGTTTTGAATTTGAATTTTCCTATTTTAAAAAAGGTGTTTGCAACACTCATACTAATGACTATGACTTATACTAATGAATCACCGTAAATTTTTTTAAAGTAGTCTTCATAGCTGCAAACAAGTCAGAATTAAAACAGTAATTTTGAAATTGTGTCATTCATTTCAATGGGCAAATCGTTTTAGTAGACCTGTGGTGAAGCATAGAGGTAGCTTTATAGATGCCAGCCCTTCTTACTGTTCCATGTCTGATTCTTTTAGAGAAAAGCCCAGCTAATAACTTTATTTTCCATCTGAAACAGCCTAAGTGTTGTTTCTCATCTAGCTGCCACATTTCCCAGCCATTTTTGAGTGCTTGACAGAATTTGGTATAAGGATATCCAGGTCCTAAAAACATGGTATAAAGCTGTATAAATTACATTAATATTACACTTGACTTTTCTATAGTGTATCTGACTCCTTATTTAGTAAGATAAAATAATATATTTCATTAAGGGGCTGCAGAATTCAAGGCTTGAGAATATACTAGGTTTTACCAGGTCTGCACAATTGATTTGTAACTATTTAATAGGAAAAAATTTAGTCTAATCACTTTTAGCATGGGTTATGTTCAGCCTGTAAACTCCTTATTATTCATATGCTAAGGGATGTGTCCAATGATTAAGACCCCAAGGATTTGATTGAAAAAATAATCTGCATTTCTAAAGAAAAAATAAGCAGTAGGGTATTTAATTCTCAACAGATATGTTGTGATGCATGTCAAAGCATCACTAACTCTTAGTTTTAAAAACAGGATCTGCTACTTGCTTGTCCATTGGCTGGTTCACTGCTATATCTGTACTGTACAGTCTTGATCTAATAATTGCTTATTATGCAGTTGTTTATCTGCTCATTTGAAACATCCTGAAATTCAGTCTAGCTCAGCAAATTGCTGTGCTTAAGGCATTTTTACATTCTAGGAAATTATAATATCCCCAGAAGGCAAAGAATTAATAATAAAAATCCTCTTTTGTAAAAGATTATCATTGCAGAGCAAATGGAGCAGATCTTCCCTGTCCTAGCACATTTAATATTCTCATTTTTTTTCTATGGAAGTTTGATGGAAAGACTATGTGGGGATCACTGTTTTATTAACTTGTTAAGAGACAAATTTACTGAACCAATGCAGCATATTGATTTCAGTGTCTGCTATGTGGAAAAGCAGCAATAGTAATGGATGACTTCTAGACATTTCCATATGGAAGTTGGCTCATCCTTTAGACATTCTGTGATCTTGATTTGTCTGTTTAGGCTTGCACTAAGGAGTTAATGATTCAGATTACAAGGATGTTTTCTTGTTTATTACTTAGATTTTCCTGCCTTCCAAATGATTTATTCCTAGTATGCCCACCCTTATTGAATACTTTGCAAAGAATCCACAGTTTGTCTCATTCTATTGGAAACAGTATTTTGGTGAGTAGATTTCTGGTTTGATAGGCAATAAACAGAAATTAGAACACTACATGCAGCACATTTTTCATGAGTTCTCAATACTATTCAACAATCAAGCATGAATCCATTTCTGGAGTGGGGGAGCTTAATCTAATTCTTAAAATCCATCACATAGTACAGATGACTTGATCTAACTTCCTTTATAACTGCAAGCATACAAAGGTAAATATTGTAGCTAAGATATTTACAGAGAAGGAAAAAGGTAACAATCAAATGAAACTGAGGTGTAATCCTCTAAACACTTTGCTTGAAGTTTTTCAAGTTCACAAGCATACCTGTCCTCCATGTTTTATTTTTTGTTTTATATTTTGAGGAAAAAAATCTTGTTGCTTAATCTAGTTCAATGCTGATTTTATTTCCATTATTCATTTTCACATTGCACCATTCAAGCATCAAGCAAAAACTGAAGATCTCAGAGACCATGCAGACATCTGTATCTCTTCACCTTACAAAATGAGTGATTCATGTAGGCAAGGGTTGAAATCATAGCAACACAATTCAGAAATTAACATTCATATATCTGCACTTTTACTATATTTTTCAAACATAAATGTTTGCAAGTTTCTTTCTCAGCTATCTATGTAGTATCTCTTAGAGGTCACATGCCTTTCTACTAAGAAATCTTAATCATCTAGACAAAGAGTCTTTTTATTAGCAACATTAAGACTACACACAGAAATGGTTTACAGGAATTAATTACGTATTTTTGGGCCAAGCCATCAGAAGTATCTTCTGGATGTTTTTATCAAGCCTTGCCTTAGAATCTGTACAACAGATAGTTTAAATTTTTATCATGAGTTTCAAAAATATGAATAATTACAGAAATGGAAATTGAAATCAAAATGCATATAGTATGTAAAATTTACTTCTGACATAAATTTAGATCACTATTTATTATTTTTATGTAAGCTATCAGCAAGGGTTTTAGAAGTAGCAGATTTATATGTTCTTGTGGATATACAGAATATACAGTGACCTACTTTGTAGAGATGGACAGAACTGTGTCTGTAAAAATATTTAAAGTGGGTCTCTAATGTAAAACATAATTTTAGAGAGTCTTATTGAAGCAGCATCTTTTACATAAGCTCTCAGATATACTAAAGCAGTAACAATTATTCATCAAGCAATCTCAAAGCATTCACAAAGACAGGAAAGTACTTTTTTTCTATCAAGTGGAAGTATGAAATCTAGAGGTTTTTTTTTTTACAAGGGATAGAGTATTTCAGTTGCTTAGAAACACAAAAATGAGACAGAAGGGTCCTGCCTTACACTTAAGGAGTGTGTCTATACACCACTGAACCTTTTGCAAAATTAAATAATGCATAGCTCTATACATGTTCATGACGCCAAATAAATTGCCCAGGGTCTTCCAGCAACTCAGTGGCAGAGCTGGCAGTGGCATTCCTGCCCCTTGGATCTTTATACTGGATCCTTTCCCCTTGGCCATCCCTTCATCAATTGACTGAAACATGAAATTGTTGTTTTACCTATATCAACATTGGAGTGACAGACAAGAACTGAGTATGAAGAGGTGGTTCATCTGAGGAACTTTGACAAGATGTGCAGAATGCAAGTGAGCCAGAAGCACTTTATGACACATGCAGAACCTGAATTACAGTTCTAGTAATCATCAGCTCCCCTTCTTCTCTGTCATTTCTTTATTTAATATATTGCATGCAAGAGACTTACCGTGCAAGTTTTATAAGCTTGCAATAAAAATATAACAACTGTTGTATTAAATTATTTAAGTTGTAAACCATTGTAAAAAGCAGAAAAAGTTATATCTATGTGAAGACAGAAAAAATTATTGTGATGGAGTATAAAATATATTGTGCTGATTACTACAGAATTTTTGCCCAGTTTAGCATATTGTAAATCCTTGGTTGGCCTTAAGAATGAAGCTGCATGTAGATTTTTGTAAAAAATTGTGGCAAGCGGTTTAAGAAAAATGAATCTAAAATCAGATTTATAATTGAAAAACAAATCATCAAAAATGTGACAGCAGACAAAAAAATACGTGAGAGGTCAAAAAGAGAATTGTGGCAAAGCAAAGGATCACTATTTAAAAGTTCCAGATTTCCCCCTGGGGGAAAGCTACAATTCTGAAGGAAATGGATAACCAACTTTTTATTTTAAGCAAGTAGAGTAGTTTTTTATTCTTCAGTGCTATGCTTTACTAAAGAAATGTACCAATAACTTTGAATCTGACTGTATTTATACTAGTATCATTTAAAAGTGCTAGATTTACCAAAATTAGTAACTACAGAGGGAAATAAATATATTTAGAATGAAGTTCTGACTATAAATTATAAGAACTATTTTATTTTCTTTATTCCGCTTCTTTACTTCTGGTAAGTCAAGAAGGAAACTGATTAAATGATGATGATTAATAATACTAGTAATACTCCTCCTTTAGCACTTTGCTGTTTCACCTTTTGATCTTATCAGATTTTTTGGGACGTTTAATGACCCCAGGTGTTCTTGGGGCAGGTTGCCAATGAGTTTTCTTTGCCCTGCATAATTATTTGGCAGAAATTCAGTTAGGCAGAGTATATTTTGTTGCCTTCCTTTCTACCAAAATGGGCTTTCTGCAAAAGAGAAAAGGAAGTGATGTCCTCATTGTAATGAATCTTCCTAACAGTGGTGTAATTGAAAAACTACCTTGCAAGAGAAACATTTTAAAAAGAAAAGCCAACTCGTTCAGCTAATGTAGAGTAGAAAATACTGGTGAGACCACTCTAGTGGTGATGTTCCATGTGTGACATGACAGCCCAGGACATAAAGTATCAGTGTTGAGCCAAAGTGAGGGCTGTGTGGGCATCTTAGCTTTACTTTAAAACTGACATCTCTTCTTAAACAATTTATTTCTCTCTGCCTGTACTGCAAAAATGTTAAAAGCAGATCTCATACCTTTTAAAGATCACATCTTTAAACAGAACAAAGCACAAGGATAAATTATGTTCTCACTATGCCTGAGAGGTTGGGCTTCTGTTGGTAGAAAAAAATAAAGGTCACCCTTCCATCACTTGCACTTCATGTTTCTTAAAAGTGGTTAAAGCACCACATACATTTTTCTCCTGTGCATTTTCAATTTCATTAATCCAGTATCTCTTTGAGCTAATGTAGTTCTCTACAGAATTGTAGCTTAAGGCTCCAGAAGCAGAAATTGCTGTCAAAAGAACCAGTGATCCAGCAGAGGAGCTGTCAGTGCTGATGACTAACTAGTCACCTGTGGTCCTGGCCCACCTGACAGGTCTAGGGGCTGATCCACCTGGGTGAACCTGAAACCTCTAAGCAACAGACCAGATCTGGACAGCTTTTCCATTTACTGCTGGGCTATGCTGTGTACTTTACCTGTCACACAAAATGGAAGAGTTACAGAAAGCACTGCAGTTTGTGTAATCCCAAAAGGCATTGTACAAAGGTTTTGGGTTTGCTTTTTTTTAAAAACAGATGTTTGAGATCATGTATTTTGGTGAAGAAACAATCTTCCTTTCTAAAAGTATATATATTTGTGTGGTAATTTAACTTCATTGCAGGCTTTTCTGATACACTGTGATATAAAATATATAGCAATGTTCAGTAAGAAATCATAATACAGTTAGATGTATAGCCTTATGACAGATATAATAGAATATTTTGTCATAAAGTCCACAGGTAACTTTCAAATGACCTGTAAACAACCCCACCTATTGATGGTGGAAGAAGAGCAGAGGTCTCCAAGCAGTGCAGTTGTTTAACAACAGAGCAGGTGGAACGTGTGCAGCACTGCTCTTCTGGGACTGTGATTTTAATTTCCAGAGATCCAAGAGCAGCCCAAGCGAAAGGATGATTCAGTTCTTTGCCACTGTAATGTTGTTTGTAAGTGTCCTCACTGTGGTATGTTCTCAAGAGAAGGGGTTTATGCTGGGTCAGCATTGGGGTCAGTTGCTAGCTTTTCTACAAATTACCTCAACAAATCATGTAATTCTTCCATTCTTTTCTATGGCTCAGTCTCCTACCTGTCCTATGTTCCTTTTTCAGCTCTCAGGTTTTTTGTGTCAATGGTAAACTCTTGGTGGTAGACTTTGTCTGTTATTTAGTGTTTATTTAGTGCCTGATAAAATGACACATAAGTCTTGCTGAAGGCTTTTGTAAATTGTGCTGTTAATAACTTCGAGTTAGAGCAAAAATGACTTGCAGCTCAGATTGCTATGTGGCCAAGTTACAGACCCTTTTTCTTTCATTTTGCTGTTGGCTGACACAGCTGAATGACTCTCCCAAGCCTCCTGTTCCCAATTTCATAACAAACTATGAGCTCATATTATACAGGAAGCACTAGCACTGAGATTTATTTGTCATCCTTGGAGGCCATGAGAAGGAACATAAGACTTTCATCTCTCTCTTTTTGTTCCTTGGCTATAGGGAGCAAGAAGGTACTGATATCTTGGGTCACTGACATACGGGATAAAAATCCAATTAATGTAAATCTGTCATATCAAGGGGAAGAAGTAGTGTGGCTATCAACAGCCCACAAATTTCTGGGTGGATCATGAGCAACCTCTGGCAGCACTGTTTCCCCATTAAAACAGAAGCTGGGTTTTGTTCCATCCCCAAATACTGGTCTACCGTTTTTTAAAGCCTGCTCTGGCTAATTTTACATAAGTTATCAGTTGCAGCAGTAATGAAATTTTAGTTATTTGTTGACTTGCTCAGCACAAAAGGCAGTGAATGCCATGACCACTCTGTTACATCTTCCAGGCAGCTTTGATTAAACTGCTGTGAAGCCAGACCTGGATCAATATGAATGATCTTCATCGACCTAATAATGTGTTTAACAGGTTCGGTGCACTTTTATCTGTTTCTGTTAGAATACACTGTTTGCATTAGTGCAGGAGACTGATTTAAATTTTCAGAGTTCTTTATAATGGTAAACATTAGAAATAACCTCATTAGTTTGCAATGGTACTTTATATAAATATATAATCTACCATGCAATCTCCTCAGCAGGTGTAAATTAGCATAACTACTATTTAAAGTTGTTGAGAATCTGGCCTAGAAACTGAACACAATTATTCCATCAGTATTATTTTGAATGATCGCAGCTTAACTTGACATAAAGCAAGTACAACATGATCTTCTTTGTACCAAATGAAAGATGCTTACCACAACATCTCTTAGAAAGCTTTTTTATTATTTGTAGACTAAATTCTCCTACCAGCAGATGTATGTGATGTCCTCTAGTTATATAAACATCTCTTTGTGGTCCAGCCTTTTGGATGCACTGTGTCCAATCAGGTATTTCTTTAACCCACTGACTTTGAAGACTATTTAGCAGACTTCAGTAAACGAACAAATGTGGAAGCTGTAGCAAACATATCACTTGGGGATGTCAAAGCACTTAACAAACATTGTTACAACTTAGTCCATGTGTAACCACTGAAGGACATATTTGCTTCAGTATGTCTCATGACAGCTTCTTAAAAAATACACTTAAGTGAATTTAACACTTGTGAAAGGTGCCAGATTGACAGGCCCTAGAGATAAAAGTTCTTGCATTACCAGCAGGCACAGCCGGGCTTCCCACACACGCTGCCCCACCAGTGTCCCCAGCCCTACCTGGAGGGCACAGCCACCAACTGTCCTACAGCCTGCAAATCTGCCCATCTCATGCTCCTGGACTGTGGGACAAGAGTCAGTAGCTGTAATTTGACCCAAGGGTGATAAACCAAGTTCCATAATTACTGCACAGGTGCTGTTGCAGTTGATCATTTTCACACCAAGTTTTCAACTATTCTGGAGGGAAAAAAAAAATTAAGTACATGTTTATCTGATTTAGAGTACAACAAAAACATGTGTGTGAGCCTCTAGTGAATCCTGTGGTTCTATCTGCCCACACAGGCACATTCAGGTGAGAATATATGAGTGTAAAAGTACATACACATACTGTGAAGCACATTCTTAAATGCCTCCTGAAAAATGGGTCCTCACTGCTTCCTGTGTTTGTAATAATCTGTCTCCATTCATAACTCATCCCTGCTTGGTGTCATTACAGCCCATCCTCCCCAGAGATTCTGGACACAGCTGGCATACAAATTCAATAACCATCCACCCCATAAAGAGATTGGATCGTTACAGGGTTGAAGGATAGCACACAGGGAAAACAGGCGTGTGATCTTTGCACTCTGCATTGCTTTGAGAAAAAGCTCAAGTTCTTCTCTGAGTAACTGTACTTGGAAATTTCAGCCCTCCGTTCTCTTTGAAATTATATTTAGACCTCACTGTGAGTATTGGAAGGACATGCTTAAGTGTTTCTTTAGTGCAGAAAGCTAATGACATTTTAAACAAAAGTGCACATTTGTAACCTTGTATAGGCCGATTCTCAGTCTATATATAGGACATGACTAAAAACAGAACCCTGGAAAACACACAGCAATGAGTTTTCATGTTCTGCTGTTTTCTAAGCTGTAGCCAGCAGCTTGAAAGAATTATTATGGAAGCCAAATCTTAATTCTTTCTGTTGAGAAAGAGCCCTAACTAATACATGGAGGAGCTCAGCAGTATTTGTTTATCTTTGAAAGAGTCACATTTATTTCTTCAACTTGCCATTGATGTGCATGATAACATACCTAACTGGTATGTACTGGAACTGGTACTGTGTGCTCTTTGGAAGTTAACTACTTAAGTTGGGTGGCTTATAGCTGTCTGAGAGATGGCATTTGGGTCTGAAATTGTAATTGTTGTAAATATTCATATATTTTATGATTATCATCACCTTATTTCCTTTTCTTCTCAGCATTTCTGGTGTATCTGTCACACTGGACAACTTTGGGAAGCATCCCTACAGTCCATACTACACCTAAGATGAAGTTCAGGTTTAAGAATTTGGGAGGGAGTTCACAACAGAATGTATACTTGGAAAAGGATCTTTTAAGATGGTAGTGTCCATGAACTCTGCTTGAATATGTTGCCTCACCCAGCCTCAGTTTTTCCTGTGCAGGCTGTCTACTATGAAAAAACAAACAAACAAACAAACAAACAAAGCAAAAACTTTAGGTCTTCTTCTCTTTCCCAGGTTTGGTCACTGTAGTACTCTTAGTTTCATGTTTTATTCAACCTAGCTTTATATACTCCATGTACCTAAGTCAGGTTTGCTTTTGGACTGTTTTGGAGTTGGTTTTTTTTTTTCTGTCTGCTTGCATTTAAATAGCACCCCAATGGCATTTTCTTTCCAGTAGTTCCTAATTTTACCTATATCATGTTATAAATTTCACTTCCACTGGCTACTTTTTACCTGCCAGTGCTATTAAGTCTTTCTTCATCAACCGCCTTTTTAATATTTTTGACCTAGTAGCTGGCCTTCTGCTCTCAGAAAAAGGCTTTTCTTGTCTGCTAATGAGAGAGGAGGAGGACAACACCAGTGACCTTCTCATACAGAATGACAATGCTCCACTCCCAGAAAGATGCAGAGGAAGAGAAAAAGATGTTTGCCAGTTTTTTCTAAGATGTGCAGTATACTCTGTGCACTAAGATGTGCACTGAAAACTCTGTTTAGAAGCAAAGGCTTCCTAAAGTTTGCCTACCCCCTTCTGAAGCTCTTTCTCAGTTCATAGTTGAAAAGTCTTTATAGATGTGAAATATTGCTTTAATTTTGATTTTAAAAGGCTAGAAACGGGAATTCCTTATTAGGGAATGATAGGAGATAAGTTCTTTCAGGACTGAGTTAAACACAAGAAGAATAGAAAGGGGTTGGTTCACTCCCATCTTCATGTAAATTGAATTACAGGGTTTAGTAAGTGAAACAGATCATAAGACAAACCCCACAGAGGCCAGGAAGCACTAATTAACGCCCACAGTAAGTAACTTCTCTGAAATTGGTCTTTAATCAAGCTTTGCTCTGAAAACAAAGCAAGATATTGTGGCAGCTTGATAAAAGAGATGCATCACCAAGGCTGACAGGCCCACAATCAAACCAATACTAAAAATAACTGTTTTGTCTACTAATTTTCTTTCAGATGCCAAAAAAATGCATGAGCTACAGTCTAAAAAGACTTGTGCAATTACCCAGCCAAGTGACTCAGCTCTAGAAAAGTGAGGGCCCTGTAAATGTTAATGCCCTCCCTGATTATGAGAGAGCCCTTTTTCTTTCCCACATCCTTCTGTTGAAACAGAGGAACAGCAGAGAGGACTGTGAGGCTGGGAGATGAAGAGGCTCTGGATTCCTTCAGAGTTGATCATTTTACACCATCTGTCCCTCTCCTCTTGCTGCTGGTGGTGCAGAGTTCAGGCATCCTGATTGACTTGCTAGTGTGGATTAAGATAAGCCAATCACTCATTTTCTTTGTATCTCACATGAACAGTAAGGCCCATGACTGCTGCCTTTTGCAACTTCTCACTAAATCTGAGAGCAGGAGTTATCAGTATGGCATGCAGGGGAACACAGCTAATTTTCCTCATTTCTTTTCATCTGCTTAGCTGTAGGAAGAGTTGCTACAAGTCCTGTGGGTGCCCATCAAGCCTAGAGCAACTTTCATTATGTTTTCACTGTAGCTTGCTCAAAAACATTGCTAGAACTTTTAGGTTTGAGACAGATTCCAAAGGGACAAGAAGTCCACTGCACAAACAGGACTAGCAGTAAAATATAACAGATCACTAGTATTGTCTTTATAGCAGATTTTCCTCTTGGCACAAAAAAAAGACACAGACCTGTTGAAGCAGGTCCATAGGAGGGCCACAAAATGGTCGGAGTGGAACATCTCTCTCTTGTGAGGAAAGACTGACATAGTTGGGGTTATTTAGCTTGGAGAAGCTCTTGAGAGATTGTTTATTGGCCTTTCAATATGTACAGCTTATTAGAAAGATGGGAGAGACTTTTTAATAGGGCTTGTAGTGATTGTGTAGCCCTTATCTAAGGGATAAGGGTTTTAAACTAAAAGAGGGTAGATTCAGACTAGATACAAGGAAGAAGTCTCTTACAATGAGGGCAGTGAGATACTGGAACAGGTTTCCCAGAGAGATGATTGATGTCTCATCCCTGGAAACTTTTCAGGTCAGGTTGAATGAGGCTCTGAACCACCTGGTCTGGTTGAAGATGGCTCTGCTTATTGCAGGGGAGGGGAGTGGACTAGATGAGCTTTTAAAGCTCCCTGTTTAATGATTCCATGATTTCTCTTGGTGAATGCTCTGCTGGGTGAAGTGTTGCCCTCTTTCTATGTCCAAAGTGACAGAGTCCTATCAGTCTGGATCCTAATTACCATATCCTTCACAAAAGAGGTTGCAATCATTTAAAATGGCACTCCAGGATTAGGAACAACCTGAAAGAGAATGGCTAACATTGTCCTTAGTGCTTCCAGTGCAGGCTGTATTTTCATCAGTTAGGTGGTTACTTGAAAAAGCTATTTTCATTGTTACAACTAAAACTAGTTCAGTGTGAGGTGAAGGAAGTCTGTCAGTATTGATGGGTCCATGTGAGGAATTCTTGGAGATAGGTTTTTATGAAAGAATTCTTTGCAAATACAGACATGCAGATTTGGCTGCTTTGGCAGCTGACCAGGCATATGACTTGAGTTCCAACCACAACTACCATTCCCTCTGTAATTTCTTTTTTTTTTTTTAAATTTTGTGGTATGTATACTTACAAATAGGCCTGAAACAGTAAATCTGGGGTTTTTTTTTGAAGTCTAAATTATACTAGTTACATTTTTGTTAACAAGTGTTATTCTGCATTTTACCATTCAACAGGAAAGCTCATTCATCAATTGTTGTCATTGAAAGAAGGGAGAGAAATCTACACACAGTTTAAAAAATCTCAGCCACACAGATTATGTTATGAAAGTTATGTAGCAAAGAATGCAAGTTGTTTTATAGTCACAGTTCCAGGGACTGCCATAGGAAATCACAGGTTTAAAATGGTTTCACAGCCTTATCCAAACTCTACTGGTCATTTGTCTCATATATCATGGCTATAACAGATTTTGCCTGCAATTAAAGGCAACTGCTTAATTTGTATTCAGGTAACTATCCTAAGCCAGAGTGACTGAAGTCAGTATTCCATGAAGGAGCTTACATCAGTTTTGAAAAATCAGTCCCTTAAAAGTACAATGACCAGTGTGAAATAATGTCATCAAGAATAGTAACAAAAATCATAAGGCACCACATGAAAAGCCAAGCATTGGAATGTGAAAAATATCCATATTGTGATTTAAAATCCTTACAGCTGCAAGAAAAAAAAAAAAAAATCAGCACAAAATCATATTTTGCCAAGTGATACCCTTTTGTATTCTTGTTTACTGGGTTTGATTTTGTTTTGGATAGAAAGGCATTAATTGCAATGATGCAAGCAAACTATGCAGGTTTTTTTTTCCAAATCTTATATTCCACTACATCATTTTATATTAATAAAAATATGTGAAAAACCCTGGACTGTAAAAAGAGACAATATTTTAAAGCACAGTTTCTGTTCTTGCTGTACACCACAGAGACAGTCAGCTGGATGTTTAAGAAAGGGAGGAGCATCTCCAGTTCCTCGGGTTTCACCTTTTCATTGCACTGCCTCATCATTTAAGGCAGAGGCTTGTTCCATTCAGCTTTAATTAAACTATGCTGTGAAACTGTATATAGATCAATGGAAATGATCCATAACAACCTAATCATGTATTTAACAGTGTTCAGTCCAGTTCAATCACCTTCTAACATTTCTGTGGCTTTACATTCATGTGGCAAAGCCCTGAATGTGTATATGTATTTTTAATCCATCTCATTAATGACCATATGCTTTGGCTTCAAGGGAGACAAGAACTGTCTGCAATCTGCCAGGGATTTAGGGACATCAATAATTTGTGAATAGTCATGTTGGTACTGGTCGAAGGGTTAAGTGTTCTGCACACCAGGGGCAGATCTTTTGGGACTGGAACTCTTAGTCAACTGTTAGGAACCTGATCCCCTCTGATGCATCTTTTCAAAGTGCATGCTGCATGTCAAATTTCTGCAGCAGAAGCAATGGAGCTTTATTAGCTCAGGGATTTAAAAACCTGCTCTAAGCAATGTAACTATCTTTTTGGTTAAAAAGTGAAGGAAAGATAGTAGTAATATGAAAGTGACTTTATATGTACTGGGCTAAATGTGGTCTTCCTTCTTGTTACCATTTTCCTTTTTGCTACCATTTTCTTTTTTCATATAAGCTATTAGATTACTACTGCCCTGCAGATATAGAGTGAAGCAAGAGTATGGCAACAATAACAGAGAACTGGTTTTGAAGTTGTGGATTCTGTGGCCTCACCTGATACTGCCTAAATCCTGCGGAGGCCAGTGACAGCAAAGATGTAAAAATCACCTCCTTGTCTTTTGGAATGACCCTTTAGGAGTCATTTCAGAGCACTGTTTTTTCTACCTAGTATGAAAATCACCTTTAAAAACAATAGCTTACACTTACTTTGTGTGTTATATGGAAGGGCTGCTAAATCAGCATGAGAGATCATCAAATTATTGATTTCAGTATCCTGTCTTCACAAAGCAATGGCAGAAATAGATGGTAATGCCAGAAGACACTGAACAAATTTTGTTCATTTTTAAGTTTTACTTATGTCCATAGTCCTCAGCTGTACCCAAGTGAAAAAACAAAACAAAACAAAACAAACAAACAACAGCAACAACAACAAAAAAAAACATAGCAGTGCAGGAAGACAATTCATATGGAACCTGCTCCCTGAATTTCTGTGGGTCATTGGGAAGAAGGGGATCCATCTCGCAGGATGAAGTTCACCTGCTTTGAGCAAATTTCATGTACTTACAATCATGAAATCATAGGATGGTTTGTCTGGAAGGGACCATAAAGACCATCCAGTTCCAAACCCCCTGCCTTGGACAGGGACGTTTCACTAAACCAGATTGCCCTGAGCTCCATCCAACCAGGCCAGGAACACTCCCAGGGCTGGGGCATCCACAGTTTCTCTGGGCAACAAGTTCCAATGCCTCACCACACACAGTAAAGAATTTTCTCCTAATATCTAATCTAAAGCTACTCTTTTTCAGTTTGAAGCCATTTCCCCCTTGTCCTATCACTACAGTTTAGGTACTGGAAGGTCACACTAATGCCTTCTCCTTTCCAGGCTGAACAATCCCAATTCTCTCTGCCTTTCTTTGCAGCAGAGATGCTCCATCCCTCTGATCACCTTGGTGTTCCTCCTCTGGACTCCCTCCAGCCTGTCCCTGTCCTTCCTGTGCTGGCAGCCCAGAGCTGCTGCAGCCCTGCAGCTGGGGTCTCTCAGAGCAGAGCAGAGGGGCAGAATCCCCTCCCTGCCCTGCTGCCCCCTGCTCTGGATGCAGCCCAGGACACACTTGGCTCTCTGGGCTGGCAGTGCCCATGGCTGGGCCATGTCCAGCCTCTCAGCCAGCAGCACCCCCAAGTCCTTCTGGCCAGGGCTGCTCTGATCTGTCCATCCCCAGCCTGGGCTGGTACCAGGGGCTGTCCTGGCCCAGGTGCAGCCCCAGCACTTGGTCTGGTTAAACCTCAGGAGACTCCCATGGGCCCACTTTGAACCATGTTGTAATGACAACAAGGACATAGATTTCAGGCAGCGTGGTGTCTTCCAACTCTTCCTGTTTACATGCTGCATGCATTGGTGTAAAGGCACCTCAGCTGGGCTGTTGGCTGTGTCAGCTTCCTAGAGGAACACACTTTAATTTTTTTTTACGATATTTCCTTCGTGTTTCCCTGTTGACTTCTGTTACCTCAGGAGTCCCTGGCTGGTCTCCATAAAACTGGAAGTGTGCTGCAACGTGGCTAGCATAATTAGTGTGGACTCTCACAGGAAATGAAAACATCCACAATGCACACCACTTGTTTGCTGCTTGATAATCACCTGGTTTTGTTTGTACTTAAACATTCTATATCAGGGAGGTTTAAATAACTGTAAGACTGACATCAGTCATCCATAGCCTCTATAAAACTTCCAGTAAACACACCCACTGTAACCCTTTGTCCTTTATTTGTTTTAGCTTTTAAAAACAACTTTTATAAATATAGTGCACAACCAAGCATTCCCATACATGATATAAAAGGAAGGACATTTTTGGAAATCTTTGTATTCGAACAAAGAATTAAGTCTTCAGAAAACACTAATGGCCAAGGCTCTTATTTATCTAAAAACATATTTTGAATGAGTAAAAAAAATATAAATAGTATAAATATAATTTCCCATCATTAAAAATATACAATTAGTATTGGAAGATTTAGAGTAACTTATTACAGCAGGTAAAATACATAGCTGTCAATTCTTTTAGTTTGCTACAATTGCATAGGTTGCCACAGAATTACTAATTGTTACTGGTTTAGAAAATCCAGTCTCTGCTTTTTAGGGGAAGTTTGCATAAGCAGACTTTAATCCACAATTTTTAAGTGTGTAAATATGCACATCTAAGTTGCACTGATTTAATATCAAACTAATTGATTTGTAAATATCGTAAAATATTTAGAGGCATATGTCCCAGATTTTTATCCACATTTCATTTATGCATGTAGGCACTGGCAATAGAAAAGGCACTGGTCATTAGGAGAGGTGGCTCTTCCTGGTTGGCAAGCAAGTCCACTAGGGCACATTCAAATGTAAATATTTAAGGCTGTTTTGGCCACCTCAAACCCACTAATGAATGGAGTTCTATTTCCAGATAACCTCACTTTAAAAGTCTCCCTTTAAAAGAAATACCTGTACTTGTATTGGCAGCTTTTAGCACTGATTCACAGCTTTAAAGCCTGTGCATAAAATGTTGAAGTCTAAAACCATATTTTCACTATTTTAATTAATGAAAAAAAGAAATGTAATTTTAATAGGGTGGAATCGATTTTGAGGTGGCTTGTCTTTACTTGCACTTAATGCCTTCTGAGTCAGCATAGCCATAAAGTTTTCTGAAGTCAAATTTTTTAAGAAAAATGCTAGTTAGTAGTTAATTACCGGGTCACTGCTGAATATCTGTAATACAGAGAATGAGTTCTTTTTTTTGCACACCAGATGAACAAGTCCTTTGACCTTTGAGATGACTGTTGATCTTTGGCTCACCCTTGTCCATCTTCACCTCCAAAGTCAATGATGCTAATACAGAAGGAAGCTAGCAGAATTTCAGAAGACTGGTACTGCCTTTGCAATGTTTTGTAGGCAGCATTGCTATTATTACATTAATTTATGCTACTGCTGCCAGATAAAAAGAGGAGTTTTGGCTTCAGTGAATACAATTGCAAAATTCCTGTTTTATCCTGGATGAGGTAACACTTTGACTGAACTGCCTATTCGCAGTTTCACAGGCAGTGACGCCAAAAAAAAAAAAAAAAAAAGCTCTGACAGTCTGCAAGTTCTGCCCTCTTTACACCCTTTCTAGCCAAGATTGCTTAGTGTTATAAAGAATTGCCATAATCCCAGAAGCTGATGACAGAAATAAGTTATTGAAACAAGAACCTTTGCAGGCTATACCTTATCATTAGGAAATGTGGGTCATTCAGCAGGTTTTTGGTAGTTTTCTTTAGGGTTCTATGTGGCTTGTTTTCTAGTATGTTCACTGAGGCTGAGCACAACCAAAAATGTCTTGATTCCAAGTTTAAATTTTTCATTCTTTTCTTCTGTATTTTAATTAGATCTTCTCAATCACTAATTCTATTCCCATAGTGGACTTCTTAAATTTGCAAACTTCTGCCACATATTCCAGTCTCTTTAGAGCTTCTTGTAGCCAGATTCTGTATTTTAAGCAGTTTGAATCTTACTGTAATTCCATATACTCAGTCATATACATTGCCATTCCTGGATTTCCTCCATTATATCTTCAAGATGGCATGCATCTATTGATTACAAATTGAAATTAAGTTCATAATGTTTTTTAAAATGGCCCACGTTAACTTCTTCTCTTTTGATTGATGCCCCACAATGGGACTTGAGAGAAGTGTTCCATTTACAGACAACAATGTGCTGATGATCCAAATATCAAAAATAACAGAGAACTGAATTTCAGCTGGCCTATTGGTATTTTTACTACCTGCTCTATTTCAATTCTCTGTATCTGAAATCAACAGACCACTCACTCGAGCTTGAGAAATGTGCATTTAACTATTTTGCTGACTTCTGGCCTAAGGCAACAAAATTAAAGTTAATCTCAAATTAGTCAAAAAGGAGGTGGGAGATTTTCCTTCTATATGAAGTGAAAATTGAAAAGTTGTATTTCACTTCCTTTTGTTAATTGCTACTCCACAGTAATTTTCAGAAAAGTATTTTAAAATCATTCTTAAGAGATGGGATACAATAAGATGAGGGATTAATTAGTTGTTTTGTTTCTATTTTAGGACTGCAAGAATACCTTGAAAAATATTTGGAAGAGAAGACCCCAGCTCTGATTTTAGTACCTGTGGTGGATTTACCCGACAAAGGTGTTATTCATATAACATGCTGGCTAAGCTAGCAGTTTAAAGGGATCAGTTGATATCAAAACACACATTCATTCCATCCAGGAGAGAACAAAGAAAAGAGTTGATATAAACTCCATTTGATACTTTCATGAAGCAATATTGTTTGATTTAAGCAAAGTCATATTACCTTGTTAATGATGTCTCATGATCTGTAACAGTCAGGTTTGTATGAAGAATAAAGTTTTCTTTTAAAATAATGTACTTTTTTCCTGACTTGTTTTTAGATGTCTGCAGGTTATAGCAGGTGACTTTTGGGAGATGCAGTTGGTCTGATCACATTGGTTCTTTGTTTGATACATTTAGGTGTGGTTGCAATACACCAGTTGTAACTTTAGATCATTTGGATGGAGGTGAATCTAGAATATTGTTTCCAGTACTGTTTTAAGGACTGGATTGCTTTCAATTCTATGTTGAATTTACTCACTTTGGACCAACTCACAAAAACCTTATTTGTGGCCAGATTTTAACCATTTCCTAGCACCCAAGAAAAATTATTCAGAGTAGTATTTAGGATGCACATTTTACTGAAACAAATAATGGAAATTACATCCAGGATTTGCCACCTTGCTTTCTAATCCAGGGGTATTTTTATGTTTTGTATCTGGAAGACAGCTGTTATTAAAGAGCTACCAACATTCAGCAGCTACTAGTATTCACAGCTGTCATGGACCCTGATCTTCAGTTTTCTCCAGAAAATCAACTGGAGTTTTATCACTGCTTTCACTAAAACAGGCTCAGACACACAGGTGAAGCTCCTGTCAATTTCATTACCACTGATATTTTACTCATTACATAAGGTCAGTATAGAAAATAAAGCTTTTTGGACTTTGCTTGAAGCAGTAATGCACTGCATAAAAATCTTACTTTCAGACAAAGGCTACAAAATTAAATCTTCACGAACAAGTATCAAACCTTTGCCTTCCTTATGTTCTGCATCTGTATATTCTCACTGCTTCTCTTCAAGAGTGTGAGCACTGGAGCTAGGAGACCAGCACTCCAAATTACCCTTCTCTATCCTCAGCATATCTGAGAAACCTCCACAAAAGCCAGCTGTATGACAGGACATTCACATTGAGGTGACAACAAGGTGGACTTAACACTCCAGTTTAATTATCTTAACCGCTATCAGAAATGCACTTGGCAGCACCTGATATAAAACAAGAGACAAAAGATAAGAGGATCTTCCTCTGTTAGAACTTCTACATGCCCACCATACTATGCTGGTCAATATTTGAAATTAGAAACTGTTAAATGTTGTTGTTTCTTACTATTGCTTCCAATAATGTAGCAGAGCTGCCCTCTTCTTTAGTAAGAATTACTTTTTCACAGATCTTTAAAGGTTTTTGAAAGGGACAAGGCGAAGTTTTTTATATAACAGTGTATAAATAAATGGTTGCATTAAATTTCTTAAGGAAAAGGGAATGAATCCGTTAACAATACATTAGTTGATTAGTATTCAGGATCATTTTTAGGTTAGACTTAAACATATTTGATCCTTTCCCACGATCAGAAAAGGACTCGTTAATACCTGGATATGTCTGGTTTATTTGAATTCTGCTCTTTTAGAAGCCTAAATAATTTTCTCACTTCTCCCTGAAAATACCAGTATTTTATTTCTCTCAGTGTGGAGTGTTCATGGGCCAGAGACAATGGACTGTAAGAGAAGAAGTTGTACTTTCAGAGATATAAGGATAAAGCTTATTTTTTCATTGATGCCTATGGAAACCAAAGAGCTGGAATAAGTTTAACTGTAGCAGTCTTTTTTTTCACCCTGAGTTTAAAAAAGATACTGAAACACGTTAATCTTAGCTTTTATACTGTATTGGATACTTCAAGGTGGCAGGATATTTGCTTCTAAAGAAACCATCTTTTCCTACAAGATTCATGACTCAAACTATCCTGCTTTTCTCTCATTAGAGCTGCATTGAGAAATGGTAACAGAATGTATTGGTCTGAAAAACAGTGTGATCTTCTCTTTTTCTCTTAACTGAAAGTGAACCTTTTCCTTTCTTTGAGAAAGAGAAATAGAACTTCTAAATTGTGAATACATAAAAAAGAATAGCTTGCTGACTTTTTCTCCTAGAGAGGCTTCAAACAGTTTCTGAGTGGTGTGAATGACTAAAACTGTAAGTTCAGTCTACACTGTTTTAAATATGAACAAGGTCATTTGTGCAACATTGATATGCAAAGTAGGTGAGTAAAGTGTTGTGCCATAGAGAGGCCTAAGACTTTTATAACAGAGAGAAATAGCGCCATTTTATCTGCCTTAAGCTGCTGTACTTCCTTCCATCAGAATTACTGGGTCCTACTATGAATACGATGTTTCAGCAGAGCTCTTTTTTACTTTCTTTGTAACAAAGTGGTGGCTGAAGACTTGAGGTGGGGAGATTAGTGCAGACATCCGCACACACACAGACACACATGGTTTAGTGAGAAGAGGAAAAGACATCAAAACCCAAAATTTATAGATACAGGTGGGGTGAGGGGAGGGGTTGTGGTTTTTTGTTATGGGATTTTTTTTTCACAGCAAGCTTAGGGAAGTGATTACCCCAGCAAGTTTTAATCTTGAGACTGTAAATTCCCATATGTGCTAAGACACTGATTTTGAGGACCCTGTATGCACACAAATACTTCTGTTTCTCTGATTTTTACAAAGCCTGCAGGAAAAGGTTTTTGTATACTTATTTTGACACAAAATGTTGGCTTATTCCAGCACCCCTTATGTTAATGGCTGGAAAAATGTCTTTAAAAATGTAACCCAAAGTTTTAATTTTTAGTTTCTCTGCTTAACAGGTGTTAGAATATGTCTTGCACATCTTCTCTGCTTTTTTTTTTTTCCAAAAAGTAATCTATGTCTTGTTATAGTTCTCTGTGTCCATAAAATTTTGTCTCCTGCCTACTTTTAAAAGTCTCTGTATATCAATTTCTTTAATTGCTTGAAAGTATGAACCAAATGGCTCTGTAAGACCAAAACTGATTTAGTAACTTTGTGCTATACTCATTTCAAAACCCAGTGATGGCAACAGTACCAGTGAGCCTTTACAATGCACATGGCTAAGCTGCTATAAAGGCACCAGAGCTGATCTCCCTAAATAGATTTTTAAAATGACATTGAGATCTTTTCAGCAGAGATTATTTAATTTTTTCTCCTGTGAGTGTTACAGTTAGGTAATTCAGGAGCCGATTTGTTACAGCAGATAGCATGGGTGCATCTTTCCTCGCAGCCTTCAGAAGCCTGATGAGTACTGGATGGAGGATGTCTCCTGAGTATTAGAGAGGCAATCTGAAGCAGTTCTTCTCCTTCAAGGACATCCTGTTCAATCCATTATCTCCTGTCTATGTGCAGAGTCTAGTCTATCAAAATACAGTACTGAACAATAATTTTATTTCAAATAAATTAATGCATTGCTTTAATAAAAGATTTCTACTATATGGTGTAATAGTTCTCTAAACGAACACTGAAATCCCAAAATACAGAAACTTTTCATATGTCTTAGTTAAATCTTTGTTATTTCTTTCAGGATAGCTTTCCTGAAGCAAACCTAGTTTGTTCTATATATTGAAGTAAAACTGTTCTGAGATCTCTGAGTACTAACTGGCACTTATTATTTAAGTAACCTGCTTTTACTATTATAAATGTCTGGCATTGAGAATACATATTAAGAATACTTGACAATTTACTAATTTATGATCTTTTTACTTGTATTTTAATACTTCTGGCAAGCCAGCCTGTGTTGATGTATTAGACAAACATTCAAAATACAGATTTGAGATCTTGAAAGCTTTTTTTTTCAACTTTCATCTGAACACTGAATATTTTTGACCTATTTTAAATTTTAATTTTAAAAAACAGACTGGGTACCTGTGAATTGAACTCATATGTTACATGCAAGTGCCCTTTTACTGATGATTCACTGCTTACAATTTCTTGGATTTGACTTCTGTTGGATTAATTCATGTAGGATTTGCCTGTGATTTTCTGCTTTTATCATTTTTTAGAGCACTGCCTGCTTCTTCCCTACATTCCCAAACAGTCTGGTTGTTCTGAGGCTCTTGACACAGGTTATGTCACTGGCCATAGGTCTCCTTGCCATTACCTTGGCTCTCCTATTCACTTGCAATGTTTAAAAACATTTGTTGGATATGTCTGCTCATCCTCCATTTCCTATTATAGAGCTATTTTGTGACTGTATCAATCCTAAATAATTTCAAAATGCTGTTTGCATGAATTAACGGGGTTGATGAGACTTAACTGTCCACAGTACAACAGGATGGACTCAAAATAGGTCAGATTTCACATTTGCTTTTCCCAGCTTTCAGAAATTCTTCTCTGTTTTATAAAGATCCCCAGTTCAGAATAAAAAAATTGCTTCAGAACAAAAAGACAAGCTGAACTAAATGCCATGAACAAACTGACAGCTGCCTTGATCTAGTAACCTGTTAGGGCACATGTTCAAGTCAGGAGGCAAAGGTTAGGACCAACTCCACCCCTTTCCTGGGATAAGCATATCCATTAGATTTCATGTGCCTTTAATTCCATATTTGTATGTTTTCTCACCCTTGTAAAAGTGTTACCAAAGGGATGCTATGTTGTAGTCATACAACCTGCAATAACAAAAAGTTTAGACTGAGTGAGCAGCACACATGAGTGTGAAAGTAATGTTGTAGTGGGAACCAGAATGAATGTGATCACAGACAGAAATTTGCATGAGCACAATCTGGAAAGCTTTTCTCCCAGCACACTGCCTGCAGCAGGCTCAGATCACAGAAGTCTATAATACATCTAGTAACATTAATGATACATTTTACAGCATGATTCATCCTCGATGATCCTGAAGTGCTTCACAGGTCCATCACATAAAATTTTCTTGGTCCATCACTGGGACAGCCACACACAGGCTTGGGGCCTCCCCTGCCCAGCATGAGTGTAGGCAGGTCTCAAGTTATGCTGCTGGGATAAGAGCTCCTCCACTCTCCACAGTCCCCAAGGTAGTTGCTTTGACAGAAGAAGCAGTTTTCAACCTCAAAAGAATATCACCTGGCAGCCAGAGTTACTACTTTCTGTTATTCATGAGAAGATTTGTTCTACTTTAGACTTTGCCATGATAGAGGGGGAAAGTCTCTCTTCTGTGCTCTGTCTCTGTTGTCTTTCTGCAACTCCTGCTACTGGCAGACATTGTTCATCTGAGCTAGAAGTTGAAGCCACTGCATTAGGGGTGCAAGCTTTGCTTCCCCTTCACTGATTCCCCTGGGTTTGTTGGTAGCTTGACATTAGTTTATTTGTTGCTTATTAGATTATTAGTTTATTTTGTTGCTTATAAAAGACCAGAGGCCCAGAAGGAAGAAATACATTTCTCAGATGCAAGAGTTATCTCGTTGCAACAAAGTTCAATCCTACTCCCACACATACCCAACCGTTCTGCAGCAAGACCCAGATACATGCAAATGTGGAGCCTTTTGTAACTGAAGCAAATTACCACAGCTCCAGAGCTCGATCTGTTAAGGCTCAAAGCAGGAGGTGTTAAAGGATATGAAATAATAGAAAGGAAACACAGACAAGTTACTGCCAAAGGAATGGTATTACAAGGAACTGGTGGGGAAGTCAAGCTAAAAAGGCAAACAACAGGTCTAGGGACCTAAGGGATTTATTCTTTATTTATGGGATGTCTTTGAAGGAAAGGACCCTGGACTGCCATCTCACTACTACTAGTTCTTACTATAAAAGATTAATGAATGAAGAACAAAGAGGAATAAATAGAGGTGCCAGGAAAGAGATCCAGAAGTGAACTTTAAAATGCATCTCTCATTCCTTCAACAAGGTAAAAGCTTTGACTACTCTCACAGCGTGCTTTGGTCTGGGTCTGAAGGTGAGGATGCCTGAAATGAGGGTAATATGTAAGAAAAGCCACCAGCTGTGCACCATGTTAAGGGACATTTCTCCTGGGTACTGCCACAAGGAATGTGGTTAATAGGTCTTGACTGTGAGCTGTAGCTCATAAATGTGCTTCTCATCTGTACTCCTTGATCAAGGTGCTGCAGTGTACCAAGATGTTGATTCAGGACTCATCTTCATTGTTATGGATCTTCTATAAAACTAACTATTTAAATACTGAAAGTCTGAGTATCTCGTATTGCAGCTCAGATTAGGCAAGCCAAATGTGATTCTCTTTATGCTACAGTCCCCAGTGCAGACAAAAAGCTTTCTCAGGTTGAGATCCTGCCACTCACGTAATTATTTAGAGAAAGACAGCTCCACTACTTCAACTCCAGTACTTCACAAGAGGAATGGAAACATTAGGAAAAGTTTTTTCTTTGATGTAGAATATGCTGCCACTTTTTTGTTATTAAAATAGGAGCTAACTTTAAATAAATAAAATTTTGCCTGGAGGCTTCTGAAAACTAATGTTGTGTTTTGACAGTGTCATTTTTCTGATTCCTGAAAGCATTATGTGAGTTAGTTCAGGACTTCAGCATGATTTTTCTTCTATGCTACATACAGTGAATTAGTTTTTCAGCTCTGGATTTTATTTGATTTCTCTCTCTCACACAGGCAGTGTCGCATCACTATGCAACTTTCCTACTTGACAGCACTCCCCAAAGTTGGGTTTTCCCCTTTTTAATGAACAGGTGGAACAACACTCTTTACAGACTGAAGAAAAAAAAAGGGTATAGCAAACTAGAGGCAGCCACCACTATTTCTTATAGAAAAAAAATGGATGGAAATCAATCATCTTTGAAAACAAACAAAATTAAGACAGGTCACACAAAACCCCCAAAAGATAGAAGCTTTTGTTAAAAAAACTCCACATTACCTTCACATGGAAATTGCATATAATGCTTTTTAAATTGGGTTTGTAGGTTCATATTCCCCTTATTTCAGCTTTTTTTAAAAGGATATTGATATAAAGATGACACAGGATTTTGAGAACAAGCAGATAGTCTTTAAATAACAGCTGACTTGAGACCCCTCAGTCTTTGATGACAATTTATGGCCCTCTTCAAAAGAAAAAATAAAAAGCCATTTAGCTGTATGCTCAACTAGAAAACTCAAGTAATGTGTGCTTCATGAGAGAAAAAGGATTGCTAACAGCAGCGTGTGTCTTACAGCATAAAGTGCAACCCTAAAACTGCACATTACTGAGCATTCTTAATGTGCTGTGAGCAATTCCATACACTGTATTTCAAACACTGAGTGCCCACCTTAATATGTACATATATCAGGGGTGGCAACATTTTTTGCTACATGATTTCAAGAGACAAAAAAGCTGGCCAAAGGACTTCTATTCCACCTTACAGCTGTCAGACTATTTTATTTTCTATTTGAATGAAAGGAAAACACTTTAAATGGTTTGGGGGTTGGTTTTTTTTGGTAGGGTGTTTTTGTTTGGTTTTCTTGGGGGGGTTTGGTTGTTTGGTTTGGTTTGGGTTTGTTTTTGTTTGGGTTTTTTTTTGTCATGGTTGTATTTTTTCCCCAAAAAATGTATTTCTTTTCTAATGGAATGCCTAATTCTATTTAAAAGATTAAATTTTTAGCATACTTAGAGACACATAATTTCAAGTTAAAAAAAACAACTTTCTGGTGTAAACAGAATGCAGAATCCTCAGAACCAAGAACTCTTACATTCTGATGTTGACATTGAACCTTGCAGCAGTTACAAGTTATATATTTATATAACTCATCTGTCCTGTAAAATAAGGACAAAAGAAGTAATGGGTACAGATTAGATTGTTCTGAAGATTCTCTTGTAGGCAGTGACAGGCATACAGAGAATTATTCTGTAAGTGGCACACATTATAGTAAAGGAGAACATTCCCAGTGTTCTTTATGTCTGTGGTTCACAAGGTAATTTTGAGTTTGAGTGACTTGTGACAGGGACTTTTTAAAAATACAACACTGAGAGTTTTTCACTTGCTTTCTGGTCCACATAGAGACTTCAGGATGGGTGGGGATGCTATTGCAGGTGCAGATTGGCCCAGGAGCCCAGAGCATAGCCCAGGCTTGTCTCCTGTACAGCTGCAGGGTTACTCTTCAGATTCTGCCTGGATTCTTCCATCTCTGCACTACAGAGCAGTATGTAGCATGGGCATACTTCATCTTCTATCATAAGACATTGTATGCCTTCGGTCTTCTTCCTTCATTACCAATGTGTTTCTTTTCTCTCCTTTCTTTCCCCCTCTTTGGGTTCCTATTCCTCTTCTTTGATTTTATTTTCTTCTCTCTCTCCCTGGTACTGTCTTAAAATGTTCAGTGTATGTTCAACAAAAGGAGAGATCCATGTGAGCTCTTCTTTTGCATTCATGACTATGGACCTTAGAAATCCAAGTTAAGATGAAGATCATAAGCATAGTGAGCACATAGAGAAAAAAAAATGCTGAAACATGCACCTGGTCCCATTGGCATCAGATACATTTAGAAATGCAAACTGTAAAGTTTCATAGATCCAAAGCAAGGTGAGAGCAAGCCTTACATTGTACCCAGGTGTCAGCTGCATCTCAACAATGTGACTCAGTAGTGAAATACCATCTGTTGCCTTTACCAAGCCCCACATACGTCTTTCAAAATGACCAAAGCGACTGGGAACACAATTTGTATTTTGACTGAGATGAATTTAAGTCATGTAAGGACCTTTGACAAAAAGTTTCTTGGGAAGGTAATATTTTATGATCTGGTAGCCTGAACCAAGATTTCCAAAGCTTAGAGAAGCAGACTATATAAATAAACTATAAAGTCAATCTACTGCAAAAGGTGTTAGAAAAATCCTCACTATTCCTTGTCTCTTTTTTCCATGTGATGTGAGGCTCTAAAGGAGGTGCACCAAGAGTGCCACGCCACTTAGTCTCGATGTCGAAACCCAACGCCTCTCCTAAAAATCTTCACCTTTGCATGGCTGAATCTTCACTTTTGCATGGCTGCTCAAACATGAACTGATTTCTTCAGTGGTGAAACGCCAGGACAGGCTTCGCAGAGCAGTGGGGTATGTCAGTGTCTAAGAGGAATGCGGAGATTGTCCTCAAGCCCACGCTTTTCGGTCAGCCCCGCACGGTCGGGCCCGTCCCTGCAGGCGCCTCCCGCCTGCCCCGCGCTGCCCTCCTGGCTCCGGGCCCACCTCCAGGGTGCCGGCCAGCCAGAGCTCTGCACCTGTGCTTCGGGGTAAGGCCCCAGGTTTTCCTAAGTGCCAGGCCACACTTTACAACTCCAAAATCCGCCTGGAAGCCTTTGTCACCGTTCCCAGGCAGAGGCATCCCTGTCGCTGCCGCTGCTGACCGCATTTTTTAACCTCACACTCTCCCCCGAAATGGAAAGGCGGTAAAGGCGCGCCCGAGCAAAAGCAAAGCAGCCCTCGGCAGACTCCGAAGGGGCACAGAAAAGGGGTTTCGCCTCTCCGCTTCCCCTCCCTCGTCGCTTTCCCGCTCCCGCTGGGCCCCGCAGCAGCCGCCATTTCGCGGGCAATGCTGCCCCCGCCCGTTGGCGCCGCGCAACAGCACGGGGCTGCCCGCGGGCCGCCGCAGGGGCCGGGGCCGGGGACTGGGACCGGGCCGGGGCCGCCACAGGGCCGGGGACAGGGCCGGGGATAGGGGCTGCAACGAGGCCCGAAGCTTTGCTTCACTCTGCATTGGTGCAGAAGCGAGGCAGAGTAGCTACAGTTAGTAATTAATGGTAGTAAGTGTGGTTCCTGATTGATGCTTGAAGTGTCGTGGACAGCAAACACATACACAAAGACACACCCCCCTTACCACGCCATTTGCTGCTTTGCAAGCTTAAGGGTTTATTTTAGTCAGTTTTTGTTTACCTTTCGGACCTAGAAGTATAAATACAAGAATTACATTCACAGCAAATACTGAGAGATAGAAGTATAATGTGTCAACCGAGAGGGAGAGAGAATGAGGCTGCATCATGAATTGGTGCCAAAGGGAGAGTTAAAATGCAGGAAGAGAAGAGAAGTCTGCTCTGCTTTAGACTTTTCAAACCCCTTCTGTCGGCTGCTTTCTCATGCTGCAGTTCTTCCATATGCTCCCTACACCCACCAACACACCCACCTACACACACTCACAATTTACCAACATACTTCATGTCTTTGCGGAATTAAATTCCACACCATCATCCAAATAAAATAAAATAAACAGCTGTTTTCTTTCCACCAGAACCTAATGTTTTCTGACTTGCCACTTGTGAAGCATTTGAAAGAAGCAGGCTGCTGGAGATGCTTTTGTACTGGCACGTGGTGACGCTGCGCACAGGGCCAGGGCTGGACCTGGACACTCACCTGTGCTCTGAGAACCACTCCACTTTGGAAGGGGACCCTTCCCAGCAGGAAGGACTTAGAAGCTCTGCAAACAAGAGTAGACTGTCCTAGAGGTCACTGGGATTCCAGAATGCGCTTCAGTTGGGTCTCTGGGCCTGATAAATAGAATATTCAAAGCAGCATAGACAGGCAGGCACTGCAGAACCACAGCACAGTTATTTATTTCACAGCCTCCCTTTCTGTGGGAGAAGTGCATCTCTGAGAAGTACATCTCTCCAAGAAGTGCAGACACCAGAGGCTGGCTGGCATTTATCCTACCTGTGTCATTGTCTGTGTTAGCTCCCAATTGAATTTCCAGCTGAAATTTGAAAGCCCAGCGCACAAACAAACAGTAAGAATTGTGGATGATACAACTGCCCCCAGGCCATGGACCAATGTACATCTCAGGTCAAAGGGGTTGAAAGCAGGACAACCAACTCAAGTGGCCACCTCAATATAAGTATGACTGCTGTACCACTCCTTTCTGACTGTTCCAACATGGTTGTCTGAACAGCTCTGGCAGGAACTGCTCTCTCAGATCGTCAGTTGTGTTGGTCACAGCTGCAGGAGCAAGGCTGCTGCACTGTACAGGTAGAAGGCAGATAAAAGAACACTATCTAACTCAGAGCTGCCTTGTCATCTAGTAGAATGAAGATCAAAGACCAAGATTATATGCCTGGTTTATTCATAAAGCCCATTGTGAGACACAGACCACATTCTTTAAATCAGCTGTATCAATTTCCAAGAATATTGTGTAGGTAAGTACATGCCAAGCCAGTAAGAGCAACTGAAGGACTCAGATGCCTTGCTCTCAGCTCGAATTGAGCTGAGCTCAATGCTCAGCTCTCAGTGCAATTCAGAAGTCATAGACAGTCATGAATACTCTCCTCATAACAAACATTCAAGCCAGGTTGGACCTGGCACAAAACGCAACCCAGAGAAGAAACAGCATTCTCCTCTCTTATTGTGCAGTACAGTTCACTGGGATACAGGACAGCCATAACCATAAATGCATTTAAAATGCATGTAAAACCTGCAGAAGGGTTTTAAATCAGTATTAGCTGTTGGCATCAATTCACTGACCTAGTTAAATTTCTGGTTCATGATGTAAGTTTTCATCTGTCCCGCCAGTCTTGAGTGCTTTTTGTCACTGTTGTTTATAGGGTACCAACTTCTACACCTAGAGAGGTGGAGCAGCAGTCAGTGGTACAGGATGGGATACAAAACAGAAGATATTTCACCTCCATCTCATCACATGTCAACTCAGAACTGCCCTCTGATAAAAGTAGCTGAGGCACAGCTTACTGCAGCTGTAAGAAAAGTCTTTAGGCTTTCCTTCCCTTAAATATATTTATTTTCTTCCTCTGCAGATGTGCTAAGGAGCACCAGGGCTCAGGGGAAATGCTGTTATAGGATATGTGAGCTAAAATTGTCTAAAAGTGACACATGTTGATGTATGTTTTTTGGTTCTAAGTCAGGCTACATGTCAGTGAACTGTAAGGACTGGAACCCAAAGAAATACCCGATCCTGTTGTCTGCCCTAAACATCAAAACCCCTACTCAGTCTTATAGTGCCACTTCCCAGTTCATGAGAGAAATTATTTTCCTCACATGTGCTTACCCAACTACTTTTCATAGTTTATTTACAGAACTACCCTCCTGATTCTTCATGTTGCTGCCATCAAGCAGGTCTTCCAGAAGCCTTTGAGAAGGACAATAGAAAATAACAACTAAACTAAGTAGGGGGAATTAGCTATTTCAGTCCTTTGCACTAAGGACAAAGATATATGTTCCACTACAGCTGTGGAATGATGAACTCAGCTGGGAAAAATAGCATTCCAATAAAGTTTATCAATTGCTCTGATGAGTACAGAGTAAGATAATGCAGGTCACATCAGTAAGATCTTGTCATGCTGTTGATTAACAGTTGAGAATGACTGTTGAGCATGAGAAGAACTGTGTTCATAGGAATACCCAAAAACTTCTAGCCTTGATTGGTATTAAAAGATTTGGTTGGTTGGTTGGTTGGTTGGTTGGTTGGTTGGTTGGTTGGTTGGGGTTTTTTTTTGTTTTTGTTTGTTTGTACATGTGGCCTCCCTTTCAGGAATGGATCAGTGGCTAATTCTAATAATTCTATTTCAGGTACAATCTCCTCAGTACAAAAAAACCCCCTCAACACATGTTCATGTTTCTGAGGTATTTTGTATCAATCTGTTAGTTTCCTATGAAAAACTCATTTTCTATGAGAGTTACTGCATTGACATCGGGCTAACCTTTTTTAATACTGATTTACCTTTCCTCCTTTTTGTAACGAATTCTGACAACCAAACAAGCTGCAATATCTTCAGATCCTTCAGTTATCTTCTCAACTTTGGTTCTATAATCCCTCTCATATAAATCAGGCTGTCATGGCAGGCAGGGGAACTTCTGCATAGCTTTGGCTACAGGAGGACTCAAGGAAAAGAAACCTATTAGAATAGGTATTCTGGGATAGACATTAATCTGTATTATTTGTGGAAGAAGCCTTGGAACATGGTGCCCCAGGCCTCTTTACTTGAGACACCAGAAAAGTACCTAGTGAAAACTAACAGCAGGAAGCACTCTGCTTCAAGACTGATGACAATAAGGGGTAAAAGAAAAGGAGAAAAGCTCTCAGCACTCCATCTCTGCGTATTGGGAACCTGATTTTGGCAGCTCTGCAGGCTCAGAGCTCTGCTAAGATGTGTTCTCTCTTAATATTTTAATGAGCTGAGCAAATGACAGTCCCAGCTGAGTACTTGTCTTTGTTGCTGTTGCTAAGCAAAACAATGGTAAAAAAAGCTCCTTTTTCATCTTCTAAATCATAAAAGCAACTGAACCATTTGTTTGATATGGGCAGAAATTCATTCTACCTCTATGTCAGCTCAACCCACACGCCTCAATTCACTCTTTCATGTTTTTCATACATACTTGTTCAATTTCTCTAACATATGCCATGACACATCCCAGTTTGATTGTCCTGCACATCCTATACACCCTTCAGGCCACGCAGAGTCCATTCAGCTTGTCCTGTTCATCTGGGCTCCAGCACAGCCTAATGCAGGTTTCTGTTCCCTGGATTGGCTGAGTATCTTGCCTTGCTGGCTCATGCAGTTTTAGAGTTCAGCAACAGCATAAGAGATGCTGGCATATTTTTTTGCATTTTTGCTGTCTTTCCTTCTCCAGTGACTTTCTGCTTTTCTAAAAAAGCTTCCTGTTTTCTTTTCAAATTAAGAGATGTTCCAGACTTCCTTTATTTATCAAATAACTTTTTGCATTCCTAATTCTTTCTTTCTTTGTCCTTTCTCTCTTGCATTTTCTTTAGCCATCTCTACATTTTCCTTAGCCATTTGAATTTTCACTCGTGGGTAGTTAAAAGAAATTCTGGTCTCACATACATTTTGGTGGAGCCTGATACCTACCCTGTTCTTCAATGGCTTGTCTTCACAAAACCCTCCTTGTCATAAAAAAGTTTTATCTAATGTGATATTAAACCATTTTTCTGTAATGTGAGTAAGGAAATTCCTTAAAGTGTCAGTGAATGGTAATTATCCCTTTCTGATCAATGCTAATCTCTGATACTGAACCCTGACCTGTAAGACAGAGTCAACAAGCTTATTGGGGAGCTACAGATCCAGCTCCAGATTGAATAATGAGGCAAAGCAAAATATGCAAGTGATTATTAGCCCTCCATAGGCCACTAGTAATAGATTTGCACAAAAAGAGGGGAAATTTCTTTCTCTTGGTGGTACTGTCTGATTTAAATGCCTTCATGGCTGACAAATGTGCTGAAAAAAGAACAGGAAGTAGGAGAAAATATTTTCAGTCATACTGAGTGTTTAGCTTTGATTAATCTTCCTTTTACTATGGAAATCAAAATTACAATTGTGCTACTCCCAGGTTTTTAATGAGATTACTATAAAAACACTACCATCATACCAAACAAACTCTAACATAGCATCAATTTTCAATTTCCAGTACAGCACCATTTCCTTTTCCTTCATGACAAAGAACTCTGAGTACTCATGAGCTCACTGTCAAGGAGCGCTTTAAAGGAAGACTGCTGAATCTCAAAAGTGTTTTCTATGCTCACCACAGTTACCTCTTTGTCTGTCTGCTGGGCACAAATCCTGAGCAAGGTACAGTGCTCTACCTCATTTTCTTCAGCCTTTTGCTCTCATCTCTGGAATCTACACCTTTCAAGTGCAGTTAACCGATTACACACAGAAAAGGAATTTAATAAATCACGTAGGCACACAGTAAAGGATTTTCATGCATTCCTTTCCTATGTAAATGGTCTGTAACTTTTTCATGAATCAGGCCCATAGACTCTTTATTTCACATTTCCATCCTCCTTTCCCTGTAGGATTGCAATTTAAATGATCCTTAAACTTTTGAAGACAATTAAAGGTTAGCTTTGCATATCAGTGACCTACCAGCAATTCCCCTGTAAAGCTCTGATATATGTACAGTATTAGATCTACACCTGCCTGATTTCAGGAAGGCAGAAGTATTTCCATGCTGCTCTGAACTCTAGGTAGGGTTGAAAAATAGACTCGGAAGACACCACAAAATAGCTACCACTTCCTGAAAGCTTCACACAGTTCAAGGACACCACTGAGGATTGCCATGATTTTTTACTTCATTTGAGTTTTGAACAATATATAAATTATTAATAGGGCTTGGACTGCCTTGCTAGAAAGATTTAAGAGATGTTCAGAAAATACTTTTGGTTGGTTATGTGCTGTTTTTCTTACATCAAGCCGTAACAGTGTTTTGTTAGAAATTGTATAGCCTTTATTCCCAGAAGCAGGAATGGAAACATAACTGTGACTGTCTAAGCAGCCCCCCTCAACCCAAAAACTGTGATTTCTATATTGCAGCAGCCCCATCAGACATGATCTGTGTGGGTTCTTAGAGGAAATGAAAGCTGCCTGACAGCTCTGAATGACCATGTGTGACTTGATCAAAGGTGAAGTAAGATCTACCAAACCTGTAGGGACTCAGCATGTAACTAGATTTTGAGTGAATTGTGAAATATTTGAACAAGATTCTTTTCCTTCCTTTTCAGCCCTTTCCAACTTCCTCCCTCTGGAAAAGCACTTTAATATATAGAATATAAATTAACAGGTCTCCAAAAGAGTTGATACACATTTGAGAAAATATTTTTGCACAGCATGACTGGACAATTTTATTCCATTTGGGACAGATTCAAAAGATGAAAACTACTATAACATTAGAGGATGGAACAGCTCCAAACTCTTTCAGCTTTTTCTGGAACAGATACAGCTTAACTACTATTGTCTTACACAGTGACTAAATATAAATATTATAAAATATTTATAAATAATAAGTGCTAAAGTGATCACATTGTGAAATTTTACTGGAACATGTAATTCCTGTTATTAATCTGGCATTTATAAATTTTTTACTACTTATCACTTAAGATAGTCATTGTCCATATAGGTTGTCTTATTAAAAAAAAATATTAATGAGGAGATGGAAACAGTTTTGTGATTTATTCAATCTCTCTGAGACTGTTTCTGCCAGTGTGTGTGCTGATAAATGTTAGGTTAACTGTTTCTCTGTTTGTTTAACTTACTCCTGAGGAGGGCTCAATGTGATTTAAGCAGTCTTATATAGTTAAAGTACAGCATAAATATCTAGTCTGTGGTGAGAAAGACAAGGAAGGGCCACAGGTGGCACAGGCACTATTCTCACTATTCTTTGTCTTCCTTTGTAAAACCTTATTTGCATCACAAAATACTACGGATCTTGAAAATTTTGATTTAGGATAATATAGTCTGGAAATTACATTCTGCATTGCAAGACTAACAACCTAATAGAACTTTGTTTAATAACAGACTAATATCTGTTTTCCACCTTTTTTTGGCTAGGTTTGCATGCAGCTGGGTATACAGCAGCTTTTTCTTAAAGTAAAAAAAAAGAAATGTTTACAGCATCCTCAGCACACACAGAGGCACACATTCACACTTGCATCCTTTCAAGCTATTTTCTAGAACAGTCAGTAATACAGATGAATCAGGCCTCAATTGAGATTCCACTTGCATCCCTGTTTTCCAGAGAGCATTTGGAATTGCTAAAGTTATTCAATTCTGAGATTTTTGCCTTATTGTCATGAATATTTGTTATGCCTTGTCAACATTTGATGGGCACCTGATTAAAATGTAGAAAGCTGAATCCATATGACAGAAAGCCTCATTTTTCTCACTACAGATAGACTGGAAGTAAAAAACATTACTAGAGAAAGCCCACTAGATCAAGTAATCCCAGTAAGATTATGTAAAAGTGGTGTTTTGTTTTGGTTTTTTTTTGGTTGGTTGGTTGGGTTTTTTTAGTTGGTTGGTTGGGTTTTTTTAGATCAACCATTATAGAAGAAATGCTATCATTGAGCATCAGTTATGGAAAAACCAGGCTGTAAGAACTTCATTAAATACTTGGTGAGAAGAGCTGATGGAGACTGCTCTATGTCCAAGATTTGATTCACCTGCAATTGCCAAAAACCATGCATCAGGCTTCAAGGGAAGTGCTCTCTACAGGAGGACTTAGAAAGCAGATTATCTAAAAGCTGTCAGCTTTCCTTTGGGTGAAATTATAAAGTTGACAACCAGATAGTTTTAGTTTTGGATGAGCTGGCTCTGAGGTTGCAGATGTTACAGAAAATGTAGCATATTCCCTTCTGAATTACCTTTCCTATAATGTAGTGCCTGGTGTGGATAAATGAGATTACCCCTAAGAGATATTAATTCCAAAAACTGGGTCTGCTGTTTATCCATAGACTCAAATAACTTTTGGTCTTTGAGCCCACAGGCTAATTTAAGTTTTCAAAAGAAGGTCAGAGATTCAGCACTGCAAGGCTTTTATCATCAAACAAACAGCTGCCCTTAGGGCAGTTTCCTGCACTTTCTAAAATATCACCTGACTACAGAAAGAAATCACCTGACTACAGAAGCCAAGATTATTTTTTCAGATAATATCCTGAAAAAATTGACAACTTTTGGTCCTTTAATACCTTCAATTTGGGGTGCTGGTCAGCATCAGCCTCTACTACCTGAATTACTACGGTCCAGTCGTCATTCTCTGGAGTTCAGAATGAAATGTTAGGGCAAGTTTAAGTCATGGTCAATTTTCAGAATCCCTAGAAGGGCCTTATTTCTCCTAAAATGCTGATTCGGTGACCATTACACACACAAATTAACTCTTGATGTCTTTAAGTTAAAAGCCACACTTCTAGAGAATTATTATCATTATTATTATCATCATCATCATCATCATCATCATCATCATCATCATCATCATCATCATTATATAACTAAGGGATCTGACAAAGAAAAACCAGAAAATTTCTGTAATGTTATCACTGTCGTGTTTTTATTAGACACAATAAAATGTTACTAAAGCACAAAAATTAATCTTTCATTGTAATATACTTAATTAGAATATTATGTTATGTCCAACTACACATTACTTGTAAAGTCTCTTTGCCAAATTTCTTTTGAAGTAAAAAGGCAGAGATGACATAACAGAAATAACTGATTACCTGATGATCCTTATTTAGTTTATCAAAGCTCTCTATTTCTCCAGTTTTCATTCTTCCTCACCTGAGCTGGGTGAAACTAACACTTGTCACTTGTAGGTTTAACTGCTTTGGACATTCCTGAATAGGGTATGTTATTGGGGGGTTCATGTCAATCTTAATTAGTCTGCTTTCACGTTTGCTGGTAAGTCTAATCATCCCACTGTCAAGATACTGTTCTGTTTAACAGGTGCTAAAATGTATCAGGCTGATGACTACTATTGTCACTAAATCCTTTCTGTGTTTTTGAAGTAAACAGAGATAATTACTTATTATTTTTCTGAAGTTAAATCCAGGAACAAGAAGATGTATTTGGTATGTGCTTTGAAACCTAGGCCTTACTGACCAACATGCTGATTTCATATAGTCAGTAACACACTAGGATTCATGGTAACCAACCAGCTGCTGTGGTACAACCACATAAAATATTGTATTTCAGGAAACACAGATAGGAAAATAGAAATGGATCCCCAAAGACATTTTAGGGGCTGTAACCAAGTCCAGTGAACTATATTAGGAGTGAATCTAATATAAAGGAATCCAAGGTCTGGACACTAAAATTTATCATGCAATGGGTTCAGCAAAGTTCTCAGCTCCAACATAAACACTGGGGATTGCTTTTTCTCTGAGTCAGACAATGAAGAAAGTTTGCCAATATGGAAACAAACCAGAAATGCCACTCTGAGGGAGGAGAATTTATTTAGCAGTTTTCTACCATCTCTGGCAAACAGACAACAAAAAGCCCTTGATCTTCTCTGGGGATCTATGGACATTTGCCACTCAGTTATACTTTGGAGGTTTTTTTACTTGTCATACTTCAGGAAAAAAGAATCAGCTGGAGAATGCATATTAAATAGCATGAAATGATTCAGTTGGATGCTAATACTTGACAGGATCTCTAAATTTTTAACTACTGAAATAGAAGTTTACATCTTGTGTTCTTTCTGCATAAGCCACTTCTGAAAACAAGCAAACCACACCCTGTTGTTTCTTCTTGCTGCTCTGTCATGAGCTTCAGCTGGCAGACATTGTTCCTTGTATGGGAAGAGATAATAAGCAATAGATACCCATCCAGCTCCACTGCTGCTCCTTCTGGAACACATGATGATTTATACTGAGAACACTGTGCCATACAGAGATTTCAATACCTCAGTCATTACTACAGTACACAAACTTCTGTCTGCAGTGCATTAAGCAACATATTCCAATATCTATATATGAGCTTCATCAGTGATGTAGAGCTGGAGTGCCTTGTTCATAGCCTGCTGGTTAGGTGAAATTTGTGAAGGCAATTCAGTTACTGATGTATATCCTTCTTGTTCCTCACTCTCTTAAATAAGGGCCAAAACACGGACAGGTTGTCCTGGCAACCTGCTCAAAGGGTCAAACAATTCCTTTCCCAGGTACAAACATATGAGGTGATAAGACTTGCTGTGCTGATCATATACTGAATGTATCTGCTGGTGACCATATTCTTTACTTCCTTTTGCAGTTGGCATCTGTAGTTTCTTCAGACAATTTATAGCACATGTTTTCAATATAGGGCAGGGATATGCAGGAGTTTTTATGAGTGGGATCAGAGTGCAGTTATTAATTATTTTTGTAGTACTATAAACATACAGAGTTCTCTCTGTTCTTCCTAGGATAGCTAACAATGCAATTTAAACACAATGTAGCCCAATGAAAGGGATGAAAGAAACAAAACATGGAGCAGCTGGAGAAGAACAGAGGTTGTAGCATTATATCTACATGGTTAGACAGCAAAGGCTAGCATGTAAATGTAAATTTCACAAAGTAAATTTATGAGAATAGAAATAAAATTAAAATAAAATACCATAAAATAAAATAAAAAAATAAAATAAATAAAATAAAATAAATCTATGTCTTTTATATAATGGAATTTAGTAATAATGATAACAGAGGTCTCTGTAGTACACCAAATGAGGTTACCCTTGCTGTTAGAATGTTTAATTCAGAAGGAATAAAAGTTAACAACTGATCAAATCAAATTAAAATATAGAATCCCCAGCATACCCTTTCATCATGCTTTAATGGCATGTAAAAAGCACATACTTAGATAACCAAGTGAATCTGAGCAAATCTTTATGCTCAGATGTCACGGACAAGGACTTACCTCAGCTTTTTACAATATTCTTTTGAAGAGTTGCAAATCTAAAACTAAATCCAAATGTATAATTACTTAGGGATTCTATATCCGGAGAGCAGACTTGGATCATTTGTGAGAGCAAAACCAGTCCAGCATACAAGAAATCTTTGAACTGTACATCCCATTTAAGGGTACACATAAGCTTGTATATGAAGAACAATATCCAGCTGAAAGTCAAATAAAAAGGGGCAGTAAAGCTAACCTTTTCTTTAAGCAATGCCTGAGGGAATCTAAGGGAATTGGCTTTGTGGAATTATCTGGAAAGTGGATTCAAAGCATACTATTATCATTCTAAAATATTCCTCTCTCGAGGAATTAAATTTTGTGAATTCATCTTTGTTTCTCTGCAAAAAGAAAAACAATGTAAGTTACTCTCTTCTCCCAGCTTCAAAATCCTGGAGGTTGTTTCTGTCCTCATTAGGGTCTCACTGAGTTTTGCTATTAACCTCTAAAGGAGTAAGACTTGATTGTAATAATACTTCAGGGGCCTCTGAAGATTCAGTTGCTAATCCACTTTTATATGTAAATTACATAAATCATTGATTTATATGAAACTGAGGGGAAGGAGATGCTTGTGATTTTGCTAGGTAGAGAATCAAGGCCTATGTAATTGTCAGCTCTCAGAGTTACAAAATTAAAATAAAAACAAACCTCTTCAGAATAATAAGAGTATCCAGTTCATCATCATTCTGCAAACTGGTACCTTTATGGGTTTTGCTCTTTTTCTTTCCCATCCCCACTGTTCTTAATAATTCAGTACCTTCTTTCTTTAATCATATTATTAAAGGCAATAGACTGATGATTCATTTTGCTTTCTTTGCTCTCTCAGTGATGTCCATTAATGAAGACTTACTCTTCAGTGCCATTGACTCAGTCATCTAAATTATTTATTTGTTTGAGCAGTTCAGTGTATCAAACTTTTTTCTCAGTGTAGCAACTACTTACAGCTCAGATTAGAGTTTCATATTGATTTTCTCCTGGAAAATGTGTATGAAATGGGTTGTGCTTTAAAATGCCAGAAGTGGTAAAAGCAGGGCTAAAGAAGGTATAGCTAAAAAGATAACAATAATTCCTTTTGCTGTAGCAGTTTTTACGTTTGTTCTTCTTTACGTTTTGAATGAGTAGAAGACTTTTGAAAACCGTAATGGTGCTAAAATTCCCATAAGGAACCTCATTTCCTGATGATTAGAGTATTGGCCTAAGGTATCAAAGTCAGAAAAATATTTTCTGCCTTTTGCACTCAGCACACAGTATTAGTTCCTGGCCACTCTAAATTGTAGAAAAAATGGATTTTAATGTCTTCCCCACCCAAAGCCTGTACACTAAATCACCACGTCCAGAAGACCTCATGTAAATGTTCAAAGAATTAATACATACTAAGTATATTTACTTCACAGAAAATTTTTGAGATGCTTCATTTGTGTTAGTGATTTCCCACTGCCTTGTTTGTCCTGACTCTAAGGAAACCTAGCTTGCTTGTTGGATATGTTGGTGTTGCTCAGCTTCATTTTCTTCCACTTTTTTGCTCTCTTATGACCATCAAATTCATAATGCCTCCTTCAAATGCTTTCACAACTGATCCTATTATCCTTTCCTACTCCTATGTCCTAATAAAAATATTTTTAAAGATTTAATTCCTTTCAGTCTTTCATATAATCCTGTAAACAGAAGTGTTTGTTTCTACACAAATACTTGAAAAAAATAGTCTGATAAATTCTCTTCATTGTTCTTCATATGACACTGTAAAATTTTATTTTCTTTGTTATGCCCACATTCATAGCTTTCTGCATAATGCTCATATCACTGATTCAAACTCTCCACTGTAGATGAATATTGGCAAACCTGTCAGTCCCCAAAAAGAAAAAAAATATTTCTGTGAAATAATGTTACTTTTGAGCAACAATATTTTTTTCTAAATACAGCAGTTCAGGATGATGGAAAAAGCTTTTTCCATTCAAAGTCTGTGATCATCTGGTGGTTAGATTCCTAGAAATATCTATACAGTTCTGATAAGCTCTGTAGGATCTGTGTAAAGCAGTTATCAGAGACAAGGGTGGAAGCTTGATTGAGTACAAAAGAGTAAAAATTAGTAGAAATTATAAAATGGAATGTGAAACATACAATAAAATGTGACTACTATTCAGCAGATGGAAAGGATCTTTATTGTCTATTTCATTTGTTATGGAGATGATACAGAAAAAGTTTTGAATGCAGAAGTATTGGAAATTCATTGACTTGACACCTGCTACCACCACCTGTATCTATGTCTGCAGAATGTGGCTTTGGGAGAATTGACAGAAGCTATTTTATTTTCTCCAGATAGAAAGAATATATGTTCCTAGGCATGATGTGACACCAAGTACCATGGCGTTTCACCATTGCACAAGTAATAACAAATTTTATTTTAAAGCATTTTTTGGATCAAGAAAATATTTGATGTCTCAATTTTTCAGAAACAAAGTGAAGCACAGAGAAAGTCTGAAAGTCATATTTTTCTTTATAGTAGACCATGAAACCATTTTTATGTGGGAGATGAATACTTCCCACCAGGGAAACCCCAGGGTTACCCCACTCTTGTAAGCAATTATATATGGGAGCAAGACCATCCTTTAAGTGACTAATTTGTACTGAAAAGGAAATTTTTAGTGAATAAACTGAGAAATGTCACTCAGATCCTTTGCCTCAATCTTATTAAAAAACTACATTGGCAATGCTAATTTTTCACTGTACCCCATTATTTGTCCTTAATTTCAATAACATAGAGCAGATTCCTTCCGCATTCGTGCTGGATCTTATTGTACAATAGAGCTAACAAATACATTATTTTCCATTTACAGCACAGAAAATCATCTGCTTGTTATCAAACCCAGTCCAGACCATATAACCCAAACCCTTCATATCCTGAAATCTTCAGTACCATTCTCTACTGAAAAAATTGAGGTGCAAAGTGTTTTGATAATGTTTGACTAACGAACTTAAGTAGCTCTTATTAAATATTTCCTGAACTTAAATGCCTATAGTATACTTGGAAAAAGAGTGTCATTTTTGAAATATCAATTCCATAACTTCTGAATTAGTGCAAGCACTCTAGGTAAAATTCCAGCCACTTCATAGACTGGATGCATTCCCAACCACTTCTTCTCATCACAAGCTCCTCTCTACAAAAATTTTTACTCAAGATGAAAGACGCTTAGTTGCACTCTTAAATGTTTCAGCAGAAAAAGCAAAGTGTATGAAAAAAGTAACAAAATCTGAGTTAAGAAAAAACTTGCAGACATTTACCAGTATTCTGAGTGCAGCCTCACGCCACTGCTCCAAGGGATTTCTCTGTCTGTTCTCAAGTCACCACAGACACAGTGCAGCTGCATAATCGGGGTTTAGATTGTTGAGAAAAGAGTTGCATGGAAAAAACTGTAAGAATGGGGCTGGTTTAACCCTCCTTGCTCAGAAGCTGTGTTCGATGATCCAGACTTGATCCTGACTCACTGACTTGTTTCCACAGCTTGGATTGGCACTTGTCTCACCACCACAGATTTGTCTGGCAACCCCTGGACTGTTGGCTGACTCTCGTCGCCATCTTCAGATTTGCTGTCCTCTGCTTTAGTTTGATGGGACTGGACCTTTGTTAGTGCAATCACAGACCTGCACCTGCCTTTGCTCACCCTTTGGTTCCTGGCTCCCTTTTCTTTAGAGAGAGCATCCTCCTCTTGCTGCTTTCAGACAATATCTTCAAATGCCATAAGAAATCATATCACACACACACTTGAAAAAGTGAGAGAAAAAAATAGAAGACAACCACAGCTATGGAAAAAAAGTCCTTTTCAGGTCACCTTAGGCATTGCTTTTTTGGCAGAAACTAATTTGAGTATTTATAGCCAAATTAAAACCTATTGAAAGCACAGGTCAAAATGGAAACACTGACCCTTGCCTACTGCAGGGCTAGTGATCATCACCCCTGTCTAAGTACTTGTAAGCTGCTTGCAATAAAAAAACCTCTTAGTTTCAGCCCTCCAAGTGTCAGCCCTCTGTACTGGTTAATATTATCGAGGGAATCCTTGCCTGACAGAAAGTAATTTAGGATCCATTAAATATGATTACTTGGCCTTGAAAATGATGGATATTGAACAGAATTATAGGATCACTTTACAAAAGAAAGGTCTCTTTTACATCCTTTCTTGTGGGGCATTAAATAAAGTCTGAGAAAACTCCTAAGGGATTTCTGGCATTTATGGGTTACATTTATGAAAAGAAGGATTGATATTCATATTAAAAACTCTAAAAATTTAACAGGGTGATGTGGTAAGCACATGGACAGCTGAGACATGTCTAAAAAGTGAGTGACATGTTCACCAACTGTTTTCATTGCTTCAGTTATACTAGAGATATGAAAAGTGCCTTTAATTTCAGACTAATCTTTCATGTACTCTATTGGAATATTAACCCCAAGTGGTTTCCTAAGTTCCCCATACTTCTCACTATATCTCTGTTTTTAATTGAAGTATTTATGCCAGAGGTTTCCAAAATTCTTAGGTCACTGTTTTCATCAATGTCCTTTACTAGCCATATGTTGAAAGGGAATTTGTATAGAGTTATATAGAGTCTTGATATGTTTGTGCTGCTTTAACCTAACTGAAATAATCTATTCCTATGAACATATTTTAGGTACATGGGAGGTTTAACCTCTTCATTTCCAAATCAGCTGCCTAAAGTTCAAAAATACAATGAAAATAGGCAGTTTGATCTTCCTCATAACTAAAATTTTTAACTTAAAATAGAAATTTTTGAATTTTTATTTTCATTTTTCCATGAGAAGGTAGACCGGCTGACTTATCCTGTTGAGAAAGTAGGAAATATGCCCTCCAAAAAATAGAAAAAAATGTTTTGTTTTTGGCTCCCCCTGAAAATAAATCCTTCTCAAGAATCAAGGAGGAAAGGGGAAAAAAATATAAAGAGAAGATAATAAGGAATAATTAGGTCTTCTGCAGTGACCTTCCTCATCTCATTGTTTCCCCATAAGAAGCTTCCCTCAAAACCACAGCACGCTGAAATCCCGATCATCACTCTGATTATTCTCTAAAGATAAGAGTTTGCCTTACAAACAGAAACCCAGACACTTTGCATCTGACTCTTCCTCATTAACCATAAGGCAGCAAATTCATCATTAAGACAAAAAGCACATTCATTATCTATTTCACAGACATAAACACAACTACAGTTTGGGCACAGCACAAGGCACGGCCCACTGACAAATCTTGGCTTGTGTGCTTTCTGTTATGAGATTAGGAGGAGGTTTAATTTATCTTTGAGTTTCAAGCCAGTATTGCCAAGGAATTCCCTGCCAAACTGATTTTTGATTGCAGTGTGTATGTTGAGCATATATTCAGACATTGCAAGACTGTGCATGTGTGCTTTGAACCATTCACATACAGTGGCATTTAAATTCTAGTTATTTTAAAAAATATTAATATACCCACTCAGTGACATTAAATCACCCCTCTGTTTTTCAGATCTGACTGTATGCAGTGCACAGTGGAAGCAAGTCCAACCCTTTTCAGAGGCAGCCTTTCTGCTGCTTCATATAATGTGGGATCACTTGTACCTGTGTAAACATGGCCCAATATTTTATGGGACTACAGTGCTTTAATTTACACTGACAACAGCTGCTACATGCATACAGCTGGGGAGATCTCAGGATATCTCAGCTTCAACAGCAAAGTAGGTTAACTCTGAGCAGTTTTCTTTTAACTAGTAAAACAGCAACAATCAGCAGCTTCATGCCTCAGGCACACATCACATACAGACACATGGGTTTAAATTCCAGTTGTGCCAATTGCAGAGCAGAGCAGTGAAGTGAGATTTTTCCACATCCCCTCTGAATGTCTGAGCTATTTGTTCAGGAAGAGGGGCAGTCTCACTTTACAGTTTCCATCAGGAAAAACACATGCTTGACATGAGATAACTTCACCAAAAAAGGTTGTGTTAAAACTGATAGATAGGTCAAAAAATAGTTTTAGTGAATTAGTATTTTTTAATAAAAAGGTGGTTTCATCAGGCAGTTCTTGACCAGTTCCACTAATGTAAGCTTTACATAAGCAAAATTCACAAATTCTGGTGACTTTATAATATGTTAAAAATGTAATTAAATTTAAACAAAAACATTTCCTGATGGTATCACTATAGTTTCATAATCCTCAGCATGCAAACTAATGCAGCACCTCTCCCTTTTTGAAAGGAATTTATGGTTACATAGCTGGGAATATTTAGAAACATATGAAGTTTCTTTTTGTTTATTTTTTCTTTCCAATACATAACTTAAATCCTGTTTGAGATAATGACATCTGGAAAGTTTATCAGCTAAGTATAGAAGGAGATGCAGAGGAAGAAAAAAATGTGGTTGCAAAGAAAGGAGCACTAGTCAGTCTTTGATCATGATACTAAAAACTTTATTAACTGTGTTCCAATGTATGGAAGTACACTTAAAATATTTTTTTAATTACGCATAATCTAGTTCTTCCTTAGACAGCAATCTTAGGTAGCCAAACTAATTCAGAAAATTTTAAGATGGCAATGTAAATCCTGCCAAAACAGGAGTTCATAATGGAAGTGCTAACACAACCTTAGCACTTCAAGTGCAAAGAGTATAACCAAATTTAAAACTATTTTATTCATCCATTAAGTGTATTGTCACAATCTGGCTGTTCAGCAGGAAAATATGATGATGACAGCATGCAAGCAAAATAAATCAGGGTCAATTGATGCTGTTTGTTATATGTATTTTCTAAGTTTTAAGAACAAAATACAGTTTTCAGTGTTGTATTTTTTTATAAATGCTGCTGACTGTTGCTGAAGCAATCAGAAAGTTGTGTTGCAGTATACATTTTCTTGTACATCTTTCCCCTCCCAGTACTAGAAGTGAATATAATGAGAAGTTGCAATACCCAGGCTGCAGAGAACATTTCATTCTGTGTGAGAGTTTAGAAATGTGTCCTTTACTTTACTTGAGTGCATCAAAACAGTATCCTAAGTGTTTTAGTTTCATGCTCTTCAAGGGTTACATTTGCCTTTGAAATTTGCCAGGTTTTTTCTGAGGGTTGAATGATTTGCAGCATGCTGTATGTATGGACATAAGCACTTAAACATTTTTCCTTTGCATTTCTGTGATTATCCTGCACTAAAGTGTTTTAAAAACAGTGCTGATGAATGCCATGGTCATACATCACAATGCTCTGCTGTTACTGCATGTATTTCTGGATTTATGATGTTATGCACTGTTGGACCCCTATCAGAAAATGATATTATTTCAGACCAGGTGTGAAACTAAATAGTTTCTATAACTTCTCTTGTTCCATTTTATAATTTTTCTTTTGTTGTTTTTCTTTCTCCTAAACAGTGCAATTTTCAAGGTACTGGCAGGTGGCTTGGAGATCTGCTACTCCTTATGATGATTAATATAGATAGACACCTGAACAAATATCTGAAGTTATGCTGTGACATTAAAAAAAAAAGCTTCTGAAGATATGAATGAAGACATGGCTCAGCAAATATTGAGTGGAACTGAGAGGAATTCTATGGCCTACTCAGACAAAAACATAGGATAGTGCAGGACTGGGGAGAGCAGTAAAGCAATTATGAATTGGCCAATATTGACTATTTCTGATTAGCAGGTAATTACAGCATTCTTAATCAATCATTCATCTTGAAATTGAGATGTTTTTGACTATTGAGTGAGCATCTTTTTCTCTAACTCATAAACCTGGGTAAAACATAAGAGGTTTTGTTGGTTTGTGGTCATTGATTTCCCAGAAAGTGCTAAGGCAAGTAATGTGATACATGGAACCATTTTCCTTTCACTCCAGTTGTCAGCATTCAGTAACAGAAACGAAACCTTCTCTTTGGATTGGTGTTTTCATTTCTAGTCTTCCTACATATTGTACTGGTTTCTGCCAGGTAACTTTTAGGTGCTTGGATCGTTTATCTATTCATTGGTGGAACTTCTACAGGTTTGAAGTCTTCTTATCCGTTTGAAGTTGTTAAGTTGCTTCTATACAAAAGATGTGTAGAAAATGTGTAAAAAAACCATACCACATAAACTCAGAATTCATTATAGGATGGCAAAATCGTGGTGTGCTTTTGCTAGATCAAAAACAAACCCTACATAGTGAAGCACCTTCAGCTTTTGACTTACTGAAACAAGTTTGAATGGAAAATTACTAAACTCAGAGCACAGAGTTTAGGAAGTTGTTCATAACATTATTTGCTTTCTAAGGGTTAAAGCAGAAATTGGAAACCAAAGAATGCATCAGGGTTTTCAGAATAACTATACAGTAGTGATCACACTGTTGGGCAGATGAAGTATCAGAGTGAGTTTTGAAGGCAAATGTATAATTTATCCATACTGTTTGACTGTGGAATCTTTCAGGGCTAGCTCTGGGCAAGAAAGTGTCTTCTTCTGGCTAACTCAAGAATGTATGTTAGGTGAAGACAGGTCCTGGAACTTCATGCCTAAGCCTGGCAGCTTGCTTATGCTATCAGTCTGTGCAGTGGTATCAGATGACTGATGTCAAGCAAACAAAGTGGTTTGGACTCTGTTCTAGAACACCTACCAGGACAAGGAGAGACAGGGATGGTGAACAGATGAAATTCAGTTTGTCATAAATGGAAACACAACTACTTCCAGATTTTAAGAGGATCACCTAGAGCTCTTAGGATTGACCAGACATCCAAGATATATTTTTTTCACATAAGGGATCTCAAGAGTACTTAAAGTACAAATAGCTGACAGTGTCCATAACATATGGTAAAAGGTAGACAATCTGTAAGGGATGTAAGGGATGGGACCCTGAAAAATCAGCATTTCCTATCTCTCTAATGCAAGGGGGAAGTAGGCAGATGTAGGCTGGCATTTAAAGGTGTTACACTCTCATGATAGTTCTGACTCAGGAGTAGTCAAGGACACACACAGGTAAATGTGTAGGCTGACATGAGTACCCATAATATATTTTAATAACTGGAAGGCTTGGCAGGTGTGTAGAATTTACCAATTTTCTATTTTCGTCTTTTTGCTACTCAAGGTAATTTAAAGCTGAAGTCAGAAGGGTGAAGCACTGTGAGAGGGAAAACATCTTTTACCTTAATATCCAATCCTACAGATTTTATGCAAGTAAATACCTAGCCTTAGAAGCAAAAAGTGTATTTTTCTCCAATAATTTTTTACTTTCTGCAATATGACTTTAGTTGACATTAGGCGCATCTATTAAATTTCAACATATTTCTTGAGTTATCAGGTAATTTGATAATTTGACAATTTGATTTGTCAAGATTCTCTGCAGTGTAGATAAAACTAGTTGTATTGACAGACAGGAGTTTTTGAGCAAGTCAATACAGGGGCACTGGAGTCTAAGAATAGAAAAGATTTTGTAGCTCATCAAATCCAATTTCCTGGTGCCACAGGTGGTCAAGTGTTTCATGTTCTACTGCTGTTCCATTACTGGAAAAATAAACATGCAGCTTTCCTAATTGTATCACTTCAAGCTTTACAAGTTTTGCTGCTATGTAAGACTCTCAGTTTCCCTCTCTTTTCACCTACCCAGTGATCCATATTGAAAACTGAGGCAAAATATTCATTGCAGTTTGAACCATGCATGGTTAATCCTCCATTGTTCCTTTCTCTTCAGTGAACAGGGATGTCAATTAATGTTCTCTTAAATTTATGTGGATGAAGAACCTTTTTTTATCTATTTTTTAAGATTCATAATGTTTGATTTTCAGCAAATCTTATTTCACCACTATACTTCGCATCACTGATGTTTAGCTTTCCTCGCTGACCACTATTTGGTTTAATAAATTCTAATTTTGTGAAATTCACCCTTTCTTTTGAAATCAATAGACCTGAGGACTAACTTCTATTAATCCACCAGCTAATTAAAATGTTATCTGTATGTGATCATTTAAAAGATTATTTTTATGACCAGCTATTCTTTAGTGCAAATATCACTTCAAAAATCAAATGTAAATCAGTTCTAAAATAGAATCAGCTCTATTTGATTTGGTAATCATTCAGTATTGTCTACCACATTTGGGGATGACTGGTTCTGAATAATCTTATTGACACTTTTCTCCCAGGGAGCGACACAGACACTGATTTGTCCAGCAGTAATTTTGGCTATTGTGTTCCTAGATCATTTATTTCTTCTCAGCTAAAGCTGTGGCCCCACAGAACTATAAGCCAGTTTAAATGTTAGATCCATTTGTCTTTCAAATCTCCATCAGCTCCAACTACATTTAATTTTGTCCCTAGTATCTCCAATGATGGACATCTCACAATATTTCTGGACAACCTCTTCCAGTGTTTTACCATTTTCAAAGCAAAAAAGTACAGGATTTTTTCCTCATGTTTAAGTGGAATTTCCTGGGTTTCCATCTGTGCCTCTTGCCTCCTGCCTTTGCAGTGGTGACTGCTGAGAGGAGTCCAGCTCCAGCTTCTTCCCTCCCTGCCTCCCACTTCAAAATGTATTTAAACACATTGATAAAGATCCCTGCTAAGTCTTCTCTTTCTGAGGCTAAACAGTCACAGCTCTTTGAGCTTCTCCTCACAGAGCAGATGCTACTTAATCATCTTAGTGGCTTTTTGCTGGACTCATTCCAGTATTTCCACCTCTACCTTCTACTGCGGAGCCCAGCAGTGGGTGCATTCTGTATCTGGTTTTGTTTATGTTAATTTTACTAATTCCATGAAAGGAATTAATTTCCATTTAATGAAAGGTCATTTTTAGCTCCTGCATGTGTATATATATACCCTGGAATTATATTGCACAATTTAATGCTTCAGTGATGTAAGGAATACTTTATCACCAGAGGCCACCTAAGTTAGCAAATGGCACCGGATGTGCAAAGTCAGAAACTTAAAACTCACATAGTAGACACAGCTCATGCAATTTTGTATTAAATTTTAATTTTTCACTTCTGTATCACCAGAAATTTCTTTTAAATTGAAACAAATGAATCTACAGGAAGGAGGTGAAGAGAAGGGGAACTTTCTATGGAGTATGTCAATCTGTAGATTAATTAATACATAGATTCCATTTGAGAGCCTGAATGTACCTGCCTTCCCACTGAGATACCCACTGTGCAATCAGTGGTAATTTAAAAATCAATTGCTCTTCTGTAGTAATTAGGTTTGTCCATTTAAACAGATAAAATTGATAGAGCCTGCAACTAATTTCGAAGTGGGGATTCTTAGGGGATTATAGAGATTAAGAGCTGTGAGCCAGCAACTTGTGGGTTTTTCACTCAGCAAATGAACATCTACATACACTGGTTTGTGTATAAGTTTCAAGTATATTAGGGCAGATAAGAAAATTATTTTGAAATATACTGCTGAACAAAGCATAATATATTGCTAGACAAAGCCAAAAAGTTAATGAAAGTGATTCTTAAAGGTACTGAAATATAAGTATTCTTGCATCTCATACAATTAAATCTGTTGTCTTTAAAATTTCATCGCATTCTTTCGAAATTTATCTTTATTTTTCCTATGTTTTGTAAGTCTGGCTGAATAAATTTTACTGTTCTCAAAAATTTCATTAGAAGTTGTTTTTTGTTTTGAGCATACAGAGAGAATTTATAGAGCTCTTGACACACAGTGCTTAATCAAATAAATTATGATACTTGTGCATGTAGAATACATATTTCTGAGATTCATTAAACAACTATCTTCCCTCAAGGCAATTCATTGTTATGCACCAGAGGGCTTTAAGATGGACTATTTAGGGAAGGGGGAAAAAAAAAAAAAGCAGAAAATAGGACAAGAGAAAAAGGAAGAAACCTAAGACTAACATGAAATGCATATTCACAGTTTTAAAAGCCTTTGCAATTTACTGCAGCCCTGAGGTGGCATTAATTGACACATTAGCAAGTTATATACTGTGTTATGTGTCTATTTAGCCTATAACACAATAAAAATAACACCAGGGGAATCGCTGTAACACATTGCATATACAGCTTGTGTTTAAAGAAGGGAACACCTTATGAAAGCAGACAAGAGCAGATAAATGATAATGTGTTGCAGTTAACTCACAGACTGTCCCTGCATCTCATGTAATTGAATTGCCAACTGTCAGCTTGCAGAGACATCTTCACAATACTTTAAGGCAAAATCTTATACTTCCTAAAAATTAATGGGAACAGAAATTTATTTGAATGAGGTATGGTTTTCCGTATCAATAGACTACAGCATATATCCACAAAAAGACTAATCATTTTCTGTTAAAATTGAGACTGAGATGCTAATACCTACTCCAGAGATAGTGTGCCTTCTACAAGAAGTGGAACAATATGCATTTAGAAAAATAACATTAAAGGATTACATAACTTACATTCTTTTGTAAAATTTTCTTTGAAAAATGAAGGAACAATTCACCATTTCAGGATCCTGAAATTCATCACAAGCCAGTGAAATTATGCTATTGCACAATTTTTTATTTAAGGAAACTTTAGGAATTCTTTCATTTTGTTTATTTTTTACATTTCATTTTCTTTGAAAAAAAATAATTTTAAAAGGATCTTGCATGTAACACTATAGCTATCACTAGAGCTAATTCTGTATAACTTCTCAAGCTAGATAACAATCATGCAGATTGTTTCAATATGCTCCTGGTTTATTATCTGTAAAATGTAACCTCATCTAGATAAGTAAAACAAACATAATACATATAAGAAAGCATGCACATCCTGAATATTCTGCATTTTCTTAGCATGTAGAAAACTGCTACAAATGTTAATATTAATGTGCAGGGAGAATGAATAACATCTGGGTGTGGAAACACCCAGAAAGGAAAAAACAACTGGAGAATAGTTAGAAGAATGGTGTGTATCCACAGCACCTCGATTAACAGATCATCAAGATCCCAGCACATACCTACCTACAGCTTCGAAGCTCACAAGATGAGGCAAAGGGCAGCGAGTAAATCCCAATGACTTGCTGAAGTGGGACAGGATAAGTGTGGTCAGGTTACAAAAAGACATATCCACAACTGAGAGGTGGGAAGAAGGCATGAATAGCTGAAATCTGTTTAGATTTAAAAGAAATCCACTTTCCACCCCTAGGAGGTCTTGTATTGTGGCTATAATGTTGCAACATGATTTCCTGCACACCCTGCCTATTTTTAATTTGGTATCATAAAAACATATAATTGACTCCGTGTGTTTGCTTCATTTTCTACAAAAACATATTGAATTGATTCACCTGTTTTGCTATAACTGGCCTAGGATTGAATTTAGTATTTTTTGGATTATACTTTCTGGTAACTTCCAGAACTACACAAGAAGATTCTCAGCTGGTATTCATTGCAACAGCATCTTTAAAATGAAGAGAGCTACAACAATCTACACCAGCTGTGGGCCTGCTATACTAGTTTGTTACTAAGCACTGAGCTGCTTGTGTGCTTGCTTCAGACCAGACCAGAGGTTTCATGAGCAGGCTGCTAAGGCTGAATATACTTTAAAATTAAATAGATGCTTTAAAAAGAAAAAAAGATATATATTCAGGTGATCTGCAGTTATTAAATGATGAATAATATTTCTGAATAACTTTATGAGATGCACATGGAAATTATTATGTACTTTAAATCACTAGAGGATGGACATCTAGAAGCCTAAGTGACTTCCCTGTGGTCATATAGTGTTTCCAAGCTTTCAGCTCTAGGCTGTCCCAATCCCCATTTTAACCACAAGACTTGGCTCCCTTCAGGGAGGTTAATACATGACTCTCTGCTACTGAAGCAACAACCAACACTAGCTAAGCTGTTTGCTTGAGCATTTCAGCTTAAAAATGGAAATAAATTTTGTTCTGTAGTGTTACAATTTGGTTTGTGTGCTGTAAACTAGGTCAGATGTTATTTATACCACTGGCGATGAGAACAGTTTCATTTCTAATGTTGCTAAGTTAAGAAGTAGTGATTGTTCTACCGACATTTGTTTTGAGGTATTAGAAAAGGACATTTCTAGGTATCTCAAGAACAGTTCTTCACAGACACCAGGGCCTGCAAAATTATCCTTAGGCTGCCAGTTTCTCTGTCATTGATTTATACAACATTCATGAGTAAACAATTACTTTTTTATATATACAGCAGTTGTTTGGAGTTTCCTCAGCAGAGATAATTTCTACTTGGATTCCCAGCAGGACTGGGAGAGAGGGCTTAACTCCCGGAGGAGAAAGACAATGTAAGTCACTGCAGCCTTTGTAAAACTTTACTAATTTACATCTTTGATATTTTGTTGGTTCTAGCCTCTTCTGTTCCTCCTGCTAAGAGCCAGGTCCTAGCCTCATCCATTGTACCAAGATGGAATCTCAGTAAAAGAACAGCTGAAAAAAGATAAGTGAGCTGGCAGTCACATTTTTCTAAGAAATTAATGCTGAACGTGAAAATAATTATTTAATTTCAGTCTGCATGAATCAAAGAAAATAAGCAAGGCTCATAGGAAAATACACCTGTATGAAAAAAATAAACCTCTTACAAACTTTATCTCAGAGAATGACTTATTTTATCTTCAGTGATGCAACTTCACTCACAAAGATGGTCAAATCAATTACCTGATATTTAAAAAGGTGAGGTTTGGTGAACTGTCTATTTTTTAAAGGAAAAAGGAAAGCATAGAAGACATCTACTGGTCCATTACCTGGTCCCAGGTAATTCCTGAGATATGGCAGATACCTTAAAAATAACAAATTTTTAAAAATAGAAAAAAGTCTGCAATCTATCTTTATGTGCTTTTGATAAAGAATTTAAGATTTGACTAATAGAGTCCATATTGAGCTGTAAGTGCAAGTGGCTAAGTCACAAGTCTAGTGACTAGAAACTCTCTGTCTCAATGGGGGCAACGTAATCAGCCTCATCCATGACCTCATGTCTTATTAACAGACATTTATGATGAATCTCTTACACTTTGCTGTGCCGTTTGCAAGTTTTTTATGAGGCAGAATCACAGAATAGAGTGATTTGTCTTGGCAGGGACCAAACCCAGGTTATCCAGTCCAACCCCTTGCTGTAGATAGGGACATCTTTCACTAGACCAGGTTGCTTAAAGCCCATTCAACTTGGCCTTGAGCACTTCCAGGGATGGAGCATCCACAGCTTCTGGGCAACTTGTTTCAGTGCCTCACTACTCTTATTTGTGTAATATTTATTCCTTATGCCCAGTCTAAATCTACTCTTTCTCAGTTCTAATTTTTTGCTCCTTGTACTGTCCCTACAAGCTTTGGGCAGTCTTACAAGCCTCCTTTAAGCAGAGGAGGGCAGCTCTAAGGTCTCCCCAGAGCCTTCTCTCTTCCATGCTGAACAACCCCAGCTCTCTCAGTGTGTCTTCATAGGGGAGGTGCTCCAGCCCCTTTTCGTGGCCTCTTCTGGACGTGCTCCAGCAGGTCCTGTGCTGGGGACCCCTGGGCTGGATGCAGGACCCAACTGGGAATGGTTTCTGTCTTACTCTGTATGTCTGCAGCCCTTTGCTGGCCATTCCTCTGAGGTAACCTCAGCCAGGCTGTGGCCACCAAGGGAGGCCTGACTGGTGCCGGGCCCGCGTCCATCCCTCAGCCCGCGAGCTCGGCGCTTGTTCGTTCCCTTCCTCCTGCAGGGGAGGCAAACCTGTCACCTTTGCGTGTGTGTGTGTGTGTTATGGAAAGTGGTTCTAGAATTCCCGGGCAAGCCTCTCTTTTCCCCTTCCCTTCCAGGTACCACTTCCTGCCCTTTTAGGCCAGCTCGTTTGGCTTTATGGTGCGTTTAACACACAAGAACATAACTCTGCCACACGCTTTGGTTGCAAACCTGCAACCACCGGGAACTGGCTATTTGCTGAAGTAGAAAATGTGTTTTATTCGTACAGAACAACGTGCCACACAACTAAAGATTCATGGGCAGGGCCGGGGGCATTTTCAGCCTGGGCATGGATGAAGCCTCCCCGCCCCTGGTGCCGGCCGCGGCCCGGCGGCGGGCGGGGCCGCATTGCGGGGGGAACGGAAAGCAGCGGCCCGGGTTTCCCGCTGTCCCGGTGCCATCCGGGGGAAGGCTTTAGGCGGCAGCAATCCCGGGAGACATGAGCAAGGTGGAGGTGCGGTAGCTGCTTCTCCAGGTCGCTCCTTCTTCGCTGCCTTTCCCTGGGCCGAGCGCGGTCCTGGCGCGGCGCTGCCGAGCCCCGGGGCACCGCGGGGCCGGGCCGGGCTGGACTGGGGCTGGGGCTGGGCTGGGGCTGGGCTGGGCTGGGCTGGGTGGTCTCGGTACGCGGCGGGGCCGGGCAGCCGAGGGCCCAGCAGCGAGAGCCGCCCCGGGCGCCGTGTGGTGCATATATGTGTGCATATATCCGTGTGTATATATGTATAGGTGTGTGTGCGCGCGGTGTGCTGGCCGTAAGGGTCGCCTCGCCACCTGCTTTTAGATTTCTAACTGCATTTATGTGTGTCCTGTTGCGGGAGTGTTGGTGTCACACCCAGGGGTCTCAGGCCCCTGAAGCAGAACGTGCGTGTATTCTTAAACCAGCCCTGCTTCACCGTAATACGTCTTTTACTTTGGCTTTAGGAGGTGTATCGGAAAGTTACAAGAAAAACAGGAGAGAATGAAGGGTGTTTGTGTAATGGCTGATCTTGATTTCTGTGTAACTGGCGAGTGAATGTTCCATTTCTGGTGTGATTTGTTTTCCCATTGTAGTAACCTAAACTTTTCTCTCGGGAGAGCTGGTGCAGAAATCCAGCGGACAATGTGTTTTTCTTGGTGCTTAGGTTCTCTCTTTGGCATGCTATGTTTCATAAATCAGCAGCTGGATTTTCACTTTCTTGTTGTATCATTAGTGTTACTGGAGTTACTTATATTTCTTCACACATCTATTATTATAATTTGTTTCCTTATATAATTGTTCCTGGGAAATCATAAGCATTAGTATGACTCAAGGATTTGAAGATATATCAATGATAATGCAGAAGACTCCTACCTGGCAAATTTTGAAATATATTGAATTTTCAATTCCTAAATGACTTGTTTTGAATTACAATAACAAGTCACCAAAAACAAGCAAGAATATATTCTTTGGTGTAGGGTCAGCTGTGTGGGTGTGGGAATTTGAGAAGTGTTTGTACAACCTTCTTTGGAGACCTCCAATGTAGGCAGAGCAATCTCCCCACAAAACTTATTTGTATGCTCATTAAGAAACACTCTGCAGCTGTAAGGACAATAATATACTTGAATTCTTTCTACTGTAATTTGAAGCCATTTTCATTCACAACAATAAATGGGAAACAGCTTATTTCTGTTTTCCTTAAAAGTCATTCTTCTGCTTTGTCTTGTAGGGGGCATGTTGTTTTTTTAAAAATGTGTCTCCTCTTTTTTAACCTAAATGTTCCCAGTTACTTTAATATTTTCTGGTATATTTTGCATTTAAGCTCAGATCATTATTGATCCTATTCTCTGAATTCATTCATTCCAATCAGTTCCTATGTTTGACTCAATTTGAAGGGCAATATTCAAAACTGGGTAGACTACTCCAGCTGAACTCTAAACAGTAGTAAGGAAGTAAGAAGGAAGATTTATATCCTCTCAAAGCTTTACATCTGTTCACTCATCCTGGTATGGATAGTAGCCTTTGGCATATTCACCTTCTGTTCCAGCTTATACTCTAGGTCTTTTCTGCTTTTCTGCACCAGGGGATTATTCTGTCCTAAATTGAAGATCTTGCTTTTCTTCTTATTTAAGTACCCTCTTCCTGAATGATTGTTTGCGTTTTCTTTTGTTGTAGCTTTTTTTTTTTTTTTTAAACCCCAAAACACCACAATGCAAACTTTCCTGGTTAGTAAAGGCTGCATTAGAATTTGGAATTTTCTTCCATCGTGTTTTCATTTTGTTGCAGCTTGCTGCCATCTGTAATATTAAAGAAACAGTTAATCATTGAGCAATACTACTTAGGAGGGTACTCTCTGAACTTTCAGTGTCCTATGTAACTCCTTGATTCTGTTTTTCTGCGTGACCTTGCATCCAAGATGAAAAGTAGTGACAGTGTAATATTAAATTGGACCTTTGCCATAAACTAAATCCTTATCACATAGTGGGGTATGTTTTCTAACTCGAATTAGGACGAGCCTGTGTACTTTCAAGGCTAGCAGGAAGCAATATTCCTGCTCTTTGATCTTCAGCTGCAGCATGTTTATTCCTTAGATGTCCAAGGCACAGAACACCCTGAAATAGACGCCTGTCCTTAGTAAGTAGGATTTGAAAATATATTGAGGCCACACAGTAATGCCCATCTTGGTTCCTTTCTCCTTCCCTTGCATCCCCTTAGTTTAGCTTATCTGAGCCTTCAGTCTTTCACAGGGCAAGAAGATCACAGCAAGAAGCTTTACTCTGCTTTTGACACCTTGTACTACAGAGCATTTTCCTCATTCACCAGATAGAATCTTAAAAAATTTAGAAGCTAAATATGAAATCCCTTGTGTAATATGCCACAGCTGTCTCTTACTTCGGACTTTTTTTCTTTGCATGTCACTGTAGTGTTTGAGCATTTTCCTGATGTGTAAATTAGATCTGTATGACAGTATGATAACTGAAATTCATCACTCTTTACAGTTCTTCCTCAGGAGGTTTTCTTTCCCTGCTAATGGAGGCTGCCTTGAGCTGCACAGAAACTCAGAATAGCAGAGGATCTTTTCTCCTTCTCTCAGCCTGCCTGTCTGTAGCTTCATGGTAGCACAAACTAGAAAGCATTTGGTGTTACACACTTACTCTGTCTAAACTCCCAGCTTTCACATTATGTGACCACTGGGAGGAGAAGGGGGTCTCCAAAATGTGTTGTGTTTTCTTGCATCTTCAAAAAGAGACTGAAACTGAGTAGTTGATAAATTCTACAGGAAAAGAGAATTGGAAAGGAAAAATTGACTTTCTCAACTGCTTTATCTACCTTGAACTGTTTCAGTGAGATTAAGAAACTCTTTAGTGTAATGACAATCACATCTAAGGCAGACATCCAAATGCTCCTTGCAAAGGCCCACAGTTACATAGGAACATATCTGTTAGGGGTGGAACAGTTCTACCTCATGACCAGGTTTTCTTTCCATTAAGATTAAGAAAAATCTTGATTCGCTAGATATTTTCAGTCTTTGTGCATATTTCTGGATCTCATTGTAACTTCCTTTAAAATGCAGTAGGCTTTTATTCTTTGTAATTATTTTGAATAGACATTCTGGATATCTATGAATTTTTAGAAAATAAGGGCATTATCTCTTTGTGAAGTGACAGGGGTTTTGGAGACACTGAAGAAATCAATTTTTTATTCTGCTGGTATGTTGAATGAATATGCAACTTGTAATAACTTTGAGATACACAAGATGTTTCTACTAACTTATTTGTGGTAGTTTGATACTACAACTCACAAGTACTAACTGTTAGGCTCTTGCTTTAAAGTTTATTCCCTTCATCCATTTTCTTTTATATTGGTAATAACATAGATATATTTTTATTCTGTTGTTTGTACTATGCTTGTGGAGTGGAATACTTAATCTGTCTTAGATGCTGCAATTTAGGAATGAAGTGACCAACTGAAATTGGTCCAGAGATGATTAAAAACACCTTTTTTTTTTTTTTTTTTTTTGTGGACTATAAAGCAATACTTAGAAAACTCCAAAGTTTTCCTAGTTTTAAAGCAAAAGGGGAGAAAGGAGATTTTAAAGACATAAAGCTGTGACAGAGAACACTGACAATAAGTTTGTAGTAAAGAAAAGCTTAGCTGGGTGCAAGGAAAAGCTTCATAAGAAGGTGAAACTTTGAAGCAGGAGCCCTGCTGAGGTTAAGGAACCTCCCTCACTGGAAGTTTTTAAGACCACTTTGGAGGCTGTCTAGATATGGGTTGGCCTCACAGTAGAAGGCTTGGGCTAGCTGTTCCTATGAATATTAAATAACTTTTCATGCACTCAGGAGCTTGCAAAGTATTTTTTCTTGTTTGTAAGTCATTGAGCTCAGACACAATAGCTTGCCCATGTTGAAAATTCAAAGAAATTTAGAACTATTTTTATTAGTTTGGTTTAGACTAAAAGAAAAATTATATTAATTATGATAACTGCCTAGGTATTCATGATGATGTCACAGTTTATGCATGGTTAGGTATCACAACCCTGATATTCTAGCTTTATGGTGAGATAAACACAGCCTGTGTTTTTTCCATGTTCTGGGTTATACTTCATGGCCATGTTGCTCTCGCTGACTGGCTCCAGCACTTACCATTTTGAGAGAAATCAAAGTTGATTCTACTGCTGGATACAGTTGATAAGATGCAGAAACATGAATAATAAATTTAACAATGTATTGAAACTAAGTGTTTTTCTTTTCACTAACACTGCATTCGTTTAATGTATTTCTGAAGTGCAAGAAATCTTAGTTATTCTCTTTTTCTCTCATCTTCATAAATATTATATTTGGGAGTTAGAATTACTGCTGTAGAGAAGACATTCATTACAGTAAGTTCTTGATTTTTTTTAAATTAATGTATTGTAGCTGAACTGTATATTATTTCGAAGAGTAGATGCATTTGTAGCACAGATGACAAACTTGTTTTTTTCTGGAAAGTAATTACTCTGTTACAAGGAAAGTATTTTAAGCTACATTAAATAAAGAGTGTGCTAATCTAGATACTTTTGGTATCTTATGTAGAAAACAGGAGACAAACTTAGGCAATTATGTATTAATACAGGCTAAATAATGCTCTCTTTCTTATTTTAGGAACCCAGTGGGAATTAAGAATCTCTCTCCTAAGAAAATTTGCTGCTTCTACAGCTTTCCATCTTAGTGTGCACTTGATGATTTCACTTGAAATATCTCTCTGAAGAAATTAAGAGTAGGTGAGGTATAATTACCTTTTAAAAATGTTAAAAGTTCAACATTGTGTAACAGCTGTCAAGATGCCCAAGAAAAAGCCATATATTTGTGACATGTGCTGTAAACAATTTGAAACACCATCAAAATTAGCTAGGCATTATCTCATACATACTGGTCAAAAGCCATTTGAATGTCATGTGTGCAGTAAAACTTTTAGGCAGCTAGTCCACCTGGAGAGGCATCAGTTAACCCATAATCTGCCTTTTAAGTGTATTGTTTGTTATAGAAACTTCAAAAATGTAATCACTTTCTTAAAGCATCAGAAGCTTCATAATGAAAATTATGACAATGATACAAAGCAAGCAGACAACTATGTGAATTCTGAGCAAGACAGGGTCACTCGTGGCATATTTCATTGTTCTGTGTGCTGGAAACCCTTTACAACTGAAGAGAGGTGGATGCTGCATCAGTGTCTCAAGTCAGATCATCTACATGGTGCCAGAAGGAGAAAGAAGAAAACTCACACTTGTGAATCATGTAACAAGACGTTTCCATCAAGATCCAAGCTAGAAAGACACTTCCTTATTCACACTGGCCAGAAACCTTTTAAGTGTTCTTCATGTGGCAAATCTTTCAGACAGTCAACACACTTGAAAATTCATCAGCTTACACACACAGAAGAAAGGCCTTTTCAGTGCTGTTTTTGTCAGAAGAGATTTAAAATACAGAGCAAACTCATGAAGCATAAACAGCTCCATGCCAGAAATAAGACTTTCTCCAATATTGTATGCAAAGCAAAGACTCTTAAATATCCCAGACCACACAACGTGTTGGAACGAAAATGGGATAGTTTTGAGAATGCTGATACACACAAGTCACAAGAGAATGACCTACATGATGTGCATTCAATTTATATTGTACCTTTTCAGTGCCCAGCATGTGAGCAGTGTTTTGAAACAGAGCATGTTCTAAATTTGCACAAATGTTGTTATTCAAAAGGCAGCAGAAGTTCAAATAATGGTACAGCAGCATGCAGACGCACAGTCAACAGGAAAAATAAGACCTTGATGAAACTGAAGCATACTGGAGGAAAGGCAACAGATTTTTCTCTGACTGACAGAAAAAAAATGAAATCAGGTCACGCTGGAAATCCTGACCTGGTTTCAGCTAGAGATCCGGGTTGTGATGAGCATGTGTCCACTAAACCTTCCAAGGACTGCCAGAGCAGGCGTGACATGCACAAGTCAGTTTGTAATCGGATGAAAAGAACGTTTCCTGTGCCGTTACCTTGCCAAGAGTACCCACAACCTCCCGACTTGGGCAGTAGTTTAAAAGGTGTGCTTCCTGTTGAAAGCATGGTAAATGTTGATGGTTCACTGGATAATAAAGATGAGGCTTTTTATGGTTCATCACATGATAATTTTTTTGATAATCCAGAAGCACTCCACTGTGCTTTTTCATCTTCTGCTAAAAATACACATAACAGACATAAAGTGTGTAAATGTGACAGATGTGAAAAAATTTTTCCATCTTCATCCAAGCTTCAAAGACATTATCTTATACACACGGGACAAAAGCCCTTTGGCTGTAATGTTTGTGGGAAGACATTTAGACAGTCAGCTCACTTAAAAAGACATCAGCTCACCCATACTGAAAAGAGAGCCTGTAAAAGCCCTGTTTGCCAGGTAGAATTCGAAAACCTGAACAAACTTTTCAATCATCAGGGAGATCACACTGAATTTGAGTCTTCTCAGCCTGTGGGTTATTCAGGTTATTCTCAAACACCTTCACAGCCATCTGGCTTTCAAGAATTTGAGCTGATTCAATCAAACCAAACAGCTGAAATCAAAGTTGAAATCGAGTCAGGGGATTTTGTTCTTGACACCAGGAGTAGAAATCCACAGCCATATTTGTGCAGTAAATTGTTGGAAACAGAGCAAAGCTGTTACAGCTATTGGCATGATTTTTCTGGAGGTACTGAAAAAACTGAAGCTGTTAACAAACTATATCAATGCAGTGTCTGCTTTAAAACTTTTAAATCTCCTTCTAAGCTTGAAAGACATCACCTAATGCATGCTGGACAGAAGCCGTTTGAATGTTCAGTTTGTGGAAAAAAATTCAGACAGGCCCCACATTTGAAAAGACATCACCTTACTCACTTTAAAGAGAGCTTAAAGCTTAGTTCCACTGAGGAACAAGCAGAGAATGTGTTAGTTTTATCAAAACGGTGTTAATGTCCTATGAAATAATTTTTAAATTTTTTGTTTGCATAATTATAAAAGATTTCTATTAGGCCAAACAATTAACTGAAGGGGATTATATTTTCTATTACAGAGAAATAGAAAGAGAAATATTACAGAGATGACATGGTGAAGTTAATTTACTGTCTTCAGAACTGTCTACTTGATATAATTTGTGAGATACTCATGTTGAGATTTTTTTAAAAATGCAACAAACACACTCTTTCCATGCCGTTTGGCTAAATTAATTAATAAATACACATTCATATTGTAGCAATAGTGTTGCGGCAATCTGCAATGTTCCATGAATAAGATAATTATCACTGAACATGAAATGCTATATGGGAAAAAGTAACACTTTTAAACTATCAGAAAAGTAAAGACAAAAAGGTAATTTTGAGAATATTAAAAAAATGTCCTTTTAGTTTCTTCTGGCTCCCCATATGTTCCGAGCAAAGGATTCTTGCTGTATTTATCCCACACTTTAAAAAAATGTTATTTTTAGATAAAAGAGAAGAGGGTAGTAAAAGGGGAGAAAGTTAAATGAGAAGAATGTTGATGTGGTCTTACAGAACCTTCTATTTCCTATCGGATAATGAAAAATAGCTGCTTTGTTATTTACATTTAATGTGCTTGGAGAGCTATAAATAAGGAATTAGATAATTTCCCTTTTTATATAAAATACAAAGAGACAATGCTATCATACTAGGATTTATAATCAATTTATCCATTTCACCACTTCATTAACTCCACTTCTTTGTAAATCCCTTGCCTTCTCTAGCATTTCTGGCCAATTTATACTTTACTGAACTATTTTGCTGTAAGAAAAGAAGACAAGAAATTATCATTAAGGTTACAAATGGTCTTACTATCTGTTCAGTCTCCTTTCCTTCTAGCATACATAGGGAACCAGTAAAAGAAATGTTCTCTAAGATGTGATAATAACTCAGATGAGCAGTTTTGTCAGGAAGTCATGTTCTCATTACGTTAAACCTAAGAGACTGAAAATTACTTTTAGCTAAAATTAAGTAATTCTGATTTTGTATTAATAGAATATGTAGTTATACTTTCTGGTAAGTAAATGGTTTTGTCCATTGTGCCAATGGGGCTGGCAAGAAGTAGAAATGCAGTGGAGCTTCATATATCATGAACACGTATGAAGTTTGCTTCTTCTTTTTTGTCCTCTGAAAAAACTGTCTTTTAGGGTACTTTCTTTGTTAGGCAACTTTTGGATAGTTAAATTCTGAAGTTCTTATTCCTGTTTCTAAATTAACATGTCTGTAAGATACATGACATTGTTTTTAGTATTTAAACAGAACCATATTTATTTAAGTAAAATAGGTTTGATTTTTTTTTTTAATTTATTTTGGAAATGGCATGAACTTTGTGATACTTGGTGAATATGAAGGGTAAAAGGCATTTTATTTTCATACATGTTATTCTTTTCCATTTTCAGCGAGAATAAAATGAGGACAAAACCTCAGAAACTGTCTGTAGTTACTGTGCTTTTGTATAACAGACAAATTCAGTATATAATGATGATTATAGTTATATATTGAGATTTTTTTCTCCCTTTCTGAATTGTTTCATATTGAAAGACAAAATGCTGTATAAAATGTTTTGAAAGCATATTGTAGAGCTCTTTTAAAATTCTTGTAATAAACTATTTTATTTATATTGTACTTTCAGAGTGTGCTTTTTGTGTGAACCAGAGTTTTGAAACTACCTAACGTTCATTATGCAGAAAAGGCTGCATATCAAAATAACTTTGTGTGTTAGAACAATAAGTGTGGTTTCAAATGCTTTTGTTATAAATATGTTTAAAGATAATATCTTTCTTAAGAGGTTACAGTCATTTAAAAATGCTGTGAGAGTAATGTTTAGAGATCACAAAACTCATGTTTTGAAAATACCAATTTAAGTAAAATGAAGGAAAAGTAATACAAAAAGGTATTTTTGAGGAATGAATTGACATTTGCAGGAAGTGTTACTATCTGATGAATTTGAAAAGTAATTAAATCTTTGGGCTTGAATTTCACAGCCACAATGTCTATCTGGCTCTCCATCCCTTCATAAAAAGTTTTGTGTCAATATAAACTCATGGGGATTATTCCATAATTTTATGGAATAAAATGGGGATTTTATGGGGATCATTCTATAAACTAGCTAGAAAGGGATTAAATGGTTTCTAAGAGTCAGGAGAGAAAAAAACTGAGGTTGAAATCCTGTGTCTTTTGCAGTTAACAGTAAAATTCTTCAAGTATCTTTGAGAATTTGAGCTAGAAAAGCTTTCTCTATGTTCATAGTAACACTTCATTAGTATTTCAAGCATTTTTCATAATGCTTCAAGGCAAGTTCAAGCCATCAATCTTTGAAGTATCTTTGGTGGTAGAAACATTGCCTGTGGTTTTGTTAGAATGAACTGATGGCTAATACTAGTACTCTTATAGTACTGAAGTAGTGGATTTTTTGAGACTGCAGAACCAAAGCATATTCTACAGAGGAAAACAGTGGGTCCTCCTGTGTTAACAATGAGCTCCTGCTGAGGACAACCTCTCCAACAGCATGGGTTTAGCACTGAGGTTGTTCTGTGTGAAATAGGAAAAGGGTCAAATATTTTGATGCAAGCAGAAAAAAAAGGGATTTTTTGGAAGAAAAATTATATAACTGCAGTACTAACTGATCATATCAATTTTTTGTCTACATGTGTCTATGGATACCTTTAAAATGTTCATGCTGCACTATCATTGCAGAGTGTCACAAATGACTTTCAAGTGGCTTGAAGAATCACTGGCAAAGGTATCATCAAAAGCAGGTTTAATGTAAAAGTGAAAGCACAACAAAACTTGTTGGCAACATTCACTCTACTACTTATTAGATGGTTAAAGCACACAAAAATCAGATGAAAATCTGAAAGAACTCAATCTATAACTAAAATCAACCTAAAATTATCTGTGTGGAGGCTGATGATGGAAAAAGGCTAAGGATGAGAAAGGGTAAGGATAAAAGAAATAAGGGGGACCCTCCAGTTGTGTCACAAGGTTCAGAGGGGAGCCTCTTGCCAAACTTAGCCCCAGATTTGACCAACAGTTTAGACCTAAAGTAACAGCACTTAAAAGCACTCAATTTAAACAACTTCCTAAAGATTCTGTAGAATTTATGTAGCACAACAGTAACTCACAGGCCTAAATCACAAATCAAACCTTGTTCAGAATCCAAGGGAGCAACATTCACAGTATGTTTGCTTCAGCATATTCACCCTCGCACACACAGAGAACTAAAGGAGTATGTCCAGGGTATATTCCTGTGAAAAACTGCCTTCAAGTTCAGTGAAGTTCTCATGTCAGATGCCATTGCATCTTCTCAATGGGCAAAGGGCTGAGCCTGTGGGGGTGTCAGCCCAGGCTCTGCCAGCAGTGTTCAGTGCAACCCTCAGAGTATAGCAAGCTTGAGTTCACCAGCTGAGAGCCATCCCACTCAAGGGCAAGTGCTGGATGGAGCCCACTGTGGTTCAGGAGAGCTCCAAGAGTCTTACTTAGGACTGCTTTTTATAGTCACAGTAACTTTCCATCCTGGATGAAATTCAGCTCAGTAACTTTCTTTGAAAGTTTGGTAAAAATAAATCGTTCCTCTTGTGTTATTATGCAGGCAAGAAAAATAAGTTTCCAAGGCCTTTTGTTAAAAAACAGGAGCTTGTTAGATAAGTTCCTGGGAAGAGACTGTGTTTCTGATAAGCTCCAGAGGAGCTCAGCCCCAGTGCTGTTTGTCAAGGCCAAGGCCCGAGGAACAGTTCTGAGATCATAGCATGGCCCGAGGTGTGTGTGTGCATGGCAGCTGTATCCCCACACAAGGTTTGCAGAATGTCAAAACATACATATATAACTATTCCTATATATGTCTACAGAAAAATGCAAAAGAGGAAAAAAGCAATAATAAACCACAGAAAAAACTGTTTAACCATTAAAACTGCTTTTCACTGTGTGCTGTGTTTCTCACTCAGCTGTGGTCTGCTCTCATACACCCAGAGCCAACAAGAAAATTAGTGAGGCAAATGGGAGATAGACACAAAAGAAACTTAATTGAAGTTAGTGACACCTTAGGCTTCAAACCAAGATGCTGGATTTAATGTTTAGTTTTCCTTGCTGCCTCCTAGTATAAATGTAAAACTCCAGAAGTCATAATCTCTCAATAGTAGCTCATTTGAGTAACACTTACCTAAGTACAGTTGGATGACTCTTAAATCAATAAAGACTATGGATTTAGTCCATTTAATGGCCCCTTGTAATGATGTTGAAAATGCCCAGACCTCCTAAATAACTGAAGTGGTAATGGTTCATATTCGTAGCACAAGGTTTTGTGGATTTTTAAAGTGCAAGTTTTAACTTAATAGCCTGGTTTTATGGTCTGATGGCTGTGGATGAGATGTGTCTGAGAGGCAGTTATCATAAGGAAAATTGAAATTACAGAACTGACTTCTCTATGCTCTCTTATAATGTTCTTTCTCCAGGTTAAGCAAATAAGTTGTATTTCTTCATGTAATGACTAGTTCTGTCAAGCAGCTTTTAAACTGCTTTGTTTTAGCATCTGTTAAAAAAGTGAATCTTCAAAGTCCATGCAAGTGAAAGAGAAATCAGTCTTATGAGAACAAAATCACTCACAAATGTACTGATATCTCCTTGTTCAGAAACTATTGCTCTAACATGAAAGTGTCATTTTATGCTGAGTTATCATGGGTCTCTAAATACTGTTTTACTTCTGTTCTCTGCCATTCCAGTTCCTGACTGCTCCTAGATATCCTTACCTGTGACTTGACATGATTTGGATGTGTGGCTGAAATTTTTCCTCTTTGCTGTAATCCTTGCAGTGTCCCTGGTGCCAATCTGTATGGCTCTGTTAAACCCCATCTGTGAGTTCTAGCCCAAGAGTCATGGAGCTGGCTGTTGCACGTGTGCTGCCCTGGCATGTAAAATAGTGCTGGGGATGTGAGTGCAGGAAGATGTGAGAAGCTCACTGGTGATGATGTAGACCACTCAAAGTCATCTGTGTAGGGTTGTAGGAGCACATGGATATGGTGGCTGTCCAGCTTTGCCTGTGGCACTGCAACCTGCCTTGCTGGCAGAGTGGAGGAGGGGAAACAGAATTCCATGAAGCCAGGTATGCATGGTGTCTCCCCTTTGTACTCCTAATGCACTGCACTCAAATCCTACTGACATAAAGGAGAACACTATCTGGAAGTTAAGTGACATCATTTTATCTGTGCATTTTTTGGAATATTAATTTTAATCCCTAGTATGTGTTTGTGAAAGTAGCTTGCTGAGCCACAGAAAATCAGATTATTTCCTCAATTTCTAGTTTATTTTGTTTCTAAGATGATCCTGAAAACACAGCAGAGAGATTCCTGTTAGTGACAATACTAAATGTCATTTAGTAAATGAAGTAGAACTCTGCTAAGCTATCTAGACACCCCAAGTGTAGCAGCCAATTTGAGGATAATTTTTAAGATCAAAACAGGTTAGGACTTTTTCATGACAGTGAAAGCAACCTTGGATCAGTATCTTGACAACCTTGTTTGCTGTGGTGTACTATATCTTGTATTTTATACTTTGGGTCTTAAAAATAGCAGGTACTTGGGTGGTGAGAGCTCTGGAGGAATCACCTCAGGTGTTGAATAGTGTGAATTTGCTGTTTTCAGTAGGTATTCTGTTTTATTACCATGTTATACACTTTTAAAATCCTGAAGTGCTAATGGAAATGTCAACCAAAACCCTAGAAAATATAGAGAAAAGCAAGGATGAAAACTTTAGGAAACTAGAGCTAGCTCTCAGCATCTTAGAATTGCTGTCTTGATTGAGTTTTCTGCTACATATTAGATATGTTATGGTTATGTCTGCAATGTGTATTTTTTTTCTTTATTGTGAGAAAAGAGATGTGATCAAGAATGTACTTTTACAATGATGCAGCAAATACACCCAAATTTCTACAGCACTTCTCATTCCAACACTAGCATAAAGGAAATTATTTGCCTTAAAATCTCATTTCAGTGATGAAATTTCTCCATCAAACAGATTTATTTCATATTAATTTTTCCCACATAGAAACTTTATCACATTAAAGGCTCTCACAGGATTTTTAGCAAATATTGCTAGAGCTTTTCTGACCACTGATCTCAACTTCTTCCCAGTGTTCTCCCTCAGCTGGCAGGAACCTAGCTAGAAGTCTCCAAAGAGAATTAGAATAGTCCAGACTCTGCTCTAACTTGAGCTGTTACCCAAATGCAAGCCCAGCAACAGAAAGCTAAGAATGACACAAAGTCTCCTCTTTCACCATCTCCTTCACTAGAGGCACTACTTGCTATTCTGGGATATAAAAGCAGCTGGGCTGCTGAATTAACCATATTTTCCTCTAGTCATGAGCTCAGAATATCCATTGAAGTTACTGTAAGTTTTGCACAAAAATCAAGGGCAGTACATTGGCCAGAATGTGTGCTAAATAAATATTTATACACAAATCAGAATGCTACTGATGGCTTCTTTACACTTTAAAATTCTAAATATTTTAAGAAGCATCTGTTACTAAACTGAGGCATCATTTTTGAAAGTACCCATATTTACTGAGTGGAAGTACACATATTTAATGAGATGAATACAGTGACAAAAGTCTTGGACTAGAAGAATGCACATAAATAAAATAGTAAAACCAACGTGACATGATTGAATTAAAGCTGTAATGAACAGACTGAACATTTAGTTTATATGAATATTAACTGCTATGAAGGATGAGCTATAACCAGAGCAATAACTCCCTGTCATTGTCCCTAAGCTTTTTACATTAAATGATTCCTCCAATCTTTTTTGACAAGATTTTCCAAATTTTATTTACCTGAAAGCAGGTTTAAATCAATATGTTTCTTCTATAATTTCAACAGGTGAGAGACACTGACATTTAAGATCTTCTTTGCTTAATGTACATATTATTCTATTTATATGCCATTCATCCCCTCATCCTTTTCAAAAACTTATTTCATATAACTTAGCAAAAAATATTTCAAAATATTGCATATTCATAGTCACTTTCCTCCTTTGGTTAGAAGAAAAGCTGTAGTGCAAGTTGGTATATATACATGATGCATGATGACACTTGAAATTCTCATATGTGGAGATTTCAGTTTCAGAGCTTTTCAGAGGGATGCCTCTTGAAAAATCTCATGTGTATGTTCAAAAGTCAATAAACTAAGATAAAAGCTGATTTTAAAGAGATGTGCTCTCTTAAGCTTTACAGACTTGCTCCATAGAAAGCCTACCCAACATATGGCTTAGTGTCACTGAGGCTGAGATTCATCTGCTTTAAATTGAGGTGTGCAGCATGCAGGTAGGTACATCCCCAAAGCTAAGTGTACACAAGTAGTATAAGGCAATTGTATTAGACCAGATAACACATTGCCATACAGTGGTGAGATGCATCCCAGATATTTTGACCCCCATCCTGAGAAGCATAGTTTTATTAAAAACCACCTGGGCCATCTCAATATTTGTAAGTTGTGACAGAGAAAGCACAATTCAGCCATCAAAACTTACTGGGTTTGACTTTCTACACACAGAACATGACTGTCAGAACACTCACAGCTTGCTTTTGAAAAGGGAATGTAAACTTCCCTTGGCCTCTGAGTTATGGAACACATGGGCCAAGAAAGTAAGGTTATTCAGTATATATAGTATAAAAATATATATATATAGTATGCATATATATATATATATATATATATATATATAAGGTTATTCAGTTATATATATAAAACTAAGGTTATTCAGTATATGCAGAAAGGAGAAAAAACTGCTGTTGAAAGGGGAGGTACAGCCACAGTCAATCATTTGGAAAGGAAGAAGAGTCTCCATCTATCAGGGCCCAGCGTCTCTATCAAGAAGCAATTGAGGCTAAATTTTTAACAGCCTTGGTCATTTATGCCTTGGAACTTTATGCCTAGCTTGAAACTGTACAGGTGGACCAGCAAAAGAGCCCCTGGATGGGAGAGCCTGAGGCAGTATAACAATGCTGTTTGTCAGTGAGCTGCTTTTCTTTTATGAGAGCAGTGTTAGTATGCCCTCAGCTATGAGGGAACAGAGTCTCCACCCTGGAAAGAAGGTTTTGATATCTTCAATTCCATCTTATGTTTGTTCTGTTCCCCTGGCCACCTGGACAGGTGACAGTAGAGTTGTGATAGTACCACCCCATCATTCCAGATCAGAGAGCCAGGAATAGTCACTGCTGCTGTGCTGCAGTGACCAGGCTGAGGCTCATGGGGAATCATCTATCCCAGCAGAATGTTTCCTTGGAGGAGAACAAGCCAGTTGCCCACCTGACAAGATGCCTGTTCATAATTTTGAAAAAATTGATGACTAGAATGGGTAAGATAATGCCATTTTGCATGCTGAGTAGAGTGCTGGTATTTTTTACCTGCTTTGTAAAAACTTTCCCACCAGAGTTTACAAAGGTGCAAGATGGTATCCATACAGAGTCTGCATCTTAGTGCAGAGTTTATGTCTAGGAAGATGAAGTCTAAGTCTCACTGTGATGGACAGTCAAAAGTGAGACAGTGTTTATATCAGAAGTATGGTCTTGCTGAATCTATGGCACTGCTGAATCTGCAGAATTCACTGGTCATGTCTCACTGATGACCCTAAAACAGTAACAAACAAAATCAATTAACATTTGAAATCTTTATCTATTAATTGTCTGGAGTTTTCATTGCTAGAAAATAATATTTTCTGTGATTCTAGGTACAATCTAAAATAATCAGAAAGGTAGAAAATAGGGAATATAGACTCAACCCCTGCTCATTATCACTAGGTATTTCCTGTTCTGGTGGAACTGTGCTCAGGACAGTATAACTGAAATAAAAGCAATGGACAGCTTATTGATGACCTTGGTTTACACGGTTTACAAAGAAAAGGAGACAAGCATATTTTTCCTAATTACAATAATATAGAAGGGAAGCATCCGAAACAAGAGGAGCTAATTAAGCAATAAGGCAGTATGGAATATAAATTGACCAGGACTGTATGCAGCCTAGAAATTAATAACAGTCTTGAAAACTGCATCTACTCAAATATGTGACTTTTAAATAATACATGTCTTCATGAATGAATTAACAGGTTTTTGAAAGGAATATTTGATTTTCTTGACATGTTAAGCCAACGAGTATAGAAAGATGGAGAACTTCACAGAAGGCTGCTGGGATGATGGGGTGCAGGGTTTTATTTCTCCTCAATTACAAAGGAGTTTGGAGTGGAAAGTGTCAGATGTGCCTCCACTCTAGGGGAAATTGAGTGTAGGAATTCAAGAGACCAGTCTTACTAGACAGTTGTGAGCTGGGGTGAGATTTGCAGATGGGGACAAAGGTACAAGACTGGGTCCATTATGCTTAGTCTCACCACAATTCTTTAAAGGTTCCCCTGCTCTTCAGGATGAAAGCAATGTATTTTTCCAAAGCACTAATTTATACTTTTGCTACTCATCTGTAGTCCTACTGTCCCAGCATTCTCTAAATAATCAACACTGCACAGAGGAAAATTCAATATATTATTTATATGGAGGGGATCTTTGTCATTTTATTTGACATTTTTAGGGATGTAATCATACTGCCTAACATTAGGCGTTTAATATTAGTTTCTGATACAGAAGCTCCTTCAGAGAATGAGAGCACTTAGATTAGTTCTGATTTGCTCTTTGGAAGGACCTCTGTTGCCACACTGATTGTAGTGAGGTTGAAGACAACTGACCTCACTGGGACACCTGTGAGAAACTTTGTGTCGGTGGACGGCTTCTAGGACAAACTCAGGCACTCTATAAGCTAGTTACTAAGTTGCGATTTATTATCAGGGTGTGGGTGGAAAGAGTCCTGCTAAGAGCCGCCAGCCACAGCTCTTAAGCAGGACAGAAAGAGAGTGAGGGTGAAGGGGGATGGTGAGAGAGAGGAGGGGAAGAGGAGAGGGAATAAAGAGAGTGAAGAGAAGAAGAAGAAGAGAGAAGAGAGAAGAGAGGAGAAGAGAAGAGAGGAGAAGAGGAGAGAGGAGAAGAGGGCGATTTCCCATTTACAATACAATAAATCTTCTCCTATGTTGCATATTCTAATTTCCAGTAACCAATCTAACACAAGATACAAATTCTATAGCATTTACATAAAGCCTATAGGAATCATTCTATTACCATACTGTGTTACACTTTAAACTCTAAAAACTACTCTTTGGACCCTAGGAGGATCTTCTGTGGCCTTTGGACCTGCTTCTCCAGGAGCGGGCATTGTTTAATCAGGAGGGGATTATCCTCTGCCGGCCATGCTATTGTCTTTTGGTTATTTAGTAACTGAGGTTTGGTATCTCAGAGACGGCTTTCATTTCTATGTCGCTTGTGGTTTCTATATTCTCAGAATCTAAGCTTTTATACTTGTAAGATTTTCCAGATTTATCCTTCCTTACAGACACCCAAATGCCAAAAGTTAGGTAAATGTGGATTCTTCCTTGAGGTTTCACAGCTTTGATAACATATGGAAATGTGTGGGTTTTGACACAAAGCATGGTTATTATCCATCATAACCGGAAGATTTAGGTTAGCCCTTCAAGGCTAGAAAATTCACAATTTTTTTTTTCAAAATTTACAAAGTCCAAAATGCATTTGTCTCTCCTAATTGATTTGTGTTAAGATGGGACAAACTTTTAGGCAGTTCAGAAACTTTCGTATTTTCAGCCTACATTTATAGGTAATGAACTTAAATTCCTTTGTCCTTTTTTATCACTGTTTTTTAGCTTCAATTTCAATCCTTGTTATTTATAAAATTTGCTACTGGTACTTTTGTAACTTTTAATTTTACTAGTTTTCATTTTTCTGGATCTTCTAAAGTACAGGCATGCGGTAAGCATATTTATTTGAATGTAGCCATCGTCTGATCCTGTTCAAGGTACTGTCATTACTTTTCCCATTCCCATTGCAGATTCTAATTCAACTTCAAAAAGAATATTTAGCTTAACCTCTGCTTGAAGAAATGAAATGGAGATCACCTTGATATGAAAACAAAGGAGGTCATATTCAAACAGACTTCAATGGGACCTGCCTGGAAGTTTAAAGTACTCAAGGGGCAGGTGATGGATAATGAGCCCAGAAACAAAGCACAGTAACTTCCCTGGGGAGTCTGTTAATTTCCTCCTTAATTAATCTGTTTACCAAAGAGAATAAGTTAATTGGAAGCCATTCTGAAGCATTACCAAACTGTTGACTTCCTTGAGCGTGCAATTTCCCCCTTGTACCTTTGCCTCTCCTCCACACTTTTCAAGAGATTCACGGAGCGCTCTGGGTTGGAAGGAGCCCCATAAGGATCATCCTGTCCAGCTCTAAAGCGAATGGCCTTAATTACCATTGCGGATGGGACAGAGCGCTCACCCACGCTAAGGTGTCGGTGGCAATTGTCTGACGTTAAAAAGAGTGGATTTTTTCCACGTTAGATGGACAGAAAGCTGCGCTCTAAGCGATAGATAAAACAGGAGTAGCCCTAAGCAGATTCACGGAGCAGGGAGCAGCAGTGCAGGGAAGGGACAGCAGTGCAGGGAAGGGGCAGCAGGGCAGGCAGGGAGCAGCAGTGCAGGGAAGGGGCAGCAGTGCAGGGAAGGGGCAGCAGTGCAGGGAAGGAGCAGCAGGGCAGGCAGGAGCAGCAGTGTAGGGAAGGGGCAGCAGTGCAGGGAAGGGGCAGCAGGGCAGGGAAGGGGCAGCAGGGCAGGGAAGGGGCAGCAGTGCAGGCAGGGGGCTGCAATGCAGGGAAGGGGCAGCAGTGCAGGGAAGGAGCAGCAGGGCAGGGAGGGAGCAGCAGTGTAGGGAAGGGGCAGCAGTGCAGGCAGGGGGCTGCAATGCAGGGAAGGGGCAGCAGTGCAGGCAGGGGGCTGCAATGCAGGGAAGGGGCAGCAGGGCAGGGAAGGGGCAGCAGGGCAGGGAAGGGGCAGCAGGGCAGGGAAGGAGCAGCAGTGCAGGGAGGGAGCAGCAGTGCAGGCAGGCAGCCGCAGCTGCACGCAGGAAGCAGCAGGGCAGGCAGGCAGCCGCAGCTGCATGCAGGGAGCAGCAGTGCAGGGAGGGAGCAGCAGTGCAGGCAGGCAGCCGCAGCTGCATGCAGGGAGCAGCAGGGCAGGCAGGGAGCAGCAGTGCAGGCAGGGAGCAGCAGTGCAGGCAGGCAGCCGCAGCTGCATGCAGGGAGCAGCAGTGCAGGCAGGGAGCAGCAGTGCAGGCAGGCAGCCGCAGCTGCAGGCAGGGAGCAGCAGGGCAGGCAGGGAGCAGCAGGGGCAGGCAGGGAGCAGCAGGGCAGGCAGGGAGCAGCAGGGCAGGCAGGCAGCCGCAGCTGCACGCAGGGAGCAGCAGATGGCGCAGCCGCCGCCCGCCCGGCCCGCGGCCGCTCCGGCCCTCCCGGCCCCGGAAGCGCTCCTCCCTCCGCTGCTCCCGGCCCGGAGATCCCGCCCTCGGCCCGGCCCGGGCTGGCAGCGCCGGGGCTCCGAGGCCTGTGCCGGGCGGCACCATGGCGGCAGCCACGGCCGCGGCCGCGTCCTCGGCCCCGCCCAAGAAGATCGTGGCGCCCACGGTGTCGCAGATCAACGCGGAGTACGTGACACAGGTAGGGCCGGCGGGGCCGCCTCTGCCGCGGCCGGGGCTCCGAGGGACATCCCGGCCGCGGTGTTCAAACAGCCTTTGTAGGCCCTGGGTGGCGGGGAAAGGGTCTTGCTCGGTTGGACTTGACGAGAGGTGTACGGCTCTGTCGTGTACAGCGCGGGGTATTTCCCTGCGGGAAATTTACAAATCCCCAGCGGGATTTACAAAGCAGCACTACCGCACGCATCAGTGCAATGCACTGTGCATCGCTGTAAGGTGTGTTTTAATTGTGAGAAGCTGCCGAGAGTTCCTTGTTAGTGAAAGTTTTAAGTGATTTTCTACAAGTAGTCCTTTTTTATTTTTATTTATTTTTATTTTTTTTCTTGGAAATCTGTTTTTCTTCCTCTTCCAGAGCGTGAGGAAGTTTGAATAAAGCTGCATAGGAAGCCCTTGTCATCACCGCTGGGGAGTATTGGCGAAGTGATGGCTGCAGCAAAGAGCCTTAGACTTGTATATAGCCTCTAGTTACTTGTCAGATGCCTCAAGGAAGCATAATCACTTGCCATTTTGGATTTGCAGTCCCTGAAAGATCATGGTTTATTTTTGATGGATTTGAAGGACGCAACTTAAGGATAGAAAATATTTGTTAGATAGCAGTCTATGCATCTGAAATTTTTCCAAAGAATCGTATTTCTTTTGGAAGAGGTTTTGGCATAAAAGCCTTAAATAATTGATGAGTACTGCTGTTAGAAAATGTAATTTTGTTACTTGTAGTTAGCATAAGCTGAAATGAAGAAAGATACTAGTGAAATAAAGTTTGGGTACATTGTAGAGATGTTGTATCATTGACATGAAAATGTATGTATTTAACTTTTTTCTTTCTTTTCGTTGTATAGTTAGCAAATAAATACTGGGCTCCACATGTGAAGAAAACATTATCTTTTGATGTAAAGGTAATTACTTCTACTGTAATGTTGTTGGGGGGGTGTAAAAGAATGAGGAGCAACCATTCCATGATGTGCCAATATTTTTGGTGTTATTTATTTTATATGAGACTATAGGAGACTGCTTGGAAGGTGAAGGTTGCTTGAGACACTGTAATTTGTTAAGTATTTGTAGTTTATAAATGTAGGCACTGTTAGGAAGGTGTGCTGTAGCATGCAGTTATTTTGTATGCTATTCAGTTTATTTTGGCCAAGAATTTATGAGGGTGAAAGACTTTGGAGCATCTCCTTTAAGGTTAAAAGATGCTGGAGGGGGTTCTGCTTTCAGAAATCAAAAAGGAATGAAAGATGAAGGTATTACTGACCTGTGTTCTTTCTAAAAGCTTTTTTGGTGAGCTTCCATCAGACAACTTTATTGCTGTTCTGGTGGATATGTGCATTTTGAATGTTTAAAATTTGGCATGGTATGTTTGGTTTTGTATACTGCAGGGTACTTAAATGATAGGTTTCTTTTCCTAAGGATGTTTGCCTAAGTCTCCCTGTTCAGCCTCAGTTAATTTTGTAGTATTTGTGATAGAATTTGTCTGTGATTGTTAGGATGTACATAAATAGCTGTGATGTCGAACTGTGCCTGTTGCAACTTATAGTGCAGATTCTTTCTTTCATGTTGGAAAAATTTATTGAAAGTATTTTCATAGCAGTAAGCAGAGAATAACTAATTCAGAGTAAAATGTCTTAATGCATTTTGAATCACAATAGTGGATATATAAAATCCTTTTAAAATTTTTTCCATAGGTCATTGAAGATGTATATACAAAAGAAATTGTCAGGTCAAAGTAAGTACGCCAGTTGCTTTCTCTTATTTACCACTATTGCAACATTATCCATGTTGGACTTTTTCTAATGTTGGATAGAATACTTTAAAACTCATCTACATGTTGAAAGCAGATGAAAATTACTCAAGTGCATTTAAGTAATTTAATCATTATGGTATTTCAAAGTCTGAATGTGGTAACAAGGGAGTTCCTAAGTCCGTAAACCTTAAATGTGATGGTTGGAGTTAATATTTTTCAGACCCTTTACCTGGTCTGAAAAATTGTTGTCTTTTATGTTGATTTTGTTGTGGTGGTTGTAGGAGGCCGATCTCTTCTTTTTCACAAAGGAATGTAAAGAAAAGAAACTGTCATGCAGTGCACTGTTTCTAGCTTCCTTCTCTGTTCTGGTTGCTGTTACCACATTCCTGAAGGGAAAGTCTAGTTTCAATGGATTGTACTGTTAGATGGGGGACACAAATCCAAGATACCCTGCATTCTGTAGCTCTCTGTGCAGAAAAGAGCTGTAACTGTAGCTGGAGCTTTTTGGGGACGATTGAGCTCTACAGAGAATTCTCTGTATTGTTCCTGTGTGAGAGAAATCTAAGAATTTGTCATATGGAGTCAAAGCAAACTTCCATTTCTAGTCACTAAGAAAAAATACCATTATGAGCAGATTAAATATATAATAGTAGTTTTCCAGGAGATGCTCTCAGCTGCTAGCAGTTTGTATCATCAAGGCTATTTAAAATGTGAATTTAATAATGAATCTCTTTGAACTTTAACTTCTGCAGTGTTGCAACAGTTGTTTCTGCATTCAGGTGGTTACTATTGCATGGAAATGTCAGGACAGAAATAATTCCTGACTGTTCCTACAAGTTTCCTTATATAATGAAACAAGGGAAAATACAGCTATTTTCTGTGTAACTGTGTGTGGGAGGCTTTCCTTCCTGTGTTGATTGATTATTTTTTCCTTTTTAGGTTTGCGATTAGAAAGATAATGCTTCTTGAATTCAGGTAAGATAATGGGAGGGAAATTTGGAGTTATTTTTTCATAGGAACCTGTAAAGGTGAGAAGCAGATAAAGGAGCCTGTAAAGGTGAGAAGCAGGGCAGTAAGTTTGAAGGTAGTGTACTTGTTCATACTTCATAAGGCCTTGAATTGTGTACTGAGGAAAATTAAGTGAGGATAGTTTAATTTAGATGAGGAAGTAATTCCATGAATGTAAGTAACATCTCAGAGTCTCTTGTTTTATGATTCTCAATTTCTAGTGTAAGTGGAGCACTGAGAAAGAGAGAATGAATGAAATAAGTGAAAAACTTGGTTCTGTAATTTGGAATGTGTCATTAAGCCTTAAATGAGAACTCACTGAAATCAGAGAAGTTTTTGGATTATGACTCTTTACTAGGAGGTTAAAAATGAATTGTGCTATAGTGGCATCATTGACATTTCGTTCTCTTGGAAAAGAATGGAAGTCTATTTAAACAGTAGTTTAAAACTGCTTCAGATGTTCTTCAAAGAACTTATAGTGTATATCTGACAAGGTGCAAAATAAGTATTTGCAATATGTTCTTAAACCCACAATTTATTATATTCTGTTTGGTTCTTTTATCTCTCAAATCTTAGGAAAAAATATGAGATTTTTTTTTTTGTTTGAGGTACGTTCTTTGTTTCAAAAAGGCTCAAGTCCATAACTTAGTACCAGTATCTACAAAAGTATAACCTTCTCTTGTTTTTTTGCATCTTAATTAGAAAAAGTGCAGAAGAAAAAATATAAATTATGGTTAAGGGTTTGACACTAACAAATAGCATGCAGTGGACGTCTGGAATTTGTATGTCAGCAGTAACACAGAGTTTGAGGTTCCTGTCCTTTCTGTGAACATTGTTAATGTTATCGGTTACTGAGTCTCACAAGTTTTGCTTCAGTGACCTAGATGAGAGGTAACTTGAGGAACTGCTCACAAACTATGAAGATGGCTTTCAGGGGAAGGAGGAAAAAAAACCCCTTGTGGATAACTGCTTTTTTAAATGAGTGACAGATTATGTGGGTGGCTGCAACTAATGAAATACTCTTTATCTCTTCACAGTCAGTACCTTGAAAATTACCTATGGATGAATTATTCTCCAGAGGTGTCCAGTAAGGCATATTTAATGTCAATCTGCTGTATGGTGAACGAGAAGTTCAGAGAGAATGTCCCTGCGTGGGAGGTAACTGATTTCAATTGCAGCTAGAATTGACTTTGATCCACAAGTTGCAGCTTTTACAGTGTGCTCACTTACTGTGACAGGAGGTAGAAGAGCCTGTAGTGTTAAAAGGAAATGGTGCCTCAGCTGGAATATCTCATAGGGTGTTTTAAACTTTGTGTTCTTTTTTTGAGAAGGGAATGGACAGGTGAAAAATTACCTGATTTCTCTGGTGTGAAAATCGTTGGTTCTGCTGTGAGATGCTGGACAATATCACCAGCATTTGCTTTTTTGGCACTTGACAGAGGTTGGGTATTTACAGAGAACTTCTTGCTCTGATATTGAAAGAAAAAGAAGGCTTTATATATCTTTAGATACAAAAAAGCACCACTGGAAGTCTAACGTATTATCCAATAATGTTTTGCTTAAAACATGTGAATATCAGTTTCTACCTTTTTTGCTTTATAGTAAAATAATGCCTTGCTCTTCTTTTGTGTATATTGTTTGATTGTTTTGTTTTTGTTAGCGCTTTTTGGTTTAGGTTTTGTTTGCTTTTTTTATTGGTTTAGAAATTATTTAATGTTTCTACAAACAATCCAAGTTTTACAGGCCATCTCAACAATGGAAGCCTAGTTATACATTCTCTGCAGGCATTATTTCAGAAGCGCACTTACTTCAATATGTGTGCCATTACTTGAGTGCTGGCAAAGCACAAAGGATTAATAACTTGCTCACATATTATCTGTGTACTTTTCTTCTGGCATATGTGCTAGAAGTAAAATGACAGGTGCATGTTGTGTTCCAAGCAGCTTAGTTAAATTTGTTTGGTACATGACTGCCCTTTTAAAGGAACTATTTTATCTTGGTGATTATTCAGTTTATCTTTTCCCTGCTCTGGTGGCTGAATGGAAGTTCTGGGACTATAATTAATCTCTGGTGGTTTTTACTTGCTCACTTGTTGCAAGTCACTTAGAGCTGCTGTAGTTTTAACTAAAACCTACCATTTATCTTCTACCTGGGAGATTTTAGAGTATTTCTGTGCAGTCACCAGGTGAGCATTCCTACAAGACTTCACCTGTGCTTCTTGTCTAGTTTGTCCTGTGCATCACCTATTACACTATGCATAAAGAATAGAGGGAAGATCCTTTGTCAGGAGGATATCATTAGACAGTTTTGCTTGTGCTGCCTGGTCAGAATAAATGAAAATGAGAAAAACTAATCCCTTCTTTTATAGATTTAAATAGATTTAGAGAACTTCAACTATATTATGTGAATGAAGATTGAAATTATTTGTATCAACCTGACTCAAAATTACCTTCCTCTTCTATTCCTAGACATTCAAAAAAAGGCCTGAACACTTTCCTTTCTTTTTCAAACGCATACTGGAAGCATCGCTGGTTGAAAATGAGAGTGAGTACTCTCTGCATGAACAGACAGTCCTGCTGCTTTTCCTTGATCACTGCTTCAATAGTTTGGTATGTTAAAAGTAACTGTAAATATTTCTAGTGTGTTTATGCTGTTCTCTGTTAATAGCAGTTTAGTTCGAGCAGTTTCTTCTTACAAGGCAGATGAAGCAAAACTCCAGTTTAAGGAAAACACAGTACCAGAGGGCTTTTATCCTCTGTTTTGACTCTTACTTTATCTCTCTCATCACATTTGCTTTTCTCTGACACAAGGTCATAGATGAGACTTGCAAATGGAGGATTGGCAGTTAGACAATTAAAAGACAGGATTTATTATAAATTTTTGTATTAAAAATGATACTTTAAAATCTATGTATTTATATTTGAAAAGGTGCTTTACAATTAAAACTGATTAGTTACTACTGTGCTCTTTTTAGTTTGCCTAGGAAATAGCACAAAAATTATTTCCATCAACTAAGAAAGACAGTGAGACTTTTTTCACTTTTGAAACCAGGTTTAGATACGATTTTTATCTGCAGTTCTCCCAAGTTAGTTTTAAGAAAGCATTAGACCAACTTGAGTTCTCAATCTATAGTTAAAACAGAGTTATCCTAAGTAGCAAGCAGGAAGAACAATTTACAATTACCTGTTGTATGAAGCAGTGTGCTGTAACCTCTCTTGCTACTGGGCTTTTTCCTTACTGAAGTTGCACATGGAGTGTATTATTCAAAATCAGGGTCTGCACAAATAAAATTATCTCTCAGACACAACAATGTAGAAAGTGTATTATTTGATTTTGGGATTTGAAATTATTTTGTGAGCCAGTAATCAGCTTGATCTTTATGTATAGTTTATTGAGATAGTGTTTTTGTGTAGTGGCCATGGTACAATACATCTTCATTTTAAATAGTTTGATGATGACAAGAGAATCCTTCTTGTAGAGCACATTTCTAATGCAAAATGATAGGGAAGCTGGTGAAAATGTGACTGTAAAAGCACACTTATTAGAAGCTGCCCTTCTTTGTGAAGGGCAGAATGGAATAGTCACAGTGGTGTTTTAAGTGAAGACCACTTCAGTTTGAAGTTTCAGAATGCTGAGAATAGAGTATTTGTTCACGAACACATATTTAAGACATTAATTGAAATTTTTCAGTTGCTCAGGAAAGAAGGAAAACTTTGTGGACTCTGATCACAGGCATAGTTGGAAAGCATATTTGAACTGACATGGAGAAAATTATTTGTTTCAGACAATGGGAAAAGTGTAGAAGAAGTGAGAGAAACTTGATAAATTAAGGGCTTCAGGAGACAAAGATCAGCTTAAAAGCAGGTAGAGAAGGCACGGTGGGTGAGTTCAGGAATACAGAATGACTGAAAAAGGAACATCAGTTCTCATCAGCTTTTGTGCTAAAAATACTTGCATGGGTGGGGCCCCAGGTGAAGTATTGAAAACTGATGGACTCCATGAAAAGAACCTAGAATACAGAGGGGGTCACTGGGTTATAGTGCAGTTTCCTGTTAGGAAATAGTGAAGTCTAATAGAACAATATAAATATTGTCAGATGGTAATGTACATTGATGTTTTTTGTAAGACAAGCATATCAGAAAACATAAGGATGTTTTAAAAATGTTTATCATTTGTAACTTTCTAACAGGAAGTGGATTTGATCAGAGGTCAGGTGCAGCAGCTCATTTCCTTACCCATGTGGATGGCTCTACAACCTGTAAGCATAACATTATTAACTGGCAGAGCAGTTGTCTAGGCATTATCCAAGTCATGTAAAGTAAATTCTCATGGAATACTGTTAAGGAACTCCAATATTTACAGCATTGCTATGAAATTATATTTTTGTGTGCTTTACTAAATTCTTTCTTGTTTGTTGCAAATTTCCATGTAATAATGTTTTTTTATGTAATTTTTGAGAAAACTGAGCTTTGTTGCTTATAGCTTCTTCAAGCTGTAATTTGTAGACAAGGCCATGAGGTCACAGGGAGGCAAAGAGTTGACATCAAGTCATGGCTGCACTCTCTAGCATTATCACATTGTTTTTTACAGTGATACTTACAGAGAATAGCCAGGGACAGCTCTTTATTTCAGTTTGTTATGTATTTTTTCTTTTTTAATAAAAAGACTGGCCTGTATTTTTAACTCATGAAAACAAGGTTCCTTGGTGACTGAATATAATTTTAACATTTCAGAATCGACTGGAACAAGAGTTGAAAAAGACACCAAAACTAAGAAAATTCTGGAATCTAATTAAGAAAAATGATGCAAAAATGGATGAAGAATCAAGAATGCAGTATGTACAAAAGACTTTTTTCCTTAATGCATTCATTGTGTTTCAGCTAAAATAATTTGTTTCAATGAAAAAGGTGATTTTTGAAAACCTGTGGCAAGTGAGGATTGATCATATGTGGCTTCCTCCAAGCTGTTCTGTTTTTCAGTAGTCTGTGTGCAAAATACTGTTCTAGAACTCTGTATTTTATGTGGTCAGTGAATTTGTGCTACCAAATCTGAAAACTAAAGGATGAAAGCATAAAAGAATATTCATATAGTTACTCACCTTTAGCAAATGTTTAGCTCTTAAGCATATAGCTTATGCAATTATTTCAATAAACCTGTGACTATCTCACCAAAGTTAAATGTTCCAGTGCCTTTGTGTTGCATTGTGGTAAGGTGTAGGGGGAGACTTACTTCTTGACACAGTAAGAAGCATGGGTTGTTAATCAATTTCTGTGCCTAAAAATGTAGGCTGCTAATCTCTCTGCCTGAGTGCAGAAAGAAAAGTTATCAGCTAAACAGTTTTGGTGTGTTTCAAAGCAACCTACTATGTTACATGAATTTTGAAGCAGCTAACTTTGTATTAGTGAAAGGTACAATTTAATTCTAGTTTGCATTTCGGGAGTATTAATTCTTTTGTCCAATTCTTATGTCCAATTTTAGAGCATATCGAGAGAGAAGATTTCTTTCACAGCTCATTCAGAAATTCATTTCTGTTTTAAAGTCAATACCTGTCTCAGGTAACAGTGATTCTTATGTTACTTTGTTAACTGGTAATCTGTGTGAAAATCTTTTTGTGTTGCTGAAGCATCTCGTCCTTAGGATATCAGCCTGAGGTTGGGGACCCTGTTCAGGTGGGGCTCTAGTGAAATCTGTGCCTGTCTGCATGAATTTCATATCAAAATTAGTATTCAAATCTGTATATACTTTAAAAATGAAACAGCAAAAAGTTACTTTAAACCTCCTTCTGTTCAGTATGTACTTCGTAAAAACAATATTTCTGGGAACTGATATTCTTTATTGTGTGCTTAGAGCATTAAAGCATTTCATATGTACTTAGGTGCCTTGTTAAATAGTGGTATAAATGGATATCATAATGCTCTGTCTGTTCGTACTGTTGATTTACAGTAAGAACAAAAGCCTAAGTGAAGTGAAAGTCTGTTAGATTTGACTGCTCTTGAGTCATTGTGACAAGCAAAATTATCTCCTTGCCTGATTTAGAAAGGAAAAGTGTTTGTAGAAAAAGGTGTTAGCCTTTTAACAGAAAAGGGTTATTATGCACTAAGCACAGTACAATTTCAGTGAAATCAGTTCCCCAAGTTTGCTTGTGCTGTTAAACTCTTAGCAAACTTCAGCTCTTACCTGAGCTGTAAGGGTAAATTTTGTAATGTGGCTTCCTCAGAAAGGATACTTATCCCCTCTGTTTTCCTGATTATGCTAGACCTGTTTTAGGAAGATTTACTTTAACAGTTCTTTGGAGGCTGTAAGAATTTGAAAGGCATTAAAGGAGACATGGTGTGTTTTGATGTGATTATAAAGGTTCCTTAGTAGTCACTACTGAGTACCTTTGAATATGGTCAAGGCCTTTTGCACACACCTTGTTTGCAGCTTTTAAAAATGTATTTTTGAGTACTTGGCATTAAAAGGTCTTAACAAACATAACGGTTGAGTGGTATTTAGTGGAGCGTTTTACATTCAAGATTTTTCAAAGCCAATGTAATCATTCCTGAAATTCTGATTCTGTTACTCTTTCATTGCTAACCAAAAGAATTTGTAATACAAGAAAGGATTCTTTTACAAATAGAATAATGTTTTAATTAGCTTTTAACAAGATTAAAATTAATACTTTTATATTTGTAGCATTTATTTAGTTTTTAAGGAATCATTTAAGTGTAAATATATTGTGATGTGGATCAGTTTAAACTTTTTTTTTTTTTTTTTATCTAGGTCCTATTTCTATGGACAAAGTTCATTATTGTGAGAGGTTTATTGAACTCATGCTAGACCTTGAGGTAAGTTTTTAAATTGATTCAGCTGGTTTCCAGGTGTACTTTTCTAGGGTTTAAGTGCATAAGGTAATTATTAAGCCTTATCCTAAATAGGAGGTGATTACATCACAGCTATGTATATAGTAATGATTTTAGTAGTGATTTTCCATCTGTACATAAGAGGTTGTAGCATTGCATCCATATTGGTAACTGACCACAATGCTGATAAGCCAATTGAGTTGTTAGACAAAGTTAGGATCCTAAAGTGCTCAGTAAAGTGGATTTAATTGGAATAGTGGTAGTAATACTACCAAATTCTGAAAATGATACTTTAATCTAGTAGGAATAATTCAGAATTACTCTTCCCAGTCCATGACAGGTCACTTAAAGTCTCTTTTGTGGTGTTGGGTTAAATCCTGGAAAGCAGCAATAGTCTGAAATGCAAACTATTCCTGTTTGACTAGAGTTCATTATTTGGAAGCATGTGATCTGATAAGTTTATTAGAGTTGTAAGGTGTGGAACAAAGTTTGTGAAATTTTTCAGCAGATAGCAAGGGCATGAGACAATTTAAAGCACCACAGTACCAATATTAAAAGGCATTCATTTACAGTTTCTTGCAGGAGTAGTTATTTATTTAGAGTAACTACAGATTCAGAAGGCATTGTGAAATAAAACAGAGTTTTCTGAAACGATATCACCGGGAACTTTAAAATGGCTTTCTGATGAATTTCTGCAGGCTGACTCTGTTAAATGACTGAAGTAGTCTGTGCCTGTAATTGCAAAGGATAAAATAATTTAAATTAGAGCTTGCTGTCTTATGTATGTAATATACTCTGGTAAGAGAAAATACATTGGAAGGCGTGCTAAAGTCTGTCTGACTTAAAATGCTTAGAAGCAGCACATTTAATATTGGTTCTCTCTAAGTATTACAGAAAGATTAGAATTCAGACAGGTTATAAAGTCTATTTAAGTAACTGGAACAAGCAAATGAGAAATTAGCTGTAAATCCTTAAATCTTTCTGCCTTTGTAGCATGTGCTGTGTTAATGGGCTCTTTTTATTTTAAAGCCTTTTTCAGACTATTACTGTTTCATATTACAGTGCATATACTGCCATCAAAACTGGTGATTTGGTAATTTGAAAGTAATGATTCAATGGAGACTTCTTAGGGTTTTATGAGTTTGTTTTTGTAATTATTGTGCAGGGAAATCAACATTTTCTACTACAGATTTTTATTTTCTTCGTCTTAGTTCTAGACACCATGCTGATGCTTTTTGGCTTTCTAAATTCAGTCTGTAGAGAACAGCTAATTTTTCTCTTAAATTGTTGTGGTCTTTTACTGTATCCTGTTCAACAGTTGTCTCATATAGCAGCTTAATCTATTTACATTGAGAAGAAAATAACTCTATTTTGTTGTTGTTAAAGATTTGAAAAATACTTGAGTATTTTGAAGATACCCTATCATATTTAGAGGAAACAGTTGGCAATTTTAAGGAAGACATGCATAAAATTAATCAAATTAGTGTAGAAAGCAGACATTTAAAACAATGCTGAAGCAGTTTGACATATCATTTGTAGCACACAATCATTACGTAGACACTTAGTAGTAGAATAATTTATTTATTTAATTTACTTTTTTACTGGCAGGATGAATTCTCACTAATGGCAAGTTTGTGCCCTGCTCCCTGTTACATAAAGGACTGTGTTCATAGCAGCTTACTTGCATAAACCCAGTGTCTTGGCATACATAAATACTGCTTTAATACCTCTGTGAGGGTATTAGATGTGCAAATAACTGCAGCAATCTATCTTAATATGCCTTCTTGAAAGGGAAAATTCTGAGAGGCCAGGATTTCTTACTTTTTGAAGAGTTGCTTGTACTAACATGATGTTATTTACCACAGGCTTTGCTTCCCACACGGCGCTGGTTTAATACAGTGCTGGATGACTCCCATCTTGTTGTTCACTGTTACCTGTCTAGTCTTGCTAAAAGAGAGAAAGAGGGTCATCTCTTCTGCCAGGTGAGATACAAAGTTCTTGAAAAGAACTTTTTCATTCCCTTTGTTTCTGAATGCTGCAGTTTTGTTTTTAATTAAAGATAAGCTTTTGTTTGGATGCAAACTACATGTTTATTTAAATCTTTCACACCGTTTTTTCTTACCTGTACCTACATGTGTGGCTGCTCTTACACTTCATGGCATCACAGGATGGCTTGGGTTGGAACTTTAAAGATCATCTGCTTCCAACCCTCCTGCCATGGACAGGGACACCTTACACTAGATCAGGTTACTCAGAGCCCCATCCAGCCTGGTCATGAACACCTCCAGTGATGGGGCATCTGTGGGCAACCAGTTCCAGTGCCTCACCATCCTCACAGTAAAAGGTTTTATCCTACTAGCTAATCTAAACCTGCCCTCCTTCAGTTTAAGGCCATTCCCTCTTGTCCTATCACTACATGTCCTGTGAAAAGTCCTTCTCCATCCTTCTTGTAACTCCCTTTAGGTAATATAAAGGCTGCTGTAAGGTCTCCCTGGAGCATTTTCTTCTCCTGGCTGAAGAGTCTTAACTCTCAGCCTGTTGCTACAGAAGGGGTGCTTCAGCCCTATACTAAACTCCTCTGGACATTTTCCAACAAGTCCATGGGGGTTTTTGTATTTGAGACCCCAGAGCTGGACACAGTACTTCAGGTGGAGTCTCACAAAAGAAGAGTAATATTTCTGCTTCTGTTTCTGAGAAGTTCTTAATAGTACAAGCTAGAAAGCAGTGCAGCTCCTGGCATGCTTTACCACACACATAGAAGTCACCACTGCATTCTTCTTTTGTTCATTTTGACTTCCCACTGTTCTGCAGTGCAGCTGTTTTTCACTCCTGTCCTTCAGTTTACTCGCTCATAGCTAGTATATTGTTTTTTTATGGCAGGATCTGAAGATCTGTCCCCTTTCCTGCATCTCAGCTGCTTTTCCTGCTGCTTGCTGTCCCCCATCTCTGGCACTTGTTCATTTTCTCTGAGGTTCAGTAGTGATGGAGCACAAAGCCAGCAGCACATCTGAAAAATTTTCTTCCTCCAAGTTAAATAATCCCATTGAAAGGTAGGATGAACTTCAGAGGTGCCATCAGAAGAGGGCAGAAGGGCACAAGGCCTCTCCCTTTTGGTAGCAGCAAGCTGTAAGTTGGGTTCAATGACAGCCTCTGCTAGATCATCTTACTGTGATTAGTTTCAGTTTCAAGTCCTAGTATATCAAGAAACCACATTGCTTGTGGACTGTACTGGAATTTCGATGGCTTGCAGATGAGACAAAAGCTACTTTGTGCATCAGCCAAGTATAAAATATAGATACCACTTCTTAGTCCAATTCTTCTAGAACTTCGAGGAGTTGTTGTTTGTGCATTTGTTCTCTTGAATTGTGGTTTTATTTGTAGTAGAGTGTCTCTTGTTGTTAATCCACTAATTTATATTGATGATGTCTCAGCTTTTAGATATGCTCAAATTCTACACTGGCTTTGAAATCAATGATCAGACTGGAAATGCTTTGACAGAGAATGAGATGACTACAATTCACTATGACAGAATTACTTCTCTGCAGGTAAGCAAAGGATGAAGTGCTTCTGAGACAGAGGATTTGGTTTTGCTGTTCTAGTCTAATTTGCATTTGGAATAGGCATAAGGTTATTTCCCAAATCAAACCCCTTATTTTCCCTGTTGAGTTACAGGAATAGCTTTTTCTTGACTGCCTGTACCATATTGAAGACTTGTAATGCTTCAGTATGGTGAATGTGACTATGACTAAATAATAATACTGTAACAAAACATCAGCATTTTGGGCCTTGTGTTACCAAAATGAGCTATTTCTGTTAACTGTTGAGGAGGGAATGCAGTATGCTGAAGGACCCTGTGGCAATGCAGTAGGTGGCAGCATTTCCTCAAGATTAGTGTGCACGTGTGCCTACAGTGGTCTCTTGTACAGAAGAGACAAAGTGCATTCACTCACACTTCTAAAAATTGTTCACATCGGTTTTAACAGGACAATTCAAGGAAGCATGGTTAAGTTAAACTTGCTCCTTGCTTTTCTTAGTTGCCTGCAAAGCTCCCTTGTGTTTTATTTTAATGACAACAAATGCTGATAGAAGGGTGTATAGGAAAGATACTGTGTCAGAAGTGGAGCAGTAACAAATAGGTGGTGTTAAGAAAAATGGAGATTTAATCTGGTTTGTATTTCTATCCTGGTAGGGTTCATAGAAAAAAGCATAGCCTCTTCTGGTTCATAACACGAACCACTCTAAGTATTTAAACTGTTATTAAATCATTTCATTAATATGCTTACATCCAGTTTTCATGCATGGATCTTTTGTAGAGAGCAGCATTTGCACATTTCCCAGAGCTATATGACTTTGCACTCTCAAATGTAGCTGCAGTAGATACTCGGGATGCACTGCTGAAGTTATTTGGACCTCTTAGGTAAGTTATCAAATTGAAATTGAAATTCTTGATTCTTAGTATGATTAAAATTAACAAATTTCCAGCCTTTTTTTCCTTTTGACTTCTCGTGTACATAACCAGTAGTTAACCTCTAACTTGTTTGGTTTATTTTTTTCACTCTGTTTTGTAAAAGAGCTACAACAGGAATCATGATAGCATGCCACTGTATTAACTGTACTCTATTGTAAATGGTAATTTACAAATAAGTAAAAGGATAGCAGTATATATTTTGACAAAGGCAGTGTGTGCTTTGTTGTTTAGTTCTGTGTCAGGTCTTGAAGCAATAAAAACTACCCACCCCTTGCTGTATTTATTGTAGGTGAGAGGTTCAGCTTACACCTTATACACAAACTTCACTCAAAATCCTGACCCGTAATTGTTTATCTGTGGTCGAATCAGACAGTTGGCGTTTTCGTTAGGGAAAAGCAGCTGCTCTAAGTGCTGTCTCTCTGGTGTCAGTGTCACAGAGGTTTCTTTTTTCCCTTCGCTGTGCAGCTCCAACGTTCTCCACCAGGTGGCGTCGTACCTGTGCCTGCTGCCGCCGCTGGCCGAGGGGCAGGACACGAGCTACGAGAAGGAATTTCTGCTGGAATTGCTGGTAAAAACGTGCTCTTTGCACTTTTTCTGTTGAAAACTCAAGGCGTAGCCACATCCAGCAACAACACTGCAGTAAAGTAGTCATTCAGAACGTTTTCTGAACCACCTGTGAACCACATCAGTAATTACTGTTATAGCACTAATTGTCATATTAAGATGGGGTTTAAAACTCTATAAATTAAGTATTTGAAAATTCATATTCATAAATGTAGTTTGCATGAGAAGCTAATGTGTGTTTTTTCTGTCAATAAGGAGAGTCTTGGGAATGGTTTTTGAGCTGTTCTGATAAAGTTTTTCTCCCATTTTAAAACAAAAAAATCTGCTAAAGCAGATCTAGATATTCTGTACCTATTTGGGCCTTGAAGCAATCTGAAATGTTGTTTGATGCACATCATGATTGTTTGAATATTCAAGATCTACCAGTATTACTGTAGGCTTCTAATCTGATAACCTATTAGACTAGCATAGCTGTTTTTAAAAATCTCTTTCAGAAGTTTGTTTTGTGGTCATTGATTTCTTTAAAAATTGTTCATGTAGTTTTCTAAGGTTCAGAGGGTAGTGATACAATGCCTATGGATGCCATGGAGGGATACTTGTTCAGATAACATATTATAGTATTGGATAGATTTTTTTTTTTTTTTGTGTCCCAAAGAGGAAATAAAGACCCTTACTGAATGAGCAGTGTTAGTTAGGTACTGACCATATTTTTAATGGAAAGTAAGATAAGTTTTATTTGAAGTTGATTCTCTGCTGAGCCTTGTCTATTTTCAGTTCTGTTGTGCCACTTTTGGCCTGCTGAATAGCTAAATGATTGTTTGATTCTAGTACTATGAACCATACTTGGACTATGTGTTTTTTCATCTTCTGATGTCACTGTGTGCATTTAGTTATATTAAAATATTTAATTAGAAAAATATTGATGGAGAAAATGCAAGTGACAACCTTATGAATAATTGTCTATATTTCAAAAGTATATTTATTGTTTCTTTTTGACTTAAAAAGGTTTGAAATACTTCCTTTCTTTAGGTTTCCCGTCATGAGCGAAGAATATCTCAAATTCAGCAACTCAACCAGATGCCTCTCTATCCCACCGAGAAGATTATTTGGGATGAAAATATTGTACCAACTGAATATTACTCTGGAGAAGGTATGATTGGTGGTTCAGTCAATTCTGAACAGAGCATTAAATGCTGCAATAAAAAAAGGAGTGCTGATGTGTTATGTTTATTCTGTCCAATAAACTTATACACAGTACTTTTTCATTTTCCAGAGTAAGATCAGGGGTTTTTTTTCAGTTGTGAATTAGAAACTCTTGAGATTAAATTGTTGGCAAATATATAGTGAATTTAAAGAAAAATCCAAAAATCTATTTTTACACAAAAATGTTTATTTGCTTCTGAATAACAGATGTGCTGTGCTACCAGCTGAGGTACAGGTAAGGTAAACAAGGTTGGAAGCAGCAGCAGCAGAAAAGCTGCTGGCTGTGCTCTGTACTGAAATATGTTCAAGAAAGCCTTTCTAAAACAGGGAGAAGGTGGTAATGGGAGGAAATTAACCCTACTTATCTTACTTCTATTTCAAGGTAAAAGTGCAAGTAGTCACTGAAAGGTGACTACTTTGAGAACCTAACGTGCTCATGATCAAGGAAGCAAAGTGCTGGTATTGCGAACAGGAATCATGTAATTCTAGGGTTTGCAACAAACAGCATGTGTATTTTGTTTACCTACTTTTAAAAACTGTTGTTTTAATGTAGGTCATGAGAAATTGTATTAGAAATGTGCAAAATTTAATTTGGAATGTGGCAATTTCAAATAAGAGCATAGGTCTTCAAAGACTGGTATAAAGTTTGTTTCAGGTTTTAGCAGCCAGTATTCCACACCCTTCTCCATGTAGTTTTGATTTAAAGGGTTTCTTTTGCATAGGTATAAGCTGTAAGTTTAGTTGCTTAGCATAAATCAGTCTTTTTGGATAAATTCTCTATGAAACAAGTATTAATGAGAAGAAAAGATGACCCCTTTGAGTAACAAAGTAACAAAGGATCTTTTTCTCAGAGATCTGGCCCAAAAGAAGGAAAGAAGTATTTTTCCTTAGTATGATGGAGTTTGTTAAAAGCTGATTCAGATTCTTCTGCTGATGATGTTTAATCTTTAAAAAAAAGGCAGCAAAAAAGACTGCCCCTCTTTCCCTAAAAAAACCCAAACCAAAACAAAGGAAAAAAACCCTGAACCAGGGAGATTACTGTGATTTTTAAGAAATTATTATATAAACCAAGTATTTTTTAAATTTTCTTTTTTGTTTCAGTAAACAGGACATAGATTGTTCTAGTGCTCTGAAACATTCAGGTTCTTTAATGTAGATCAGGGCAGCTCTGCTGTCATTCATTCTGTATTGGGAGGCTGACTTCTATGAATTACAGTGGGGGCAGGAAGAGGGAGGCAGGAGGAGAATGCAGCTCATCATTGTGACTTCTTAATAATGCATTAAAGAAATTTTGTTAATGATGAAATGTAATTTTGTCAAGTAACGTTGGTTGCTAGTGAAAACATTTCCTCCTGTGGTGAATGGAATTATGGTATTGATGGTGCTGTTGTGAAGTATTTCTTTTGCTGTCAGACTGTTACAAGTATTTTTTCCATTTTGCTTCTTGTAGTTTATTTTACACTTTCTCTTTTTTTTTTCTCTCCATGTATTCTCCTGTCCTGATTTCAAACATGACAGTGTTGGTTTTGTGGTCTTTTAAGGGTTTTTTTGTGTTCTTAAAAGTAACTAAATAAGTTTGGTCTAAAATTTATGTAAGAATTATTTAACCTAGTAATGTTAGGAGTATTGTTTCTATTTCCTTTTAGAAAATGAGGGAAGAAGAATATCTTTCTGAATATTGTGCAGCCTTAAAGAGGTGTTGCTTCACACCCTGCCCTTTGTGCATATAACTAGCTTTACAGGACAGGGTTTCTTGCTTGGTGTTGGGAAATGTGTTAAAGTATTTTAACACCATCAGGATTTCCACAATAGAAATTGCTGTGTTCTGCTGCCTTTCTTCGCTGCTGTTATATCTCAGTGCATATGAAAGTCAATATGTAGCACTTATACCCGAGAAAGGTTTCAACAATGATATTGCAAGTTTCAAAAGCTAGATACTTTCACAGATCTAAAACATAGGTATCAAACTGGAATAGTAGTCCAGTAATGTTAGCTGAGTAACTTACAGGAATTTTAATTATGGAAAATTTGCGTCTAAGACTATCCTAAAACGATGGAAGAAGCTTTAGGACCTGTCTAGGAGTTCTAATACTCCTTGTATAGTATGATCTAATCTTCCTATGTTTTTCATTCTCCTTTAAAAAACAAACCAGTGGTAGAAACTTTAGAGATGAGTGTTAAAATTTGATTTCTTGACTTAAAGCTTTTTTTTTACATTAATGGTTTTCATGGCATCTAATAAGCATAAAGCATGGAAATAGGGAATTGGTGGATGTTGCATGGAGTTTAATAGTTTATTATTTCAATATTATTTGATGCTAACTTAATTGTTGCATTTCTGAAGACAATTACTTTGCTGTGCATTTGATTTTCCTAAACTCAGTTTTGTTATAGTCTAAATACATTGGTGGATGTAATATTGAAGTAGTTCGCTGTATTACTGCTAAAATGATGAAAATTCCTTCCATCTTGTGCAGGTTCTTTTAGAGAGAACCTGAAAAATACATGCTTTTTAGAGGTGTGCATTGATAAAAGGGGTAGTTTTTAGAATCTCCAAGGATAACAGCTAATGGCAGTTGTACAGTAAAGTGAGCATGTATATGTGAATTCATAGAAACAGTATATTAATTCTTTTTTTTTTTTTTTTTTGCTTATCCCTCAAATGCCTCCTTCCTTCTGCCCTTAAACCCTTAGGCTGTCTTGCGCTCCCCAAGTTGAATCTACAGTTTCTGACTCTCCATGACTACCTGCTGAGGAACTTCAATCTTTTCCGCTTGGAGTCCACCTATGAGATCAGACAAGACATCGAAGATAGTGTCAGTAGGATGAAACCATGGTAATATTTATTAACTGGTATTTAAGATTCAAAAACTGATACTATGTGTATACTAAATACATAGCAACAAATGCGTATAAAACTACTACATAGGTGCTGTGGTTTATAGTTACTCCTTCAGTAAGGTGTTGCCATCCCAGGAGTTCATATTTTAAGGGTTTGTGGATATGTATCCTTGTAGGTCTGTTAAAGGTGGTATGTTGGATGCTAACAAACACCCTTTGTTGTGTTAAGATGGATGAGTTAATTTTCCATGAGTAGTAAGCCTTGGCTGACATTACAGAATATGCAAATGTCATAAACTCCTGTTTGTGAGAGATGTTACTGAGTTTTCTTGAATTTGCCATCTGCCACATTTTAATCCTCTTTTGATTTAAAGGATTTATTTGGTGTGATATCTTTTATACTCAGTAGTTATTTTCTGTTACCTTTCCTTTATCTTCTGTCTCTGTGAGGTTTTTTTTTAATAATGCTAGCATAAATTGCATTTGTGTTTTTTTAAGTATAAGTCAGTTCATGTTATGCTTTGATTCTAAAATGCAGGGTTATACGAATCTAATTAACAATTCTGCTTTTATCTTAAAACTTACTGTGTGGTAAATTTTTTCATAGTTTCTAAAAGAATTGAATCTGTTATCAGCTAATGACTAACAAAACTTTGGGGTTTATTTCTTAGGTTATCAGAATATGGAGGCGTGGTCTTTGGTGGATGGGCTAGGATGGCACAACCCATTGTCTCTTTCACAGTGGTGGAGGTGGCCAAGCCCAACATTGGTGAAAACTGGCCCATGCGAGTAAGAGCAGATGTTACAATCAATTTGAATGTCCGAGATAACATCAAAGATGAATGGGAAGGTACTTAACATGCTTTGAAATAAATGCTCAAAATAGGTGCTAATCAAAATACATTTTGATGTAATCTTATTTGTAAGAAAGGTGGGTTTTAATCTGTGATACAGATTTGTTAACCCTAATAAACTGTTTAGAAGTCAGCTACTCAAATTCCAATTTTAAGCAGTTTGTATTTTCATAAGTGAAGTTTGAAATAATTACATAGGTGTTCATTGGGAACAGAATGTTTATTACTGCAGACTGATGTTACTCAGCAACCAACTGTAAAATGCTGTCCTTTACAGGGACTGTGGAAAGTTAACTCAGCATTTTAAATAATGTGTATGCTAAAAATGTCATATTGAACAGTATGGGGAATGTGATATCTGTCTCATACACAAATGGAGGGGACCGATTTTTATTTAATTCAAACCAGTGCATTTCAGTAGTTTTCAGTATATTTGGATGTTATGAAGTGCTGACTGTACCAAATAGTGTTTCTTGTAAGTATCCACAGGCGACACTTCTTTTGCTTGGGGATTTGAACTTTAGTTGACCGTGTTGGCAAGTGACATAGAAGCATGCACTTGTACTTGTATTATCAGTAAATGTCACTCCTTTCTCTTTTATTAGAGAAACCTGATAAATGTGCTGGAGCTGCGTAGTGTGATTACAAGTCACGTAGCACAAATGCTAAAGCTGGACTGTGTGATAAATGAGCAGATACCAGTCTGGGGCTGCAGATTTCTGTTAAAGTAGAAAATCTAGGGGGATGACAGAGAATTCACTATACTGAAGGTGCCTATATAGTGTTGTACCTAGTTTTTTAAATACTAAAACAGCCTCCATGATTTATAAAAGAATCATATTTTAACTAAATCAAAACAGAGATGAAGAATTCATGAACCATTGCCTGATGTAATGGTATCTTGAAACTGCCTTCTGTTGAATAATCTGGTGCTTAATGAGGTATTATTTGTCTCATGAAAAATACAGCATGTTTTCTGCACTTTAAAATATCTTAGATCTCTGAAACTCTGGAGGTATATTGAAGAGAAGGTTTAATGTTCAGAATTATGTTAGTGAATTGTAGAAGCAGCATTTTAAAAGTAGGATGTAGCTCAACAGAGATGATTATAAAGCAAGAACAAATCACTGTACAAAGGCAGTACCTCTGCAGAATGGAAAAATCAGAGGCCATTGCTCACAAGTGTATGCAATTCCCCAACATCATGTTAGTGCTGGGGAAAAAAAGAAAAAACCTCAAGTTAGATTGGAATTTATAAACTGGAATATAACAGTAAACACGTAACTTGGTTAAGTGACCTTTTACTCTGTTAAATAGATAACTAAAGTAACTTGGTTTAGGGTTTTGTGCCCTGTTCTAGGCACAGCACTTGTAAAAAAAAAAAAACAAACAAAAAACCCAAAAAACCCCAAAAAACACAACAACAACGATTTGGAGGTTTGTCCAGAGAGAAGCAATGAGAATAAGAAATGAATGCCACACTTTTTAGAAATGGTTGAAAATAACTAGGTTGTGTAACTGGAGTAAGATGACTGGGAGAAGAAAAATCTTGAAATTATGTTTGTTCTTATGAAAAAAGCATTCAGCTTCTACTTTTTATATCTATTATATCACAGTGGCCTATTCTCTAAGTTCAAGGCATATTTTGAAGCAAAACAAAATGTGCTCTATACAGGTGGGATTTTATTTAAAAGAAATGTTAGTGCTTTCTTTTATATAGATGTTGAGGAATTGAAAATGCCATTCAGTGAAGTCACTGACTGTTCCTTTTGGTGGTCAGGTCTGCGTAAGCACGATGTCTGCTTCTTGATTACGGTGCGTCCCATGCAGCCTTATGGCACCAAGTTTGACAGGCGACAGCCTTTTGTTGAGCAGACTGGCCTGGTGTATGTAAGAGGCTGTGAAATTCAGGGCATGTTGGACGAGAAGGGGCGTGTTATTGAAGAAGGTATGATATACCAAAACTTGTTCAAAAGATTTATCTTTATTTCCTCTCTCTATTTTTTATTTTTAAAAGCCTAGTTGATAATTTTCTTCTCTTTTAAGGAATGTTCATTGAATAAGTTAAATACTTGGGAAAAAACAGACCAATTCCATATGCAGCCTGAGAAAAGTTAACTAGTTTCCTCTAGTAGAGTCTGATGTGGCTATGTTAATTAAATAAATCCAATGTGTTGGGTTAAGGAATAAAATAGATTCTATTTGAAAGCTATTAAAATAATGTAATGATGATGTTTCTGTTGCTATACAGAAATTAGTTTCGTCATACGAATTTGTCTAAATTTAATTTGGAGAACAACTATGGATCACTTATTTGAATGATAATTTGCTTTTATCAATGTCAAATTCTAATCTTGCTGTTTCATTATGGGCAGGACCTGAACCGAAACCAAGACTTAAAGGTGATTGCAGAACATACAGAGTATTTCTGGACCCAAACCAGTATCAGCAGGACATGACCAATACAATCCAAAATGGAGCAGAAGATGTCTATGAGACATTTAATATAATCATGAGAAGAAAACCAAAAGAAAACAATTTCAAGGTAAGGTACTTGCTCCTTAGCTCTTAGGTAAGAATATGTCTGAACATGCTGTCAGTACTGAGACTTTTTTATTTTAGATGCATATAGTTAGGCAGAGTTTAGGCTTTCCCTGCAGGAAGCTAGACTGTCAGTTGGTGATAACTTTCTCCTGCAGATAACTCTTACACTGAAAATCAGAGCGCTGCTACTTTGCTTGAGGATATAATAAAACATTAGTTTGTAATTTCAGTCTTCTAATAGGAAGCCTACACATTTGGACTTCTGGGTTAAGGGAGTACGTGGAATGTCTTTTGTTACCTAATGTAAGAGTGAACTGTAAGAAAAGGAGTAACCAGTCAAAATGTGAAAATCAGAGGGACCTGTTCACTGTTGGGAGAGTCACTGGATCAGTTTCTTATTGGGCGCTGGGGTGTGTCACATCGAGAGCAGCTCTGCTGGGAAGCAGTTGGAGGTACTGGTGGATGATCCTAAGCTTGATTCTGGTCTCCATCAAAAGCAGGGTGGCCAACAGGTCACAAGAGAGGCTTCTTCCCCTCTGCTCTGCTCTGGTGAGACCTTACCAGGAGTGCTGCATCTAGCTCTGAGCTCCCCTACACCAGAAGGACTTGTTGGAGCAAGTCCAGAGGAGGGACATGAACATGATCAGAGGAATGGAGCACCTCTCCTGCCAGGAAAGCCTGAGAGAGTTGGAGTTGTTTAGTCTGGAGGACAGAAGGTTTCAGGGAGATCTGACTGCACCCTTTCAGTTAGGAGAGCTTTAGAAGAAAGATGAGGACAAACTTTCTAATAGTGATAGTACAAGGGGTAATGTTTATAAACTAAAAGTTGGTAGATGCAGACCAGATATAAGAAAGAAATATTTTATGATAAGGGTGGCAACATGCTGGAACAGGTTGCTCAGAGAGGTGGTAGATGCCACATCCCTGGAAATACTCTAGGCCGGGTTAGACAGGACTCTGAGAAGCCTGGTCTGGTTGAAGATGGCCCTGCTCATTGCAGGAGGATGGACTTGCTGAGCTTCAAAGGTTCTTTCAGCCAAAACAGGATTCAGCTTCAACAGTGCTGAGCAGAAAGGAAGGAGCCACTTCCCTTGACCTGCTGGGCAGATTTATACGTACTGTAGCACAAGGTGCTGTTGGCCTTTCTCACTATAAGGGTGCAAAATTTTGTACATCTAAAAACATTTCTTGCTCAGTGTCTTTGCTTTTTAGACCTCTGAATCATTAATGTTCCTTGAGTTTTCCATTATGAAAATGCAACATGAATGAAAAACTACATTTCTTTTGGTGCCTTAAAATCATGCACTGCATAATTGAAGTGATTTTTGTTTTAGAGGATTCTGTAGCAGGTTCCGTGTAAATGGGTGAAGAGGTAGGCAGGAAGACTTGGACTTTATTTTTTTTCTATATCTAGAAAGATGCCTTTGGTGTGAAGCAGTAGCTTGCAGCCTACATAGACCATTGTAGTGCCATGTGGTACCTGTGGGTACTTCACAGAGTGCTTTATAAATCTATTCAAAAGAACCACCAGAACTGAATGTTTATGTTGTGTGTCTGTGGCAGATTCCTTTCACACTATAAATACAAATACTCTCTACCTCCTGGTGTACAAGCATGTAGACAGTGTTTTTTCATTCACATGTATATGCATTTTTGTGTAGTGAGATGGAAAGCTCTGCAGTGAATGCTTAAGTTTGGTCAGCATGCTGTTAAATGTGAACGTAGCTTTCACATTTGTACTGTCTTTTTGCAGCTAATTTACAGGCAAATCCCTATGCAAGCCATTCTCTGCTGGCATTTACTAAAATCTCATACATTCATTTTTCAAGACAATCTGAGGTATTTCCATGTTTATCACATTGCTACCAGTTTAGGTGCATGCATTCCATGTCATTTACAAATCTTTCTAACTTCAGCTAGGGAACAGAAAACAAGATGATGCTGTGGTTGATGTAGACAGTGTATGCAGCAGATAGAAAGCAGCTTGAAGTTTAAAGCTGAGCTTGTAGGAGAAAAGAGAACTCTTTTGCAGTCCTTGTAAATTAAGCAGATGAGACAGCAAAGGAAGTGCAAATACAGTGTGTTTGCTGGAGATGACACCACTGTGTCACTGCAGTTGGTCAGCAGTGTTAGTTCTTACAAGAATGAATCTTACTATTTTTACATGCACAGAAATTACTTTTTTAAAAAGCAAAGTTTTTGTGATGTCGAAGCAGCACATTAACATATATTAACATGTTTCATGCTTTCTTTGGAACTGATCACCAGGTTTAGAAATACTACTTGAAAATGTGACATTGTCTGATTTCTTTGTACTTTTCTTAGCACGTATTATGCTGTGCTTAATATATGTTTGAGCCAGAAGTATTTGTTCTTGCAATGAAAATAAAGTTCTTAGTTAATATGGCACTTTTCCATCCATATATCTTTGAAGTAATTGCAGGACCTTCAGGCTTCAGCAGTGCTAAGATGCCTTCAACATGGTAGCTTTACAGGTCTGTCACAGAATCCACAGCATGACTGTGATTGGAAGGAACAGATTCAGAGAATGGTTGAGGCTAGAAGATTATTTAGTCCAAGGCCTGTTTAAAGCAGAGTCAGCTAGAGCAAATTGCTCAAGATTTTGTGAATATGTGCTGTTGGAATTGGATATGTCCAGTGGTGGAGACTATGTAACCAGTCTAGACAACCTGTTTCAGTGTTGCATTACTGCTACAGTAAAAATGTTTTGGTGTATTTAGGTGGATTTTCCCATATCTCAATTTGTGTCCATTGCCCCTTGTCCTTTCCCAGGGCACTACAGAATGGACTCTCCTTCCATTGGCCTTACTTCCTCCTGTTATGGTTTTTTTTTATACAAATCAATCAAATTCTCCAACGCTCCTTGAGTTTTGTTCTTGAGGCTAAACAATCCCAGCTCTGTCAGCTTCTCATACAACAGATTCTCCAATCCCTTAATCATCTTTGTGGCTCTTTGCTAGACTCATTCCAGTATGTCTATGTCTCTTGTCCTGAGGAGCCCAGCACCTCAGATGTGGTCTCACCCACACTGAGTAGTGGGGAAGAATCAGGACCTTAATAGAGGTTGACTAAGCAGGGATGGTGATCACATTACTTGACTCCTTGAATGATACAGCACAAGCAAGAAAAGAAAATCCTACCCTTTGGAAATTGATATGTAAATGTAGACTATCAGAATAAAATTCTGTACTTGGATTTGACTGACTGTTCATTTACAAGATTGGCATTTGGTGGTTCTCTATTGTATTCTGGTGAGGATGCACTGTGTTTGCCATTCGTTTGTGTCCACATTTGGTGACATGGGAAGTCAGAGGATTTGTAAATCATTGCAGTTCTGGTATCCTGTGTTCTTGCTGTGCTGAGGAGCAGATGCACAGTGTCAAGTACCAAGTTTCAAGGGAGATGGTTCTTCAAGACCTGCCACTAAAGTAGCCCTTTAACAGGAAGGCTACTCTTTAAGAGGTTCACCTGCCTTTTAATTAAAAAGCACACCCTCTGTGCAATTCTAGGGTCAGGAGCATTGGTGTTTTCACAAGAGAGGAAAGGAGAGAAAACTTACATAACCACAGAATTATTAGATAAATTAATTAGTGGGTGAAGAGCAAATGAAGGGAAGCTTAAGCTGACTGTAGGGATGAAATTTATAGGCATGTTAGAGGAAACTTAAACTGTATGAGGATCTTCTATGCAGTTTTTTTCCCCTGCTGTGAGTGTTCTGGAATGAAAACTGCTGATGGTTATGGTCATCTTTAATAGCTCTTAGTATAAGAATCCTGTGCTTTGATGCGGGTGTTTTGTTGCATATGTACACTGTCTATATATTGACTCAATCTAAGCAAGCACTGTCAATTAAAGAGTTACTCTATCATCTTAAAACAGATTTGATTGATCTTCAGTATGATTTTTACTTGGTAAAAAGTCAGTCTCTTCAGTCCTATTTTTTATGTCTTTTCTTATTTACAGGCCCTTCTGGAGACTATTAGGAATTTGATGAACACAGATTGTGTGGTTCCTGACTGGCTGCATGACATCATTCTTGGATATGGAGACCCAAGTAGTGCACACTACTCAAAAATGCCAAATCAGATTGCAACTCTGGATTTTAACGACACTTTCCTATCCATTGATCACTTAAAAGCTAGCTTTCCTGGGTACAATGTTAAAGTCACTGTTGACAATCCAGATCTGCATGTGCCCCCCTTCAGGTGATCTCAGTATTTCAAGTACTTCTGGTCTGGTATTCTTGCTGAAATGTTTTTTCAGGTGGAGTTATGTTTAGGGGTTGAAAGGAGATGCTCTTTCTCTTAAGAAAAGATGGAGATAAGTTAAGATTTAGATAGCTACATGATAAGAGTTAGCTGTACTACAGTTAGACTCAGGACCAGCTTCTGTCCTATTCTGGAGAAAAATGCATCAGAGCACTGCTTGTAGATCAGCCTACAGAATCAAAGGAAAGAACAAAAGTATGAGATAGAATCAAGACACATGATACTCTCTTCTCTTTGCATTGTGGCATCTATCTGTGATTTGTTTCTGAATTAGAGAAGCTTGCTAATATATACAGAAGGCTATAAAAATTGAAATGGGAGGATAAAAACTTCATCTTTTGGAGTAGTTTAGAACACTGACACATCTTATGTTCTGTGATAACTTTTCTCCCATCTCTTCCATTTTCACTTATTAACTTCTTGTCTTCAGTGTTTCGTCAGCTGGCTCTCAGCACTGCTCCTGGCTTTTCCAGTTATGAAAAGAGTGCTTTTTGTTTAATTAGCTTCATCAATTTATTTGCCATTTTTTTCTTTATTCTCCTTGAAACTTTGTCATTTGTAGCACTTGTTTCCCTGTTGTATGAAAGTTTGTCTTAATGGTGAGGAAAAATCTTTATCACCTTCTGAGACAGTCTGTGTCATAGTGAACATGTTGAACTGTAACCTTAAATTATGTGTTACAGGATAACTTTCCCAATGAAGGGAGGTAAAGGAACAAAAAGAAAAGAGGATGGAAGTGAAGAAAACCCTGAAGAAGCTAAAACACTGATTGTAGAGCCTCATGTTATTCCAAACAGGGGACCATATCCATATAATCAACCAAAACGGTAAAAAATGGATGGGAACTTGTTTTCAAATTATAACACATGCATAGCAGTTCATTTTCTGAAATGAGACTGGTTTGTTTTATGTTTAAATCAAAATATTCTATTGTCCCCCATCTGTTAAAAAGTCCCTTGAAGAACAGTGAGAAATACTGTCTTCTAGTGTTTTTTGTCTTGGGAATTTGAATATTAGGAAAGTAATACCTAAGTAATTTTACAACATTCCCTGCAAATAATAACTAAAAACAGTCTTTTAGATGGAAAGAGTTTGTTATCACATGGACAACATGATCTATTGTCTTGCTTAGAAATTGAGACTGTTACATCTGAAAAATAGATAGTTGTAATGCTGATTTAATTTGTGCAAAAGTTTGGAAGTGTATAGTTCAGGAAAGATATAAACAGTTAATTGAAATAAAACTTGTTAAAAAAATTGCTTTTATCAAAACTGTTGGCAAAATCTACCAATTGTCTGATCTTGTTTTACTTTGTTACAGCAATACTATTCAGTTTACCCATACTCAGATTGAAGCCATCCGTGCAGGAATGCAGCCTGGACTAACTATGGTAAGAATGTTCTTAAGTATGGTAAGAATGTTTTTAAGGATTCTATACTCTTATTTATTTAATTCTGGCCTTAGGCACATTCAGTGAAATACTAGTAATACCTTTCTTTAACCTTACCGAGGTAATTTCTATTAATACAGATATGGAAAATTAACATTCAAAGGTTCAGCATCCTCCAGTCCTCAAAAAATCATATGGCAACACTTAATTGTATCCTGTGTTTCAGTGGCTGCAGGCTGTCCAGAGCAACTGAATTTGCTTTTGCAGTGGTTGGAGAGCTTTTAAATAAGTGCTTTAAAAAGACAAGAATGATTTTATAGCTGTTTGTAATTTTATGTGTAAATACCTTTGAAGACTGCTATTCTGTGCTTCTTAATCCTGAACAAATTATTTTGAGATGCTTTATAATACTTGGATACCTTTAAAATGTCAGAGGTGTCAATTTTGGAATGTTTGTGGAATTGAGCCTATGGAAACATTAACTGTTCTTATATTTCTGTATCATTAGTTGTAGATTTCTGAGTAAATAGAAGGAATGAACTCCCTTTTTAAAAAAATTTTCCTATTCTTTGTCTGTTTCACCTTATTCTTTTTCAGTTGTGAGTCTTTATTCTCTTTTCATTGTTTCCCCTTGTTTAGCCTGTTCTGAGGCTAAACTACCTTTTTTCTCTCTGAGAATATATGTTTTCATATTAGTACTTCCTGTGCTGGATTAACGTATTCCTTTTAGTCAAGAATCTGCCAAAATAAGCTGAAGGAATTTTTTATAATAGGCAATATTTGGTCTGAAAATTCACCAAAGCCAGGAAGTAATGTGTAATATCAGTGTCTTTTGAGACTATTCTGGGTTTTTTCTTCCCCAGCCGATTCTGTTTTTTTTTATTGTGAAGTATTCTGATAAAATGTTAGTTGATTTTTGTTTGGTTTTATTTTTTGTGTGTGTTTGATTTTAGGTAGTGGGTCCACCTGGTACTGGAAAAACTGATGTAGCAGTCCAGATAATATCCAATCTTTATCATAATTTCCCAGAACAACGAACTCTAATAGTTACCCACTCTAATCAGGTAAAGTGTCTATCGTGTGTGGAATTTTCCTGTAATTACAATGCAGAAGAACAGTAGGTATTGAGATCAGCAGTTTGGGAAATTAATTTGACTCGTAACAATAGAAACTTGAGTCAACTTTTGTGCAGTTTTGCCAGTTTCATAATGCGAAATTAAATTTTTGAATTTCAGGTGTGTAGTTCTAAACTATTTATCTGAAGTTTTCAGTGTATTTAAATGGTTTGAGGTTAAAAATAAGAAAGTATTTTGAAAATGTCTTTGCTTGGTTCTTATAGTTGCACATGTATTGCATGCATGTCAGATCTTTGTTATTTAGTCAGACACTGGTTGCTCTGTGCTTTTTGCTCCTAAGGCCTCTTCATCTGTGTATTTGCTTCCCATTTATAAGATATGGAGTCTAACTGCTAATTCTCAAGCATATATAAAATGAAAAAAAGTAAAAATAATGTTAAGTTTTTAAGAGTCTTACTCTTAATTTTCCCACTTTATTCTGCACTGATGCAGCCTCGCCTTGAGTCCTGTTGGCAGTTTTGAGCACCACAGTGTACAAGAAACATAAAGCTATTAGCCTGGAATAATACAGGGCAGTCTGCAATGGATTGCAGGAGAGTGACAGGTTAAAGTTGGGAGAAGGGGTTGAAAATGTGTCCATTGAGGAGAAAAAAAAAAAGAAGGAAATACTCTGAGGCAGATAGAAGACTCTTCTTAGCAGGCAAGACTTCCATGAGGACATTAACTTGAAATTGTACCCTGAGAAATTAACTGTATCTCAGCAGGATACATTACCCATGCCTTGATGCTGCACTTTAAGATGTTTACATGACTAGCAAGTGGAGCTTGTTTGTGTTTATTCTTATGTTCAGAACTTGATGATCCAGTCCTTACAAGCTTACTCCTTTGAAATACATGAATTAGTTGATAGTAAGCCACTAGAGAGCTGAAAAGTTTAAGGCAGAAAATGTAGCACACCTAGAAGTTTAGTTAAGCAAAATTCAGTTATCCAAAATGGAATAGTCAGTACCTGACAGTCAGTACCAGATCATACTTCTCTAATGTACACTAAAAGTTAAATTGTTTAATGCCATCATACAAAAATTGGTGTTTGTGAGACAGTTTTGTAAATTGATAGCTTTATCAAGTAAGTTAACTGTGATAGAATTAAATTTTAAAATTGTAAAATCAAGCATAATTGTTATATAAAGAATGCAAATAGAAGGGTGTTAGTAGACTAATTTCCCTGTTGTCAAGATCAGGAGATTCAGTATTAACTTTGTTTTGTTAAAACAAAATTAACCTTTGTTTGTTTTGACTTGCATTTATACTAAAATAGGCATAATCTCCTACTTATGAGTAATTCCTCAGTCTTCCCCTGTAAGAGCCTCTGAACTTCTAAAAACTACCTTTTCTCCTGTTCTTGTCAATCTTTAGGCTTTAAACCAGCTGTTCGAAAAAATCATGGCTCTAGACATTGATGAGCGTCACCTTCTGCGTCTGGGTCATGGGGAAGAGGAATTAGAGACAGAGAAAGATTTCAGCAGGTGAGAAAGGGGATGCTAATGTTAAACTCACTTTTATAAACATGGCAGCAAGATGTCTGTTGAATCCACTCTACCTCCCAAGGAAAGGAGCTGTGTTGGACAAGTTTTACTCTTCTCATATTGTTGAATCCCAGTAACATAGAGTGCACTATTTTTCACTACAAGGTTTACTAATTTTAGTTTTTAATCTGTACAGAAGTTGTGCTCCCTTGAGCATCTAAAGGCAGAATCAGTCAGTTGCTTGTTCACAAACTCAACTGCTTGAATAATAGATAATTATGTATTTTGGACCTTTATACCTTTTGTATAATTAATCTGTGAGAGAAATTAGAATAATAAGGCAGATTATTGGAGTTAGAGGTTTTTTTGTACAAATATGGTATCACTTCTACTATCATGATGATTTTTGCTTTAATAAACATGGAATTAAACTTTCTGCTTCAGTTACTGCTTAAAGTTGCTTATTTCATTGATAACACATTTGGAAGTAATACATACATAAGGAAAGCTATCAACTCTGTATCAGTACAAAGACTTAAGAACCTGTTCTTCTAAATATTTGTAAGTTTGTCATGCATTAGTCCAATTGACGTCAGTAGGATTACACACATTCATCAATGTAAGCGGGGTATAATGGTCGTGCACTGGAAATATCTGAACTGTCCAGTACTGGATTATCATAGCAATACTTTGACTTCAAAAGCTGTAGTAAAAATTATATATAGTCACTAGAAGCTACCCACCCACATAGTAGGTATACATAGTTCAGTATTAAGCAAAATAAATACCTTGTGATTTTTTTTCTTTTAAATTGAATGCTTTGGCGTAGTCAAATTATTCCAGAAATTTGATAGCCAAAAATTTACTGAAATGATACTATGGCAGATATTTATTTAGTAGTATCCATAGTTTTGTATATTCCTTGAACTGTAGTTTTCATCATTAAAAGTTTTCTTTAAGACACTTCATTGTCTATTTTCACATTTTCTTAAGGTAAATCCAGACCTATGGGATATTTCTGCAAGCACTATAGGTTCTGGCAGTTCAAGAGGGAGGGGTGAAGGTTGAGGAATATTTTTGAAGGTAAGCTGCACTACTGTGAGAACTTGATTTCTCATAAGCTTATCTTTGTGAATTGATAGGGCTCAACTGCTAGAAATAGTCAGCATGTAGCAAATTCTTAGGTTTTGGAGCAGGGTTGTAATTTTTGGGCTTTTTTGGCAGGGTGCTGAGGTTTTTTGTGATCTCCTTGTGATACTTAAGATACTATTTTGAGTTGAATAAAAATTATGTTATAACATATGTCATCCTTTTTGTAGGTATGGAAGAGTTAATTATGTGCTGGCTCGAAGACTTGAACTTCTACGAGAAGTTGGGCGGTTACAGGAGAGTCTTGGAGTCCCAGGAGATGTATCTTACACTTGTGAAACAGCTGGCCACTTTTTCTTATACCAAGTAAGGACTGAAATACTTCTCTAGAGACTGTATGACCTAAATACATTACAAAACACTTTGTAAAACTTGCAGTGATTTTTTCAGAGTTGAGAGTAAAAGCAAGAAGCATTTTCCTTGGTGATTCACAATACAGTAACAGCTAAAGTTAGAATTGCAGCATGACTTGCTTGTGTTGCTATTGTTTTAAATCCTGCCTGTTGACTCACCAAATCATTGCTGCCCTTCATGAATGCTGGCAAAGATTCTAACCTGGAGCTTCTCCTTCAGATAGGAAAATCTGTGGGCTGCTTATATTTTGGACAAGCATTAGGGCAGCTACTTGATGGTCCTGATAGGAGGCTTTTATAGCATTAAATGCCAATGTGTAATGAGATGTACAGTGTACAAAATGGTATGTTGCATGTCCCTCATTTCTTCTCCATGTATTTTTCAGTGACGTGGTCTACATTTGCAATTAGTATTGCATAAGGAGACTCACAGAGTGGTACTGAGGTCTGAATGCACATACTGTGTATGTTTTTACAGAGGTGACTCTGGGCTAGTGTTAGTGTGGACTTAAACATTACATGGACATTAGGTGTTAAAGAGTGTGAGGAACACTGCTAGAGGTCTTCTGGTTCAGTTTCCTCCTAAATAAATCCCACTTGGTATTTAAATCAAAGTAATGTAAGTGGAGATAATGAAAAGTTTACTTCTAAATTTACTTCCTGACATGAGGTCAAATGCTACGTAAGACGTACCTTCTGTAATAATTTTTTAATGCTATGCTGCAAGCATATACATTGCCAAAACCTTTATTATACAAACCCACTCTGCTTTGTCCTAGGTAATGTCTCGTTGGGAGGAGTATATCAGTAAAGTGAAAGTTAAAGGGGGAAAATCGCCAGATGTTGCAGATGTCTCCAGTTTCTTTCCTTTTCACCAGTATTTTGCAAATGCTCCTCAACCAGTTTTCAAAGGCAAATCATATGAAGAAGATATGGAAATTGCTGAAGGGTGTTTTAGACATATTAAGAAAATATTCACTCAGCTTGAGGTAAGACATATAACTGTTAAAAGTGAGTGAATCTGACTAATCCTGTAGAAAAACTTTACACGGTTCCAAAATTCTCATTTTCCCTACATCCTAGAAGAAATATACGTGTCTAGGCAGCTTCATTACTTTGCAAGGTGAGAATTTCCACCTTTGAGTAATATGGGTGTGTTACACAGTAGGGGCAAGAGTTTAGTCTTTTTTAGTTGGATTGTGGAAAGTAGCCATTCTGCATCCATTTTCACTGATGAGGTTGAAAGGATTGGTGCACCTATCACTGCTCCTCTGATCTTCACAAGGTCTTTGTATTTACAGTGAATTGGCTTTAGATAACCTAAAAGTAACTGATTATCTTCAGGTTTTGCCAGAATTGCTTAAGAGGCTATTGAAAGTTAGGGTAAAGGTGATTTGTGTATCATTTCATTATATTGACTGTAATGGTCTTTCTACTACTGAATTTGATGTGATGGTAGGATGCAGTAAAGTAGGAAACAAGAAGATACAGTAAAAGAAAATCTTGGGGTATTATTGGGAATTATTTGAGTATTTGTCACGATTTCTGCAAATTTGTATGTACATACAGGTTGGAAGAATTCTTTGATAGGTTTTTCCAAGATTGTTTTTCAAAATATGCTAAACGTGGAAACCACAACAAATTATTCAGATGGGATTGTTAACCTTGTTTAATTATATTAAGAAGATGGCCACATAGTTTGAGGAAATTCATTTTATGTGATATTTTTTCATATTCTGACTTTCAAGACTTATCTTTTGTCCTCCTTAGGAATTCAGAGCATTTGAACTTCTCCGCAGTGGCCTGGATAGATCCAAATATCTGTTGGTGAAAGAAGCAAAAATCATTGCCATGACTTGTACTCATGCTGCTCTGAAGCGACGTGACCTGGTTGAATTAGGTTTCAAAGTAAGGAATATACTATTGTTATCTTACTAGTAGATTTTGGTGTTGGCTCTTCCTTATCCCCCACCCCATATGAATCTTTTTATCTGCCCCAAATCTAGGCAACTAGATTATTTAGAGTTGTATTTTTTTACCTGTATGTTTCAATTTTTTAATTCTACTGAAGAAAAATATAAGTTCTGTAAATAAAATATTAAATCACTTTTAAGTTATTCTATATACAAAAAATGCTTAATAGTGCATTTTTTAAAAAGTCAGTTTTGCCATATTACATGATAAACAGCAGCAATAGGATTAATAAAATAGAGGCAACTAGAACTGGGTAGAAAAATATAGCTTTTATAGCTTTGTTTACCTAAAAAATTAACAATTTGAGGAAACATAACTATGATGCAATGCTTTTTTCACTCTGCAGTGATAACTATAATTATTAATTTAGTACAGTCGATATTTCTGACAAAAGGCAACCATCAGTAATTCTTTCAGTATTATTTTTCACTGATCATGTACTGTATTGGATCACAAAATAGCTCCTCTTCAGCTTCAGTGCAGAGATACCAAATTAGTTTGCACCACTGCACAAAGCTTTTCTCCTGTGTGTTATGGCATACAGGAAGCATGTAATATAATTCAGTCATGGATTCCTTCTCAGTATAAGCCCTGACTGGTACAGAGAGATCTGCCATTGATGTAGTAGGACTTCACCTATTTGGCAATCCTGATGTTTTGCCTATAAGGTGAAATCCTGCTCTAACTGTCCCACCCAGCAAAATTTGATGGAGTAATAGATGCTTTCTTTTGGTAGGCTGAATAAATACGTTAATTTCTGTTACTGTGTTTATGGACATCTCTTTTTTTTTTTGCCTTCAGTATGACAACATCTTAATGGAAGAGTCTGCTCAGATTCTGGAGATAGAAACCTTTATACCTCTTCTGTTGCAGGTTAGACTTGAAACATAAAAGATCTTTCAGAAAAAAAGATAAATACGACTGTGTTCTTGAACAATATTGAATATTAAAATGAAAAATATCATATGCGGAAAGTAACCCAGAACTGATATTTGCTAGTAAGAACTTTCACATTGATTATGAAATTGTGAAATTATTTTATTCAATGAAGTAGGCATCTTACAGTTTTTTTTCAAACTTTTAAATGACCACTGTATAACCAGATGCATCTGACAGGTGAGGAAAAATAGGTATATGTAAGAAATGCAGAAACTGAAGAGTTTGTGTAATTAGATTAGATCATTTCACCATGGGGATATGTTCTGGGGGATATTCCATGACCTTATTTATGTGAGGCATCCAAAGAGTCCTTGAAAATTGAGTGGGCTTTTATTTTAACAAAACTTAAGGATCTGGCCTTCCAGAGTAGCAGTACTTGATTTCTTCAATTGCAATTCAGTGAGAAATTTTTAAAAACATTTTTGAGGGGGCTCTTTGTCCAAGATTAAAATGGCTGATATGTACAGAACAGCTATATTGAATGCTTGGACATCTCCAAAGGAGAAACTATCAGGAGCGGGTAAAAAAAAAAAAAAGTTCCGTCTTTTTGTCATTTTTATTCTTGCCAATAAAAATTATTTCCATCCTCTTACTTTCACTTTCATACTAAGGCATTTTCAGGCTTGAAGTATTGTACAGTCCAGAGTTAAGTTTTCATTCCTTGCTGTCTGATCAGAAACAACTTCAGAGCTCTTTGGCTTCAAGTGGCAGAAAAAGAACTTTACGTTCTGTCTCCAACAGTGTTCCCAAGGGGAAAGGGAATTATCACAGGAGTGTGTAATGAGGATCTGACAGCTGGAAGTCTCCAGGATGCTAATTGTGAAGAGCATTCAGTCTAAGACCCAAGATGGGAATTGGTTAGGGGCTCATCCTGGTCATGGAAGAAGCCATTTGAGAATAACGAAAGTAAACAGATGGAAACACATAAACTACAGAGACACTTGAAAGGCAGGTTCAGTTTTGCCTCAGACATCTGAGCACTAAAAACTGTTTCAGATGCTTCATATTCACTACCTCAGAATCCAAAAAATAAAGTTCAAAGGACATTTCTGGGGTAGCTACTGCTACTGTGTAGTAATTGGGTTTTGGGCTTTTAAAGCAATATAATATGATATTTATTCCAATATTTCTCTACGAATTTTAGTAGGTAAAGGTGCTTATTTTATAAGGAAAGAGACTTTTTATTTACAGTTCTACTCTCTTATTGGGTGGAAGCTAGTAGTCTTTAAAAAGACTGCAGTTCAGTGTAGCTTAAAAACAAATGTTGAAGGGCTTAGACAAAGGCAGGCAATGTGAGTCTTAATGTGTTTTGAGTGCCTTGATTGTACTGTAATAGTTGCTGTAGTGTAATTCTTCAATTCTAGAACCCCCAGGATGGATTCAGTCGTTTGAAGCGGTGGATTATGATTGGTGACCATCATCAATTGCCGCCAGTCATTAAGAACATGGCTTTTCAAAAATACTCCAACATGGAACAGTCTCTTTTTACACGGTTTGTTCGTGTTGGAGTGCCAACTGTTGATTTGGATGCACAAGGAAGAGCAAGAGCAAGGTAAGACACAAAATCCTTAGTCTAGCTTGTAAGAAAGTAACAGGTTCAAAATGAAGGAAGGGCACATACAGTTACAGAAACTGTTTTTTATTGTTAGGACAGGACTTTGCAAAACTGGAATTTAGTTGTTTTGTTCCATTAATTTCAGCTTAGACTAGGAAGGCAGATTTTACTTTTCTGAAATGCAATCAGATTAATTTCTTCATAGTTACTTTTATATAGCAGTACTCTGCTGTTGCATGAGTACTTTAATGAAAATTATATTCAAAGGTACTTAATGATCTTAAGTGCTTATTTTACAAATGAAACTTTGCAGGAGCTTTCTTTTCTAAATTGACATTTAGTATGTTCAAAGTTAAATAAAGATCTGATTTATTTAGCATTGAATATATAATAATTCCCTTAAAGTCTGTAAAAGGGTGCTTTTCAGGAGTAGTATTTCAGGAGAGATGCATCCAGAGATTGGACACATCCAGATTGTCCTCACAAAAATATAAAGCCTTTTTTATATTCAAAATATTGCTACACTGTAGTGTAATAGCTTTTCTTTTTTATCTATGTATTTGTCATTTCACTGTGATAATTTAAATACCAGATTTACTGGTTGTATAAATTGTATATTTGTAGTGCCATGTTAAGAAGGAAAAATAAAACCAAATAAGAGAAAATTACACCATATAAAATCTTGCTACTCTAGGTTTAGTTTTAAGTCTTTATTTTAAGCATAAAGTGTAGTGAACAATATGAAGGATAACTTCATTTTTTTTCATGTAGGAAATGTTTGGAATCTGGAATATTATTTTTTGGTCTTACGCATGGCAGTTCAGTATGATTTTTTAAATGAAAATTTTATTTGAATGTGGTAGTAAATAGAGTTTATTTTATAAAATCTTAGTGAACTTCTTGGTGATAACAGAGCAGAACTCCTTCACTTCAAGTAATTTCTTAATTGAGGATTTTTTGTCCATACTTCCTATGCTTTGTCTTTTTTGATCACAGGTAGCTTCCCCCTGAACTATCTGCTTCTTAATCTGGTCTGGATATTGTGCATTTGTGAATGAGCAGTTACTATTACTGTCATTTTGTTAGTATTGCTGTCCCTGTAAATATCAGCAATAATTCAGAATTGGGCAGATATTGTTTGTTCGGGTTCATGTCTTGTGTTAATTATTAGGCAATGCACAAAATAAGTAAGGAAATCAATTTCTTTTACTGTAAGAAGCCTTACCACAGTTAATGCAGAAAATACTTTTTTCCTTATTCGTTCTGTTTTGTACAGAAACATTAATATTCCTGAAGTTTTGTTACTCCTGAAAATTTTTGCTAGAATTCTTGGAAAATTTGTATCTTGATCAAGAGGAACAGACTTAAACCTGAGTGTGCCACATTGGTATGGCATCTGAGGTTTTCAGTGGGAGAGAACAAAACAGAATCACAACCTAAAAACAATATTGCTGGATAGATTGAGTGTGTTCATTCAGGTATGTGCGGGCTGCCTGGCAAATGATTCCTTTCACTGAAAACCTACAGAAGCACTAATCTCATATGCATCTGAGCTGTTCTGACTGAGTTCAAGAGCCTGCTGTAACTCACTCTGTGGTGTGTGTCTGTGTGGTTTTGAGCAGTTTGTGTAACCTCTACAACTGGCGCTACAAGAACCTGGGTAACCTGCCCCACGTGCAGCTTCTGCCAGAGTTCAGAACGGCCAATGCTGGCTTTTTGTATGACTTCCAGCTTGTCAATGTAGAAGACTTCAATGGTGTAGGAGAGTCAGAGCCCAATCCTTATTTCTATCAGGTAAGGGAAGTACTGCATGTGTAATTTATTAACCTCAGTGGGGCTTGTTAGAGCTGCAATGAAGACAGAGTATCAAAAAACACAGTTCATGTTCTCAGATAATTATGTCATGTGTGTGATTTTTTTCCTCCTTTAATGAGTTTTGTATGTTGAAAATGAAACATTATGTTGGGGCTTTTGCTCACTGAATGACTTTGATATCTGTTTTCTCATTGTTACGGGAGGGATGAGACTTGGTGTCATTCATTACAAAACATCATTTTGACCTAAGGCAAATTAAAGTCCATTGTAATTCAGCTGTAATGCCATGATAGTGAAATAAACACTAGCACATCCCCTAAACACAAAGAATTGAAGTTTGCTTGGTAGCTCATAACTGAGTTTGAAGAGTAACTGTGTTGATTCGATCTGTATATAGGAATGCTAAAATGCCCATTCATAAAAGAATGAAACTACTAAAGTATAAAAGTGCTGCTAATAATATACATAAAAAGGCATAGAGATGTTGAGAATGAAATAAATTGCCAAAAAACCTTAGTCTTGGAGTTTCTCAACTAAGTTTTCAAACTCTGAAGTAAATTTTGAAGTTAAGCCATCAACAACAGTCTCTATTTCTCTTAAATTAGGAAAACATTTTACACTCGGAATGAGATACTTCTATTTTCAGTCTTTTTATTTTTCTTGTTTTAAAAACTGGTGAAACAAACTATGGTGCCTAAAATAGCAAACTTGGGCTTTGGAAGAGTTAGAGCTGGACCGATGTGCAAGTTAAGGAGTTTAATTGAAACGTGGAATTAACACCTTATATTTTGCTTAATGTTATGGAAAGCAAACAATATATTTTATGATGATAATATTCATGTTCATTTTTCCCCCTGAAGATCACTAAGACTTACGTGAATCTATATTTTTTAAAAGGTATGAAATATATTCATAGGTTTTGCTTGGGTACTTCTCAATACATTTCAGTACAAATCAGTATGCTGCTAAGGAAGAAAGCAATGGTAAATTATAATCCACTTTATCCCATTGCTAGATTGAGGATAGAATTGTTTGGAGAGATTATTTTGATTTTGTTGTTGAAACTGTAGCATTCAATTAGTAAGAAGTTTTCCAGTGAAACATAAAAAACTGAAAGGAGTGCCTGCTAGTGAGCACTGCTTTAGACCACTCTTTGGCTAAAGAAGATTAAGAGCACTGACATGAGGACACAGAACACACTTCTCATTATATCAGTACTCTCATGTGCATACTCTTCTAATACTTCCTAGCATTACTTTTTTTTTTTTTGTGATCTTGATAATTGAACAATATCTAGCAGAGTATGTTGGTTTTTCATGAGATAACAGATTGCTGTAATGTATTATTTCTCTTTGTCAATTTGGGCTTTTCTTTCCAGAGTTAAAGAGGATTAAAATTTGTAGAATAGCTTTACACCCACAGGTGTTTGATACGCCTGGCAACTGCATTTTCCAAGTAATGCAGAGCCCACTTAGTAAGAAAAAATAAATGAGGCTGGTATGTCCTGCCTATTCAAACATACGCCAAGTGGGGATAAAATTCCTTGTATAAATAGAGCAGGAGTAAATGTCAGCATTTGAGAACAACTTTTTAACCTGAAAGATAATTTTTGTTGACAGAAAATGGATTTAAATAGGCTATGAATAACTTCAGTCTGGAAATAGAACAAAGCTTCCTGTAGCCAGAAGAGTGGTACTTTGGGACAGTCTCATGAAGTAATGACAGAGAGAGAAAGTTATAATATACAAAATAACAGCTGCTAATTTGTAATTGAATAGGATGATCTGCAGTGGAAATAACTGGATTTGATAATCCAGATGTCTGTCTCCTAATTAATACTTGAAAGGACTCTATTTATGCAAGTTCAACTAGTTGTTACGTTCAGTTTACTGGGGAGTAGTCATTGCAGCTTTTTGGGCTGACTGGAACTTTTGAGTAAATATTGCAAAGTTTCAATAATTATAACAATTATATTGGTGTACATATTTTTAGCAGTTCTCTGAAAAGGAATGAGAATGAAGGTATTAAACCTACTTGCAGTTCTTTTATTCTTTCAAAATGTCTTGTATGAAGCGAACCAAGAATTGTCAGATGTAGGGACGTTTTTCTCAGCACTAAAATATTTGTCTAAATACCCAGCAATGTCACAGATAATATTCTTTCTAACCCTACAAGCTGAATAACCCTTCTTTTGTCTTTTTATTCATGTATTTTTTCTTTTATTTTAAACTTTAGAATCTTGGTGAGGCAGAGTATGTTGTGGCAGTCTTCATGTATATGTGCCTGCTTGGTTATCCTGCAGACAGGATAAGTATCCTGACAACATACAATGGACAGAAACACCTGATCCGTGATGTCATTAATCAGCGATGTGGAAACAATCCTCTGATTGGACGACCAAACAAGGTGACTTGGAAAATATATTAGTCATTGGATGGAGTAGTTCTGATTTCTGTGTTTTTAAATCGTCATATTGCAGATCATGCTAATTTAAGCTATACTTAAACAGCTGTCTGTGGAAGTATTTCCTGTTTAAACACATATTAATGAACCTACATTCTATAGAATTTCAAAAATTAGTGCCCTTGTTTTTGCCTGTTGATAATTTCACAGAGTGAAGTCGGTGAAGGTGAAAAGATTCCAGGAGTATGGGACAAAATAACTTTTTTTGTCATTTATTTGTCGTCAATAATAACAGTGTTCCCTGTAATCACATCTTTAGAAAGATCCACCCAGAATGGAAATTATTTGATAGAACGTGTGATCACAAATCTAAAGAAACAAATAATATAGTCATAAATGTCTGATGCTAATTCTACAGGTTAAAACTGTATGACAAAGTTAATGGCTTTCTATAGTCTTGGTATTAGCACCCCACTTCTAGCTGTCTGAATTTAAACAAAAGGAAGTAAAAGAAACAGTATACAGTCAGACCAAAGCTCCTCCCAACATATTCCAGAAAAAAAAAAACAGACTTCTTATTGGAGGCCAACTAAATCAATTAAAGAATTTTCTTTTCTCTTCTCTCTTACTGCGATCTCAGTCCAAAGTTGATGTTAAAATTTTGGTGTCATGTTTTAATTGAAGTAGCAAAGATTAACCTATAGAGGTTTTTTCTTATTTTTTAATTGTCTAGGTGACAACTGTGGACAGATTTCAAGGCCAGCAGAACGATTATATTCTCCTTTCACTCGTGCGTACCAAAGCTGTAGGCCACCTTAGGTATGTAAAAACATCTTGTGGTGCCATAGCAGTACTTGTACTCTGTATCAGATACAGAAATGTTTATAGTACATTATACAAAAGTTTATGTTGTATGGGTATGTAGCAGAAATGAACTTCAATGCTATGTATATAATGAAGTCCAGACAGACTTCCTTTTATAGCTGTCTGGTACCCCTTTCTCAACCACTTTATCCTTTTGTAATGCCTCTTACCCTATAATTAGTTTATTTTGCTGCAGATAGGCTGACCTTTGTTTCAGCCTTGTAGAATGATAGGACTGTAGTATTTGTTGAGCAAATGCAGGCTTAAATTTTCTCATAGATCCTTTCCTGTAATAGAAATTTTTATTTATTTTACATCAGAAGGGTTTGATCGTTGCATAAGTTCCATTATTGTAATATTATTGCATGTTTGTAGTTTTAAATGTTTGCACTTTCAGTTTGGGATGTGATGGAGGAAGACTTATCTAATCTTAGGTAGATAAATGAGTTACCAGATTCTTCTTTAGTTTTTCAGGTACAGAAATGCTACTAGGATTTTTTTCTCAATGTTTATTCTCGACTTTACATCTGAGGTGTAGGAAGATACTAGAAGGGGGTTTTTCATAGTGCTATTGGTACAGTGAACCAATATATTTACAGTTCTATATAATGGTACCAGGATTTGCTTGTTATTGAAACAATATGTAGGGAAAAAAACTAAAGACAAGATAGTGTTTTGGCAGATGATTTTATATTTCTTTTAATTAAGACTTCTGTGTACTTCAAATTATTTTTATTGCAAGTGTGTCATTGATGAAAAAACATGATTGATTTTGTTTTCTGAAGGGATGTCCGACGATTAGTCGTTGCCATGTCAAGAGCCAGACTTGGACTTTATATCTTTGCAAGGGTATCACTATTTCAAAACTGTTTTGAACTAACTCCAGCCTTCAGCCAGCTCACAGCTCGACCACTTCACCTCCATATTGTTCCCACAGAATGTTTTCCAACAGCAAGACAGGTAGGAACAGCTGCACTGGATTTTGGTATCTGTGATGAGTGTTTGTGGTTTTGAGTGGACTGTAAGAGGTGAAACTTTTTCCTATGCTGGACTGGTGTATCTGCTTCTTGGCATTGGACCAGGCTGTCCAGGGAAATGATGCAATCACTGTCCCTGGAAGTATTTAAAAAAAGTTGTGGATGTGGCACTTGATGGTACAGTTTAGTGATGAACTCAACAAAGTCACTTGATGATTGGGTTTTGTTGATATTAGAAGTCTTTCCCAACCCTCATGATTCTATGATTGTATGAATAACTCGCTGGGTTTATCTTTTGTCATGATACACATCAGCTGGTTTTAATTGATGTTTCCACAAAAGTTAATTATCAGTATAACGTAAGTATCAGTAACTGTTGTGCCTGGTTTTTCCTGAGTTCTGCCTGTGTAAATGATTCAGTATTTTTCTTTTGTGATCAAAATAATTTTTTAGTTTTAAATGGTTTCAGTTCTGTTATGAAACAAAATAATGTTGTCTCTCAAGCAAAGCTACATAAAGCTACTCATTTCTCATTTAAAGAGGTAAAATTACATGTAACTGAGTAATTCAGGATTACGAGGTTTTTTTTTTCTCTTGAAATTGGTTCCAGTATCATAAGAGTCTTGCTTCTGAGCTAGGTTCATAAATACAAAAATGTAATTTGTAATACTGCACTAGATCTTTAGGGAAAGCTTTGTGTTGAGAATCTAAGCACAGGGCACACAGAGCAGGATGCTAAATGAAGAAACAAAGGAGCATATCCACTTTGCTTTCTGAAGCTTTGAGAAGGGATGCCTGTATGCACCGAAAATTCAGTTACAGATCTTTCCCTGGTCTTAAATGCTGTTGACAAGTTTGGGAGGGAGCCCTTTCAGTTGAAACTTCCAGATCAGCTATGCAACAAGAATGCAATGAGCATGGTCACTGAGTGTGAGCAAGGAGCTGGGCTGCGACAGGCAAGAGATTAAATCCTAATCTGATCATAAACAATTTGTGCCTTTAATATGTTAAGTTACTTGAGTCCAAAATGTACTTCATGGAGCAAGAGTCAGAACCCATCCTCTCCTTTTGAAGTTTTTTCTTCAGGCTGCAGAATCATGATTAATCCAGTTCCCCAAAATACAAGACTTGTGCTTCTGAAATTTCACCAATTTTTTTTTTATTTGAAAAGTGTTATTTAATTTCTCAGGGCTTTTGACTTCTAATATAGTTAAATAGCCTTTGAATGATGATTGTTTTGCTTTGTTTGCTGAATGTCAACTTTTTCCCCCTTCCTTAGAATGGAGAAAGACCAGCTCACCAAATACACGTTATTAAGAACATGCCCCAAATGGCCAACTTTGTGTACAATATGTATATGCACATGATACAGAGTACACGCCACCATCAACAGGTAAGGGCCTTCTAACTTTTGGAATGCATTTAAAATAATTTTTCAGTGAGAAGCTGTTGAGATTTAAGTCTCTTTCTGTTATATTTAAAATTCAAGAAGTGTTTGTGACTGCAAGTGAGAATATTAAGATTTTTTAAAATGTAGCAAAAGCTGTATCTTCTAGTTGTTTAAGCCCTAATTTAAGGCCACACACCTATCAGTAATTGATGACAAGAGCATTGATGGCTCTGTCTGGGCCAAAAATACTACTCATTAATACTTAACTAGTATGTCCAGTATTAATTTGAAAGGAACTTGTGTGTTGTGTTTCAGGTAAGTGAGGGATTTCAGCCAGTGGGATTATAACACCACTGCATGGTGTAATAATAAAGAGAAAGACCAGATCATGTCTTGAAACCATTTTAACCCTGTTAAATCACCCTATTGTCCAGGTTGGTTTGCAGCTGTAGTGGTTTTTGTTCTGGAGCAATTTTTTTCAGCCCGACTTCAGCATCAAGCAAAATTGCATGGGGTTGGAAGCAGTTGTAGGCACTTCTGTACCTAATTTTGTCAGTGTTTAATGCCTGAAGCAGAATTCAGAATGCAGCAGAAAGTCTTTGTAGTCTCATGTAACTGATTGGAGCATTAAGGTAGCTTAGACAGGATACTTACCTAGAGGTAGTTAAACCAAAAGGGTATGGTCCTAAATGCTACCCCTCAACTGCAGCAGCTTTCACTCAGTGTCTGGGGTCTGTCATGTTTATATTACTTTATATTACCTATATATATTATTCTTCATATATTATATAATACCTATATATTGCATTATCTATAATTTATGCTTTCATGGTACTCTGAAGTTCCCTTATTGGTTTTTTTGCTCTTCTGAAAGATTTCCAAAAGTGGACAAAATTTATGTGAAAGGACACTACTTACTATGTATTAGCTGACTGTGGGAAGAGAGTATGAACATGGCTGTCCTTGAACAGATAGTCTAAGAAATCTAGGTTCTGTTCTTTAATGCAAGGATGTCTCTGTCACATCCTCTTCCTTTTTTTCTTTCACTTCTACGTTTCATCTAAGATGGAACAGTGTAATCAGTAGGGATCAGAGCCCAAAACTTTTTCTTTAGCCAAATGTCAGACTTTCAGATAGAAAATTTATTTTTCTCTGCAGTTCTTACCCAGTGACTTCTGGATTTTATTTATATTTCTGAGAGAAAGCTTCAGCCAAATTTCAAGTGTTTTGTTACCCAGAAAAAACCTTTTCCAGGCTGGTTGGACAGAGAGGATACTTTCTCACTATTTTTGAGAAATGCTGTAATTACCTGTGTGCTATAAAGAAAAGGGGATATACAAATAGGATGCTACTAGTATTTCTTCTGACTGTAAGTTTTTTAGTAGTAGTGAAGTAAGCTTACACTGGATTTTTTGAAACCCAGTCCTATAGGCACCTGACAAGACTTGCTTTGAAGCCAGTTTGTCTAGAATAGTTGGAGATCTTTCAACCATGCAAAATGTTATGTGATGAGAATTTAGTAGATTGTACAGTAGATTGGCCACATTTAGGTGTAAATGAATAGCCCTGTCAAAACAGGGAAGTGTATACATGTCCTGAAAAGCAGATGCTAGCATCTAAATTTTACCAAAAAGCATTTGCTTGACACTTTAATCAAATATGGACCCAGTCTCCTGCTAGTACCTGTTAGTCTTTTTTGGCATCCTAATCTTATCCATTGCTAGCTAAAATTAGTTACAAAACTGCTTCTTTCCTACTGTGACAATGAATCACATTATCCTTGCAGGAGAAGCCAAGAAGTGAGCTACTGAAAAAAAGCAAAGCTGGCATTAAATTTCTTTTATTCTGTTCAGTACAACATAATTATCTTCCTTTTCCTTTACACTAGTCTTTGCAAGTAGTTGTCACAAAACACAACATGCATCTAAGTCACAGAAGTCTGAGTTTGTCTCATACATCACGAATGTATTTTTGTAAGATCTTTGGTTTGGAACTACACTTTCCTGTGCACAGATGGTTACAGAGACTAGTCTGATAACTTCAGTCTATAGAAAATGCTTTTTATTTCTCTTCTGGTAATCATAATTGATTTATAGATTTGCCTATGCAAATTTGTAATATTAGTGTCATCCAATTGAAGGTAAAACTTCACTGTAATTGACAACCTCATTTGTCATGTGAAAAAAGTTGCCTTTTGAGCAAAACAAAGCTAAACAATTGAGTTTTTCAAGATTGCATTTCATTAAAATGATCCAAAATACCCTAAAGGAATATCCATCATGTCATTAAATAATGTCAGGCTGCAAGAGGTGTGAGTGTTTCTGTTCAGCCTGGAGTTATATAGCATTCATCCATACTCTTCAGCTCAGTGCATTGCTGATATTTTTTTGTCCAGTTGTGTTAGTTGGCTACCATTCCAGCCTATAATGTTTTGGAAACTACTTCTTTGGTTGTTAGCAGAACACTTTGAATACACTAAATTAGTTTTTCAAAAGTGTTGTGTGAAAATATTTAAGCATTGTTTAACTGTTAGTGAAACTTGAATTGTTCTACATTTACAGCTGTGCATGAAACTTGTGTAAGTACAGATAACATTCACATAGTCTTTTATAAGCTGTTGCAAGGGGAAATTTTGGGTATGAGTTGTTAGGCCTGTTGAAGGCATCAAAAACCAAGTTAAACATATCTAGGGGTTTGAAATGGTAACAGATGAAGTTAGGGTAGAAATATGCATATGGCTCCCAGTAGAGATTTACCATAACCCTATTACTTGTCTGAGTGCATGGGATAATGAAATGTTTTCTGTCCTTGAGTTGGAGCACCCTCATTTCTGGAAAAAAAATGTATCTAAGATGATTATATTGTGATCATTATTCTAATTTTTTTTTTTTCTGTAGGAGTGAAGTGTTTGCAAATATTTATGGTTTCTAAATTTTAAATGTTTGTTGTTAACTTGTTATCTAATGCAAAATCCTAAATAGATTAACAGTTCAAACTAAAGTGTAAAAACCTAAAATCTTTCCTTTTTCAATCCAGCATTTACTGCCCCCACCTGCCATGATTGAAGAACCAGAACCAACACAAACTGGAGAGACTGAAGTAGAAGGTGAAGGTCAGGGCATGCAGGAAGATGCAGCAGAAGAAAATGAAGTAGTGGAAGAAATGATGAAGGAAGGAGAATTGAATATGGATGAAATGGTTGAACATCGAAAAATGCCAGAACACCCTGGAAGAGACAGTGATAGTGGAGACAGTGAACCTGAGAATGAGACTGAAAAGTGAATCCTTGTCCTTAATGCATTTTGGAAAATTGACAGGGAAAAAAGCAGTTAGAAAAATAATTGCTATTTTTACATTGACTTTCATTAAATAGTTGCCTGTGTAATACCTGTTTGGTATATTTTTCACTGAATACTTTGTGGACAAGCAAGATGTTTGGCAAACATTCTATTGAGTTCTTGTCACTATTGGTAATGTAATTTGTTTAATGGCCTCAAATTGTATGCATTTTCCTTTTGATAAGTTGTTCAGTAAAGATGCTTTTTATACCAGTTTTGAATATTTGACTCTTAATTCAGTCACCCATTAAACCTCACTAAGTATATTCAATATTGGTCAGACATGCTTTGTAGCTTCCTTAGTATTTTGTCATGGAGAATTCCTTATGCAGAGCTGTGAGTATACACTGTGATGGTATTTTAGGCATAGGCTCAAGTTCATTAAGATATTTGATTGTATATCAGAGAAACATGAATTGTCATGGGACTTTGAAGTGATCAAAAGCTTTATTGAATTTTGAGCTTACTGGATTCTCAGGATTTCAAAAGCCAATGTACTTGTAGCAATTTCTCATCATTGACTTCTAATGTTTTTAATTTATTATTCTTTACAGAAAGAGGAAGGATGCAGCTTTTCAGCAGCACTGGGTTCTAAAGTAGTATTTTGAAATAAATTTCTTTTGCTTGGAGAAAACACAGTAATTGCCCAGGCTAAAGCCACATGAGGAAGAAAAGTGAAAATAGTTCCCTGATTGCAGGATATGTAAAGCATACAATATGACATAATGGTTGAGTGGGGTTTTTATAGGGTAACTTCTGAGTATTTACATTTCATAAAGTGATCAGAGAAAGGATTTGTCCCTGATTCATTATGAATACTCGCCATGGTGTCAAATTAGTCAGTGGTTTAATGAGACTTAGGAATTTCCAAGTAGATTTTCAAACACTGCAATAGCCATAGAACACCTTTTGTTGGCAAAGGGAAAACTCTTGGCTTTGAAATGTTGCAATTGTGAAGCTGCCAGATGGACTTGCTAGAATGTTTAGAGAATAATTAACTCCCAAGGATTTTGAACAGCATTGAAGTTTTTTATTTTTCTTAATATTTTAGAAGTATAGTACAGGAAAAAATAGCATCAAGCTTAATGTATGCAAAGCTTCATGAAATGCATCTCTTGCATATCAGTCTGTGCATGCTGGGGTCCCATCTCCCCCTCCCCCTGAAATCATTCTATTCCCCTCTCTCAGAGGGGAGCTCAGGAGTAGCAAATCTGAGTACTTGCCTTTGGTATGCAGTGTTCTTTTATGTTCTTCCTTTGCTGAAATGAGGTTTTCTTGAACAAGAAACAGTAATGCAGAATTTGTGTTCTATCCCTGCATGGTTTGATTTAAGGGTGTGTACAGTTAATTACTGAATTGCCTGCCTTGGAAGAATGAATTGTGTTGAACATAGGGGTATTAAGTTTCATGCAGTAATAATTGTGTTCATGGAGAATTGAATCAACACTCAGCCTTCAGGCCACAAGCAACTAGCTCGGATGAGGGTTGTCATTTAATGTGCAGCTTTCTGAGGCACCAAGCACCACCTGTAAAGGAAGTGGAAGGTTTTGTTGAGGTAACTTGAGCAGAGCAGGTCATTTATCCTTAATGCAATCTCCCACCTGTTAAACTTGACTTTTTTCAGAGGCATGGGGGCAATAGGAGAACATTTTTTCAGGAATTTGGGCAAATTGTGTCTGTTCTAGCAATGGTTGGAAAGTTCTTGAAGCTTTGCTTTGGAGTGTGAGGTTGAGTTTGGGGCCTTTTAGTTCCAAAGCTTTTTGTTCTGTTTTTAATTTTTGGTAAAGGAGGAACTTAGTATTTTCCACCAAAACAGTTTTTTTATGATTGATCTGCATTTTCTTTCAAGGGAGAAGTGAAGGAGTCTAAAACTGTAAATTTGATCTACATGGTTTGTTTTCTAATGGCAATAGTTGCTTAGGATTTAGTATGTCTATTTAACAATATCTAGTTGTTAAACTAAATGTATTGAAATTTAAAAATACACACAAATTTAGTTACTTTAAAAAGACAAAATCTTTAAATGAACAAAACAATTGTTAAAATAGCTTTTAAAACTTTCCTTTTTAAGCATTATTGCAAAGATGATTATTGCAGTGCATGAAAACCTAATGAACAAAATTAAAATCTTTCTGAGGGCAAGATCCTCTAAGGGTATGAACTGGAGGAAAAGATATAAAATTGCTTTATTTTATTGTTCCAAAGCTATAGAATAAGAAATCCATTAAGGACATTTGAGTGAAGCTGAAGAGCTATTTGTGGTTTTTCTTCATATTTATTTAGCCAACGCTTACATGAATTGTCTCATTTTCCTCTTACACTGAGCCTGTAAAACAACTTAGTTACTACTTTCCAGACTTGCTTAGAGACTGGTTTAGAAACAGCTCAACCCTTGGGTGCTGATGCAGTGCTAATGTAAAAATGATACTGTAAGGCAATGTCCTGTTCATTTCTGTAACAGGCAGAAAAAGACAGGTAAAGAGCAATTTCCTTTGGGTTCTGTCGTCCATATATAGCTGAGATAATGCTATATAAATACAGTTTGGTTTCCATCTGTGACTGAAATAATGCAGTAAGGGCAAGTTTTGTTATTAGCAAAGAAAATGCCTTTCTAGCTCTCAGGTTTGCTTTTGCTTTAGTCTGTATGGACTTTGAAAGGGCTTGGCAAAGGTGGTGGGTAAGTCAGGACTAGAACATTCAGGAACAGTTTTGCCAAGGAGAAAAGAAGGGACAAGTAAATGTAGGACATACAATATATATAATCTGTAACATTAAATATAATAATATATGATAAACTTCTAAAGATAAGGCCTTTGCTTTTTGCTAACCTACACTGTATTTGCATTAGTGCTGTGCACTGAGTACTGCTCTGTGTGTTCACTAAGGCAGGACCTAACTTCCTTTGGAGGGGAAACAAGCACTGGCAATTTCCCTTCCCTCTTGGAATGGATCCTGCCATTTCCTGGGATGTTAGAGGCTATGAATCCTGCAGAAAATTATTTTTATGAGGAGTAGAAATTAAGGGTTTTTTTAACAGAATGGCTTTGCTGATGAGACCAGACAGACCAGATTTCTGAAATCATTGATTTATTTTAAAAGAAGACCAAGAGGTGGTGATGGTCACATGCTGGATAAACATTGTATGGTGACATACAATTCTATTGAAACAATAAGTAGGTAACACTTGAAATCTTGCAGCAAGCAGACAAAAGTCAATGTCCTGGTCAACAAATAAATCACTTCTCCCAGCAATCAAAAAGCTGTGAGTGCTGTTAAGATACATTACAGCATAGTTTCCTTTGCCAAACATGGTAATGCTCTCAGGTGAGATAATCAATAGAAAATGTTTTTGTGGGAGTTTTGGAAGCTGTTTTTATGGCCCTTAGTGTTTCCTTTGCTATGCGGTTTCTCAAGCGTAGCTCTTTCACAATCCTTTTCCTCAAAGTACTGGCTGCTTAGGTACCTCTTGGAAAAGCCAGTAACAGTGTAATGTTCATATGCTATGTTTTCAAAGAATGCTGTTTTCATTGCAAATTGCAAAAGAACTTTCTTGAAAGACTTTCAGGACTGCAAGTCATGAGTTTTCCTAACTTTTTGGGAGGTATCTGAAAAGTACAGTGCTCAAACTTTGAAAACTTGGAAACATAAATGTCTACAAAACTACATTGAAGAGAATTGAAGAGAGAGAAACAATAATTCCAGTTACTCCCTCTCCATTTCTAAATAGTAGTATTTCAAACTAAACACTAATAAGGTAATGAGAAAGTGATTTTTTTTTCCCCACACTTACTTAAAAAGGGATTTTTTTTTTTTTTTTTGCTCCCACTTAGGTAACAAGGACAGATCATCTCTCCAGGCCTTGCTCTGGCAGGGCTTTAGCTTAATCTAAACAATATAAGGGATAATGTAATATGTTGCTATTAAGAAAGATAATGTGTTTTATTTAGCTGCCATTATGATTTTCACTCACCTTGGAAAAGGAGCAAGGGCAAGGATTATTGAATCAAGTAATAGCATTAATTGAGTGTAATAGAGTAGTCTGTTGCTGTATCGCTATGTCTGGAAAATGAGATTCAAAAAGAAGCTGAAGAGAAGTTGTTTCAGCTATGGGTAAGAAACTTTCCAGATTTCAGGTGTTATCTTTCTGCTTTAGAAACACTATCAGAGCAGGGTATGTTTCTGTACAAGTATGTTTTAAGAAAATGTAGACCGAAACAAAAGGTTGAGCCAGCTACCGACAATGACATAGCTCACCTATAGATGTCAGTGAAAAAGCTACATACAATAACACTGCCTGTTTGCTTAACCAAACATTAGAATTTTGTGATTCCAGAGAACAGCACAAAAGAAGCAAGCTGGATTGCCAAATAAGGATCAAGAATACATCAGCCCTGGCACCATTTGCAAGAGATAAAAAGAAGCCGCCCTTATTGCATTTATCAAGTGTGAATTCCTAAATTACTGCAACCCACTGTAAGAGAAGCTCTGCCACGCATCTAGAGACGCTTCAGCATCCTGCTGTGCTAGTCTGACATCTCTTGTGTGTCAAGAGCACTTATTTTTAGATGGGACAGTCGCTAGGGACAGAACGTATCTCAACTACTGTAAAGGAAGAAAGGAAGTAGTTCAGGGGCAGCAGAAGTGGGTAGAAAGAAGCTCAGTATAGAGGCACAAAGATTCTGTTTCTGACCACAAGCCACAGCAGTTTAGGCTTGCCCTATTTTTTCAGTGATTTTTGGCAGCAGCAGTCATGTCCTATTGGGCAATAACCCATTTTCTAAAATGAGACCATGTTTTGCAAGCTGAGTCAGAGAGAGGCGTAATCCACTCACCAATAATCCTCCTCTGATGAGGACACATTCAAGAACACTGAAACAGGACCAGCTGGGATGAAAAAAAGTCCAACTGTGGAAAGGTTTTCTTGCTGTCTGTCACAGACAACCCCTGGAAATGTGATCAGGGTTGAATAAAAAATTGCTGTATTGTAATTATGCAATGTAGTGTATGATCTAAGTTTGAAGAGAACTCATGCAAGACCAAATATTGTCTCTTTACAGATCTGAATTAAACCTAATAATGACTTAAATCTAAGATAAGAAGAGATAATGGTTTTGCACATGAGAAAGATATACTGAAAATTACTATTCTTTGATTAAAATATTTACTGAGACTTAAACAATATTTACTGAAGTCTTCATTAGGAGTTTTGTGGTTTCATACAGATTCTAGAGGAGAATGCTACATTGTTGAGTTCTTGTTTTTCAGAACTGTTTGTTTGTTTTTTTTTTAACTGGTAGCCTACTGTGTATTGATCTGGATTCTCTTATCTCTGTTGATGTGTAGTAGTGAGAAATCTTGTGGAGAGCAAGGCCAGAACCCTTGGTATCCAGTTCAATTCTGTATTATAACTCTGTATCTCAGCTATTGCAACAGATGTTTTGCATAAACTCTAAGTGATGAGCCATGGGTTTTCAAACAGAAAACAAATTACATTATTTGGAAGCTTCTGTGGGATATTGTTTTTGAAAATAATGGGGCTCTAAACATGAGAATTTTCCCAAAGCAATGCTTTTCCCAAAATGTTATATTAATGTCGAATTTGTTGGCCGCTTATTTAAAAACAATCAACAAATAAAAACTGCTCCAGCACTTGCCTTTAATGTATTTTTCCCTTACATGAATTATACATTTTTAGGAAGTCAAGGGATGAATTAGAAAGTGAAAGGTGCAGTATTAAAAAACATCAAAACCGAACAAAAAAAAAATCAACCAATTAAACAAAAACCCCATCTACATCAAAAAAAACACCTCAACATATTTGATTGTTTAAAATTTCTATTGTTTTGTTTGTTGATCCAATTAGCACTGAAAGGAATTTAAAATTTGGAGTTTCACACAAAATGAAAACATCAAACTGTGACCAGCTCTGATCAAATATGTTTGGATGTTGAACCATTCCTGCATTACCACTTGAGCTCTAGTTTTGAAAAATGGCCAACATCTGTGCAGAAGTGGGTGATTTACTATAATCTTCATAAATTTCAAGCTATTGGAATTGTCTTAAATGCCCTGCCTCCCTGTCCTTGTAGAAGATGGAGTATCATACCGTTCCTTTCCTTGTCCACACTGTCCATGTTTGAGGCACCTGCTAGCTCCACTCAGAGCTAAGAAATGCTAAGAAATTTTCACAGGCTCAGTTCTTTATCTCATTTGATCTCTAATGTCCTATGAAGTAATCTTGTTCCTGCTCACACAGATCCTTCAGTGATGGGACAGTTGTCCTGGATTGCTCCCTGCTCCTGCAGTGCTGCCCCGCTGGCGCTCCGTCAGTCTGAGCTGTGATGAGATGAGACACTGGGGACAGCTGCTGCTCCTGACTCATCTCAGTGCTCAGTACCTCCCTGCAACTCTCAGCTGGAACAGCCACTGTAAAGTGGAAACAAGTACTGACCAAACGCAGCAGGTATAATATTTTACATTTTATCCATTGAACCACAAATATCAGTGGAAGTACACGTGCATACCCTGTGTAGTGGTAAATTTACATCAAGCTGATTCTAAAGAGAATCTCTTACCATAAGCAAAAATATATTTAGTTTTGTCAGTGTGAAGCCTGAGATTTTATATAAGGTAAAACCTATTTTGTAAATAATTAGTTTAAATCAGATTTTTCTATTTAATTTCATTATAAGGAACCATGAGTGAATATATACCCATGCTTTCTTTCTATGTAAATATGCAAAAAACCTTTCAATTTAAACAACATAAAAGGGTTTGTCCACAAATTTAAACTTATTCTATTTGCATTTATTTTATTATATTTAGAAATTATGTCTTACAGTGTTCCAAAAGGAATACAGTGGAATAAAGGGCCAATGCAAGTTATTGTTATTGCTAATACTCCTCTACCATGGAGGAGGAAGTGTGGAGAAGGCAATCCCTCTCTTATATTTCTGAATTCTGGCAGCAGAGTACCAGAGGAAAGCATGTTTCATCCAAGCTAATGAGGCTTTGGGTCAAAAGTATTTATCTTGATTCTCCTAGACCTTAGAGAAAGATGCTAAATTTACACATATAAATTTGTCCCAAAATTGCTACCCAAAGTTTTGTGTAAGGGATTGCATGAATATGAGTAACTGGGACCTGGAAGGCAATGGGTATAAACTGGTGACACTACTAGACCAGAGGTGCATAATGTGCCACGAGCACAGTTTGAGGAGATGCCCACTAATGTGTAGCGGTAAGTTAAGTATCTGCCTCGGTGATTTAGCTTTAATTTATGAGTGTAACAACAGCTCCATGTTTCTTCTGGCAAAGTCTTGTACATGAGCTATAAATACATCTGCTTTGATAAAATATTTTCCCGGTTGGCACCTGTCTCCACCTTAGGCTACATTTCTCCTTTGAGAAATGGGAGAGGCAACTGTGTTTGTTCCTGTTCTCACACTGATGCCTGCAGAGCCAAGCTCTCCAAGTCAACTAGAAAAGCCTTAGTGGGAATCTTCCCCTACCCTCTGCCTTCTGCCTCAGTTTGCTGTTGGTAGGAAACTTTGCTGGATGAGTTTTGCAGCTTTTTGCAGTCTAGAGGCCACATTCAACACACACTTGAAGGGAAAGACATAAACTTCACCTTGCAAGGTGAGCCTCTGAGAGATTAATGTGAAAAGGAATGGATGTGCTCATGAGCAGAAATCTGTATAAGGTTTATAAGGGTAACAGTAACACTAAAGAGTCAAACTGCCACTGCCTGACTCAACCTCAGCCATGTACACCAAAGTCTCTCCTAAGCTACACAGCCCTGTGGCATGGTGTAGGACACATGTGCAGATTTTCTGGTTATGGTTTTAGATTTTGGTGTTTACATGCTGTTGTATTCACAAAAGTTTTGGTTTGGGTAGGGGTTTTTCCTTTCAGATCTACCTCTGTGCTGATGGGTATCAGTAACTTTTCAAACCAGCAACTTTGAAGATAAGGAATAATTATTCATAACAGCCTTCTGGGTAAGTCTGAGAAAAGACTTGAATGTGTTCATAGTGTTTTCATTAAATTTTTTGGACTATCACCAGTACAGATACCCTTGTAAAATCTACTTAAAATAGGGAACTCTCTCACCCAGTAGAGCAAGAAACACAGTAATTTCTTGTCTTGTTCTAGCTTGAAGCCAGATTTGGGACATCTTAATATCTGAAATATGTTCATAACTGAGAAGCTTGAAGACAGATTTAATTAGCTATTTAACTAGTTTGTTTAGGAAAGGCAATCAGAAATTAAGCACTACTTTGCAATGTTATTTCTGTGGCTACATGTTCAGAGGGAAGATTCTGTTTGTTTTCCATTGGAAGAAAAAATTCAAACTATCTTCAAATTAATGTTAAGGGCCTGTTCAGCAAATATGAGACTGAAGATATAGTGCCACTATTTTGCTGTGTTCTGTGCACTTTCTTTATTTGAATTTATTCTTCTGCTTAAGTTGACTGTGTGTTTAAAATTTCAGCTGCAAGCTGTCAGGCTTGCCAGCAGCATTATAACTGTGAATATCATCCGTATACTTAAATTTTCAACCAAAATATTTGTTTAGCAACTTCAGTGATAAAATAAATTCATGAAAAAAACCCCACTTTTTCATATACACTGTGAAAAAAAATGCTGGCCTAGTTCAAATCAACATATATTTACATTGGCTATAAGATGTTTTGTTAAACTAAATGCTCAACTTGTTTTGTGGCAGAAGACTTTCTTTGAGATATTTCCACAAGAAGAAAGTTACTTAGAATATCTTACAGCATCTTACTCTGGTGTGATTTAATATAGTCTAAGCAGATTTTAACAGAATTTTCTGAAGTATAAACATGGTAGAATTATAAAAAAGCTGTCTATACAAAAGCATTTGTTAAATGCCTTTTAAAAAATTACCAAATGCACTGACAGAAATACACACTGAACATTCCCTGGAAGTCATAGAATGTTCTTGTCATCTAGCAAAATGGCAAAGACAAGGAAATGGGAGGATTTGCTTATATATATATAGTGAATTTAAGCAGAAACTTTAGTATAGGGGTTTTGGGATATGTTTTCCTTCCTGTCCGGTTGATACTGTTTCTCTGGTATGCCTGTACCAAAATCACAGAATCACAGAATATTTTGGGTTGAAAGGGTCCCACAAGGATCAAGTCCAGCTCCTGGCCCTGCACAGCATCATCTCCAAGGGTCACACCCTGTGCCTGAGAGCATTGTCCAAATATTTCTTGAGCTCTGCCAGGCTGGTGCTGTGACCGCTGCCCTGGGGAGCCTCTTCCAGCACCCAACAACCCTCTGGGGGAAGAACCTTTTTCTGATGTCCAATATAAACCTCACCTGATTCAGCTTCATGCCATGTGAATGACATAAAGAACATACTCTTTCACAGTGATCACAGGGAGGTTTCTGTAAGATCACTGCAAGACATTTCTAGCCCTCCTTATTTTTCTATTCCTGTCATGAAAAGAATGGAGGGACTAGTTTTTCTTATCTTCAGGTGTGCCATGTCTCTTCTCCAGAAGTTTTCACTAATCAAAACACAGCATGCACATGCATTAGTGTCTGTCTTTAGTTTCCCTGCCCTGTGTTTTTTGTAGCTGAGATCAGAAGAAACTTATTGTATTCACTAAAACTCATCTGCCGAACCATGGCTGAGGCTGGAAGCTGCATCTTCAGCTCTTCAGAATACTGACATACAAGGGTCTTACCAGGGCAGCCATCAATGCCTCTTGGGATGTGCAGTCTCTGGTTGATACTGGTGACTTTCACACACTTCTGTCTTTGCCCAGCAGCTCCTGATAGCCCAGCCACCAGCTGGGATTCCATGAGCCAACACAAAGATATTTCCTGCCATCGTTGCTGGTCCACAGGTGTGAGTGTTGGGGAATGTCACGCTCAGGAGTGCCTCAGTTCCTGGGAGATATTTCTTCTACAGAAGTCCCTCCATTCCTTGCAGCCCTCCTGAGGTGTGAGCCACTTGCTGAGACCACACCTGTCGCTGTGGGCATGACTGTGTTTTGGCTATAGTGTGGTTGGCCATGCTCAGGTGACACAAGGGGACACAGGCTCGTGTTGAACGTTGCATTCGCCTTGGTTTACTGCTTTGGTGACTGCCCACTGGAGAAAAGATGATCATTTAAAAAGCCATAAATCTCTGCTGTCAAGGTGAGGAAGGCTCTTTTCCATATATTTTTCTGCTTTTACTCATAATTGATAAATTTGTGTACTCAACATTATGATATCATAAGGCAGTAAAAATTCAGCTAGTTAATCCACACCTTCCTATCTTTTAGCCCTTCTTTAATCCATTTTCATTAACAGGAGTGATGAAAGCTACATTAGTATGTTAGCATGTTTCTGTGATTGTGTTAGTATGATTAGTGTGATTGATATGAAATAAGTCCATGAGCAGCACTTTCTAGGTAAAGCTACACTGTTCAAGAAAACATTCTTTCTGGTTGTACTTTAAATGCTTTGTAAGGCAGAACTTGTCTGAAGAAAGGGAACTACATATGTTGCCCACACACCCAGAGATACTCTTATTTTTCATGTCATTGTTTACTTTGTCATGAATTAAAAGAGGTGCCTCCTGTGTGTCGTTCATGTATTTCACTAACATCTGAATTACAGCAATGTGTTTAACTCAATAATACTGTACCATATCCTCTCATTAGGCTGAATAATACTGCTTTTTACTACCCCAACTTTTGCTTTTCTTTCTCTCTCCTTGATGTTTAACCCCTTTACTACCTTGTATATATAACTAATTAACAGCAGTCATCTGATAACCAAGAGTATGCAGGGTTCTTGGATTCCAATTTTAAAATAATTTCCTGAATGATTTGTATTTTTACCACAAAGTCTCAATTATGGATTATTAAAAATGAAACATTGAGAAATGTCTCAGTATTTTAGATATAATTATTTATTTTTCCATTGCATCCTTTTTCTAGGTTTATTTAGTGGTTGGACCTTTCACAAGACCATCAGAAAATGGCAGGTTGTGTTTTCAATTGTGTGGTGTTTTCATACTTATAAATATATCTGCAATTTTCCAGTCTGCTGAAAGAATGAGCAAGGCAGAAATAAAATACTCTGACAGCTCACAACACATCTCAGTCATTGGGGAGATAGCTGTTAATAGTCTTGGTGGATAATAGGCTTGATGGATCTGTTAAATAAAGCACATAGGCTCAAAGCTCATCACAGGGAGTAGGTGATAGTGAAAAGAACCAGCAGATATGCAAACTCAATTAACCTGCTACTAGCTGTGTGCACTCTATTCCTCATTAAGCCAGAAAATAAGCAATGTTGTCAACCTGAGATGCTCTGCAGCTTTATGGACTAGCTATAGTCTAATTCTTGGTATTTTATTAATATATTATATTTCAAATGTATTATCTTCCAAATATTAATTTTATTCTTCATCTATAGCCATATTTTATCCTCCATTGAAGGGACACTGAAACTTATCTCCGTAGAGCTGCATTAAAAGTTTGTATCTAAGTCACTCTGCTCTAGAATGCTACTCATTAAAGTGAATCTGGTATTTTTCTTTCTTCCTCAGGAAGAAACCCCAGTATGTGTGACTTTGTATTTTTAAAATTAGACTTATGTTAAATAGAGAAAACAGATTTTTCTTGAATATATCTTTCACTCCCTCCCTCAAAAAAAAAAAAAAAAAAAAAAAAAAAAAAAAAAAAAGGCAAGCAAAAGAGGTCTATCTGTATGTCTCTATATACACTTGCAGCCTAAATCAACCCTCCTTTTCCATGCCAGTTGTTTCAGATGGCAGTCTGCAACTGCGTGGTGTGGAGATTATTTTGCCTTGTCCTGCTGGTGTTTCTTGGCTGGCCCATGGTGTAGCCTTGTGTGCCCTCTATGGATTCCTTTCTCCTCTCGTGGCTTTAATAGGACCTGGTGAATTGAGTGAAGTGCTGCTGAAGGGTGTGTGTCTGCATGCTCAGGATGCATGCAGTGGCAAGATCCTGTGCTAGGCAATGGACACAGCTCTTAACTGCAGGCTGTTGGATTTCACAGTTTAGTCTCTTAACTCTTGCTTTTCAGGTCTGAACAAGCACTTCTCAGTTTTTAACTGTGTGAATTTCTCTTAAGCACGTCACAGAAACCTTAATCCAGAGGTTTGTCTCCTGAAATATACAATGGAAGCTATTGTACTGAAAACGAGTACCTTGTACTTAGAGAAGGTAGCTTACTTGGAAAGGGTAGATACACAAGCATTTGTCAGGTTTTGAACTCAGTGTCCAAACCTAATTAATTAGAAAAGATTGAAAATAGGATGATAGGGAAGCCAAGGTTATATTGAGGAGATAGATTTGAATGTAAGAATGAGGTTGTAGGGCTGATGAGATGTGGTTGAAAGATGTAGAGGAAAACAATGCACCCAGGAATGATACTTCCCTCCAACATGGTTGTGGAAACCTGTTACTGCTGTGACAGTAATACTGGTGAAAGCAAAGACACAAGCTTTGCTGGGGAAAAAGCATTATGGTGCTATATGATGCCATTTCTGAGTTTCAGTTTCCATTTTTAAATCTCCTTGAAACCTTTGTGCAAAGACAATTCAGTGAAAGTATACAATGCTTGCAAAGTCAAGAATCCAAAGTCAGGAATGTTTCTCTTACAGTTACTGATTATGTAAGTAGAAGTTAAATGACTGCATATATTTTCCTCAGCAGAGGTTTTGGCATCACTCTGGGTACTACAGGGACGTGCTCTGGGTGTGATGTTTTGGACTCTTATTTTATTCAAACCTATTCCAGGGTTTGGGAAAATGCCTGAGGAGACCAGAGTCTCCATCTTCTCCAGCCTACAGCTTAGAGAATCATCTCAAGGCTGGTTTACAGTATTTATGTAATGCAGTTACTTGTTAAGAACTGAAAGGGAAGAATAGATAGAGAAACAACCCCCAAATACCTCTCATTACCTGTTTTTTGAGGATGCACCTAACCATTAGGGTATAGTGAGAGATTCAATCCTGTGTACAGCTATCCATAATTATTCATGTAATAGTTTCTGTCTAGAACTGCCTTAAACTTAGCTCTGAGAGGTAGGGATATGTATTTCTATCTCAGTAGGAACACAAAAGGATTACATACACTATTTATGAATCAGCTACTGCAATTAAAAAGCCACTGGAAAATAAAGTTGGCCATAACTGATGCATTTTTGAGCCTTTAGAAAGTGATTTCAGGCTGTGACTCCAAACTGGCAAAGAAGAGCATCTCAGCTTTGAAGATGAATGGTATTTCAGAAATACCCTTGTCCTCATTTAGCCTCAACCTTCAAGCATCATCTTATGCTGAATTGGGTGATGATACACAGGAGAAATTTAATATTTTAGAGAACAGGATCAGAGAAAACACAGTGCTGACTGAGGTGATTCACTGGGAGTTTTTTTGCTGATTCTGTTCTCTGAAATATTTAACTTCCCCTTTGTATTAACATGGGAGCTGTGAATTCTGCTAGGGCAGAGCAGACAGATGAAACTTAGACATTAAACACTAATCTAACATTCATGTTAATATATCAGGTGGAAATACGAGATTTAGATTGGGCACAGTATGTGTTCTTGATATTAAAAATAAGAGAAATAAATGCCCCCAAACTCAAACCCTAAACTTAGCATGTGGTTCATGTGATGGACTCCCTGTGGGTTGGCTTCTAAGTCCTGGAATGAAAGCATATGCTTTGTTTAACTTATTTAACACAGACAGAATGATTAGGATATTTTTGCTTTTCTCCCTCTTTTATAGTTCCATAACAATCAAACAGAATTGAGAAAAACTTCTCAAAAAACCCACATTTTTTTATTGAAAGCTGAATTTGAAATATCTGTATGTGATTACTTTTTGTTCTGCATAGAAGCCCACTTTCTAAAAATCAGTGTTGTAATTAGATTTCCTTCTCATTCATAAATGTTGCGGTGTGACTTCCAGCAGTGATTGTACTGGCTGGCAAAATGGAGCCTCCAATGTACAAACATCTTTAAGTTCCTGCTCAAGCCTAGCAGGGGCATCCTGGGAGCACTGGAGCATTAGCTGGCTGGCTCTTCATGTCACTTCTGTCACACATCCAGTCACACATCCACAGGGTACCAACGTGTCAAGGCTTTGTCTGTGGCCCAGAGTCACAGGACGATTTGTGGGATGAACACTGGGAATTAGAATGTTGAGTGATCTCTCTGAGCACCTTTTTAACTTGCTCTTCCCTCCCCATCTCTCTCAAATTAAAAATTGGTAGGTGTTTGCTCACAAACATTTGGATTGCCATGAGTTTTGGAGCCCCCCAATCAAGACAGATGTGAATGTCTGTCAGAGTAGCCCCCATTCTTTTCCCTTCCCTTCCACACTCTGAATGTGCTATCCATCTTTATTCTCCTTAACTCATTCCTCTATTTTTTTCCTATTTTTTGCTGGGTTTTTGTTCAGTTCATTGCAATTTCCATCCTCTTTTTTTTTTTTTTTTTTCTGTAAGATTTTTTTTTTTTTAATTGAGGTTTCATTACTTGATTTTATTTTCCTTCATTTTTTCTACCTTTTGCATTACACACTTTACTTTGTTAAAGTCCCTTTTATATTTAAAAAGCTGCTTTTATGCCTGACATAACAGTTGTAGAGTTCCTTGTGCTGAGTATTTCTTAAGGGGCTGCTGCATTTTGTTTTGTGTTGTTGCATTTTGGTTTTTTGTTGTGTTGTTTTTTGGATCACAGTCTGTTAAACCTTATGTTGTTGAGTTTTCTTGTTCAGCCATCCTTGGACATATTTTGGACTGCATCCTATTGTTTATTATTTCCTAATGGAAATAATTTCCTAGTGGAATGGATCTCCCTCATTAAGTGTTCATTCTAGACTGGAGGTCTCCAAATGTTTTTGATTGCACACCTCTATCAGTAAAAATTTTGGGTGGCCACATCCAACCCATGTATAATTTATGTATGAGTGCTACTATAATAACACATTCTGTACACTATAAAACATATAAAAACCAAAATTAGAAAGTGAATTAGATAAAATAAAACAAACACAATATCAAAAAGATTTTTTTATCTTATCTATTAATGGTACAAAAAATATTTTCCTTCTGCACCCCAGTGGATTGTCTTGTGCACCCCCTTGGGTCCTTGCATCCCACTTGGACCCCACAGCATTTACCTTTTGTAACATACTTTCCCCTAACTTAAATTTCTAGGGTACAAAGTAGAACCAGGATAATTTCTTCAGTTGTCCTTTTAGAGATCACCTATCCCACGATTTTTTCCATGCTAAATAATTAATCTCTCTTGATATCATATGGGTTGTTTTGGTAGCAGTGACATTTTTATATCCAACTACAACTCTCCCAACAGTTCCAGCAACAGGAGGTTAAACCAATAATGTGTGTTGAGATTTTTCAAACCCCTTGTGTTTCTGTGCTCAAGATTTTATTTCTTCTTTTCATTTGAATAATGCAGAGATAATTTTCCTAAAAGTAAAGACTCCAGTATTTAATTTCCTTTTTATTAATAATTTAACTCAGAATCTTGCTGTTCTTTGGCTTCAGGTGGGTATAACTGCTGAAACCAGCAGTACTTTCTTGGGCTTTCAAGCAGATCAGCTTGGAAAATATGGCTGAGCAAAGGAATTTCTTCACATTGACAACTGTGTAATCATGTTAAACACATCTGTAAACTGCATACCCCAAATCACTAGTAGGAATGGGGGATAATCAGAAAATTTGAGGACTGAGGACTAAGGACTAATGCTTGAAACACTGGAGCAGTACTTCTAAGAAGAATTTTTTTCATTTTGGGTTGATTAACTATTTCCTGTTTATCAATAAGTAGTTTAACCTGTACCTCATTTCTTTATGCATAAAAGCCTCACAGGAATTTTGGGAGTTTAAAATTCACTAAGAAGCATGAATATCTTAAATTATATCAAACTGGAAGACCTCTGAAGATCCAGAAAACTACTGACTTCAGGAGAGAGGCAGGTTATTAGCTAGACCAAGACTGTAATTACAGTGCACATTCTATCTTTTTCTCTAAATATTCAGGCCTCATTTAGTTTATATGCTTCTTAGTGTATATGCTTCCAGGCCAACTGGAATTTTCAGAATATATTTAGACACAATATTTTCAATATTCATCCTGTTATCTATTTAATCTTGAATTTATTTTATGTTTGTATGGAAATGCATCATTCTCCCTGCTGTTATGAAACCTGACTCAGCACAATAATATGTCAGTTGCTTAGTTTAATGGGAATAGCCCAGTTTCTGCTGGAGCTTGAACAGATACAGTACCCTTGCAAGGTGACAACCTAAATTAACAGTTTTGTAGGGTACACAATGATTCATAATTAATGGCCAGAGTAAATATGCTAGGTATGTTTCTACCAAATAAATATTTCTTTACCCATAGGCATTTATGCCTTCTATTTAACTATAAATAGTTGTTGTGTCCTTCTTAATTTGACAGGAAAGCAATATACATAAACAACTCTTCTTGGGCTTATTCCAGAGCCTATAAATTCAGTGAGTTTATTAAGAATTTTAGTGCAGTTTTTATGAACTCCTTAAGCTTTCTTCTAAAGGTTTTCTCTCAAACATATAATGTTTCTGAATTTGCTGTAGTTAATTCCCATTTTTCTTGGACTTGAGTACTTAGAACCTGCATTCTGAGTGAAATAGTTTCATTCTTACAGCATCCATTTAGATAGTTTTCATCTGAGTTGTCACAGGGTCCTCACTGGGAATCAGCTTGAGCATGAATGGCAGAAAAAGAAAGAGTGCAGATGAGTCTTACAGAAGACAAAGTATTTGTTTCCAGTTTCCAAAAGCTTTAACAAACTTTATATTTCAGAAGAGATTCTGTATTTAAGGCCTTTACCTTTAAAATGGTATCTTTTTTGAAAGCATTATAGATTTTAGTTGTTACTTTCAAAAAAGTATGTGTAGTGTGCTAAATGTAAGGCTGGAGGTGCTGCAAACCTAATTCTTAGTTGCCTCTCACACAGCAGGAATCTAGAGAATTGGCATGAGTGTGTTGGCTCCTGCAATATGTGAGATGGCTTGGAACCCCCAGCAAGTAACTGTTCTTTTTTACTAGTTTTTGTTGAATCCTTTGTCTTAAGGCCATTTTATGTCATTTTGAATTGCAGTATATTTGAAATATATTTGAATACATTTAATATATATATTTGAAATTTTCTTCATGTCAAGCTACGTCAAGTGTGTATCCAATATCTTGGTCTTCCCAAGATATTTTGCACTGGGAAACAACTGCTTATCATGAGAGCCATTCTTCTGAGGGCAACCTGGTGGCCTGCTAGTTTAGATACTGCTTTGCAAAGTAGGAAAACATTTAGATTTTCCTTGTGGTGACTGCCTTTGGTTTCACTATGTGTATTATTTTAGAAAATATTTTATGGGGAAATAATTGCTTTATCAGCCATTTAATTGACCTTTCTTTTTTTTTCCCCTGAACATCTACTATGCTTAAGGCAACTTATTAAAACTGTATTTTCAGCAACGTTTTCCCCAGTTGACTTAAATGATGAACTTTTGCCAGTGAGATTTTACTGATTTCCATCTGGTACTTTCTCTGATCTTGAATTACTGAGATTTTGGGTAGATTACCTGGTCCTTGAATATGCATTTAACCTTTCAATTTTGACCCTGTTTTCCCAGAAGTTTTCCAGGTTTTGCAATAATTTAAGCCCCCACCTGCAATGGATCATTGTTCCCAAGCTTAGATTAGTTCCTGTTTGTCAGTTCTTTACTGGATGAATGACAATCACTAGAACTTTTAGCTATTCCTTAACAGTATTTTAAATGGAAAACTCTACTGCTGCTGTCTACAACTCCTACCCGTAGTACATACTTGACATGTACATTAGCATTCATACAAAATGCTAATTGAAATTTGAATTTTAGAGGTCTTTGTAGCAAGCATAAATAATTACTAAGTTTGATGAGCCAGTAACATAACTTCTATGTTAAGGATGACAGTAGCTCAAAAAAAGTATTCCAATACATTGGAAATCCAGCATTCTGTTCTACAATTAACTCAGAAATGCCCCATTTTCTATAATGGTAATGAAATCTTGGTAAATGCTTAGTCTTCTACAAAACAGGTCAAGAAAAATGAGGGACTGTTTTTTTTGTTTGTTTGTTTGTTTGTTTGTTTTTTGTTTGGTTTGGGTTTCTTTTCTTTTTTTTCTTTTTTTTTTCTCCTGTAGTTAGAACTTTGAATAAATAAGTGACAAAAGAAGTACTGGTAGAAAATAATCCCCACTGTCATTCTAGAATGCCATTTAGAAAATTATTCCCCTTTTATTCCACAGAAATTATTTCCTTCACCAAGCATTGTATAATGTGGCTTAAAATGTAGGTTTGCTATTCTCATTTCACTCTGATCTTTTGTTGTGGTATTTGTTTTTTTAGCCTGTAGGTACTTAATAGGAGTAGCTTTGTAAGTGCTGAGATCTTAAAAGTCTGTCTGTAAAAAATGTTACACATATATTTTATTGGTCAAATGAAAATGTCAGTCTGCTATGGATTCTTATTTGTTGTACTGAATATATTATGGAAATTCTGGGTTGGAATTAAGATTGTATTACTGAAGACAGCTCATTGTAGGATATTGATTTTGTAAGTATTGGGTGTTCTTTATAAAACACACTATGCAAAGAACTATTGGTGGAATCTGTAAAAAGCCTAAGCCATACCTGCACAAAAAAAGTGGCCATAATATAGGTTTTCTGTGAAAGTAAAATGTGTGATCCAGTGGCTGACTGAAAATTCAAGAAATGGAACCTGTATTACATAATGATTCCTTCACTGGTAAATATGGGTTTTTGAATTATGCTTTCTCTCTCTCTTTTACCAGGCATAAGAAGAAATGAATAGTAAAAGTTGGATAAAATTTGCATTTCTAACATTATATGCAATCACAATATATAAACTTTTATGTTTTTTTATTTCATAAACTCTCTTTATAAGGTAACATTGTGGAAGCTTCTTCAATCTTGTAGCTAGTTGCTTAATTTCTAATTGCTCAATTTTCAAGGGAATCTAATGGTCAGCAAGATTTAAGAGAATTTTCATTTTGGTTATTGAAATTTTAGCTTTGCTTAATAGACTGTTACGTTTGAGATAATTTTTCATCTTTTGAAAACAGTGAGGCAAAAACAATTTTTCTACTGAATTTGTCTGGGGGACAAAAATATTGAAAATACTTAGAAACAAAATTTGTGAAAAATTAGTTTCCATCAAATATTTTTTTTTCTTCACAATTCAGATAGTGTTTTTCTGCCAAGTAAATCTGTAACTTTGTGGATTTTTTTAACTGTAAGAAAGTGAAATGAGTTGACTTGAGAGCATTCCTTGAAAAATGGAGTAACAAACTTTTGGGGTAAATATATTTTGAAGGAGCTTTGGTGTTTTAGCAAGATAAATTTTTCCAGAAAGTTCCAAGTTGATCTCTGCATCATCCAGTTCTACACCTGAATCCACTGACTTCATGTAACACAGTGCAGCTACACCCTCTGAGAAGTTTTTTATCTAAATCATCTCACAGGTTTGCAAAATTATATGTGGGAACCGTCACAATTTTATGAGACTCATCAAATATCTTTGTGCTCCTAATAGCATCAGCAGAATCTATGGGTCTTGTAACATAACATTTCTTTAGAAAGATGTATCTATGAATTGTGGCAAAGCAAACTCTGCTTGCATCACAAATTCAGAAAATCTTATATACTCATATCTGAGAGCAATGGAACGCTTCTTATTCAATGTCAGAATTGGTCTCCAGAAGCAGGATTCAATTCTTACACAATTTCCAGTGTGACTTCATCCTGCTGAAGCTTAGCTTTTTATCTGTAAAGCATCACTTCCTTCTCTCCTTAGTCTATGCAGATTAAGAAATGTTGGTCTTCTGCTTTCACACACAGTACAAGCGAATGCTTGTGGAGAGGTTAACAGAAAAGCAAGTATTTGATGGTTTCCTCTACTAAAGTCTGATTCTTTAGTGAGAATGCAATTAAAATAGACTGTTTAATTGCTGCTTTTGTTGTAATCATGAGACATCTGTCTCTGATTCTGGAAAACTAAAAGGCAGCTGAGAAACAGTCTGGAAACTTGCACCTTACTTTGCAGCAGCTGGTAGATTCAGGGTCCTTTAGTTTCAAATTAAAAGAATTTCTTCCTAATGTCTAATCTAAATCTACTCTCAGTTTGAAGCAATTCCCTCTTGTCTTGTCTCTCTAGGTCCTTGTAAAAAGTCCCTCTCCATGTTTCTTGTAGGCTACTTTCAGGTACTGGGAGGCCATAATTAGGTCACCCCAAAGTCTTCTCTTTTCCAGGCTGAACAACCCAAATTCCCTCAGCTTTTCCCCACAGGAGAGGTTCTCCATCCCTCTGATCACCTTGGTGTTCCTCCTCTGGACTCCCTCCAGCCTGTCCCTGTCCTTCCTGTGCTGGCAGCCCAGAGCTGCTGCAGCCCTGCAGCTGGGGTCTCTCAGAGCAGAGCAGAGGGGCAGAATCCCCTCCCTGCCCTGCTGCCCCCTGCTCTGGATGCAGCCCAGGACACACTTGGCTCTCTGGGCTGGCAGTGCCCATGGCTGGGCCATGTCCAGCCTCTCAGCCAGCAGCACCCCCAAGTCCTTCTGGCCAGGGCTGCTCTGATCTGTCCATCCCCAGCCTGGGCTGGTACCAGGGGCTGTCCTGGCCCAGGTGCAGCACCAGCTCTTGGCTGTGTTAAAACTCAGGAGATTCCCATGGGCACCATTCTTGAGCTTGTTTAGATCCCTCTGGATGACATCCCACACTTCAGGTGTGTCAACCTCACCACTCAGCTTAAACATGAAGTGCCAGAGGAGATTGTGACTCAGACCTTGCAGAAGGGCTTACAGTAGAGAATGTGACTGCACTGGGAGGTTACAGCAGCGTGCTGGAAACAGCACCACTGGTAGTAGGTTTGCATCTGCTCACAGCACTGCTCTGGTAGCAGTTTTCAAAATGTTAAATTTGCAAAGCAATACATGGATAGGGCACAGATTTACTTGCCCAATCTGGCACACTCTGAGCTCTCTTTCCACTGCAAAAGGGGGAAGAATGTAATTAAGAATCTCATCCTTTCTTTGGAACTGACATGTGGCATGTAATACTTCTGGAGAGTGAGAGACTTGGAAGAACAAATTCCTTTGACTGCCACTCACTTCCACTTATGCTGCCCATGCCTAAACTTCTAAGCCTCATAACAAGATGTTTTAGATGCATCTCTAACCCCCAGTGCCCACCTCATGATTTTACCCTTTCAGCACACACTTAAGATGTTTTAGGTTAATTATAGAAGCGCAGCAGCACATGAGTGAGTGAGAGAAAGACGCAAAGAGATGATAAGAGTCTGCAATTATGTGAAAGGTTTAAATGCTGAGGAGACAAGGAATATATAAAGCATGAAACATGGGCTAGTACTAGGCTGGATGAGACATAACTAAGAAAGGGGAACACCCAATGGATTCTCTAGAAAATTTGCCAGACAATGTAATTATTAAATTGGAAGACTCTCTTCTAGGAGAACGATTCCTCACTTGGAATGTTCAAGACTTCAATAGTTTCATAGGGAATAATTTCAGATTTGTGGTGACTGCAGAACTGTCTTCTCAGCCTTCTCTTTGTATGTCTGCATACACAGAGAGATTCATAACTGCACAGACATTGATAACAACACATGGCTCCTTTGTGACAGAGGATTTTCATCATATATTGCATGACAGTGATTCATGACAGTGATTTTCATCATATATTGCATGTTTGGCATTCTCATCTCATCAGGACTTCTGCCAATCAACAAGACTCTGCTGCAATGCTGCTTATATTTCTAAAGACCATATAGCTCCAAACAGCTGTTGTGAGACAAAAGAAAATCTGTCAGAATGGCATTTTCTTCTTGTTCTTGAAAATGTAAAGTTTTTCCAAAGACTACACTGGCCCGAGGCTTAAGAGAGGTAACATTTGGCTCTGTGCTAGGACAGATTTTATATGTCAACATCCATTTGATTTAGAAATAGCAGATTTTAAGTGAGAGGTTGATCTAAAATCTGCTAGGTCAGGATATACTGTATATAAAATTATTTGCTTTATTATGAAAAATTTATTGATTTTATTGGGACATTTACACAAAAATCATGAACTGAAAAGCTGAAGGAAAAAATATAGAGAAGATTTGATCCTACACATTCCCAATTCCTGAATGCATTGCTAAATACAGTAAATAATCTGAAGCCTGTCGTAATAAGCGTTCTATACTTTGAAACTTTTAAAGAATCATGTCTATATTTTTAAGCTTTCATATTTTTTTAGTCAAAAGCTGAATAGCAGTTTTGAGGATTTCTAGGCATCATAAGATCACAGTGTGATTTTTTTTTGGTTCATTTTTTTACCATGTGGAGGTAAGGACTCATGTTCTGGCTGCAGTCACAACAGTATCTTGTTGGTTGGACAACACATCCAGTTTTGCCTATATGCACATGTCTCCTATATATATGGATACACCTCTCTCTGTATATACAGACATACATATATTTAATTTTGCTCTTCTATTAATAATCATACACATTGAGGCTGCATGTTCCTGTGTGTTCAGGCTGTTCTAGGGACATGGAGATCACGTCCCCTGCAGATCTGTCTGCTCTCCAACACCCTGTACTGCCTGTGTTTCCTTGTCTCTGGGGTCACTCCCAACAGCTAAGTCATGGGAATGTGCACAGCATGTGGGGGCCCTGGTCAGTCAGAGCTAGAGTGTTTTTCCCTCTAGATGACATTGCATAACATACCTCATAGGTTTTTGCTTTTCTGATTTGCTTGAGGTTGTGATAACACTTTACTGCAAAAAGCAGAATTATTTTTGCCAAACAAATAACTTTAGCTGGGCAATTTTCGAGTGGCTACAAGGAAGGAAACGATATTTTGGAATGACGTATGTTGTGTGGTGCCCTTTCCATTTGACCTTGCAATATATGGCAGTGTGTTGGTGTGTGGATGAGTTCTCAAGTGCATCAGGATCCTAACTGTGAGTCCTGCTGGATTGGAAATGTAAAACTTGAGTAGTAGAGAAAGCAAAAATTTAGTTAGAAAGTAAACAAGAAAGCTCAAACTGTTTCATAGATTTTTCAGTGAGAGCTGGCTCTGTCTCAGTTTAAGGACAGTCTGCCTCTCTCTAGCCAGAGGGAATGTAGGATGTGTCAGAGAGGGTCTGATTGGGGAGGAATTCAATGCAGCTATCAGCAGTGGACTTCTATGTAAATACTGCAACACCTCTGAACCAAGCAACAGCTGAGATAACACTGTAAACTAATCTCTAGTGCTGGTGAAGCTGGTCAATCCCTCACATTATATGGTTTCTGTAGAAAAGATGTGCTAGGGAAAAAAAGAAGAAGCAGATTTAAGCTATATATGGCAACTTACCATGGGGTAAAATACGCTGACTTTTTAAAACTGAAAGCAACATATGTTATTTTTTTCTTTGAAAGGGTGCTCTGTTCCAGGGTGTATATGCTTAGAAATCCTTGCATATATATGAATTCTTACATAAATAGGCATTGCTATCACCAAAGTACTTCCAAGTGTCTGTTACATGTACTTGATCAGTTCAGATAAATATATACTTGCTTGTAGTTCTTATCCCACCAGTATTGATTTTGGTTGATTTTCCATCAAGACAGAACAAAAAAGAACAAAAGTTTGTCCAGAGCAGAGGCATTCAAGCAGTGTTTTGCTGCTTTGACCTTTTGAGGTCACTGCATTTCCTACACAGTCCTACACAGCCTTTCTTAGGTAGCTAAGAAAAAGAAGTCTATATATATATACACACACACACACACAGATAAATACATGTATATAAAATATATATATGCATATATATTTCTATATACTGATGTATTAAATACACATACACAATTCTGCACACAAATGGTGTCTCACCTGGAACAGGTTCTCTCTCCTCATGGCATTTAAAGAAAAGCAGGAGCTATAAATATCCAAGAAGTTAGCTGCTACCATCTCTTTCAGAGTTGTGCTCATAATTGGGCACAAACCCAAGACAAACTGGGGTTGGGGTGGAGCTAAACACCTCGTTAATTGTGCTAGAAACAAGCACAATCTCTGATTTCAGAAGAAATTGAAGTCTGAGGGTCTCTGACGCCCCCTTTGGATATCGTTTAGGAACAAATAGCAATTTCCAGTTGTCCTGTGCTTTGTCAGAGCTAAAGCACCATGCAAAGATTGCTCTTTCCCCAACACTTGTCAAAGCCCCCAGACTGCAGGCTGTGTAGCATTCACAAGTTCTTTCCTTCCACATAATTTAAGATGTATATACCCATGTGATGTCTGCCAGCCTTTTTATTGCATCTCATAAACTGGATCTGTGTTTAAGCAGTTGATCCAATTGAATGTTTGTTTTTTGACTTTGAAGCTCACCATTCTCTTCTGTCCCAAACCTCAATTCTCCCCGCTGCATCCCAGCATTGTTTCACAGCCAGACATGGGGCATTTTACAAGCTGAGCTCCTGGAGGACACTGTACTCCACATTGTAATGAGTTTCTCTGGGACATGAGTGACAATCTCTGCTTTCACATGCCAGGCCAAACCCACTCAAGGGATGCCTCTCTAGTCTTTCTATTTTTAGCAAACAAACAAACAAACAAAAAAAGTCCTGAAGACACACGGATTTTCTAGGTTCCACCACTGGAACAAATTATCAATGCTGAAACATTGAACAACTGAGCAGGAAAACAACTGTCACATTACATTAATACCATAGCTGGGTTTTATCCAAGCTATTCCCATATTTTGCCCTCTGCCCGAGACATATCACTATCTCTTACTGATCTGGTGTGTATTAAAAGAGCAAAACTGAGGAGTTTAAGTACACGCATATTAGCATTAATGAGCACATCCCATTTTGTGCCATAGATGTCAGCCAAAAGCAGAGAAAATGGTGATTTTTGCAGCGTGTGGTCATCAAAGTTTAAAAGGAATTGAGAGTGCACTGCTCCTTCCTAAGGCAACACAGAGAGCAGATGCCGCCTCCGTGCAGGAGAGCCACAGTTGTTGGCTCTGAAGTAACCTCATCAGTCGTTGATTAAGTAGAAGCTCGATTGGCATCTTTTTTTTCGGTGGAAAAATGAAAAGCCAGGGTAGAAAACACGGTGCGGCTTCCCTCGCACCCTCCGCCCAGCCCGAGCATCGCGAGTTTGAGGCGCCGCAGCCGGCGGGGCACGGGCGGGCGCTGCGCGGGGGCGAGCGGGCTGCGGGCACGGCGGCCCCTTCCTTCCCTTCCCGGCCCTGCCCGGCCCGGCTTGGCCCTTCCCGGCCCGGCGGCGCTGACCCCCGGGGCTGCGCTGGGCTCCTATTTGGCCATGCGGCGGCCGGGGCCGCGCTGCCCCGCGCTGCCTTACATGGCCGGGGCCGGCCCGGCTCCATTCATGGCTGCGCGGCCGCTCCGCGCCGCGGCGCCGACCAAATAAGGGCACGGCGGCTGCCCCGGCCCGCCGCGGCCCCGCGCCGCGCTGCCCTCGGCGGGTATAAATCGGGGCGGCTCCGCACAGCCGGCAGCCAGGGTCTCTCTCTCGCTGCCCCCGCCGGTGCTGGGCTGGTGAGTAGCGCGGCGGCACCGAGGGGCGGGACGGGACGGGACGGGCGGAATGCACGGGAGGGATGGATGGACGGGAGGGATGGATGGACGGGAGGCACCGCCGGGCGGCGGGCGCCGGTGCTGCAGGTGCAGCCGGGGCTGGGCCGGGCGGCTCCGGGCGAGCGCTGCTCCTGCCGGGGACACCGCCCGGCCCGGCCCCGGCCGCCCCCGCCCGGTATCCCCGCACGGATCTCTGCGCCTTCAAAAGCTTTCCCTCCCTTCTCGGTCTGCGGCCAGAGGGACCCGCTAAGGACGCTCTAACTGAGCGTTTTGCAAGCTGGGGCGGCTTCTGAAGCGCGGAGAAGAGAGCGGCCGAGGGATCCCGTTTCGAGCGCTGCCCACGAGGCGGGAGCATCCTCCGGGCTGAGTCGAATTTCGCGCTCCCGCCGCAGCGCTCCGGCGGTGCCCTGCGGGATGGCGGGCGCCGAGGGGCTGCCCGCGGGCTCTGGACCTGCCACCGCGCTCTTTTCCAGGTCCGTGCTTCCTTCCCAAGATGTGTGACGACGAGGAAACCACCGCGCTGGTGTGCGACAATGGCTCGGGGCTGGTCAAGGCGGGCTTTGCCGGAGACGATGCCCCCAGGGCCGTGTTCCCTTCCATCGTCGGTCGCCCGAGGCACCAGGTAAATTCAGAGGCAGCACCGAGGCGGGACAGAGCGTCGCCCTCTCTCTAGGAGTCGCCTCCACTTTCCCCTTCCTTCAGTTCTGCTGCCCTGTCCCAAGTACCCTGCCCTCCCCTCTGCTCACCTCTTTCGATAGTACTGGTGATTCATTCCCAGGTCTGGCCAGCGTTTCCTTAACTTCCCTGTTTGGCTGTCCCATACCTCCTTTTCCTCCTACAATTTCCTTGGTAAAAAGTTCATAAAGCTGCCTTTTTTTTTTTTTTTTTTTTTTTTTTTTTTTTTTAATTTGTATTTTTTTTTGTCCTGGATAAATTACTGCTAAGGCTGCATAGTAATACTAATTGTCTTCGATCACTAGAATGCTAATTTCTCTCCATATCTTCCTGTTTACAAAGTCTTTTTCCTGCTCATGAAATTGTGCAGTCTACTTTCAGTCAAATTTTTGGACCAAAAAGAAATAATTGAAAATAAGAGGTGTGTTAAAAATGGGGGGAAATCCATTCATGTCATGGAAGGAACACCTCAGATTCTGTTGACTTAATAATTAATAATGTTACGTTTATTTTCCCAAACAGCCTTTCAGGGGTGTGACTGGTTGTATCTATCTGGAAAATAAGATAGTTAGAATTGCAGAATCACAGAATATCCTGGCTTGGAAGGGACCAAAGGTCATCATAGTACAATTCCTGGCCCTGCATGGGACAGCCCTGGGAGTCACACCATGTGCCTGAGATAGTTGTCCAAATTCTTCTTGAACCCTGTCAGGGTTGGTGCTGTGTCCACTTCCCTGGGGAGCCTGTTCCAGTGCCCAACCACCCTCTGGGTGAAGAACCTTTTTCTAATATCCAACCTAAACCTCTCCTGACTCAGCCAGTTGTCTGTGACATAGTTGTTTGGACTCTGTGATGTTGTCTTCCTAAAATAATGCTTTTCTGTGTTTTCTTCTCTTAGGGTGTTATGGTTGGTATGGGTCAAAAAGATTCCTATGTGGGTGATGAAGCTCAGAGCAAAAGAGGTATCCTTACTTTGAAATATCCAATCGAACACGGCATCATCACCAACTGGGATGATATGGAAAAGATCTGGCACCACACTTTCTACAATGAACTCCGTGTGGCCCCTGAGGAACACCCTACTTTGCTCACAGAAGCCCCTTTGAACCCTAAAGCTAATCGTGAGAAGATGACCCAGATAATGTTTGAGACCTTCAACGTACCTGCTATGTACGTGGCAATCCAGGCTGTCCTGTCCCTGTACGCTTCTGGCCGTACAACAGGTAAAATGAACAAATAAACACCATTTAGATTCTACTTCCTTTCAGGAGCTCTCCTTCCTTTCCAAATAGGAAAGCACACCATAACTCCTTTAATTTACAGAAAAAATAAGTATTTTTAGTTTATAGCAATTGATATTAGTAGCATAAAAGCCAGTACAAAAAAGGTCCACATTGTTCTTTCCACAGACAATTTACATTGCTTTTGGAGAGGCATCATGAAACTGACTGTGCCGCTGCTTGTTGTGGTGCAAATGAGGAGACATTCCTGTAGGGGTACTGCAGTTACAAAAGTGTTACATCTGTTTAAGGGTTTAAACTGGACTGAAAGACGCCCATTATCAGATCAAGACAGTCACTATTGCATATATTCTTACTGCTCAGTATAGTAGGTGTGGAAGACTGGTCTTATAGATTATCTAAAAATACGTATAGAACAACAACTCTGTGAAAAAATTCACACCCCACAGGAATGTCCAGGCAAGCAAAGGCAGAAAGAATTGGAAAGATGTTTGTGACTGAAAAATAGTTATGCTAAAAAATCCTTTATTTTGTTGCGTTTCTTGCTACTTGCTGTGTTTAAGGACTCTAAGCACTTGCTAGGTGATTCCAGCTGCTCTCTGACATTTCTCTCCCAGGTATTGTCCTTGATTCCGGAGATGGTGTCACCCACAATGTACCTATTTATGAAGGGTATGCTTTGCCTCACGCTATCATGCGTCTGGATCTGGCTGGCAGGGATCTGACTGACTACCTCATGAAGATCCTCACAGAGCGTGGCTACTCCTTTGTGACAACAGGTCAGTCCTTCAGCTTTTCTCTACTGTGAAAATCCTCGCGTCTCTCTGGGCTGATCATCTTCTCTAGTATTGTGCTTGTCCAAAGCTTGATTTGATTCTCCTATGTCAACAGCCGAACGTGAGATTGTTCGTGACATCAAAGAGAAACTGTGCTATGTTGCACTGGACTTTGAGAATGAAATGGCCACTGCTGCCTCTTCCTCCTCTCTGGAAAAGAGCTATGAATTGCCTGATGGTCAAGTGATCACAATTGGTAATGAACGTTTCCGCTGCCCTGAAACCTTATTCCAGCCATCCTTTATTGGTAAGTGTTCCCAGGAAATTCTCCCTTCTGTAGGAGGTATGAATGAATCAGAAGATTTGGAAGGTGCCCCGCTCCTCTTCCTGCTTACCTAAATTTGGCACAAAATCAGACATGAGTGAATAATAATTGACATCATTTGGTTCTTGTAAGATGGGCTTGATGTGAGCTCATCTGGTAATTAGCTGAGTTCCAGGCTCTTGTTGCAAGTTTTAGATCAAGTTTTAGGGTCACAATTTTTTAATGATAAAACATACAGTTGCAATATCAACATTAAGGAGTTGGACTCCATGATCTTTATGGGTCCCTTCCAACTCAAAACATTTTATGATTCTGTGTCACTGATGGCAAGAGTAGCCTTCAGAGCTGTAAGGCTTACATTTAAAACACCATCTATTTCCATGAAGATGTAAAGTTTCAGGGATGGGAAGGACGTGGAGTGAAGGTGTACGTATATTTATATACACTGTAATTAACATTGCCATGGTGGAGATGGTATCCTTGCTGGTTGTGCATGCAGCTGACGGATGCAGCAAATGTTTATACTCTTAAGTCCCAAGCAGTACATGCAGTTGTTCATCAGCTGACTTCTTACTGGATCCAGTGTCAGCCTTTTCAGGAAGCACCTGTTGAAATTAACAAATTGGAATGCAACCTACAAACACTTGCTTCTTGTTCCTTTTTTTCTTAACATCAAGTACTAATATCTTATTCTTGTGTCATGATTATCTCTTGCCTTGATAATTCTGAGTAGTATAGACTACATTTTGAGTAGACTGAAGAAGTCACTGTTGTTTTCTTTGTTCTACTTCAACTATTTTTATTATCTCAGTTTGCTGTCTTTACTATATTCAACTAATCCATTTAGTGAGACTGACATAAACCAATACATGTTTTTCTGCTCTTGATGCCCTTCTTCCTTTCCCATATAGTAAATGAGTTTATCTCACGTGTCTACTTGTTATCTTACTGTATGTTTTGAGTCTCTTGCCTTTGGACATGCATTATGATCCTTACCTTTTCTAACAAATAATGCTCACTTCCTAAATTAGTTTTGTAATTCTATTTTCTTAATATTTTTCTGTAACACTTAATAATCAGGAACCATTTTTACGAGAAAAAGGCCGTAGAAATTCATATTAAAGATGATGAGAAATGCCACAGTTTTGTTTCATGGAGACCTCTTGTATAATTCACTGGCCTACTGTCTTCTTTTTTCTCAAGGTATGGAATCTGCTGGTATCCATGAAACTACCTATAACAGCATCATGAAGTGTGATATTGATATCCGTAAGGACCTCTATGCCAACAATGTCCTCTCGGGTGGCACAACAATGTACCCTGGCATTGCTGACCGCATGCAGAAAGAAATCACTGCTCTTGCTCCTAGCACTATGAAGATCAAGGTAAGGAATTTGACTCTGTTATAAAATGTGGCTAAAGTTGGAGACAATGTCTGCTTCATTAAACTGGGATATAGGAACAACTCTGATGGATAGACGAGCAGAAATTCCGTTTAATCAGAATAGTTATGCTGGTTAGAAGCAAGTGTTAGAAAAGAAGCAAATATGATTACAGATTTTTTTAAATACATTACATGAATTGTAAGAGCTGCTGAAGATCAATACCGTTATAAAAAAGTTCTTTATTTGCTTAAGGAAATATCTAGTGGTGTGTAGCACTGATGACATGGGTTCACTGTTCAGAAATGAGGATGTTGTTGCTTTTCTTTATCCTAGATCATTGCCCCTCCTGAACGCAAGTACTCTGTCTGGATCGGTGGCTCCATTCTAGCATCTCTGTCCACCTTCCAGCAAATGTGGATCAGCAAACAGGAGTATGATGAAGCTGGCCCATCCATTGTACACCGCAAGTGCTTCTAAGCACTTCCCCCTCAATTTACTTCCCACTCAGGATGACGACAATATGCTTCTTGGAGTCTTCTGGCAAACCTTCCCCAACTCTTCAGTCATTGTACAGTTTGTTTACACACCCGTGCAATTTCTTTGTGCTTCTAATATTTATTGCTTTATAAATAAATGAGATCTGGGACTTGCAACCTACAAAATATTGTCTTTTGTTTTATTTTAAGTATTTTTTGGCCAGAAAAATGAGACTAAACCCGTAGGATCTGGAAACTCCCATCAGACCTGTGAATACTTTCACTGCATTCATGTCCTAACTGATGTAGGCATCTTAGGTCATGGTTTTCTATTAGTAAGAATTTACACTTTATAGTTTTAATTTTGAAACCTGGAACAAAAGAAGCAATAAATTTCAAGGCTTATAAAGAAAAAGCCTTAGGGTAGACCCAGTAAGTGGAACAAGTGAAAGGAAACCTCTCATACTCACTCACTCAGTTTAGAAAGATTCTTCAATTGCATTTATTGTAACCCAGGCATTTTAATATTCACTTATTAAAAGCCAAAGCTTCTGTAAAAGAATCACGTTAATACATTTAGAATGTGATTTATAAATAATTAATTCAATCCTAAAGGGTCATACAATTGTTTTCCATAAACTATAAATATTTATGACAAAACATTAATTGAAACTGACAGCTTACTCATCTTCTCCTATCTCTTCAAAGCCAGAGATAAAGAAGTGAATCTTTATTGTACTAATGCACAAAAATCAAACTTTTCCTGCATAAACCCACAATTGTTAAATTCACAATTATTTTCTCATCATTATTCATGTGTCTTTGGCAATTTTTAATCCTTAATCTTTCCTATCCTTTCTTGCTATTTGACCTAGATACTACAATCATCATAAACTGCATGCTTTCCATGGGCATTTGTGTTCCTCACCAAGACTTCTTATAGCTGGGCTGTTTGATTTATTTTTTTTTCAAAAAGTAGTAACTAAAAAGGGAAGTACAGAATGATCTGGGTCATTTTCATAAAAGTAATGGAACCAGTCAGTGTCATAGTTTGAACTATGTAATGACTGGAATATGCTTAAGTTTCATTTATGAAATCAGTTAAAGTACATATCAAACTCTGTATGTAGTTAGCTGAGTTTCATCAGAGCCATTTGAAAAGATAAGACATTAGGCTAATTTTATAATTTGATTCTAATTTAAAAAAAATAATTTACACATTTGTTGGGAAACTTTCTCTTTGCTCTTATTTTCTTGAAAGACATAGAAAGCAATCATTAAATGTGATCTGTAATTATATAGAACCAATTTTACTCTTTCAAAAATATGAAGATATATTTAATGTTTGTCCCCAATTTACTTATCATTAGAAGGCACCACTGGAATTTCCTAACATCCCCTTGCAATTGAAATGTTAGAATATTTCTAGATATTTTTGGGGTTGGGCAGAGAAGGTGGATGGAATTGTCAAATATAAAAAAATTTAAACATGAATATGACATGTAAAACATTTTACATTTTGGACATTCATTTAAATATTTTAGGCAAACATAAAAATGAAATTTTAACTCTATGAAAATTTAAACATAAATGCAGAATGCTCATTCTAATACTCATTCTAATACTGCCCACAGTATTACTGAAATGTTGCTGCTAGTAGGCCCTTTCATAATAAAATACAAATTTATTAACCTGTGAATCTGTCAAGGCAAAATCAACGGCCTCCATTGCTCTCAAGAAGGTTCCCACAGAAGGTAATTATTCAGAAGTTCACACCACAGAGAAATTTTATATGTCTTGAAAACATGGGAGCACTTCCAGATGTCTGATCAACACAGATGTTTGTCAATAACTATTTCATATCATCACTTAGAAACATTTCACTTTTTTTTTGTTTGACTTGCTTGCTAATTTGAAAGATTTGGCTGGACAGAAAGGTTATCTCAGGTATTAGTGTGAATTAATGGGGTGATACTGGACATAAATTGCAACTAATTGGAACTTAAAATGTTAAGCAAGTATGGCAAGGATGTGCTAAGTCAGCCCTAGTGGATGCCTGCCTTGTCTGGCTCTGACTGACAGGTCAGGACTGGCAGGCAACAGTTGGCACCACATCCACAGCTCTGATCAGGGATTCACCACTGAGCCTGTGGGCATGAGCAGGGAATTGAAGGAAGCCACTGATTACAGGACTGATGGAAATATTCCTTCCACAGGCATCTTGGGGTTTGTCATTCACAGTGTGGGGAAGCGGATATGAGCAGCAGGGATTATACAAAATAGTCATGTTCTTGCATATAGGTAGGACAGGACTAAAAAAATGTCAATGCCTCACCCTTTTTTTCTCTTCTTACAGCATTTTTCCAGATGCATCAATTTTTAGTGCAATAGTCCCATATTTGGCCATTGAAAATGATGTATTCTCATTCAATGCAGTAAAAAACAGTAATTTATTTATATAGGAATTATAATAACTATTTCTGGAAGCAAAACTAGATCTAATTTGATTGAGAGGAATTTGAATATTAAGCCACATCAACTAGGATTCAAAATACTGGTAAGAGAGGCCACTGTTAAACTTTGCCTTCTGCTTACATTTTACAAGGCTTAATGTGTTATACATTTTGCATGCAAAATGAAGATGGTGGAATGGAAAGCAGAAACTAACTGCAGAGCTCTTATATGACAGGTACAACTATTTTGGATATTTTCTTGAAAAAGGTAGATTAAAAAATATTTCTACCCAAACCCTGTTGTTGCCAACAATCTTCAGCTCTGAGGCACCTCAGCTATTGAAGACATTGACAATAGTTTGAAGACTAAAGGAACCCAGCTAACTTTCACTGCTTTTGATGAGATGCCCTTTCAATGGAAGAATGAGAATTAATGTTTAACAAATTATAGATTCAGCACACGCATTTTGAAAAGCAGTGTGAATGCGTGGCATAGGGTCTGTCTGCCACACTGGAGGGTGTCTGGTTGTTTGATTTTGCATCTCTTACTGCTCTGTATGTAAAATGGAGTGGAGGGAATTCTGTGGAAGTCAGTCTGACGTGATTTTTAAGCTACATAAAGAAGCTTTATTCAGTAAGAAGGGCTAAATAGCATTAAGAAATACTGACATACATCAGTAAGAGCTGAGACAAAATCTTATTGCCTGTTCTGGCAGCCAGAACAACACTGCCCTGTACTTATGCTTTTGACTGAAGGGCATTAAGGTATTACCACTGCTGGCTGACCCTCAGATCTTAAAGAAAACTTTCCTTGTAGACTGCTGAGCATACTGTCATTTGAGGAGTATTGAGAATTATGATCAAAACATGAGGCTTTTAATATTTATATTAAGTATGTACTGAGGATCTGGAAACATTGTGATTCTGCTTAAAAAGATGAATTTTTTGTTTTTGCAGGAAATAAGAACATGCTTCAGAACTCATTTGTTTGTGCTTAAAGTTTCCTTAAAAAAGTTGGTAGCAGAGTCATAAATTTGATAGAGTTGTCTACTTTGTACTAATCTCTTAAAAGGCTGTTTTAGCTAAAGCTTTATGAAAGTCAGCCTGAGGGAAAGTACTAATAGGAACATTTTTGGCTTGAATGGTTGAATTCTGTAGAGTGATAATTTTTTTAAATATGGAATGAGAGGGTTTTATTCTTAGAAATCATTAAGTGACTCTAAATATATGTGACAGCCAGATTAACATACAATACTAACACTAAAATAGAAAAAAAATAGATAAAATCCTGCTTGTAGGATAAATATATATCAGACCTGGGCAGAGACTGATGCTTGCTTCCAGTAACAGCTGAAACCTGTCCTACCCTGAAGCAACCTGTGACAGAAGTCTCTGTCATTATCAAGATAAAAGAAAGAGAATAAGATATTATAAAATTAAGTGATTAGTAAATCTCGCTCATTACATTTCAGAAAGAAGCAATTCAGGGAGTTAATATACTACCAATTACTTTTGCTTTTTATCCTGAGGATGGCTACAATTGCTGAAACATAAAAAGTAAGCAATCAGAAATGTTAATTATTGGAAGAATGTTATAATGCTGTTATATATTGAAATGATGGACTTAATTTATTATTAAGATTTCCTGTGTGAATAATATTCAATGAAATTAATATAGTAGACATTAGCACAAATTAATATATCTGGTGGCAATTTTATGTTTCATCATAAAGGTAAAATTCACAAAATACAATACATGTGTTGTCTACCAAATACAAGGTAGTATGCTCTTGTAGAGGAGATGTATTTCAGAAACATTTTTTAACCAGGAGATATATATTCATATATATGATAGAATATAGAATATATAAATAGAAAAAAGTGGATGAGGCATCGCTTGAAGCTTTGTTGACATAGATTTGTATAAAATGTAAATGATATATTAAGTCTGGGAAGGCACCAAACAAGATGAAGGTAGCAAGGCAGTCAAAAAGAGTTTATAGATTAGTGTTGAGTCTCTAAGCCCCTACTGAATGTTAGAGGGGGCCTCCAACTCTGGCTCCTCTAGAGAGGGTGGAGTGCAGCAGCACAGCAACTCCTGCCACACAGGTATTCCCCTCCCACAGCTCTGTGGCTGCCTCAGCTGAGACAGCAAACAGATGGAAAGTGTAGCTGATTGCCTTCTCGGGGGGAAGGGGTCTGGGAAGCACATATTGCTGAGCCAGGGCTCGTGGGTGCTTGCTTCCAGAGCATCCAGAAGCACAGAGGTTCTACAGTATCTGCTACCAAGGAAAGAATCAACGTCTAAGGAATACAAGCTACATCCTCATGTTTATTGAATAGATGAGTTCTGGCACTAAATTTCACATTAGATCCTGTTTATTTTTTATTTTCATTATATAAATTACTTTGAAGACACAGACGTCTATCTTCAAAAGCAGTCACTATTTTATATTAAAAGAAGCAAACCAAACCAAACACCAAACCTAAGGAGAGTAAGAACCTTACTGCTTTGGGTCTATGTGTGTATGTGTGTTTACAATGCACTGATTATCTGATAAGTCAGAGGGGAGAAGTGCTCTTGCAGAAATAGAAATCTCAGCAGATTTTAAAGACAAACCACCAAACAAGTCATAAAAAAAAAAAACATTTTACTTCTTTAGCATGAATTATGTCTTGAATTTAGCACCTAAACTGAGTGATCCTTCCTTGTCAAGAAATGCCACCTATAAGAAAATGGTATTTTCCACCAGATAAATCAAGGTGATTCTGTATCTGTAACTTTGAGTAAAAGATTAAAAGGAATCATCACTTTTCCAGTCTTCTATTACAGGTTAATCAGCAGACACCTTTTTTGTGCTAAACTTCTGACTTCATTACCTAATGTTATAGTTTGACAATCTGAGTAACTGATTATTGAAATTAATGTCATTAACCAGTTGAGTTACTAATTCAGGATTGGTTGTGAATTGATGTTCATTACCATATTGTTCCCCTCATTGTTAAAGCACTGGACTCAGCCTGTTTGTATATACAGAAATATGAAAAATACAATCTCTGGTTTTATTCTTACAAGTGCTCAATGATCTGTTGATGCACATTTAAAAAGCAAATTGTATTTGCAGGGATGAATATGTAGTAGCTATTTAATGTATAATTTATTAGATATTGCAATCCATTGTCAGTTGCCCAGATATACCTTTAACTTGTCATAGAAGGTATTGTAAAAACAGAAGCTTTAATATGTGGTGCAATAATTTACAAAAATTATCTTAGGCCTTCCTAGTCTAACTGGTGTGTAAAGAATTTCAGATTTATTTTTAATTGAATTTGAGCTCTCTTGTGCAGCTCAGCTCTGTATGGCAACCAGACAAACTGCAGTTATGCAGCAGCTTCTGATCTTTTACCCATATACTTTGGCAGTTAAATTGAATAGAATTTGAAATTGGAATTGCATGGAATTGATATCTTCACTGTACATAGGAAAAAGAGTAATTGTGATACTGATGGTGATTTTTTTTCTCTTAGTTTCTGGATTCTCCAAATTTTTTGCTGTAATAGCATACACACACACACACACATATGCAACACAGAAATTTATTTGTAATATTTATGCATATATATATATGCATACAAATATTTTACCTCGGCCTTCTCTTTACCTTTGCAGTGGAAGAGCATCCCTGATTGGTAACAAGTTTCAGAGATCATGTCTGTATCACACAGAAAATGAGTACTCCTCTCTGGAGAAGTAGCGTAGTTGAAGTTGGAAAGGAAAATATTTCTGATCAGAAACATCACAGAGGTATTTTACTAAGACAAAACTGTGAATATTTTGTAGCCTTATTCCTTAGACAGAAGTTAATTCCTGATTTATTTTTGTGTTCAGAGGAAAATCTCAGAACTTTGGAATTCTGTGATCAGAACTCAAGTGTTTTTAGTGACAATGTGAAACACTCTTTCCTTTTTACAATCTACGGTCAAAAAGTGCCACAGAGATAAGATTTTCAGATGTAATCTCAATACATCATATACTGTTGAAAGTGTAAAAAATGCCCAGAGAAAATTTTTGCAATCTCTGGTGTCACATTCTGCACTTTAATGGCTGCAGCAACAGTTTTGTAGACTTTTCCTTCTGATGAAACATATTGTCTTCTATTGTCATCAAACTTTTTTCTGCCCTTTCATTTTAACTAAGATCATGAATCCTGATCATTGTACTGGCACCTAACACAAATAAGAAACTACATTCTGACCTTATTTTTGTAAATAAAAATCACATGAAATCATCAGGAGTAGTAAGCAGGCACATCTTTTTGCAAGAGATATACAAGGAGTTCCATTGCTCATACAAAGCAAATATCTTGCCATTGAAAGTGATGTGAGGCTATTTCTTGTATAAGAAATTATACAGAGATAGTGATTGTGCAATCTCCTAATAGGGTCATGTGGTGACAGAGGGACAGTGGGTGCTATTAAAAGCTTGACATTTATCACTCACAGTGTTTAAATTTATCATGGAATTCGTGGCATTTGCCAATCTAAGTATAGAGAATGCCACAAATACCACAGAACAGATAAATACTGCTACGGAAAACTCAACGAACTGCTGCTGGTTCTTTGCTAAAACTACATCACTGTCCATTCTGGAAATGCATTGCAGGTGTGACTGGCTGGAATTTCTCAGTATGAAAAAAGCAAAAAAATTGTTTGTTATGATTTTCTTTTCCTTTATCTTCACTGTTTAGACTAAAAGGTTTTATGTATAGGAAATTTTTCAGTGTGTCTGTCTGTAGCCTCCAGAGCAATGAAGTCCCTATCAAAGTTTAATTGTCTTAAAGCTAACAAAAAACAGATCATGGAGTACCATTTTATGTCATAGTTTAGTGATGATAATTGGACAAAGGTTGGATTTGATGATCTCTTGGGTTATTTCAAACATTTTTGATTCTATGATGCTACGGCATATCATTCACACAGACAAAATATACATGACAGTACATGAATTTTATGAAATGTTCTATTGGAAAATACATTATGTAACTTGTGATGAACAGCTGTGGAATTCCTGTTGGAAAAAATTACTTTTCTGCAGAAAGTTGTTTTCTAGGACTCTGAGCTTTAGAGCTCTGTCTAAATCCTGAAGGACAGAATTGATATAATCAATCACACTGCACACTTGCTCTAAGAAACACACAAAAGTCATCACTATTTTCTTTGCAATAGCTGCAGAAAAGACATGAAGATAATATAGTCTTTAATGGAGCTATATTTTCTTCATCTCACAAAGCAGCTTTAATGGATGGTGGTAGAGGAGATAAAGGCTTTGGCATTGTCTTACAGGTTTAGGTTTATGGAGTCTAGGCACCCAAATCCAATTTGTGCCTTGGAAGATATTGTTTCTTGACTTTCCTAAGTTCACACAGTGAACATGGAATGGACAGCTGCTCTGAAGTCACCCCAGCAGATGCAGTCCTGTCCCTGCTTGGCTGGTGCTAAAGCAACAATTCTCATGGGTGTAAATTTTGCAAAAGGTGTTTTGCTGCAGCAAAGAAATTGAGACAAAAAGTTGAAATAATGTGTCCATAGTTGTGACCAATTTCTCCATCTTTGGCAGTGCAGTGTGCTTGATTCCTTAGTGGGATTCCAGCCTTGTAGGACAGACCTAAGCTTAGAGTTAGATGATTTCCCTGCCATGCAGCTATTGAGACTGGCTATTTGATTATACCTTAATTTTTTGAATGCATCTGGTTACAGCAGATGGCACTGAAGAGTATATAATGAAATTTCTGGGCTATCAACAAGACCTGTGTGTCACAAGTCACTCCTGCTCTTAGTTCATGACATGAACTCTCCACATTTATTTACTATTCTCTTCCAAATTCCCTGGTCTTTCCAAAACCACAATTTGCCTGGTGAAAGCAATGGCAGGAAGTAGTTTAGGAAAGGAGGGTACTGTATCCAACTTCAGCCATTTCTATAATTATTTAAAATTTACACAAACCATTGGTAAGTTGACCTTTTGCAAAATCTCTTTAAGAGTCTGTTGTATTTTGCTTCAGTGAGTATTTCTGTGGAGGACTAGAACTTCAGATATAACTAAATGTGGAACAAAAAGTCTGCATTATGTTCTTAGGTCCATTAAAAAAAAAAAAAGTAAAAAAAAAAAAAAAAAAAAAAAAAAGAAAAATAAAAAAGAGGCAAAATCTCAGGTTAGATAAATCTAAACACTGCTCTTGTTTTGGAGCTGATGATGCTAGTAGGACTGTCTAAAGTGGGTGAGGGTATGGCTGTTTTTCAAAACAGGTGTTTTTCCTTTCCATGCTGTAAATCTCCAATGCGTGCTTCTAATCAACCACTGAATATAGCAGCTAAAAAGAATCAAGTGGATATACCTTTTGTTTTTGTGAAAGGGCACTTTGTGGGGGTATTTCAAACTGTGTGTTTCAATCTAGGTTCTAGTGCAACCTGATGCATACCTCTGAATGTACTTTCTGACTTCTTAGAAAATTATTTTCATTATAAATATCATATATAAGAAACACTTTTGTGTCTCTTAAGTAAGAAGGCAATAATACCCTGTCACGGAAGACCACTTAGCATTTGGGTTATGTGCTTCTTTAACTTTACCTTTTTGTGTATTGTGATTTGGTTTTCATATCTACACATTCACTTAATTAAAAAAAACATATTTTAACAAGTAGATTACAACCATTGCAGCAGCATGCTTGATTTGTTTCAGAGGTAGCAGTGATAGGTCTCTGCAGGACAGTCATCATGTCCTGTGAAGCAAGTATGTTGACACTTCCTAGTTCTGGAAAGGCTTTTTTCCCCTGCTGTTGGGAAAAGAACAATTAAATATCTTTAATTTAATTCTTTTGATATATACACTTGATATATTTATCTGAAAAACTCTCCCAGTGAAAAGAAAGCAAAGCATCTTATTTATGATATTAAAATCAATGTCTTTACATTATACTTCCTCCTGCCCCCAACCCCAATCTTAAAAACTGAAGAAAATCACATTATTGAGAAGGCCTGATCATAAGAAGAATGGCCTTTCAAAAGGGGAAACTCAGCCCCTGCTCCCTGTTTGAGAATGTTTCTGCAAGCCTAGTGCAGGTAGGAGGTTTGCCACCCAATTTAGATTATCTTGTTGGCCTCATTGTCTTTGAGAGTGAAACATGCAGTGTTAAGTTGTATTTTCCATTCAACAGAAGCTGTGCCTACACTGTGTGTGTGACTCATCCACCTGTCTAGTTGGTGTTTTTTGGATTAATTGATCTATCTTTGAGCCCATGTTTTCTCTCACGCCTTGTTTGTTTTTGTGGCAGTCATATTTGGGTTTCACACATTTATTTTTGCTGTGCATTGTGCCATCAAGCCCAAGGTACAGTTTGCACTATTTCAGGTAGCATGGCTTTGGACTTTGATAACTAGTTGGTGTAATTAAACTAAATATGCTTCACAAATATTTATTAAACCTTGTGGGACTAGCTGTCATTTTTTTCTCCTTCCCATTGCACTAGCTTTCCTGCTAGCCTTTGCCCTTTTGTAATACAGTTTCTGTACCAAGGCTGATCTTTCACACCAAGGAAACTGTCAAAATGATGAAATGCATCAAAACCCACTAATGAATCAAAGCAGATCAATAATCTATCCATGCTTTTTTTTGACATATTACTGATTGAAATGCATTTTAAACAGATGAAACATTTAAGTGTTATCAGAAAATACTTGAATCACCTTGCCTGATTTTTGTCCACTAAAACTGTAGGATGGATATACTTATACAGTGAAACGAGGGAAATCAACTGATTCCTATTTTTTAAGATCAGGAGAGGGTCTGTTTTAAAAATCACAGGGGAGCTATGTCTCTCCATGACGTCTTGAAACTCCCATCTGAAAATTGTGTGTAATTTTCATCTATTTTAAGCATTGAAAAATCTTAATTAAATCGAAAGCTCGGGAGCCCTAGTCCTTCTGGCCTTTCGATTCACTGTAAAACCTCTTTTCTTTTTAGGCAAAGGGAAACCTCTGGGATGCATTTTTAGAATTTTCCACCAGGAAGAATGTGTTTCATCCTGCCCTTGTGCAATAAATCAGGATGGGGAAAGGGAGAGTTACTGTCCCATGTTAGGAGGTATGACCTCCTTATGAGTCTGAGCAACTGTGTCGTGAGGAATTTGTGTGTGAAATGAAGATATTATGTAAAAATTGATTCAAAATAGTTGGTAAAAATGTTTACGATATAAAATATTTATCCATTTGCATGTAAATATAAATACAAGACATTCACACTGTTTCACCCTTTGAAGTTCAACTGACAAGTATTTTAAAGACTCTGGGGTTCAGGCTCTGGTTGATCCTCAGCAAGAGCTGGGCAAGCACAAGTGGAAAATGTATCCAGGGGTGAGTCAAAGAGATGCTTGGTTGGGTGACCCAGTCTGCCCACCCCAGGCCCCAGCTCCTGGGAATGTTGTGAAAATGTGGACAGAATAATGGAAGATTCTTCTCCCCATGCTGTTTCCCACTTGTAGAACAGACACAGCTTTAGATCAGTGAAATCATGGAGCAAGGTACAATGACAATTTTTTTTTCTTTCATTGTTTTTTTTTTTCCCTGTAAATCAATGATAGCTTGGTGAAGTTTATCAGAGGAAAACGATCCTAATGTTCTTGCAGGAGAAGTGTGAAAGAGGTTGCAAACACTGCAGAGCAGAATTTCTAAATCTAAAATGCCAAGTTAATACTTGATTTAAGTGAGGACAAATTTGCATAGGATGTACATAAATCAGCCCTTGAGCAACTCTAACCTATGCAAGAAATTATGTAGGTTTCACTGTCACCTAGAAAAATAAACTGTAACTTCCAATCTGTAGCAACACTAGAAATAATGCTGATTTCTCTTTTTCTTAAAAACACAGAAATAAATCACACACATTTGCAGCTGTCCTACAATGTTTTATGAATCATTGAATTTATCTTTTCGTCTTGTTGTGTCACAGATTCCTGCATAATAGTTGAAAGTACATCATCTCTAATAAATTCTGAAAAATATGGTTATGAGTTAATATTTCAGAGCTTGAAATTTTTTGTAAATTCTATAGGTAAGCATGCAGTTGCTTGTGGGATAAAATAAATTTATATTCTGAATTTGATTTTGATCCATTTTGAAATGGAAACATTACAAAAATTTAATTAAATACTCATCCTGGAAATCTTTTTCTTCAGGAAAGATTAACAAATGGTGTTATGAAAACAAAGCATGTTGCACAGCACTGAACAGATGCTGTTTGTTAGTAACAGTTGTGGAACTCACAAAAATGCCAGTTTAAATCACCACCTGCAAATTTTCAGATGCACATGATTGGGATGGGTCTGGGAAAGCATTCTGGGTCTATTAATTGGTAAGAAAAGCATAGCTCTATATACTAGATTAAAGATTCTAGAAAAAAACTACCAAATACTACCAAATATTTATAAATGTACATTAATATGAAAATAATTTAAAAAAATATTTAATGAACTCCATAAAATATGTCAGATTCTTTACTCAAGTCCATGACTATATATTCTTGGTCCATATGTACTAATGTCACTGAAAGTCAAAATTCAATAGCTTTTACCTAGAACCTTACGTGGGATAAAGTCTAAAATCTTATGGACTTTAAACACATTTTCCCAACAGAACCAATTTAACTCTAAGGATGAGTTTGCCTTTGCTTAATCCAGACTGTCTTCCCTAAGACATCCCTCATATGAACTATGGGGGACTTTATCCCCTTCTGTGGTAAGCAGATTCTGACTGAGCAGGGCAGCTCGAGAGGTGGAGCCTGTAGTGTTAACTAATCAGGTGCTAACTAATCAGGTATTAACTAATTTTCACTAGAATGTAAACAGCAACGTTTGAAAGTCCCACCACCCACTACTTTCAGTGTGTTTTTTGACACTGCATTGTACCAGATGTACTTAATTTTCGCAGAGGCTGGTGTATGATAGAGAATCTGACACAGTAAATCAAAACCATACTCTCAGGCCCAGGTGTCTATGAGGTTATTTTCAAAATGAGTCCCATTGTCTAGCTCAATCCTTTCTGGAGTGCCATGTCTACACAAGACTTGCTTTTCAAAGCCCAGGACAGTGTTTTGGGCAGCAGCATGAAGCACAGGGTGGGTGTCCATCCTGTGGTTGCTTCTACCATGGTCAGCCCACAGAACTTGCCTTGGCCAATTTGGGGAAGGGTGATGAAGTCAATCTGCCAGGCCTCTCCACACGTTTTTACCATTATCCCGTACACCACAGGGCTTTACCCACCCTGCCTTGATTGATTGCAGGGCGTGTTTCACAGCTATGGATAATCTGGGAGATACTGTCCATGGTCAAGTCCACCCCTTAGTCATGAGCCCATCTGGATGTTACATCTCTTCCCTAATGACCTGAGGTGTCATGGGCCCACCAAGCCAGAAATAATTCACCCTTATGTTGTCAGTCCAGATCCACCTGAGACACTTTAATCTTGGCAACCCAATCCACTTGTCCATGGTGGTGTTCTTCTGTAGCCCAACTCTTGGGCACACATGCATCTCATGATGCGCTTTTACAGCCAGCTTCTCTACCTGGGCGGTGATGTCTTGCCACAGTTCAGTAGCCCAGAAGGTTTCTCTCTGTGCTGCCAATTGGTCTTTTCCCATTGGTCCAGCCACCCCCACAGAACATTTGCTACCATCCATGCCCCAGTGTGGAGGTGAAGAGCTGGCCATTTCTTTTGTTCAGTGATGTCCAAATCCAGCTGGATGGCTTTCAGCTCTGCAACCTGACTTGATCCACCTTGCCCCTCAGTAGTCTCTGTTTCACCACATAGGACTCCCCAGCCACAAATACATACATCTGTACACCAATGAATGTGTATTTATATCCTATATATCCGGAATTGAATTAGTATCAAATATATTTCACAAATTTTTATTACAACTGTAGAGTCTTTGAATGACAGAAGGATTAAAAATCCTCTGCATTTCTTACTGACCTCCTGCTTTTTCACTCCCATTCACTGACATAGTTTACTTTTAAGTCAATCACTTGACTGCCCTAGTTATTTCAAGGGATTGTTTCAGCCTGGCTTCTGAAGGGAAGTGCTAATGTAATGTGAATTCCCTTCTGTGACTGGTGAGATGGGGAGGGAGAGGACAAGAGTGAGGGGTACCAGAAATACTGAAGACATATGGTGGTATAACAATCAGAACAAAGGAAAAGAACTCTTCATTAAATCACATCATCAAATTGAAAGCAGCTGGGAGTACAGAGATTCAGCAGTTGGTTGAAAACAAATGTAGACAGGGCAGAGATAAGCAGTAGGTCTGGAAAAGGTACTTGATATAATGCAGTCATGCTGAAATACTGAAGCATGATTTCTCATACTTTATTTTCTTTTTTTGTATGGAATAGGAAAAGCATCAAAATGCTGCAAGGAGTTCCAGCAGAGAGGACTCTTTTCTTATTACTGGATCTTATTTTTTTTGTTGTTCTGAATATTCTGAAGCATTCAATAACTTTCTTTCATAGTCCGCATAGGAAATTTTAAAATGTTCTGGTATAAATATCTTCAAGATTTTTGATTCTGGCTCATCTAATGCCAGTGGGAATTGCTATTAGTACAATGAAAATTTACAGCCACAGGATGGATATATTATGATATAATTTTTTTAAAGGTATTATTACAGTTAAATTTAATTATGCTTCTTCTTATGAAAATTTGTAATTCTTTTTTATGGAAAAGAGAAAAATGAGGTTGGCCAAACTGAGTCTAACAATATTCTGCATTGGCTCTGGCATATTACTGGTATAATTGGCTGGTGTTTTACCACAATGCCCTAATCAGTTATATTGGGCTACATTTATTTTGTAATATATATCTTTGAAAGAATAGACTCTAGGAATAAAATCATTTGTGTGATGGTGAAAAATTTTCACTCCCATATTGAATTAATTATTATATTATTATGTAGATATTTTTTGCATCCTTAAAATGTGTACTAAATCTGTTTATATATGAATTCTTCATACTCTTTTGTGTCTAGGGTATTTTAGAAAAGCTCCTTCATTAGTGCATATGAAAACTTAAAGAAAACTGAAATGGAAACCCACATAAGATTGGCTCACCATTTACGCTTAAATGATCATATTCCATGAAATTGCATAAATGGACGTTTGGATGTATTAGCATAATGTGAGTGCTTTTTTGAGATTGGTGAGAGTCAGAAATTAAATTCAACACACTGGTAGCAGATTGTCTGGTCACTAGAATATTTTACTTCTTTTGTATTTATTTGCAGAGCCTGTAAGTCATTTGTTTCAATGATACTTTCCTTCCCCTGGCTGCATCGTATCTGCAAATAAATATGAGTTTGCAATAAGTGCAAGTGCTGCTGCATTAGGAGCTGTAAATATGCCAGAAGTAAATGCAATTGTAGCTCACTATATAGGTCCAAATTATTTCCTAGGAAATTGATTTGAGCTGTTAATTTGCACACAGAAAAGTCCCTATGGACAGCTTACAAAAGCCCCATAAAACTGGGGTGATTTTTTTCTGTCAGGAAATAAAATATTCTGTAACTAGGAAAGTATGATACTTAAAATTTGTTTTCTGGTTAAAGCGGTTATATTTTGATATTTTTGAATTCCCTTAGTTCAGAAGATTGTGGAATATTTACTTAGTATCTGCCCCCATTGTGAATATTTCCTATGGCAGCCCACCCCACCCCCTTGCAAGAATAGTTAGAGAATTTCAACATAACTTATGAATCTTCATTTTCCAAGTTCATGAATATTCATAGATTTATTCCTTCTTCTCTGATTACTTTCATTGTTTTCCTGAATAGCTTTGCATTTATATATATATATATATGTCTTCATTTGTAGACGTGGACCTCTGATGCATAATAGAGTCTTAATTTGATTATTAGGTTAACCGAGTGTTTTGTCTGTTTGTGCATTACAGGATATCCTGAATTCTGTGCACTTGACACTGCTACTGTCAAGCATGAACCATGCAAATGCAGGCTCTATTCCATGCTCACAACAAGGACCACAAGAGCCCACCCTGCAATTGACAGCTTTGGCACAAACACTGTTGACTGGATGGGAAGAGGGTGCTGCCCATTTCTTGGCAGCAAAATGAGTGTTCTTGCAACGTTGCTTTCTCTTGTGAAGGGCTGAAGTCACTAGCACATCCAAATATTTTACCTTTTGGGAAGTCATTACTTTTAAAACTGCAGAAGAAACACACTTTCTCTCCTGTGATATACTAGAGTTATCTTCTGAGGGATTTTCATTTGAGAAAAAGACAGAGAGGGATTTCTTATTAAGATCTATATGCTAACTACAGAGGCTGACTACAACTAGAATTGTACTCATACAGTGAGGAGAGAAAGTACACACAAATGCTCATTTTAATGAGAGAGAAAGTGTAGGTAGAAGCAGATGACCTAGATGATTTTATGAATAAAAGATTTAATCTGATGTAATCATTTCATTAATACACACATGGCACCAAATGAAAACAGAGCATAGCAGATGGCTATGAGAGATCTTAAAAAGCCATTTTCAGTTTAGTAGCTAATGACTTAGATTTCATGGACTACACCAAATACTATCAGAAAGGAAGCATTTATCATACCAGTCTTCCAAAGAATGTTCTAATGCTTTATGAAAATAATGCTGAAAAATCTCTCTTTTGTGACACTAGCTAAAATATACTCACATTATATATTATATAGCTACAGGGCAACATAATTATTTCACAAAAACTAGTGAAAGAAAACACCATTATTTTCTTTATTAATAGCCTATATTTATTTAATTTAAAGCTATTTCTTTGCTTCCATTTGCTACAAATGGTAGAAATAGTGGTTTCCAAATATAAGAATGAAATATAGCCATTTGCCTTGAAATTTTAGAATATAAAAATTACATATATTAATTTGTTGTGATGATGGATCCACTGCAAACAGCTGCAAAAAAGGAAGACTGCTGGCATAGTACTATGCAATCATAGTATTGATTTGATTTATTTTAAGATAAAATATTTGGAATAAATTTAGAATGAATGCATAACTTTAAAAGGAGGCAGTAAGCATGGAAGGCTCAGGTAAGATCTGCATTGTATTTTTACATTAGTAAGCCTCATCAGAGAAAGCAATGGAGCAGGGGAATAATGCTGTTTAGCACACTGTATGACAGCACTGGCCATGTGGCTACCTCACCCTGACCCTATCATGCCCAGGTTGCAGGGAGTCTGACAGACAAGCCAAATGTGTCAGCTCTGCTCTCAGTCTGCTCGGCTCCATCCTTGAGGAATGTGCATCCTGCAAGATTTGATTGCTCTCCAGACCCTTTACAAAACCAGATCAGGGCAAAAGGGCTGGATTTCTTAGAGAGAATCTGGCCTACAGCTTCTTACAGACAGATTAACCTCAGTTTGGCTTCAAACTGAGGGCACATACAGTCTCATTCTTCAGACCTAATCCAAGATCAACTCAGTCTATATTTTTTCATCTGAAATTAATATCATGGCACTGACATATTTGAACACATGCAGGCTGAATTTCATTTTTGCAAAGCTTGTTTGAGATCCTGTTAGGAATGACAGAGTTTATACTGAATTTGGGCAGAACAGGAATGCTTATTCTCTTTGAATGCAAAGCAACAGGAAAAAAATACATCCTACCACCCAAAAGCCTATGTGTGGAATAGCAAGCTGCTTTTGTTTCCTTTCTATGCAACAGATAAAAACGTTGAACAAGACAAGCTTAGCCCTGTTGCAAACTGTTGCTGCTGCTCATTAGGAAACAGTTCTTTGTAAGCCAGGAGATAGAAAGTTTTGATAATCCTGAATGCTTTTGAATGAAATGTAGGCATGGGTTTCTAATCTGAATTTGTACACTGTGAAATATATGTCCACAGCGTCTTTGTCAGCCTGCTGCTCTGCAAATCCTGGCTTTGCCATTGGCTGAAGCATTCAGGGGAATGGTGTAAAAACTAAGATGAACCTTTAGAAGCTGAAAATCTTCTTATGTCTACAACTTACAGTCATGACTATACATAGTCTGTGCACTTTTTGATTGAGACAATTTGTCAGATAAGTCCACAGGTTGCTGTTACTCATGAAAAGGATAATGGAAATGCAGTTAATTGCATTCTTTACACACTTTTCACTGTTTGTGAAACATACAGAAAACATCATGTTGACTCACCCTATTTTGACAGCAAGTCAGGCCTCAGACAAAGGAGAGAAATTCACAGCCCCAGAAATCATACATGTAAATTTGCAATATAGCAATTTCCTTTGAATTTTTAGACACTTAAAATGAATGTTGGCCTTGTGAAAGAGACTCACTGAATTTTTTTTCCAAACTCACCAAGGTCTGAAGTTCTGTAAACTTTTCTCAAGAGGAAGGCCAATTAGCCTGCATGTGAATGTGGTTGCAGAGTGGTGTATGAGGTTACTGTTAAAAAAGGAGATATCAGGCATTCCACAATGAGATTCAACTCCTGTAAAATAAGGTCTGAAATAATTTAAATTTAAATCATAATTAAATCAAAAGCTATTTAATAACAATGTTTATATGTTTGCAGCATTCATTTATGATATTTCATCTCCTTGTCTTCATGACTGGGATGTAAGCAACACAGCAGACACTGACAAACTGTTAATTAATAGACCAGTATTTGATATATCAGAATGTAATTAGTTTTTATTTCAGGGTCCCGAAAGCTCAGATAAATGTACCAGGGAACAGCTTTCCTCAGTAGAAATTCTGTTATTTGTCTATGAACCAAAATCTTCTCTCCTCTCTTCAGTAACTTCAATCATGGGTTTTCCCTCTGTTTGTTGTGCTAAATAGGATTATCATCATTAGCTTCTTAGCATATTCCCTGCCCTCTCTCCTTCTACACATGCATCACTGCTTCCCTCACTGCTTTGATTTCTCTTTTTCAGATCCATCTGCAAACAGACAATTTTGATCTATATGAGACTCAGTTGTCAGGGTAGCTGGATAGATACCACAGTCCTCTTAAACCAAACCAAACCAAACCAAACCAAACCAAACCAAACCAAACCAAACCAAACCAAACCAAACACCAACTTCTTTTTAGCTTTGGTGTTGTTGCAGCAGCAATTTTTAGAAATTATATACAAAAAGCCTAAGTCTCTTGACTGGGAGACAATAAAAATCTCTCATTTTCTGTGCAGAATTCCTGTGTATTCTCTGATCCTCTCTTGTTTGATACTTTCCTAATTCAATCAGTCAACTGACCCAGTATCACGTGAAGCAGAGACCATCTGCATAGTCCAAATGGAAAGACAACAAATCTTGGGGTGTCTAAAGCATACAGATGCCTTCTTGCACAGATGAAGCATGGTCCCATTTATTCAGAAAACTCTTAATGTCTTTAATATAATATGGAATTGGTTTGTGAGCTGCAAAGAAAAAAAAAAAAAAGGACTACACTGATTATTGCAGCCTGTGCAGTTCTGCTTAAAAAGAATTTGATTTTACTGAGTTCAATTGTTGGAATATTGTGATAAAACTAATATGAATTTTTCTTATGTTGTTCTTTAATGTGATTAGTTGAGCAAGTGTGAAGGTTTACTTGATTATTTTGTAAATATATAGAATACGAGAATATGTTTTACGCTGCTTCACTGAAGAAGTCAATTCCAATTGGTACCAACATTTTATGTGAAAATATTTGGTGATGTCTCAGGTACAGCCTGTAAGGGTATCTGTAAAATGAAAAAAAATTTATTTTAAACACAGTTGTTTATGAGAATAAAATATATGGACTGATTATGATGCAGGGATTTATTCAAGATACTTTTTTCTTGTACTGTTTAGAGATGCTTTGCATGAAGATTTGGTGTATATTCTAGCATAAATGCAATCTTAGCCTCAGAATTCTCTGAAACGGCTATATATGAGCTTCATTTCTCTGCAGTGATCCTTATAACTGTAATCAGGGGAGAATAAAGATGCAATTTGAAGTCAAATATCTTCCAGGGTTTAGCAGCTGTAACAAGTAAGGTCACTGCCGTGTGACGCTTCTGTTTAGATCTCTAGGAGTGAGGCAAAGCCCAGCAACCTCTGGGGACCCCCGGGCAGCGTCCCGTGGCTGGAGGGGCCGCAGTGTCCCTCTCCCGCCCCGGAGCATGGTTGCGGGCGGGCAGGGGCCGCTCCCGGAGCGGCGGGCAGCGCTGCCGGGCGGAGCGCGGGGAGCGCCGGCGGGCGGGGGCCGGGGGCAGCGGCACCGGCCGGGGCGCTCCGGCAGGGAGGCACTGCACAGCGAGCCCCGTGCCTGCGGGGCAGCTCTGCCTCCGCCCTCCCCCTGCTCCGTTTATTTATTTCATTCATTTTTATTGCGTTTATTTGTTCGTATCCAACGGAATAATAAAAATGAGAAAATCCGAGCGCTGCTTTTGGCTGCTCTCCACCAACCTGTCAGTGACGCAAGCGGAGACTACTTAAAGGCAGATTAGAGGCAGCAAGACATTAAAGCCAACCTTCCTCCCTGCACGCCGCCGGTCCGCCCGCCGCGCCGAGCCCCGAGCCGAGCGGGCCGGGCCAGTGGCGGCTGCCGAGCGGACCCGAGCCCCGCAGAGCCGAGCCCTCGGCAGAGCTGCCGCCGCCGGACTGCGGGCGGGAGAGACCGGCTGCTCTTCGGTCTGTTTTCCCTCCCCCTGAAAAAAAAAAAAAAAAAAAAAAAAAAGGAGGGGTGAAAAAAGGCAGAAGTGAAGAGATTCCCTACGCTTGCCAAAGTCTTTGTCTCCGGATGAACAGCGATGGGGGAATGGACTATTCTAGAGAGGCTACTGGAAGCTGCCGTGCAGCAGCATTCTACTATGATAGGGAGGTAAGGGTCGCGGGAGAGCAGCGGGGAGCACGGGGGGGATCCCCTCCCGTCCGTGGGTCCCGGTGCGCGGTGCCCTTCGGCCGGGCGCTTTCGGGGTGTGCCTGGCGTGTGCTGTGCCTGTGTGTGTGTGCTGTGTCTGTGTGTGTGTTGGGGAGGCTGGTATGCGGCACGGGGCGCGGAGCCGCCGGGACACGGCGAACGCCGCCGTCCTTGTCCCCGGAGCCACGGGGCACGCCGGACGCTCGTCGGGGAGATCCCGGTGCAGTGGAGGTGCCGCTGCCGGGGCAGCCCCGCGCCCTTCCCGGCCGTGCCCCGGGGCCTGTGCGCTCGCCCTTCCGCGCAGGGGGCCGGGCGGGGGCCAGCGCTGACCGCCGCCCGCGGTCCGCGGCACACGGCCGTGCCGAGGCCACGCCGCACAGCCGGGCAGGGCAGCTCCCGCGCGGAGCGGGGCCGGCTCGTGGTGCCGGGGCCCGTGCGTGGTGCCGGTTCCCGCCCCTGTGCCGGGGCCGGTTGGCGGTGCCGGTGCCGGTGCCCCCGCCGGGCCGGTGCGCGGTGCCGCGGCCCCGGGCCCGGTCAGCACTGGACAGCTCCCGGCCGCGCGGCGGCGGCGCGCACTGACGGGCTTCTCTGTTGCAGGATCCTGCTGACCGTGGTGGTGATCTTCAGAATTCTCATTGTGGCCATTGTAGGGGAGACGGTGTACGATGACGAGCAAACGATGTTTGTCTGTAACACGCTGCAGCCAGGCTGCAACCAGGCTTGTTATGACCAGGCTTTCCCCATTTCTCACATAAGGTACTGGGTGTTCCAGATCATCATGGTGTGCACTCCCAGCCTGTGCTTCATAACGTACTCCGTTCACCAGTCTGCTAAACAAAGGGAACGGAGGTACTCCACTGTCTTCCTTACCTTGGAAAGGGACCAGGATTCAATGAAGCGTGAGGACAGTAAGAAAATCAAGAACACGATTGTCAATGGGGTGCTGCAAAACACTGAGAACTCCACCAAAGAGGCAGAACCAGACTGCTTAGAAGTGAAGGAAATCCCCAATCCTGCAATCAGAACTACAAAATCAAAGATGAGGAGGCAAGAAGGCATTTCTCGATTTTATATCATCCAAGTGGTCTTTCGAAATGCCCTAGAGATCGGATTCTTAGTGGGACAGTATTTTCTGTATGGATTCAATGTCCCTTCCATGTACGAATGTGACAGATACCCTTGCATTAAAGAAGTAGAGTGCTATGTCTCTAGACCCACTGAGAAGACTGTATTCTTGGTATTCATGTTTGCTGTCAGTGGGATTTGTGTGGTGCTTAATTTGGCAGAACTGAACCACTTGGGCTGGAGAAAGATCAAAATGGCAGTGAGAGGAGTACAGGCAAAAAGGAAATCCATATATGAAATCAGAAATAAGGACCTGCCAAGAATGAGCATGCCTAACTTCGGCAGGACTCAGTCAAGTGACTCAGCTTATGTGTGAGGCTGTGACAGAACTGAAACACTGTGCCAGGTGGAACAGACCCAGATACCATTAGAGAAAGGTACATTGCTTAGGCAAGCATTTTATCAAACCACCAAGAAAGCCATTAAGGTATTGGATCTGCACTTACTGAACTAGCTGCAAAACGCAGCGCTATATAAAAGACTGAAAAAACAGCTATAAACCATGCTTGACCTAGCCTTACAGCACAGATACTATTATTCCTACTTTTGTTTCTAATGATTGGGTTTTATCTATCAGTGAAGCAGCTTTTTGGTTGTCATTAGGATGTTTACAGTTTGAACTGTCTGACTAATTGTTGTAAATGTGTAGAATGTTCATATCAAAAACTCTGCAAGGATACTCTATATGGGGTGGGGTGGGGTGGGGGACACTGTTGCAATGTGCAGGCATAAGCATGCTTTAAAAGGAGGGAAAGCACACTGTAAGGAACCTAACCACAGCTCAGTCAGGATATCTGCGTTCACGTATCTCACAGATGTCTTATTTTGTTTGTCTAAATCACAGACTTTATTCCTGGTGTGTATTACTAGCTATTTTCTATCATGGTTTGTGCATCAATTAGTCATGCTAAAAATAAATGCTGAATATAATTTTGCCATTTTTTTCTTTGCCTGACCACACACACACACACACACACACACACACACACACACACACACCAGAGACCTTAATCGTCTTGCATTAGTTGTGATCTGCAGAATATATCAGTACATTTTGATTGATTCCCTAATATGTGCATGAATGAGATGGAACTGGTTCATGCCAGCTGAGTTCTGCATTTACCTACAATCACCTGTGATGACACACATACCAAAGGAAGGGAGTTCATTGCATTTGACTGTGAATATATCATCTTTGCTCTTATTTCTATAAGTGCCATACTTGAAACATCTAACTGTACTTAGTCAAAAGGTTGTCTTGGGATACCAGCTGGAGTGAAATGATTTTATACTCTCTTTTGTTTATTTTATGCTACTTGTTTAGTCATTGCAATGGTGTAAAAAGCAGCAAAAAGCAACTATTGATAAATAAAGTTATTGCCTTTTTTTTTTTTTTTTTTTTTTTTTTTTTTATTTTGTAAGCCGGAGAGATTTGTTCTTCTTTATTCTTGTATACAATTGTAAAAAAAAAAAACTTACATACAGGGTTAAAATAATTCAGTTTCAACAATTATTCTTCAGGGTTTAAAATGTCTTGTTGGTATTCTAAACTGTAAGTGACAAAACCTGGGAAATCAGGACTGTTTTTTATGTCTGTTTTCCTCCTTAAGGAAGCTTCCTCTGTCTTTAAAGCCTGATCCAAAGCCCACTGACACCAACAGCCTTCTTTCTGCTGGCACTAAGGGCAACACAGTTGGCTGCCAAGGTCACTCTAGGAATAGTCAGAGTACATTTACCCATAAATGAAACAATTGCAGCTTTTTGTCAGGGAATCCAAACAGTAACCTCAGCTTTTCTGCCTTACAGCTGGTTTAAGTAATATGCTGTTCATGTCCCATCAATTTACTGGTAAGCCACCGAGGCAGTCTCGAATCTCTGTTAACAGCAATTATCTTAATACAGAATAGAACAGTAAGTTTTACTTAATGATTTTTCTAAACATTTTAAAAAATTCCTTCTGAATTCAACAGAAAATATTTCTCTGGCAACAGTAGGAGTTGGATCAGGACTAAAATACATACAAGTGCATTTCTAACTAAATAGTATCTGCCCTTTAAAGAAAAGGGCCAAAATGGTGCTGGAAAATCTGGGGGTACTTTATAACATAAGAAGGAGACATGGGCTCAGAGTCACAAACGGCCTTTTGATTGTATTTTATGTCAAGCCTGAAAATGGATTTTATTATATATTGGCTTGGAAATGATATAAATCTTTTCCTCTTGGCTTACAACAAATACCTTAACATTCCATTCTTGCCGTTTGCCAGCATTGTCACTTTAAAAATGTTAATTAATTCTTAGATAGTCTATCCATTATCACATTCATCTGTTGTCTTTTTTTCTTCCACTGTGAAGCATTAAAGGACTTTGAGATGTGTCATGTTTTTAGAGATTTAAAAAATATTTTTCTTTATGTATAAATTTAAGAGTTTTTCTGATTTGATTATAGAAACCTCTAGACAGATTTCTCAAATTCTTTGTGATAAAAACGCACACTGATGCTGCTAGTTGACTGCATGCTCACTGGAAAACTGCATGTTATTTTTAGAAGGACAACATGGCAGCTAAAATCTCCATCTGCAAAATAAAAAGCTTCGGAAGATTATTATTTGACACACAAACCCAAGTCTAATTTTCATTTTGCAGAGTCCTGGGATGCTTTTCAAAATCTCATTTTGAACAGATATTGAAAGGAGAAATATTCTTTGGCAGTCATAAGCACTCCTTTAACATTGACAAAATGAAAGATTGTGTGCAAAGTTCTTGATCCAGTGCAAATTAATGTTGAAAAAACAAAACTCGTACTTCACTGGGCTTTGGTTCATGTTCAGTATAATTTCCTGTTAGGCAGAAGCCCTAATGCAAGTTTTTTCCAGTGGCTGCATAGCAGTTTTTAGTCAAACTCCAGTGAAGGTGCATGTTTTGAAAGTGATAAGATTTCAATACCTTAAAATTCTAAGGTAATATTTTGAAAGAATCTGTTTATATTAGTCAATGCAAATGACTCGGTTAATTTAATATTTTTTAATGTAGTTGCACAACTGTACTCCAGTAAGTTGGGATTCTTCAGATTTGTCCAAAGAGAAGAATATCAGGAAATGCAAATGCTGATTTATGTAACGGGATCAGTGATAAAGTAGGCAAAGAATTATATTTTGATCAACAGAAACATCATCGACCATGGAATATAGCTTTTCATATTTCGGATGAGAGATGAAATGTGTCAAGAGATCAGTTATTCTAATCTTCCTTTTAAATTGTTATTTTTCATTTCTTACCAACTACTCATTTGTCATGGGCAAGAGAAATACAGCAAACACTTTTTTTGTCAATGTATGTGAGAATCATATGATTAATGCTAATGGACTGTTTGCATGAGAGCTGACTATTCATTTACAGAATAAATGCTTTAAAATTGTCACAGCAATGGAAAAATGTGTTAACTGAACAGAACTGAGTGAACATGAAGCTGAAGGGCACATTACTGGCTACTTAGGCTCTTGCTCCTGCCTCAGTGAAATAAATTAGTCTCACCATTGACATCTCTGTAAGGATCAGACATTAAAAATGAAAATTGACTTAACATTTGTTTTGTTCATTGTTTAAATTGTTTTGCACTGGTGGACAACATTAAGCGTCATGATAAGTGCAAACATAAATTCTATGTTCACTAAGCTCCTATGGAAAATTGCAATAGAATCTAATGAACTATTAGTTTCATGGAATTTTAAAATTGGCATAAAACAATGACATTATTTCATTTTTATATAACTTGATTTTGTGCTTTGCACACCTCTGTGAATTTCAAAAACTATCTCTACTATATAGGAGTTATGAATAATTTCACCAGATGTGTATAAGATACACCGAGAGTCTACTAAAATATTTTTTAAAAGAGGATTTTTTTTCATAATGAAAACTACCTGCATTGTTACATGTAGCATTTTTACATGGAGAAGCTGAATTCACTGGTCCCATAAAGAGTTTAGTTTAAAGACCTCTGCCTTTGAAGAAATGGAAGGGTCTTCAGCTTTTTCAATGGAAAACTGAAGAACAAAGAGATCAACTGACATTAACGAATCACAGCAGTGGTCAGATGGATTTTACTTTGTTGTACACTAAAGAGGTCAGAAACACTCAAAATCTTCAGAGTGGGGGCAATACTTTTCTTGCATGTTACTTGATAGTGTAGGACAAAGCTGCTGCTAAGTAGAAAAACATAGGAAAAGATGTACTTGAAATGTTAAGTGTGAGGAAGAATTGTTTTCCTCCATTTATAAAAGAATACATTTTTTTTCAGGGCAAGAGGTTGGATCAGGTCGACATTGGGCCTGCATTCTTTTGGCTTCATTTTGCTTGAATATAACAGTTTCACCTTGCTCTTTCAGCAAAACAGGTTATAAGCTTTGGTTTGGTGTGCAAGTATAGAAATAGGAATTTAAAAATTGGGTCATATGAGGAGAACCCAAGCATATGTTTCAGTACTTAGAATCTGGTCTGGTTCTTCACAAATTTAATGACAAGACTTCATTTTCTGTGGGACCAAGTAAATTCCCAGCTGGGTGAACATCTTTATTTCATGAGATTAACAGGAGAGATTACCACATTTCTGCATTGCACACCCATCCCTGGATTTCTGGAATATTCTTCCCAGATATTCTATTTTATTGTAAGCTTTCAGAAAACATGCTAAGTTAGTGTCAGCTACTAACACCAGATCCTAAACATCACTCTCCTCTCAACAAAATTCTGATAGTATCTCTATGAAGAAAAATTGTGCTAGGAAGTGTTTCATATTATATCTATTAAAATGTGCTAAAGAAGTCAAGCAAAAGTCAGCAGCCCATTAGATAAGTTCAGATATGGAGTATTCCCTGCATGAAAAATAAACCATGCATATAGATGTATATATGAAGGTAAATATTTGCAAGATTGTTCAAAAATTTTGCCTAAATGGAATTAGTGTGTAACAGACTGAATTTCAGAGATGGATACAGAAGCCACACATGCAGAGACAGTTAGAAACTGAACTAGAAGCAATGACCTGACTGGATATTTAAGGTGCAAAACTTAAATCAACCTTTTCCTGTGACTTCTGGGGCTATGGGCTATACCAATTGCTTCAGAGAGTTTAGCTGAGCAGGTGTCTCTCTAAGTGATAGTTTTTCAGAGGCTTGTCTTCACAACATTAAAATCTATCAGCTTTTTCTTGGTGGTGTCCAAAATACAGGATGAATCATCTGATGTCTAGATTATGGAGACCCACATGTAAAATGACTTTCTGATATCCCCTAAAAGTGAGAATTGCTCTTGTATTCAACAGAATGTGAAAGTAAGGTAATTTGCTACTAACCCACTTATTTTTTGCATATGTAGAGTGGCAAGAAAGGTCATAGAAGGGTTACCAGTATCTGGATAATAATTAATACATCCTGAAGTGATTGACCAAATTTTAACTCTTGTTTCATTAATTGAAAAGAGCACTTTCTGCACATGTTTTATCTATATATATATTTCATGGCACATAATTAAGTGCAACTTTAATTTTTGAAATATTTTGTGAAGTTTCCAATGAAATCATGATGGATGTTTTCATTTTTTTTTCAGAGAAAGGTTAAAAGACTGTTGTTTGAAATCAGCTCTCTATTTTTTGAAAGATGATATAATAATTAATCCTATATTTTAAATCTGCAAACAATTTTGGTGGGTTTTTTTTTTTTTTTTTTTTTTTTGTTGTTTTTGTTTTTGTTTTTTGAGGAACATTAAAGTAGAAAATTATTTGTGTCAGTAAAGCAACATCACATTTGGAAGAGATGTTTTTCTGTTCAGTGACAAGCTTTGTCAATTTTTTTTTTTTTTTAATTTATACTGAGCAGAGATTTTTTTAACAGATTAGAAGTACATATTGTGAAGAGGTAACATTAAGGAAATGTAGAACAGCAAAATTTGGGGGGGGGAAAGTAAGGATTTGTGGACATTAGAGAAAAATAGATGTGCTATGGATTTACTTTTCCCTACTTATTACAGTTACAGTGTTAAAGCCTATTCAGAACATATTCATGAGCAAATACACAAGATTCTTTGCATTATCTCTTATAAAAGCAAAATGTTTCTAGAAACTATTTCCAACTATTTTCCAGTTTTACTTTGAATAATCTGAATAGTGCATTACAATGTCCAAAGCCATCATGAATACTGATGTCCCTGGTTTCACCCCTAACTTCAGGGATCTTTTTGAAAATGCTGTGTACAACTGCTCTGCAACAAAGGCCATTTTGCCATCAGAAAACCTGCCCATCAGAAAACAGGTGGCACTTGACAGGGATATCAAGCTGACTTTAATGCAACAACCAGACTTAAAGTGCACATTAAAGGGTGACTTGTGATGAGCATGTTATGAATGGAGTTACTGCAGGGCCAAAATAACTTAAATAAAGGGGCCTCCACGTTTTCACTGCAAGACATTCAGTGGTTCTGAAGAAAGATAAGGGCCATAGGAATTTCTTTACTTTCTCCTTTGAAAAAAGAAGACAAAACCTGTTCTAGCAATGTTTTTTTGCAAGAACATGTGTAATTCTAAATATGTAAAATCTGAGAGTCCACATCTGACATTGTTCAATGCCTGCCAGCAAGTGTAATTGAGCAATATTCAGTTTGCATATATACAGAGAGAACACATTCAAGTCTTTACCACCATTTTCTCACGTGAAAGTGGAAACACAATTTGTAGGACCAAGGAAATAATTTGCTGCATTTGCTATGTATTTGTACCAATTTCCTTGGAGTGAAATTCTTCGTATTTCTCTCTCATAAAACTTTTGAAGTTTCTCTGTTTATAAAAAAGTTTGAAGCACATTTCAAAAAAATTTTAATGTGTTTACATAAATGTCACAACTGGAGGTTTTTGTTTTGCTTTGTTTTTTAATTCTGCATGGTGTACATTTTCTTGATGTATTCTTCAATATAATATTCTGATTATTGTTTGTATTGTGTCTCATACAACTACAGGGAACTGTAATTTTTCTGGTTTTCTTTTTAAATTATTATTATTATTTACTCAGATTTTGCACATATGTTAAGATACTGTAATTATTAATTTCTCAGCAAATATAGAATTTAAAAAAATATGTACTTGGCATCCAATTACATTTAATTTAGTTTGTGGGGGAGTTGTTTAAAAAAGTTGGTAAAACACAAGGATTTCATTGACCACTTCTATTATTATTCCATTTTCAGAAGGTATATCTCCCATATTTATTCATGCAATTTTTATGTTAGTGGAGACTGAACATCTTATCTGCCTTCAGCTATGTTATCTATAGCTCAGATTTCAGCTTACTTTAAAGCTATAGGACTAGAGCATGAGCAATCAAGAGAATCACAATGCTCAATGAGACACATCTAAAAAGAAGTGAATTTTAGAGTGTTGTATGCTGAATTAAGTCAGTCTTTATGGCCTAATCACACATAAGTGAATACATTATCATTGTATATTGTTGGGAGTCATACTAAGAAACAGCTAGTGCCAGTTACCAATAAGAAAGATTTCTTAAAAAACATTGCATTTTCAGTTTCCTAAATAGTTGTTTAAAAGTCCCTTAAAAGGATGCAGAGATTGAAATGTAACTGTGACACTCACCCACCTTTAGTTGTTAAAGCACAAATTAATACACCTCTGTTGATAAAATGCTTCCTAGAATCATAGAATATGCTCAGTTGGAAGGGATCTACAAGGATCATTTAGTCCAAGCTCTGGACCTGCACTGGACACCCCAAGAGTCACACTCTGTGCCTGAGAGCATTTTCCAAACATTTCTTGAGCTCTGCCAGGCTGCTGCTGTGACCACTGCCCTGGAGAGCTGTTCCAGTGCCCAACCACCCTCTGGGGGAGAACCTTTTCCTAATATCCAACATAGACATCCCCTCAGCTTCATGGCATTCCCTTGGCTCTTATTCCTGGTCACCACATAGAGGAGATCAGTGCCTGTCCCTCCTCTTCCCCCCACAAGGGAGCTGTGACTGCAATGAGATCTCCCCTGGGTCTCCTTTTCCTCAGGCTGAACAGAACAAGTGACCTCAGCCACTCCTTATACTGCTGCTCCTCCAGAGCCTTCCCCATCCTCGTGGCCTTTCTTTGTACATTCCCTAATAACTTAATGTCTTCTTTATATCATGGTGCCCAAAAATGCACACAGGACTCAAGGTGAGGCTGCCCCAGTGCAGAGCAGTACTTCTTTGTTCATATGTGTGTGCTCTTCAACTTTGCTTAGCAGGCAGAGAGAAGGAGCTTTAATTGCTCAAGTTTTATTAGACTGCAGCAGGAGCACAGACAGATAAAATATTTATAGCATGGTTTTTGAATTTGGCAGCATGACTCTTATTAACATTAATGGAATTTTTACAGCTGAGTCTTAGTGCATTAAGTAAAAAATATCCATTCCTGCTGTTTGCTCAACAACTTGACCCTTCTACTGTAAATTAATAAAATATTTTGAATCAATTTTAGATTAATTAAACTTTGAGGGCCTCTTGTACTCTTTCATGAAAACATATATCAGGGAGAAGCTAGCTTGTCAGCAGGAGCATATGGTTATCTAAATTTAGCCTATTTTATTGAAAAGGTGTCAAATTTAATACATTGAAACTGTGGCACCATTGGAATAGCACCTTACACTTTGCAGTATTAGAGTTTGTAGCAATACAGTGTGCCAAAGAACTCTGCAGCATTGGATATTTGATTCCTTTCAGTACTGAAAAGCCTATGAATATTTGTTACAATGACCTTCTGCTTTGAATAAAGGAGAAAGAAAGGAATCCTGCCAATATTATGGTCAGGAGGTCCTTGACCATGCTGTCTCCTTAGCAAATGTGACAACTTCTGAAACAAAAATATAAAAATGGAACTGTGTTTTCACTACCAGGCCTATTCAAACAGGAATTTTGCTTGGAAATGTCCCCTTGACTATGAATGATACTATGGGGCTATGAGAGCATCTGCAAGGCTGCTGCAATCCTGTATGAAAACATTAAATTGTAATTAACACCTGAGTTACCACTGCTTGTATGTCTGTCTTGACAGTATGTATGACTTGTTTAACTGTTAAAACAGCTAATCTCTCTAATTTGTTTTGGCCAGCATTGTTTCTCACAATATCTACTGAGGCAAAACTTCAAGCAGCCATCAAAGCATTCTCAAATTTTATCCTAGGACAGTGGCTCCTATCCTTCCAGGAGCTGAAGAACACAAAACTGGCTCCAGCCTGTTCAGCAGCATAAGCAAAACCACGGGGGAGGGAGGGAGAGAGGACAGGAAGAGCTGGCTTTGCCAGTTTTCTGCTGCTGAGGAGAAGTGGGAAGGAAAGCTGTGCTTGTCCTTGCCTTCACCCCATGCTCACTTCTCAGAGGCGGCTGTCACCTCGCATATGTGCCCTCTCCCTGGAGCCAGCAGCTGTGCTGGGCTCTGTGACTGTGCCTGCTGCTCCCTCCTGCCTGCTGCTGCCTCTGCAGGGGCTGCAATGGGCTCAGCAACTCAAAGACCCTAGCAGTTGTTAATTCTCGCTTGTCCAGGGATTCTTTCACCGTCCTTCAGAACAATATCTTGTGTTTTTCTTGTGCAAGACACCTGAATTATCAAGAGTCCAAGGCAAGCCTTGATAATTCATGTATTCAGTCCATAATGCAAAAAAAAAAAAAAAAAAAAAAAAAAAAAGCTTATTAAACACAGGAGTTTTAAAATGAAATTAAGGCTGCCATTTCTCAGTTGCTAAGAGATATACACAGCAAAATTCTTTATGTTGGAACATTCATCCAGAAATGCTGACTCATTGCACAATGAATGCATATTTCAAATTGAATTCTACCTAAGGAAATGTGAGGATAGTCCTCTCAATGTAAAAAAAATCCTTGAAAGAAGAAGAAATCCTTAGTCTTGTCTGGAAAAGAACATAATGGCTCATGCAAATGAGAGAGAAGAGTGAAAAACAATAAAGTTAACATTTTCTAAAAAGTTTCCCTATATTTGTAAAACTTCCCACTACAGGTAAAAACTCTGAACTTCCTTTCTTACTTCTGATAGGCATAATATGTAATTGTCCCTCTGCTATTTTTAAAAAAACTTTTTAGAAAATTTTCTTCTGATACTCATCATACTCAGAGCTCCAGGATAGCTCAACACTGAAGATTAAAATACTTAGATAAATAACCTCAAATTTAGAAGTCTTCCAAAGAAGAAAAATATAGTTGGTTGTACACTCTAGAAATACTTTGAACTGTTTTTTAAAACAGAATTTATCCAGACAATAATTAAACAAGTGCCAGAAGGGATTAACTTAAAGTGTTTAAAGAACTGGGGCAATGACTTAGATAGCCACTTAGATGACAAGATAGCCACTAAAAATTATTTAACATATAGCATGGTGAATTTATACTTTGCTGGATCTGATAGCCCTGAAATAGGTAAACTTCATGCCCCAGGTCAAAGCAGTAGTGAGACTGAACACACATTCTCAGGATGCACATGCACAGAGTGCACACACATGAACTTCACACAAAAACGTGGCTGGCTGCTCAGATCAGACACAGAACACTCACATGGGAGGAGTGTGAATACTCATATCACTTCCATCTGTTGTGTGGGATGGAGATACCCCAGTGAAAATATATATGTGTGTATACATATACATATATACATATATATAGGCATATATATGTGTGTATATATATGTGCGTGTATGTGTATATATATATATATATTTATGTGCATATATTTATATGTGTGTGTATATATATATATATATATATGAATTCCCAACTCATGGTCTGGTTGCAATTGCTGGCGCCCAGACCCGGTACAGACACACTCAGTGGAGAGTCCTTCACTGAAAGAAATTTTGAAAGAATATAGGACAGACTGAGCTGGTCAGGTGCAGCTCTGGCCAGAGAACCACCCCAAGGAGAAAACTGCACCTGACTGGCCTCTTTGTCTCTTATCCTCACACTTGGTCCTCCCAAAATTGTCTAGATTGCTTCCTTTCCCCGCCTTTAGCTTGTCCCCTAAACATCTCAGAATAAACCTTGAAATGAACTTCTCTTGCATCCCATGATATGTCCCATATCCTTTGGCACACTCCCCCACGAGCTCCCCATGGAGATGAGCTTTGATCACATAAAAATCTTTTGTCAGGTACAAATGTGGGTTTTAGAATATTTCCTATGATTGTCTAAGAGCTTATAGCAGAAATGCATGATAGAAAAAAGGATTTGTTGCAGCTGTATCTGTGTAACATCCTCTAACAACTTTCAAGGTGCTGAAGGAGATTTAATTACGATGGTGAGCTTTTAAAAGAGGAAGTTGAGCTGTGCAAATAGGGAAGGTTTATTCTGCTTATTTTGTAAGGGTAGTCAATTACTTTTTGTCAGTTCTTTCCTCAACTAAGAGGAAGAATTTCACAACAACGTGAATGAAAATTTTGATACTTGTTAAAGAATTCAGTCTTGAGGAGCCTCCTGCAGAGAAGATGATCTGAGACCCAGTGACTTAAAACATTTTGGCTGGTTCTTCTGCACTCTTAGATCCCATACCTGTCAACACTCTTAGATCCCCTTCTCAGCTGACAAAACAACTTCTGTCCTTCTGCATTAAATTTCTTTCTTGGATTGAGACATTAAGCTCTATGGCCAAGTCAACAGGAAGAATGCCATGATTTCTATAAAGGCAGCAGGTTTTCTGAGCATTTAGGATAATTTGAGTCTCAAGTTTTCATCTAAAAGGCAAAATAAATTACCCTTTTATCTATAGTGTAATTTCCATGATTCTATTAATATTGAAAACTATGTTATTTAAAATTTACAGCAAAAAAATCTGGAAAATTTTGACTATCTTTGATTTTCACTTTCCTAAAAAATACGAAGGAACACTTAGACCTGTTTTGTTATTTTTTTTCTGGTTTCATTAATTTCATTCATCTGGTTATTTCAAACAATAGAGTGTATCTCAGCCCTTGCACTTGTAATTCTGTCCCTATTTTTCAGCTTGATGGCTGTTGACAGGCACAGGAGGAAGTATTTCAGAATGTATAAAATGTCTCTCATAAATGTTCTGTTGGAACCCCAGCAACTGTCTACTAGAACAATTTTGCAATGCTCTATTTCAGATGGCAGGTCTGAGATCACTGGGAAACAGCAGCTCACTGCCTGCCCTCTTGCAAAGGCATTGCAGTAAGTGCAAGAGACATGGAAAATACAAGGGCATAAACAGCTAAATGACAAAAAATGTGCAGAAGTATTTGCAGTATAGGTTGTCCATTGTGGTCTGGACACTGGTCACCTGTGAACAGAGGGGATAACTTCACTGAGATTAGTAGACTGTGTAAAATCACATTTTCACCATGTCAAGAGAGAACCAAATCTGGCACTGTTTTTACAACCGTGTAATGTCACAAAAATTAATGCAGGTTATCTATTTGTGCAATGGTTACAGCTTTACATCAATATGAATGGTAGAACTGTTTGACACCTCAAAAGGAGTAACAAAGCTTTTAAAATTTCTTTTATGCTGTTCACATTTTTGGTCAACTTGCTAGTTCAGCAAGAAACTCACGTGTGAGTCAAAATACATACATACATACATACATACATACATACATATCTATCTATCTATATATCTATATCTATATCTATATCTATATCTATATCTATATCTATATCTATATCTATATCTATATCTATCTATCTATATCTATCTATATCTATATCTGTCTGTATCTGTATCTATATCTATATGTATAGTAGAGATCTGAGGTTGCATTGACTCCATCTGTGTTTAACTTGTCCTTTCAATCCTATTGAAAGGAAACATTATAAAAAGTCCTTTTCATTGCACAGACATCCTAGGCCTTCCATGCACACTGTTCTTTGACAGCTGCTTAGCCATAGGCTTCTTTTGACTTCATTCAGGTGACTTTAAAAGCTAATGACAGAAACACTTGTTAAGAAAAGTGAGTGGCTCAGCCCCACGGCACAGCAGAATGTCTTGTTATCACAGTGAGAGAAAATTCAGTCACCTTTATTTAAGGGTTATTTTGTGCAGCCACACATGTTGGATTCAGCAGTTATACTTGTTTAGTTACTCCATGGACCTGACTACTTTGAGGAAATCTATACATCCCTGTGGGCCATCTAGTCCCTCTAGACTTTGCTCTCACTCTCACTCACTCACTCACTCACTCACTCACTCACTCTCACTCACTCACTCACTCACTCCCTGGGAGTGTTTCCATGCTGCAGCTGCACAGCTATGCTCAGATGCTGCAATGATATAATGATGTAATAATGCTGGCCATCCTCTCACACCACCCTCTTAATGTCTGCTGAATGCAATCCTACCAAGGTTCAATGGCCACAGTTTAACTGAGCACAGGTTTTGTTATATTCCACTGTGGGCAATTTGGGGACTCTGTCCTCTGTGATCTGTGGGTTTTTCATGAACATTTAGATTTTGGTAGGACTACATTGTTATAAAAGGGAAAATCATGAAGTGAAATCCTTTTTATCCTGTTATTATGCAGCCATGGTACAACAAGATGCTTCAACAGCAGTTTTATGAAAAACGTGCAGAACGTTACATCACAAAAATAACAATAATCTTTAATGGGATGTTTTATTGTAGCAACATTTAGTTGCTCTTCTATGGCTTATTCATTTTGTTTTCTTTCTTGAATGTGTGAGGTTTCTTATTTCTTTAAATTCAGCTTTTTTTCAAGTACTATCTTTTGATGTCTTATGTGCAAAGAACAGTTTGTAGCTGCCAGGTTGGAAAAAATATGGCAAAGATAAGTTACACAACATCCGAAAAATAGTTGCCAAAGTCTAGAATAAAACTTAGAGGAAAACCAAAGACCTAGTAATTAAAAATCAGCATCTTACCAGTTTCTAATGCTCTGTCCTTAGTAGCTGGTGCACCCTTGTTCCTAATTAATAGGAAGTTATCCAAGCACCTATTTGAATCTGTTAACTGATGTATCACACATAAGTGACATGTCATGCATATCACATCTAAGTTATTAAGTAACTCAGCTTTGCCAGTTTCATTGTCATTCACTTTTGTAGCTCATATATGAGCCACATTACTATATCACTCAATTGCTAAACCATTCATAGCTAAAACCCATCAATGTAATTCAAAATCTTCTCCTACCTGGCATTTCTATAATAAAGCACAAAGGCCAAAAGACTACCCTTGGTGTTTCTAAGCAGCTAAAGCTGCTTGAGAGAGATTTTTAGCTAATTGGTCCAAAAACTTCCTTGATGCGGTTTAGCAAGTTAAACTGTTTTATTAAAAATTCTTGCTTTGAATGAGTTTATTCCAGGTAAGAACCTGTAGTTAAATAGATTTCACACATCTTTCTCTCACCCTCTGTCTTACAGTGTTGCACAAAACAAAGTTAATGGAGAGCAAAATATAGCGTCAGTTCTCTCCACTTTCTGCTTCATCTGTTATGCCTACAGAGGTGTTTATGACTCTACAAATATCCCAGAAAAATAAAGCAAGACCTGGGAGTGAATTAAGCCTGTAAATCCGTGAAAGGGCAAGGCAGAGAGACAGGCAGCACATCCAGTGCAGGATTAGCCACAGTGGAGGATTGTCTGCTCACTTCAGGTCAGGGATTGGAAACTCTTCAAAATCTGACAGCGCCTGGAAGTCCTGCTATCAGCACCTAAAATACTAGCAGAAACTTTGGATTGTGTAGGAAATGATAATTTTCCTGAAAATCATGCAGCATTTTCATGCATGTTGAAATTTTTCATACTTGCTATGGCACTTGTGCATGGAGCCAGCATTTGGTGCTGTTGAAGGTGTTATGATTTAGGACCCATAACTCAGTGAGATGTAGGCCAATTTTATGTCTGGAGGGTCTGACCACTATCTAAAACTCTGGACAAGAAGAAACATTTAGAATTTCTGTTCATTATTTGGTTTTAATCCAATCCAAGGATGCTTATAAGAAAGTAATGGGTAATTCATCAGCTTTTCTGAGCAAAACAAGATGAATTAAAGTGAGTCTCATTATGCAAAAATTTTGAAGGTGAAAGAACTGGGAATTCCAAAAATATTCTCCATATGTAGTGTGGTGACACCTGATGAGAACTTGTTATCAAGGGGAAAAGTGAGATGTGCATCTAATTGCATCCCTCTAGCTTCTGCAAAATTATTTGTATGGATTACCATTTACAAGCTTTGCAGGTCAACTTTTTATAACCACCAAATAATGTTTTCATTTTAGTGAGGAATGGATTTTAATTTTAAACTTGCTGTCTTTATTCCTGGAAAAAAAAATAAATTTATAAGTAAATGTGAAAATCAGTTTTCATTTTTCTAGGTGACCATTCAATTAAATACAGAATATTTCCTTAAAAGTTTTTTCTACTTGTTTGGGAAGCAAATTCTAGGTTTTTTTTGCAAATCTGCTTAAAAGAAATTTCAGCCTTTTTTCTACTGGCAAAAAAAACTTCCTCAGCATAAGTAATTCCTTTGACCAGTTTGTTTAATTTAGCAATTTGCCTTTGAAAATTAAAACTTTGTACCTAATCTGTTCTAATTTATGCTTCCACTTAACTAAGACTGTTGAACAGTGCCTTCATGCAAGGTTAATTTCAATGACCAGCTTTGCTATTATTGCTTGTGACTTAGCAAAGACAATGTAAAATACCACCTTTTTTCATTTCTTGGTAATTTAGCAGCTATTGCACACAAAGACAGGTGTATGATCAGTGCTGCTACATTTGCACTCCCCACCCATGAAGCAAATCTTTCTGGCTTGTCTGTGTTAAACCAATGTGCAAATTCATAGCAGACTGCTGTCCTGACAGAGTATCTTCCAGAAATATTTGGTAACCATGATTGCATTTAGTCTCTGCAATCACCCTAATTTGTTCCCCATCATTCTTGCCTGCATTGTGGTTGCTCAATTACTATATCCCATTTAACACTTCTGTTTAAGTCAGGTTCTTTAAACTGTCCAATTTCTTTTTTTAGCAACTACTGTCTGCTTGGGAAAGGAACATGGATGGTATGAGAACATGATGGGTCTTTCAAATAAGGTGGGCTTGCTCATAAAAAACCACAGAATGTAGCAAATCTAAAACGTGATGAAAGCTGCAAACTAATTCACAGTGATTAACACCTCTATATGACACAAGCATCTCAGGCCAGAGGAGGAAAAGAATCCTGTGGAAATATTACTTCTTGAGCTGAGAGGTAAACATCCCTCTGTACAAAAACAGTTCTGTGAAAGTGTTTTATAAGTTGTTTTTTTAAACAAAAAACCAACCTACATATATAATTACCTGTTTTCTTCTATCATTAATTGCAAAAAAAAAAAAGAGCAGAAACCAGCCAAGTGAAGAATGGACAGAAAGGGTTATGAAGCAACAGTTCTAAAAATGATTTGTTTTTTGAAAAAAATCTTTGTTTATTGAAGCTGTCAGAGAACTAGATTAAAGTTTCATTATTAGAATTTTGACCAGCATCAGAAATGTTTTCAGACCCATATTGCAGGAAAAAATAAGTTGAAGAACATTAATGCATATCTTTAAAACTAATACAAAGTTAATTTTTATTTACTAATTAAATAATGAGGATCAGAATAGAAAAAGTAGAAGACAGTGCTTTGTCATGTATGTAAGATACTTGTATTATACATAGTTATTGTTCATCTGATCATCCTGTGAGCATTTACATTTATACAAATCTACAAACTTCCTGTTGGTTATGTCTGTGTATCTATGAGAAGAATTTGGTCTAGTGATCTCTTTTGCTGTCATATAAAGTAACCACATTACTTTGATCAGAAAAACAACAGGAGGAAAATGAACATATCTGTATGAATTAATTTGATTTAACTACTAGAGGATTTGATTTAATGATTAAACATACTCTACTCTCTGGTAAAGAACAGGTACCAGATGGTAGGCATAACAAAATATGTTTGCTCTATACCTGCGGGTTTTGAAGTAAAATACAACCTCCCTAACATCTGGCATAACACCTCAGGACATCTGAAAGTGCACAAAGTGGACAGATAGCATCAGACTACAGAAGGCTGTGTTGACTAGATTTAATCTTAATTTTATACAGATAGGGGCACAAAATAGTTAGCAACATAAACAGCATACCAAGAAATATCAATTCCATGCAGCATTTTTTATCTAATTTGTAGATTGTCAGTTGTGCAATACCAAGTTTCTTAGAATAGCCACAATTGTCATATATAATTTATTCTGTAGTTTCCATTGTTAAACAGAAAAATGTAAAGAGATTTATATAAAAATGTGTTGACATGCTGGCTTGTATATAAATAATAAATAATTCTGTATTATTTCCTAAGGGAGCTGTCAGAGAAGAACTCCAACAACCCAGGGTATCTTTTCTTTTGCAGTAGGGTTGATGTATGAGACATTGTTGTTCCAGTCAAACACGGGATCTGAATAAGTCCAGAAGCATCAGTAACTTAATAGAGTTGTCTTGTGGAATTGCATGGATACATCCAGTCCCATTTGAATTACTGAGAGGTGTTCACAGCACATGGTGCAGGAATATGGAATACTGCAGTGACTTTAAGCCTAGTTTTTGAGCTGGTCAGAGCTTTTAATGGGGGTAGCGTTCCCCTTGAACTTCAAGTGTCTCTTCAGAGCATTTCAGAGTGAATGCTTTGTTTCCAAACTGGTCAATTCCATAGAATACTGAGTGTCTGCTTTAAAAGTCCTGATATACAGAAATTCTATGGCATATAGAATAATGCACAATCATGTTATCTTATGAGCTGACATTTCCCATACCTATAAAGTGGTCTGAAATATTTATGTTCCTTCCCCACCCCAGCCCCCTCCCCATTAAATAAAGATTTTATTTTGAATAAAGAATTTAGAAAAAATAGACTTTTCTTGCATTGTACTTGAGCTATATTTTTGGATTGGTAGCCTAAATAGTCTGTACCCAGAAGTGTGAGTGGAATGAGCAGGCTGACCTCCATGCTGGATTGAATTTGACTCCCCATTTCAAACGCACAGATGTGGAGCCTGAATGCAGAGTTTCAGGGACAAAAGGCAGAAGTGGTTCTGCTGCCATGCTGAACAGCCTGGAGGAGCCAGCAGAACCTTTTCATGCAACTAGTGTTAGACACATATTCCAAACACCATTCAGATGTCTTGTGCTCTGCTATCAAAGTGTCTCAAGTGTTCCAATGAAAAACAATTGAGGTAATGTCAGGCATTGGAAACAACATGTCAAAATTCTGAAGGAAAATCACCAGACTATGCTGTACCTTAAACTGATCAAATACTTAAATGACAGCCTGAATCTGAATACTTTCCTAAAGGGTGTGGTTAAATACTTTTCCATGCTGCAGCCTATGACTTTGGGTATTTATTTGTCCAGTTTTATTAAGCTTAGTAGGAAGTAAAGTCTACAGTGTGTTTCATTTCCAATTTTGCTCAATGGATTTTTTCAGTAATACTATATTAGAGGAATTGCTTCTTTGCAAAGACTTCTTTTCCAGTGTTCAATCTAAAAACTAAAAGCTTGAAAACTGTCTTGTCTTTAGATATACATTTCTCAGAATCCTAAATATTATCAGAAGAGTTGACTTTTCTTCTCTATCACCAGTGTCTGAAATTATGTTTGAAGAGAAACAGAACTATATGTTGAATGTTCTTCCCTCTGCCTTGCATTCTTGGGGAATGACACTTCCTGAGAAATTTTGTTGACAGCTCTTGTGTCAGATATTGTATAATATCTGCATTCCTAAGAATGACCATCTGACATTTGCACTTAATAATGTGCCAGTTACAAATGAATCAGAACAGTTTAGCTTAGTACAGGACCTAATTGATATAGAAAGAAATGTTGGACTCAGAAATGTTGTTCTGATTCAGACTCTACATGAAGTAGTAATTTTACTTTATAATGATAGGAAAAAATGGGCATCAGTTATACACTATGTGAACACCTCCAGTCTTTTTACATTTTCCCAACTCCATTATGTAGAATAGTCTGCACAGTTATGACATTTTAATGATTAAAATCAAGGCTGATCCATCTGAAGCCTGGTTCTGCTGAGTGCAGTTATTTATATTTTTGTCTCATTTCAGTTTAATGCAAAAGAAGAGGGATTCACATGAGCATTTTCTGTCCTTCACCACAGCTGGAAGAGTAGGCATTGTCAGCTGCAGTCCACTGTCAATCTGGAAACCTGCCATTCTGCTGAGGAAAGGCTTATGGTTTGTCTAACCTTGCAGTTTCTTGGGGCCAATGGACTTATGGCCCAGATCACTGGCCTGCTGAATGACAAGCACTGGTTCTCTGTGAGCCATTTCAAAGACTTGTTTTAAGACATTGCTTATTGAAGCAAGTTGTGTATATAAAAAAAAAAAAAAAAAAGGGATGTGTGAAAGAAGGCTTGGGCAGAACTAAGTGGGAGACAAGAGAGGCAGTCTGACTCCTCTTCAGGTTCATCTTTGTATCTTGACCCTCAGAAGCAATATTCTGAGCTTGGGCACAGTGGAATGCTGATGCCTTGCATCCCTCAAATGCGCTTCTGTGTCTGCTCCCATTTGAAGATTATGAGCTCATCTGATATTGCAAGTTGTCCTGTCTCCTCTGAACTGTGGAAAAGACTTTGCAGGTGTGTAAGAGACCTGGTGTGATGACAACATGTGATGGAAGGAGGGCAATCAAAAAGGTAAAGATAGCCCCATCTGAAAAATATTTACCTTTCTATTGGGAAAATATTTCTGTGAGGTGGAAATGTCATCTGTCGTAATTTGTTCATTGTAATTTTGAAACTGTAGACCAGGATTCATAACATTCACATTTTATTGTTAACCAGACAAAAATACTGTGAGGGTGGTATCATAAATGACACTTTATCTCTGTGTGAATAACAAGGTTGCTATACTTAATTATTGAGCTAACAGGCTCCTAGAAGGCCAAAGAATGAAGGTAAGACAGGCATATTTGGTGGTTAGGCTTGACATATTTTCTGTGGTTAAAGAAGGAGAAATGCCTGCTCTCCATCCATTCTTCTGGGCAGAAATAAACTGGTATGTCTGTGACTTTTAATAATAGATGACACAAGTGCATATTTACTGGGTAATTCCCACCTCATCTATTATCTAAAAGATGCAAAAGTATCCCCAAGTAAGAGTGGCCTGAAGTAGGTCTGGGGAAATTTGGCTTTTTTGTAAGTAAAACAGCAAGGCCAAAGGCAGAGGTATGAGTTTAGTGATACTTAGAAGGAGAGGCATCCTTCTGATCCTTTTTAAGACACATTTTCTAATTACTTGATTGGAGGATAAATTCCACCACATTGTACTCAAACTAAACATGACAGCACACATAAGCAAAAGTTATAGCAGAAGCAGAACTGGGAGAACACTTAGGAATTTACAGTCTGATGTATGAAGAATAAACTCTTAAGGTTAAAAATAAGCTCTGTTTGAATTGAAGTTACAGAAAGAGTATATGGACTATTCTGGCTTTATCAGCTTTCTTCCTGTAATTCTAAAAGCTTATCTGATAATATTTACCCAAATTCCATTTTATTCCAGTTATTCTTTCTATGGCATGATGTGTATGTAGAAGTTGAGGTACTTTCCTATACTGTGTGGAAAATGTAAGTTTTCAAAACAATAAACCTTTAAACATTCTGAAATTCATTTAGCATCTTGACTAAAAATCATAAAAGCAATCTATTTATATATCAGGAGCTTAAGGGAATCAGAGGTTTGAAACATGATACGTACACAATACAAAATAAAGCAGAAAGCAAATTGCACTAATGATTCTGATTGAGATCAGAAGACAGTCAAGATTATGAAAATCAGGTTGTGATTTTGCAAAAGATTAGAAGCAAGACACAGTGGATTGCACCCCAGCATCAGCCAAGCAGAGGCCTCAGTTTAGAACAGATACTACAAAAAGCAAGGAAAAGAAGACAGTAAATGGATAGTATTTCTATATGTGAACCATATTAGCAGATTGCATAAAATCACATAGACCAAAACTGCCTAATCTCTCAGTAGAAGAAATTGCATGCTCATAAAATGTAACACGAGTTTATAGCGCGAAATATTTCAATTCTTCTTTTCCACAATATTTTAGAAAAATGCATGAGCAAAGATGTACCTTTTAAATATATTTTATGTAAGTTATGATTTTAAAACACTCTTTAAATATTTAATTCTGAAAAATGGCTTGACAGGCTAAACTGAATACGTTAAATTAATTAGAAAGCAAAGGGGCAAGTAATAATTAAAATCCTGGCTCAGAATAATGGATAGTCCAGAGATAAAAAGAGGATGGTATAAGCTCCTTAAAATCCCTGGATTACAGAATATACTTTTTTTCCCACTCTCCTTAAAAATTGCTGATTCACAAAAGTAAGTGCATCTTAAACTTCTTCTATAGTTTAAAATTATCATGTGCTATTTGACAATTTCAACTATCTCTTGCAAGCTCTTTGTAAACCATCCTGACTGAAACAGATGGATGTGTAATTCAAATAATGAGCTGGATCCACTCCCTGTAGCAGTCAATTATGCAGGGTTCTTCCAGTATGGTATTCAAGAGACTAAGATCTTCCTCTATATATAGATCACCTGAAATGACCTTGCTGATGCAGTGTCAGAGCCAAAGCAGAACAGGAGGATATGTATCTTGCTGCATTTTTTAAGCTGAAACTGATGGTTTAAGAACTATTAGATATGACATTTGCACTTAAATTGTTCCCAGTACTTAGCACTCTGATCTTTTAATGTGATACTTTCTCTCTAGGTAAACTGCCCAGAGACATCTGATGTCTGAACATTGAATGCCATGCAAGGACTCTTCATAGCACAGTATTGTGCTGAGGGAATGATGACAGTGAGGGAATGCATGCTCATCTCATTAACAATCAGTGATAATCTCTAAATAGTGAGAACTCATGGACCAGATTTAATTTGCTTCTAGCACTGAAAATGAAATCATCTGAGGACCTGTCAAGTGGTGTGTGTACAGTGTTCATCAAAAGTATTACACAGAGACTGCTCTTCCTCTGTGCTTGTCAACATGCACTCTGGACCAGGTAAAACTGTAAAAACCTGTACTTGTAAAAGCATTTGGCTAAGTGCTGTGGGAATTTTCCTTGATCTTTAGAAAGGTATCAATGACAAGCAAAACTCTAGCAAACTGTGTCATAGGATTTGAACACCTTGTTAACAAATGAAGTGAAGATGTTGAGGTTGGATAGGTGCCTCACTACTGCTTACAGACATTAGATTCATCAGGAATTATCAAGGAAGAGAGATATGCTGCTTGCCCTTGGCTTGCAAAACTCCACTGATGGCTCAGTTTGTGAGTTTCTGAGATAAAACCTAGAAAGCCTCACGAGGCTGTGTGGTGGGCTGGAGCTACACTGCATTCATGGAACAACTTGGCTGCTGCTAAAATGAAAACTTCTTGCCCATTGCAGAGCAGCTCAAAAAGTGAGAAGCACAATTATTTCTGTTCTGTTCTGTATGACTTGTTGGTGGGCAGATATAAACATTAATTGTATGTGGCTGCAGTCAAAATGATGTGAAACTCAAGAATGAGAGAGAGCTGAAATCTGGATCTGCAGTTACAAACAGCCTTGAAGCACAGCTTTTGCAAAGAGATAGGATATAATATGCTAGAATTCATAATCTGATGAGTTTAAATCCTTAATTTTCTGCATGAAGGGACATAGTCTGGAATTCCTGTGTTACATGATATGAATGAAATATACTGTCTGTATCACAGTTTTCAAATAGTTTGCCATAAATGAAATGCTCAAATGTACTGTGTTGATTAAACAAAGATACTGTTATGCTCTGAATTACCATATAAATGCAATTAGCATTTATATTGGTGCACTCTGAAAGTACTATGATTTATTTGTTGCTTGTATAAGTATTCAAAAGAACACTTGCAAATGGAAGGAAAAGCATTGCAAATAAGACAGAAAGTATTTTTATTCTTTTTTTTTTGGAATGAGAGGCATCACTTTCATTTTTGGCTTACTATAGAATCATTACTTTTTTTCTTGTTCTCTTAATATTGTTTCATCATTTGTAGTAATTAGCACTTTTAGAGCATTTTGAATTTTTCTATCCATTTCAAGTTGTGCTATTCATTTTTTTGAGTGAAATCTGGAAGTTGTCAGACAGGGAATCAAGAAATTAAAAAAAAAATCAACACTTCTCCACTGAAAAAGTGGGCTAGAAAAAAAAGACTATTTCCTCATCAGCTGCATTCTAATCCTTTGTTCTTCCCTGTGCCTGGGGAAGAGTTGATTCATATCCCAGAACCATCCTGCACTAGAAAGGCTATCCACTGTGAGCATTAAATTCAGCCCACATAAAAGAGTTCACCTGAAGGAGATTGCTTCATTCCTCCTTAATCTGCAGTCTCTGCTCTGGAGATGGGCCAGAAGTTTAATGTAGGAGAGAAAAGGGAACTAGGGATATGTGTGTGATTTTAAGAGGGGGGCATAAAAAGGTCAGAGTTTGGAACATCTGAATCAGGAAAATACAAATTCTTGCTCCTGTATCACTATCACTTCAGTTTTGACATACTAGTTGAGAAGAAACAAGATTAACTAAGCATTCTCTGCTTTTAGTATTTAGCACAATGAGAGGGGAAAAACCCAGAGCTCAAACTTGGTTTGCAGCAAACTCTGTGGACTATGATAATTCATTTCTTCTCCATTTTGCTTCTGACAATCAATTTATTTTTCCTAGAGACATACTAATAATGTGAACCTTCTATGATTTCTACCAGAAGGAGAAAGTTATCTGGCAGATAAGTGAAATAAAGACTGTTTGAGTGACTTTCTTTTATGAATGATCAGCTATAAAAAAATGGTAGGCCTAGAATAACTGTGACCTTTTTCAGTAGCTGTGAGGCTGATGTTGATTAAATAAGAAGTGACAAAAATTAATTTTTTACTAACATCTTTCTTGAAAAGAAAGTAGCATTTCTGGAGGTGTGAAAAGTACATTGCTCATCATTCCATCACCCTTCAAGTTTGTTTTCATTTTTATGCCACATCTGTGCTAAGGGTTTGTAGTTCTCACATGCTGATGGGGTGCAGCTCCTCCCACAGGAAATTACACAAAACTTGATGGTGTGCCACACTCCTTTTGCATTTGTACCACATAAAAAGAACAACACAGATGGATTTATGCTGCCTTATGATACAGTCTTTTGCCTAACAATAGATTTTTCCTTAGCAGCTGGTAAAGCAGGAGTTTCATTGTCATATCTGCTTATGCTCATTTATGTAAAGTGGTGTAACTAAGGTCTGCTGGGGACTGAGCCATCTAAATGTTAGTTGAATCACATTCCTTATATATTCTGTGACACTGAATGGCAATGTATAGGCAACCATCTTGGTAGTATAGACTGCAAGGCTCCAACAAGCCACATGCTGGTGCCAGAAAATGACCAGTATAAGCATAAATAATTAAATGCACCTAGAAAATTCATTATTTGGATTTTAGTTCTCATATTAGCCCGTGTTTTTTAAAATTAAAAATTAAAATATTTCAGTAATTTTTTCATTGTTCTTGTGTAGATTTCTGGGGTTGTCAGATGGAGAAATCATGAATGCAACCCAGTCCCACCATTGCTTTTATTGGAGAAAGGAGACAATCATCTTTTTTGTTGCTTAGGGCATTGTCATAAAGTAAAAGAAAGTTATATTATGGAGTCCAGTGAAGTCAGTTATAAAACATTGGTTATTGTTTTATATTTATTCTTCATTGTTTCAAGCCCGTGCATTTTTCTGGAATTTGCTGTAACTGGGGTGTAGTCTTTGGATTAGATTTAGTGCTTTACAGTCATCATATCCTTGATTGACCCCTTCTGTTCACAATGCTTGAATTTCCTTTTCAAAGCAAATGACTCTCAAATTCTGCCCTCCATCTGGTTTTATAGCTGTGACTGTCTCTTGGCATCCCTTAAGAAGTTGCTGGTTTTGTTTTTTCCATATTCTTTCTTTCTTTCCATTATAGCTAAGAATTCCATGCACTCAGGGGATATAAGCTCCCAACATCTATTTGCATTCCATGTTATTATGCTGTTTTTATTTTTAAGTTCCTGCAGCTGATTTCTAGATGTAAAAAGGAACATTATAAATAAGTGAAAATGTTTTCTTTTTTTTAATAAACATTTTTCCAGAATGTTTATAATACATTTTAGAACATTCAACTGTAGTTTTCTCTGGACCAAAAAAACCCCTTTTTATTTAAACAGTAAAATGTAAACTGTCATGACACAGTATTGTTTAATTTATTCATCAATGCCTTGGATGAAGGTGCAGATTCCTCCTCAGCAACTTCACTGATGACACCAATCTGGGAGAAGTGGCCAGGTGTTGCTTGGGACTGAATACAATAATCTCAGTCTAACCTCTGGTTCAGGACATCTTTAAAGTGCAGACTGCTGGAAGCTGAGATGACACATTGGGAAAGTGCAGCTTTTGTATTCATGGCCTGTACACCTTGTAAAGGTCATGTATTTAGGTTAACAAAGTTTGACTTGGGACAGTATCTGTATTTACTTTTTAAAGAATTATCCTTGCATATTTGTGTATGTACAGATGTATAACCTGGTTTCAATATGATATTTTGTGATGCAAATCAATATCAACAATAATGTCCCACAATTTAAAATCTCTCTATTCCTGTCATGGCCCTTATCCAAAACTCAGTCTCCTGTGCTATACATTACATGATACATGATAAGATTTGCACTTCTTGCTGTCTCCAGGTCCTTGGTACTAAAGTAATCTTCATGGAATCATTTAGACCATTCTTCATGATTCCCTGCTACTTCAGTTTCTTCCTCCAGTTTCTGTCTCCTCATTCTTTGAAGTCTTATACTTTCCTGGCTTCAGTCTGTCTTTGATTAGTAGCCCTTTGGGTTCAACATTCATTTCCATAAGTCACTTCACTCTGTATGGTGATCTGCTCCTAGAATTACTTTTGAGCCTGAATACATTAAGTTACCTACATGCACCAGCTCACTGCCTACTACTTTTGATCAAATTTTGGCATTGAAATAAATTTGTGCTGTCTTTTGAGGCAAGAAAGACAGTGAAATGGAGCTCATACAAGATAAGTACCTCAACTTTACCAGTGTAAGCTACTTTTCAGAAGTCTGTGCACAGCCTTGCCTTCTTCTGGGCCATGACTAACTTAAAATAGATGTCTCTTGCTCTAGAGCATGACACAGCTTTGACAACAGAAGTGAAGTTCATGCTGGCTGCAGGTGTGATGAATATCAAGCTGTATCAGAGAAGAAACATGTGCTACATCCTTTAAAATAGTCCTTATGGATTATGCTCAGCTCTATCACCAGTCCATCCAGTTTGTGCATGCCCTTTGTTCTTGTTGGAAAATTGCCAGAGCTGAATCACTCTCATTTCTTTGGTGGAAGGTAAGAAGTCTTTATCTCTACTGGTGACAGTGGCTATGTTATTTAACTTCATTTTACCCTGTGATATCAAGCTCAAACAATAGATTGACATTTCTATAAGATTCCTATTGAAGTTCTGTTACTTTCTGTCTCTGCTTATATGAATAAGATAAATTAGGAGTATTTATCTCTGTACTGTTCAAAATAGACTAGCTAAACGCTAGGTGACTACTAGAAATGATTTTTGTAAAGTTTAAAACTTGAACCATTCCAGTTCAACAGTGCTGTAGCTGTCTTGCCAAGAGAAAAGTAACATTTCTTAGACTGGTTTCCTGAAGGCAATGGCTTATGCAGCAGAAAGTCCATCTACTGAGCCTATGCCTCTTCTAACAGCTTTTTAGCCTACAGAGTGATTTCAAAAAGGATAGGAAAATCCTAGAGACAAATAATATCCTAGAAGTTTTGAGAAAGTTAACAGAGGGAAGACAAGAGCTCTCATTGCCAGACAGACTCACTATTTAAGAATAACTCCATGGCCAATCAGTGCAAATGCAGCTGATAACAGGCCACAGCTCATGCTGTCCCTTCCCCAGTGGAGGGCTCAAAGGAAGACAGAAGGAGCTGTAATCATCATAATAAGGTAAGCAGCAGGAGAGAGATTGGGATAAAGGTTACAAATCTACAGGAAACCACACTTTTGCAGTTCTGCTGCTCCTGAGGCAAAGTGTCTTCTGGCTTTTCAGGTCTTCTTTTTTTCATAAGAAATGTATTATTTCTCAGAGTGCTTCCATCACAGTTTCTCTCACTATTTTTTAGTTGTCAAGGCTTAGGTGTCAGTACCTATTTCATTCATCACAGTTTTCACTCAGACATTTTAATTCTGACTGGTAGTTCTAATATATCTGTAATACAAGTAGAGGAAACATTCTTATGATACCATGGCATAATAATCAGTGAAATCCTGGGCTGCAAGCAGCTGCTGTCATGATTCTTAACTAAACAAATGATACTGTTTCTTGAGGACACAAGATGGTGTCTTCAGCTATTTTTATTTATTGCTTTAAAATTAACCTTACAGAAACATCAAGAAGTTTTGCTGTTTAAAGTAAACACACTGCAGGTAATGGAAGAAATGAATGAAAATACAAGTAGCTGAAGTATAGAAGGCATACAGTCCAGCTTACAAAAGACCAAGATGTAATGCTTATAAACTTATTCAGTAGAAAATTTTCTCAAGCTAGAGACAAATACAGGAATTAGAGAAATGCAAAAAGGATCAGTTTTGCATATACTGCAGAATGTAAAATGGAACACTGCAATGTGCTAATAACATCGTTCTTAATAATTATTAAAAATTACAATAATATAGCAGCAAGGAGTCTTTGCCTGGGGTGGAACCTCAGGTTAAATCCCAGGGAATGGAGTCTGTTGCTGTCTCAAACTCTTTCAGTGATTTCAGTGGAAGATGAGAATGCAAGAGGGGTACTGGGGTTTGGTGGGTACAAACCCCAGCAGAAGCCAGCCTTGTCTGGATAAGGTGAGGAGAGCCCATGCTGCCAGGTTGCACAGTGCTCACTCATTCTGCAGCACTGCCTCCTGCAGCCAGCACCCTGGCAGCTGGGAAACCACAGGGCTGGGCTGCCTTTCTGGGATAACTTAAGGCATTTGTGTATTAGCTTCATGATGGATGAGAAAATTGCAGTGCAGCAATGGTTTTGAGAGGATACATAGCTATTTATTCACTGCTTCTTCACTACATTCACAAGAAATTTAACAGTCATTACCTTTGGCTCGGAGCAAGGGAAAATGACTGTCAAGTACACATATTTTCAAGTATTTTTTGCCTTCAATGGTAGAATATATGATTTGAGTCTTAAGATTCTTCTTTTAAAGTTCTTTAGGTGTTTTCAGAAGCTTTTGGAGAGGACAAGAGACTCACATGTTTTTCAAGGTTAGGTTACAGACACAAATATAGGGCTAGAAAGAAAAGTACAGCTTTGAGTGATGATAGTTACATGTGTCACACCTCTTAGTTTGGTTTGAGTGCATTTCTGTAGGTAGTTTATATCACTATGGAAAAATAAGCTAGTTTAACAAAAGAATTTCCACTTTTAGATATCAGGTTCTGCATCAGTTGTAATTAACTTTACTTTCAGAAGTACCGAACCATAAAGTATTAGGAAATTTTAGCTGTCAGAAAGAATTCTAGAAGTCAGAGTCACTTGGGAGCATGTTGTAGTCATTGTCATCCATTGTCCAACTGGATCCTGGAGACAAAGTAAAACCCTGATTTTGTAGTCACATACTGCTGAGCAGAGGTTCAATTTAGTAGCTGTTCCATAAATGGCTGAAAAGAAAATTGTTTTTATAAAAGGACTTAAACATATATAACAGGGTTTGTGATGATTAGTAAATATGCCTCTCCCCATCTGCTCTGAAGGAATGGTTGGCATGACATTTTCTGTGCACTTTGCCTCACAAACCCACAGGAGCAGCTGAAAGCTGCAAATCTTGGCTCTGCTAAGCAATCCACTGACATCCATGTGGAGTTGTGGAATGCTTTTTTTTTAGCTACCCCAGGCAGCTTGGCCTGGTGTATTGATAGCAGGTGGAGAAATCATTTCTCTTGTCTCATCTCTGAACATGAGAGCCTTGTTCAAGAGGAGAAAAAATTGTGGCTTCAGACTTTTATTTTTAAACATTACATTGAAAAGATTTTAGGACAACTAGCACAACTTGTGTTGGGGTTTCTAGACTATGTGTCAAAATATAGCAAGCTGTAGCCAAAAACATCAGGGCACTAGGATTTCTGTTTCTGTTCAGCAAGGGCAATCTTTCCACCCACACAAAGAAATTTTGTATATTTTTAACAACTTTGCAGCTGCTGTCATCATGAATATCCCTTAGTTGCTGTTCTGAGATGGATTTTTTGATAACCTTATTCAGAAAGGAGGGGCAGTGTTAGTCTCATGAGAAGCCTAAGGAGAAAGAAAGGCATGGGCCTCTCCCTCCTTTCACCCACATACTGAATGATTTGGATTTCTTCGTAACTTAACCCAGCAGGGACATAACCACATACTGGGCCTGGGGCTCAGATGGGCTCCTTTTTTTTCTAACACCTGCTCTGCATAAGAAGATGCTTCTCTTTTCATTATCAGTAGGCAGGGAGATTAGAATAGCATGACAGCTGGATTTATTTATTGGGAATTTATGAACCAGATTTTGATTTGAAATAAAAACAAAATCTCAGCCCAAACTGCTGAGTTGGTCTGATTTTGATTCAGATTTGATGGTCCTTTTTTAAATGGTTTCTTAAACTATCAAGCCTCTTTTGCTGAGCTCTCTGTTTGTAAACCCATGCCTTTGAAAGGAACAAGTGGAGACATTTCTTTATTTCTTAAAGTCTTACAGAATATTGTAGGCAATCTTTAATGTTTGCTTAACTATTAATGATATGAGAAGTTTCCATATAGCAAAAAATAATGGAATTTTGGCTGAGAGGTAGAGCAGGTGAGCCAGCAACACAGTAAAACAAGTTGGACCATTTCATTTTGTGATTTCATTTTGTGAATTCATGCAATATAGCCCTTAGAATAAATTAACAGATAATAATTAAGAGAGCCTTATCAAATCTATTTACTGCCTTATATAAAAAGCATACATGATGGCAATCCAGCTCTGAATCACAGCGTCCTATTCAAGCAGTATGTTTTATATTCTAGATAAGGAATTAAGATATTATCTCTGTTCTAAAACCAGATCACTGTGTCAGCTTTGCCTTTGTCATTGTGCAGCTCAGCTGTAGCTCTCATGTGTTCAAGCATTTCTCTGTAAGACACAGTTGGAGCTGAGGATCACGTTGACAGAAACATATGCGGAACCGGCAGCCATTAAATCTCCCAGTCAGAGTTTTCTGGCAGACACAGATGAAAGTTGTAGCAGGCTCTCTGCATTTTTCAGGGAAACAGACTGCCAGTTTTGTGTTGGGCTAAGAGCACTGAGTGGCACATGACAGACTGCAAGAAAAAATACTTGGATTTCAAGTACTTTTCCAGGCATATTTTTATTAACCCAGTTTTTCAGTAGCAGCTGTTTATATTTAGGGAACTAAATCCCTGTATTTACATCCTCAATGGAAAACTCTCCTGTGTGCAAAATACTGATTGATGTGCTAGTTAAAGCTTTCTTAAAGCTTTATGTTTCTGTTTGCATGTTTCTCTGGTATACCTGAGAATCCTAAGGACTAGACTTCTTTGCTGACTCTGAAAAATCACTAAGTATCACTATGACATAGTGATTTTGCTATAAGAAAAGGAATTCACATGCTTGCCTCCCACTTAAATGGCTGAAATACATTTACAGTGAGGTCCTGACCATATTTGGTTTGGTAGGGTGCTTTTGACCATTGTCAGTAACAGAATGATATTTGATCATTTTATCAGGTTACTTATATGGCGTACTGTGTCTCTGTCAGCCAACTGAATACTAGCTGGGTACTCTCTCTGTTAGCTGGTGAACTTTGTTTCTTTGAGGGGTAAACCAAACCTCTGAACAGTTGTGCATTACATGTAGAAATACAGATTTACAGAAGTATATGGTATGAGTCTTGGGCCAGATTAGGAAGATGGATGATTATTACCAATACACAAGACCAAGTACAGGATGGTACACTGATGAAAACTCAGAGATCAGCCATGATCTGCACAACTGTTCAGCAGGAAGACAGTTTGGATTTACACTGCTGTTAAGGTTTTTTGAGATGCTGCAGAAGAAGGTCACATTGCTGTCCTATTGCTGTACTTGTTTGTTTGCTCTTATATTTCCTGCAAAAGTAAAAAGCCATGCAGTATTGCTTTTTAGGTATCAGCAGCTGACTAGAACCAGAGCAAATTTTGCTGTGACATTGCATACAAGGCAGTTCTGGTATTGACTTGGGAAGGAAGAAGAAGGGGCTGGTAAATGGATGCTCTGCTTACTGACTGCTGTGCACTCTCAGACTGATAGTGGGATAGCAAAGCAACAGCTTGGAGTGGAAGGGCTTGTTTGTTTCTAAATTAGAAAGGAGAGCTTAGCTTGCTAGACATTTACTACTGGATGCTCTAGTGGTAATGTCAGTTACAAAGCAGAGCAGAAAATGGGTTTTTATTGCTGTAGAACCTATAAATGACTCCCATATTTGATGTGTGACAATCTTCAGAGCTGGACACCCTTCATATAAACAAGCCTAAACAAGCTTGTATGTACTGAGGCAAGTGTCTCAAAGAAAATGTGGGTTTTTTGGGGGGTGGTGCAGGGAGATACAGACAACTACAGGTAGTTTTTACCTTCAGGCTTTTTCCCTGTGTCTTTTTTTTAAGGGAATCTTTAAATACTTCTACACAATCTCCAAACCAGCTATTCAAAGAGAAAGAATTTTTAACATAATGCCATGTCAGTCATATCAAAACAAAGAGAGGCAAAAGAGGGCTCCAAGCCAAGCAGTTGCTACTGCAGTTGGTAGAGCAACTGGAGGTTAAGTAGGGAGTGAAGTTGAAAACAAGTTTGGGTCTCAATTTTCTGTACACACATTCAATCTTTTCATGTGTCTTTCAATACAACCGGAAATTAGAAAGTTGTGTTTATCTTGACATAGCTCTAAAAAATATTAATTATGCCTTTTAGATATTTACACTGTGAGTATATCCAGATTTTTTTTCTCTGCTTTGCCTTCAATGCAGAGTTGACTACTTGGGGGCTAGAGATATATGAAGACACTTGGCATGTATAGTTTCATTTATACATTTTTTGGAAAGGTGAATATATGTTCTCCAACTCTGAAATTCTTTAAACATTTTGAATATTCTGAAAGTGCTGAAGCTCAGTTGAATTGAATAGAATATATTTTCTTTTATCTCAGCTGAGGTTGCATACTTTTTTTACTCTCAGTCAAATCTTTGATTTTAACATGGTAAGGGTATATGCCTGTGGCTCATTTAGAAAATCAGAACCTACATAATTCTTGATTAAAACTATTCCTTTTCACCAAAATCTGTCTTTAAATAACAGGGATACTAGTTTTGCTTTATCTGGGTCATTGTCTGGTCCACAGTTTCTGGTCCACATTTCTACTGAGTAAGAAAAGAAATAATAGGGTATGAGTTTGTAATAGCTCATGATGTATGGTTCTCTCAAGGTCTGGTGATTCTGTACATAATAGCTTAAGTTCCAGGTAATACAAGAAAAAATCAGCCCCTCTCTACACAATTCAGTCACTCTATACCAGATGCCATACAGGAAGAATCAAGGGTTACAGAAAACCCTTGTATAATATAGAAAAAGAAAACTAACCCTTAAAAAAAAAGCTTCATCTAAACTGCTTGTCACATTGCTCAGAATCCAAAGCTAAGTTTTGTGTATTGAACTAAGGCAAGCTGCCAGCACCAGTGACACAATGACTTTTAGATGTTTGCAGGATGATGGTTGGAAAACAACTAAAACTCTGGTCTTGAAAGAATCTGTGTGTGCATGGATGGCCCCCTAATCGAGGACACAGCTTCATGCACAGTGTGCCATTAAAGGATTTGTACATCTGGAACAAATACTAGCTTTAGAAATTCACTTACTGATGGTAAAGGCATTTACCCATTTGGTAAAGGCATTTACCCATCACCCAAAATATATGTTTTCTCTTATGACTTGAAATACTTGAGATATTTGAAATATATTTTTTCCTTGGCTCCAAAGGTTTTTCTCTATGTTGCTAACCATTCTCTGAACACTGAATATCAAATTCATTAGCATGGGCTTATCCACTGGAAATGGTTGAGGAGGAGGAGATATGCTTTCCCTAATAGTGACTACACAGTGGTTTTCAACATGAGCTCAGAATATGTGATGCTGTTATTTTGCCTAATCTTTTGGGACATGGCAAGTTCCAGGGTATTGATAATTTCAGATTAAATTTAGCTCTTAAATTTGAATTGATCCCTCCAGCACTGCTGTCAGACTAATAGCAGGAATAAGAAAGATCTCTTCCCTTCTTAGATAAGAAACATTCAAGTAGGGCTTTAACCCATCCCCCAAACACAGCACTGTAGCTTTCACAGAATTAACTGCATGATGACTGTGGGTAAAATATACTGCAAGGCCATTCTGTTCTTCAGACACCTCTTTAGGTGAGGCTGAGACTTGCACTGGTAATTAATATATTGGCCTTGGTATTTGCCACTAAAATGGGTAAGTGCCTTAGAAGCAGTACTTTGTAAGTAAATAAAGTAACAAAATAGTTATGGGAGCGAGTTTTGTTCCAAGGAACACATGCCATGACATGAGAACACAGTAACCATCACATGAAGAGAATAAGGCATAATAAATCTCCCTTTCAGCTTACACCCCAGCTCCCTCTTTCCCAGCTGTAAACACAGCCCTCTGTCTCACCCTGCAACCTCCCTGTCTGCCCCACAAATGCCATACCTTAATCTCTGGTGGCAATGCTTCCACAGCCTCCCCTCCTTGGCATCCAGCACAGTGAGACAACGTGGGCACTTCACTGGCACTCTACAAAGCCAGTACTTAACGCACCCCAGAGGGAAGGAAATTGAATCAGGAGGATATTTATAGATTATTCAGATGGAATTCATGATTGCTTTGGAAAAAACAGCAACCAGGAATTGAACGTGAAACAGTTGTACCATTTTTCCTCTCTTGAAAAAGACCTACACTGCAAAAAGATGCATTCAAAATTGTGGACTGTCAGAATGAAAGTTGCTTCCGCATTTTTAATTCTATTCCTCTGTACTTGTGCATTATGAAAGCAGATTTCATCCTGAGCCGTTCCCATGGCCAGTTCCTATAAAGGTTGTCAGACTAGATGATCAAGATGGGCCCTTCTAGTTTTGTAACCTATGGAGTTCTGATCTAAAATGACATGATCACACACCATTTCCCCTTCAGCCATGCCTACTTCAGGCACCAGGTAGATCTGTACTGTGGCTGAATTAGTTTGCTATCTCTGGGATAACTGTTCTGTTTGTAGGAAAATTTGTGAGATATATAGGGGAATGGGTAAGCTTAAAACAAGTTAAAAAAATGGGCAGTCACTCTAGGGAACTGGATTCTACCCTTGAGTCTGTCACATAGTTTCTGTGTAGTGTAGATTTAGACTGGCTTTCAACATGCTATCATTAATTTCTGAATATGTAAATTGTGTTGCTGATCACTTAATTGGAAAGGCTGGGAATTTAAAGTTGAAATTAAAAGCAAAACCTGTCTTTTGTACATAGATGCACAGAATTACAATTTCTTTGCAGAAGGACTTGAAATTAGAAATCCTCAGTGCGGAATTCTGATATTTATTTATCTGAGAGAAATACCATCTTCTACAGTAATAAAAATGAGTATGAATAATATTTACGAGGAGTTGTGAGCATTGGACAAATGGAAGTAAATAACTGGGTGTTCAGAAAAGAGATCAATTGATGTGCCTTAAATAAGACAGTATCACACAACCATTCATTAAAATATAGCAGAATAAGAAATAGCTAATCATTCTTCTACGGCAGAAAATGAGAAAATGCATCTAATTTGTGAAATATTACTTTAAAGTATATGAAAATAAATGTGTATGATTTTCAAAACATTTTAATAATGAACAAAGCTAGATAAAGGACTAGTTCTTGGGTTATTTAAATTGTGAGCTGCTTTCAGAAAACCTGTATGAGGCAGAGATCTTCACTGACCCATCAATTCTGGAGAATACTCTTTATTGTGCTTTAAAATCAATAATAGCAAAGAACTACCAGAATAAATTAAAAGGTGTTAATGTACATTATACAAAGTAACATGAAGTACTTTATTCTCAAGATGACTTCTGAGTCTATCAGTTATATTCCTTGGCCTGTCATCTGGGAAATTCTGATCAGAAATTCTTCTATGATAACACAGATAAAATACTAGAGTTGCAATATTTCCCACCCAACTATGAGCATTTCTCTTGATTGTTGAGTACCTTTTTGAACCACTGCAATGTTATATCAGATACTTTGTCACAGCCAGGTGTGGAATATTCCAGGGAAATAACTGCAGTCTTACAGTACACAGACACGTTGTGACCTGTGAAGACACAGATAACAACTCAAAAGAGTGCATACTGTCCCTCACACAGAAATATTTTTCCAATCCCTGTATCAGATTAATGAATTCTAGTACAAGGACTAAAGCATGTTTCTCTGGGGACTAAGGTCAATTGCAATAAGTGGTTCAACAGCCAGTTTAATAAAGAAATAAAAAAATTGATCAGCTGACCAACTCTCTTCATGTAGGGACCTTCTGAGATGGTCGGAAAAATCTGATTCTATTGTTAAGATGTAGCTGTGTTTTCTAAACTGCAAGAATCACCAAGGAAGGATTTTGGAAGATGTATCTGATTTACCAGTTTACTGCCCTAACATGAATTTAACAGGTGTGATACATCAACACAGTATCATGAGCTTAAGATAAATTATAGTACCCTTTTTCACCAAGCAGCAAGCTGCAGTGGCATATTGCACAAAGCTCAGTGTGTTCAGTCACTAGGCATTTATGCCTGCTGCCGAAAATAGAATGTCTTTCTGTGATGGGTTAATCCCTCTTTGGCTCTGATCCTGGGTAGATTACTAGTTATAGCATGCCATGAAAGACTGCTGTGTAAGGCAAGAATTTCACTTAAGTCACTTTGCAACATTCTCTGGACTGTAGAAGTTTCTTGTGCATTTTCTTGCAATGTGGGGAATAGTTTCACTTCTTTGCTAAAGCTTCTAATGTGTATGTTGGTAATTATTTTTTACTGTGTATTAGAATGTTCTTAATCACAGTCCTTTAAATGCTAGGTAAGAAATCAGTCTTTGATTTTGCCTAGGGGTTCTAATCAGTGTGTGTTTATAATTAGACCACAAAATGTATTTGCTTATTCCATATCCCTTGGGTTCTTTTTTTCTGGGAGCTTAAACTTTAGGACAAGACTGCAGTGATAACTGCAGTCTATATCTTACACTCACCTGAAGGTCAATAAGTATCAGAGCTTGGCAAAGAAAAAAGAATATTCTTTAAGCATTTCTCTATAAGAAAAATGAGGTTTTTTCAGCTGAAATTATTTTAAGGCCCTTTTCAGTTATAATTAAATAATTGAATTTTCCTGAAATGACTGTGTACAGAAGCCAAGTTATAAACTTTAGAAAGTGTTCACTTTTGTGTCAAACACAGATATATTTTAGGTGCTTGATTTTTAAGATATTTTTCTTCAACCAGGTAATTTTTAAATACTCTTTCTGTTCAAATCACTATCCTCATGCCAAGTCAGCAAAACTTTGTTGATTACAAGTTGCCAGAGTTTGATACTTTGAGAATGAAATGGCCCTGTGCAATAACCATCGCTGCTCCCAGATACTCTGGGAGCTTCATGGGGAAATATTGATACATTAGCTCAAGAAAAGTTTCTCTCCAAAGACCTGAGTTACTATAAACAAAGATAGCTGTTAAATATCTGCTAACATTTGTGGACAAAAAGGGGAGAAACACACTATTATCTGTAGGAAATATTGAAAAAGAGTAGGATATTGCACTAGGAGATTACATACTAAGAAAAAAATTTTGGCAGAATAAGTTGTGAAGCAACTGCCCAGGGAAGTGATGGAGTGACCATCCCTGGAAGCGTTTAAAAAACATGTGAATTTGGTATTTGAGGATGTGGTTTAATGGTGAACATAGTGGTGATACTATTTTGGCAGTTAGACTTGATAATCTTAAAGATCTTTTCCAGCCTTAATGATTCTACGATTATATGATCCAAAAAAAAAAAAAATAATCAAAGAAGTAAGGTAAAGCAGGGACATTATTTTTTTAAATATTGATGAAAAAGATTAAAGCTTTATTTCTCATAGAAAAGAAGGATCAGTACCAGGGCCATGGTAGTGACTGCTGACATCAGATTTTTCAAGGTCGACTGGAGCATTTGTGCTAGAGATATCTGCCAAAATCAACAATATCATATCACACCTGTCAGAAGCTACAAAGTAATTGCCCTTGAGTGAATCATGTTAACATCCATGTACTCAGCAAACTAAGCAATTACAAACAGGTCTCTGCTCTCCCTGCCAGTCATTATACTTATTTGTTCAATTTGTTGCTTTGCCTCAATTCTAGTTAATGTGACTTATGAGCACTTAGAGCATACTGACTGGAAAGACAAAGGAGAAAAGCGACTCTGCTGAGTGTCTGGGCAATTGTCCAAAAATCCTAAATCTATAGTGACAGACAAAATTGGTTCTGACTCACAGGAGAATGCAGGATTATGGAGAGGGATGCTGCTAGCTGGCAAGGAAACAACAACTGTGAAATTAAACAAAAAACCTGAGACTGTAAAGGAACCAAAGTTGGTTTTTTTCTAGGGCATGACAGTAAATGCTTCTGTAGCAGTTTCAGGCATTGCAAAATGTGCTGGTATATTTACATGATGAAAAGCTCACTTTCAGTAATTTCACTTTATAAAGCACACTTCAATAGGAATTTTAAAAATGCATAGTAACCCAATTATATTATATGGGAAATGAAGAAAATTATGTCCTTATGAACTTGGCTACCTGTAAGTTCATCCAGTATTCAGGTGATTACTTAGATTTTCTGAATAGCAGATGTTCAGAAATTGGGAGACAGAAGCTGGCCAAGAAAGCTGCCTCAGTAGCAGTGCAGGTTATAAATTCAGCATGGACAATCTGTTCTCCAAAACAGAGCTAAAGTGATTTAAAAGGTTCATCAAGGTCACTGAAGAATACTATACAGCAGTGCTCCAAAGCACCAGCTGTCAGGACTGTCAAGTCTTGCTAATGAACTGTGGAATCTGCAGAAAATAATACTAATGCTAATTGAAGCCTGAATAGCTTCAAATCTAGTAGGTCATGGTTATTGATTTATTTCCTATGATATCAGGTATGCAGCTTGAGACAATGCCTAGCTACATACAGTAGTAGTTAATCCATTGCTGATGCCATTTATACAAATATCTAACAGGTCTGAAGCCCTCCTCATGAGATGAGGAGCTTGGTTGCATATTTTGCAGATGGTGATCACTTTTTGCTTTTCTACTAAATCCTGGACAGTGGCCTGGTTTCAAAGAAACCATACAAGTGCTCTGAGTCCAAGAAGAGTTTGCTAGTAAAAGCTTCTTGTGGGGGGTGGTATGAGAATAATCTGTGTTAAAATTCAGAACTCAGCCTAGCTCCAGACCCAGGCATAGTCTATGTGTGTACTTGAGTTTAAACAGAACCAGAAAGCTCTACTTCTTGGTTCAGGAATCTTTGCACTGTATGGAGTATACCCCTTATGCCCTCTTTTGAATCCAGTTGTATTTTAAAATTAAGACTTAAATTCTTTAGGACCAATATCCACATCTAGGCAGCTCTCAAGAGGTTAAAAGAAACACATAACAAGCATGCTTAATTTCAACATACTTTGTAGTCTCTGTGTCCTGACCATTCAGAAAATGTTTATAGAACATCAGTCTGGGACTGGATAGTTCTTGAGTGCAGAGGTCCAGGCAGGTTCTCTACAGTAAGTTATGTTGTTCCTTTAATAGAGTTTTTATACTTTATTTTAGAAATTAGATAAATAGGGATCACTACATGTGAATAGTGTTTGTGTGGGTATGTAAAATTCTATAGGAAGGCACTATGAATTTTGGGAATAAGGTCTCACTCTACCCCCCAAAAGGTAGAGATCCTCAGAGTCACTTATCAAATTATTACCACTGAAACACATACTTGCCTTTGATACTTGTCTCTGCTTGTACAGTACCACCACAGCAAATGAATCCATTTAGAGACAAGTTACAATTTTTCAGATTTATGCTGTGTTGGAATAGTCCCCGTGGTATCTGTTTGTATGTATTTTCCAATTTAGCCTCTTAAGTAAATCTCTGGGTTTTGAATTGCAATTAGTTTCAACTTACAAGCAATTAAATGTAAAATGTTGTCAGATGAGTGCTCTAATTGCATTTATGATCTTCAGGTTTCATTTCCCACTATGAAGATTGTAAGGTTTGCTTGCCAACCAAATCTTGAGTTTAAGACTGGAATTGTTTTAGCTGAGCTACAAAGTTTGTTTTCCCAATGTTATGGCTAAACTTTGCTAATGTTTTATAACTGTTTTTATTTTACTCTGATGCTCTCTGAGAGTAGTTATTAACTGCTGCTAACAGATATACAACAGATGTCTCACTGACCTATGCTGATCCTGAGTAAAATAAAAAAACGAGTAGTTGCTCAAATCTCAAGAAGTTTAGGATTTAAACAGGGCAGTTCAAAAAGCACCAACTGATGTAAGCATGGTAAGATTTTGTGTCCTTCCATATTCAGATCCATGTTTTCAAGGAAAGACAAAGAAAGTGATCATTCTCTGATACAAACGGAAGGATTATCTGATTTTTCTCCAAAAGATATTATTTTTAGTACTCCTTTTAAACCACTGGCAGAACTCCTTGAGTTTTACAACGCATGGCTGCAATGAAAGTTTTCTATTATTCAATTAACTTTTTTAATAAGCTCAAGCTAATTATATCACATCTGACCTTTTGATATTTACTTTCCTTAACTCACTAGAGAAACACCTTTTTTTAGCCACCAGAAATCCCAAGGTGGCCATCAGAAATTATTCCACCCCTGGTGCTCAGCCATTATTGGCCTTTTCCCAGAAGCATGCAATATGTAGCAAACTGTTGATAACACCAAAAAGATGGCTACTCCAAAGCCTGGCTTTCTGGTTAACAACTGTTAGCCACTCTTGGAGCATATATTTTTGGAAATTAACCGTTTGGAAGCCTGACCCAAATGATATCAGTCCCTACTGTAGATACTGTACAGGTGGAATATATATAGAAACCATCTAGTCAATAATGAACTGGGAATGCCCAAAAGTTGTTTTCTTCATATAAAAATGATTACATGATTACAGATTTTGATTCAAAATGCCTTTAGGTGTTTAATGAAGTGTCAGATACTATAGGTACTACATGCTCTATATAGGAAGTGCAGATCTCAAAAACATTTGAAAGTGAACGGTAACATGCACAAAAAAAATAACTCAGGAACTCAGTAAATATAATCAAATATAATGAATGAATAATGAGATTAATAATGAATAATGAAATGGTAATTTCAGCACGGCAAGTTTCATGTTGGTGCTCTACATTCTTGGCCATCTTTACTGTTTTCAGTGTCTTGATAGAATTCATATATTGTATAAATCCAGTACTCTGACAAATTTTATTTTGCTTTAATTTCTATTAAAAAGAAATAAATAAATGTAATCCAGTGATTTTCAGAAGATGTAGCTTGTAAATACAACAATATTTATTTTCAGTTTCTGCATTTAAAAAATTAGGTGTAAAATAGTGGATACTTAAAAACTGATAAAATATTTTTAGTTCTTAATAATATTGATAATTCTTATGATATATGCATGAGGATTAAAGAAGTAAGGAAAACAGTGATATCATTATTTTGTTTTTCTAGGAAAAATAATATTTTGGTAAAGGAAAAGAAGGAAAATAAGGGTAAGAAAAGAGGTCAAAACAGCTATACATCTCCATTTTGTTGACCACAATTTCTGACCACCTTAAAAAAATCATTAAAATACATCCTTATCTTACCATAAATGTGCAACTCGTATTGTCTTAGGTAAAATTTAAGCAGAAATGCAGGTCCTTTATTAAATATGAATATGATAACTCACTGGAAAAACAGAAGTGTTTGATCAGGACTAATCAATGACAGTTTATGAGGACAGGAGTTACTGGTACATCCCTTGATGTGTCAGCCATGACTAAAATGTTTGGATTTGCTGTAGGGTGTTGTCTAAGACCAGTTTGTTTTAGGATTATAAGCTCAGTTAAATCTTCATAATGAGAAGCAAAATTACTTGATCTTTCACAAATCAAGATTCTCGAAGACTATTTGGCCAAATCTAAGCAGGCAAGAAATCCTGTTAAACTGTTGAAGCAAAATCCCAAATTATGCCTGTGTGACCTCTTTTTCTCACTATTTAGAAATTAATTTCATGACTCATTAAATAGCACAGTGGCAGTTCTACCCTACTTCTTGCAAAAGGAAACACTACAAACATAAGAGGATTATATTATCATTAGGACTCCTTCTGAATTAATAAGCTTAGAAGGAACCTGAATTACAATAGCAGAAGATGACTTACAGTAGAATATTTTACATGGTACCTTGAGTCTAGTTTGGAATCTCTCCCTGCAGCCAATTCAGATGAGGTGGTTTAGAAGGCTCCCTTTTGTCACTAAAGCTAATTAGGAAAGGCTCTATTTAGGCACATTTAATACTGCTACTAATGAACAAAGATCAAACTATCTGGCAGCTGCTGCTAAGAATGTCTTTATGCAGTCAGCATTTATACTCCCCTTAAATTCTGCTGCTCTCCAGTGTTGTATAAGAGTGTATTTTCCTAAAAGTAACTATTTGTAGTGACAGTTAATACTAAGGGCAAGAAAACAGTACTCAAAGCAGGCTTGTGCTTTGCAGTGGCACTAGAATGTCACTCAGCTACACATGGAGCTCTGCAAGTTGTATTAACCACTTTCCACTGTTCCCTCCTGATGGATGAAAGAAAGCTCAGAATGGATATACACCCAGCCTGCATGGATGAATGGGGAAGGGATTGTGGGGATAAACAGATGTTCTGTCTTATGTGGGATTTTATGTTTGATCCTTCTAGGGCAATGGACAGGAAACAGTCTTGTCAGACAAGCAATTTCCCACCCTAGGCAGAAGATACTGAAACCACCTCCTAAATTTCTTATTTTAGCTTGAGCAGAAGAGTCTCAGGAGTTGCAATGTTATTTAGATTATTTTAAGACAGCTTACCTTAAAAAAATAATGATGATATCACTTCTCACTTTCAATATTTTGAAACTTGCAAAATCTCATATCTGAACATAAGATGAAACATCTCGGAGTTCTTTAACACATCAGCAGAAACATGTTTTCTTTCAGAAAAAAATGTGGCAGAGACAAGGTATTTTATAGTGCTTAATAATTTGTCTGTTGAGTATTAGGATAAAGAAATATTTTAAAAAATTACAGTGAGTATAAATAGGAGCTGAAGCATTATCATTTTAATTAAAAATGAATTATTAGTACTTTATCCTTGATTTAATAGTCACATCAGATCCCATCACAGGACAAGTCTGCTTTGTAAGGAATTACTGCATATAATACATGAATGAAATAAACATACAGTATTTTAGATACATCTTCATACTTTGATATCTAGATATCAATATATGGCATGTTATGCATGTATTGTATATCTCAAATTTATAGATGGATAAACTCGAGACATGGGGGACAGAAGTCAATATTTTAAAAACTAGTGGTCATATGTATTTTTCTATAGTATAGTTCAATAATAATATTCTTAAATAAAAACATATTTGGTCTTTAGGTATGGATTTATATTAAAAATTAAAATTTCAAAAATTGTCTAGTTAACTCAAGACCATATATTTCATTTTTATGCACAATTAACTGAAGAGCTTATGTGTTATTGAATTCCTATGAGATTTTAAATTCCATATAATTTTTCCAATGTAAATTATGTTTCAAAAATACATTAAGTTTTTTGGAAATTTTAACCATAGGTGTGGTATTTCAAAAATATCACTCACAGCTGTTTTTTCAGGAGTCCCAGCTCTAACGACAGAACTTAAATATCAGGTATTTTCATTCTCAGTTAAGTGTTTCTAACTTTTATATAAAAAGTCAGTGCTCAGTGCATGCAGGTTATTGTTTTTTAGTGTTTTGTGGGGTAGCTATACTTGGTCTTCTCCTTGTTTATGGAATCAAGTTTTAAGATTTCTACCGCCAGTTTGCACACAATAAACTCTTAAACCACTGCAGCAAACTCAATAAATCCTGTTAACTTATCCTCTAAAAATCATCTTTATCCGTGTTTAGACTAGTAAAGAACTAAATAGTACAGCCATTAGAACTAATTAGTCATTAGTATAATCATTAGAACTTGTGTCCAAAATCCTACATTTTTCATGTTTGTCTAGATAGTAATGAACAGATAAAGATTGAATTAGATTGGTTGTCATAGCAGACACAATGTAACAGAGCCCAATTTTAAAAGGAAAAAGAAAAAAATAGCCAGCCCATCTTATTACTTAGATTTATCAACTTTTCATTCAGTGAACACAGATCCTGATGTATTGGGACTGAACTGTGTGAGTTACAGTTATTCTTTGTGTTGCAGAAGACATAGATGTATATCAGCATCATTAGGCATGAAATTTGTCTCAAGACTGTGAATCATTCAGTGTTTTGTTGCTTGACCTTGCTTTTCTGCCTGTTTGCATATCTGAAACTATGTCTTGATCTTGAGGTTATTTCAGCTGAAGTAAGCTTGCTGGGCTCCCTGTTGAGCAAGGCTGTTAGGCAAGACAGTTGCATGACATTTGGTTTAATTTGTTGACACTAAAAATCCCTGAGTTCAGCTCTGATGGAAGACAGATCATGTAATGTCCCTGTGAAGGACTTGGAGCATTCTTCATGTAGAGGTTTCAGACCAGAGAACAGTGTTTTAATACTAGATTAACAACAAGCTGTAGCTTTTTGATAGTCCTTGTTTTAATGGATATGTGAATTTTACCTTGTGGCTTAACACTTTTTTACACACCTTACAAGCAGTTGAAAGAAAATATTGCATTTTAAGGTTCTATTTCATTATTCAAAATACAGTTTGCAGTAAGTTGTACATCTGAAAAAAGTGCTTATCATGCCTGTCTGCCCAAAAGGCATTGAACAATCTTTGGATTTATTTTTGCATGGCTAGCAGTTACAGAAAAAATAAAGAAATTAGAGCAGTACTTATAAGACAATGAATACAATATTTCTGTCAGCATCTTATTATGTAGAAAAGATTAAAGAAAGCTAATAGTATCCAAATTATTTTCATTGTTAGGGATTCCTAGCAATCATACGCTGCTTTCAATTCAAGAATTAATTCCTCATTCTCTGTTAAAATTTTCATTTCCAGCAAAAATTATAAGATGCTGCTATTTTTAGTATGGTGCTTATATATCAGTTTCATGAAAATGAAGAAGTGCATGCTACTAGCAGTTCTCCAGGTACCCAGTCCCCTGTGCTGGAAGACAGAGAGGGGAGGCAGAATGAAACCCCCAGAATGTAAGGGGAAATGCTCAGCAGCTGCTGCAGCACAGGAGCTGCACAGGTGTATGGGGCCAGGTGGAATCCACACAAGGGTATCACAGGAGGTGGCAGAAGTGCTCCCTGAGACAGCCTGCATCACCTGCCTGCAGCCCTGGGCAGCTGGGGAAGCCACAGCTGGCTGCAGGGTATCACACATGGTGTGCATCTACAAGAGAGGCTGGGAGGAGGAAACAGGCAGCTGCAGGGCTGCCAGTCTCAGTGCCAGGGAAGGTCACAAAACAGACCATCTTGACTAGGTAAAAAAATGGGTGGCTGGGCCAGAAACTGGTGGTGAGTGAAGTTAAATCCAAATAGTGACTGCTCACAAATGTAGCTCCTGAGGGCTCAGTATTGGGGCCAGTCCTGTTTGATATTTTTAGCAATGGTCTGGATGAGAGGATTGAGCACACCCGTTCAAAACAGCCCAAACAGACAGGCGCCAACTGCTAAAAGCTACTGTGTCTTTTTCCTAATTAACCTAAGATCAGACAAAGTATCTTTAGCATGGATGAAAAAGGGATACAAAGAGGCTCTTTCAGCTTAGTTTATTCCGTGCCGGTGACATGGCTGGAAAGAGGCAGAGACTCTCTGGGAATCTGGTCTTCAGGGGATGGGGAATGGGGAGTGGTTTTGGCTGCCAGCCGATGGGATAGGGACACAGGGGCTTAGGGATCAGAATACAAGAGCCCCTAAGGTGCTCCAAGGTCACTTAGGGAAGGTCAGGGGACAGTAGGAAAAGGGATAGGAATTCTGAGAGGAACTGGAAGATGTCAGGGTATGTTAATCTTTCTTCTACCTCAGTTTATCAAATTGCAACACCCTCAATCAGTTTGCAGGTGACACCTAGCCTGGGTGAGAGTGTTGATCTGCTGGAGGATAGGAAGACTCTGCAGAGAGACCTGGCTGAGGCCAGAGTTATAGTGCTCAACAAGACCAAGTGCCAGGTCCTGAAACTGGGTCACAAAAACCCCAGGCAATGCTACTGTCTTGGGGTACAAAGCCAGAAAGCTGCCCAGTGGACAAAGAATCTGGAATTGCTGGTTGACAGCCAGCTGCACATGAGCTGCCATGTGCCCAGGTGGACAAGAAGGCCAGTGACATCCTGGCTTGAGCCAGAAACAGTGTGGGCAGCAGGACCAGGAAGGTGATGGAGCCCTGCACTTGGCACTGGCGAGGGCACAGCTCCAATCCTTGTCCAGTCTGGGTCCCTCAATACAAGAAACACACTGAAAAGATGGAGTGTGTCCAGAGGACAACAGAGCTGGGGAAGGGTCTGGAGCACAGTTCATATGAGAAGCAGCTGAGGGAGCTGGGAATGGTTAGCCTGGAGAAAATGAAACTCAGGGGGGACATTATTGCTCCTACAACTATCTGAAAAGAAGATGTAGAAGGGGGGTTGGTCTCTTCTCCCAAGTAAAATGTGTCAGAATGAGCCAAAATAGCCCCAAGTTGTGCCAGGGGAGTTTTATGTTGTATATGATAAAAACTTTTTCAGGAATAGGAGATCAGGCACTGGAACAGGCTTCCCAGGGAAGTGGCAGAATTGCCATTCCTGGAAGTATTTAAAAGACATATAGATGTGACTCTTAGGGACATGGTTTTGTGCTAGATTAGCAGGGGCATTTGGTGATCTAGGAGGTCTTTTCCAACCTTAACAATTATATGGTTTTATGTTTTAGCAGAAATTCTGGAGTTTCATCCATAATCTGAGGCTTTCTCCCTTTTAAATGTTTAAAGACTCCTAAAGATGTTCAATGTGGCAAAACACCAGCACTTTGTCATCTGGTCTAAACACTCATTGAGATGTAGGTATTAATTAACAAGGAATAATGTTATCTTATTTCTGAGGAACTTGTTGGGCATACCCATCTATACCATTGGGAAAAATTTAATAGAATGCCATTGGGATTAAAAACCCTAAGCAGGTGGGTGCAAAAAAGAAGCAGGTTAGAGAAGGGAACAGAGATAAATTAACAACAGAAGTACCAAAATTTTGAATCATGAGCAAGTAAGAGCAGTAAAAACAGATCTTTGTAGGCTCTGCTGTTTAGATTTCTGCTTTCTGAGTGTACTATAGCATAAAAGAATTTGAAGAAAAACTAAGAGTAATAAAAAAATCACTTTTACAGAGGGGATTTGCTAGCCTATATCAGTGCATTGTTGAAAGACTTTTACAGTTAGATGGTTCTCTTAAATATGTCATGTCAAAGGTTTATTTGGGTTTTTTCAGCTGCATGATTTTTTCATCTGCCTCTTGCTGGTCCATACTGGGGAAAAAAAAAAAAAAAAAAAAAAGCGTGTCCCAGATCCTCCAGTCCTCAGGGTGACTGTGCTCTTGCAGCCATATTTTCATAGAGAAGAGATCCTTGAAAACGGCCCACCTTCTGTCCAAGCTGTGACAGCCACCCTAATGCAATCAGCCAACTCACATGCAAGGAGAGAGCTTCAGGCTCTGCCCAGCAACTGGTGCTCAGAGGCCCCCATGTGCCCTAACCTCAGGTGAGAGTCAGGGTAAAAGAGACAAGACTGAAAATACAAAGAAACAGGGGTGGAAAGCTAAATAGCCCTTCCTGTCATTCCTCCAAAAAGGAAAACTCTGATAAAACTTAATTAAAATAATAAAGGAAAAAGAAAGACCTGAAGGGAGGAAGGTGTCTGGGAAAAAAAGGTTTTAGTCTAGTTCTGAATGGCTTAGATGTCAACAGCCTGGGGAAAATAGGGTATGGGTAGGAAGCCCAGATCCATTCAGGATACCTGCACCAGATTTCTTTGTGTAGAATATTTTATGATTGCCATTGAAAATCTTGCCTGGCTTGTTGGATGAGTGGGAGATGCTCAGAAGTTATATATAGACCATCACTGCAACTTTCTACCATAGGATCTGAAGGAATGAAGAAGAATGACAGTCTTCAATGTCCCATATTTTTTCTGTTCACTTGCCCATATGCCTTTCTAATCCAGGTAAAGAAATCCACAAGGCAATTCAGAGTCACTCATAGATGACATTTTATTAAGAAGATGTGCCTTTACTCTGAATCTGTTACCTGCTTGTTTCATTTCTTTTTCCTTAATACTTTTAAGGTGATATCCTCATCAAAATGAAATCCACTGAATATAAACAAGTACTTGATGGCAAGCTTAAATATTTTGTGAACCTTACCTGCCCTTGCAACATACAAAATATAAAGGAGCAGACAAGTTTTGTTGTAGGGCAGCAGTTGAATGAGAAACAGAAATAGAATGGAACTATTGGAATGGAATCACAATGAAAAGAGTTTCTGCTAGCAGCATTTTGTTGATGTGACAGACATGGTCTGAAAACAAATGGGAAGTAATAAATAAATAGAGTGATGCTCAAAATTGATAAGTTTTTCTATAAAATATTATCTTTGATCCTAAAATATCATACAGACAAGAAAATCTGCTAACATCCTCTGCAGAACGTTATCTATAACAATTTATCACACAGACACTTCAACTGTAACCATTTTAAAACTTCATTTTGTTAATGAGCAAAAATGAACTTCAAATCTAGTTTTGTGACATGGTGAAATAGTTGCAAAGAATAAATAATATATGTGATCCAAAAAATGCACAGTTTTGGAGTAGTGGCTTCTTTAGGCATATGGTAGAAAAGGTTTAAACATTTTATACACTTCCTTGTCACAGCTTTCCTTTGAACTCCAGGTTTCAAATCCTGTCCTAGAGCGAAGTTCGTAATTCACTGGGCTTCAGTCACACACTTTGACATGAATTACACTGTTCATTGAACTGGAGTAACTTCATAAATAATCCTTATTCCCTGGAGAGTCCATTCTATTCATCATTCCCTTCAATGTTTTCTCCCATGTAGATTAACATACACAGGATAAAAAAGGAGATGCAACCAATAAATGAAGGCTAGCTCTTTGTAAAAGGTGATAACAGCACCATTTCTTATACTACAGACTGGAGAAGTCAAGCTGAATTATACATTACAGACATCTTACCCATTCTGCAGTGTCTGTGTTGAAGGTTATTATCTTCTGTCCTTCGGGAACTGCAAGGAAGGAAAGACATGGAAGCTTAGAAGAAAAAAAGAAGAAAAAAGAATTTAAAGGTTTTTTGGCTAGAAGCAAATTTTAGTTTATTATTCATCTCAGCTCTACTGTGTTCCACTTTCAAAGTTTCACTAGCTGTTCCACTTAAAAAGCATATGATAGCATGGAAAATAAGGACTTCTTTAAAATAGTATTTCTTCAGGGGGACAGGTAATGTCTCCAGGCTTCTGGCTAACATGAAAGAAGATGGATTTGCCAAATAGATTAGACAGTTCTCACCTACATTTTCTTGCTTCCATGACACAAATACAGTTCACCAAAGTTTATAGCACTTTATGTTGACAAGCAGTAGTTATGTCTAGACCAGGAGGCTACATGCTTTTTGACTCATACTTCAACATGGAGTAAATTCAGAACATGCTTCAGATCACTCTCTTTAAGAGCCTCATGGGGTCTTTTTAATGTATAGAGAGTTTATGGATACTAACTCCCTTGCCATGATCCTTTAGGTAGGTGTCATGGCATTTTCCCCCTCTTTCCACGGGGCATTCATGATGTCTCATTGACAAGCAGCATTATCTCCCCAGAGATTCAGGCTCTGATATGACTTGACCCACACTTTTAGCAGTCTGCACCATCCACTCATGCACAGTGAGTATCTACTGCTGAAATGCCATCTGTGTGCTGGGCTCCACTGTCACAGTACACACTCTAACAGGATATGCATTAGGAAGAGACAGAAACTTTGTTGAGTCTGATAGAATTAGTGTTTAAAAACAAAATAACAGCCCAGTATCAAACATGAGAATTCCAGCCTACTGAGAGCAACAGTAATTATGATTTTCTTCTTGAAATTGAAAAATTTTTTTCAAAAACATCGTAGAGGATTTTTCTGTCCATTGACAGCAGCATTTTTCCTGTCTCAGTACAGGAAATATCAGAAGATAGCTTTGTCAGATGAAAAGTATGTAGTTTTTCTGTTCACGAGTAAAGTCACATACTATTGTGTATATGAATATATTTATGACTGGCTTTTCTTGACTGCATAGTAATTGAAAAGGAAACATTATGGAATTACACTAGAGCACGGGGTTTTGGTATGGACTAGAAAAGGAATTTACATGTTTGTGTGGCTTGCTTCTGATCCTTTCACATCAGCACTTCTCTACGGTCAAAAAGCAGCATTTCAAATGGAGAAAGTGCTTATTGCTCAGAACTCCTCTGGTTTAGTAAATAACAGAAACACATTTTTAAAAGCTTACTCTGCACTAAACAGCAAATAAATCATATCTTTTCTACAAATTCAGTCTCTTCTTTAGGAGGCTGTTTGCATTTAAATGAGAACAGCTCGAAATTTCAAATCTGGATCATTCTATCATGCCAAGCTTCTCTCACCAAGACAATGTTTTTCTTAACTTTTTGTGGAACAAATTATAAATCTTCCATGTAAAGTTTAGGTTTTTAAACTTGTAATTATGGATAAAATAAAGCAACTATTATAAAAGCTGAAACATAAATGACATTTACAACTGAACAGTTTGTATGAGGATAACTTTTGCCACTTCACACTCCAGTGAAATAGTACCTTGATAAAATGGTTCACTTGAAACAGATGAGAGCTGTTGGGATGAAATGCCTGTAGCAAATTTAAACAACATCCTATCTATCTCATCTAAACCTATGCCTGACAGCACACAAAGTAGAAAGGCTATCATAGTCTTTCTGTTGCTTATGACAGCACAAGTAACATATGTTTTTGATTAACTTTTGGTGTGGTAGAAGTTGCTGCAAGCTAAGAATCAGCTATTTATTGCAGGCAAGGGAAGGGGCACTTGATGAATAAAATATGATAAAATAAGGCAAGTTTACTGTCTATGACAGAACTTTCTCTAGGGTCTGTCTGAAAAAACAAATTGTAGAAAAACATATATTGGTATTTCCATTCCTTAGGACCTGTGTACAAATCTTGAATTTCTACCACAAATTTAAAGAATTGAGTATCATCAGGGAAAAGACTGAACCTGAGACATAGACAGTGCCTTATACAGGAAAATACAGAATGAAAACCAGACCTCTGTTACCTCAGGGAATGTAATAAAGCTTCTGCTTGTTTAAAAACAATGTCCTAGTTTCCTCCCTCTCCTTTTTATGGAAGATAAATATTTGAGAAAAACAATGCTGATTAATTTTTCCAGTCTAAAAACGGAAAGCACCATCTCGAAAACCTGTCTTCTTTTCATCTGTACCTTAAAGTATATAAAAGTTATCAGAGATTATTCAAAACCAATCATAAGCAAATCTTAAACAAGCTCAGCCTTGCATCAACTAAAAAATTAATTTATTGTCAGGTATTCAACCTCTGAGATTGGCTTGGGTTTCCCTCCATTTTGCTGCAGCAGCTGCAAATAAAACGTGTTGAGCTCAATTGCAGGCTGACCCTTTGAATCTTAGTTTTTGCTGACATCTTGAAAGCACCAGCTGTTATACTTCTTTAAAGGATGAATATATTTTGAACATGCCAAGAAAGAGATTATATAACATCTTGTCTTGACCATAACTGTAGTCTAGAAGTCATCCCTAAAAACAGCTCACTTTTCAGGTCAAACTTTTTACTCAAGAACCTCCTACAAGAAGTCACCTGACATTTGCACATCAATTACATGTAATTGAAGAGAAAGAGAATATATTTTGATATTATGATGATATTTTGATATTTTTGAATGATCTAAACCTCACCATGAATTAGTACTCTGCATTGGTTTTCCAAAACCAGACCTAAAACTGTGTGTACAGCCCTGGGTTTTATCATGGCTATTTGACATTGTCCTGCAATTTACAAGGAGAAACTTTCCTTGATGCAAACTTTGCCACCTATTAAATACACACAGAGTGTACATATCTAGGAATACTCCTGACCTCTTGAAATTAATTTATCCTCTTCCAGTGCATCAGATTTAAAATGATTTTACAAATTGGGATAAGCTCAATTTATCCTAGTTTTTCAGATTAAATAATATTAAAATCCTCCCTTTTTGGAGTCACCTTTCTGAAGCCGTCCTTGAGAGTGCTATCAACATTTGTTTAGCTTTGGGACATTAGTAGACATTAAAGCAAGAAAAACAATGAAAAAAGGAACTGTGTTTTACTTTGATATTTCCTGGTTTATTTCTGAATTATTTTTTCAATGTTATATATTGAATTGGTACACCTGTGATTGGATTATTATGGAGTAAAGTCCTCATCCAGAGGCAATTTTTAACTGTATTCTGCTTTAAATGCAATTTTTTTTGGACATAAACTCAATGAATTTATAAAAATTATACTGCTCAATTTAATTCCAAATACCATTTAATATCCAAATATAATTTGCTTTGTTTTTAATTTGACAAAATTGAAATGTGTGTATTTTTTCACTGTCATAAAGACTAGGATTGCTCTCCCAACCATTTTTGGAAACCTTTTTTAGGTACAAGTGTCTTGTAGTTTCAGGACTGGCAAAAGAGTATTAAAGCAGTTTGCAAAATTTCAGGATAAAGCTAAAACCACTAGACAGAAATCAGTTTATGAAACTAGATATCACATGCATGTATGGATGTGACCATCTTTTCTTAGCACTTGTAAATTCATAGTTTTATTATAAAAGGTGAAATCCTGAGACATTAATTTCTTTCTAAATGATTATTCCTTCTTAGTGATTTTAACTTATTTTTCAAACCAGGGCCAGTTACCTAAATCATGTAATTGTAAAACCCTTTGGAAAGGCTTTGCAGTACAGGCTAGAAGACAAATGTTTGTAGTTTTTCAGTCAACTTAAGGTTAAATATTTCTACCAATTAATAATTATATTCAAGCTTACAAGTAATGTGTCTTCAGTTTTGCATAATTCAATATGCAACATTAGTCATTTTATATGTTGGCAAACTCAGCAGGTCACAGAGGCACACTTTTTAAAAAGCTTACATAAACTGAAAAAAATACTAAATATTGGTAAGAGATGGGCATGCAGAGACATGTTTTATCTCTGTATGACTTCTGTGTATGTCTGTGTGAATGTATGGATGTGTATGTGCCTGTGGACAGGCATGCACCTTCCCACATCACATTATCATGGGCTCTAGTTAGTTTTATTTATCAGCCTTTTTAGAAAAACACTTTGCTCACACAAAAGTTCTTTTTCTTCTCCTCACTGTTTAGCCAAGATAGAAAAGTTTAAAATTTTTACCTAGAATGTTAAAACTAAGTAGCTGATAATTTCAGAAAAAAATGTTCCTGAGAAATGACCAGATCAACATACCAACTCTCCTTTATGCTGGAGTCATTTTGATCCTACAGATATGTTCTATATGACTCCTAATAAAAAAATCTTAAGCTGCTGCATTGTACCATACACACCCAAAAAAAAATTTTTCTTTTCAATAGGCAGTTGGAAAAGAAACACTTACTCTTTAGATTTATTTTTTTAACAGTGTTTGAGGATGATGTATTGAAAGATTAGTTTGGATTTATTCAAAATTCAGTTTTCCACGTGGTTCTGTGTTAGGCTTTTCCCTGCTGGACATCTTTGTTTGATTCCATCAAGGTTTGATTCCTTATGCCAAGGGGGTCAGAATGTCCACAAGTTGGCAAGATTTGGGTTTTTTATCCTTTCAACTCAAAATTAATTATCATTTGTCTCTTCTCATTGTACTGAAAAGCTAAGTAAGCAAAGATTTTAGCTAGAAGTGTGTTATGAAAATGTGATTTGGTCCCATTTTCTTAATGTGGATGGGAACTATACATTAACAGATAGAAGTGGAGAAAGAATAATTTATTCACTTTCACATAACATTTCACCTTAAAAGGAGGATAAATGTGTTTTAATTGGTGAAAAATTAGAGTGAAAAGAAATCAATAAATATATAATTGATTTTGTTCATTTATTCATTTTTTTAACTCAGTTCTTTCTGGTAATTATGCAATTTACTGGAGCATTCTGTTCTATCAAGGTAAGGTAATATCTTCTTTGTCTAAAATATGTCTGTAACAACAATACCTACATAAATGGATGTCAGTGACACATAGGTAGTTTCAAAAGTAAAATTCTTTTTCTCCTGTGTCACCAATGAGAATGCCATCACTAATGCTGTTAATTAGTTTTCTGCATTTAATATGTCTAAACCTCTCAGTTCAGTCATTTGCTTTAATCAAGCTGATTTCTTATGCCTCTCAAGTCTTCACCCTTCCTCTGCTGGAGTTCTTCCTATCACCTGCTTCCCTTGGAAGAGTGTTTCACCATGTTCTTTCTCCCTTTTCCTTTAGAATTCCATTCTTGACTCCTTTGATATCTCTTTCTGCTACACCTGACATGCAGCTTTCAAGTTTTCACTTTTGACCAGATATTTTTTTCATGTTATTTTTTTACTCTCTTATGTAACCTTCCTTGAAGTGAGAAAATGATACAAGAATTGCCTTTTAAACGTGAATGAACCAGTATCAAACACTGTGCTGTCCAAAGCAGAGAAGTGCATTGATTTTGGGAAATTAAATATTGATACTGTGCTCTCAGGGCCAGCACAAAACTAGGCAATTTTGCAAATTTTGCATGGCCCTCTGAGAGTTGGTATGAAAGGATATTAAAGTGTAAGTAGGACAAGTGGCTAAAGAGAGAAGTCTTTAGCTGTCACACCAGGATTCTAACCTATGGTGTGCTATGGTGGGATATAGTTACTTTTCTTCACAGTAAATAGTAAGTAGTTATGTTTTGGGTTTGTGCTGGAAACTGTATTGGTAATACAGGGACTTTTTTTGGTTATTGCTCAGCAGGGCTTGCACAGGGCCAAGTCCTTTTCTGCTTATCACCCCACCAGTGAGGGGTCTGCAGGTGCTCAAGAAGCTGGGAGGGGACACAGCTGGGACAGCTGACCACAGGTGACCAAAGAAATGTTTTATACCATATGGCAATATAATCAGTGTATAAAGAACTGTCAAAAATGAGGAAGGGGAGAATGTTCCCAGTGCTACCACCCTAAACTGTGTTTGTCTTCCCAAGTCACCTTTACACATGGCAGAGCCCTGCTTTCCTAGGGATGGCTGAACACCTGCCTGCCCACAGAAATGGTGAATGAATTCCTTGGGTTTTGCTTTCCTTGCACATGTGTTTCTGCTTTCCCTATTGACCTCTCTTTAGCTCAATCCACTAGTTTTCTCAGTTTCTCTCTTCTGATTCTCCCCACCATGGTACCTGGGAGGTGAAACAAATGTCTGCATGGAGCTCAGTTGCTGGCTGGGTTTGAAACACAGAACATGAGTTCTTGTGAAAAGTCTTGCTCAGTTCCACAGAATGTAAAATGGTAAAGAGCACAAGGCCCTTTGCACTGTATTAATTCAGCCAGAAATACAGACAATTGATTCCATTTGAGTGTGTAATTGTGCCTGCATTATGCAAATGTGAAGCTGTATGAGAATTCTATTTGGAGCTGGTCCTCAACATGAAACAAACCAAAGGAGTTTCCCTCATAAGCTGCATAAATAACTAAATGGCACAAACTTCTGCACCACTCATCAGTCAGAGAAGGTACTTCTATGGAAAAGTTTTGGGTTTTTTTGCATTATAAGGCTGAATGTTAATTTTGGTACTCTTTCTATTTTGCATTATGAATAGAGAATACAATGCAGATAAAGAAATAATATTTACTAATCTTTTTACTAATATACTAATACTATTTTAAATTGTATTTTAAAATAAATACAAAGACTTATCAGCTGTGATTTAAGTTGGGCACTAGCTTTTATATAAAAAGATGAAGAACCTTTTATTTTAGTTGTTATTCTTTTACACAAAAAAAAAATATGGCTCCAATCCCTATTAAACATTCTTCAGAACACTTACATCATCTAAATATACCTCTCTACAGATTATTAAAACTTCATCCACCCTGTGTGTGTACATGAACACACAGAAAAGGACAGGTCATGAAGGTCTTATGATATAGGCCCTCATGTTCCTATTAAGAAGGGACACATTGTAAAGTAGGACCTAAGCTGATCACCCAAGGTCATAAATTTGGAACAGACTAGCCAGTGCTGTGTGATGGTCAGCAACACTGCTTTTCCTAACCTTTGTTTTGTGTCAAATTCAGAAGAATGTTTTCTACTTACACTAGTGAATATATCTTGTATTTATTCCCAAAGGAATGCTGATGTAAAAAACAACTTTGCAATTTGTATCTACTAAAAAAAGGTTCCTTGGCTTTCTTATAGAGTATAATGAACCCACTTAATCAGCTCATTAATTTAGCATCAATGTTCACTTAACAATTTCAGAATAAAAATGTTCTCTCCTATTCTTCTTCTGTATTCTTATTTATACTTCCTTCTGTGAGCAAAACTCATTTGCATATTGATATTAAAGAGGCAATAAATTGCATCAATGACTGCAAATTTCATTCTGGACTCTTAAAAAAAGCACTCTGAAGAAAAATCATCATCTCTTATATGAGTTTTTCATTTAGAATAAACTGTATTTTTAAGAACATTAAATTGCTGAATTAAAAATTGCTCAAAGTCATGACAACCTAAAAGAGGAAAAATCACAAGCCAAACCAGATACCAAAGCTATAAATATGTTTTAAGCTTTATTTTCCCTCATTTAAATCTTCTGTGAAATATCAAACTTCTGAACTTTATTTATCATAAAACTATTTTTCAACAGTATGTTTATAATACCAGTTCCACATTATCATTCTGCATTAGCCTTCTCTACTTTCTTCAAACTGATCTCTTTTATTACTAAATATATTTGTTTTTTCTAAATACAAAAGTTACTTCAGCAAACATATTACTTTATGAAACTGGCTATATTTATTGTCTCTACTTTCTCTTGAGCCTTTTATTGTTATTTACATTAAAATGAGCATTCTGATTACTTACAAATATATACTAGAGTATTATCTGTAGCTCAATTTGCAATATTTTTGTTTTCTGTACTTTATAGTTCCTACATCTTTCTCCTTCCCAGACTCTCAATATTGTTTTCATTTTTAAAAGCCTTCTGTTTATTGCTTCCACTAATCTTTAGATCTCTGCTTAACCTCATTGCCTGCTATTGCCCTTTTCTACATTTAGATTTAACCAGCATGTCAGTTACAGTCTCTCCAGAAGGTTTCTTACAAAAAAAATCCACTTTTACGTGGTACTCATGGTACCACAACTTTTCTCAAGTTATGTGTCTTGAAAAATCTATACTGCTTCTGTTTCTATAGGATATGTCAATGGAAGTGGAGAAAAGATAGGAAGTACATATTTTTGTTGTTGTTTTTGAAAAATGTTCCTCCCTTTCAAAAAACTGATAAAAATCTTTGTACCTCTACCTTCCCCATCACTTGTGATGGAGTTTGGAGAGAAAGACCGATCACAAATGGCAAATGCATTTTAGCCTGACACAAAGAGAAGTGCCTGGAAAAAGTCTAAAAGAACTTATTAATGTTGTACAACATGCATCTGGAAGGATAGAAGAAGTTATAAATTAATCCTGAAGTTTTGGAATAAGAGTAATTATGGCCATTTTTTCAGTGTTGCTTATTGCCAGAGATAAACTTTTTTTGTAATTGTAGTGTGTCACACTTTGTGCAGTCTTCATTGCTTTCTGCAAACTCATCTTGGTTATTATCACCTACAGTTAACTATAGGTTTTTCCTTGGCAGTCTCTAAAAGAAAGCCATTGTGGGTTTTGTTGACCTTGAAATCTTGAGTCCACAACGAATATTGAAATGATCTAGAGTGTCTCTTTGAATATTGATCATGAACTTGTGTGGCACATTTTCAGACACACTGCATCCTTTTAGAACTTATCTTGACAATTTTTCTCACTACTGTATCATGTAGTGGTGGCTCAACTTTATCAACCATACTTCTGCAAAAGTGAACTTTAAAGCCTGGAGTTATAAATTCCTACTGCCCTGATTTGACCATTTCCTCACTTGAATCACAGTGCCTAATCTCAAAATTTTGACCTCCTTTATTTAGACATCCTATTTTCCCTATGTCTGAGAGAGCCAAAACCAACCCAAGGTTCCCAGACAGACTTGCCAGTGGCGTAGGCTGAGCCCATCAGAAATGGCAGTAACACTTTTGGAGAAAATATTTCAGAAGGATATAAAGTTTTTGTGCATAAGCAATTGTGGCCAGAGAAGACAGGAGTGAGAATGTGTGAGAGAAATCTCTCTGCACACACCGAGGTCAGTGGAGCAGGAGGAGAAGCAGGTGGTCCAGCTGCTGGAGCTGAGATTCCCCTGCAGCCTGTGGTGCAGACCATGGTGGGGCTGGATGTGCCCCTGCAGCCCATGGGAGCTCATGGGGAAGCAGAGATCCATGCAGAAACCCCATGCCAGAGAAGGTGGATTCCTGAAGGAGGCTGTGACCACATGGTAAACCCACAATGAATAAGGTTCCTGGCAGGAGCTGTGGACTTGTGGGGAGAGGAGCCCATGCTGGAACAGGTTTCCTGGTAGGACTTGTGACTTTTTGGGGGACCCACGCTGGAGCAGCCTGTTTTTGAAGAACTGCACCCCACAGAAATGTACCCATGCTGTAGCAGCTCCTGAAGAGCTGCAGTCCATGGGAAGGACTCAGCTGGAGAAGTTTGTGGAGGAAATTCTCCTCCTCTGGCACTTGCTGGAGCAGGCAAGGGACTCCTCTTCCTTAGAAGGAAGCAGCAGCAGAGGAAAAATGCAAAGAGCTGACTGTAACCACCATTGCCCTGCAGTGCTGGCAGGGAGAAGGTAGACAATCAGGAATTAAGTTAGGCTTGGGAAGGAGGGAGGGGTGGGGAGAAGGTTTTTTTGGATTTATTTCCCATAATCTTTCTCTGATTTTGATTAGTAATACATTCAGCTAATTTCTCCAAGTTGTCTGTTATGCCTATGATGGTAAGCGGTGAGTGATCTCTCCCTGCCCTTATCTCAACTCACAAGCCTTTTGTTGTGTTTTATTTTCCTGGTCAAGCTGAGGAGGGGAGTGATAGAATAACTTTTGTGGGCACCTGGCTCCCAGCCAGGGTCAAACCACCACAAATTTACTCATTTATGATAGCTTGAATATCTTCAAATTAGTACAAAGGAAGAATATTTTCTGTTGATGATGCTGGAAGTGATACTGGAATGTCAGTCAGTAGTGAAAATTTTGCATTCAATATAGAATATGACTCTCAGCTCTCTGGATGTGGAAGCTTCTCAAACAGCCAAACCCATGCAGCTTAACTGGAAAAAGAAGTGGAAAATTACATTTGGAACTGGAGGAGATGGGCCAGTTCCTTGGGAGACAGAGGCAGTCCTCTCCCAAAGTGCAAAAAGAGTACAATGAGCAGATGGTGTTAGAGCTGCATTTGGGAAATAATGTGGAGTTGCATAACCCATCTTTATTCTTATGCTTTAAACAACCTTATCGTTGTGACCCCCTATCCTTGTGAATCATCCTGCTTGAAAGTCTCCTGACCCCCTGCATTTCATCAGTGATTTTCTCTCCTCCCTCAGCCTGCCTCATTTTTTAATTTGCTCAGTACACTTACTTGAGTTCTTTTGTTAGACAATCAAGAACAAAAAATCCTTTAGAGGGATTAGTAATAAGTCTTAAGGTTGTGTCAAGCAAGCTTATGGTAAAAGGATTTCTTAAACATACCATGCATTAGTGAAAGTGATTGGATAAAAGGTATGCACTCTTTATCTGTTGCCTGGCTCTCCACTGCCTACACCTCCTCAGCCAGTAAGCAGAGTTGTTTATCTGGCACCAACAGAGTATACTCTGTGTGAGAGTATTCCAGCTAAGGAACATTACTGCAGTTTTATTAAACCTACTTTTGAGAGATTTTGTCATAGCAGGGTACCATGGTCCAACAGGTGCTGCTGTGGCCGTCTTTGTTCATGTCACTGCATACTTGCTTATTTCTAATCCCTGCTTATAACTCTAAGACACATGGAAGCTAAGTTTATATACCATGCCAATAATCACATATTCATTTTAAATGCATGGTGCTTACAACTGACTTCCCTGATTTTTCAAAGCATTTAACAATTGTGAAGAGTTTTCAATTAAATAGCGAAAATCCAAAGATGCAGAATTAAGGTTCAGTTTGTGACATTTGAAATTATTCTCCCAGAGCACAGCTATTCCATTTTTTTTGTCTTGAGAGTGTTCACACCTAGCACAAAGTGCATATCATGATAAATACATCACATCCTTGGATAATTTCTACCTGTCAGCAAGCAGTTCTAGCCAGGGTGCCCAGACCTGAGTTTTGAAAGGGAAGAATATGTGTTTATAACTGCCAGTCACTTTGATTGGAGGAAGAGACAGACTGACAGCAGCAAAGCTGAGATTACTAGAAGCTTGAATAAACAGACTGATGTTTTTCTCTCTCTTTTCACTCTGCTGAGAAGAAACAAAATCTTTCCAGCTGTGACAATTTACTATTTTAAGGTACAATGTCTTTTTTGGCTTTTTTATTCATCCAAGATGACTTTATGGACAGTGGGGAGTTCAGATTTAAAATATCTGATCTACTAAGTCAGATAAATAGAAGCAACTAACAGGATTAAAAAAAAATCAATTTTATGCATCAAAATCTCGTATATTCCTTTATTTAAATAACTGCAATTCAATTATTGGGTGAGGGTTTTACCATTAGAAAGAAAGTATGCTTTCAAATATAAGAAATAATGAAAGGAGAGGCACATCCTCAACACAGCTACAGATGTTCCTTCCCAGTGATGCCATTTATAATTATCAGGTAAGACTGAGCCCCAGTTCTGCTCATCCATATGTAAACAGAACCTTGAGCTTTCAAAACCCCCTTAAAACCTTTTAGCTACTTAAAGCAGAACTTTAAAGGAGACATTTAACATTCAGCAAAGAACTGGGAAATTTTTAATAATTGAAAATAACATCCATACATTCCAGAAAAAGGACAAAGTTGTGAATAAAACTAGCCACACAGATGGGAAGAAGACAAAAGAGGAAGAACAGCATTTAAGTTTAGAAAGAGAAACCAGAGACATAAGAAAGGCTGTCACAACAGAGTCAGCAAACCTAAGCCAGTCCATCTGGACCTATTCTGTTAGGAATTAAACACAAAGAAATCTGAAAGGGAGAGGAAGTAAGAGAGAAAGCTGTAAATTCCTGGTTTGGGTACCTTCTGGGGCTGTTGTGGACTGAGATTAGTTTAACAGCTGAAACTGAGTGGTGTCCTGACACCCTGACTGCTAAAACATCTCTTGATTTTAGTAACTTTGGATTAGAGAAGTTCCCCATTAAATACTGCAATTTTCTACAATGTAACAATTATTTCCTATGAGAGCCCTTCTTGTCAAACAATTCATTACCTGCTTTAGGTATAAACCTAGCTGGGGAGAAGATGATAGGTAAGAACCATGGTCCAATGAGCCTTTACTCAGATCTATAAAGGGAACACAGCAAGGTCTGTAGTTTTATTTTGCAGCTGCTAAAATAATTCCTCTACGTGGCTGGAGATGAACTGTAGCAACCACTGCAGCAGAAAATTCTTCAGTTTCATGTGGTTAGTCACAGTTCTGAATTGCATTTAACCAAAGTTTGTTTTCACTGCCTGTGAAGAATTTCTTGCTCATCTTAAGATGAATTGTATTGAAATGAGACAGGTATCTGAAACAGATGATTGACACTAATTGTGTTCACTGTCATGGTACTATGGCTGATTCTGGCATGGATTCTAGTCTACACATCAAAATAAATATGAATTTGGATCTAGAGACAGTTTAAAGTCCCAGCCTCTTCGATGCATAGCAAGAACAGCTGAACAATGGGAGATACTGATTAGGGTAAACATTTTTGTCCCTTGTGAGACTGTAAATAAAAATTCAAATGTGGCTTTATGATCAAATGATTTATTAATCTCTAATATATTATTTAGATAATTGAGAAATGTATTACTTTAATTATTGAGAAATGGAAGGATTTTCTGAGGGGATAGGGAACTTTTTAAAAGTCCTTAATGTACAGGCTGATGGGAATTGCTTCCTAAGTGGAAATAGTAGCTCCCATTCACAAAAGTAAATGTTGCCACTGCAGTATCTCAGGTGAAAATCTTTCTAGAATGCTTCAGTTCTGCTGAAAATCCAGGAGTTTCTGGGCTTTTTGTTCTGAGTGCAGAAATGCTTCCACAGTTCTGTTACTCTGCAAGAGACTTCACTCAGACAAAATAACAGAAAATGTTAGCTTACAAAACAGACTGTTACAGCTGCAATTGCTTTTTAAAAGCTTGTCAAAGACAACCAAGTTCATCTTAGTCAGAAAGTCAAAAACTGCAGAGACATTTGGCTGCTGCCAGTTTAAAATAGCACCACTATATACACTTAGTCTTCTAAACATGTATTTCTTTTTGAACTCATTTTTCTGAAAAAACATCTTGTATTCTTTTTACCAGTATCAAAATAGGTCATAAATCTTGCTGTGCTCTTTTTTTTTTTTAAACTATACATTGTAAATCTTAAAGAGATGTACTAGATCCAGGTAATAGCTATTTCAACTGGCCTTCTATTTTTGGTATGCTTCATAGAATATTCCTAAGTTGGAAGAAGTTAGCTGCATTAACTCTTGTGACACAGAAGAGGCAAAAAGCAGCTAGGAGGTACCTAAGGAACTATCCCTGTAAATCTAATTTCTTACTTACCCAACTCGTTTTCCATGACTTAAACAAAGTAAAATGTTGAAGACTATTTATTTACACCTATGTAACTAAATGATCAGAAATGTGGCTCTTTGCAAGTAGTTTGATGGCAAGCTGCTCAGTCTTGCTTTGAATAACTCTGTTATTCTGAGCACCCCAAGAACAATAAATGCAAAAATGGAAAATCAGGTAAATTAAAGTGAAAAATTGACATATTTTACCTCCAATCTATCCAATAACCCCATCAGGAACAAACAGGAATAAATGCATCCATGCCAAATAAACAACCCCAGGCGTCAGCGCTAATGATCTTCTCTAATTACTTCAAGGCACCCCATTTATTTAGAGTAACAGAAGGAACTGGAGAGGGCCAAAGCACTTCTGAGTATTGCCCTGTCACAATTCTCTCAAGAATTTCAATTCCCTCATTAAAGCAATGTCATTACCATGACCTGATTGACATTTCTCTAACAATGCACAGCAGAGAGGATCATGTTATCCAAGCCCACTTCACCTTTTCCCAGATCATTAGCTGAGAAAGGCAGTTTTGAAAGCAAACAGAATTCTAACAGAATGCTTAAAGAAAATGGAAGCCTACAAACTAGACAGAAATTATTATTACACAAATTTAACTTCATGAGGCAATGTGAAAAAGAGCAGCAGCAGAAGCTGTTAAAGGTGCAGCACATCTCATCATTCACTGTAGGTATACTTCAGGGTCAGAACCAGTGCTGAAGTTTTTTTGCTGGGCTTTCTCATGCATATAAATAACCTCTGGAACTAATATGAGGCTATCCATGCTTTTCATGGAAGAATTTTCCATGAATTCTTCTGTAGGGCAAAGCTAGTACATTTACTCCTACGTAAATTGTCCCAGGATCCTAATTTGATGCACTCCGGTGGAAAGTGATTAGGGTCAGAGGACTTAAGCTGTATTCTAACACATATTAGATTTAAATAATCCTGTCTCATCTCTTCTGGCTCCTATCCAGATTATTTTAACATGTTTTGCTGAGTGAGTTTGTTGTAAGGTTTAACCAAGTTTTAACAGCATCTAGTGACATTTCAATAGCAGGAGATGAGACCCACCAATCCAGGCTTCAAAGGGCATCAGTGTTCAATTTTCAAAGGTTTCACAGGCAAATGAATTTCTCACAGGAAGTTAAGGAAACATGGTTTGCCAGACGAGACATCTCAGGCTTTCAAACTATATATATGTGGGTTGTTGCATCTCCCTGTAGAAGCTTGAGATATATATTTTATTTACTGTGAACCAGCTATTAATGGTAGCTAGTGCCAAGTGAGAAAATGGCAAAAAGCTTACTTAAAAAGTTACCACATGAGAACTGCAGTCTAATTTTTTTTTTTTTTTTTTTTTTTTTAATTTTTAGCAGCAACCTGACAGGATGTGTCAGGGCTCCTTGTCTGGTCTTTAAGGACTCCCCAAAAAATACGAGGGAAAGGTTTTGCTTCTCTTTCTTTTCCCCACATTTCTCTATAGCTATGCTGCTACCCGACTTGAAAGCAGTGCATAAATGTAATTTGAGGGAAATTATAGTTTAATTAGGTTAGCAGAAAATAAACTAGAAGAACATATGAACAAAAGAATGTGTGGACAGACCACATGGACATAATCTATTTTATATTATCAGCTTATTGATACAAACATTGCATTTTAATTGAAACTCTGGAAATACTTAATTTTATTTTTCCCCTTTATTTTTCACAAATCTTCATTCTTGTGGCCATAGATAATTATAATGCAATTTTTAAATTTTTTTTTAGCTCATCCTAAGCTATTTCAGTTGAATGTGCCTGCAAACCATTGAAAACATTCTTGTTCAGAATTTAACAATGAGACAGAAACTTAAGCAGCATTTCATAGGATTGCTCCTTGACATAAAAGATGGCCTTTGGCTTGGACACTGTATGTTCCTATCACCTCCAGGTACTACTAGTAGTTTTACTGAATTATATTTCAGAGTCCATGGGGAACATCATTTATTTCTTAATATGGTATTATATAGAAATAATAACTTTAGAAGAAGGTGGAATATTTATTTACTCCAATGGAAAATGGAATGTAAATGTACACAACAAAACAGAATTTTTATAACATAAGAAAGTCCAGATCACATCAGAGACTGAAAAACTGACTGGTGAAAAGCAGACCAGATTGGAGTAAAGCATTTTCAAGTACCTGAACTGGCTGCTAAGGTCTGCTGGAATAAACAGAGCATGATAAGAAGATGTTGGAGGAAGGCATGTTTAGTGTTGAGTTAAATCCTTAAATACAGTTTCTACTAGTCATTGTATTAGGTAGGAAACTAGCAAAATGCAATCTCTGGTGCTCTAAGCACTGAAAACTAAAACAAAGGAGTTCTAGACTCTGTTCTGAAAACCTCTTTATTTGTTCCACATAGTATGCAATAAATCAAGTTTAAGAATAATCAGATTCATGAACATGTTAACACAAGTATCTGAAGTTCAACACCCTGCTCATACTAGCAATTTGTCAGCAGCACCTAACTTTAAGGCTGTTTTCAGTACAAGCAGTTTTTTTGACAAATCAAGATAACAGATTCAGGACTGTTTTTTGTAATACTAACAAGGTTATTTAGGTAGAGGAAAAAGAGATATATTAAGAAGGAAATCTTTGTGAGCCAAGTCGATCCTTTCAACTGAGATATATCAAACTGCATTGGGAGAAAAGAGAATTCATGAGGTTATGCTTCTTTGCATCTGTAAATAAATAGATATTAAACAATATGTTTAGTGCTTTTAAAATATGATTCAGCAAAGAAAAAGAGCAGTGTGGTGAGATAAAAAGATGATTTATCCCATGGCCACCGTGCTTCAAATTGACCGGAGAAAGTAATCTAATCAGACTTTATTAAACTGATTCTGCAGTACATCCTCGATGCCTGGAAGCATTGTCTGAGCTGGTCTGCAGTCTAATCCTGCTTTAGGATGCTTGCCAACTATTTAGCCTTTTTGAAGTAGAAACACAGACACATAAAATGTAATTATTTCAAACTGTTTTAATTAGAAAAAAATTGAGAACTTTTGATGATTTCTGGATTCTGAGAGAAGCTACATCCATGACAGAAGTATTTAAATAACTCTGAACAAGCACATCTGTTTTACTCAGAGCAAGCTATAGCAGACAGTGTAGGCTCACAAACCAGCCTAAAGAGCTGCTGCCAGGTTATATAATTTTTGAGCATTCATCCAAGGCATCCCTGAAGGCAAGTGCCGTGGGGAGAAGTGCTAAGGGGATGGTTTTGCTTCAGCCATTTCCCCCATTGCATGACAATCACTGCCCTGAGAGCTGGCAATATTGATGGTGGCAGTTCCAGACCCATACTGAAAGGGAAGCTCTATTTGTGTGACAGAGCTCCCCACAGATCATAAAAAAAAAAAGGATGCTCAAAAAGTAAGGGCAGGATGTTGCTAGTCCTCTCTAGCACATGCAGATATCTAAGTTTCCTCTCCTTGTTCTTTGTTTGCCAAGTTAATTCTCAATAATTTTCCACATTTTGTAATAAAAAGATAACATGGAGACATCCTATATTTTTTCACAGAGCTGAAGGATAATTTTCTTTGTGTCATCTGGTGGGTTGCTATTCACATCTGTGAACAAAATAGGTAAGACAGCAGTGTTTTAGCTATTGTACTGCTGAGCAGTGCTTACACAGCATCAAGCTCTTCTTGGTGCTGCCAAACAACTGGACAAGGGGCAGTGGGCAGAAACTGATGCACAGGAGGTTCCAACTAAATGTGAGGAAGAACTTTACTGTGCAGGTGACCGAGCACTGGAACAGATTGCACAGAGAGGCTGTGGAGTCTCCCTCACTGGAGATACTCCAGAACTCTCTGGATCAATCCTCCATGTGCTCTAGGATGACCCTGCTTGAGCAGGGAGGTTAGAGCAGATGACCCACTGTGGTTCCTTCCAGCCTGACTCATTCTGTGATTTCTCCCCATCAACTTAACAGGAACCAGGCTGGGGTACACAAGAAAGTGGGGACACAGCTGCAACAGCTGTTCCCAATTGACCAGAGGAGTATCCCATGCCACATGATGTCATGCTCAGTAACAAAAAAGCTGGGGAAAGAAGGAGAAAGGGTGGCAGAGTTATTTGGAGTTAGAGCATTTGTCTTCCCAAGTAACTCTTACATGATGGAGTCCTTTGTCCTTGGAAATTGTTCAACAACTGCATATCAGTGAATTAATTCCTTACTTTGCTTGCATAAACATGTTTTGTTTCCCTTTCCATATTGAACTGTCCCTATCTCAACCCCCTGGTGTTCTCACTTTTCCAATTCTCCCCTCTATCCCACTGAAGTGAGTGAGCAAGAAACTCTATGTGGCTGAGCTGCTGGTCAGGATTAACACACAACACTAGGGCACTGAATTTTTTACTACTTTAGTGAGGATGGTGCAATTGTGATCTGTACTGTCTTTCCTGATATAAGAATAATATAACATATTTTAAGTTAAAAATCTGAGAAAAACCCAAGTTGCTGATCACACTCTTCAAGAAATTGCTCTCTATTTTGCCTGCAGTAATGCCATAGTGCAATATTGCAAGTCCCACTTAATTAATCAGCTCTGTACTCTTTAATCTACCAACACACATTGTTCTTCCTGTTATCTCCCTCAGCTGTGTGTTCTCTCACCCCACACACTGCAACACCATCAGCTGTGTTTCTTGCTTGATTAATACTTCTGCAGAAAGCCTGTGTTTCTTCCTCTCTCTCCTGGCCAATCAGTGTGTGTAATTGCTTGGATATGTGGAATTAAGCATATGATATTATTTTCTTTTATATATATATATATATATATATATATATGTATGTATGTGTATATATATATATATGTATGTGTATATATATATATATATATATGTTCTATTCTTCTTATACATACACCTCCTGCTTGTTCATGACCTTCTGCCCTTCAAGAAACAAGTCTGTCATTCTTGCAGAGCTGCCAAAGTCTATCAGGTCTCAAATAATGAGTTCTCATTGCCTTTCTTTCTTACCTCAGTGACCGAGTCCTTGTTAGATTTGTGTGCACAGAAACATTCAAACCTTGATTTTTCAGGGCACATATGACGCAGAGGTCTATGAAAAGATTTTCTACATATTACCATGAGCTTCCTGGTAAGGCTGTACTGCAGTGCACAAAGATAAATAAAAAAACATGAAAAAATTCAGAATAACTGGCAGGATTTGGATCAGCAGAAAAACACATGTTCTTTCTTTCCCAAAGTCACAATGAAGTATTGAGTACCAGAAAGATTCTACATGATGAGACATGAAATAAGATGCAAAGTAGGATTCACACAGTATTATTAATATCTACAACTCAGATACCCTGAACAACAATAAAGACTTTCTAGAATTATCTAGTTTTCCTGAGTTTTTCTACAATTTCACATCTCATTCTTTCTCGGTGGTTTCTCTTTATACCTACCAGAAAGAATTTCCAGATTTTTCTCTCCTTTTTGGAATAGTGTCTAAATGCTAGTATTCATCTTACTCTGGCCTTCCTAGGACACATCTCTGTTCCTAGTCGTGTATACATAAATCATCTTCTTTTCTAATATTCTTAGAACTAATATTATTCCACTTCCATTCTAGATTAATTCACTCATTTTTTTTACCACTTCTCATTTCTTTTCATGTAGGACGTTCTTTCTATATTCCAGTTGTCTTCACAAATATCTTCATTTGCCTAACTGGTTCTTTCTGTTGTGCCAGGAAAAAAAAAAAACAACTTAGTACAGCCTAATATTAGTGAAAATCCTGCCTTTAGTCACAGCAGTAGTTTCAGGACAAATGGGGTTGTGATACTGTCCCTTGCATGAACCTTGTGAGCCATGCAAAAAGAACATGTGTCTGTTCAGAGATGTGATGAGACAGGAAATCCTACATTGAATCAGCTGGACTTAATAATTCCCATCTATCCTAATCCTAGTGCTGGCAATACTTGTATTCCCAGAAGAGTGCAGCATTATGGATTCTCTCAGTCGTCCCACTCATGCACAAAATGAGTTGAAAACATTTTTCTCTGGAGTTCCAGCACTTGCAGTGCTCTAGAAGATGAGTCATGGGCAGCAGTGAAGAGAGGACAATAGCAACAATGCATACTTCCCATACATCTTGAAGAAATGCTGGTTTTGTTCTCCAAAATTCTTTCTTGGATCTGATTCCATTAAAAAAAAAAAAAATTTTGCCAATGTCAATGGGCTTTAACAATGGTTAATGATGTCCATCATTTCAGTCCTGTCTAATTTGTTTTGAAGAGCTTGGCAAATCTTTTTCTCTCCGTGTGAGAGAGAATATGGATTATAAAAGCTTGATTCTGAATGAAGCATCACTGGAAAAACTGAAGATAAGCAAAGAATGTCACGTTCCCCAAATTTTTTGTAATTATTGACTATTTTATATGCCTTTCAAGAATAAAGCACTAAAAGACAGATTTAGGATGTTGTCAGTGAGCACTGGACATTAGCTACCAGATTTTAGCTGCTCTCTGACCTTTCAAACTGTAAGAAATGCAAACCCCATATTTCTAACCCATTTCTTAAAAATTTCTACTTCTTTATGTGCAGTGCTAATACAGTTATTTTATTTGTTTATTTTTCTTGTATTTTCCTTCCATTTGGAAGGCTGCCTGAGGAAAGTGGCCTAAAGTAAAAGAGGGAAACCAGACAGCTATAAAAATATCTTGCAGTCTTTTCACAACATAAAATGAATGGGCATGATGGCAACTGTCCTGCCTTTTCTTGTTGGAGCTGTATACAGTAGAGACCACTTCAGTACTGCCCTGGTGTGATCTTTTCTAGGATGCAGATAGTGCCATGCTGTGATATTTACAGCATTGTGTGCTGTGTTTAGTGGCAGATCTGCTAACAGCAGCAAATCTATTCCTGGCCTTGCAGAGTGGAATTCTGCCTACTCACTCTTTCCTCTCTCTGCATTGTCTTCCTCTTGTCATGTATTTTACATTTAGACTTCTAATGTTAAGTAGAACCCAGGCAAAAAAGAACTTTGAATCTGAGAGCTTTTAGATTTATGTGTATGGAATAGATTTGAATTCTCCCATTAGAAGTAACCCTTCCTTCTGATTTTAGTATTGGGTGGTGTCCAGAACCATATGGGACCTAATTTCTAGCTGTGTTAGCATGCAGCCAAGAACTCACAGCCAATCTGAAGAAACCTAGAACAAGCTGACAGAAATAGTATGATAAGCAGAAAAATAATAGAATCTTCACACCAAAGAGGGTAGAAACCTCTCAAACTTTGATCACTTTGATCTTTCTAGTTTTTATAAGAAAAACTGCAAACTAATTCTACTTTCTTTTCCATAGCAACACTTTTCATCTGCTGAAAATTAAGTGTAATTTCTAAGCTAGTTATCCATCTCTGGGGAAGAAAAAGGGGTGGACAACTATTCCTGCAATTCTCAAGCAACTAATTCTTTCAAGTGCAGTAAATGGCTCACTGGAGTCTCCTTTCTCTCTCCCTTAACTGCAGTCCAGACATATGATGTTTACATTCTCAATATTTTTATACAACCCAATGTTCTTAGCCTTTGTGCAAATTTTATATGCACAAAAGATGAAGCAGGGTACCATTATGAACCCCTCTCTGTAGCTACCCCAAGGGCCATGTGTTTTGCATGACTTTACCATGAGAGGTTAAGGCAGAGATCAGTTTTAGATGTTTCTAAATTTATTTGGTTTTTTAGATTTTTTTCATGGTTCCCTTAAAAATAGAGACAAAAAGTTTGCAAAATCTGTGAATAAATGGGGATTGGCTGAACAGTACTCATTAAAAATTAAAATAGCATGCTAAAATATTTTTAGGCACTGTTTATACCAGTATCAAAATACCCTCTTTTAAAAAAATGATTGCACCAAGTCTTTCGACACATGTAAACTAAAACTCCCACTTTCTTTGTAGAAATGGAAGGGAGAAATTTAAACTAACATGAAGAAAGAAAAACAGAATCCATTTTTCCCACTCTTATAGCTATGCTTTTAACATTTTATCATTCTTCTCCCTCACCATATCAGCAAATTAACAGACATTAATGTCCAAATCAGTAATGCCTTTACTCCACCAGTAACACTCACTAAAGGAGCATTTGAGTCTCCCCACTATTGAATTAACCCAGCAAATGTTGAGAAAGGTTGGGCACCTTTTTCCCCAGCATCAAAACCATTTCTAAAATGCCTGTACTAGGAATTAGTATCCCCATTAGTATTTCAGCACAAATGAAGAAACTAAACAGCATAACCAGTAGTTTTCCAAGCAGTCAGCTTTTAGCTATGAAGAGCTTGGGTTACCAAATTCCCCTCTTCCACAAGGCATGAGGATACAACACATTTGTGGTGGGGTAATGTGAGCACTGTCTCCCTCTGCATCGCATGGATGGCTGAGCCCATCATCACTCACACAAGAGTGTGTGCAGCTGGGGAGAGCTGAGCCTGGGCATTTCAATCCTTGGGGGCACTCAAATGAGAAATTTTTAACTTCTACAGTTCTTCTGAGGACTGGGAAATTTTTTTTCTTGGGACATTTAAATCCTCAGACGTGCAGTCTATAATCTGTCATCAGATGGCTTGTCAGTCAATGTTTATGCCCAGTTTCTGATGTTGATGTGAGAAGCAGACATGTATTTGTCAAAATTTTAAAATGTCTACAGCATCTATGTAATATTAAACATTTGTATTCTTCTTTATCCAGGTAGGCCCAGGGTAAGATTAGTTTCTAGTATCTACTGAATGCAACAAATCACCAAAATCCTCTTGCCTCACATGGCAACTTAGAAATTACTGCTTCCTTCTTTGCATTCACTGACCACAGACTGATCTTCAACTTTTCATAGTATTCTGCTTTGTGATTTGGTTTATAACTATAAATTAAGACACTCAATCTCCCTGCCACAGCACTGTGATTCATTGTCTAGATATGCTCAGCACAGTCCATCTCACTATTCCAGTCTTTAGACAACAGTGACCTTCTGCCTAAGAACTGTGGTCCAAAAGCTGGAGATCCCTTCTCCTTGAAACACCTTTCTTTCAGGATGATGCAATATTTGAATTGTCTACTTTACAAAATGTTTTTACCATATTTCTTTTTACAGAACATAACCCTAAAGTTGAGCAGGCTTGGTAGGGTACTGTTCTAGAAATTACTCAAGAACAGAAATTTTTTTAAACACTCTGAATAATCTACAAGTGATATTGTCCAGTAGTCAATAACTGCAGTCCCATGGTGTTCTGATTGTTTTGCAGATGCCAGAGGCAGAAATAGTGCTGTATGCTTTCAAATGTATGAGTGAACATTTGCTAATTGCAGAATCTTGACAAATCGGGGGAAGAACAGTGAAAATTGTGTGTTATATTTAAAGTGTCCATCAGCTTTTATGGTTATTAAGGGCTATTTATTCTACTGCAAACAGTGAAGTAGATTATGCTTACACTGTAGCATATTTATCACTTCATACTTTTGTTTCAAAACAAAATAGATATAGCTGAAATAGATTTCAAGTAGACATAACTTTTTGCCTTGTATATTTTGTTTATGCATTGAATAACATGCTTCCTGGTATCAGCAGTTGCTATCAGATTCATTTATGAACTGTCAGAATAAGTGCACTGATTATTTAGCTACCAGTATCTGAAGGTGTCAATTCTGATCTCATGTCTGCTACTTACGTGGACGACAAATTGTTTCAATTTTCAACATTTCCATTTAAAAAATGTTTTAAAAAAACCCTGTTATAAATCCGGCAAGGTGAACAAAAGTGTGACAAAGAAGTTACATAAAAACTAGCAGCCTTCTGACTAAAAAAATGCATACAATGGGTGTATTATAATGTGGGTACAGAACTGAATATCTTGTCAACAACATGCTATTGACAGATATTGCCAGAAGGTGGTTATGAACCAAGTCAATAACATACTCTTTCCCCTGAGTACTCATGTCACATAAGATTGCACACCTTTATGTACACACTAATTCAGTGCACTGAGAACCCATTACCAGTCTTTGGCTGCACTTACATGGCAGGGTGACTGGCACCTTCTGCAGCTTCAGTTCCAGCCACACAGACTGTGGAAAACTTGGGACCACCCTGTAGCAGTTTCCTTTCTCGACCATTCAAGTTCCCTTTTAAAGGAAAGGAGGCTGTGGGAGGCACAGCATACAGGATCATTCTGTTATAGAGCCACCTGCCCTATAGTTGACATGGTTTGCCTGGGAACCCACTGCAGGAGGTAATTTATCTCAAGAATGGGCTTGGGTCAGGCTTTTTTAAACAGCCACTATCAGGCATCCCAAAATTGTGTGATAGCCTTGTCTTCCTGTGCAGACTTGACAGAGTAATGAGGGATTCTTTTGATAACAAGAATTTACCTACAGGCTCCATAGGATTCCTATATTTAGCAGTAAAGGGAAATACTGTATTTTCCTTCTGCTCCAGTTAGTGTCAAGTGCTATAAAAATTAACATATACAGACTGTTACATTCCTTGCACCAAAATTTCTGTAGAATGTAACATCACCATGTGCCTTGTAACAAGTGAGACATTTTTTTCCCTATGTACTTTGTTTCTATATAAAGCAACAACAATTTTGCCCTCCTCCCTTTTGTCTCTGGTTTCTAATGCTGTGATATTAATAAGGAGTGACATGTTTAAAGCCTTTCTTTATACTGGTGGAGAATATTTGTGCAATATATGTAGTTTAGTGCACTAAGTTGAGCACATTTTCATGGTAATTTTATAGCTTTAGTCAAGAGAAGATTTTCTTCACAAAAGTAATTAGTCAAACAAATAGTCCATTATAGTCAATTAAGAGAGATAAAATAATTTTTGTGGGCATTTTAAGCAATGCAGTTCATACAATTGCCCTCTACTAAAAGTGTTGTGATGGTCTGCCTGATCTATTTACCTTGGCCAGGCCATAGGGTTATGTTCAGGCTCAGAGTGGGAATCAGAGGAATGGAAATGTTTTTGCTTTGATAGCAGCAGCTGTTACAGTGTAATAAGAGTTCAGTTCTGCTCATCCACCTTCTACATCTTGCCTTCCTCAGTATTCTCTCCAATTCCTTAATTCCTTAAATTAAGGAAAATTCCTTAAGTATCCAGTGGTGATTTCCTGAGGCCTCCCACACACCCTGGGGGCTGATATTTGCTGTTGGGAGTGGCACAAGCACATCTTGAGTTCCAGACTTCTCCTCCACCGTTCTGAGACAGATTCTGCTCCATTTCTCTCTATAAGACAGGTGATTTTTAGCACCTTCCTCACTGGCTTTGACACCAAGTGACTTCAAGCAGCAGACTCCCAGTGTTTCTTTCTCCCAATCTCAATAAGTGAGGAGATGTACAGACAGTAAGCAAGAAAATAAACAGTCAATTCAAGGCCATGGACAGCAAATCCAGTAACCATCCAAACAGCCAATGAGTATGGCTAGACTTTCAGCCCTCTGTGCTGGAGGAAAAAACCCCAATACTTTTAGGAGTGAAAAGAGGAGATAAAGCTATTATATCCCTTCCTAAACCCAGCTCTAACATAATCCAGTCCTAGAACTTGGACAGTATATTTATTAATAAAGAATTATTGATGTCCAGAAGAATAGTTAGACTAAAACAGTCCTTATACACAGAGGATCTTTTATTTTACACTATCCAGTGGCATTCCTCAAGGACACAATTACACCTTTTAACTTAAAAATAGAGGCATGCAATCTCCATCTCATTAGTAATAATTTGAAAAGAAAATCACCATTCTAAAGAAAGAGAACAGCATTAAAAATACTGACACAAGTGGCTTCTCTTTCTGTATTTAGTTTCCTTGTATTTTTTCAGCTTTCCAAAACTGTTTTTGTGAAACTGAGCTTGTACTCAGTTATCCAAATAATCTGGTTCAGAATATATATCACTAATTGTATCATATTTTCATGCATATACTTCTAGAATATATGTTTAATTATAATAAGGAAGGTCTTTATTGGATGCAGTTTGGAAAAACCATCAATATTCTACTATATTATGACCTTGAAAGATTAGGCATAACATTACTTTTGACTTCTTGCTTACCAAAAACACTTGTGACTTGCTATCCTGGATTGTTACTTCTCCTCTAAGAACCTGAGATTATTGGTGCTGTTTAAAACACATGGTTTTACAAAGAGGCTAAAGACTGTGACCAGGGGAGACTTTTCCCACGACTGTTGAGTAACTGGGTGTGAAAAGTACTCAAGTGTTAATCTGCCTTTCACATTTCCTAGTCCAACTCTGTAGAAGAACTGAGTGTTCTACTGCATGATCTCTCTCCTGAATCCATTTCTAATTCTTTAAGTTATAAAATTCTCCTTTCTGAAAAAATTTATTCTGTGAGTTGGAAGTGCAGGCTCTGTATGAAATAGCCTGTTCCTTTCCTATAAGTCTTTTCTTCTCTATCTGGCATAGTTGCAGAGAAAATTTGCACAGAAAAAAAATTATGTTATAACACATTCAATTATTAGGGCTTTTGATGGTGGTGTTGGTTTTATTTCTACAAAAGCACTTTTTAATGAATTTTTAATCTGAATTATAGTGTTTAGAACACACAGTGAGTTTTTTTCTTCCACATTACACAGAAGGATCATTTAGCATGTGTTGTCTTAGATTGGCTTGGAAGAAGTGTGACAGGTGATTCCATGTTTGCCTCATTTGGCATGCACAGCACAATGCAAAGGTGTTCCTGAAAAATTTAGTCTGCTCTTCATGGAATTACAGAGCAATTGACTTTTCAGGGTTTCTTTTAGAGAGGTAATGAGACATACAATTAAGACTGACCAGTCCTGAGCTGATTTTTTTTTTCAACCATTCATTTAATTCAGCTGTCCAGTGTTTTCCTGCAGTATCACTTTGACACTGAAGGAAAGAAGATACATTTTCAAAGCTTTTCACTCAAAATAAGTGAAAGAATCATGCTCCTTTCCACAACCTGAATTCATAAAGATGAATGTATGGAGCATTTTGTAAGTTATGAAAGCTCACAACATATTTTGAATTAGTTTTGTGGCACAAGAAATGTAATATCTGACCAGGCATCTTTGCAAGCATTCCTCACAGGATAGGTCTGTATGGAAAACACTATGTATCATAAGACAACACTTACTGGCTTTATCATTGCCTAACAGCAGCACTTGTCCTAAATGATAAGATTTTCCAAATATGTTAATTATGATCCTTCCAACATATTTAGATATTGATTTTAAAGATATGACTCTACCTGCTGTCTGACACATGGAGAGTTTTCATTTGGGTAACAGACCCATTATTCACTTCTGCTAATCCTGATCCTCTACATGGTCACAAAGCTGCACATGATGCCAGGATGCCACTTCCATGCTAGTTGCATCTTCTGTTGCTACAGCAAGAAGATTTACATAGGATTTTAAGGTGTCAGGAATGAATTCAGATCTAGGTTTACCACCATGTATGATACAATAAGAACAACAACAACAACAAAAGAGGAAGAAAATAAGTATAAATGTTTCCTGTGTATCCTGTTCATAATAAAAAAAGGTTTCCTGAAGCCAAGAAACAGGAGCCATAGAATCCAGGGAGACTTTATCACATTCTTCAACTCCCTGAAAGGAGGCTGTGGCCAGCTGGGGGTTGGTTGCTGCTCCCAGGTAACAAGTGACAGGATAAGATGAAATGGCCTCGAGTTATGTCAGGGGAGGTAGATTGGATATTAGGTAAAAAGTTTTCCCCAACAGGGTCATGAAACATTGAAACAAGGAAGTGGCAGAGTTACTGGCCTTGAAGGTATTTTAAAAACGTGTAGATGTGGCTCTTATGGACATGGTTTAGTGGTGAACTTGGCAGTGTTATGTTAATGGTTGGTCTCAATGATGTTAAAGTTCTTTTTCAAATAAAATAATTATATGTTTTTACAGCATTTTTGTCTAGGCAAAATATCATTTAACATCTAATTCCACTTTGTTCCAAAATACAACTCTTTCATTTATATAATAACTTTCGAATTTAATTTCTTTCATCTATCAGTTTACATGATAAAAAACACCCATTACAGATTTTAGCATTTAAATTAATTGATATCATTGAACTGCAGATAAAATTTTGACAGAATTTTATGTAATTTTTCACCATAGCTAATCCTACCTCCTCCTAAACGATAGAGTCTGTAATTTCACCAAGGAAAAATCTGTCAGATACAGTTGGGGTCCTTTCATTTTCATTGATTTCCTAGTTAGTCTCAAGCTTCTTTAAGCCCTTCTCTATGTCTGCAGTTTTGAGCTAGTTTATGCAGTCATTGCTCATCAGCCACTTGTCTGCATCTGAGCCACAGCCATGTGAGGTGCTAAGGAGATCAGCATCAGGGAGCCAAGCTTGCCAAACTCTCACACAGTTTTCTAAACCACTGAAAGAATCTATACTAATTTAGTGGTGTCTCATACACAGATAGTAGCACTGGAGGCTCAGGGCCATGAGTAGTCTGGCTGGTGGAATTCTTCTGTCCAAAGCACCTGGAGGAATTTGAATTATTATAAATGTTTCAGGTGCTTGTAGAACATATTACTCATGTTTAGCAAAGAAAATCTCAATGCAAATTAGATTTTTAAAAATGAAAATAAGACAATCTACATGAATATCTCAAAATGTCTAGGTTTCTATATAATTACCTTACAACACATACACTGTAGCTTTTTTCACCTGTGTTCATAACAAAAGAATGAAAGGAAAATGAAGTGATAATCTTCAGGTTCTTTTCCAAAACACCTGATAGTCCTTGGCAAACATGAAAATTTTTTCCCACAACTAGCTCCACTTATCAATGTTCTAGACAGAAACCTTTTGCTTCCATTGTTTTGTAACATCTTTTAATTGAGGCTATGTCATTGCAATATTTGCAATATGATGATATATCAGACAAATCATGTAAATGTGGAATAATTTCAAGTATAAGCAGAAATAATTTGATTAATAACAGTAACAAACACCTTTGTTTTTATAATTAAAATCCCAGCTGTTTGAAAATATTCCTAAAATATTTGCTCAAGCAATCTACATGTTGTTTGCCATCAAATTTGTAAGTGTTTATGTAAGAAAATGTGGTTGTTTCAAAAAAAAAAAAAAAAAAAGCCTTTTTTCCCCTTTCCCTTTCTGTGGTAATAAAAGTAAATATCAGACATATTTTGGTCAGAGGAGCAATGAACAGCAAGAAGCGACAGTGGAAGAAGACAGTGTTTATGCTTTACATGTAATGCTGCCAAATCATCTGCTAGTTGCCCTTTTAATAACCTCTTTTTCTTCCACTTCTGCTAAAAATATCTCAAAAGCCTTCAGTGAAGCCATAATTTAACAAAATTCAATATCCTGTAAAAAAGAACAGGTTTAGGAGTCCTCAACCATGCCCTAGAAAAGCCAAAAGAACATGAACAATCACACAGTATTTCTGTGAAAAGACCATATTGTAATCCTTTGCCAGCCAGAATCAGCAGAGATTTTAAATCTTCTGCAAATGTTAACCCCACAGCTGACAAATCTCAGGGGAGAATAGTTGAAGCCTTTCACTGACTTCAAGAACAGCTTAAACATTGTTTTTCTTGGTTAGCAACTGGTACACTAAAAATAAAGTGGCATATTGGAGATTAATTTTATTTGAACACACACAGTTTTATATGTAATACTTAGATATTTGAAAGCTGATGGGAGAATCCCTTAACAGCAGATTGAAACAGAATAATGAGTAGGATGGGGTAAAGCAGAGGGCAAAGGTTTAAGTCAGGACTCCATATTCATTCAAACTTCATGTCCTTACTACAGAGGTCAACAACAGTCTTGAATACTGACTTAAATTTCAATTACAGGTGCTATGTCAAGGTAGCAAAAGAATGCTACCACATTTATGGTATTCAAATCAAAATAATGCAATTCAAGCCTTTACATGTGGTGGCATTTCTGTTTAATCAGCTTCAGCATTTTCCCACTGTACCTATGGAGGGATTTCTGTAGCACAACGAGAAAGTAAAAGCATTTTAAAAATTTGCTATAGACTGCAAGAGCTGATTTTTTTTACAAATTGTAACTCAATATTACAGTGTTTCTATATGCAATTATTAATTCCCATATAAAACCCAAAAACATCATTCCCAAAAACATCATTTATCACGAGTTGTGAAAATTACTGTAACCTTGGGTTTTGACAGCAATATCTGAGTGAACTTCAAGATAGCTTTGCCTTGGCAAATATTAAAAAAAAAGAATAACCAGAAGAAGATTGTGCCTTTTGCTTGTTGAATTCCTCAGAACAAACGCTCAAACCCCAAATATTTATTTTGTAGCTTGACTTATGCACTGAAATTTCAACACCACAGTCAGGTCTTTGATATGCACAGATCTGTCTTGATCTTGGTCCCCTAGACTGCAGGTAGCTGAGCAGATCATGGTGCAGGTGTGCAGGCTGCAAGGCAGGTCAGAGCAGCCAGCTCTGGTCTGCCAAGCCTGCTGGCAAGAAACACAGTGCAAGTGCAGCAATCATTTTTCAATATCTATAAAAACAGACACATTCTCATCACACAGATCTAGAGCTTCCAGATGTGAGTGAACACAAGATGACTTGAGGTAGAGGCAGCCAAGGTGTGTGTGCAGCACAGCACCCCAGGTTCTGCTGGAGTGAGATGCAGCATAGTAGAGAGAGGCACATCACTGCTCCCCTCTTACCTCCATGGTCTCATATGCTTCTGCCTCCAAGCCAGTAAATCATCCTGGAATAGGGGATAACACAGACACTGAGCTGACCCTGTGCACACCAGACTGGGGTAGCTTTCTTAACCCCTGTGATGCATTTTCTTCTTATTCTGTTCTTGCCAAATAGGGAGCTGACTGCAAGGCTGTACTTTTGTGATGGTGGTGCTGGAGACTTTCTTCATCATTCTGGCTTGAAATGTGTGGAATGATCCTTCTCTCCCAAAGCCATGATCAAGCCAAGCACCCTGACCCTGCAGGGAGGGGTACAGGGAAACAGCACGAGGCCTGGCTCAGTAACTTCAAGGCACACAAATCAGCATGGCTGAAACCTTCCAGAGGTGCCCCCATATTCTACCACACTTGCTTTGATGCTGATGAACCTTTTAGCAGATTTGTCTGCTAAATTCTATCCTCAGTAAACTCAGTTGCATCCCATTTTCCATGTCTGCAGTCTTTCCTTCAAAAATCTCTCTATAGCAGACATCCTGCACATGATGGAGGCTGGGCCTCTAGCTACCTAAATTGCTTTATATTTGGCAACCTTTGTTAGGCATTCCCCTCATCTCCTCCCAGCATATATATTTCATATTATTTTGCAGTAGTATTTAGAATGCCAGTATAGACACTTTGTATTTTCAAGTTTCCACATCATTCCTGGCCCTGTGGCTGGTATTCACTAATCTACAAACACTCTAGCTCCAAAACATGTGCCAGATCTTGGGCTCTGGGCTATTGAAGTCTAAACCTGCCAAGAGCATGATGTATATAGCTACCAGAGGTAGCAGGTTCTGAATATTCAATAACACTAAAGCACTGTGTTGCATGGGCTCTGTGCTGTGAACATTATTCATAGTTCACTTGTGAATCAATTGTTTGAAGCATTAGGTAAGTAGGGTTTTCAACCTTTAAAAGTAGATGTTAACAATAGGCCTGAATGTTATCTTACATACATATACACAGGTGAGTGCTTACCACAGAGATGCAGTTATTGCCATCTGAAGAGCAGAAAAGAGCTGCATCAGCATGGTACTGATGTGTTGATCACACCAGTTTCAAGTATCAGTTGTACATGAACTTGTATTTCTTTTCTCACCAGGTTTGGCCATGCCATTATGTAGAACTGCAGGACTGGCTTGCAGCTGCTTTCTGTTCTGCACCATTCTTCAGCCATGCAGCCACGTCCTGAGAATGGCACTAAGTGTACCACAGGTGTTAAAACACAGTGGGAGGGAAAAGCTCAACTTTGTTCAGCTTTCTGCACCAAATTTGACATGTAGTGCCAAGTCAAGTCATGGTAACTTTTGACTCCTTCTGAAATGTCTGCAGTAAGCATTCTTCTTGTATGAACTTCTGTAAGCCACACGGATTTATTTTTTCCTGTAATGATGACAATCTGGCAGTCTTACCAAAGATAGCAAAAATAATTTGAAGTTGACTAAATATAAGAGAAAGGGATTCAAACAGCTTCATGTGGAATAATATGCAAAAATATTTTTCTATATGTGTAAATCTAATGCTTGAAAACAGATTTTTTTTCCAGTACTCTGCTAAGCAACTTTAAATTAATTTCTCAAAACACTGACACTTTGATGAGATGTGCAACTTCAAGGCCTTACAGTAGTTATCAGGATTTCATTCACAGCAAGGACTGCCAACCCTGAACAAGTGAGGCACTTCACCACTTTTTGTTTTTCAGCTCTGAGCAGGCAATGAACAAATTCTTTACATATTTTAATTTGAAATAAGGTTGAAAAAATAGATTTTAATAACTCCTGAGGCTTACATTACAAAAAGACTATTGCAAAGGCATCCTAAGGGTTTCTAAATTAGTCCTAACCTCTAGAAATACTTTATAGTCACCTAATTCATCCCAATGGGATTATCTATTTCTTTGGGACATTTCATTTCTTAGTAAGATATGGCTAAAACTTATTTCTACATGAGGACACATTTTTGGATGAAGATAGAAATGTCTAAACTGGTTCTTTTTGTCACAATAAGTTAACATCACAAAAGCACTTTAGGGAAGAATAAATTCTAAGTAACACAGTCTAGGTTTCGGCTAAATTTATTAGCTAACATGCTAATAAATATCTCCAAATTGAGAATAATTAGACATGAGTGGGATCATCCTTGCTTTGTGCAGAAGCAAATTTTGACCCAGACTATGAAGAATCAATACCAGTTGTAGTTTTAGCCAGATGGACATTAGATGGATTAAATGGCTGAAAATATTCTCAAAAGCATTCTAAGGGGAGGGAATAAGGAGTTATCTTATTTTTTGCCTTCTAGTTGTTGCAACAAAAACTGAAATTATTTGTTCCAGCAACCATTCTCTCCCCAAGTCCTCTTATTTCAGGAGAACACTGGAATGCTGTAAGTGTCAGGACACATAACACCTTCACATGTCTGCTGCTCGCTGACCTCAAACTACATGAATAAAAGGCCAAGAGAAACCGTGGTGGAATAAGATGCAGTGTTTTAGTAAGGAATACATGTTTTATATTTTTTGGCATTATGCCACTCTGTTCAGAATTGAGGGATGGATTATTGTGGATTTGTTTTCTTTCAGGAATTAGGGCTGGCCTTGGCTTAGCTTCAGTACTGCAGAGGTATTAACTGCAATGCATTTCTGTCTTACAGCTTCATCCCATTTAGCCATTGTGACTTTGGAGTGACTTCCAAAGCAATCCAATCAGAATGAGTTGGCAGATTAATGTTAACTTTCATGTCAGGACTGAAGGCAATGCAAAATGAAAATGCTAAAAGAAGAGGCATTGCACCAGCCATACTGTAGCTAAAAATAAAACCAAACTGTCTCATGTGAGCTAATGAGTCTTTGTTTAATCTACAAATGGATAAAGCATTAGTAAACTGCCTTTCTGTCTATTAATGAATCTCAAATATTTAAATAAAATTGATACTATAGCCTCTGGACTGTCTTTTATTAATGTAAAATTTTGTATTATCACAGAAGTTTCCTTGGCAGACACTGAGTTTGTGAAAAATTTTATTTTGCAGTTCCTCAGTAACAGTACTGGCAAGATCGGAAGACAATTCACTGTTTCACCTTTTGTCTGGGCAATGGTTCAAATTGTGCTTCTCTCCTTGCAAAAAAATTGGTATGGAGTATGTTGATATATATTTTAAGGATCAGAGGCCAAGGGGGGAGTTTGAAATAGTATAAACTACACACACCCCAATATAATTTGAATATTTATTCTAATCCAAACATCCAAGATCAGTGATCCACAAAGGTCTTTGGCAGGACTGTATTACAACTAATTAGAGCCTGTATTGTCATATGTGACTCAAGGTTTTAGTCAAACACATTCCACTCACTCAATGACTTTATTTCTATCACAGTTTCAGCAACACAACATACTGGCATTACAGTACTGATCAGTACTAACACAGTTTTTATCTTCTCAGATCTGTAGACAAACTCCATGTCCTAATCATAACCAAATAAAATTTTTTGTTCTTTAAACATCAAAGATATTTTTGTTTTCACCATACCATTTTTTCAGTTTCATTGTTACCCATTTTCCTATATGTTAGGACACAATTAAAAAAACCTAGTTTTCATGTCCTTCTCTGTACAGTTTTAATAACCCCTTTCTTTAATATGTAAATAGACTTCTCTCAGTAATGTATTTGTTCCAAGATTCAAATATGTTGTTTTATTCACAGTAGAATGGAAATCTTGGTGTATAACTTTGCATGTCCTCTCATTTTCCTTTTTTTAAGCAGGGAAATGTGTGACAAAAAAAAAACCCTAACAATGAAAATGCCATACATAGGACTTTGGACAAATTGGACAAATTATTGCTTTGATAATTTCTTATACCCATATACTCATAGAGATGCTTTGTCAAAAGTAAACTGACACATTAAACAGCAAATAAATTAATAATAGGATTTCTCTAGGACCTAACAGCTGTATTAAATATAGAGAAGCCCTATGTAGTCAAGTGGATGGACTGTAAGACAAGGACTGGGAGGGCAAGTTCCTCTCCCCTATAAGAGAAGATCAGGTTCATGACCCTCTGAGGAACAAGAATATACAGAAACCTTTGGCACTCAGTGAGATGCATCCCAGAGTCTTGAGAGGACCGACTTGCCAAGTCACTCTCCAAGATATTTAAAATGTGATGGCAGTCAGGTGAAGTCCCAGGTGACTGGGAAAAGTGGAACATTGTGCCCATTTCTTAGAAAGGTAAAGAAGAGGAACTGGGAGCTACTGACCTGTCAGTCTTACCTCTGTGCCTGGGAAGGTCATGGAACAGATCCTCCTGGAAGCTGTGCTAAGGCACTTGGAGGACAGGGGGTGACTTAAGACAGCCAGCACAATTTCAGCAAGGGCAAGTCCTGCTTGACCAATGTCACCCTTCTATGACAGGGTGACTCCATCAGTGGACAAGAGAAGGGCTATGAATGTATCATAGGTATGGATCTATTCATCTATCTGAACTTCTGTAAGGCCTTTGAAATTGTTTCCCACGAAATCCTTCTGTCTAAATTGGAGAGGGAAGGATTTGATGGATGGACAGCATGGTGGATGAGGAATTGATTGGACAGTCACAAGCAGAGGGGAGTGGTCCAGGACTCAGTGTCCTGATGGACATCAGTAACAAGAGGTGTCCTCAGGCATCTGTACGGGGACCTGTGTTATTTAATATCTTCATTATTGACAGAGGGATGACAGATGACACCTGCAAAGCTTTGTGGTGCAGTTGACACATTTAAAGGACAGGATGCCATCCAGAGGGACCTAGACAAGCTTCAGGAGAGGGCCTATGAGAATCTCATGGGTTTTAACCAGACCTAGTGCTGGGACTGCACCTGGGCCAGGATAGCCCCTGGTACCAGCCCAGGCTGGGGATGGACAGATCAGAGCAGCCCTGCCCAGAAGGACTTGGGGGTGCTGCTGGCTGAGAGGCTGGACATGGCCCAGCCATGGGCACTGCCAGCCCAGAGACCCAAGTGTGTCCTGGGCTGCATCCAGAGCAGGGGGCAGCAGGGCAGGGAGGGGATTCTGCCCCTCTGCTCTGCTCTGTGAGACCCCAGCTGCAGGGCTGCAGCAGCTCTGGGCTGCCAGCACAGGAAGGACAGGGACAGGCTGGAGGGACTCCAGAGGAGGAACACCAAGGTGATCAGAGGGATGGAGAACCTTACCTGTGAGAAAAGGCTGAAAAAATTTGGGCTGTTCAGCCTGGAAAAGAGGCCATGTAAAGACCTTATTGCAGCCTTCCAGTACCTGAAGGAAGCTTACAAGAAAGAGGAAGAGGGAATTTTTACAAGGGTCTGGAGAGACAGGACAAGGGGCAGTGACTTTAAATTTAAGAAGGGTAGGTTTACAGCAGATATGAGTAAGAAGTATTTTACAATGAGGATGGTTAAACACAGGAACATGTTCCCCAGAAAAATTGTGGGTACCTCATCCCTGGAAGTGTTTAAGGCCAAGTTGGATGGGACTCTGAGCAATCTGCTCTAGTGAAAGGTGTCCCTGCCCATGGCAGGGAGCTCAGACTAGGTGACCTTTAAAGGGTCCCTTCCAACTCAAACTATTCTGTGATTCTATAATAGGCACACTAGAGAACAGAAAGATAGACCTCCCCAGACTTGCCATGTGTAATTATTCAAATGAAAACAATCTAGGCTAACAACACTGTTAACAAAATGTCATCTGCAAATGTTAGTGACTTTTTATAGAAGGTCAAAATATGAAAAAAAATTAATTTCTAAGTACTGAATGTAAGACCAGTTAAATTTCAAGGAAAAAAATCACTACATCCAGTTTTTTAAATATGAACTGTCAAATGCTTTTGCCCTACTTCCACTTTTGGCTGCTTTGATTCTTTCTTTTTTGCAGAGTAAACCTGTATTACTCTGGATGTGGTTGCTGCTAGCTATGGATTCACGTGGGATGTCAAGGTGGTAGATAGCTCCTCCTGCAGCATTTCAGCTGATGCCAGCAGAACTTGGACAGGCAGAGTGATGCAGTTCTTATATAACACCCCAGGGTTAAAAGCAGAGTTTCCTCCCATTTCCAGCAGCACTCAGCTTACTTTTCTTGTTCTGCACTGGCATTGAGTACTAGATATCAAACTTGTCAATGCTGAAGTACTGAATAATACTTGCTTAATACTCAAATACTTCAAATCTTCTTAATCTTTAGGTTATATAAGTTGGAATAAGCAATTGCATCTTTGGCATATTTCTCTGACATTTTTTCCATTGCTTTTCCCTCTTCTCTAAATTTCTCAAGTTATATATGATGGTGATATCTATTGTGAAAAATGCCATACTTCATAGTAAGTGTTCACAACACAGACATCAGAATTATTGCCAGACCATAACACTGAAGTTTTGTTAAATAGAAATCACTTATTGGAAAACTTTTCTTTCCTCAACATAAAATAAAAAATTATCTATATAATGTCCTCCATAAGCCAAGTATAATATTGGAATGAGGACTAACAAATTCCCTAGATAAATAATTTGCATGCTTTCAGGGTTTTTGATAGAGTATCATTGCTTATACTTTATCCTTTTGAATTTGGTAGGAATGTGCTGGTAACACATATTAACAAACATGAGGATTTGTGTCATGTTCCATCAATAAAGGGACTGGTTTGCCAGTAAAAGTCAACTACAGGCACCTCATGGGCCATCTTACCTACATGGTCGTGCAATGCAAGGTGCCTATGGTATGGCTCTTATATAAGGGACTGTTAGCATAGAACAACTTACACTGGGTTTACAAATGGATGTGATATTTATAAAGGTATTTACCAAGCTAAATATCTGGTTCTGTGTTTAAACTGCACTAGAACAGGACTCAATCCTGGATGAAATATCAAGAACATTCATAACTCGTAGTGCATTATTTCTGTCAACATTACATTTTTTCCAGGTCAAATACAACCACATTCTTTCTGAAATGATGCTATTGTTTGGCAGATCAGTTTACATTGTATGCAAAGAGCTTGCAGTATGTTGTTTAAATTATATAAGGGAAATACAAAAAACGAAAGCATCAATTTAGCTCTGGCAGTAATACATGTTATGGATTCTTCCTGTAGCCATAATTTCTCCATAAAATTAAATTTTGCAAAATTAACGCCCCCATGCTCACAAAACCTGTTGTGTTCTGATTAGGTCAAAACAGAATAAAGCATGTTTTCCTCCTGAAGGCCTGTGAGCTAGCTCCAGGCTTGCTCATATGGCTCTTCAGCAAAATGCAAAGCTAGAGCTGTGACAGGGCTTTCAAATAATATTTGAAAACAATACAGTGGTACTTCAGTTCTGCATCCAGTCTAATAGGTCAGACAGTAAACCAGCTTGATTAACTCGGTTATGGCATGGCCCTAAAGTCAGCTACATTGTTTACCAGTCTGGGTTGCCAATGTCTCCCCTGAGATAGTACGGAAATATAAAAATCACTTTGTTTTCTTCAGGATTAAATTAAAAAAAAAATCTACCAAACCCTAGATAAAAAAAAAAAACAAAAAAACCCCAAAAAAACAACTGTCAAATTGTGCAGCAAGAGAATGAGGATATTTCCTGTAAGAAATTTTAGTTCAAAATTTCATCTTGAAATATATTTTGCTTATTCTACCTCACTGGGAACTGCAGAGCAATATGATAATACTAATTCAGTTCATGGATATCAAGAGCTTGGTAGACCCACTAGAAAAAGCCCAGAAACCAAACAAACCAGTCAAAACCCAGTGCAAATTCTGGTTTGAAACTAAGCATATAGGTACTGAAAAATAATATATTTAAGAAATGATATAGTAATTAAAATGTTAAAGGTATAATAAAAAATATCAGCTATTCTTTTTATTATGAGGATGTTAGAGTTTAAATAAAATAAGATTATAAGCTATTTAAAGTATTGAAAATTGTTAAATAAATAAAAAAAATCTAAAATAATCATTTCCCCCAAACATTGTTCAACCAAATTGACTTGTAATAATCACACTTGAAAACACATTTGTCATTTGCTGTTGTAGGTTAATGTTATACAAGTATCCCTTTTGACTTTCAGTTATTTGTGATCTACTTCCTGGTCTCTCACTTTCAGTGCACAACTTCAAAATCTGCAACAGGAATGATTATTTTTCTTAACTGTGGGTTTATCCTTGCAGCTATGGAAATAAAATGTATATGTTTTTTCTCTGAACCTAATTTAAAAATAGAAAAATCTGCATATTCTCTAACATTTCCAAACTTAATAAAGTTACTTTCATTTCTTTCTTTTCTATTTGCAGCCCAATTAGGTGTTGTCTATGTCACCTGAAATTGATCAGAAATGAGAACTCTGGTTACAGACAGTTTGGCTTCTGAGCATCTATTCCTCAATTTCTGCTTCCTAGTGTGTCCTTCTTGTTCTTTAAGGCATGTAGCAAACTAATAGTTAATCTGTTACCTATGTAAAATGTGGTACCTTTTTTTTTGTGCCTTCTCTTGTATACTGCCTGAACACCAGAGTTTAACTCCATACTTATTTGCTAAAATCTACTTCAGACTTACTCATCAAAGAAAACCAGGATGACAAATAATATTATTCAAAAATATCCTTTTTTTTTTTCTGTGACTAAAATGCTTTCCTTTTGAGAAATTGTATATTAAATATTAACCCATGGAGAACATTAATCAATAAATTACAGTTAGCAAGTAATTATATATATCAAATTTAATGAAAATATTCCCAGAAGTTTAGCTAAGATGTAATCTACAAAACATCTAATATAACTAGATAGATAGCAATATAAATATAACTAATAAAGAGTAACTTCTTTGTGATAAAGAGGTAAATTGGATAAAATAGCTACTATATTGTTTCATCTTGCTAGTAATTTCATAATTCTTGGTACTATTTCACTGAATTTTTTACTAATCTTTCTTCTGATGTGGTGGTGCAGTTTTTTTTCAACTCTATAAATGCTTATGCTAGAGGGGGCACTTCTCCTGTAAAACAATAAGATAACCCTTTACAGACCAGACATGGACAGGTAGTAGATGTGTGTGCTGGTATATGTATAGCAAGTAAAACTCACCTCCAAGGCTTGCTCCAACAATCCACATCTGTGGATTTTTTTGCATACAGATAGAACCACTCAGAAGAGGTGGAGGCTGCCATATGTGTTGCTGAATTCTATTTACAGTTTGCAGATACAGTATAAATGTGGTTTCCTTTTAACAGCTTTCATATGAGCTCATGTTGGTGATATGTAATTGAAAAGCAACAGTGCCCAAAAGAACCTGGGGATACTGGACACCAAGGTGAGCTGGAGCCAGCAATGTGTGCTTGCAGCAAAGAAGGCAAATATTATCCTGGGCTGCATTGGAAAGGTTGCTGCCAGCAGGTTGAGTGAACTTCTCCTGTCCCTCTACTCAGCACAGGTGAGGCCACTCCCAGAGTATTGTGTCCAGAGTTGAGCTTCCCAGTAAAGAGAAAAGCAGAAATTCTGGAGAGTACAGAGGGAGGCTATGAAGATGCCTAAGGGGCTGGAACACCTCTCCTGTGAGGAAAGGCTGAGTGAGGTGGTGCTTTCCAGCCTGGAGAAGAGCAGGTGCAGGGGGATCAATGTACATAAATGCCTGAAAGGATGGTGTAAAGAATAGGGAGAAAAACTTCTCAGTGGCATCCAGAGGCAGGACCAGAGGCAATGGCCACAAACTGAAATACAGGAGGGTCTTTCTGAACACTGAGAACCAGCAAGAACTGTCAGAGGTTGCCCAGAGAAGCTGTGAAGTTGCCAGTTTTGGAGAAATTAAAAAATCATTTGTACATGGTCTTGGGCAATCACCCCTAGGTGAATCTGCCTGAGTAATCCTGTAATTTTGCAATTCTGTCATTTTGTGAACTCACAGTACACCTGAAAAATTATTTTTCTTAGGATGTGATGCATGTTGCACTGGGTTTACTCTGCACAGCTAATTCTTATGTGTAATTGAGTTTCATACATTGAAAATACTTATTATAGGATTCTATATGAATATTTGAAACATAGTACACAGGGATATTTTTATTCAGACTGAAATGTGTTTTAGTGTGCTGTTAAGGTTTTTAAAAATTCTCGAAAATTTGACTGAATGCTTAATTCCTATTTTAATTGTAGTTACACCATAAGTTAGCCTTCTAAAAAACTCTTTTGACTTGTATATACTTGATACAAGCATAACTTAACCCTTTCTGGTTTGTTTTGAAATACACACCAAGGGTACTGCTAAATCTGGTCACAGACAACAGTCATTAGTGAGAGTTATAATTCTGTTTGTGATAGGACCATCCATCTATTTGGTATGGTCTGAATCTATTCACAAAATCAGGTATAGATTAGAATGAGGGTTTTCTTTAAAATTCTCCTGTGTAAATGTAATAAAAATACATTACACTGTACTTCATCATATGCTACTTTGTCAATAGTAGCAAAGTATTGTTATTCCATATACTGCTGCATATTTTAGGATGAAAGATTAATGGATTTGTAATATTGTGTTAAAAATTGAAAATTCATGGCATTCATGTCAATTCTGTCACATGAAGAATAATTCTTAACAGGTGGATAATTTTTTTTTTTTTTTTTGCTGTAAATGGTGACTGTTTTCCTGCTCAACAATACATCTGCTACAACTTCTTTGCAGGAGAAAAGTGGAGAAATATCAAAAACAGTATTTCTCCCCTTCATGCATGCTTGCAGTATCTAATGGTATTGTAGCAGTAATTTCCTCAAAAGTGGTTCATTACCAGCAGTTAACAACCCCTTCTGGCAATTAACTAATTATCTTGCCTTTGACTATGGTGAAAGGAAATGGCTATCAAGGGCATTGTTTGCTCAATTAAGCAAAAGCAGTAGACACAGGAATAATTGTAGAAGGAAATCCCTCCAAAATGCAGTAATTTCACTCAATTTTTCACAAGAACTGTGGAGTCTGATATGCTAAATTAAAGAAATTCAGAGGAGTTAACATGCAAGGGTGTGGGTGTGTGTGTGGTGGTGTTTGTTTTTCCAAACAAGTATTAGGACAAGAATATTCTTCTGTAAAATGCCAGTTCCTGGGCTCTGTCAAGGTTCATGGTGTTTTCAGAGCTCTAGCTAATGCAGCCATGAGCAGTTCTGGCCAGGATGGTCTCTGGTATTGTGGGAGCTGGATGTAGCCCAGGGGATGATCCTGCTTGGCCAGCTGCCTTTCCCCAGAAGGCTGCCATGCTCCCTCCACATGGGCAGAAGGATGGATGGATGGATGGATGGATGGATGGATGGATGGATGGATGGATGGATGGATGGGGATGTAAGCCTCCTACAGAGGCACAGCAACACCTCCATATGGCCCATGAGAAAAGGCAAGACAAAGCTGGTTTCTGTCCCTAGTAAAAACAGTGGCCTGTAGCTCTCAGTACAATGTCTTGAGGCTTCAGCTACTCTAATTTGTGTAGTCTATGCTTCTGATGTGTAGTGGATAATTTTTCTTGAATATTTTTATATTGATTAAATATGTGCAGCTGAGATCAATTTGTGAGAAAGTATCATGTGAACCTGAGTAACATTTCTGTCACCTACATAAGGACAGGCAAGTACTGCACACTACTAGATAACCATAAAGACAGTTCAATATCCCTGCTCTTTCCTTTCTTTGGTTGTTTTGATTTGACATGGAAATATAGTCAACAACCCAAGTGTAATAACTGATACATTAGAGGCTTTTGTCTACTAGCAGCAAAACTATGAACCTGTCAATGTAATAATTCATATTATGTTGCTTCCAACCTGCCTAAATTTGGCATTTTTTATAATCAATCTTCATGAGCTTCTAACCTATTAAACAGATTAATCCTCACCTGAAGAGCTACTATAAACAACCCAGCAAAAATCAACTGACAATAAAAATTAATATGCACAATATTTCAGAATCAGCTGAATACTATGCCTGAAAGACCATTCCTGCCCCTTAGTTTAATGTTAGATTAAAAACTGATGGATAATATGAATGTCCATATGTCTTAACATTCTGTGAGCTCACCATCCTGTGACTCTTTTTGGACTTTGGCCACATCTATCACTTCCTGAGAGTTTGAAGAATTAAAACAAGCTTAAGTCACCAAAAAGCATCTAGATTCCATGCTGTTGTCAGTTAGATATCCTGACTAATGACAGTTTAGAAAATAGAGTCTTCTTTTGCTAGTGACCAGACTTCTGGAGGCAAAATAAAACAATAATGTGTTACCCAAATGTGGGAACAATTGTCCAGATCATAAGCAATGAGAATAATGAAAATTTTTCTTGAAGAATTGCATCACATTAGTGGATAAAACAGAAAACATTCTTTTATTGTAAAATTTGCCATCTAGATGCCATTCCCTGAGTTGTCTTAAAGCCCTTCTTAAAAAAAAAAAAAAACAGTTCAAATGAACAGATAATGAAAACATATAAAAGAAAGAATAGTACAGTGCTGTACATTGTCTCTGGTATAATGAATGAAGACTTCACAGGACAAAATTACATATTCCTTTGCAAAACTCTCAAATGACATATAGAGTATTAAACTTGAAAATTTCTGCTGAAAAATGGTATGCATGTGAAAACCAAAGTTCAAAAGAATTGAATAACTATCAAATTACAACAAAAATATTTTAAAGTTAATTATTTAATATAATTATTATAGTTATAAATTTAGCTTAGAGCAAAGATGTATACAATTTGCATGAAATAAGCAGTATTCAAAGATTCCAGGAAGCTCCTGATTGACTGAATGGAACTCTTGTATTATTGGCAACAAAGAAAATCTCTCTGTTTATGGCCTCTTCTGTAACCTCATGTTGTCAGAAAAGATGTTTTATCTGTGCTCTCCTCATTCTCTAAATTCAGGATCATGTTCTAGCTTATCAAAAGATAGATGCAGTAACACACCATGCCTAAACTAATATGTCACTTACAAAGCAGATGGAGCCCAGTAACTCAGCCTAGTCTGGGAAAATGACCACAAAAGAAGTATTTTAGCGTGAAAGATCAACACAGCACAACAGCAGGAATTTTTTATTCTTCCCAGTATGTTATTAGCAAGCTTCCTTCTTGAAGAAAGAAAGCCCACTGCAGTAGAGCAGATATGTCACTTGAAAACTCAGTTATGTCACCCCAACAACCCTTAGAAAGGGAACATTGATTATGTGATTAATGTTTTAGGAGCAGCTTTTTCCATTTTAAGGCAAATAATTAATCTGCTCATTCACCTGCAGGGTGATTTTTTTTTGCCTTCCTTGTAGGCTCCCTTATACCTGTAATAGAGACTTTAAAAAGCAATTTGTTGGAGGCCTACCTTGCTTTCTGCTGCTGTCAAGGGTAAAAGTCCCCTTGATTTTCACTAGGAGCAAATAACTGTAAATTCTAGTTATAGTTCCTTCTTGCCATAGGCTTCTGATTTCTGTCATCATCATAGATTTTAAAAAAGTTTTTCTAAAAGGGCAACTTTTCTAATAGTACTTCAAAAACATTTTTTAAAAAAGGCTGCACAACAGTTGTATTGCTATTTCCAAGTACAGAAAATATATTCTGAGACAACAGAACAAATTATTAATTACAATTAGTTTTGAAGTATCACCAGCATTAACGAGGCTAAGCCCTTCTTTCTGAGTTTCCATGAAACTGTATTTGCAGGGCTGTTAGAATGAACAGAGAAAATGCCTATACCATTTTGTAGGACACTTCAAAATGGCAACAACCAGGCTTCACAGAAAATGGCTGATTTCTACTATAAACAAAAAAGGCATTAGCATTGCATAATAGCTCCAGGGCTGGTTTCAGCTGCATTATGTCACATAAGGATGAATGTGAGAATTGCAAGGTGATCTGGGGTGAAAAGCACAAGTATGTTTCCTAAACCAGAAACAGTCAAAACCTACTGATGCATGCTGATAACACTTACTTTCAAAACCATTCAGAAAATCAACATATCTCCTTAAAAGCCTTCATAAATGTTTAACACCTTGGCATAAGAATACCTATATCCTTAGTACAAAAGAATTTTTCTGGATTACAAATCACTAGTGATTTATATTTTTCTGTCTAAATCTGAGGCACCCTTAGAGCTTGACCTTGTGCTCAGATGAAAGGCATCCTTTGACACTCAGTGCTGGCAATATTTGTCAGTTCCATGGCTCTGGCTTCAGGCTCTCAGATAGTCATGAGACAATCTGAGGGAGTAGCCAGAGGTTTGAAGTTAACAAAAAGTGACTGAGTTTACATAGAGGACTATGTTAAACAAGGTTAGGTCATCTGGCTTAAGCAAGCACACTATAAGGAATGCTGTTTTTAAAGTAAGCATTTTTCAACAAATTACTTAGGTTAATGCCTCATTGTGTCACTCAAGTCTGTTCCTTAAGCCAAAGTGTTTGTGAGAGGTCAGTCAGAGTTTCCATTTGGAATCTTTTTTTTAACTTATTTTTCTTGTCTTAGAAGAGTTCTTTGGTAGCTGCAGGAGGAAAGGAAACTAAATGTGCACACTAACACTGAAAACTATACAATGTGTTTTAAATATCAAGAGAACATATAAAAACACAACTTATTTGGCAAATTATTTGAGCAATCACTTTTCTGCAACCATAGTCTTTGTACAGAGGCTTAGAGACAGTGAGCCAAAATGTGCTGAATAAATTTTTAATCAAATTTTACCATTGAATATTAGATTGGGAAAAAGTCAGGCCTACACTGCAACAATATTGTATTACTTTTAAGTGGCCTAGAAGAAGAGTTTGCTAGAAAATGTCATATTATTTTATTGTCAAGCTACTAGCAAAGCTACTGCTTCTTCAAGGCAGAGAGTATCAAATGTATGACAGACTGGGAGATTATCTCAGAAAGAGAACTTTGAATGATAGCTGCTCAGTACTGAATGGAAGGCTGGAGAAAGTAAGAACAAGGGCTGTTGCCTCGAGATCAGCTGGGTTCCAAAGCACCAATTCCAAAGCACAAAGCACACAGTTCTGTGTGATATGTGCTTGGACTTCTTTTGGTTATTACCTAGAAAATATTTAGTGTGAATATTTTTTTTTTTGTATGCACTGTCAGTATTTTGTTTGCAGCATAACATACCATGCACCTCCTCTGTCACTGTAAATAAACATTTCAGGAGTGGCTAATTCTGACCAAAACCATCTGATCTTCATGTTCCTGCCACAAAGGAAATCAGACAGAAGAAAACTCAGGTGCAATCTCTCAGACAAGTGTAATAGAGTGCTGTACAGTGTGGTCAGCATGCAATGAGTGGGAGGCTGAAGAACAGCCCCTCTCACTGTGCCATGTATAGTTCTAGGAATGCACAGCAGGCATGTTCATGTGATAGTTTATCAGTGGGACCTCTTACCACATATTTAATGTTGCAAAGGTGCCTACATAGGATCCTTTTTTATTTTTTTTCTTTCACCTCTTTTTTTCTTTTTCTTTATGCTTCAAATCTTTTCTGCCTTGGTGGTTTGCAAAGTCATTACATGAATAAGCAAGATATGGGAGTTGCCTTATTTTGTCTAAATTTTTTCTTAAAATAATCTATTTTAAACTTTTTTCTACTGAAATGTTTCTGTAACTTATCTGCACTAAGGTATATTCCAGCACCTAAACTTACCTCTACTTAATTTTGTCTACTTTTTTTCCCCCCATATGCACTGTAAATTTCTAATTTAATCAGAATTCAAAATGAATATCAGCTATTTAACATTTTGCTAGGACACAACAGATGGGTAAATATGTTAGTGTCTGATACCAAAAAGCATGGTCTACAAGTAGCTTTAAGTTAATGGGAAGAAAAAAAAATAAGGGGAGAAAAAAATAGAACCTTCCATTTGAATGTAAAAAAATTTCTTGATCCTTTGTGTAGTCTGGTGTAAAATGTGTAATTCATTATGAGACATCACTGATCTAAGAGAATGTTTAATGCTAAAGTATTAGAGAAATAAAACTGACATTGGGTAAAAGTGTCTTTGAGATGCCTTTCCACAATCTTCCCACTGAAGTGCTAAATATTATGTGCTACAATTTATTCTCTTGTGTATGATTGCAGTTTTTTAATTGTCAATGTGTAGGTCAACTTACATTCACCTCCTAGTTCCCTGTAGTGGCACTGGGAAATAATTTTTTTCACAGCATGACACCACTTCATGCCAGCTCCCTGGTGTGCAACAGGGAGGCAGAGAACCAGACACACAGTCCAAGAGGAGCTGTGTTTAACCAAGTCAAGCCTGTCTTGTCTCAGGGTTTTCCTCTAGCATAAGGGCTGCAGCTAACCTTGTTGAAATATGTGTGAAGAAGGATGAAGTATGAAGTAACTGTAAAATTTAGCACATTTTAGACTAGAGATCAGGAATTAAAGTTTAATTCTGTGATAGATTCTAAGTGTATCTTAGATGCAATATTTAGAAGCATGTCTTGAGAAGAAGAATTTAGTGCTACTATGTATTACTAAAATTTTTTTGTTCTTGAATATTCTGAGTTTTTTCTGCCATTTTCAGTAGTCTGATGAATGCCAGGTGTGAATCTATTACTACTTATGGACTACTGCTTTGAATGAAGGCTATTCATAACCTTATGCTACCTACTTACTACCTATCTGACCTCCAGATGGGTTCCCAAATTCATGTTTCCCAGCATAGCTGTGTAAAGGCTTACAGTGAAGATATTTTCAGGGAAGCATGATTGTGCAAGCATATGCAAGGCTTTCTAATTCTGCCAACGTTCTTGTGACCAGAAATGTGTTTGGTAAATTTGCTCAACACAGACATGACTGTTTCAACATGCTTGCCATGCCTTGGGTGTGTTACATACAATTCACTAGTCTTATAATTTATTTTTATGCATTAGTTATTTAACAGCAGCATCTGTGGCACTAAGAGGAATTAACATTCCATAACACTAGGTACTGTGGTTTTTAGCAGCTGTCCAAATATCTTCAAAATAGGTGATGGATTAGTGTAACATATCTAAGACAAGCTATATTCAGAACACTCTGAAGAAGTATATACATGGACAATTTCTAGCACAAAATGAGAGAAGTGTGAATGAAAACCCTTGTGGAAATCCTACATTTGTTGGGAAAAAAGCCCATTCACTGACAAGTGAAATAGCGTAAAGGTCTTAAGATTGATGCTATTTTATCTGCCTACCATTCTTTGCAAATGAGCTGGAACTGATGGTCAAATTTGATGATGTAACTGGTAAAATAAAAGGAGTGGGAAATGTTAAAAAAAAGCAGCATCTCATTAATGGTGGAGAATCATGGACTACAAGGAGTAGTAGTCTAGTACATACACTTGTTTATTGTTTTTGAAAGCTTGTTTTTTCTACAGACATTTATTATGTGTAGCTCTGAATTCTTCAGAAGGAATAGGCAAAGAAGGAGAGGTAGAGGGTATTTATTGAGGGGTTTAGTTGCCTAGAACTGATGATAGCACTGATAGGTTTGAGTGTTTACGAGTAAGAATGAGGGGGAAGGCTTACAAAGCAAATATCCTGGTGGGAGTTTGTTACAACAAAATAAACTCACAGAGATTGTCAAAATAAAAATAAATTAATCCCAAATTTCCCCACAACTTTCCTAAAGAAATAGAATGAATGGTATTTAAACTGTGCAGATATGAACAGTTAGGCATTTGACAGTTTGGAGTCCTGTATAAAATATATAGTATCTCAGAAATTGTATAGTACAGTAACCTGAGAGGAAGGGTTCAGGAGAAGTACAACATATCAGTTAAAACCATAGATTGGTGAAGCATCACCAGTTTCAATGATACACACTATCAGAAAACAAGATTAGAAAGATTTTTTCAGAACAGTTGATATCCAGATTATACTGGCAGAACAGGAATGAAACTAAGTAGATATTCAGCAGTAATATTCCTTACCACATATGTCTTTCTGCACATCCATGAAATTGTTACCAGATACCCTATGGCAACAGAGACCTGAGGGAATGGAATGAAGCTGTGTCAAGGGAGGTTCAGGTTAGATATTAGAAAAGGTTTTTCGTTGAGAGGGTGGTTGGGAACTGAAACAGGCTCCCCACAGATGTGCTCACAGCACTAAGAATTTGGACAATGCTCTCAGAGGCATGATGGTTTGATTCTTGGGGTTGTGCTGTGCAGGGTCAGAAGCTGGACTTTGACTGATCCCTGTGGGTCTTTTCCAACTCAGGATATTCTATGATTCTTTTCAGATGGGTAAAAACATCCCAGAAGAGAAAGTAATATTAGCTGTGACTAGGTACAACAAATGGCATCCATCAATACCTTCTATGTTCTTTTAGAATTTATTCAGAAAGATCTCAGTGTGGAGAATCATGATAAAATATATCATATGCCTATTTGTCCTTGGCTGGGACAAAACAGTGAGACAACCTTCGTAAAAAAAAAAAAAAAAAAAAAAAGAATTTGCCAATCTTAAAGTTTAATTGCTTTTTAAAGAAATAGTGGGAAATATTGAGAAATTTCCCAGAGATGGGACTACCCAGCAAAAGAGAGAAGCTTTAAAATTTAGATCACATTCTTTTAAGAGTAAGAGTCCTTCCTGGATCAGAAGGGGTGACTTTGCTCTCTTCATTCATTTCCTATTGGTGTGCAAGCATTGGAGTAAAAGTAGAGGGTGGGTCCCACCTACTACCTGTTGAGACTCTGCAAGTTAAGGTGGGTGTTTAAGGGATGATGCTTGAAAGCTGGAGAGACATTCTGAGCCCAAATATGCTTTTGGTTTGTCCAAATGCAGCCAAGGAATCAAGCCTGAGTCTCTCAATTTCAAGAGTTAGATGATAAATTGACACTTCATGGAAACATGGAAAAAAAAACGTGCTAGGAAGAAGACAGATCAACCAGTTTCTGTATCTACCATGGGCCAAGTTAACCATGATTAATTTACCATTCTAACTGCCAGAGCCCTTTTAAAAGGAAATATTTTCAATATCACTTTTCAAGTGAAAATGCTGTAAGTCTCCCAAGTCACCTGGAAAAGCAAGTTTATATCTGCTGTAGTTGCCAGGCAACCATCACAATCTTCCAGTTACTAAAAATTGTCTGACTGGAGTTGACCTTACTTTTAAGCTGTGGTTACCCCTGCAGCCTTCCCCAAAATAACAAAATTCTGTCAATCTGCCAGAAAAAAATTTCTGTCATTACACTGAAATTTTGCAGCCCATTACTCCATAATAAGAACTACTGCCTTTAGGTGTCCCAATGGGATGAGCTGCTAAAGCAACTGATTTATTTCAGTTAGAAGCAAATTTTTTTTTTCTTTTAGCACATGTTCATTTCTCTCTGAAATTTTTTAAACTAATACTCATATTGATCCTAAGCATGTAAACCTGGGACTTATTCTGCACCACAGTCTTAGCCAAAATCACGATTAGATCAAATAGGAATTCAGCCTATTTTTAAGAATGCTGCATATGGCTTTTGTGGCCTTACAGCTACAAAAAGCATGCCAGTAACTACAGTATGTCAGCATCCATATAAAGATCATTATCAGAGAAGAATCAATAATCAAGAAATTCCATGTCAATTAAATCACATTAGCATTTAATTTGTTTAGTATTCATTACTTATACTGCAAAAGAGGCAGGAAAATGAAACTGTTTTACAAAAATGTCATGGTTTAACCCCGGATGTCAGCTGAGGACCACACATACCCTTGGTCACTCCTCCTGCCCCCTGGTGGGATGGAGTGGAGAATCAGAAAAAGGTAAAATCTTTGGTTTGGTACAAGAACAAACTAATAATATAAATAAAGTAAATAATAAAAATAGTAATAATTGTAATGAAGTGGAGAACAAGACAGAGGAAACAAGTGATGTGTTGTACAATTTCTCACCACTTACTGACCAATGCCCAGTCTGAGCAGCAATTGGCATGTTCCAGCCAAGTGTCCCCCCAGTTTGTATCCCAGTTTGCATGACATTCTGGGCTATGGAATATCCCTTTGGCTGGTTCCAGTTAGATGTCCTGGTTATGACTCTTCACAGCTTCTTGTGCAACTCCTCACTGGCAGAGCATGGGAAATTGAAAGTCCTGAAAGTCCTTGACCTAAGGGTAAGCATTACTTAACAACAGCTAAAACATCAGAGCTTTATCAACATTATTTTCATGCTGAATTGCGAGTAAGCAATCTTACTCAATGTTTAAGCTTAGCAGATATAGAGAGACCCACAGCATTTTAACATATCAAATCATGTGGATACCTTGCTTAAATGGCAGCTGCTGTTTGTAATATCTGAGTGCTTTCAATGAAGATATCAGCAGGACAAGCAACTAATGCATCCAGTGAAGCAGTGTGCTCAAAGATGAATGGGGTCTGGAAGTAGGACAACAGCAGAATGTAAGCAGATATGCTAGAGGATATAATGTCAGTGGCTGGAAGCTATTTGGATAGCAAATGCTGCAAGTTTTATGAATGGCTGTCAGGAGCCAATGGTATAAAATAAGACTTACATAAGCCAAAGAGAAGCTTAGGAATAGACTTGTAAAAGAGTTTATGCTCCCTCCTTTAGGATCACATGGCAGATCTAGGTCTAGATCTGAGTCTATATGGGATTTACCTTTGTAGAAGAGTACAGAATCTCTCTGAATTAATTTTTAACCTTAGTAGAGCATATATTTCAGAGATAAATGTAAATATATTAATGAGCATAATAACAGAGAAGCCATGTTGGAATATCTTTTCAGTAGCTAGTTGTTCACATCTGTAAAAATGCAAATAAACCTGTGGTGAAAATACCTGTTTTCAACTTCCAGTCTCTGGATCCTTCCATACTTTTCTAGACTAGCCTAAAAACACATTCTGTACCAGCTGTTTAGCCCCTTTGATCAAATAATCCTCTAACTTTTTTAGAGTTAGTGTGAACAGGTATTTCCTAGAACTTTTTCTACTGAGAGTGTTTTTCCACTCTTTTTATCATAGCTGAGGTAAGGGCCCTCTTTGGACATTAAAAAAGTAGATACAGAAGAGAATTGATGTAGTCAGCAAAATGTCTTCAGGATGAACACTTGTGGCTTTGGCTGCTTACTTATGCTCTGCAGAAACAACAGGAGACCAATTACTTGAATAATGAATTCCAAAGAGCCCAAATCCCCGTTTTCCATCAAAACTCTGTATCTTAAACACACAACAGAAATCAGTTTAAGAGAAAAACTTTCAAGAACTGCAGATGCGTCCAAAATATTTTCCTAAAGATGTTAGCATTCCATCTAAGAATTATAAATCATTTTACTAGCAATCACACCCAATTTACAGTCATACATGACTAAGTATTCACTTGCTTAAAGTAGCATTCAAGAACTGATCTAGAAATAGAAGCAAAACTTCTCTTTAAATGGCTATCAGAGAGAGCATCAAGGGTTTTCTATATGGTAGTTTAGTATACATGTTTAAACCACAAGTGAATTTTTTTTAAGCTGATCTCTCATTTAAATATTGAGATTATGATTTCAATGGGTATAGGTACACACAAATGATGACATCTAAAAACTAAGGCATCCTGGAGAAAAATGCTCAGAGATTTAAAACTAATTGTTTAACCATCCCTTAAATGCAAGAGTTTTGGGGGTGGGGAGGGAGGTTCTCTCTGCCTTTATTTTTTTAAAGTAAGTTCTAAATATATACAATTTTTGAACTGACTACTGAAATCTTATTTCTATTTTCTCTATGTCTAAGGTTGTTTGGCCAGATGTGATTTCATCACCAGGCCCTTAGCATCAATAGACCAAATAGGTCTAACCCTAGTGAGTGAATAAATACATACTTGCAGACTTCCCTTGTCCTAATTTCATGCAGGTGAAATTGTGGGTTTGCTCAGCAGCTGCTCATATGCACCAATAGTGCCCTCTGCAGTGTCATAATGTAGTTGTGCAGATGCCAGAGCTTTAAATGTTAAGGAGCCAAAGTGTGAGAAGAGTACACAATACAGCAATACTGTAACCAGAAGTATTTATTTGATTCTCATCAACTTAATAATCAACAGTGTGGTGCAATATGACTGCAGTTTGAATTAAGGTGCAAGCTGCTGCAATGACATCAGCTGCCAAAATAAATTAGAAGGCTGATGTTACATTATGATGGTAGCATGACATTGATAGGAATGCACATGGCTAAAGTGATTCAGCACCCAGTAATGACCTCTGAGGGCCCATTCAAACTATAAATGCTCTTGGTATCATGACAGTGTTATTCTTAGTCTCTGTTTTCAGCTCTGTCATAGTCTCAGCTATTGATTTAATTTACTCCACTGGCTTTATCCTGCTTAACCACAGTAATCCCAAACCTGCTTACTCCCACATTCCTTTCTCCCATTCCTAATAAAGTTTTGCTGAATATATTTGCTGAATATTTATCCTATTGTTTGTTTCTCATCAAAATCCTAAAACTGATACTCACACCTTCACACTATCAACAGCAGAGAAGCACTCAGTGCAAGACCCCATAAATTCCAGACTTATCCCCAAGATGCCAATGATAAGAGGCAGGATATCTGCTCTAGTACTGGCTCACACTGGTCAGTCACTAAACTACTCATTTCTAGTGTGAGATTTTGCTTCCTGGATCATCTTGGGTCGTCTCTTCTCCAGGGAATTGTCTTTATCAAGACTGGGAATGGGGGATGCATGGAACTAACATGCTGGTTCCATACAATGAGATGTGAGTTTGTAGGCTTTTATGTTTTAAAATTGTCTTCCAACACCTATGGGAAATGTTTTGCATATGTTTCTCATTTGCAATAACGGAAGAGAAATCTCTAACATAGACCTGTTTGGATAATAAAATTATGAGAGAAGTGAAGTTTTCAGGTTACAGAAGGCTGTGCAGAATATAAGAGATCATATATGAGTGTGCTTTGAAAGAAAAGAATAGGAAGTTGTTCTGCATTGGAGAGTAAACAAGGGGAGTTCAGAATGAAGTAACTTGCTTATCAAGATTCTTGCATACTCTTAGATAGAGCTATTTTGAGGTCTTGGACATCCAAATAACCTGTTTAGTATTATTGTAATTTTAGGTAAACTATAATATCAACATACAGAAATGTTTTTTTCACTTCTGTTTATGTACACGGTAAACAGATGCTAATCTGGGAAGTAGCAATTTTAAAGTGGTTTAAATTCCTGAGATCATTTAGAAATAAACCAACAAAGATGATGTTTTTGGTCTAGCTGATTGTATGATAAAGACTGGGAGAAAAATGTACATAAATATTTGACAAATTATCCAGAATAATTTTAAGAATAACTTAGCATGAAAGAATAAAAAAGAGGAATAGACAGCTCAGAGTGAGAAGGTAACAAGTGTGAAGATGGCAGCCTGAGACATACTTTTCTGACTGCCTACATTTACCAGTGAAGCTCAGTAAGATGCCATGAAGCCAGGGCTTTGAAAGGGCCAAAGGTCACTCAAGCATTTTTAACACTTGAAATAAACAAAACTGCATAATGCCCCAGGATTTCTAGAATGGCATCAGGCTAATCAAAATAATGTATTTGTCCTAAAAAGAGCTGGCACATTATTGCCAGCAGGATGAAAATTTGTGAAACATGCTTGGATTCTCTGAAAAAAAATAAAATCATAGACATGACTGGCAGTGAATGTAGGAGACAGAATTGGATGTTTTGTTTTTTGTAAGAGGTTTTGTTTGTGCAATCCTTTCACACATGGCTGAATCTTGATGGCCCTATCCAGGCTTAAAATTTAACTCTTAGTCAGAGGTCACCTCCCACAGGACAGTATCCTGCAGCTACCAGTTAGTTTGCAACGAGAATAATTTGTAATAAATCCAAGTATTTGGAACATTTCAGTAGACTGGGCATTTAAAGAGGACCTTCACTTTCTGGACACATGACTTTAAACTTTAATAACTATTTTAATAGTTTTTATAACCTCTGGTCAAGTTAAAATCTGTTCAGCTCAATTTTTTTTCTCTCTGTTTAAGGCTGATTTTTTAAAAAGGCACTTTGTAAGATCATGAATAGAAGGCCCTGAGAAAATGGTGAACTTTGGTTTCTTGCCAAGATAGCTGCCTCAGGCTTTGGCCATAGGATGCTTCTCTTGGATTTTGGCCTACTACTAAGACATCAGTGTTTTAATTAAGCTACAATATACTCTGGGGCTAGTCAGAAAACCAAGAAGTTGGTGAGGTGGCAATGGCAGCGGTGGTGACTGAGGAAAGTCCAGGGTGAGGGTTGGATTGAGCTGTACAGGGAGTTCCTGAGCTCAAGGACACCCCAGAAATGGCCCCATGAAGACCTGGAGGTCCTTGACAGCCAACCAGGCAAAATCAGTGCCACAGGAAGGGCCCTGGGGCTCCTGGTCCGTGGCAAGTTGAACATGAGCCAGCAGTGCCCTGGCAGCCAGGAGGGCCAAGTGTGTCCTGGGGCTCATCAGGCACAGCATCACAGCCGGGCAAGGGAGGGGATTGTCCTGCTCTGCTCTGAGCTGGGGCAGCCTCACCTCCAGTGCTGGGGGCAGTTCTGAGAGCCACAGTGTAAGGAGGATATGAAGCTATTAGAGAGCATCCAGAGGAAAGCAACAAATATGGTGAAGGGTGTCGAGATATGAGGAGCAGCTGAAGTCACTCACCATGTTCTGTGATTCTGTGAAACTTCTGTCTGTATATGCAAAAGGCATCCAAAACAACAGGAAATCTCAGGACCACCCTAAAGTCACTTTTAAAAGGTTTGATGTATAATAACATTTTTGCTTTTCCACAATTAAAATATGCCAGGGGCTCTCTCCTGCACATCACTTACCAGGCTTTATTCACAGCTCATGTTGTGTTCATGGAGTGTAAATTGTCACTGGCACACAAATTGGTAGTCAAAACTTGACTGTATACTCTAGCTGCATTAGAAGCTACAGTAAGGAAAGCCTTGCCAAGATATAAGCATATCCCTTGAAAATTATCTGCTTATCTGAAGTTACACCTCTGATGCAGCTGAGGGGATCTCAGTGGATAGTTTTGCTGAATTTTGCTGATTGTGAGCCAGCAGTGCGCTCTTGTGGCCACAGGGCTCTCTGTGTGCCAGGCACAGAGAGGCATCAGCAGAGAGCCCAGGCACAGAGAGGGATCAGCCAAGGGCACACAGAGGGATCAGCCAGGAGCCCAGGCACAGAGAGGGATCAGCCAAGAGCCCAGGCACACAGAGGGATCAGCAGAGAGCCCAGGCACACAGAGGGATCAGCAGGAGCCCAGGCAAGAGGCTGCTCACTGCTGCTTGCTGGTACCCTGGGGGCCACTCCTGGTGCACCCAGGCCAGGCTGAGACCTCAGAACAAAGATACAGGGCAGGTGGAGAAAGACCTCTGGAGGGCCACCAAGATGGCAAGACAGGACACAAAGCATGAGGAGCTGAAGGAGCTGGATTGATTGAGCTTTTAAGGAAGAGGCTGAGGGGAGTAGCTGCAATCTTGCTAAGATTGTCTTAAGGGGAGCTGAGGAGATTCTGCAACTGAAAACAAATCTGGGGTTTGGTTTATTAGTAAAAGAACTGGCACTCCCTTTCTGTGTTTCCTCAAATTTTGGAATAATAAAAAAAAAATGCAAAATTTTAGCTTAAATGTAATAAAGGATTGCCTTCTTCATACTCTTATGGTTTACTAACTAGCACTGATAATGAGCCAACAGCAGTCAGGCATCAGAGGCTGACAGTCCTTTCTAATTGACTGACATTTGCCCATTTAGCTCACATTCCTCATCAGAAATGACATAATGAGAAATAGTTGAGCTGAATGGTAGCTTTAGAAAGGAGAATTTTTTACCTATTTGGACAAATATATTTGTACTAATAGCCCCCTCAAGGTTTGAATAGTATGGCCAATGCCTCACTGCCACTGGTGATAGAGCAGGAGTTAGGGAAGAGCAATAACTTTGATGACTTAAAAATATACTAAACAATTTTATGTCTGCTCTTGTAGTTTTAATTCTCTGATACTCTAGTTTAGGTATATAGAACAGTTTTGCCTTCTGTAATTAACAGTATCTGAATTATTGTTGACACAATCCACAGCTTTCACTTGACAGCTATTTATCTGCTTCAGCAAATATAACTTCCTTGTCTATATTTTTAAACTCCAACTTGTTGCTGCCTATATTTAATGAAAATGCCCAATCTTATATTTATAAACCAGAGAATGGAAACTCTGAGCTCCTGGTGTGGCTTATAAGTTTACAGCCCTGTGATTCACTGGCAAAGGTGCAGCTTCCCTATATTTCATCTAGTGAGGGCTATGAGTACATTTATCTCCTGAAAATATTGCCTCACTTCATTATTTACTGTCTTGTCTCATCCCTAAGGCAAAATATCTAAAATTGCACCTAGATATATCTGCCAGGAAAATATCATCTGATGCTGTGGCCTATTTTTCTGCAGTAAAACTCTTTTATTTCTGATGGAAATGAAACAATGGGGCCTTCCAGTTAAGGCCTACCTAGTTCTGCCTATTTGGACATCACTAAGTGAAACAGAGCTTTATTCCATGACTTCAATACAACTAACTGAATTAATATATAAATTATATGCAATTGCTTAATTTGATCATTGCTGAAATACTGGGAAGAAATGCATCTGCCTGTAATCCTCAGTCAAAATAATCCAACAAAAAGCACTTCTTATGGCATGTACATATGTATTGGGAAGGAGCTAGAAATAATAATACTAGGTGATCACATCCTTCAACACTTTTCAATAGCACAGAGAATGTTTTCTATTAAATGTCAGCCTTGACTGAATCTGATGGAGAGCAGCAAGCAAACAGCCTGATTTTGTGAAGTCTTTTAGGATACAGAAAGTTTATGCTATTTTATTATCTTCTTTACCATACTTGTAATGAAAAAATATTCAAGTTCTATTTGATTTTTGTCTGCAATAAATCTTGGGCAAAATCTGAATCTGCATAACTTTTTAATGCCTCACATACTCTATGAATTATAATGATTTGACTCTATGAATTTTATTGCTTTGGCCTTTTCAATATTCAGCAATTTATCTGACTGATCACTTTTGCTTTCCTCCATTTATAGCTTCACTGACTTCCCCAGTCATAATCCTAAGCAAGCATATAAATATAGATTTTTCATAGAACAAAACAAACAAAACTTTCAAAATCAAAATTAGATCAGAAATAAAACCATACAGCTACTTCTCAAGAAGTCCCAAGCTGATACTGAGTCATGTGTCAGAAGGTCTCAGAGAAACTACCACACAATGAAATGTCAACTTGAAAACTGAACTAAACAGCTAGAAATTTATAACCTCTGCAGAATTAACTCTGAATGTACCTTGAGTATTTGCCACAATGTGTGACCCCCATCTCCATTTTACAAAATAACAATGAGCTGTGGGCTATATTAAGTGCCATGCACAAGGGTAATCCTTTTCTTCAAATGCAGTTGTTTTCTGAGTTCAACTGACAGATCTGAAAGGAACTTATACACCAATTTAATACAACCAGTAACTTTTAGCATGAAGCTGCCTTATATGAGCACATACCGTGTCAATCAAACGCCATAGAATTTCTATACTTTCTCACAATTGCATATGAGGCCAGGAGAATAATCCACAGGATTATTTTCTTAAAAGCACTCACTGCACAACTCATAGAATAGTTCAGCTTACTCCAGTGCAAAACTCAAGTGGATACAAGCCCCAGGAGTCTTGCTGCCTTGCATTGCTGAGTAATGTGCAGGAGCCAATCTCAGCTGACTTGATCAGGAGAACTTTGTTGTAGATTAGACAGGCCAACTACAGTACAAATATATATTAAAAACTTGCTACATTCTCAAAATATTTGTAGACATTACTGAAATTAACACCAAGAAATTTACAGTGAGAAAACAAAAGACTATTAATCATATGCACTAAAGTGAGTTGAGACTTTTATGATGATCTCTCTGAAGTGTATAGACCCACCCAATACACAGAAGAAAGAACAGAAAAATTTGAGGTAGTAGAGGAAAATGACAGCATGGAGACCCTGGGAAATAATATCTAAACTCAGCCTTGCTATTTCATGAAACAGTACTATGTCTTGTTGTTTCCTTGTTTGTTCTTTTGGTTTTCCCCAGAATTTTGTTTTCTGAGGCTTTTAACAATATATGTGGCACCATCTAGTGGTCTCATAAAAATTTACTTAAATTGTGACCTGTTTTATAACAGCAATAATTTTTAGGGACATTTAATGGGTTGCTTAGGTATAGAAATCCTGATAAGCAAAATCTCTTAGTCAAAGGTGGCAGGAAAGTTTTATCATTGATGCAAATTCAGAACCACATCTTAAAAGCTTATAATATAATATATATAATATAATAATTTATCACATTCTGATACTCTAATCTTGGATGTCTGAATAAAAATGTATTCAGTGAGGATGCAACATTCTTCTTTGATGTGAAATTCCAAGTCCAAATAAATGGCAAAGACAAAGGAGAAGTCTACTAATTAGACTCTCATTTGATGCTCAGTTCTTGGATTTCTACTGCAGTGTACACTAACTGATTATAATATATATATAATACAGTGTATTAGAGATCACATCTTATATGTTACTGGTTTCTGAGTCATAGGTTTTTCCTTCTCTGATCTCTCATCTTTGAAAACTAGATTAAGGTTTTAGGGTGAGAATGTAATGGATTTCTACCTACAATTCTTTTCAAATCTTCCCAAACTGAGCTGATTTGTAGGTCTATAGATCTGTCCTCAGTCACTGGATAGTTTGCATACTTTTAATATCATGCAGTTATATTGCTGCATTTCCTATGTCAGCCTTTCCTCAGTCTCACCTCTTTTCTCAGGTAGGAAGTGAAGATTAGTTAATTCTGTGTTTTACCATCTTCATACATACATATAACACAAACTGTTACTGCTTTCCTACAAAACACTGCTCTTGTTTAGGACTGATTGAATTGCCTTTCTGTATCATGCAGAACAAGATGCATGAAAGCAAGAATATATTTGTATATAGTAGTAGTAGTAGGTGAAGTTATAAGAAAACTTCCAAGCTATACAAGGAAGATCTGCAATAGATCTCACTGTCACTGCAAAAACTTCCTTTTTTACTGTTTTCATGAATGAAAATTACCTTCTACTGCAAGTTGCATCAAATCTTTGAGCCTACAAAAAATCTTTAGAAAGAAAATGTACTATTCCTCATTATCTTTTTTTCTGGTTCATTTGTGGGGTTTATGAGAAGGTGCCTAATCCTAAACAATTAGCAAGTTTCCAAAAGCCTTCACATCAATGAAAAGTTTCTGATCAGGGTTATTAAAAGCCTGTAGAGTAATTCCTAGAAAATCTACTAGAATGGTGAAAGCAACCTGTATAAAATGGAAGCTTATAAATTCTTATCTTTCAAAGGGTAGTTCATGCTGACTGACAAAAGTTAGTGATAGACTAAGATTAGAATTATCTTCATAACAAAAAGTAAGATTACTTAAAGCTGTGAGGAGTGGAGGAATTTTGCTCCAATATTTCTGCTGCATGTGTACATGGCCTGGTGCAGACAATCCCAATCTCACTCAACCTGTGCTTTGGAGCAATTTACCTTCAGGTCAGAAATGGTCAATCTCTCAGAAAAAACAATTGGTTCATGTGATGTGCTACATTTACTCTGCTCCACTGCTTCTCTCTAGCTTGGAGGTAGCTGGTTTGAGGACATTTTTACTTTGCCCTATGCTATGGAGTTAGTTTATCCTAAATCTCCTTATCTGAGAGAAGATAGCATGTGGATTCAGCAGTCATTGAAATAACAACTATATACAATCTTGATTTTCTGAAAAAAAAAAAAAAAAAAAAGGCACTTTTTCTCTGCCTTTTCTCATGTTTACAATCTGTACTAGTCTGTGATTGCCTTCAAATGTAATTGCTGTTCAATTATTTTTCTCTAGAATTCCTATGGGATGAAACAGCACTTCTTCCTTCTTGATTTCAATTTTTTCTAAATTTGATCTCTTATTAAGATAATTTTTCCATCATTAAATAATGATGACCAATGAAATGAAAAATAATTTAAGTAAAACCTTTCTAAAAAATTAGCTACCTCCTAGTGAGTCAAGCCCAGATATATGCATTCTCCCCTTATTTAAAGCATCTTGAAACTAAACCAGCTGCTGTCAGCTTTGTTGCTACATCTGATTCAACTTAGGAAAGGACGTGGTAATGAGAGCAGATAAGTGAAAATTCTCTGATTCAGAAACATCTAGAAACTCACTGGATAGGTAAAAAAATATTTTAGTAACCTGCAAACACCACAGATGGCCATGTAGGTAGGCTGAAAAATGAGACTCCTTTCTGCCAGCAGCAAACATTCATGACTTTGCTACAGAGGCAATTGAAAAGAAGGTTGAAACAAATCCAGAGGTGGCAAAATGCATAAAGTACAGAAGTCTTTATAAATACTTAATTTCAGAAGGATATGAATATAGAATATCCCCATGTGAAACAATAGATGTGAAAATCAGACCCCAGAATAACAACAGTTTAGCATCTGAACATTCCAAACAGAATACTGGTGTAATTTTTGCATATATTCAATCTTATTAAAATTTTCCTTACTCCTCTTGAGAAAATTTTGAGGAATCCAATACTAGAAATTGTTTGCTAAGCTACTTGAGATTGTACTTTCAAATCCTAATAACAATTCATTTTGGTTCCCTACATCAACTTTCCTCAAGCTTTTAGAAATCAGCTGTGAAAACATCACGCAAAGTTAACAGCCAATGAATTTACAGGAACACATGATTTTCTCAGTTGTTAGATTGTGAGGCTGGATACATAAGGCTCATAAGAGTTTGGGATGCTAACCTCCTAGTGCTTGGTTCCTTCTATTCTGTCCTGCTGCCTAGTGCAACTCACCATGATCTTATAGAGATTGGGAGAGAGAAAGAGAGAAAGGCTGGCAGGAAGTAGTCAGTGTAAATTGCATTTGCTTGCAGTGCTGAAACCTGAGACACATTGGAATAAAATCTGCCATTTGAAATCTGATTTGAAGCCTAAATTCTGTGTGGTCTTTGTGGGATAACCCCAGGCAGCAGCTCGGCCCTACTCAGCCACTTATTCTTTTCAAGAATGGGGAAGAGATTAGGGATGGCAAAAGTGAGAAAAATTGTGGATTGAGATAAAGACAGTTTAATAGGTAAAGCAGAAGCTGGGTATGCAGGAAAAGCAAAACAAGAATTGATTCCTCATTTCCCCTGGGCAGGCAGGTGTTCAGCCATCCCCAGGAAAGCAGAGCTACATCACACATGATGGTTACTTGGGAAAACACCATTATCTCGGAATGTTTCCCCTTTTCTCTTCTTTCACTTAGGTTTTATTGGTGAGCATGATGTTGTACGATATGGAATAACTCTTTGGTCATTTGGGATCAGCTGTCCTGACTGTGTCCCCTCTCAGGTTTGTGTACTCCTCCAACCCACTTGCTGGTGAGGAGAAACAGAAAAAATCTTGGTGGTGTGCAAGCACTGCTCAACAATGGCTAAAGCATTCCTGAGTTACCAATGTTGTTTTTGTCACAGACCAGAAACATTATTCCATAATATGAAGAAAATTAGCTCTATCTTAGTCCAAACCAGTACAATCATAGAGAAATTGTATAATTATATAATTATTTTTTTCACAGGCAGATTCAAGGTTTCACAGCAGTGTTTCAAAATTAATGAGGTTAAAATTGCAAACACCTGCTTGGACTTTCTGACCCAGTGTAGCATGACTGCTTGAGAGAAGGGAGATAAAAAGAGTTCTTCTCTGGCTCCATGCTGGCATCTTTCCAGACCTCCTTTGTCTACCAGCAGGAGGATGAGGGAAAACAAAGCCAGGGAGTGGGATAAATTTTCTCATTATTGAGGCTGAGAAGATTGTATAATCTCAACAGACCAGGTGGTGCCTGGGGGAGCTGCTCTGCTATCACTGTGACTTTTGTGTCTCTTGCTGCCTCAGGCAACTGCCTACGTGTTCTGCCCCCTGCCTTGGCAGATATGCTCATAAAATTAATATGCCAGGCTTAGATATTTCACTGGGGAGCTGTGTCATGGGTAATGATGGTTTTGAGTTACAAGTATGAAAAACTGTATTATTTTAAGTGACTATTAAACTAAAAAATTGTTTATTTATAGACAATATACCAGTGACAGAGGATACTGCAGAAAGACAAGTGCTCATAGTTGCTGTTTCTCTCTTAAGGAGCACTAAGGCTCCCACTGCCATCCTGACAGGGAATCATGAGAGGTGTGCTGACTTCCCAGAGCTGGGGTGTTGCTGAGAGAGAGCCACTACTTGTCAAGACCACAGACTACTCTCAGTTGCTCCTCTTTCATATATATGGGCATGAATAACATTGCAAGCTGGAATCTGGGAAAGGTCAGGGAAAACTTCAAAGCCCTGGGAATGTAAGCATGAAGTATTGGTGCCCAAGTTATATTTTCTTTCATTTTACTGGTTAGAGAAAAAGGTGCTGCTAGAAATAGATGTATAATGCAAATAATCAACTACTGGCTTTGTGGTTGGTGTCTACACAAGGTTTTTGGGGTTTTCTCAATAGTTAGAGATAGTCCTGTTCTTAACTCTCTCCTCAGTGAAGTAATTCTGAAATATTTCATCTACATGCTAAAGAAAAAAAGATCTGAAAGAAATATAGATAAATATTGGTTCTGGGTCGAGATAATATGTGAAGGGGACTACTCAAGTGCTTTAATAGACAGATAAAACTGCATGTGGTTAATTCTGACTGGAAAATAACACATTCTTCTTATAATTTCATTATCTTAAAACTGCTGATAACAAGTCTGCATGGAACATGCTGCTGTGAATTAGTACAGAGGTTGTTCCTGTTTCATTATGAGGATTGAAGTTTTCAGCAAATGTCATGGCAATTAACATTTTGTGCAGTGCCATGAAGAAATGGCTGTTGGAAAAATCAACAGCTTTTCTATAAGTCAGCACCTTTTGCCTGTCTTTTTGAAACCACTGGTCACTCTGAAAGATTAAGTGACATCATTGCTGCAAGAATTATGTCTCAGTGTGGTGTTTGGCATGGGAATCTGGTCATTACAAAAATGAAACCACCAGCAGTTGTGATAGCAATCTTCACCACTGCATGTGGGTATGGTTCAGTCATCCATTTCCATATGGCAAATAGGTCTCCTTCAGGGCAAGTAATCTTTTAATAGTAATATTTTCTCTATTAATTTGCTCGAGAGATACTTGCTCTAAGACACTGTTTGTGCAGCAGCATGTACTGACTGGTGATTCCTTCTTGCTTTCCATCATGAATGTCTCTAGTCCCTCTCTGACAAAGCTGCAAAGACAGCCTCTTCATGAATGAAACCCCTGTATCTATTGTAAATGTTCCCACTGGCAAACACTGGAATGTGATGCTCTCTCAACAATATGGTCGTGTGAAGGAGGAAAATAGAGCTGCAATTCAATAAAAGCTCTACTCTCTGCATTTATAAGATTTATAATAGCCAACATTAGTAACACCAGAAAACCCAAAACTGGGTTTTATTCCGTATTAGATTCTTTTGGACTCAGTAAACAATTTTGCCAGAGAGATCCTGCCAACAACAAAGAGCCCCAGAACACATGACAGAGCTAGAAGAACCTCAGCCCATTCTGGAAGTGCATGCACCACTGATGTTGCCTACTGCTATCACAGTAATGTAACCATGCCAGTAAAATGAAGATTATTTTGACATCAACTAACACTTGAAAGGGAAGATCATCAAAGAACACACAGTTTCTGACCAGTATGCTTGCAATATTTAACAGATAGTATATTCTTTAGGTTGACCACAAAACTATGCAATGCTTTTCATCAAACCATAAAGCCCTCCAACCATGAGTCTCTTCTTGGAAGAGTAGCCTTCCTTATTGTAAAATATCCATTTCAACTTGGGGTACACAAAAATTTATTACCTATTTTACAACAACTCAGAACTACATCTGTGCTCTTACACAGGCCATGTCTGAAAATAAAATCTCAGCCTATTAATCTACACAGCTGGAATGAGAAGCATATGCTACATGATATGCAAATATGTGACTGGCTTAGCTTTTAACAGGAAGAACACACATCTGGTTTTGGAAAGAGCCCATGCTAATTCCTCTGTTCCACTAAAAGCAGTGACAGAACTGAGATATTCACTATTTCAAAGCAAAGGCCTTATTTAAAGCATTTCATAGTCTTAGCTTTCCTGATTCTTGAAGGAAATATATTTATTAGATGTCTCAGAGTCATCCCCTGTGTTTCCCTGGCCCTGTCTGGCTCAGGCAGTCAGGCACTGTGGGACAGCAGCAGCAGAGGTGAGCTGTGAAGCAAAACATCTCCCCAGGATGGCCAGTCCTTCAAAAGACTTATTGTCATCATCACTTTTTTGTCATAAGAAGGCAAATTGTGCAAATTGCACTTACAAACTTTCAGGGGACATTTAGGTTATACTCATATTGCAGAGCTCTCTCTGTACCCATCACTTTAATTTACAGATAAAAAATATTTAGTTTCTTTAAAACGTGTTTATTTAACATTTACTCACACTGCATAAAAATAAATGCAAAGGTCTCTCTTATATGTCACTGCATTTCATAGTGTGTATTGAGATATTTCACCCCATAATAGTAAACAGAAATATGGTATAAGCAGATTGTAGGCCTCTTATCCCCAAGGTTTCCTCATTCTTATTAGCACTCTGAGCTTGACTGCTGCTTCTTTTTGCACATCTGTACCCAGGCAACAGGTCATAAAGTTAGTTTCATGATATGTAAATATGCACTGTAATTTGGCAGCTGAAGTACATTTTGAAATTTAGCAAAACTGAAATGTGTACCTACCACAAGATTGCTGAATAGCCAGTACAAGTAGCTTAGAAAGAAGACAGTAAATAAGCACTGTGATTGGAAATGCTATGTGTTCTGCTGGAAGAAAATGTGACTGTGCCAATTACTTCAGGGTTACTGGACAGATTTCACTCCCTGGGTCAGATAATATCTTTGCAGAACAAGTGCAGTAGTAGATAAGTGACAGTAGAAGATGATGCTGAATTGTACTGAGACAAGTTTCGGGACTGAGCCAAATTTTGCTGTGTGCAGTAGCTCTGATTCTTAAGAATAGCCAGTACAATTACACACACAAGATAAGGTTACACACTGATGCAGTTCTTTTCAGAGCTGGGAAAAATATGATGCATAAAGGACAAATTTTCATAAAGTAAATTACTAAAAACAGCTACAATATGGGCAGCTTTGCTGTCATTATTTTATTGTAGCATAACTGAACTGCTGTTTTGATTCAAGTACACAGACAACTTTTTGGCTGGTTCTATTTTTGTTTTAAATTAAGATACTAGAGGCTCTTTTATTATTTGGTTTTGTTCAATATTTCATCCCCATTGTATTGCACATATATCAACTTACACGTCAGGATGTAACATAAACTTCAGAGATTTATTTTCTTACTCCTGGGCTTACAATCTTTAATTTATTTCTCACTGGCTCTCCTCTAATCACAGCTTGAAACTGAGTAAAATTGAAGAGAAGTTCTAGTGACAACCTGCTAAACACACAGAAGAACAATACACTAGAGGTGTTGGAGTTTATTTCTGATACCAAAGATTATGTCTAAAGTGGCTTCTGAAAATAACACTAACTGATTTAAAACTACTGTTCAGAATTATATTAATGGACAAAATTTACCAGCAAACCCTCTTGATGAATGCTATTGATGATAATGATATTACATTGGAACAAGCTAAGAGCTGGGGATGTTGTGTGAACTGTCAGAGCTCATTTTGCTAAGATGCTGCTAAAGTTTGCCTTGTAAAATTTTAGACACCTAACAAAGAACCGTAAATTAGAAGGCAATTGTCTCTAGGATTCTTTGAGACAGTGGTAACCAATATTTCTTTTCTGAATTATCTTCCAGAGGACTCAAAGCTTTTTGCTACTCTGCACAGGCAGTTAAAACCAGGGAGATGGAGCTCAAGACTTACAGCCTTTAGGTTCCAGACACTGTCCCACCTGAGCTAGACAATCCACCCAATTGTTTCACATAATTTCTGGTTCCTGTTCAGGGTCAATAACCTCACATGCAATCTGACTTAATCCCCAGTTTTACACATTCATTATATATGTTTTGGCACTTGGCAGACATATGAAATGTAGGGAGGCCTTTTCAGCTAAAAAAGTTTGCAAACTATATAGTACGCAGTATCTAATGTGAAGGATAGTTTTTCCCTGCATATTTTGAACAATTATTCTTTATATAAAAATTATTTTCTTTCCTCTCCGAATAATTTTCTTCTTCCTTCTACTACTACTATTACTACTACTATTACTACTATGATTATTATTACTATGATTACTATTATTATTATTATTATTATTATTATTATTATTATTATTATTATTATTTAAGAAATCCAAACTGTTGTGTTTCTGAAAGCTCCTAGCACTTTAATAGAGGTGTGGTACATGACTGATGGTAAAATAACTGTGCTACCATTTCTTCCTTCCTCATATAGGTATAGGGGCCAAACATTGCCACAAGTAAGGGAAATATGGTTTATTTAAAAATTACTGGATAGTTTCTTAATTTTAATCCAAAGACAGAAAAATGTTTTTCAAAAGCACTAAAGCCTCAATATCTCTTCCAGATTTTACTGTTACAGAGGGGCTAAATCAACTAAAATATGTTGATAGCTAATGTGGCTACATTGGTGCTTAGTGCCAAACTTGACAGACTAAATTAAGATGCAGTAATTTTCATGCCCTCTTATTTCTGCCACGGGACTTGGCTCAGTGCAACAAATCCTTGCCAAACATTACTAACTGCAGCTACAACTCTCATGTAACCTCTTATGAGGTAAAGTATAGTTCATTTCATCTGTGGTACTTGGCATTCCTGGGAATCCCCAGGAATAAGTGTGAAATAAGGACTTTCCTTCACCCAGAGCTCAATGGACAATGATTGTATTGAGAAGTTACAGCCATTTTTTGGGGTTGTTTTTTCCTATTGTCTGGGGAAGTTTGATTTAACATCAACCTTCGAGTGGAAAAGTGACTTTTCTGCCAGGAAAAATCTAAAAGGATCTCTCTTTGTTGAAGACTTCCCATTTTGTACAGAACAAATATCACTGAGACAGAAACAGAATCTCAGGTATAGAAGTGTGACCACTCTGCTCAAGGGTTACAAAAGACTCCTGGTAGTGCTTTCTCCATAGACAAGAAAAAGGGATTTTAAATGCGATATTTTTCAGGCCATCAGAGAATATAAATTAGAGTTTAAAACATTTTAAACAGAATAAAACTGAAGATGGAAAAGCAATCAAAAAAATATCCAGGCCTGATTCCAAAGAACTCACTGGCTTCCTAGGTCACAGAAAACTCAGTGCACCTCTCTCTGGTCCTGAGGGAGTTGCTCTTCCTCCACTCTGTCCAGTCTGCTCCTCACCTCCCCTCATGGCACTAGGATCTCCCCTTGGCCTTCACTTCTCCAGGCTGGACTAGCCCAGTCCATGTTGCCTCTCCATCAAGAAGTTGGATTCATTCTGGATAAAAATAAAAAATATCAAAGGAGTTCAAGAGAGAGTCTGAGAACTTTTGTCCATTAAATGGGTCTCTTGCTCTTAGATTATCTTTATAAGAGAGCTACTGATGCACAAGAGGGCAGTATGTCACAGGGAAATCTAGGACTGGAGTTACAGAGCACACTGCTGCTGTTTCTGGCATTAAAATTATTTGGGGCTGATATATCAACTCAGTTATTTTAAATCCAGTCATTGAGCCAATTTAATGAGCCCAAGGAACTAAACAAATTAACCATGTTTTCCTACAATTTTTCCAGACTTTACATCTTTATTGGCTATATAGGCTTTTAAAATTCCATTCCATAGTAATGCATGTAGGGAATTCTGCCAGGAGTGACAATATTCCAGTGCTGCTGCAAGCTGCAGCCAAAGTGTGATAATGGCAACGATTGCCTTGGCAGCAAGTGCTGGCTCTGATGATTCAAGGTCACCTCAGTCACAGCAGATGAACTTCCAAAAACTGGTGTTTTACCACCCTAAGGAATCTGGAATTGATTTTTTCCTCCTGTGTAATTTCATGAGATTTAAAGTTGATTTGATGAATATTCAGATAAAGTATTTTAACTTAGTTGAACTTGAGATAAATTTTCATTGTGCTTGGGATTCAATATGACAAATTAATTTAGATCTTACTGCACTTTTAAGCCTCTTGATACACCAAACTATGTAATTATCACCATCTTGTCTATTCAGTGTTCTGTTTTACATTTTGAGAACACCTCTGTGGTGTACTAGTGACATTATTAATATGTCTGTTTCTACAGTATATAAAAACTGGGACTGTTCACAAACATGTTTATGCTGCAGGTCTGGAGAGCAATATTTGAACTCAGTCATAATTCATTATATTAAAGACCATTGTGAACTTTTTAGCCATAGAGTAAATCATCCAAGTACATCAACATTCCTCATCATACCAGTAAGTGTCTTCTACTGAGGCCAGTGACTGGGACTGACCTCAACATAGAGGTGCATTAAAATCACAGTGAAAGAAAGCCTATGAAGAATCTTCTCAAAACATCTGGCTCACACCAATATTGTTATTCAAAAGGGATAAGTGTAAAACAAACAAATTGCCAGTGCCCTACATTAGAAAACATTTAAAGGAACCATTATTATGGAAGTATAGAACATTGACATGCTGGGGGTGGGGGGGGAAAGACAAAAAATTAGCTTATGAAATGTCACTAAATTGCTTTTAAAGTATCTTTCCCAGGATTCACTGTATGTGGAATATAATAATGCTCTTCATGTTGTGCAAGCTATTCATTATTTTGTACTCTTCTGTTCAAATGTTCCTTTAGCAAAAGAATATTGTGCCCAGACTCTCAGCAGAGAGAAGGGCAATGAGGAGGCGGAATGAAAAGTGAAGTTTAAATTTATTCTCCTGTGTCTTAGGTGTTTGGGTCTCTAATCTCTTTTTCAAAAACAGACTGTAGGCAGTGCAGCCACGAGACATCCTCAGCAGCCTTGGTACACTGGAGGAACATTAATTTGAAAAGGCGTTTGGAAACTTATTTGAAGATATGTTCTTCAGTAAGAACAATCATTGAAATTGCAATCTTCCCTTCCATACAATCCTTTCCAGAGGATAAATTCTCCACACTGATAAAGTAATTTGATAGATGCAGTCACTCAAGTGAATATTGTTGATTTCATATCAAGTAGCTTGCAAAATAGCAAGAATAAACCATCCAGCAAATAGATATGCTTAAAATGAGAACTGTCTTGCATTCTTAGGTATCATGAAGCTGAAAAGCTATTCTCTTAAATTTCCTACTTTATTCCCTGAGGCTGGTAAATTTTTAAACTAGGCTGAAAAACCATTTAAGCTATATGAAAGGAATCAGTCCCTGAATGCTCAGAAATATAAATCAGCCTGTTCATTCAAAAACATGTTCAGACTTGATACTGTGAATTATTTTTTTATGGATATTCCTTTGCCCAACAGGTAATTAGAACCCTTACTCTAATCACATTACCTACAATACAGTACAAAACTGTCTTCTTTGTATCACATTTCCAGTATAAAAACCTCTTGATAGTCTCCACTTGGGACAGGGTGAGTAATTTGAATTTTTTCAGTGCTTCATTTCTTTGTCTTCAAAGAAACCGCTTTGAATTCAGTCGTAGATTTATTTCTGGTGTGTGAGACTGTAAATATTTCTGACAAATCTGAAAACATGATCACTTCTAAGTTTTCAAGATCTACCCTCAAGCTGAGAGAAAATCCAATCAAGACCCACATCTAAGATTTTCTTCCATTTCAGTAATGTGCCTTAAACCTGGATGCAAATTTAGCAGCATTTATCTCAGCTCCACCTACTCCAATTTGTAATAGAGACAAAACTATGATGTCCTATCCTGTGCTTATTGTTCAAAATATTCAGTACAAAATGTTGTCTTTCACATATTTGTAGTAAAACCTTGAAATAGCTGTAAATATAACTGTAAATGTCAGTCAGCTAGGTGGCATGAAAATAAAAGCTGAACACATATTTCTAAAGTATTGATTCCTATTCTTGCTGGTGGAATTTTCTTCTTTTTGCACACATATAATATAAATACCTATTATTAGATAACTAAAACATCTCACTTTTAATCTTTTAAAAAATGCATTGAAACACCTATGATTTTTTATTGGGTAAGTATTATTAGAAAATACATGCTTTAAAAGCATTTTTTTTATTGTAGGACTAAAATCTTTTACATATTCCCTATTTCTTTCCCCAAAAGGAGAAGTTCCTGGTGAGCATGACTAAAGTTATGGATGGGGCAGTACCAATAGGAAGGTTCGGGAGAGTTCACTTACACTCAGCCTACATCTATTTGCAAAGAAATACAATGCTGTTGGCTGTTTGCACTGTAATGTTGTCAGGGTCTGTATATGCAGAATTGACAAACAGAAAATGCCTCAACCAAAAGCAGTTCACAAACACAAGCTTTAACAAAAACTTTCCTCAGTCTGTGGAACCACTTCAACAGTCATTCCCTTGATAACCAGCAGTCCATGAAAAGGGCACGATTCATGGATTTCTCAGTAATGCTGCAGCAATGGAAATCTCTGCTCTGGACACCATTCTTCTGTCAAAGAATATGTGAAGAGTCCTTTTGCAACTTCTCAAACAATCTCATTGATGCAAAGTTTGCATTCTTAGAAGAGCAACCTTCCCTTTGCAATTGGTGCAGTTGGTAGTGATGTTCTTTTGACATTGTTTTTTGGGGTTTTTTAAGATGGTTTCTATTTTTAAGGTGCTTTGTGTAACATGTTTCCCTGTCAATGATATTTTGAAATCCTAACCCATTGCACAGATTCTTTCTATTTGATATTTTGTGCCTATACTGATTTAATGCAGGGTTACAGAAAGCTGAGCAACTCCTATAGTTTCTCCCACAACCTCTTACACTTGTTCAGTTCACAGCTCTCTAAGTGAAGCTGAAAAACAAGCTTGGTGTGAGACAAAAGACAGTCAACTGTGACAATGAAAAAGAAAAATCAGATGTTTTGTTGAAGGTCATTATGTTATAACCACTATATAAAAGATTAGTGCAGTTTATAAGCATTAGTACTCATTTCCACAAATATCCATTATTGTGTTTTACAAAAACCATTGACTTGCCAAGAAAGGTTTTGTAATGTGTCAATTTGCAAAGAATTCTGTCCAGCTCCTAGTGTATATTCTGTTATCCACATTGCCCTGCACAGGGGAGAGGAATAATTGCCTTTCTAATTTAGTCTCCTAACCATGTGAGTAGCATAGGATATGCTTAGGTTAAAAAGCATTTTGGTGATGTCCATGGAATGCCCAAGTAAACCTGAGTCCTACAGTCAGAAAGGTCCAGTGAATAACCTGGTGATAACTGCTGTTCACACACCCTGCTCCCAAGACCAGGAAAATTCTCCAGTGTAGAAACCTGGATTTATTGGGTCAGATGCCCTGACACTGGAATGGAACTGAACAAAACCACACACCTTTATTCATTACATATATTCATCATATATTCACTGTATAAGCACAGACAAATACTTTGTCATTGGAACATATTACAGAGCACAATAATTTGTTCCTAAAAAAACAAACAAAGAAAAAAACCAAAAACAAACAAAGAAAAAAATAAAGTGAATGAAAGTTGATTAAATGGATGGAATTTGAATGAACTGAATGAACAAAAAATGTGTTTAAGGAAGAAGACTATAATTCTTGTATGCTTGTTTTACCTTTTTATTATATACATATTTTAATTTTATTGTATTATTTTTATGCTTTAAAAGATGCACTACTGTGTTCTAAATTAAAAAAAAAAATTAAATGTTCTGAATGCTGTGTTGTAGAAAACAAAAGGAAAAACTGGGCAGAGGATGGCTCATGAATTTCAAAAATAGCTCATGAATTTGCAAATGTGCCTGCTTAGAGCAGATAGCAGGAACACCTCCTCAGACATCATGCTCTATAATGCACTTCGACATGGTTACTGGAGAGGTGGTAAATGAACTGCAGTCCTTGTCCCCTATGTTTAATCAAAAGCCAACAATCAAAATAGTGCCAGGCTTAATTCACACACATTAAAAAAAAAAAAAACAAAAACATGGAAGATATTATTGTAAGGGTATCAAGTCTCTAAAAGGATGCCATGAACCTTTCTAGGACAGCAGCCTTTGCATAGCAAATCCAGAGGCTGAAAACCAATTTAAGAAAATAGAAAGCATCTATCCTTTGCACCAGCTGGGCTGCGGTGTGGTGACACAAGAAATTTAAAATCTGAACAGCTATTAGCAGGATGTCAAAACAGACTTTATTGCAGAATCTTCAGGGCTTATGACTGTATTTTAAAATAAAAACTACAGTTAGAAGTTGACTCGTTCTCCATACAGAAAAAAATTAATAGCCTTATTCAGCTAGCCTTTTGCTTTACTCATTATATTTGGATTAAGTATTAAAATACAGAGTTTCTGAACTATAGTTCCAAAACAGAATAGAGAAATCTCAAATGTGTCTCCACATGCTTCAGTGAGAGGCAATATCTACCTATCTTTTTATAATACTGGAATTTTAAGGTCACCACTTTTTTCCCCTGAGCTCTAATTTTTGTAAAGCACACATTATTTTAAAGTAGGTTAACCAGACTGCAAACTAAGAAATTCAGTGTTTTCAGAATAGCAAAACAAAAACATACAAAAGTAAATTGAAAAGAATTAGAAAATTTCTGATTTTTTTTTTAACTGGCCACTTTGAGAACTTCTAAAAGAAAAATTAAAATGATAAATAATATTTCTAATACTTATTGCCACAGACCCAGTCTTAGTTGGTCCTCTAATGGATAACACAATAACAGGATAGAATAATATAGATGTTAGATTGTAAATTTGAATGCTTTTTTAGTTTTTACAAGCTGATCACATGAGTGTCACGAGAGCTGCACACATGTACAAGTGTTTTTTACAATTCAGCTGTGCTGTCCAGGTCTGACAACACCAATTTTCCTTACAGCATCTAATAGAAATCTATTATTTTTTAAAAAGATTTGTCATCAATTATTGAAATAATGATACTGGTTTCAAAATATTTGATATACCTCTAGAAATTCCAGTTGCTAGAGGCCTGTGATTATGAAATGCTTTTGTCCTTCTTGAGAAGCATGCCCTTCACAACATCCATGGTTGAAGGAAAGCTTGTACACATGGCTTCATTGTATACTGGCAGCTCAACACCAGTCTGAAAAGAAATAATCCTGGAATGGTTTGGGTTGGAAGGGCCCTGTGCTGTCCAGCCTGGTCTTGAACACTTCAACACATGGAGAGTCAACAACCTCTCTGGGCAATGTGTGCCAGCATTTCACTGCCCTTATAAAAAGGAATTTCTTCCTTATCCCCAGTCTAAACCTACTCTGCTCATCTAAAGGCCAGCTCCCCTTGTCCTGTCACTCCATACCCTTCCCTCTCCTTCTCATAGCCCCTTTCAGGTGCTGGAAGGCTCTGTAAAGTCTCCCCAGAACCTTCTCTTCTCCAGCTGGCACAGCCCCAGTTCTAGCCTGTCTTCACAAGGAGAGGTGCTCCAGCCTTGAGATCAACTTGGTGGCCCTTCCCTGGACTTGTTCCAGCAGGTCAATGTCTTTCTTGGAGACATTTTTTTGTTGCAGGTGCTGAGCAGAGGGGCAGGATCCCCTCCCTGGCCCTGCTGGCCACACTGCTCTGGGTGCAGCCCAGGATGCTGTTGGCTTTCTGGGCTGGGAGCACACATTGCCAAATCTCCTTGAGATTTTCATCCAAAACCAGCCCCAAAGAAAAAAGAATCAACTAAATTACTTTTTTGCTACTAAACTTTTCAGAAACCACATATTACTGCAAGAAACATTTGCTTGCAGATCTGTGGGTGTTTCATGCTTTTAATAATGCACATTTACTATTTGGCATTTAGTTGCACGTAAGGAAGCAATGAAGTCGTAATTTTTTATTTTGTTTTTAATGTACTGTTTAGGCTGTCAGTCCCTACTTTGTATGTGATCCATCATCCAAACACTATTCTGAACAGTGAATGATGAGATTGGCTACAATTTCTCTGTGGTGTTTATCCCTGAATATAGTTCAAGTTCTTCTCAAATAGCATTGTTTTTCAGAGTACTTACTAGGGTGTGAAACATTATTTCCCACTTTATTGGTAGACTAAAAAAACCCCTACATTATTACTTTTAGGTTCATGAATTGGAAAATTTATGAGATCTCAGTTTTTGAGCAGCATAACATTTTCTAACACCCATTGTGGTTGAAGCACAGCTGTATCACTGTGTACTTGGAAAAGTGCACCTTGAAGCATTAGAAAGAAATGCATTGGACGAAACAGGGACAGAATCACACTCACATCAGATGAAATAATAGGGACAGAAACCCATTCCCCAAGGAAATTGTTACCTGCCTGAGCCCTGCAGTCATCTTTTCTCATTCTTCAGCCAATATATCTAAAAGGGCAAAAAGATGGATGAAAATTCCACAGAATTACATCTACAATACTATCATGCCTGGAACTGAGCCAGAGATCTGTGAAGAAAAGTTAGTGATGTGACTGCAAATACTGAATCATAACCCTAAGAAAGTTAGTTACAAATTGATAGTACATAAACAGACTGGTTCTTTCTAACTATCAAAAGATTGATTTTGCAAATTTAGTGTCTATGTACATATATAGATATGCACATGTCCATATTATCTGCATATTTATATCAAACTTGCATACTTACAAAAGCATCTCAAAAATACAAACCTAACAGGTTTTAACAAAATTACCATTTCTTTACTGATATAAGCATCTTTCATCTCTTGCAACATCTGTGACAAAGAATATCACATCCAATAAAAATTGCAATGGGAATTTGATCAGAGACAATGTGACTACATATTATGATTAAGCCTGCTGAAGATGAGAGTCTCACTTTTACAAAATGCACAATGGGATCCCAAAAAACCAAATATGGTCAGAATCTAGCTTGAATCTCCTGCCTAAATGCTACCTACATGTCTCACCATTAATATCCAAGACTACAGTGAAATTATTTAAGTATTTGAATGGGAAAAGCCTAAAGGAAATAGAGAGCAAGTGAGAAAACTTGTCACATTTTTTTGCCTAACCTTTGGCCTCTATCTTGAAGGGATGTATTCTTTCATTTCTGTCAGAATTTGCTTCTTGGTCTATACTATTTCATTTGCAATTTTATATAGGAAAGTGTAGAGCTCTCTTCTGCTTCTGCATAGCCAGCTAGGAGGACAAAGTTGTTAGCCAGGATATCTTAAGCCAAACTCTCCCCTCATGTACATTAGTGCAAACACATCACTCACCAAAGATAACATGGAAGTGGTTTTAATCACAAAGTTAATTAAAATGTGTGGGCACAGTCCTATAAATCCAAAGGTGATTTATGCCCTCGGATTTAAATTACCACCTTCCCCAAAAAAGCAGGATCTGCTTTATGAAAACAGCAGGTTGCCAATGACAAGTAAAAATCCAGAGTCCCTGAACTCAGTAAGTATTATGTGACAAAATCACCCATCATCAGCCACAGAGCTGTACCAGGCAGAAATGTAACCCCTTAAGCATATTTCTGAAAATAGCTTTAAAGTGTTATCCTGTTAAATTTGAACACCATTGGTAGATAGGACAGTTTTTTTACTCTTGATTCTTTGACACATTCTAACTGAAAGAGGAAAAATAGATTTCAGCAAAAGTACCCACTGTTCCAATCACTTGCAAAACAGTAGGAGTCATTTTAATGGAAGTGATTTAAAGCAGACCTTTACTAAGCATGACCTTCTACTTAAAACTGAAAAATATAATGAAGTAATTTTTATGTTAAAATATAACTGAGGAAAATGCAGAATATAAGAGCATAGAGTTCAAATATTTAAACTTAAGAATAATTCTTTAATGCACTATCTTACCAGGCAATTAATTTCATTTCACTCAGAAACTGAAGGGAAACCAATCACAGCCACCAAGTCACTCATTTCTCAACACTTTTGTTTTTGTAAAATGAATCTAATCTCAATTTTGGCATTCACTAACTCCCCTTACTTTCATTCACTGGAGTTAAAAATATAGTGCATTGGGTATCAAGTAAGAACCACATGTTTCATTGCAGGATTAATCTGTTTTAAACAGATATATAACTAGAGATATATATTTAACCATCAACTAGTTTTAAAACTGGATATTAAACAATGTAGGAAACTAATGCACAAGATGCAAATTAGTGGCTGTAAGACTTAGTGAAAATAACCAACAATGACTTGTTAAAATTATATTTGTGATTTAAGCCATCTGAAGTATATTAAAAATGAAGAAATAATGCTAGTATTGTTTGGAATTTTGTATATTTTCTTAATTTTGAATTTAAAAAAATTAAATTTTGGTCAATTTACTTTAAAAACTGACTAAGGCTCATTATACCACATCAGAGGTTCAGAAGGAAGTTAGTTTCTTTGGCTAAGGAGCAGATACATAAGAAGCAACAGCAGTAGAAGTTTTGCCTACCTGCCATGTACTTTAGCTCCTGAAGGCCTGTCAATGCTACCAGGATCTTCACTTTATCTGTTAGCTGAGATTTATTTAAAGGATAAAACATAGCAGGAGTGGGACATCTTGAGATGTTCCTTACCACCACTGGCTTCTGAAAAAATTAACATCAGAAAAGCTTGTAGATCAAAATCTCTAGCCCACTACTTTTGAGCCACTAGGCAACATCAGTCACTGACAGGCACACATTGCATGTGAAACATCTAATTCAAACATGAGTTCTACAACTGTCTCATGTATTCAGCAGCATAAATGGTAAGGCAGAGGTATTTAATACAAATGTATAAGCTTTACTCTTATATTTTTCTTCTGCTCTTGGTGTTTGGAGATACAATCCAAAATACTAAATGTTCTATATGTAGTGAACAAAAAAGCAGCCCAGCAATTCCTTTCTGAGAATTTTTACACTTTTTTACATTAAAAAAAAACCTTTACAGAAGTTTTTAAATTCATGCTCACTATTATGTGTGAACAAGATAAGGAAAGTATTGAAAAATAACATATTAATGCTCCTAAACATGGAGTCACATCCATATTTTGTACTGTTACAACTTAGCTGTTCAGTTACAGTCACAAAGATCTTGACAAGTCAGTTTTTATTAAAGGCAACTGTGCACTTCAGACCCTGCTTACAATGTTCAGTGACATAGTCCAAGACTATTCAGAAGTGTGACAAGCCAATCAATTTTACTTTTTTTCCCTCATCCTTGATCTTCATACTTTTCATTCCTCCTAATTTCCAAGGAGCCTTAGAGAGAGATGTATTTCAGAGGAGCTTCAATAGATTTTTCTACTGCACCATGTACTGAAATGACACTTTACAGCAGTCCTCAAGGAAAGGTCACTTACAATCTAATTTAATTCATGATGTAATGAGTTCATTTGGGGAGCCAGTACAAGGATAATGATGATGTGAAATCCAGTTTGATTGAGTCTATTTAAGTGAACAGTTAATAGCAGAGAGATCAGAAGTCATGGAACCATTAATGATATGGATGAAAAGGATATTGAGGTTATCTGCCCCAAGAGAAAATAAATCATAGCTCCACCATTTCTGTTTTCAGAAATGAATGCCCATTCAACTGTATTTGCACCACTAAGGAATATTTTCTATTGTCTAACTTAAATCTGCTTCCCTGAATTGTAATACCACTGCTTCTAAAGCTATCTATTATGAAACACTTTATTGCTTTTGTTCCTCATGTTGTCTTTTCCTATATATGAACGTCATCATGAAGCCTCTGATTCTCTTTGCTACAATAAATGACTTGAATACATTCAGACTTTCCCCATTGCTTACATTTTACAGATAATTTTTCTTGCCCTGCAGTTCCAGGCTACTCTTTACTCATGTCAGACCTCTCTTTGTGGAAGAGAGAATGAGTGCACAAGCAATACTGAATTTTTTTACTTTTACATAACAAAAGTAGCAAAAAGGTTTTGTGATTTTGTGAACAGTAAGTTTTTTGGAGTTTTTTTTACCTGGAAAACTAAAGAATTGAAATGAAAAACACCAAACCATAGGAACTTTACAGTCTGTTTTGTAGTGAAAGAAAAATTATGAAGAGTATGCTGGGGATTGAAGGCTGTATCAAGCAAAAGGCTTGGTAATAAGGAGATAATAAAGAGATGGTAATAAGGATAATAGCAGCATAGTCCAGCACTGACAGTTGAATGTTGCATACACTTGGGTGAAAGGAACTGTCCTAGAAAAACTGAATTATTGCTCAGGTAAGATATCAGAAAAAATAACACGCTAAACAGGTTTAAAAATTGCCAACAGAAGTACTTTGAGAGAACATTGCATCTATTTGAAAGAGTTACTTTCTGCAGGAAAAAAAAAATTGTTTACATGTCAGTAAAACTCCAGATAGTTTTAATTTCATATTTCTTGGCATGGTAAGGCTTATGGTGTTTTCTAGCCATATATTATTCTTCTGGTCAAATATATGAGGCAGCTTTTTAAAACAAATCTCACATTGGCTTAATTAAAAACTGAACTTTCACTGAAAGCTCCTAAAAAAATATTTGATGCAGACAACATGGCTGTTTGGATGAGTGTTAGAAAGATGTTATTTTGAAGAATTTATGTGCTTACCAGATCTTGAGCAAAATTCCCTGTACAGTGTCCCAGGTCCTTCCATATGAATACAATAAAACAGCAAAAGCTGAACAGCTTCATCAGCCTTTTGTTTTTTGGGTTAACCAAACAACCTGACTCAGCATGAAGGCTTCTTTGAAAAAAGACAAGTTATTGCAGCAAGATTCCCACCTCTTCTTGTACATTTACCAAGCTGCTGTGTTTCCAATTTGCTGGAATAATCTCTCCCAACCACACAGCACCAGCCAGCATTTGGCATCTAGTAACAGACCAAACCACAGAGGCTTCTTGCTGCTCAGCCTTGGATTCTCCTCCCCATCCCACCAAGTGTGTCAGGGAAGGGGAAGTGAGCAAGGAGCTGCATGATATTTATCTGCCAGCTGTGGTTAAACCATGACAGCATTTTATTTCTACATTATTTCTGGAAACTGAATTATTAAAAAGAATCTAAAATTCAAAGTTTCAAAATTAAGGTGAGTCTTTTGGGAGGGAAGTGGTCTTTTTTTTTTATTATTTCTTCTTGTTGTTGTTCGAGGGTTTTTTTGTTTTTCTTTTTGTCCAGGCATAATTAACACCCTTTTGTGTGCCTTTGTTTAGTGTGTTTCTATAGAAACATTCATAAATACATATTTCTAAAGTCAGAGAAAGTATCAGTGCAATGACTTGAACACACTTCACACAGCAGCTTGGATTGGCTTCTTGGTTGAAGGTCAGAGCTACCATCTCCTTAAACTTCATTCTGCATTCCTGATCAATCTGTCAGAACTCCTGCATGTGCCCTTCAGTGCTGAACAGAAGCTGAGTTTAACAGAGAGCCTGTTATCAGTAGCAGTATGACTGTAGCAAGGTGAGAAGGCACATTATTTGTGAAGGATGTTTAAGGAAAAAGAGTGAATTATCTCCAACACAGTCTGACCAGCTATCTCAGTTTAAAGAGCAATTAATAAAACATTGTAGTTCAGAAACACATCTGAAATACAAGATTAAATTCTGATGGAAAAATATCTTTGTTTTTTTTTCTACTTTTTTTTTTTTTATTGGTAATGCATTAACTGTACAATAATACTTCCTCTATTGTATGTAAAGACTACGACAATTTATCTTAATGTATTTAAGTTTATCATATTGGGCAGGGGAGTCTCAATCTCTCTGCTTTGTCAACACTGAAGAAAAATGTGCTGTGCCACTTACCCATTTGCTCTTTTCCTTGAGCATCTCAAAAGGGCATCAAAATAAGTGTCTCTGCCATCCTGTGTGGCCAGGTTCTGTTTTTTTCAAAGGGAAACAAAGGCAAAAGCAAAAGAGGAGAAGGACCATTTGTTACCTAACTCAAGGATTATATCCAGGCTGAAGTTCCACTCCAAAAACTGAAATCTCAAATCCAGAGATGTCCAAGGGCATCCTTGACCGCAAGTGAATTTTAAATATCAGACTAAGAACACTTACAGCAATAATAAATTTTACTATGGTATCTGTGCTGTATTTGTAGTTTGCAACATTTAAGAGGCCAGATTAATAAATTGAAGGTTATTTTCTATATCATTGAATGAACTTGCAACACTATGTAAACGACCATCACAAAATTCCATGTACTTGAAGGACTTTCATAGTCTTTCAAGGCACACATAGTGTTAAATGCACCACATTTGTCTTAATTACTGACATACAGAGAAGATTAACATATGCTTAATACACAGAGAAGAGCAGCAACAAAACCAATCAATTAAGCACACAGTGCAATAAGTAAAAAAATCCTAGAATTTCTCTCTAAATGAGCGTGACTGCATACAAAGACACTGTGTATTTGCATGTCTTGTTTTAGACATATCATATGAAATCTTTGAAACCTTTCCTTTCCAGCATGCTGTTTACTGTACATCCTATTCAGAAGTGCCTTAATATATTGTGCTGCAACTTGTAAAAATCTCAGAGTTGAAGCTGGGGCACAGAAATTGCGGAGGGAGTTTATGACTATACAAACAATCCTTACCTATCATCTCCTCCTAGAAGGCCCCTGCCCTGTGCTCTCTAGGGATTCCAGCCAACCCTTCTCTTCAATTTAAAAAATAAAAGGCCTTGTTACTACCATTCCCAAAGCATTTCCATCATTGTTTTACATTGACTTAGTAAGAAAAATCCTGAAGCTATTTTATTTGGAGAGATTTCTAGGTTCCCCTGACACAAGTATCTGCATTTGCAGTCTGACTTGGAGAATCACTGACTGTCTGGGAAAATGCTACTCTGTTGATTCACAATCCTTGGAATGTCAAAGGTAGGACAGATTTTAATACAAGTTCTAGTAAGAGAGGAATTAATATTTACCAATATAAAGAGTTTGATTAGAACTTGATAACATTAAATTGGCTTGACAGGTCATTGCAGCTCACAGCATAAGCTGTCAGTCACTAAATTCATGATGATGTAATTCAGATAAAAACTATGCCATATAATAATAAAATTGAGACTCACAAGTTGTGTTATTTTAGTAGTAATATTAAAAAAAATAAAAAATCTCAGAACTGAAAAAATTCCAGAAGTGAAGACAGCAGATACCAGAAGCTTTCATTTAACCCCACTACAGGACCAGGAATCTTTGCAGAGCCGGTGAAATATTAAGCTGCCAACACTACAAAGATCTTTCATGTGAAAGGAATGACCAAGTAACAGCTTCTTGCACTTTCTGACCATTTAGAAGGAAAATTAGGACATGTGTTTGCATATCATTTGGGTTAAACTAATCTCTATTACAGTAGCTTTTGATTAGGAATGGAGAAGTTGCTTTGGGCATTACACTTGAAAATGGTTTTGAGTTAAAGTCATTATGAGCCTATCTGAAAATGAAGTTACCTATGCTGGTAATTAGAGACAGCTAAACTGGTGTTTAAAAACAAAGATTCCCTGCTTTTCTGTTCATAACTTCTCTTAAATTCTGTAAGACCATGCATTCTACATGAATACATTGATCATTCCCTCCATGAAAGCCACAAATAACATATTGTTCCCCATCTAGATTCAAGGTGGCCCAGTCTATCCTCATTTCTTTAGCATGACTGGTGCCCCCAGTGTTCACCACATGACTCCCCTATGGGTCACACCCATCAATAGTGGTAAGTCTTGTTTTTATGAGTACTCTCATCTTATTTATACCATGTTGTGCTTCTGTAAAATTCCCTTCAACTGAGAATTACAATGCTCGACTTCTGAATTCCAAATAAAGGGACAGAAAACACTGTGAAGCATGTTTTAATTTCATTCTGCTGAGATGAGAAAACTGCACAAGTTTGGCTACCTGAAATACTTTTTGCAGTATGAATTCCTACAGCAAATACCATTGTAGAATATGAGTGTTTCTGATGCTTTATTATGATGTATCTTCTTTCCTTGAATTGCTTTCCCCGTGATTTTAGGAGGGAGGGTTTGTGTGTTTCAAAAGGGCAGTTTAATGGAAGCTTACACTGACTAAGCACAGTGTGTCTCTGACACAGAGATACTTTTGTCCTTAGACTAAATCAGAGAATGGCAGAGAGCTGTTTGAACACAAAGCAACAGACATTTTTTCCTCACAGCTGCTGAACCCTGTGACAAGAGGCATACATACACAGCATTCCCCAAAATACCTCAACCTGGGTTCTTTCACTGATACAAAGGCAGTCAGCCTGGAAACTCTCAGCTCTTGCAGTGCAAAATCCAAGCAGAGCAGCAATGAGATTTTATTGCTGCTTTTTCTCATCTTTCCATTGGTGCCTCTCTTTCTCCAGAAACGTTTTGCAACAACAGATTGATCTTTGCAAACAGCATATACTGCATGCCATGCAAGATACTATATTGCTAGAGCAGGAAATAAAAAATGTCATGAGTGTGTTGGTTTTGGCTGGGGTAGAGCTGATTTCCTTGACAATGGTTAGCATAGGGCTGTGGTTTGGATTTGTGCTAAACACAGGGTGGATAATATAGAGATTTTTTGTTTTATTGCTGAGCAGGGCTTACACAGAGCCACAGCCTTTTCTGCTCCTCATCCTGCCAGGCTGGTGAGGAATCTGAGAGTGTATGGGAGGCTGGGAGGAAACACAGCTGGAACAGGTGACCCCAACTGACCACAGGGACATTCCAGACCATGTGGTGTCACACTCAGCATATGAAGCCAGGGGAAGGAGGAGGAGATGGGCACACTCAGAGTGATAGTGTAATAATTCCTTGTCTTATTTTGCTTGTGTGTGTGGTTTTTGCTTCATCTATTAAACTGCCTCTATCTCAACCCACAGTTTTCTAACTTTCATTCTTCAGATTCTCTCCCAATCTCACTGGAGGAGGATTGAGTGGCTGCATAGTGCTTGGTTGCTAAGAGGGGTTAAAGCAAGACAGAGAGAAGCATACTTTTGTATCTGATTTTTTTAACAAATCAAGAAACTAGAAGTATTTCCATTAGAATCCTGGAATTTTCTGTTAGGACTGGAGAATTTTGGGTTTATGTTCTCAGATCTCAACTCTACTCTGCTCCATTAACTTACTGTAAACTACTTACTTCCAGGGCTCATTTTATACCTATATGAAAGAAATTTGATATTTCTCTTTGAATTCTTGTAGGGTGAAACCCCCTACATTTAAGATTAATGTATTGTATTATTTATTACAGCTTCATCACAGGCTTTGGAGAAAAAGCCTTCAGCAAGAACAAGGAAGAAACACCTCTGATCTAGCACTCTGAACTTTTGACTGCAGAATCTTATCCTACACTTTTTCAGACACGCTGAAGCACCTTCACTACAAATTTGCCCTTGTGATGTGAAGCATCCTCATTCCATGTGCAGTACATGCCTACATCTTCATCTACAAACAGCAACAATCTGCAGTTAATAAATAATGCAAGAGGAGCTATTTAAACCCCAAAGAGCAAACACTAAAGATTGTACTTCATGTTTGCCTTAAAAATCCTGATAGCTCAGCTGTGCAGCCACCCCTTACAATGAGACACTTTCAAGTGAGAATATGACCAAAACACAACAATGAATATTGAAGAATATACAAAAGTGGGAACTAGGAAGGATAGCTGGGGTATTGAAGGAAGCCATCAATAGCCTTGCACATGTACTGTGCTAGACAGAGGAACAGATTCTATGAAGCCTACCCAGTGAATGAATACAAACACACAGCCTCTTTCTTCCCACCTCCCTTTCAGAACCATTGCAGAGATTGCCATCTAGAATAGACATGGAGAAAAAAAAAAAAAAAAAAAAAAAAGGATTTTAATCTAACATCTTCTAAATTGAGGTGATTAGCAAGTAGCTAACCATTAATGACATTTTTTGACAAGAATGGATGCCAAAAGTTATGAAACCTTGCCTGGTAGATAAATGGTACCTTTCTCAGCCATCTGTCTTACAAATGATCCTATATGTACAGCTATTATTTCACTCAGACACTGGCAGCTCTGCAATTGTTCATGGCCTCAGTGAAGAATAATAGCTGTCATGCAGTTTCATTGCTCTGACTTTTAACAGACCTGTTTTCAGCTTGTCTCAAATGCTGCACAACTGCACATGGGGAAGTGCCAGAAAAGAACAGGTAAGATAAAATAGCAAGGGCACTCACATTTCTCTCTATGTAAGTTTAAAACGCATCAGAACTGTCCTGAAGAAATTTTGCTAGAACATGCTGCTAAAATTGCCAATGGTTCCTTAAGCATTTGTAGAAAACACTAAGCAGTCTGCTGCTTTTGGCTGGTATAATTTTCTCCATAGTAGCAAGTAAGGGGTTGTGGTTTAAATCTGTGCTGGAAACAGTGCTGATAATTGAGGATATTTTAGTTATTGCTGAGCAGGCCTTGCACACTGTCAAGGCCTTTTCTGCTTCTTGTAACCACCCTCAAAGGGGTTGAGGGTAAACAATGAACTGGGAAGGGACACAAGTAGGACACCTGATCCCAGCTGGCCAGAGAGATAATCCTATACCATCACACAGCTCTGTGCTCAGCATATAAAGCTGGGGGAAGAAGGAAGTGGGGGAAGACACACCCTGGGAGTGATGGCAGTGTCTTCCCAAGTAATGGGTACACTTCTCCTCTTCCCTGGGACTCTCTCAGAAGTTACCTCATCACCTCCTCTGACTTGCTTACCTGGTGATGCAGAAGTCTCCAATCTGTCCCTCATCTTGCACACCCTCTCCTCAGGTTCAGGCACTGTTGACTGGCAGCATGAACAATGCTTACACTTCCTTATTCCTAAAAAGTAATAGTGTGATGCTTTTGACTAGTCTCTTACAATCCCCAAATGAATGCAGCAATCTACTGTTAAATCAGCCTTCTCTTTTATGTTTCCTTACTCTGTTCTCTCACAGAAACAAACAAATGTTTCCAAATGCTATTTTTCATAAAACCAGTGAAAGTTTTGGAAAGGATTCTCATTAAAATCTTAATACTTCTGACAAGTAAAGGCGTTTTCTGCAGAAGTCCTAGCTCCAGGATCATGTCAAAGCAAAGAAAGCTTTCCTATATCTATTCATTCTGAAATAGGAAAAAACCCTACTGGTTTGGCTGCAAACCAGTATGATGACTATTGTTAGTTGCACATGTTGAAGAATTCCTTTTCAATATAGTATGAAACACTATCAATGTTTTTTCATTTATTTTTTTTCTCTTCTCTCCAGGAAAAAAAAATACTTAACACAGATGAAAACTGTTCCCCCCTCTTTAGCAGGAACAGAATTTCAACGTGATACAGGCTTCAAGTCCTCTGCATAAGTTATCACCCTTTTAGCTACCAGAGACCTCTGAAACTCTTTAAAATATCAATTAGTATTTTGTTAGGTATCTATTTTCTACACTTCTTAGCCACCTAACTTTAATTAACAAGGTTATTCTATCCTGGATACTTGGCCTGGACACTGAAGATCTAGCATAATACTATGCCTCCATGTAACAGAACTTTTCACTCAGTTTACTTTTGTTCAGTCATTTTAAAAATAAATAGTGAAATAATTTTGGGCCTGTAATCCCATGTCAACTAGCCACCATCACTAAAAATGTTGCCATAATTCAGACTGCATGAGGTGACAGCAGAAAAAAAAGATAGTAACAGCTCAAATAGAAAAAGTATAAATAAAACAGACATTAAATATTATTCAGTGCTTCCAGATGATGCACAAAATAGGCTGTAATGATGTGCTACAAAGGAGAAGTTGGTGCTTTGGAATTATTAGGGAAGTTACTGATTATATAAATCATGCCATTACCCCAGTGGTAATGGCATTACCCCAGTGGTAACTGACCACTTCCATGGGAAAACTTCGAAATAAGAGAAAGCCATTTTTACTCTGAGACATTGCAACCCTTTATGGGTACTGGACAGCCTCCTGTTCACTACCTGCAGCAGTGTGTATCTGTATCTTCAGAGATGACTGACTTGTAGCAGAAGAACAATTTTCTCAGTCAAATATTATCCCTTCAGGAACAAATTAACACATTTTTATGTAGCAAACCTAACATACTGAATCAGCAAACATCCATGCTTGAGCTTCTTCCATGACTCAAAAGATGACAAACAAAACCCTATCATATTTTCTTTAACTTATACACAGCAACAAATAAGGTTGATGATTTATGAAAGTCATAATATCAATAGCAAAAAATTTCATTGCTCTAAAAGAATGTTCAAAATGAACTAAACATTTTGTCTATCTTATAGGATAAACACACAACACCAATAGAAAAGAACTGACAAAGAGTTATGTTCAGTCTACAACAAAACACTGTCCAGATCGAATTAGCTTCTGATCCACCAGAGATCTATTTCTTTTACTATGAGGTTCATATAGATTGGGCATTGGGGATGTATGGTATTCAACAACTATGGATAACATGAATTCTAGCAAAACTTACCTAGTAACTACACAAATTGAACAGTTGGCAATAGTTGCCAAGAAGACATTTTTGAGATTACGACTGCAGGGATCACATTTAAGCCTGAAAAGGGAGATGGCAACAAAATCAGTTTGTATTGGATACAGTTCGTGTGCAAGCAGACCTCATTTGAGTCTAAGGGACTGCTTCTCTCTGTGTAAAAGAATTCTACCTTTATAGTTTCATTCTTAAAGGGTAATTAAAATTGCTTGTGCTTTGGCAAAAAATGATCAATAAAATTAGATAGTTAAAAGAAGATATTAACAACTTGAGAATAAGCATTTCACAGGAATGGAAAGTAAAATATCAGAATTCTTTTTAACCTACACAGCCTTTAGGTAGGGTGCTAACTTCAACCTATGGCAATTAATTTCTGGAATCTGTTTAGACAGAAAACATTTTAACCTAGTTTCCACTATTTCTCTTTTAATTACAGTATTCTAGAGAAAATTTTTATCACTGTAGCAGAAAATATTTTTTATTCAGTTTTGCTAGAATTCAATATAATTTTCCTAGAGTGAAATACAGAAAGCTAACTCAAAAATAATTCATATTTTGAATAGAGAACTCAAATAACTCAAAGACAGTTTTCATCACAGTATAGTATTTAATGACAAAAATCAGGGTTTCCAGTAGTGAGTCAAGAGAGCAGGTCCCACTTTTTTGTCCCCAGAGTGGCACAAAATAATTTCTACATCTTTGAGAACTTCCAAGGAATTGGTTACAATAGATATCAGCAAGTATTACAATTCTGGCAAATCATAGCAAAACCTACCTACTTTTAAGATCAGTTTTAAGAGCACATATTTTTGTTAATATTTCACATAATACACAACTTTTGCTAGACACAAAAGTAGCCTTTTAAGACAGAGTTTGCAGTACAGCAGTCAAGTCTAACAATACATTATTTTTATTCTGTTCAGAACTTTAAAAAGATAAAGAAACTATTAATATTGTTACAATTTACAAATACATTCTTTCATATGAAACATTAACCTGAATCATAGTACATGTTATATACATAACTATCTAATAATGCTAGATTGTATACACTACAAGCTAAGTTCCAGAAGGAAACTGCAAAGCTCTAAGATTTACCTTTGGATACACATTTATACACCTTGATTTTTTTTTTTTTTCTAAAAACTACCAAACCTCATAGTTTAATGAACAGCAAGAACAAGGTAAACAGACACACCACTTTTCCTTCATTCAGAAGACTTAGGTTACTTAAAGTTCTAGAGTAAATGGCTTTTGATGGTTGGATTAAAGTCCTAAGTTATGATAAAAAAATACACTTAACTGGAAGATATAAAACAACCCAAAATGCTGAAAAACTCAGGTGGGACTAAAGCAATGTTTTATTACAGTAAAACTCACAAGAGGTCTGGAACTTAGCAGTGCAATTGTGATCCTTGTTCTGTCCAGCTGATATTTATGTAAACACTTGAAAATATATGCCTTTTAATCTAAATTTAGACAAGTAATTCTCTTCAGGTTTATCTGGCCTGGGTTTTAGACATTTCTTCTAATTATTTACTTCTTTCTCTCGGGAGAAAGACTTGTGAGGTTAGCAGCAGAATATAGTTTTAAAAGAGTGGAAAATATGACAAGAAGATAGCTAGTGGTCAGAAATGTACTCCCTAACTGATTTATAATCCATCTTTTTAAAAAAATGGCCTAACATTTTGTATCTAGCAGAAGTTTAATTTCTTTAAAAAAAACCAGACACTTTTTTCCTGGTTCATTGCAGAAATACTCAGTAATTACAACAGCATTCAGACATTTCCAGGGCAAGCATTACTTACACACAGCTCAACACAGTGTTCAGAACTTGTGTTGTTAATGAACCTGTCCTGCTTTACAACAGAAGTGGCCAAATTCCATTTCAGTAGGTGCTAGATTTGGTAACTATTTGAGCTAGTGCTAAATAGAGCTAAATGATCATATGGAACTACACAAATGACCCATTCTCTCAACCCCCAGTGTGAAATTAAATAAAAAGCTTCATATAAAAACTGTTTAAATTACAGGAAAAACAACAACAACAACAACCAAAAACAAAACAGATGTAAAGTCTGAATGCAATCAGTTAGCTAGACAGTGTCCTTAGTTCAAATGAGAATATTTTCCAAAAGGCAAGCATCATTTTACTAAATCGGCATTTCCATGAGATTTTCAGCTATTTCAGCTTGCAGTAAGTAAAATATTCTCAATTACTACAGTAGCTTTTATCTCTCTTACAAGCACTGCTCTGAGGATTTTAGACTGTTGTGCCATTAATAATGCAAAAATCATATTCTACAATGAATACAGTACATTCACATAATGCCAGCTTTTCTCTGGTAATATGAGGGCAAAAATGAAGAGCAGGCATTTTCAGAAGATGAAGGCTGTACCTTCTGCAAGGATTTCTTTTCTAGCTTACTGGTATAAAAAAGGAAAAAAGCAACATATTTTTCTCTTTTTTTTTGTCCCTTTTCATTCTTGAAGCATATTAGACCATCTTAAAAATGTTAAGAAAACAGCTGTGAAGGAAAAAGGTAACCTACTTATTTTCATAAGACAAATATAGTGCATATATTGCATATAGTGAATACAGACGAAGTAGAGTCACCCTTCCAGTGACAATATATTGAAAGCTGAGACTAAACTAGAAGTTGATTCTAGTGTACCAAGACATGCTTTTGTGAAAGCCTCTATCCTAAAAACCAGACAACCTGCTAACACAAAAGTCATTAAAATCAGACAAATTTCTGAAATGTTCCAAAAAACTCTTACTGGAGAATTTATGAAAAACAGATCTCCTGAAAATAGTACTCTCTCATCCTCCCAGGCCTTTGTATTCTCATTTTCATGGGCCTTTAGTCACACAATCACAGGTAAAAAGAAATGCTATTTCATATCAAGATTGCTAAATTGTAGATTGTGTTTGAGGCACAGCTATGTGCGTATAGATGTAAAAATTACTTTTTCCCTCAATTTTGAAACCTCAAGCATACATTCTCTGGGTTTCAGCAAACCATTCAAATAATCAGTCTGAACGTGAGAACAGGAACGTGTCAAATGCTGATATGAATGAAATTCAGATATGCACTTCTGAATGCTGGTGCACATGCAATGCTTCCTACATTAGCTAGAAGAAACAATTTTTTCTGTTTCCCAGGACAAAGCAGTTTCTCCTCCACTATAGCTACAATCCCAGATGTTTAATTCTAACATTCATTCACATTCTGCTGATGCTACATTAAATGAAGAAAATTATACCCCTTCTTTGGATTTTATTTCCACACATATGTCCACAATCAGTTCAATATTTTTTTTGTACAACCACAGAAGAATATTACAATTTTAATCCTGATCAGCTTGTCATTTGGTCCTTTTTCAGTGTTTGCTTTCACTCCTGTAACAACTGAAATACAGGTAGAAAGTACCGCAGGACTGTGTAGCAATATTAAAAAAGAGGAACAAAAGTTAGTCAGAAAAGTAGAAATGCAACACTTTTTCCTGCACAGAAACTGAAAGAATGCATCTCCACTGAACAGGAAGGAAAAAGCACACAGAAGACTGAATCTCCTGTAAAAGTTGCTGATTGTAGCCTCTTCAGCTTCTCTTGAGAAGATTTCAGCTTTGGGCAGTATCTCAGCATTTGTGCTTCATGGCAAGCTGAAAAAAATAAAACCCAAATTATTTAGAGATATCACCAAGAACGACAGCTGCATCAACTTAATGTGGCTAGTCTGGATAAAAAGAGTTTGTAAGACAAATTCTCCAAAAGATGCCTGAAATCCATTAACTTCTTTGCATGCAGTCGTTCCCTTTGCAGGGACACACAGGCGAAGCCTCTCTTTGCCATGCAGAGGAGGCAGGATTTATCTGCTTTCCCAGCTCTGTTTCCCAATGTTCCATTATTTTGCTGTCTGTGAGGAAGGCTAGAGCAAGACATCAGAAACAAAGACATGCTTGGAAGAATAGTAATTTTGACCCAATGATTTTGATTGTTAACTACAATCAGAAATTCTAGACAAGTAATTTAAAACGCCTATTCAGGAGCTCTGCCACTACATAATGATGAAAAATAAAGGTCTGATTGCCTTTCCACCTCTCTGATTACCAATTATTTCCATTTCAAATAATTCAAAAATAGACTTAACTGGGAATGAGAGGGAGAAGAAAGATATGCAGTGAGTTAAAACCTGTATAAAATATGCAGACAAATTGACTTTGCAAACCAAGCAGAGAGCCTAGGGTTAGGCTCCATATAAAAAAAAAAATTGCTATCTGTAGATAATCAGTAGATAATACAGAATGCTAACAAAGCTGAGATGAATGAACCATCTGGGTAATTACCTAGAAAACAGAACTGATAGGGGCAGTTAAAATTCACTGCTTTGCTACCGGTGAAATGATGACCAATAAATGACTCAAACTAAACTTACATAAACCTTTGACACTCAAGGATGTGGTTACAAATACGTTTGTAAAAGAAATTAATATTTGTAGCGATATATTAGAAATACAGTTCAGTATGAAAGAACTTAAACCAACACTTTTCTTTTCTTCCTCAAACAGATTTTTTTTTAAATGTGTCTTTGGCAGGCAACTCTGAGAAGTTTTTATTATACAGAATTTATAACTTTGAGATCCTATGCAGTCACCAACAAATGGAAGGAATTTTTTACAGGCAAAGAAGGCGAGGAAGGTGTCATAAGGAGGATTTGATACACACCCTGAGCTAAGTTCAAGCTTTTATACAACTAAATATACATACATGCTTTCATACAACAAACTCTGACAGCCAAATATCTGACTTTAACCTACTAAGTCTTATCCTGCCAACATCTTACCTTATGTGCAGTTTCTGCAAACTGCTGAGCACTGTTTTTCAGCTCCTCTGTCTTTTCTTCTGCACGGCCTAGCCTTTCACCACGCTCATTCAAGGCCTGACTTGCCTTCTGTACTGCACTTGTCACACTGTCTGCTGCTGAATGGAGTATGCTGTTTCCTGCAAAAGAAGCCATCAGAGCACTCAAGTATATATATGCTTTGTATTAAATACAATTAATTTAATTTATAATCTTCTAGGGCTGGTGTGCTACCTGCACTGGCCTTCTGCCCCCAAGAGATCAACACTCCCACCCATCTCAGCATCATCTGTAAATCTGCTGAGGGTGCCCTCAATGCCTGGGTGTATCCAGATTGTCAGTAAAGATGTTAAACAGAACTGGCCCCAAAACTGAGCCCTGGAGAACACTGCCAGTGACGAGCTGCCAACTGGATTTAGTTCCATTCACCACAACTCTCTGGGTCTGGACATCCAGCCTGATTTTCATCCATCAAAGAGCTTGTCCATCTAAGCTGCAAGCAGCCAGCTGATCTAGGAGGATGCTGTGGGAGATGGTGTCAAGCACTTTACTGAAGTCTAGATAAAAACATCCACAGTCCTCCCCTCCTCTATTGAGCAAGTCACTCTGTTGTAGAAGAATATTAGGGAAGTCAAGCAGCACGTTCCTCTCATAAATCCATTTCGGCTGGGCTTGATCCCCTGGTTGTCCTGGCGGTCTTCATTTATTCCACAGCATTAAAACCAAATATATAACGCTCTTAAATGAATTATTCTGGTAAAGGTATGAAATATTCAACACAGTTGAAGAAAGCACTACTGCAAATCTGCTGTTAAAGTCTGTTGTTCTTACTGACACACAAAAACAAGTGAAAACAGACACAAACACACTGCTTTTATCATGAATCTGAGAAGTGTACCTACTACAAAAATATTCTTGGGTTAAAAAATCAAACTCAAACAATAATTTAAAGGGCTGTTTTGCTACTAGTTTGTTGTAGCTCAGCCCCAACCATTAACCAAGCACCACATAGCACCTTGCTTCCATTAACCAAGCACCACATAGCACCTTGCTCACTCTCCCACCAGCAGGACTGGGGAGAGAGCTAGAAAAGTGAAAATTAGAAAACTGATGGGGTGACATACAGACAGTTTCATAGGAAGAGCAAAAGTTATGCTCCAAAATAAAGTAAAACAAGGAGTTAATTCACGGCTTCCCATGGGCAGCCAGGGGTTCAGCCATCCCCAGGAGAACTGGCACCAAAGTAACAGTTCCTCATGAAAACAAATGTCATCACCCAAATTTCCTCCCCTTTTCTCTCACTTTCTGTACAGAGTATGATGTCATATGGCTGGACTATCCCTTTGGTCAGTTGTCCAAGCTGTGTCTCCTACCAACCTCCCATGCAGCCCCAACTTCCTCGCCAGCATGGCCAGTACAAAAAGCAGAAAAGGCCTTGGTTCTGGGCAAGCCCAGCCCAGCAATAACAAAAACATCTCCATATGATCAAGCACAAATCTAGCATGTTCTCCCATACCAGCCTCTGTGAAATAAATTAACACAGCTGAAGCTAGCACACAGTTTCATTAGAAAAAAGAAGAACAACCAACCCTTTCAGACCCAGCTTTCAAATAATAATCCTCTCCTTAGAAAGGCCAAACAAACAATGAACAGTGAAACCAAAGGCTGCCCTGAGTAGCCTGTGGTGCACGGTACAAGCTGCAGGAATTTCTGAAATAAAGAAAACTGGCTTCCAATTTTATTAAACTAAAATTCAACTAGTAAAACTATGGAGGTGAGGGAGAGACTTAAGAATCTACACACAGTGACTCACAGATGATGAGTCAATATGAGAAATAGCAATAAAAGAACGCCCTGGACTCCTATACACCAATATTGTTACACTTTACACATCAGGAGTTAAAAAAACCCCTAAAGTAGATGTGGAACTGCTACAGTTTAGGTTTTTTTTTTCTATTGTTGCATTTAGAAAAGAAATATAACAGCTGGCATTCTTGTTGAAGAGATTAATATCTAACAATACTGTGAGCTGGAACTTTGCAGAGCCAGAAATTAATCTGTTCAAGTGGTTGCCTTCAGACACTGAGGAGCTTGATTGTGAAACCAAACAACTTTACATACTGTGCACTTTCTTTAAAATTTTTCAGTCAATTGCTATTTTGTTAATAATTTTTTTAAAGGAGTTTATTATTTTGGCTTCTGTTCGGGCAGCTTTTCCAATAAACACATGTACTGAGCAACACTGCACTGGAAATAGTTTTCCTTTTTTGGTGGTTGTGACCTAATGGCTTTGGCCTCTTGTATAGTGTAAGTTTTCTAGGATAAGAATTTAAAAGCTCCCAGCACTGAATTAAATCTGTTTTTTACAAGATCACAAAGCCTCTACTGAACCCAAGGAAAGCAGGCTACACGGATAACCTTATAAAACTAAGCATCTTCCATTGTCTTAAAATGTGCTGGGGAGCAGAGTTTAACATATATAGCTGACCTTCTGTCATGTCAATAGGAAACTACAGAACAAAAATATTTTTTCATTTTCTACACTCCTAAAAATATTCCTTATTTTCTATTTTCCTAAAACTATTTGTAGATTTGTGGCCAAAGATCAGTATCTATTTCTCTGTATTATTTTCAGCAAAGAAAGTTTGGCACAATTATAGTAACTGTTTTTCCCTCTAGCTAACACAATATTGTGTTCTCTCCAGGTGAGATCTGCTGTATTTTCTCATGGGCAGTGACTTGCAGAGAAGCTGCTATTCTGAGACTGTTCTGAAGAACTACTTTTGGAGTATCTTCACCAATGGAATGTCAGTAAAACAATAAAAAAAAAAAATCTGCTTTCATTTATGAGCAACTCAAACCCACACGTCAGTAGTCTATGGAATTTCATCAGTGTATTTCTAGAGCATGTGTAGGTGGTTGCTGGTATGACTGACTATGCCTCATCCCTGTATTACTATCACTGCAGGAATAGCAACACTTGCACTGGACACACTGGAAAATCATTCCTATGAATAAATCATCTACAGGCTCCAAGAATTTCTAGCTGCTCTTCAGAAGGTAACTAGTCTGATTCAAAATACCGTGAGAAATGTTTTCCCTGTTGATGGAGTTCTTTAGGATTTCAGTAAAGCTGTTGATACTGCCTTTCACAGGATCCTTCTGGGCAAAATTCCAATACACAGCTGGATAAACTCATCATTTTTGGCTTTGGGGTTTTCTTGAGTCTAAGAGTATCTCTGCATGTATCTTGACCAAATTATTTCTATAAACTCCTCTAAAAAACAAACACCCCTACTTTTAGCTCAAACAGTGTCATCTCCAACATATCAAATACACCTGGAAGATTTCTGCTTTTTTAACTCCCATATTTCATTCAATATATGGAAACCAGAAACACAGAAATGAAAGAAAATCAACATAGCCTGAAACACAGCAGACAATTAGCTGCAAAAAGTTGAAAGCAGCACATGAACAGAATTATTTCTGCAGACTACAGGAAATAAAATTTAATTAAGTCATGAAGTTGAGATCTTAAAAAAAAAATCTAAACCAACCCCTAAACCACAACAAAATAAATTAAATTAAAAACCCTTAAGAGTTCAACAGTTCAGTATTTTTATTGCTTAGCAAACACAGTGTATTCACATTTCTCAGTGTGGTTTGTAAAATCTTAGATCTAGAAACAGCTGTATTATGGAAAAACAACCCTTGTTATGGTTCTGCAAGGCACAATAAAAATTTCTTCTATGAACAGTTAAGTAGGACAGGCTTTCTCACTACAGTAGTAAGAAAAAAGAAGTTTTATCTCTGATGCTAGTGCCCTTTTATTTTAAATAGTGATATTAAATAACATAGGGGCCATTAGAATACAACAAACAAAAAAAATTCATTGATGAGGTATCTTGATAATGAAAATACCTCCTGCTCTACTAAGATTTTCTTTATTCAGTACTCCACAGCAATGATATCACGTAAATTATTCACACTTTGGAACAGTTTAATTAATTACAGAGTCAAATTTTAAGCAGTAGAATCAGAAAAATTACTTTAGCATATCTTTGTGTCATTCTACTATAGGAATTTGTCTCTGATCATTACTCTGGTCAGAATGTTGTTAATCTTGGGGTGGAGGTGAGGGCTGTGGATTATGCTGTTACTTTTGCTGCATTTTCAGCAAATTTATTCTTTTTAAGCAAATATCTTCTTATAGATAAATCCCAACAAATAAAAATCAGTATTAAATTACATTCAATCCTGATGATTAATATTAAATGGGGGGAATGGGCCAGATGATCTCCAGAGGTCCCTTCCAACCCTAACAATTCTGTGATTAGTGCTTATATTAATGACAAGATTATTAAGTTTGCATAAATTTGCACCTTTGGGAAAAACTTCATCTCTGAAAATCCAAAAGGGAATAAACTTTGTATGTAATAACTTTGAAAACCCTGCAGGAAAAAAGCCTGATTTTTTTCTCTAGAAAGGATAACTTTCTTGGGGAGTATAAAATCAATAATGTCCAAAAATCTTATTGTGCAGTGATATTTACACATTATGAAAATTTTGAGTTAAAGAGGGTTACTCTGGAAAAGTTCTGGAATTCTGCAGGATCTCAAGCAATACCACCATTACTGACAAGAAGCAGAATGTGCAATTAAAACAAAGAACAGCAGCTATGCACCATGGCAAGCTTCTGTCTGAGAATGACCTGACAAATTTAAATATTAATCTTAAATGCTGCTCCTCTGGGGTCACAAGTGAGAGCTGTGAGAGTTGTGAGCACTGAAAGAACTTGCAAGCTTTGCTGAATTTGATCAGTTGACAGGTAAAATAACTGGAAATGGGATAACTCCCATGTCAATTTTTATTGACATTGATATCATCTTATAAGGAAAAAAGTATGAGGTTTTTTTGGTTAAATCCTTCCAGCCATTTCTGCCACTAGTGAAATGCTGTACTTAACTATATTTCTTCATGACCACAAGCTGAAATATTCAAACAAATTTGATACAAAATAAGAATATTTCTCCATAGGGAATATTCAGAATGATGAAACATCTCACATAGGATAAGAAAAGCCCCCAGCCAGTGACTACTATGAAGAGTTATATTTAATAATTGAAAGGAAAAAAGAATCTATTTTTAATGAAAGCCTATGGTACAAATGATGCAAAAAGAATCAGTCACCACCCAACACTCACCACTGGCCTAATGCTCAGCTGGTCCCTGAGCAATGTGTACCTTGGGAGAAGGCAGTTTCCCCTCCAGTTTTATTGCTGAGCATGCTGTTACATGGCATGGAACATTTCTTTGGTCGGTTTTGGCCAGCCTCCCTGCTGAGGGCAGGCAGAAGGAGGCACACCTCACCTAAAACACTGGTGTGTTAGCAGCACAGTTTTGGTCACAAATCTGAAATACAACACTGTACTGGCTGTTATGAAGCAAAATAAGCTCCATCCCAGCCAAAACCAATACAAAGCCTAATACAATTTTCCCTGTCAAGACAGTCCAAAGTGCTAACACGTCTCCTGATGCAATTTTGTGATTTTGTTTCAATTGAATTTACCAAAGTATTGACAGTTCTTTTAGGGTGAGTGGGAGATTTAGACAGCAACATGCCCTGAACATGAACCACAGGATTTTTCTAAACAAAGGTATTTCTTGCAGACATTGTGTCAATACTATTAATTGAGCTTCTGCTTAAGTAGTGTTAATTATTACTGAGAAATATAAAGCATTAACCTGCTACAATAGAGGCATGAAACGCAATGCATTTGTCAACAGATGCTTATTTCTTCATCAGGTATGTGACACTGATAATTCTGTGTTTGCTATTTAAGCAGCATATTCAAAACATTTAATGAAAAATGCAGCACTTAGAGTGCTGACCTGAGAGTGACTGGCAGTCACTCAGGGTAATCCAGGAGCTATACATTTAAGGGTAATGTTTTAGCACCATCTCAATCACCTAAGATTGGTATGACAGACGGTGTGTTTATAAAAATCTCTTCTTCTACCCTCCAAACTGTACTGAATCACTGAAAGCAGTATTTTAAAATGAAGCAAGTGACTACAGAAAGCTCAAGAGGAAATTACAAGTTTTGCTAATCTGAAAGTTCCTCCTAGTCTGTCAAGGTTCAGGTGACTCCCATATATTACCTATATTCATCAATCAAAATCATACATTTTGTTGGGAGAAAGAATTATGCCACAAAAAACCAAGTTGAGCTGTTCCTTACTGCAACACAGCACTGAAGACATGAAGGCAAATCTCTTCCACTGCTAAGACTGTCATGAAACTGCTCACAATAAGGAACAGCTTAGTCTGGAACAAAACCCAAGAAACACCACAATAATTATAAAGGATTAAATGAACCCTAGGCATCTAAATCAGGAAGCTACAGTATTTCAAAATTAACATACTTAGACTGATGAAGTTTCAACTGATGGTGGCACTTCACACATCCATCAGCTGCTTCTCCTTGCTGAGCACATTTGTTTTGTTGAAATCATCATTACCAGAGAGTTACATTTCCTAGACTAACATTAGTCCAAGGCTATCCATCACATCTGTAACACAATAGCTGATTATAAAGGCCCACAGGACAAACAGTTCTTCCCCTCCTTCTTCATCCCTGTCACCTCCCTGCCAACTGTTACACATCCTTTCATGTATATTGGTGCTGTGCTGACAGCCTTGGTTAAGAGCTTTCTTGAATAAGAGAGGGAAGAGCTACTAAAAAGACTCAAACAGAAAAAAAAATTCTGACCTCTTAAACAGCCATGTAAAAGCCTTATTAAACAGCTTGAGATAATATGTAGAAGATAATAGAAACAACAGACTTCTGTGATTGTAATCCTGTAAGACAATACACTCTTACAACTTAATGAATTCTTGTATCACATGAATGTTCTCTAGATAATTTCAATATTTAAATTATCATCCAGAAAGGATAACTAGTGATCTGAAAGACAGAACGTTCATAAAAAGAATCTTCACTGGATTTCCAGCTTTGAAAACTTCAATCTAAACTTGAATCTGAAGATCAACTTCTCTATTTATCTTTCATAGATAACTTACTTCCCAACTTCTATTTGATCCATAAAATCTAGAAGTGTCACAGCCTGGACAGGAGGATTTCCATGGACTTTCACCTTCTTTAAAAGTAAACAGAACATTTATGTAAGTCTTTGCACCAGAATCTAGGAAGTTTATGGACTTCAAAAAGCATTAGTTATGAAGTCTGGTAACTATTTTGATGTAAGTGGTACATATTCTGCACTTAATTTAGCCTTTACCAATCAGGCAACATTAAGAGCAATTGTACTCCCAAGGGACACAATCAATGGTTCCACCTTTGTAAAAATCATATTATGCCCTGAAAAAGTAATACAGGTTTCAGAATAAGAAGTAATCTCAAATTTAAACCAGTTACAGTACTTTCCCCTGCTCTTGTGTTGGGTAGGCAATTTCTTCTGACACATCTGGATCTGTTAATATCCATCAATACCAAAAATGGCCAGGAACATGTGTAAATATAAAAAGGAGGGCAAATATTAAATATTATGTTGATGCAAAGAAACTTCTACATTATACAAGATAATTCACACTTCCTATTGACTTTGTTCCAATATATAGTAATGCCATTGCCTTATGACTTTCATAGGGACTGATAATGAAAACATGATATGAATCAATGAAATTAATGAAATGAATGAAAATCAGGATTTTCATACAGAAGATCAAGAAGTGAGTCTTTAGACAGATATTTTCTGATGGACACTGGAAAGAATTAAAATTCAAAAAGGTAACAAAAAGATAACTTCTGCAGTAACTATTTCAAATGAGCTAGAGGCTGTGTGATTTACAAACAAAACAAAGTCAAATATTCAGAGCAGTGTCATTAGGAAAAAGCTGTTATTTCATGCTTCATCTGAGTTTTCTGGTCTCATGTAACCTGAGAATTTATGCAAAATTTATTCTCAAGGGTCTATGAAGCTCAGACATATCAAGAAATGGATCTGGGTTCATTCAAGAAAGCATGTTGCATAGATGTACTTTGAATAATTATTACTATTGATGTACCACTTGCAGTCACTTTCCAGACTGGGAAAAATGCTGCATTAAATGATGTAACAGTGAACTAACATGGAAATTTAAGAAACACCAGCTTGCAGGAACAGAAAAGGAAGATTTTTTTGAAAAAACCTTTGATTTGTTTTTGAAACAGCTGGGCATTCAGATAGTGGATTTTACCCTTTTACCGATGTGTCTATCGACCAAGGCCATTTTTTTCCTTCTTTAAAAGAAATTGAAAAGCAAATCTATTTCACATTTCTAATAGTTCTGAAGTCATTATGAATATGAACAATCACCTTTACACATCAGAGGTCAGGTAGATTGAAGGAAGTTTTATATAGGATGAAGAAACTCTGTCTGGTCTTGCTTGGTTACACACAAAGGTGACCAAAAGGTTGCTTTCACCAATCACGCAATGCTCAGCAGCCCAAAGGAGAACTGGCATCCATCTCATTTTAAGAAAAAACTGATGAATTCCAAATGCTGTAAAATATATATTCAAACCCAAGCCTATGTTGTATCCATACACAAATATATCTATGTAAGTATAAATATACTGAGTATGTGGAAATCAGACTTGTCTCTTCAAAGTCTATCAAAAACACTAAACTAATGAAGCTAGGTGAGGTGAAACAGTGAAAGATATCTAAGTAAAAGAAATCAGTGTAAAACTCGCAGTTTTATAATCATAAATTACATTCAAGATAATTTCCACCTCTGGGTAAGAAGGGTCTCAAGAAATCCTTGAGGTGACAGGACTGACAAACTGAGTGTGTCATAATTCAGATGTGCTAAGACCAGTCCATGAGTAAAGAAGAAAAACATCAACTTTCAGCTTACTTATCATCAACTTTCTATAAGAAAGCACAGCAAATTCCAGCTACCTGCAGAGAGCATTTGTTACACGTTGCAAAATTTTTATCAATATCATCATTAGTTTATGAGTCCAGGCAGTTGTGTTTCATCTTAACTGTATAGCTGGAGGAAGTAAGTGATCTATAGTGTTCATTCCCTGTAACACAACATGGGAGCTAGGCTAGTTTTACTTGTCATAGGTAGGATTTTCATAGATAAGAGCTTTTCCATTTTCAATTTATACTTTATTTTTTGCATCATGATCTGTTCTTAATAAATGTTCAAAATTAATAAAAAAAAAAAACAAAAACAAACAAAAAAAAGCTGCTATTTACAGTTTTCCAAGCCAACTACATTCACACAATTTGGGATTCTTCCAGGGTTCAACATCACCATAGAATTTGATGACTCCACCTTGCTACATCAATACAGTATTCAAGTTTAAAGTTCAGTCAGATTACTGAAATTAGGAATTAATTTTCCCTTTTACAGATTTCATTTGTCTGTCACCCAGAACTGCTTTTTTCATTCTTTAAACAAAACAGGAAAGCAATTCTGTTTAGCAGCAGTTCTGGAGAATATACAGAACAAGGATTAAGAGCTGAATGGATAGGTCATAAATGCCTTACAAAAAATCTTATCTTCTCCCATTTAATGTTCTTAATCACTGGCATTGATTCCAGGACAGATTGTTACTATATAATGTGTATTAGTTATATATTAAGGAAATACCTAACTAGGATCAATTTCATATTAATACAACCTTTACCTGCTCTCCAAACTAAAAAATGTATTTAAACTTGTAAAACCTTAAATTCTAATCTAATAAATTTATAAAATTAATGCCAACTTAAGTAAGCAGTATTTTCAGTAATACTTAAGATTTATACTGAATGATAGACTAACCAACCAGACACTTTCAGAATCAGTAACTATAATGAAGTACAGAATTCCAGTCTGGCTTTGCAAACAACAGAACCTAACAGATACCAAAAAACAGAATCTCATTTCTATGGCAAACAGCAATATTCTGCATCTTGAAGATAACACTGCACTTAAAGCTCCAATCTTCAGAAAGTCAAGCAAATATGTTGCTTAATGCTTTCTACCTCACCTTGTCTCAAAGTTATACAGATCAGAAAAAGAACCAACCTTTATAATGATAAATGTCCCTTCCAATTTATGTATCCCTATGGATTTTGAAGAACATAATGTCCTTTTTTTTTTTTTTAACGCGATTCCCCTTTTAGAAGTTAATTTAGAGCTCTGATTATATGCCAAATTTCAATGGAAAAATATCTCAACTACTCTTATCCATTCTAATCTCAATACATGGCTTTCATGTTTAAAGATCACTAAAATACATACAGTTAAGTAAAGCTGCAAAGCAGAATTAAAATTGACATGAATATGCAGGGCATAAAAGCAAGTATCTGAAATGGTCTTGGGCAGCAGAAAATCAGTTTCTAATATTTTAATCTCTAGAATGACAATAACTGAGTATTTGGTAAATGTTGGCAAGAAATACCTAAATAAACTGCAAAAAGAAAATTGTTTCTGTATGGGAACATGGCCAAATTTCATTGGTCATTTCAAACCAGCAAAACACAACCAAAATAACAGATATTGCAGATAATTCATCTTCATTGTTGCTGTTTTTTGTTTTAATTTTTTGGGGGTCAAACTCATTTCCATCAGAATTAATTTACAAGTGATGTCTGCAAGAGACATCAAGTACACACCTTTTTCAATGTCTATTAGGTAAGAACTGAATCAACCAACCAACTACCAGGTATCTGACAGGACAGACAGCAACAATTGTCTTTTTTCTTACCCTAATTCAAAGAATCATAAAATGGTCTAGGAAGGAAGGGACCTCAAAGGTCCAAACCCCCACCATGGCAGGGATGCCACCAACTAGATCAAGATGCTCGGGGCAAACCCAAACACAATTTTTTTCTTTGTCTCCTTTAGTCAGTCATTAATCTTGCTCAGTATGGTAAACACCACTATGTGCTTAGCAGGTGTCAAATGTGGTAAGCCAAGATGAGTAATATTGTATGGAAAAAGTACTCATTACCATTCTCACACTGGAGTTTTATTCTTGGAGGAAAAATAGTGATTCATTAGTAACTCCTGCAGGGTTTCCTACAGAAATGGTTACAGAGGTAAAGATGTCATCATTTTGGATTTCCGAGAATATTTTGACTGATTCAACAGAACAATTGATAAATATCAATGCATACAAGCAGGACAAAGCTTAAAACCAAATGCATTTCTAATATGCATCTAAAGGTGGCAGCAAATGTTTGTTCTTTATTACAGACCTAGAGGTAATCTCTGAAGAGCTTCAAATGCTGTATCTCAAGGTTCTATCCAGAAACGAGAGTCAAATGCACCCTCAATGTCAGTTTAATGTTATGTCAAAAATCAAGCTGTTCCAATGAACACAACCTCTAAGTGATGAAATTTCTGCACACCAGCCATCTCCAACTTTGCTTTTTATATTAACTGCTGTAAAAGCAATACAACCTAACAGGGCCACCAAATGGCAACATAACACAAAGATGCTCCAAATTAGACACATTCCAGTATTATAACCTGTATGTTATACAGATACAGAAGGGAAAAATATTTCCTACCTCAGTCATAAAAAGCCCTCTAGCCCCAAAGCCTTTCTTCTCCACCATAACATCCAGAATATGCATATAAACTATAGATAGGGCTCACCTAAATTCTTAACAAAAGACAAACTTGAAATATTTAATATAAGACATCAGTAGGAGGAATCTTGTTACAGTCTGCCCAAACTTGAATTTGTTCTTTATTCTTAGACTCAGCACCCACACCTTCAGTCAGCTCTCATTATTCCTGCAAGTACCGATGTCATTAATCAAGTTACAGAAAGCAGTCTAGCCTATTTAACTCTGCAGACTGTACTTACACGACACACAAATGAAAATAAAGCAAAAAATGATTCTGCAGAAGGAGAGTCAGTGGCAGGGCTCTGGTCTATAGAGGGAAGTTGTGTGTGTGTGTTTGTGTGTGTGAGAGAAAGGAGGTAAAAGGAGGAAGGCCATGAAAAGGGTCTGGAGCTCCACAGGAACACCCTTATTTACTTAAAGCTAAGCTCTTAAGCACTTCCTGCAGAAACAGGAGCAGCATCAATTTCACTTTCTCCACTCCTATCCTTTAGGAAGGAATAAGGTTCAATAAGATAAGTAGGCTTGTAGACAAGCCCTTCAAGTTCTTTCATCTTCAGTTCCACTTAGGAAAAAGTGTTCTTTGGTGGCAATTTTTTTTTTTTTTTGGAAAATATGCATTAGCTACAAGATATACATTACACATATGATGGGCATATCCATATAATAACTTAAAAAACCATGTGGGTGAATACATACATATTCTAATAATTTATTTTCAAAAAATGTTTACAGTGTTAGAAGTTAAATTGGCTAGGCACTCAAAAAGTATTACTTTTCACATCCCCAAAAAGTTCACAAGAATACCACTTAAAATGTAATGCTACCTTGGTTGAGGGGATGAAGTGACAAGCCTCATCTTGAAATCTGACTGCACAAAGATTTAAGTATGATTTGAATATACTGCTTTGACTAGTTAGCAAAATACACCAACAACAAAAATATCCAAGTTGTAAATTCTCAACTGGATATAATAAATTTCAAGCTATGTTCTCAGGTGTATCTTCTTTGGTTTGCTTAGCAACATTTCGACCTTACTTTCTCTAGTCAGGATGAACTTCAGCTTGACAACACATTTCAACATATTTTCCAGAAAATACCTCTTGGTATTTCAGGGTTTAGACTAAACAGGTTTTGATATAAACAGCTGGCTCAGTGAGGCTGACACACAGCAAGTCACTGAAATTTAGGGTCAACTATTACTTGGTTTACAGTTCTTACAGATTCTGTCAAATTTAAACCTGCCTAGAGGGAGTGATGAGAAAGCTGACAGTGTGAAGCACAGCAGAAGCACTGTACCCATGAGGAGATTTATTAGTTCCTATATAATGTCTATATGCAGCACTGTGTGTGTACACACACAGACTGGACTTGTGCCCAGTCAGAATGACATGCAAGGAATATGGAAATGGTCACCATCTGCTATCAGAGGATTACTGAGTCCTCCCACTTTATCTAGGAAGTTGTCAAAGGGAGAAATGTGGGTGTGCTTCATGGGACATGGTAGGGTCTAGTGTGTGTTGAAAAAGTAGAAGTTAAGCATATATTTATGAACCTCAGTGGCAATTTTCTTCCACTGTGATGACACTTGTTTAGGATAAAATTAATAACTGAATCAGTTAAACTGGGAACTCAATTTTGGACAGGTCAAGCTTAGGAGAATAATATAGGTTCAAAGGCAAAATGTGTTGTGGTTTATTAATAACAACTTATTTGCAGGAAGGATCAAAGTGAGAAACATTAGCAAACAGATAACCAACATGAGACTTCATGTAAGAATTAGAAAAATTGTAGGGTATATCTTCACCTTTTAATGCAGCTCCCTCCACACCACCACACCAAAAAGAAAACAAAGGAAATCCTATTAATGTGCAAAAGGAAAGAATGAGAGATGACACAAGAAATTTTGCACATTTTTTCTTAGTTTAACAAGACCCTAAAAGAAAACTATTGATTGACAAAGTTATCTGTATGTGTTATCAGTTTCAGTAGCTAAAATGAAAGGAATGAAAAGGTAACAGAAGTGTGAAGTGGTGCTTGATGAAGAAATGCTGAAGCCTAATTTACTGCTAAGTTAGTGTGTTTAGACCCATGATTTCAAGATGCCATTAGAATGCAAACTTATCTGAACACAGAATAAATCACATGCAAATAATTCCATGTCCAACTGCAAAGTATTAAGCTTTGATTCACTTACCTCCCATAATTTTAGATTGGCAGTTGATAAATTCTGGCTTCTTGTCTGTAAGGTATCGCTGACAAGTATGATGTAGAACCTGAAAGAATGTGCATTTTTCTGAAGCTGTGTTTGCTACCCATTGGTCAAATGCATTTTCAAATAGCAAATCAAATTCTGGGGAATCCTAGAAGGAAAAAAAAAAACAGACTGTCATGATTCCAGTTCTAAAAATGATTAGGAGAAAGATATTTTTCAAAATGTACTGTGTTGCAGAAGGCAGAAAGGTCATGCAACTAATAACCATCCTGGTATTACTGCATACTTTTGAATGAAAAAGACCAAACAGGCAGGAAGTTTTTTCTCTTATTTTTAATGAAGAAGAGTCATCTATGACAAAAATAACTGAAAACAAAATAATTTAGACCAAAACATTAAAAGTGACATTCTCATAAGAAACCCTTACTATCTTCAGATACACAGTTATTTGTCTTCTATATTATGCAAGCATTTATGACTCTCAACACAAAATCTATGGTCACACCAGGTTATAGAAGATGTGGTTCTGCTCTCCATGCTCAACCGAACAAATAAGCTAAGTCCTAAGCAAATAATAAGTCCTAGTTATTGCATTTAGAGCATTTTCCTGAAGTGTTGCAAAGGACTCAGGATAACATGAGCAAAAGGCCACTCCCAGAACAAATCACAGTGCAGCTCTATACCATATTCGGCTGCCAAAATAAAAGGATTTTATGCAAGAAGTTGTGCTATATATTTAACATTTGTGAAACACTGTTTTGCAATCTAATCTAGTACATGTTCTTTTCCAGCTGATGACACTAGGAATTCACAGGGAGATGAGTTTGAAGGAAACATTTCTAAGCTTAAGAGCTTGGTAGGACTTTCAATCTGTTACGAACACAGGTGCATGGCAGATGCTGCAAAAGGGCCTAAAACTCTTATCCCTTATCTGTTTGTTATTTTACTTGTTTTTACAGTTCCTTTGCCCACAGAAAATATAATTCCACTCCTTGCCTGTCAAAGGGCCATGGCCAAGGGCTTCTTTTTTACAGCAAATCTTTAGGTAGTAAATAGACTTGGTACTAGGCATTTAGATACTAACCAGCATTTGGGTAGTGACAGAATTTGCTGCACCATAGTTAAGATGCTTAGGTGGCTGATCAGAGCACAACTTTGAAGAAACCAAGGGAGTCAGTGACAAAAATATTTTGCTATAAAAAGAAAACCAAATCACTTTGTGAGGACATAATATGAACTGCATTTTTAACTTCCAATTAGGTTGTTTTAGTACTGGAGAATTGTATTCATAAGCCTAACACATATTAGTACAAATTTTTCTTGAGATAGATCAACGTGGGCTGTATAGTCCAATTTAAAGGAATAATTCCATAGCTATTTAATACAGGGTTTTTTAAAATTTTATTTTATTTTTGGTAGATTTTTGTTTAAATCTGTTGTCATTTGCAGCTAAAGGACACCACCACATTTTCTAGCATAAGATAAGGAAATATCCGAGGAGAGGACTGTCCTAGACAAAATCCAGGATTCACAAGATTTTACAAACTTGGATCTCAGCAACCTCTTCTGTATTTACCTCTACCTACTGCTCCATCTCACAGCACAGCTGCATGCCAAAGCAGACCTCAAGAGGCTTAAAGCTAAAGCAAACAAGACTCTTACTCCACTCTTTACAAAGAAAAAGTAGTAAGAAAAGTATGGAAAGACAAGAAGAAAAGATCCATATGACTGAGTTTTAGCCTCCTCCCATGTTTCCCATTAAAATTTACTTCACACATTCCACTTAGATTTTTTTTGAGAATTTGAACTTAAACCTGTATGTTATATTTCCAGATGCCTTTTGAACAGAAAGATGCCTGGTTCACACATCAGCCACAGAACAGCTCAATTTTAATTCCCTGGAAAGCTGCTCAAACTCACCCGGTTGGGGTCTATACCGTTGACCTGGCGGAGCTGCTCGAGCATCCACTGCGTTCTCCTGACAAACGACGTGGAGCCTTCAAACTGCTTCACCTTCGTGATAGATGCTTGAGCTGGTTTCTTGTTTGTCACTGAACACAGAAAAACACATGACTGAAATGGGTTTTGTGATTCAGGAACATGCTGTTTACTCCACTCATCAGCAGCTGTTCTGCTGATGTATTTTCTACAGTGTCCCATGAAGCAAATACTCATCACCGATTCTGACAGTAGAATGCATTCTCTTTCCAGGATAACATACTGAAAAGCATATTCCTTATTGTCAGAACGGTGGTATGATGCCAATCAAGCTGTCTGCTATTCAAAATTGAATATATTTTGGATTAATTTTAGCCATTATCAACTTAAGTCACCGACATCCTATAAAAAACCACAGAACTACAACAAAGGTCTTTGCATTTTATTCTTACAATCACAGAATCACAAAGAATCACTTTGCTTAAGTTTCTCATATTTAGCACTGAGCACTAATAATTACTTTCTCACCTTCTCAATTTAGGAAACAGAGAAGGAAAAAAAAACCCAATCATATGACCATGTAAGTATATGCACCTTACTAAAAAAAACTGTTAGTTTAGACTGAATTTTATACTGCTGATTGGAAAAAAAAACACAAACAATGTTCCATTCTTTTCACAACATGGCACATGTAGGTCGTGCTTGTATAACACCACCACCATTTGGGACATTTGACTGCCAGTCAGGAGACACAGGTACATGCACTTATTACACTGTAAATCCATCAAGTCAGACAATAGTCTGTGAAAAACACAGGCATAAGAACTAAGGAACTAAAGTTTGCTTGACATCTCCCCTTCCAAATATTAGGTACCACAAATACCAATCATGAATAAGAATGGTATTACTTATTATAAACAAAATGTATGTCAAAAACCACAAAGATGACTGCTCTGATTCTGTGCAAGAATAAAAAAGGAAATATAATGTTCAAGTTAGCGAATCATTAAGTCAGAATTGGGTTTTGAAAGAGTACTTAATAAGGCTAACTTCTCAACAGCAAGAAAATTGACTTCCTGCATTAGATGTTTACTCTAAACAAATAGTCTCTTAATAAGTATAACTCCATGGAAGTTCTATAAGCAGCTTTAGACACTTTCTATAGTGAAATGTGTAATTTATTTACATGTTACTTATCTGTTGCTGTATGTTAAGTCATTCCAAAACAAATTTCCACTTTCTGTGAAGAAATAATTTGTATAATCATTGTATAGCAAAATCTACTAAAGCTGGTGTGTCATCTATTTTTTTTTCTACTTAAACTCTTTCCAAAAATAATTTTATCCATATGGTCTGCCAAATAAGAGCATAATTGAAAAGTTGCTCTTCTCTGCTTTTAGATGCTGGCAGTTAAAGAAAGCTTCTAAAATAATCAAGACTTAAACAGCAAGATTGCTTATTTTTGTGCACCCCATTTGCCCAAATAACCAGGAAAAGTAAGAGGCTTCCCACTGTGAAAATGCATGCTGCATGCACCTCTGCACCCAGGGACACAGTTAAACAGCAAGTAAATACTGTGATACCTTATCATTCCATGAAGCTAAAAAGTTAATATTGGTTCTTAGGATGAAAATTTTAAAACACACAGATCAGTGTCTTGACATTAAATGTACTTTGGAATAGATTAGCAAAAGCAGATTAACATGAAAAGCTCTTTTCAGTATCTCAGATTTAGATGTTTTCACTCCTGCGTGTGTCTGTGAAAATCCAAACACCCTTATGAGAACTAAACTTGATAAACAGAAAATTCATTTCAAGGAAATTTTAGTAGGGAAAAAAAAAAAAAAAAAAAAGATACTAGAATTCCACAAGGCAGGTAATTGTTTTTAAGAAGCTACCTTGGAATAGAAAGCACAGCTGGACTTGGTACACTGATCAGCCAATTGACAAGCATGTAGTAAACAGATTGCCAGAAATCTCATTGACAGTGGAAGCACTGAGAGCCAAAGTGGTGCATGGTGAAGGATGTGATTTAGAATCTTACATCCAATGGTACACAACCCAGAAGATCAATGTAGTATCAGAAAGGTAGCAGCAAAATTAGACCAGAACAACTATAGAAATGCAAAGACTGCTATTGCTAAGAAGTGAGATTAGTATTAAATATTCATTGCTTGCTCCATGGCTCATGCATCCAAAAGTAACAGTCCCAATAAAGCAGGGGTGTCAGGAAAATTACCTATATCCACAACGTATACACATGTTTTGTTTCTACTTCAAATCTGCACAGTACTGAATGGGAAACAACCTCAAAAGCTGTATAAGTTTATGAGCCTATCTTCTCTAAATTTACTCTTTCTAGGTATTCATGTGTTTTTTGTCAACTCCTGTTATCAGTTTGAAACACTACAGCATTCTACTAGACCAAGTTTCACATATCTTCTACAAAGCAGCACTAATTGAAGGCTATTTAACAGTGGCTCAACTTTTATGGCCTAGGGATTATTCTATTTCCATGCAAAATGGGCAATGATCTACTTACTGCTAAATGAGCTATATATTAAAAAGAAAAAATACTATAGGTAAGTCACACATATAATTAATGCTAGCAGCTCTGCAAAACAAAGGGTTTGAAACTAGGAAGCACTAGATGGATTGTGTGAGCAAACATTTGTTTTTCCCCCATCAGAGTCTCATGGACCACCAGTCATGAAATGTATAAAGTTAAACTTTAATACAGCAAACTTCTTATTGCTCTGAAGGCTTCTACATGACATGCATTGAAGTGTTCTTGAAAACAGGGGGCATTGCATCTTTCAAGTGAGAATATCAAATTTTACAGATGATACTTAAACACCACATGTCAGCATGTCCAGAAACTGGTTCATTTGACATATACAAAATCGACTTGTCCAAACTTCTCTACAGAGAATTTTTAATAATCAATGTACAGCAGCTTTGTCTTCATTTGGAGCCATCAGTGCTCTGTACTGCAGTGGAGGATTCACATTACATTTCCAAACTTCATCAGCTCCCAAAAATGTCTATTAGTGATGAACTATAAAAGCATCTTGATTAGATGATTGTTTCTGTATCATCCACCACATAACTCTAGGAGAGGCCAAGAAGGCTACTCTTCTATGGAGGAACCTACAAGGATATTGGGTATGTTATAACTTGAGGCAGAAATTCAGTCTTAAGCTAAATGATGCAATCCTCTTGGGAAAACAGCAGTTCCTCTTTTACATCTCCCACTCATGATTACTGTGCACAGCCCGAGCTGCATTTCACCTTTTGTGTCTTAGTATTTTAGGAAACAGCTAGCATTTCTTTAGCATTCAAAAAACCAGCTATTCATGAACCCACCAAACACACTTTAAAACCATCACTTAGCCCATGACAGCTTGACAGTAATATGGCAGTCACTGTTAACTCTGAGAAACCCTTTGGCAGCTGGGAAAACCATCCTCACTAGCTGCTCATTATGTTGCTTAAAAAACTAAAACACTTCACCAGCCACTGAGTGGGAGTTATCTTGCAAACATGTAAAAAGTATTTTCTAAAAAAATGGAAAAAAAGGTGGAAGCAATTGCATACACCTAGACACATTCCCTCTCTCTGACAAATCATTTAAGTATTTTTGCTAATATCTTACATAATCATCATGTAACTTAATAAAAGCCAATATTTAAGTTATGCCTCAATTTTAAGTGGGTTTTTTGTTTGTTTTGCCTTATTTTAAAACTGCAACACCATGCCTTCAAAATAAGCTGTAGCAGTATGGACAAATTGGAACCCATCAATAAATGGTAGGTTCATACTGCATTTCTGTGTGTCATAGATGGAAATAAGATTTCATCTTTTAAAGCAATGTACAGTTATTGGTGAAGTAAGAAAATGTGTGAGAAATCAGCTACAGCAATTTATGATGGAAGACATTGTGAGGTTTGGTAACTTTTTTGTATCTTTGACCAGCTGCTATTCAATTCTGCAATGTTGGACTTTTTGATTCAGAGGACAAAGCACAAGTAACTTATAGAAATGTCCCAGAAGTTTGAGAAAGAAATATTTCTTGGATTTTCTTTCAAATGTCAAAGTACAAAGGCTCAAAGAAAAGACATCAAGATATCCATGAGGACTGGGCCCTGTTTGCTATTCCCACCTATGTAATTCCAATGCAAAAGGCAAGAAAAAAACATCTATTCCTCTAACACAAGAAGTTCTTCCTTCTGTCACTAAGACAATATCACAATTGTTTCCCCCTCCACTTCAAAATCTTACCCTCCCCGTTTTCTTCCCAAAGCAAGGAAAGGAAAAAGCAGGGGAAAGGACACTAAACAACACATCCCCTTAACCCTTCTGATAGTAGAAGTTTGTATTACTCTGTTCTGTGAGGCTACAAGGTGGTTCAAGCTACTACAGTTCAGGTCACATGGTCCCCAAAGCAACTTCCAGATTTTCCTACAACAACTTTCTGACAATCAGAAAAATTAAGCTGAGAATTAAGATCGAGCAAGCAAGTGCATTCTGACTTCTTTAGGCAGTGAGGAATAAGATCCAGATACACTAAACTGTCTTAGTATACCATGTGAATTTTAGGAAAACTATTTCTAGTCTGCTTTACATGACAGTTGTGAGCTTTGCTACCTATCAATTCCAGCTTTGAGTTTGAGCACCAAAACTTGCAGTTTTTCATGTTTTCTCAGAATAGTTTCAACTAATACTGATCTAATTTGCAGTCTGAATTAATTCTAGAACTTTGAGCCTTCCCACTGCCATTGTCCAACTATCACCCCCTGCACACTTACCACACTTCTTAGACCTCAGCTATCTATAATACAAAGGGAGGCTCTGAGAAGACTGTGGTAAAAAGAACTCAGATTTATGTTGCCACAACCAGGAATAATTTTTTTTTTTTTTTTAGGTACAGAGAAAAGAAAGGATGTGTTTGCAGCAAAAGACAGCTTAGCTTCACTGAAAATAAACAAAACCAGCTAAAACTGGGGCGGGTTTAAATTCCTGCTTGCTGGTCAAGTCTTACCAGGTGTCAAAATGTTCATAAGTTGAGGCTTGACTTCTCAGAATGGCATCTCCTACTTTGGCCCATATTTCCTTTTTCCTTCATTTGACAGTGCTGCTTCCTCACCATCTGGGATCTAAGGAGCTGAAAGCAGGGACAAACAGCACAGTCCCACCTTCTCCACTTGCCAAATAGGACACCAGGATGTAAGTGGCCCTAAATACATAGCAGTGTAACCAAACATTGATTCCTTCTGTTTCTTTAGGCACAGCATAATGTTTTGACATCAAATTGGAAAAAAGAGAAGCTTTCAGATACAGAAGAGGCAAACTACTCCTCTAAAGTCTAAACACATACCAATCCGTTTTCCCACAGCTCTTCCCAATAGTTCAGATAACAATATGCATCATCTGTCTGCTTAAATCAGCTCTACTGCCTGTAACAAGTTGCCAGCCTCATGCTTCAGGATAAAAATGTATGAGATGCCTCTCTCTTAATTAGCATATATTCATATATTGTTCAAAATGTAGTTTTATATAAGTAATAATTTTCTTTCTACATGCGAGTCATGTTTATCTGTTGAATAGTAAAAAAAAAAATAAAAAATCAAGTATTAAAAAAATCAGTTAACCTGGAAACTCAGGTTAAGATCTGTGCTGTATCTTCCCAGGATAAAGAACTAGACAAAAATGTTCTGATGACTTTAAAAAAAAAAATTGCTTTGAGTTGCAATGAAAAAATACTTTTTTTGTTCATGCGGGTGACACCAGGAAGTGTTATAAGCCTGAAGTGATAGCCTGTATGCTTTCCAACATGACTGTATTTATAAAAACTGCTGCTTAGAGGCAGAGTGCCTTGCCTTTTGGTTTTTCCCCTAGTGAAATTTATTTTTAACAGATCCATGTAAATACTTGTCCTTAAAAATAGATTTTATGACTATTCAAACACCTGAAGCCCCCATCATGCATATCCATTACAGAAAACTCATCTTTCATTTCTATCAAAAATTTAAAGCTAGAAATATAGAAACTTTTCAGTTTTAAATTAATAAATTGCTTAAATTATTCTTCAAATACTGTAGCAATATAGTTTAAATTACTGATATCAAGGCAACTGCTTTTCATAGTGGCAGTTATATAGACAAATGTAGGTAACAGTGGCAAGAATGGCAGACTTCATTTTGTCACCAGAGAGAAAGCTTCTGCTTAACTGCAAATATCTGGAAAGGAATCTTATTAAACACATTTTCACTTCCAGAATGATGACTGAACTTCCAGGTTTTGTTTGAACTGCCTTTTACTACTTTATATTGCAAAGCAGCCAACTTTCAAACTTTTCCCACCTCCTTTTTCCTGCACACAGTCAGCTGCATTTGAGGACTCAAGATATTTCTAGTCAAAACCAGCAGATTTATCGTGTGTATGTTTTTAGTTAAAACCTAGTTGAGAGGACAGGATGGTGGTCAGGCAGATCTACCAAAGCAGGGCTACTGTAGGGAAAAAATAGATATTCCAGCCAGGTCTCAGGGAAGAATGATGAATTTCCCACAACCCAAAATCTTCATCAGGGACCTCTCAATTAGAATAGAGCTCCTGCTGATCCTGACCTAGAGCATTCTCTATTAGTAGTTCACCTTGTCCTGGCATGATAGAGCCTCGTCTTTTAATCAGAGAGTATTTGGTGATTGAGAATTTCAGTTCACTCTATTTGTCTGGATCATTTATACCTTCAATTTCTTTGCACTCTTTTCCTTAAGGAAGGCAGAATCCTACACAGACTTTGCTGAACAGGATACTTTAAAACCACCTTGTAAGCATTTATGCACACACTGCAAAAAAATCTCACTTCAATTTAGCTCAGAAATCAAGGCTCAAGGTACAGACCATAGTGAATATGTGTGTGGGCTGTCCTTTTATCACATTCTGGCCACTTCAGCACCTGAAACTGTGAGGAACCAATTAAAATCAATGCCACAAAAGTACTTGTGAACTTGAGAGGAATTTGGCGTAATTCCCATACAAGTTAACAGATGTGCATCCGCAGGAGAGACTACACTAGGAATTACCTCACCAGCCTGAAAACAATGTTTGAACTTCACAGCAAGCGTCCTGAGAGGCAGGAAGAGGCTCTGGAAAATTAAAGTCTGTTACTCAGTAACTTGTACAAAAATAATGGAATTTAGCAAATAGTGCTTCATTTCTAAGATTGCATAGATACCTTGAGAGGCTTCAGGTTCTCAAACAAACTGGCCAATGACTTTTAAGATCCTACATTCTAAGAGAATCCTGTTGTAACAGGGTAGAGGGTTTACTGGCGCTTTTAAACTTAGAAAATTGCATTTTTCTTGATTTTGCCCTGAATCAATGACCTAAAATACAGCAGATGAGACTGCTACTAAAAAGAAATACTTTCCATGAGCAGATGCAAGAAGGGACTATTACAGCCATTCAAGAAAAAATTCCCAGCTTCTGATATACAATGGCCTACGTCAGAATGGCAGTGGGCAAATTATTCTATACACATGTAACTCAGACTGTCTGAGAGAATTCTAGGGAACCCTTCACATACTCATGTGGTATGAAAACATCTAAAATCTCTAAACATCTAAATCTCAATACAAGCAACTAACTTCGACCACTTAAGGCTATGAAGAAATTGACACATACATATACACAACCCCAAGCCAATAAAAACCCCAGAAATGTATCAGTTGGGAGGTACCTAAAGGTACAGCTGAAATGTGATATGAAGCCAAAAGAGAAAATAAATTTCAGTTTGGAAACATTTCAAAGTTTTGTTTTGGGTTCCAGGTCAATACTGAAGCGTTATTTAACATGTCTGTGTAGACTGAATTAATTTGGTCTGTCATCTGTAAATGTCAACAATAGAAGGTACTACTACAGGTGGATGTTCCAATTTCATTCTACCAAGTACCAATTATCAAAAAAAAATCCAATCCAAAACAAAAAACTGCCATGAACCCATAAACCCACATCTGTTAAAAGCACTACTGCTTGTTTTTTTTGTTTTGAAGTACCTGAACAACAGGATTTTATCTGCCCAAGTAGATAAGTATGAATTATTTGAAAGTGTGTGTTTTGCTTGGCTATATTGGACCAATTTCCAATCAGAAAACAGCCAGTAAAAGTATAAATGAGTCAACAGCACAAAGGATAAGGTAAAGGAAACTTACATGGAGGAAGAATACTTTTCTTAAAGCAACATCCATAGTGTTTCTAGACACAGTACACCAATAACAGCCCTTAAGAGGGAAAAAACCAATTATCTTCTTTTGCAGATTTTGTGTATTAGAAATACATTTATTTTTACAGCCAAATTAAAAACAGGTGGAAGGGAAAAATAAGAGTTGTTCCTCAGATCCGGATTTCTCCTACACTTGAAAGGTTAAGACTAAAAATATTCTGAAGAAAAAAAGTGCAATGGTTTGGAAGACTGTGAAAGGAGAAAAAAATGCCCAAGGAGATGCAGGAAACAAAGTCTGGATCAGAAAGACCTATAATCTCAAATATTTAAAGCAGTTTCACCATCTAAGACACTCAGCAGTTAGAACTTGAGACACCAGAGATGCCCCTTAGCTTCCAGCCACACTGTGGATGGCTGGTGTATCAGTATCAATACATTAAAAGCAAAACTGACTTAACTAAAGACACACTATTTTACTGAGAACTTTACCATTTACTGAAGACAGAAGACATGAAGTCCCTCTCCACAGACTATGATACATTATGTGAACTGCCCAGCTGGTCAACAGGTTGCCAAGAAGTGCAAGTCCCAGTCCAATCCTAATTTACAAACATGGCTTTTATACCCACTCATCAACTGATGCAATCAATACCAATCCTTTTATGACTGTCTACACTGAGGACTTAAGATTGGATGTTTTATGGATTAAAGAAGCAAAAGAACAACAAAGTTCAGCCAAAGCAAGAAGTAAATTCAGTGTCATTAGCAGTTCCAGTGAATGTTGTTTAAGATTTGTCAAGAACTCTCAAATTTATAAAAAAATAAGTCCTGGAGAACAGTGTAACAGGACATTTAGTAAATAAATGTAAGCATTACAAGCAATCTATTTCTAGTTTTTAATGCCTAAATGCCACTTGAAAAGTTGTACCAGGACTTACTTCAGAGAATAGTGACTTACATAAAAGCCAAAGAATGGCTATTTCATGTAAAAAGGTTTTAGACTGTTCTCCTCTGCACCTTATCCCAATCATCTCAATTTAGAGGAGTTTGATTTTTTTTTGCATTTTTATCCAGGATACCTATTTTTGAAGTTATGCCAAAAATTAGGAAAAATGCGTATCTTATATTGAAACACATCATCTTCTATATTCTAACACCGTTTTACGCTCATTCCAAATATAGCAAATTTAACACTGAATTACCTGTGCTTCCTTTGCCCCCTGCTCTTCTCCTCCCCTTGCCATGGTTAAAGAACTTACTAGGACTGCATAGCCACAACCAGAGGCTTCTTTTCTCAGTGCAGCTCTAAGACCACTCCCACCTAGTTAAGAAAAAAACCCTATACCTAATATTCTTATATAATACCTTTTTCTCATGCAGACACAATTTTACAGACTCAAGAGTGACTATTCTAGCCTGGAAGCTAGCTATACTGCTGAATCTTTTATGAACAAGGCATTATTGGTACCACAGCAACAAATCCATAAAACTCCACTTAAAAAGTTCAAGCTTAGAAGCAAAAACAGAAACAGTAAACCAAATAAATGAATCAAAATGTTTGTAAAGACTGTGCTATCATCGATTTTAAAAGGAATCACTGACCATTTCAACAAAATCTATTATCCAATACTAAAAAGGAAAGAAATATAAAATAGAGAAAAGATTAAATAATCGTTATCTGACAAAGATGCACTCAATGTGGCTAAAGGAAAATGCTGAGCAGTGAAAAGAACACTGTAAAAGTCTAAAGCATACTGGTAATGAGTGAAAGTCTCATTTCAAATCCAAGGTTATTTACTGGGCTCAGCTCCACAGTTTCAGGAGGTGGGACTGGGAGATCCAGGACTGCAGCCCATCGATCACTGTTTCTCTATGCTGAGAGCTGCACATTTGTATTACACACCACTGCTGGCTGCACAGTTCAGACTTGTAACACCTCCCTTTCCTATCAGAGCACTGCCACAACGGTATGACAATCTTCTTAAGTCAAGATAAAAAGAGAACAGACAAGGAGCTTTGTCACAATCTATTTTCTCCTAATGGTTCTCTTCAGCACTATCTCCCAGCCAGCCAGGCCCAGCCATCAAGAGAGAACTGGATCAGAGCTTCATGTCCCTGCCCAACTTTAAGGAGAAAACAGCTCCAGACCACTGTCCCATACACATGGCCTAAGGCTAGTATTTTTTTGTTTGCCTCAGTAATAAATAACTGCTTTGATTTGTTCAGCCTGGAAGAACTCACGGCATTGCATCAAGACCTATTTTATTATTAAGATTTATATTTTGTGGTTGGCTCTCTCAATGCTAGGAATCAATTTTTATACAAATTAAGCTCTAAACAATGAATTACTTTAATGTTTTGTTTCTTTCAGATAAGCACACATCTTAAGGATATAGAGGTAATTCAAATGTGGTACCTTTACAGCTAGTTTCTCTGTCCTCTACCCACCAAGAAAATACAGTACACTTCCAGAACTTTTCCTTCTGGAAAACTCATAGTATTTATTGAATTCCTTAGAAACTAAAAAAATTAAACAGAATGGTTGCTGAAGAATTTCTGTTAGAGAGGCAGACAAGCGTTTACTATTTTTCCATAGAAGCAATAACAATCACAAATTAGTCCTTGCAAAGATAAACCTATTCAACAAACCTTTATTTTGCTTTATTTTGCATACTAGAACCTTACTGAATAAATAAATTTCAGATTAGAGTTATAAGCTGGAGACAGAATCAAAATTTAAAAATGCTTGAAACAAAAATGCAAAAATCTGTGTACTTAAAAAACACACAGGGTTTGCTTCACACTCTAAAGACTTGCTTTCACAGCTTTGAAGAATTTACAATATGAGCATATTGTCAACAGCTATCATAATTTCTGCAGGTTTGACCCTGTCTCCCAGTGAAAGTTGGAAAATCAGTTGGATATTTCCAAATCCTAAGACTGTAGCAATAAAGCTATCACATTATATAAGTTGCTCTAGAGTGAAATTTAAGAGAAATTTCCTAAAACCACAAGTTTTAAAAAATTATCAGTATTAAACAGCTTACTTACCTACATACACATTAATAGTAGCAGTTAGATGTAACACCTTAAAAAGGGGGATAGGGGGAAGGGAGAAAAAAACCCTACAGCACATCCTACAGGCTAATTCTCTTAATGAGAAACTTTACATTGTTTCACAAATATTATTTTCCACTATCTTTTCCATCTGGTAGTTATTCCCAGTTAGTGACCCATTGTAAATACAGCCATTTCAGCTTACACTGACCCAGAACAGCAATCTGCTGCTAGGTAAGATGCTCTCTACTAAAACCAAAGCTGTTGTGTTTCACCCCAAAATACATAAATAAAAGAACAAGAATAGGATCCCTCGCTTTAGGGGTTTAATCCCTCATTCCATCTTTTCACATGATCTCTTGACAACTCAAAAAATTTAATTAAAATTACATATTGAAATCACTACACTATTCCTATTTGAGTTCTTCCTTGGCACTTTTTCTTCACTGGCTTTTCAAGAAGCAACAACTTGTCTTTCAAAACTTGTCTCTGTTCATGAAACAGTAAATGGGACATGAATTCTCATAATTCTCACCTGAGAACCACTGGGACACAATAATTAGTACCTATCATTTGATTTGCCTAACTACTGCAAGAGCTGCTCATAATGCTTGCTTGCAAAATCTCCCATGGCATCAGCAAGAGATGCTCACTGAACCTTTCTGTCCTCCCAAGCTTGAGAAAACTGAAATGGTTTTCTCTTACATTAACTAAAATCTTAAACCCACAAGATTACCTATGAATCTAAAAAAGGTTTTGTCTGTTAGAGACAGCTATGTACAGGCAGTACACTGCAGCATCAGCTGGTTTAACAGTTCTTAAGCAAACACATCTGCATCCCAGTTCTTGGTTTCTACAGACTGACTATCATAGCTACACAGAATATGCTACTTGATACTAAAAGAAATGAGCACTATCCTAGAAAATTTAGATGCTATAGGGACAGGTATTCAAGTACTTAATAATTAAGGCACTGCTAGAAGTGCAGGGGTGTGTCCCTATTAGCATGTCAGGACAAAATATGATGGTAATGAGGCCTTCAAAAGGATCTTCAGAAGTCAATTTAGCCTTTTCAGAGATTTACTGAATGTGGTATAATTGCAAAGACTGCCAACACAAGGAGTTGAATGTGATCCAGAATATAGCTATAGAAAATACATCATGGAAAGAAAGTGAAGGCATTTGGACTAAAAGGATACAAGGACTAAAATTACAGGGAAAGGGAGCAGAGCAGCCTTATCCCATTTGAAGGCCTTCATCTTAATGTCTTGCTTTCCCTAGTCAAACTCAGCAGTGTGATGCACTCTAAACACAGAAATGATGAACAGACTTTTAAAAGAAGCATCTCAATAGTGTACAAAAGCTCATAGATCACTGGACAATACCATGGGAATAGTAAGGTCTCTTAAGTTTTAATTATATTTTAAAGGGTGTCTGCTTCAGTTGTATTTTATGTGCCAAATTAGGCTGGAACATTCCCTGATTAACAGGTATTGAATGTGACTAGCAAAGGTAAAATAATACAATCAGGATCAGATTAAAGCAAATAATTAAACCACATAAATTTATCTTAAGGAGAGCTGGAATGCATCATCAGCCAAGTGATGTTTTACAGCTACAACACCCCTACATACCAGACATTTAAGAAGGCATTTTATAAAGGGGCAGAAACATTTCACACTTGTGTTGGTCAAATTATCCAGACATAAGAGTTATTAATTTCATTTTAAAAAGATCTTGTAGAAAGGTCACCCATACATCTTCCCAGCCATGGGAACACACCCATTAGTATTGTACTTCCATGAAAAAGGGAAAAAAATCTGATGCAATACTTCTGCTTTAGAAAGAAGCAGTCCTTTACTGATATCCCACCATAAGATACTCACAAGGATTAGAATGTGACAAGAAAAATAATTCTGTATGTTCTCTCCAACTCACCTGATGCTGTCAATCAGAATCAACATTTCCCCTTAGAAAGATAAGGATATCTTATACATCTGTTTTTGCAATACATGATATAATGTTAATAAATTGCAATGCATATAAAAATGAAGGTTTGAGACTATCAACAATGTTGATACTTAGTAAATCTTTGCTCACTGGCAAATAAAGTATCATAATTTGAGGAAATAAATCACATTTTTCACATAAATCTGGTAGAAATAAATGCCTTAAGTCAGATATCCTCTTTACAAAGGGCTAGCAATTTCTGAGGCTTAGGTGACTGAACCAGAATCCTTATTTGGGTTGTAAGCTGTTAATTCTGTTGCTGAGAACACTGGGTTGCTTCTGAACATATCCTTCATGTAATGGGCTGTCATGTCACTCAGCTTCCTCTAAGTGTATATCCTAGTATGTGTAACTGATTCATCAAGGGGAGACTATGGAAATTACTATTTTAGTATAAGTGGGGAAGCACATTTGAAGCAAGCAGTAAGGTAACACCACTAGCTGCTGCTTAGGAAAGCCCTTGCACAGCACATCAGTCTTGTGGATTTCATTTTGTTTCTGCTTTGATTATTAACACACAATATTTTTATTTACTTTCAACACATAACTTGTTTATGAAGACACCATTTGGTGTCAATAAATTCAAATACAGCTTTGGACAAATGCATGGAATCAATTTGTTCAGGATTTGTACCAGCACCAAACAAGAGTGACAGAGCAGAGGCAGCAGAGGTCAGAAGTTTGGTACCTCTATGGCATAAATCAGGTACTGCTGTCAGGTGCCTCCTCCCATTGCCTTGGCTTTCACTCTGTCCCATGCCATGGCTTTCAGTCACAGGTGGAACCAGACTGCAGAGTGAGCAGGATGGAAAAGAACACAGGAAAAGAAAAATATTTTTCAGTTGAATCAGTTCCTGACCTGGGCCAGTAATATGACTGCACAAACTGAAGTGCCACTGGAGAGGGAGAGAATGGTAACTCCCTAAAGAGCCATCAAAGAAATAAAAGTAAAGACTTATGCTGAAGGACTTGTTTGCAGATTCCTTTCAGACCTGTATTTCTTGTTTTCACTTTGTGTAGTTTTTGTTTCTGTTTTGCTCAGTTAATTTTTTCATTCTGACACATCCCCCAGCACATTACTGAGCTAATTCCTTGTCTTTCATGACTTGAATTATGTTAGTCCCCACTAGGCTAGGTAAGAGCTGACTAAATATCAGATAAACATCAATTCGGTGGACAGACTTTCTTCTAATCTAATGTTTTGTAAGTTCTGGTTCAAGCTGTTCTACCTGTTGATTTAACACTTTCTAAAAACTATTTCAAGAGGAAAACAGAAAAAAACCCCACAATACTTAGTAGCTTGAGAGAGAAGCTATGAAGTTGTCAAAAGTTATACCACAGTAAGTAACTTTCATACAGAAAACAGACCATACTAGTTTTAAATAGTTTTTTGACCTGTTTCCTATAATCCTTTCCAAGATACTATATATGACTTGAACTCTATATTCTGACATTTAATTAAGTATTTTACCAAATTACTTTATCTGAAATTATGGCAGCTTAATATACAAGATTAAAAGAAGGGGTCTGTATCTTTCAGCAGTCAAATATGAAGCTATCACCAAGCACCTCAATTCCTTCATTTTTACAAATGCAACTGCAGAATAACTCTTCTTGCCGTAGGACCACTTTCCAATTCACCAAACAATGTGATGCCATTAAAATAACCAGCATGTGAATTTTGTTCATGTTTTACAACTAACCTATCTTTTACTGCTAAGATTAGCCAGACACTTCTCTCCTTAACAAAACCACTGACAATAGAGCACTAAGTACACTTTCCCATGGCAGCACTGCCAATTACAACTTGGTTTAACAGTTACAAAAAAAAGACAGTGTGAAACAGGTAACTAAACCCTTACAACTATCCATACAATATGTACCACTGGAGCCATTACTGAATTCACCCAATGTACTTATAGTAATACTGAGGCAAATTCTCTGGATTATTGCTAGAGATACTGCCTTCAGATAGGAATGCAACACATGGCTTTATGAAGCTGCTTAAGGTACTGTATTTCACATATGCCTGAAGGGGATCCACCAGACGTATTTAATTACATATCAGATAAAGCACCCTAATCTGGAAAATCAAATTAAAATACAAATACATTCACATTTAGCTAACAGAATTTTACAATGGTTTGGATAGTAAGAGACCATAAAGATCACCTAGTTCCATCTCCTTCTGCTATGGAGAGGCTAGATCAGGTTGCCCAAAGTCCCATCCAACCTGGTCTTGAACACCTCCAGGGATGGGGCATCCACAACTCCTTGGGATACCCAAATCCTAACACATAATTCTACTTATGCATCTGTGATCTATTGTAGATCAATTATTTTAACATTATCAAACAAAGCTATTATTTCAGGATTTTCTGAATAAACCAAGTCAATTGCCAGAAAGCTGAAAATAAATCTAAGCAACAGACCTGCCCTGTGTTCAGGTTTCCTCAGATACATCCTTCCCTTTTTTCACCTCAAAGTCTTTCCTACATGTAAGATCAAGACTTTTAACATTTACAAGTTTCCCCACACTATCTGTTGCACTGGTCAGACTAGGAGTCTGGGCTACATAACAGAATCCTGAGAAACATCCATGCGGGCTCTTTCATATGTATTTGTCTAGAAATTCCATGCATAAACACATGAATTCTTCTTAAGAATGCCTGGAGTCCTCCTCAAAATGACAAAAATTTCACTCAAGTACTACTTCACTGAGAAAGATAAAGAGCTATCAGAGTTGCATGTACTTCTCTCAATGAAGCAAGTAAACAGACTCAAAAGCCCCTGGCCTGGAATAACATTAGCTAGTTCAAGTACCTGGAGTAGAAACATACTGATACTTGGCTGAGTTATTCTCCATCCCTGCTTGCACCTGTTTTGAGAAAAATCAGCCATCTCAACATCTACTTCAAGTTCCTGGAATTCCTTATCCTTCCACATACACATTTCAGACCAACTTCTGTGTCGAACAAGTCTCAGAAGGGGTTGTATCTTGAGAAATTATAAAATGTGCAGTATTATAGGCAGTGTTTTGCAGGAGGGGTAGCTCTCGACTTTTAAGATTTTCCATGAACAAGCAAGAAATCCTTATATCCTAAGTACTGAAGATTTTTAACATATTATTTTCAAATCAGAATCTTATCCTGTATGTACGACCATCGCTCTCAGATTTATGTCTCTTTCAGGGCTTTCCTTTGCCAATATAGTATACTAATCAGTTAGCTTTAATAGCAATCTCAGACTTTACCAACTCATTCTTTCATCCTTTGAAAGCCAGCCTCAGATTTAATTTAAGAAACTATACAGCAGATTCTTGGTGTATTAGTGACTATGAACTTTTATAACTGAACACAAAGTGAAGCACAAGACTATGCAAATTGCATATGTATATCCCAGACTGCAGTAGATTTCTCTTGTCATTGTTATTAAATCTATTTTTATTTATCCTTCTGTAATGAATATATAATGAAAAGGATTCAATAACATAAGCAGCAGCTGCATCTTGAAAGGTTACCCAAATGCTACCCACAGAGATCCTACAGAATATGTAATACAAACAAGACTGATTATCATATGAACGACCCTGCAGAGTTAAAAAAACCCAGAAATGCATAAGCTGAAAACCATTAAATTTTATTACCACATTATGATAGTGCTAACACATAGACTGAGGTTTTACAGATTACACAAGTGTAATCAATTGTACATCAAGCATTTACTGGTGCAACCCAAAAGAGGGGGAAGACAACAAAGTCATTTTGGAACATTCTCTGTGCTTCAGAGCAACAAAGCAATCCCAAAGGTGCACATATGAAAAGGGCTAGCACATGACATCACTCTGCATTTCCTTTCAAAGTACACCCAATCCTTTAGAGATGTCCATAAGAAACACCTTTTCCCACTCAAATATAATGACCCTTCCAGATCCTAAACCTTACCAACACATCGTTTGCATCTATTGATAAACATCAGTTTAGTACACCAACCATCTTTTACATGCCTCACTTTGCTTCTTCAATTCATTACTGTCAACACAGAAAAGAATACAAGCTCATTTATTACTGCTACTACTTCTACTGCTCACTCTTTTCATACTGTATTATAATGGTGAAGAAACTCCAGCAGATCCTCATGGCATTTGAAATGTCAGAATTGGTACGTTGGCACCTTGCTTAATCACATTTTGGATGTTCTGCAGCCATCATCACTTCCAGTGAATGATTTTCTTTGTGGCACACAGTAATTTACATTGGTTAGTCCCTTAATCCAGATTCCATTTCAATACAATGACTAGAAAAAGCTGAAATACCAAATCTATGAGCATGTGCCCCAGAGTTCTGAGCCTCACTCAACTGTGGTCGATGATTCTACACTTAAAAAGATGTGGCCAGAGAGCAAGTGTGAGATGAGGAGTTACAAATTGTACTGAGCACACCTTGCACATATGGCATCAGTAGTCCCTGACACTTCCAGACACCTCTACCTCAAAGATTCTGCTTCCACTTGCTTTAACAAATGGAACTAAGCACTAGACAACATTTAGGGTAATAAGGAAGGGCTACACCTTGTGGAAAGGCAATCAACTACATTATGATTTGAGGGTTCTTGCAACATATCTTTTGGTACTCACTATTCACTAAGATAAAACTACAATCTGTACAAATCACAGCCACATCAGTGTCAAAGGATGAACCTGAAAAGCTGGACAAGAATTAGATTTATACTGGAAACATCAGAATGGGGCAGTCTACTCCTTTTCTTCACAGTACTAATTACCCCTTATGCAAGCTTATAGTCACTTAGCAACTTGGTGGTAACTGCCTTTGTTTCAGGAACACTGACAACTAGATTATGAAACTACTGATTCAGTAAAAATAACATCTCAAAATAAAAGACATGTCAGTCAAGTTACTCCTATTCTAGGAAATTCTACGTGTACTCTGAGTCAGATTGCTTTGACAGATAAAGCACATAGTCACGAAATAGATTGACAAAGTTGCATGTGCCTATATTAAGTTTTCAGAATTTTCTGAATATCAATTCCATCCAGTTCTTGAGATGCTTGTAGTATGCTCAAAATAAAACAAACCCCATGCTTTAAAAACCATTTCTATAGTTAGGAAAACAATTTTAATATCCGCTCTCAAATTGATGCATTCCTGTTATGATTTAAATTAAATTGTCTGCTTAGGCAGCACTTTAAAGCTCAAAGAATTTTTATTTCTTCCATTATATTTTCTATATACATGCAGATGTGTGACAAATTGTGTTATTAACATGTCCCACTACTGGAGATAAAGTATTTTATGAGAAAAAATGAAGTCACCATATTACTGAATTTTTATCTGTATTTTTGCAAAAAATGCTGTGAGAAAACTGCATTAACAAACAGAGGAACTAGGTCCAAAGCTAATTTTAAAACATATGAAGGTGTATGTGTTGAAATCAATTTGTATTTCCCTCTCCCATGTTTAGTTAAGCCTCAACACATGGACAATATAATAGACTATTTGTTATATGTGACAGTATTTGTGAAGGACAAAAAAAGCTGAAGAGGCCATAAATTCTCTTTTCATTGAGATTAATAGGCAAAAGAGAATGAAGCATGAACAGCAAAGCCAAAAAGCTTTCCTAGAGGGAAGGAGTAATGCCCTTGAACAGGTGGAAAGGAAGCCAGGGCACAACTAGCTGTCACAGGAGTTTACAGCTGAATTCCAAACATTTAAAAGAATGCAACACAATTGTTTCCAGTGCTCCATCCCTACAAATGTGTTCTAATGAACACCTCATTAACAGACAAAAAGACAGCAACACAAGGCTGCTCTAGTAATCATTATTTCTTCACTATTCTGTGAGCTTCTTACTTTTTTCAAATAGTTTTAAAACCCAGATCTGTGGCCAAAAAAAATCCAAACATTTTTTAGGAGCAGTTTCTCTGCCCTTCTGTTATGTGCAGAAACTTCCTCCACAGAGCTGACAAGCAACTCCTAGGACTGCTTTAATCAAACACTACACAAATCAACTGAACACCTTTTGATCTCCTATTAGACTATCACTAATAAAGCATGGAGTTCACAAAACAAAAACGTCCACAAACAGCAAACATCCAACTGAAGGGGAGACAAAGTGTTCAGGGAAAATAAGAAATAAGAATTATGCACTCCAAGTGATTCCTCCTGGAATGAAGCCAAGTGATAGCATATCAAATTTTCACAGATATGGCATAGTGGAAGCCTGGGTTTACAGCTGCAGCTGGTTTCTAGAAACAAAAGGAAAAACAAAGAAAAACAAAAATATGGTCGAAAAGAGCAGACGAGGCATTCAAAATTTAGAGCTTGACTGCAAGATGGAAAAGCCAGAAAGTGAATTGTTTAAAAAGAGTAGGAAGACAAAAGGGGACGGAATAATCACATGTGGTTAACAATCAGCAACATCACTAGTTTGTGTTAGGAACAGAAGTTGGCATAAGCAAAGGAGGATTAGTGTTATGTTTTGTTTCAAAAAAGGATAGATTCTTGCACAGAGCTGGACAGCTGGAGATTGAGTTAAGCAGAAATAGCGACAAGTGGACAATGGCTTGTTACTAGTGAATATTCACATTCAGGAAGGAAGTGCGCAAAATTAAAACAAGAATTAACTTGAAGTGAACCAACTATGTTTAGTGACTGAAACTTCTTCAAGAAGCAATAGCCATGGCTAAATAATACAATTATGAATCATAAAGAAAAAGGAATATTTTAGAAGTAACAAACAGAAACCTTGTCAAAGTAAAACTTTCACAAATTGGAAGACTAAAAGTAGTTGTCCACAACTGGTTTGTTTTAGAATAGGAGCTACTCACAGAAAGAGGGAATTTCAAACCATATGAAATCCTTTAAAATGACTGAGCTGAAACAGGGAGAAACCACAGGTTATGGATAAACAAAATAGAAAAAGCAGAGCAGTGGATAGTCACTGCTACATGTAATATATGCAATTTTTACAAGATTTTCTATACATCATAAAATTTTGAGTCCAAAGCAGTAGTACACCACTGGTCATTTAAGTCTTGAGACTGTGCTGGCTACCTCAATGAATGAATACTTAAAACTATTCTTGACACTATTACTTGTTTAGGTTGCTGCTCTGGATAATTCTAGTAGACTGTCTGAACAACACCAGTGCCTCACTACACACTATTTTTTTAATATATTATTTAACAAATAAAGGCTGGACCAGATGATTATTTTAAGGCCCCTTTCAGCCTGGGCTGTTCTGCCATTCTCTTGATTAGTGTAACATCAGGACTGAAAAATGATTAAACAAGGAAACATTTTTATCATATTTAAAAGGCAATTAGAGCCATTAATGAGAAGTTGTTTCTCATGACATGATCACAAACATTCACAACCATTACAGTATCTCAGCACAGACTGAAAGCCCTAACTTGCAAAATGGCAATATCATGCTCCAACACATCATCAGAGGCAAGAGAAGTATGTGGTTCAACCAGCTTGTGTAGTTGCATGTGTTGATTCTTTCTGTTCTGCTCTTCCCCTCCTGACCCTTCTCCCTGGCCAGAACAAAAGCTATTTGACCTAAGCACAAAAATATTTTATTAGGCTACATCAGGTTCTAGCTAGAACACAAACAAACCTCACTTGGTTAAAAATTATATGAACAGAGATCATGGAACACATCCCTGGAAGTCTGAAAAAATGACTGGACATGTTACTTAGTGCTATAATTTAGCTGACAAGGAGATGACTGGTCAAAGTTGGAATCAATGATCCTACAGATCTTTCCCAACCTAAATGATAATGTAATTCAACACTTGCAAAGTACAACACAAAATCCAAAGGCAAACTTGCTTTTTTTTTTAATCTCTAGGAGTTCAGGGGAAAACAGGAGATGACAGCAACACATATTTTTAAATTTAAATTACAAAAAAAAAATAATATTTGGGACTCCAAATTAATAAAACATTAATAGCTTTACCAGTCAATATATACAGTGGTTTATTAGTTTAGACTCTTCCTAATGCCACTGTAAAAACCCTCTCTTTTCCCAGTTCCTAACAAATTTCAAAGCATCTCCTCAACCCATTTTATGTTCCCCCCATAGTTAAAGACAATTTTTGTTTCCCAGTTACCTTTCATTATAGATTGAACACTGGGCAAAAAAAGACATTCCCTCAAATGGTACAGCTGAAGGATTGTTTATTTGTATGGCAAACTTATGTGTGCTAAACCCAAAAAAACTATTAAAAGAAATCATGATATGTGAGTACAAAAATAAAGCAAAACGGAAATTATTCCAGAACTTTTAAGAATTCTCTACCTAGAAGCTGTTTTCTTTTAAAGCAAATTCAACAAATTTCAGCTGCCTAAAATCTCCTCAGATAGTATTTCAGATGCTATTTTAGATACAACTTTAGATATTCCCAGGCACTTGAGCAGCCAAGTTTTCTTTAGCAATCTGTCATTAATGCAAGTGAATAAATATAATGTCTGGAGATTGAAAGCTCTTGTTTATTTCAGCTTCCAATTTTTTGCCTCATTCAGCAAAAGCATACTTTGTGTAAATGCTTTAAATAAATGTTGCAAACACTTCCCTTGCTAGAAGTAAGAGAATGTTCCTTTAATAGTTCTGTTCTTCCAAGTCATTGATCCAGGCACAGAAAACTGCTCTTGCCATTACTACTGTGTTCCACAGAGTGACATGAAGCACAGATTTAAGAAAACTATCACAGTAGGGGCTGATATCATATTATCCACAAAAAGCATTTACTAGTTATTTCATCCAGCAAGATGTTTACATTGCAGCTTCCCTTCCAGCTGAGCCTGTCCTCTGAAGATGGGTCTAAGCAGACAATATGAAAGGAGAATGAAATGCTTTAAGTAATTTTCCAGTAACTGTTTAGAATTAGGGGCTAAAAATGCCTAAGGAATTTCACTGTCTGACAAGTATGTTCCACAATGTTATAAAGTCTTTTCAGACTATGCCCCTAAAACTTTCACTCAAATGAAGTTTTCTTTAAAATCTTAAAGAATTGGTAGGGTTTTAACTTTGTCATTCCCCGAGGCTACTGAGAGTTACTGTATGCTGCTGAGCTCTAATGAACAGAAATGCAGCTGACTGGGTGTGCCAGACTTTCTCTATGAAGTTGTTCCAGCTAAACAGTTACTAGAGATTGTTTTAACTTGGACTAATGGGTAGGCTCCTCCCTGATACAAGGCCAACAAAACTTTGCATAGTTTATATTCTCTCAGCCTCCCCACCCTTCATATGTTGTTTTTTCCTTCTTGTTAGGATATGCATAATCAGAGTACAAAAACAAGTTACTAAAAATCTAAATATAAGTAGGCTGGAGGAAAAACAATGCCTGCTATAAATGCAGAGCACTTGTTCACAGTAGCAAAAATACATGCATACATAAGAATATAAGTTTCTATTTATTGTAACAGTCTGAAACGTTCAGATATCATAACAGTGAGGAAAGATCTGACAGACTTAGTTCATTAATTCCCTCCATACTGTGCTTTTCAGATGTGTCTTGTTACTTGATTGGTGTATGAGCTCCTGTGGCAGCAGTTCACATAAACTGAGGGATAAAGGCAAAACACACCAGAAAACCAAGCATCATTTCTGGTCTCTTCTTTTTCAATTTAACTTGCTTTAAAAGGATTATTTACAGATTAAAATTCCCAAATAGAAAATATTTAGACATCAGAACTGCATTATTCATCTTTTTCTTTGTCAAGGCAACAATAAAATCTACCTAATGATAGAGAAGCTTGATGTAGTATTCTAATCAGCCTAGCAGTTCCTTTGTTAAGTACTTCTTATATGCTGCTCTGCACTGAAAATTATTTAATAGTACAGTATTTAAAGGCCAGATGTACAGTGAGAACATACAGAATTTGACTCATACAGCTTGGAGTATTATAAAAGAGTAAGACTCTAATATGATGTTTATATGCTAAAAGAGTCTGTAATACAGTATGCACTAGTCAGAGAGAAAGAACTTTTGGTTTTGTTCACAAGGTGATATTGCTTCTAAGAGCAGAACTATACAGTAATCAACAGAAATGCTTTCTCACTTGCAATGTCAAGGGAACGTTCCAGATGTTTTCTGCCCAGTATGATTCAAGCTCAATAATCCATAATGCAGTGAGTCAGGGTATTATACATACTACACTCCAGCACTACAAAAACTAAGAAAATTGTTCAGAATGAATCCTAGTGCAAAGAAAAACACAGCAGCTTTAACTGCTATGGTACCATAAGAATAGCTTCTGCCAAGGCTACCAATTAGGGGATACTCACACAGGTCTTATGCACATGGGTGCCTTACTCCAACTTGAAGGGAGAGCTACCATGGACATTTGTTAAGTAGAGCTTTACTCTACATCTCTGCATTTTTATCAGTTATGAGATAGCAACATATTCTGCCAAAAGCCTCACTTGGACAAAGAATGAACAAATTGTTTCCAAAGACATGATGACATTCAAACATTTTAACCTGGCATTAAACTGGATGCAAGCATCTGCCATGCTCTGGGCAAAAGATGGCACTGAAACACATCATTGCCACTGATAAAAGGTGCTGCCAGCTCTTGAGGAATGCAAACCTACCCAGCACAAGTAATTATAATAAATGGAAAAAGCTCTACAGGGCCCCCATTATTCAGAACGTGGAGGTGAGTGAGGGGATCTGCAACATAACTTCTTTGTGTGGTAATTTTCACAATTTTTCACATAATTTTCCTCCACGAAAAAGCCCACAAAGTCCAATTACTAATCTCATCAAGCTTCCTTTATGATGAATGGGGCAACAAGCAGCTCCCAGTGTACAACTTCTAGTCTACAGTTTTAAAACCAATTTTTTTAATGCATAAAAACCTGCTGCATCAACACTGGCTTTGTATTTATGAATATTGAACTTATTCCTTTTAATTACTGCAAATTTACATATGACTGAATAAACAGACCTGATGCTTCATATTTCCCATCAAGTTTTCAATGTCTTTGTTTTGCTCACATTTTTTCCTTTCTTATTTTTTCAAGATATCTCATTTGAGATTTTGGAAATCTTTCCAAGGAGTTTATGTCTGGTTGAGGAGGAAGGAAAAGCAATTTCAAAAGATCAAGCGTGAATAGAATTGAAAGCAACATTAGTAACAGAAATTCTGTGTATTGACAGGTTTTAAAAAACTGAAAGTGCCCCTAGAGTCACAGAATGATTTGTATTGGAGAGCACCTCAGATCATTAAGCCCAGCCTTTGACTGAACATCATCATGTCAGCTATGCCATGGCACTAAGTGCCACATCCAGCCATTTCTCTTGAACACCTCCAGGGATGATAACTCCACCACTACCCTGAGCAGTCCATTCCAGTGTTTAAGCACAAGTTCCTCCTGATGTCCAGCCTGAGCCTCCCTGGCATAGCTTGAGGCCATTTTCTTGCCTTATTGCTGGTTGCCTGGCAGAAGAGGCTGACCCCTCTGTTACAACCTTTCAGGCAGCTGTAGAGAGCAGTAACCTCTTCCCTGAGCATCCTTCTCTCCAGGTTACACAACCCCAATTCCCTCAGCTGCTTCTCAACTTGGTGTTGTCAGTAATCTGTCTGAGGATACACATGATCCCCTCATCCAGATGATAAATAAAGATATTAATCAGGACTGGGTGCAATACTGAGCTTTGGGAAACACCACTGATGCACAGTAAACTGTCAAGATTTATTAGTCTGATACAATTCTGTTCTGAAGGATTTGGGGAAAAAAAAAGGCACTAAACAGCAGACACAACTGAAAACCTTCAGCTTGCAATTTAGAAAATATTTCCTGAATGTGAATAAGATGAACTATGGTATTGGGAAGATGCACAGGAGCACACATACATTCCTCCTCCACCTTAAGAAGAGGGGAAAAAAAAAAGCAAACCAAAAAACCAAAACACATCAATTTTAAGTCTAAATGCTTTGGAATACATAATTCTGTAGCTTTACTGTAACAAGATGCCCTCCTACACAAAATTATTGTGGGAAAGGACTGTTTACACATTGGACATTACATTGGACAACTCAGAATCAGGAGGGATCAGAGCAACAAGACCTATTAAGGATACAATCAAAAAAATGCACCCTACCCTCAAAAGCAGTTCATCATTTTCCCTCCTCTATTTCAATAAACACAGAAAGATCAATAATGAAGAAGAGAAGGTTAACCTGGCTTCCACTCAAAAGGCACCAGTTTTGTTTTTCAAAAACCCTTAATGTAAGATTTTTAAATTTCTTTTATAAAATGGAATTTGAAATTTAATATCATTATGAGCAACTATATTTGACCTTGTAAAATTCCTTATGGGAACGCTGGAGTTAAAATACCAAAAGACCTAACAAAGACAAAGTATGTTCTGACAAAGAAAGGTAAAGGGTCTTGGTAAAGAACTATATTCAGTATCACAATTTATTATAAGTAGATGAAGGCAATTATGTTTTGACAGCTCAATATTAGCACTAGAAGCTATATGCTGTATGTGTACATTTAATACATATTTATTTAGGCACACACAAAACAGTACATGAATGTAACCATGCTATGCGACACTGAAAAACATCAGTGCTTTCCATTATCCAAGCCATGGCCAATTTAAAGCAGTAAATATAGGTCATTGAGCACACAGCAAGAGCAGCTAGACATTATTTGCCCTACAGACACCTGAATGATTAAACATTCACCTTAAAAAAGCCATTACCAAGATAAGAGAGTGAAGAAAGAAGCTTGATTGTTTTTTCTCTGCTCTGTAAAAAGGAATTTGAACTTTTGCAACTAAACACAATACAAAACTTGTACTGGACTCTGTTCAGCCCTTGCTGAACATCCCAGCCTTTGCCCAGAGGTTCAGCTGGGGCTGGGCAAAGCACAAGTGGCCTGCAGCTGTTTGCAAACAGCTGTCCAGGTCAGAGCTTGCAGAAGACTCAACACTCAACCACCATTTGGTGCTCTTTTGGGCTGACCAAATCTCTCATGTCAGTCATGACCTTTTTTGTATAAATAATCAAATATTCAGTAGAGTCTGACATCTAAGTGGGTTGGATTAAAAGTGATCACGATGAACACTGAAGTAACATTCTCACAACATTTAAACAGAGGGGAAAATACCACCACCTTCTACCCCCACCCCACAAAATACTCACTAATAAATCAAATCAATAAACCCTATGGGCAGACAAATACAGCATTCTCCTGGAAAGTTAGTGGAAAATGTCATTTACTTGGTTTCTCACATCCTGAAAAGGAAACATGAGAAGCCTCTGCACTATAAGCTCCTGAAAATAGGATGTTTTCATCAATAAGAAAATACTAAAAAAACCCAAAAACTGTGAGATTGTCACTTCAGTAAAACTCAAATGGAAAATAAGAACAAATTAGGAGAAAACTGAATTATTTTGATAACAAGTTCCTTTTCTGTACTTCCCAATTTCAGTTCAGTCATCATGCTGAAAACTCAATTGCACTTAACTTGTCCTTGAACTCCCCGTAAAATTATGGCCAGTTTCTGGCAGCCACATCAAATGACCTTAAAAGCAGCAAGAGATATAAAGGTCATTCCTGGGTAACATTCTATTCCATGAGCAGCCACAATGGAAGGAACAACAAATCTGAAATTGGAAATAAGATTTCATGACACCATGGCCTTACAGCCAAGATCCCAAAGTACAAAACATGTTCCAAGTGTAACTGAGTGATGTGGTTAGGTATCAGCAGTAAATGAACAAATGAGGATATCCACAGAACTACTTAACCTCATAAACCAAGTCTCTGTCTCTCTGTATACTTAGAAACAGAAGTAAAAAAAAAACCCAACACCAATAACTTATTGTGGTAAATGCAAAAAGCTTCCTTTGTAATTGACTCCTTATCTTTTGAACAAGTCTGTGATATGTTCAATAAGGTTAACTTTTAAAGAAGGGGGAAAGGCCAACATGCTCTCCCTCTGCATGTGCACCTTATTTTTGTGTATTATTTCTTATGATTTCTTTACATTTCCTTTTGGCTTTTTTAGCACCATTCTTGATATATTGTACTTCTGCATCAAAGCCATTCAAAAAGAGCCCTGAACTGACAGTGTTAATTTAATTTGGAGATGGCAAAGAAAGAACACTATCAAAAGCCACAACCATGGGGGAAAATGCCTCACCCTTGGCTTTAAAGAACTTTAACTTTACACTCTAATCCCAATGTTTTCAGTAGAAGGACTAGAAACACTGGTGCAACTAAACTGAGTGTTATGACAATCAAGAATTCAGGCTCGAAAGGAACCACCTGTTTCATTCAGTTCCCCACAACTGCAACAGATATTTAATCCTGAAAGGTCAACACAACATCCATCCGTACAAACTAGAACATTTTCAATCCATTATGACACTAAAAATATTTTTAAATAACAGAAGTTATTTTAAAAATGTAATGATAGTGGCAAAGGAATAACACACACAGAACTCTGCACAAGCAAGTAGGCCAATGACCTATATTTCTGAAGTGACTGTTTAAGTATTTTATACTTAATTCAGAATTCTAAATAAGGCTAAGAACTATTTTAAGCAATCATGTTTCAATTACATAAGACAATGGTAACAAAATGAAAACTTAAGACTTGATCCAATAACTCTCACTAGATCTGTTAGTGTGGAGGAGGTGATAAATACCCACTTTCAGCTCTGAATTTCTTGTCTTTTCTCTGTGATAAATCCTCTTACACATTACAAAAAATCCCAGTGTTCATTTTCTCTGTTCTGCCTACAGCCACCCCACCTCTGTGTTTCCCATCTGTCTACTCCTTTCTTGTTCTTCAACTAAATAACTCCTTAAAGATCTGTCTTGGCTCTGTTTTCCAGTTTAACTTGGCTAGCTCCAACACTAGGCTAGAAAGCTGCAGGTAAGGCAGCTGCTTGGTTTCCACCAGGCTGTCGAGCAGTATTGCTACAGATTTCTTAACTTAATCTGTCTCCAGTTTCAGATTGCAGGCTTTAGGTATACCTCTTTCAAGCATTAATGTTTATTTCTAACCAACTCACTATTCAGTATCTTAAAATTAAAAAAAAAAAAAAACAGTACATACTTCAAATACCAATATTAAGGAAGAATCTCCCTTACTCTCTCATCCCACTCTGCTCAATATTTGATTCTTTTAATGGTTCACTGTCCCACCTCTGAGGCCCAAGGGCATTCTCCCTGCTCAGCATCTCTAGCCATGCTTTCAGAAACTCAAGTAAACAACAACTATGATAGAATGCATTTTCAACACCAAACTTCAGTTCAACACTGAAAGGAAAATATTTAACTCTGGTTACAACAATTTGTGTAATTTCTCAGTCACAAAGTGAGCAGTAAATAGAAGTCAGTGACTGATATTTTATTTTCTATACCATATCTTGGATGAAACTACAACTAGACAAGATGTTTTATATTCCCAAATATTTCTATCCCTTAAGGATATAAGGGGTCAGTTTCTATTCTTTCAACAGACAAATTCTGTTCTAAAGAGTCAGTTATCAAGTTCCTTTCAGCAAAAGCCAAACTGAACTAGTCCAAGAAAACTATGAACACAGGGATATTCCAGTCACTTTGTTTACCTAATACAAAGCAAACCTGGCAAAAATGGGACAAGAATCAAAAGCTGATAAAGGCATTTCCAGGGAAGAGGTTGCAACACAGCACTAAAGCACCTGTTGCTTGAAAAGTAAATACAGATCCAGAGCTAGCCACCATTGTGGCTGCTTCACTGCACACATTACATCAAAAAAGAAAGGTAATATTCTGTTGTCCAAAGGTACAGTCCATCTTGGACAGTTTGAGGCACAGCTAAACTGCCATGCCCACATTAACTTAGCCTTACTAAACAAACTTTTTCTGTAACAACTTCTTGCTGTAACTAAAACCATTACTGCTTCACAGTCATCAGGAATAGGCCAAAATGACAGTTTATCCTCATCACAATTTCTTTAAAACACAGTGGCAGAAACACTCCCTCCCCTGCTTGGTTTTGTGCCTTTGATGATTCCTGACTAAATAACTAATTGCACCTGACCCTACTGAATTGCATAATCTTTCTGATCAGACTATTTGGAATATGACATCAAACAGCCAGGCAATCCTCTCCCTTTGTTGTTGTCACTTTGTTGTTTACTGATATTATCAATCATACTGTACTCTCATATTACAAACTGTAAATGTATATGAGAAAACTTGGTCTCAGATCTGTGCAAAACTGCATTAATAATGAGCCACATGTGAGGGTTGTTGCAATGCAATATGCAGCTTTTTAGTGTCAGCCACAAAGTAATTTTATTTAGATCCTGAATGCTTCTCCTTATCAGAAGTGACAAACTTTGCTTTAGTCAGAACATCCACTATTTCTTCCTTACTCATAATATGCTGTGGCAGTAAAACAGTAAATGCATTCAAGACCATTCCTTGTCTTAAAATCCGTGTTGACTGATACACATGAATATGGGGGGGATCTGAAGGAGGCCTAAGTTTTACAGAACAGTAATTTGAAAAAAAAAAAAAAATCCATCTATTGAAGACTTAGTCTACAGACAATTGTAAGCATAAGAGCATATCTCTAACCTTTAATTATGAACATGGGTATCCAACACCTATGTATCCCAAAACTTAACTCCTGGACCTAGAACATGATTGCTCTGTACAAGAAGACTTAGAAAAAAATTGTACTGACATTTGAAAAATATGACTGCCAAAGAAAGAAAAAGTTCAGCTTTGCTTAAAAACATTAGTGATTTGAACATTTCTTTAAGAGTTGAGAGGCCTAGATTAGTTTCCTCTACTCATTGAGAAGACTGAAGCATGCAATTCTTACATCCAGAGTACCCCAAACACAGGTCTACAGAACAGCCTGAGGGAACCAATTTTTAAATCCTCCCTTGAAGCTCTGCATATGGGGATAATGTCTGAGGTCACTTGACTTGTTCAGCCTAGAAAACAGGAGACTGAGGGAAGACCTCATGGTGGTCTACAGCTTCCTCAGGAGGGGAAGCAGGGTCACACACTGATCTCTTCACTCTCATGACAGGACCTGAGGAAACAGCATGAAACTCTGCAAGGGAAAGCTTAGGCTGGGTATCAGAAAAAGGTTCTTTATTCACAGGGTGCTCAAACCCTTGAACAGGCTCCCCAGGGAACTGGCCACAGCACCAAGCCCAGCAAAGCTCACAAAGCATTTGGGAATGCTTTCAGACACATGGTGCCATTTTTGCTTTACCAAAATGCAGGGCCAGGAGCTGGCCTCGATGATCCTTGTGGGTCACTTCCAACTCGGAATATTCTATGATCCTATAATGACAAGCAAAATACTCAGCTGTATTTACTTCTGTAAAGGCCTTCTGTTTTGTCTCACTGACCTCAGTATGCATGTGCATTTCCTTTGCAGCTTGTATTTTAACATAAGTATTTGTACATATGTATCTAAACATCTCATCCAGTAACATCCAGTTAACGCATTTTTTGGGCAGATGTGTCATGTGCTAGAACAGCAGCAGAGTCACTGAGTTTTACCTCCTATGCTGTGAAAGTTTCAACATTATTTTTAAAAAAATCACCACAATTTGAAAGAGTCCATGAAACTCATTCTGTCTAAAAATAATCGTACTTTTCTGAGAGTCATAGAAAATTTCTTCTGGCCACTAGTTGTACTTCCAGCAAGATGCACACACTCAAAGGGAGCAACTGACACTCCTAAAAACATAAGTGAATAAATAGCACTAAAATACCAAAGGTATTCTCACACACTCAGTTGGCAGGCATTGAAACATGGCATAAAAAATTACATTGTATATCACCTTAATGTTCTGAAAAGTTAAACTTTCTAAGAAACATCTTATTCTGGCTAAGGAAACACTGTTACCAACTATTCTATTTGTTCATACTCCGCAGCTGTGCTGACAGAACACCTAGGGGTTTTTCAACAATGAAACCTCTTGTTCAATTTATTATAGTACATAAATATTAATAGCCTACAGCACATGGTTCCTGAAGACAAAAGGTGTAAGTGCCATAATTCTCTCATTACATTACGAAGATTGGAATCACCCAGCTCCTTATGGCTATAGACAACAGCTAGTCAGTTTATCAAAGATAAACCTAAACAATTACAGGATGTCAAAAGTCATTAAACTTACCTGACAGGCAGATATATGTTAAATATTCACCCTGACCCCCAGTAGCTAGAAAAGGAATCTTTTTTTTTGTTCTTCTTTTCACTTGCACAGCTCCCAGCATCCTTTCATCATGTGGGGCAAAAATCTCTTTGCTGATTGCAGATTTGGCATTCATTGTAGATCACAGGTATAGCAGACTGCTGCTCTCTAAAAATAAAAGCATAAATATAAAACAATATTAGAAACCCTTAAGTTATATCAAAGTCCACTTAACTTACATGAGCATTAAAAACTCTGACCTTCAAAGAAAGTTTTTAATGCCTCAAAGAATTTAGAAAATAATTTCATATTCTTAAAGGCAGTATTTTCCAAGTACTTAAGTGTCTTCACTGAAGTTGTCCTCCACACTTCTTATATATGCTTATACTAGCTTAGTTTATTTTGTGCAGAAGCACTAGCATCTTGGTATGTTGTAAAATCTTCTGAGAGAAACACCCTGTTTAACTTCACACAGCACAAAAGCTTCATTAATTCCCCCTGATAACTGAGGGAAGCTCAGATCTGTGTCCCACATTCACAGGGAAAGCAAGGGCACAGGAAAGGAGCACTGTGGTTCTGCTGGAACACAAGAAGTCACATTCACAGAAAACAGAGAAATCTCTTGGTGAGACTGTTCCTGCAGGAGCACTGCTATGTGACAGTGCTTGACTGCACAGCTCTTGCACCTCTGCAGCTTTAGCACCTCATTCCTCAGCTCTGGAATTACTGACTGGGCAGCTACACAGCAAACAGGGTCAGAGACACCATCAGGGTCAACAGAGACAAAACCACACCTCGACTTTTGTGCTGGGCAATTCTGACCCAGGTCAGCTCCTCAATGTGTTTCATAATGAAACAGCACAGTTGGCTTAGGAGAGATTCATCTCAGGAGAGACATACACATTCACAGAGAAAAAAATTAATGTAGGGAACAGGGAGGGAGGAGGGAAGCTGCTTAGTCATGCACATCCCAAAAAACAAACCTCACCCAAAAAACAAACCTCACTGCAGCTCACAGAAGAGCCTCCTTAACTCAAGGAAGGGGAACTCAGAGGGGACATTAACAGGTTCTTTGTGTAAGCTGTAACTCCAGTTAGTTCTGCAGTGACATCTTAGAACACATACACAGGCCCCCATTCATGGAAACTGCTGAATGATACCTTTAATTGTTCCAATATAATGACACTCCAATTAATCTACACATTTCTGTGTTACTAAAACTTTCAAGCTGACAGGTATTTTTTGACATCCTTAGCTTTCTTAGTACGAGGATGGTTATACTCAGGCCTGAACTACCTGATAATTCTGCCTGTGGGATCATTCAATATTTCATATATAATATGAAATGAATGTAAATAAGCTACAGTCAAATTAGGTTATGAAACCAAGAGAGTCATGGATCCATTATTTTTTGTGTGCATACTACCAGCAAAGTAATTGTCTTAAAACTTTCAGTCTCAACGTTTTGTTGTCACTATTTATGACATTCCCTTATCTTAAAAAAATGGGAATATTTTTTTTAAAGTGCATGTGAGACAGCACAACTTAGTCAAAACCAAATTCACGACCTGCTAATTTTGGGATGCAAACAGAATCCTGTAGCAAAATAATTTGTAACAGTATACCTCAGTTAACCAATGCAGAGGTATTTGAATTACGATATGTTTTAGCATCAGGTCATTTTACATAAACTTTTACAAAAGTGAATTGCATTTAAAAATTGTCTCATAAAAAGAAATATCCAGACCAATTTCAAAGGAACAAAGAATGTACAGCTCCTGACAAGGTGTGATCTCATAACTCCCGACATCTTAGCTACCTATCCCTTAACAATGAATGTATCAACAAGAAAACAGAATCAAAATAATAAACTTACATGGCAGTTACTTAGAAAAAAAGTTGTGGAAGAAAATGTGTTGTTTTCACATTCATCACGTACTTCTCTCTTCTTCTGTGTTAGAGAAATATTTGCAGAGTACATCCTACAGTATTTAAACTGTTGGAATATTGCAACTAGATTTCGGGTTAATATTTTTTTTTTTTAAATTCAAGGCCACTGTTAATGACAAGGGATTTAAACACACAGACCTCTTCCTGACTGAGATAGAGACTGATAATCTTTGCAAAACCCAGATCTTCATGTGCCTAAAGAATTTTCAATTAAGAGCTTTTTCAGGAAAACACACAGAAATGCTGTCAGGTGACAGAAATACATTGAAGTGACATTCAACTGAAGAAGCGCTTTCCAGACTGCAATGATCTGATACTGTTAATTCTGCAACTGAGTTGTTGGATAGATGTTTTCAGACATTTTCTTAACGGTCACAGACTATAAAATAAAATAAAATACGACTTCAAAGATAACTCTGGGATGTAAAGGCTTCTTGGATTAAGAGAAGATGCAAGTTTTTCTTACCTACAGTATCATAAAGTGTTAGTGGTTTATTGCTGCATGCTGCTATTGGCTTTGACATTAAGCTGGCTCTGTACACATCTACCAGAAGCTGTACACAGACACAGCAGATGCCTGCACTGTGACTGGAACCTCCAACTAAAGTGTGGCTTCAGAAACTGTGATCCTTCTGTTCCCAGAACTTGGGCTGACAACAGCTTCAGAAGCCATATTCAAACAATTAATCTAACAGTGTGTACTCAACACAAGTGCCAAATCTGATCTGAAAACTGACACTAACACAAACCACAGAAGCCTTAAAGAAGAAAAAAACCTGTGCCTGTGTACAAACAGACTTCCGAGATTGAGATGTCAATATAGTTTAGATGAAGCTGTTTTTCATAGGTCAAAAAAATCAGCAGATGAATTCAAATGAGCAACCTTCTCCCTATGTACTAGAAGATGTATGCAAAAGAGCTTTGTTTAAATAAGTAAAGCCTTCCAATGCTCTTGTTTTCACAAGTGGAGATAATATAATCTCTGGCAGTTTTACTAAAAAAGAAAAAGGAAGACTTGCTCAAGGAACATAAATAACCCTCACTTTTTCCCACTCTTCAACAAACTCTCTCTTTTCAAAAAAAAAAAAAAAAGCCCAAACCACTGCTTGTACATGCACAACTTCATGTTGTATATTTCTTTGCACAATAATGTTTTCTCTTGGTGCACGTTCCAGGACAATTTCAAACCATCAGCAGTTTCCACTCAAGGCCCATATGAACTCATGCACTGGAACACAAACTTTTTCCTCCCATTTGTACTCAAACGCAAAGTAAAATGTCTTAAAGAAACTTTATTGGAGGATCTCTGAGCACTCTGAGGTAGTGCAGTACTCCTTGCAACATTAATCCCTCTGAGGTAAGGGGGATTTAAAGGTTTCAGTAAACCCAAGAGTCCAGAATGAGAGACCACATTTCCTACCTCACATGCTTTGTTCCACGTGTTTACTTCCACTCAAATTATTATAATGGTGCTTTTGGCTAAACAAAGACCCCATTTTTCTTCTGCAATTTTTCTCTCCATCTATTGTAACATTATGGAACAGGATGTCAGCATTCACACTGTACCCCCAGCACACAAAAGAAACTCAGAGAGGGAAGATTCCTGTGTGGATTTGATAAAGTGCCTGCAATGCGCTGCTCATTTGCATCTTCTCACATCTTTCCCTACTACAGCTCTTCTCCATTATAGTCCTATCACTAAAAACTCCCTCTCTGAACAGCTGACTATTCCTCTATAGAAGTATATGAAGGGATGGCAATTAAAGGCAATTTCTTAAAAAGAAGATCAAATAAAACCAAGATAATTAAGAGGAAACCTTCATGGATCCCACATGTTCAATTAAAAAAAAAAAAAAAAAAAACAAAACAAAACCAAAACTGGACAGTGTTCTGGTCAGCCAGAATCTCAGACTGTTTTCAAGCACACAGCCAGCAAATGGCTAATTTATCTTTACACCCACATGTTTCACAGGACTCTATGGAAATAAGTAGAAAAAGGAGATTTACAGTACCTTTGTTGAGGGTATAAGTATGCAGAAAGAACTGGGAAAACTAATCCTCAGCATGCAGAATTCAAATAGGAGTAAATTACAATACACAGCAAGAGATGGAAAAGGATGTAACAGTTTCCAAAAAAAGGAAAAATATGTTCAGTATGCTAAACCTTGCTGTTTTCAAGGATCTTTAGTTTAATCACAAACAGGGATGGGCTCCCAGGACAGGCGAATCACTGAAATGCTGCCTGCAGTGTGAAATCATCTGAGCAACCAACTATTCTTGGAATAGTAACTCTAGCAAGCACTCAAATCTGCTTTTAATAAAACCACTATCCTGAAGGATGACATCTACTTTAGGAAATCATTGCAAGACTGTTGCCAAAAGAACAGCTTTTGCTATTGTGATAGTTGCTTGGTATTTACTTGCTGGAAGTATTTAAACTACTTTGAATATTACAGGTCATCAAAATCCTGTATTTGCTGTCACCTCAAACAAATAGCTAGTACAAGTCTGGAAAAAGCAAAAAAACATTTAAAACCCAAGGCAACTAATTTATAAATCTTTAAAAAACAAATATTAGAACATTCAGGTTCTAAAAGTTGGTTTGCAATACATATCTTAAGTGTAACTATCCTAGAGGAATAACACCAAGTTTAATAAGCTCTGCAAACAAGGATCAAATCAGTTAATCAACCTTATTCTGAAACGGTCGAGGTCAAATCTTTAAAATGCTTGAACATGAAAATAAATCAGATCATCTTTATTTTCAAATCTAACTTTGCTTGAAAGATATTTATTTAAATTAGGACATTAGCAGCAGCCACTGCAGCAGCCAGAAAAATTCTATTACTTCGTACTAACACTGGTTTACGACTTTTCAGAGTGTTTGCTGGAAAACAACTCAATCATTCTCCAGAGTTATTTGGAGGCTGTCACATTTCCAATTTATTTTTCCAAATAATCTCTCAGCTAAGACTAATTCATTTGAATAAAGTATTAATTCCAAAATATGAAAATTACTAAATCAGAACTGTAGTTTTAGCGGTGCAAACCAAAAACAGGAAATGTGTTTTCACTTACATCTATGATTACAAAATAAACTACCCAATCAATCTGAACAGCACATAAGTAGACTTCAGAGAGCAGCAGCTCCTAAATGCCAAACTTGAGTCTTACATAGCTTTTGTCTTTTAAGTGAAGCTTTATATTGCAGCCCATCTAATCCAAGACTAACATGTGGCAAATTTACTTAAATTTGAAATACAAGCCGTAACTTCTTTTGATTATGGGAATTTAGCAGCATTGTTTACTGAAACCTTGAAGAAGCCTTGTTTGAATCACTGAATCTCTCAAAAGCTCCCAGAATAAGCAAAAGAAACAGGAAATACTATACTGGCTACCAGACTGTGTGGCCTGAGAACTTGTGATGTTTTGGGGAAAGGAAAAGAAAATAGGAGAGGAGAAGTGCACAGTATTAGGATCTAACAGTCAGACAAAAGCAGTAAATACCTCAAGCCTTGAGATATTTCTTTACCTGAAGCAGGCAGCCTGAGGCCCTGAGCAATTCCTATAACCTTGCATTACAAGGGAAGGTGATTTTAATTCTGTGCAAGTTATATGGACCTACAGATTTAAAAACATAAGGAGCTCTGAATGGACAATGTATTTATAAAGAGGCAGTAAAAAAAAAAAAAAGGGATGGAAAAAAAGGAAGGTACCTTTGAGTTTATTTCACCTGTAACACAATCCTTTAAAAACAAAAAACACTTATGTGTACAAAACCTTCTTCCATCACCCCACAAAAAACCCAAATGTCTCCTTACAAAGACAGATTATCAGGGACATGACAGAAATCCCACAAATGAGAACCAGTCCCACTTTCATGAGGAAGACAGAGCAGCTGCTTTAATTTCTGCACTCTACTCTGCTGAGTGAAATACATACCCAGAGCACCATGGTAAGTAATACCTGCACTTCCTCAAGGCATATGCAGCAAAAGCAGAAGATGCAGTATCACTTTTGAGACTGTTCTTTTGAGACCATGCCCCTAAACTGTCCCCAAACAGTACAGAAAATAAAGTAGGAGGTGGCATAAGAGGGCACCAGAGACACCGAGGGATGGGTTACTGTATATTCCAGGTCATAAAGCTTTTTCTTGTTCTAAAAGAAAACAACAATTCCAGATGTAAAACCTAGTGTCCTAGCTCACAAAAAGGATACAATACTGAAGTGAACCTAGAACACTGCAATCTGGGAAAATCCAACTCAAATGCAAGACATAACATTTCTGTACTGCAATTCTGTGTGTGAATGGCTGCAGACTATCAGTAGATTTTAAATAGGTGTGCAAGAAAACAAATATATATTCAAGAACTGCAGCAAATTATTTTCTGCTTATGCTTTCATAGCATTCTGTATCAAGACTATATTAATAAGAAATTAATAAAACAGTAATACAAGAAACAGTGAACACTGATTCTTTCAGCATTTTCTTAACTACCAAAAGCAGCAGTTTTCCCTAAATGTGCCCTCTCCTGGAACTGGTACGAAAAGCTGGAGGTATTTCTGGGAGTTACCCCAGGGAGGCAAAAGCATCTCTGCAGAGGTGGCACAGCCCTCTCCAGGTCTTTCTGAGTGAAAAGCAACAGCTGGAGACCCACTCGGGTTCTCCCTGTAAGAATCCCACAATCCGAAAGTCATTTATTATTTTGAGAATGTAAAAATTTGAAAATGAAGATGGACAACACCACATTAAACAGCACCACCCAATCTACAAAACTGTTTACCAAGTCAGTCAAGAACTAGGGAAGAAGGTGATGGAGTCATCCTTTTGAAACAGGAACATTTTGAACCACACAGATTCACCAAGAAATTAAGGAACTGCCAGATCTTATAACTAAGCCACAGAGAGACCAGATTAGCATTTGCAGAAATTTGTCCTGAGGACACTGGGACATTCACAGCAGTAAGAATTACTACTTTTGCATAACAGCATTGCAAATCATAGTCTTAAGAGGTTAGCTTAATTCTTACTGGCCTTTCAGAAGTGTTTAGATCTTAAGACCAGTTATTACGCCCAACCTTAGACTTGCATTTGCAGGAGGGACTGTCACAGTTACTTCTGCCATTCCTCACAGATTTCTTTCTCCAAATACCTCACCTCTCTAGAACATTTTCCCATTAACCTACATATTTTCTGAAATGCAGTCCTCAAGTCTGGACTCAGCTTCATTGATGGCACCAGAGTGAACTGAAAGAACATTTTGTCTGGTTCTTTGGAACAGGCTCCCCAAGTGGTCACTTCATCAAGCCTGTCACAGTTCAAGCAGCATCTGGACACTGCCCTTATCATATGGTTTAGTTTTAGGTAGACCTGTGAGGAGCAAGGAGTTGAACTTAGTGACCTTTATGGGCCCCTACCAAGTCTAGATGTACAGACTCCTAAAAGGAGTGAACACTCCTTACACAGCTACTGCCATACATAGTCAGCAAAACACAACAGTTTCAACATCTACCATGTTCTTCAATCTTCTGTGGGGAAGAAAAATACATTTGACATCTGAATAACTAATTATTCCAACTTAACAGGGGATTTTTGTACTTACTGCTTCAAGGTGATTTCTCCTACTGAACAATGGTTATACAGTCCAATTCTGCCTTTTAACACTTGCAGTTCTCTAGACTGACACCCACCAAAAATCAGGAGACACATTCTGTGTGCCATCACTTTGGACAGTTAAAACTGAGACCTAATACAGCTTCCTTTCACTTCTCCAGTAAGAACTAGAAAGATACCAAAAACACTTCTAAATTATTTCTGTCTTCATACATCTTATGATACTTTCATGTGAACTTAATTTCCTTACTTCACCCAATGTGACTAATACCACATGAGACAGCATCAGAGGAACCATTAAAGCAGTTCCAACTTATTCACATGCCTAATACTTTATCACAAACCCAAATCAACTGGTTTTAAAATTGCATTTGAGCTATTATTGCTTGTTCAATGTTTGTCCATATTTTGGCAAAGAAAAGTCACTAAAACTATGAAATTAATGGATACTGGTGAGAAGGAGCAGACATGTTCCTCAAGGAAACTAGTTGAGAGGACTGTAGTTTAGAACATGCTCAGTTTCTTTGAGTAGTTTGTGTTGTTTCTCATTTAACTTATGATTACCTCAAGCAGTTGTACTGGCAGAAATTACTGATGTTGTTTGTGCTTCTCTTCTTTATGACAGCATAAATGCTTCTGTGGTAGTGCAGTGAACTATACGAGAAATAATTAATTAAATTATTAAGTTGTAAGCTAACTTAAAAAAATTGTGATTTGTTTTGGTTTTACTCAGATCAAGCTCCCTGATATAGTGCACTTCACAGCAGTTAGTTTGCAAGGATCATGAAATTGTGCTTTCTTTAAAGAGAGAACCCAGAATGCCATGTACTTTCATGAAATGTTGAAATCACTGACTGAAAGCATGGAACCTCTACCTAGAAAAAAAAATTTCAAAATCAAAACTTTCTACAATGAACCAAGCCTACTAAAAAGAGCTAAAACAGGAGTTCATCATATGGGGCTCCTTGGTAAGAACAAATCAGGCTCAAGATAGTATAAAATTTCTTGGTATACCGACTCCATTATTGGTTGGGTTAAACAGAGATGTAGCAAAAAGACAGGTTAAAAGTCTGGCTCTGCTACACTGCTATGAGAACTGTTGCCTATAGGAATATACAAAACATATGATGAAATGCTATTGCTGCAGTATAGCATCCACAACTACAACACACTAACTCACATCTCCTACTCTGTCAAGACATCTCACAGGAACCAGATTCTGACTTATTAAGTACTGATAATTGAAAAAACACATTAAATGGATTCATAATTTAGTGTACAGATTGCCAGAGAGAGGTTATTCCTAGTATCACGTGAAGGTGTTTTAAAGAAAGAAAAAGAAAAACCCACAAAACTGAGCTAAGAACTGGCATGTAGTTCTCTTGCCACTTATTTTCTTTAACTAGTATAATTTAGTATGCTCTGAAATCAGGTTTTACAAGTCCTCCCAGATCCATTTCCGTTCCTCCTCACATAACTGATATTGGTAAAAGCTGCAAATTTCTGCACCTTACAGTCATCCATTAAATATCCCAAAAGAGAAGGAGGGAAAAAGTCAGGTCTCTCAGGATAAATATTTTCAATTTTCTAAACTGCAACCTACAACACCCACATCAGAAAAAAAAAAAAAAGTTCCTTTATATTACCCTAATGCTGGGGAAAAGCAGAAAAGCATAGTAATACATTGGGAGAAGACAATAAAGCATCAAGGTATTAAAGCATTTAATTTCATCCAAGGTGAATCAACATTCCCCTGTAAGTATAAATAGTGGTTTTTTTCAATCCCTCCAAATGCTTAAGAAAAGTAACTTACCAGCAAAATGCAAATGCTTTTAAGAATGAAATATATGCAGTTCTGGTGATATTAAAATCTCTGTAAGAGCAGACACACCTCTATGAACTACAATACGAATGTTTTTCTTGAAAGAAAACAAGTTCTCGGCAAAAGTACTAAACCATCTGTTGGCAGTGTCCCGATACTTTGCAGCAGTTAAATAAATACAGTTTTCTTTCTGACAAAAAACACAACTTGAACACATTTCTGACATGCTGCATATTTCTTTCCAAGAATCTTCCAGCAGTTACAAGCATCACTCACTTCAAAATGAGTGAGTTCAACAAAGCTTGCAAAATTGCAGTGTTCTGCAAACCTAAGAAATTAAAAACAAAAATAAAATGGTCTGATCCAGTGCTTTGTTCCAGAGATGTTATCATCTCAGAAATTATTAACAATGTCATCCATGGCTTCTAGCCCCCACTAGAATAGCTTAACTCGGCTCTCCTGACAGAATCCAGTTAAGAAAACTGCAGCTGCAAACAGACCTTGGATGTTTGAAATTTATGGGATTTTGTGGGGGTTTTTGGGTGCGTTTTGGTTTTCTGGGGAGTTTTTGTTTTTGGTTGACTGGTTGGGTTTTTTTAATGACTGACCTGTTCAGTCTCAGAGAAAGCTGAGAAAAAACCTTGAAGGGAAACTATTGGCTTTTCTACTCTCAAATAAGTCCTCCTCATTTATTTTCATAGTAATTTGCAATCAGTGATCAGTAGCAGAAATATTCTATTTTAATAGCTAGAAAGTTTCCATCAAACTTTGAGATGGTAATGCAGAATTTTTTTCAAGTGATAGCCTGTTGGGAACAAGACAGTCTTCTTTCAAAATAAAAATAAAAGAATAAATAAAATACCACTTTCCCCTCTGCATTCCTTGCAGGGAACAAGTAGTGACTTCTTGAGGATGGGGAAGATTTCATCAGGCTTATGGATCCAGAAAAACCATTAAGTTTTAGATTAGTACCTCTTACAGATCAGTGTGGTATTAATCATTGAATGTATGGGATACCTGTAAAACAGTGACATTTGCAGTTATACATTAAGTTCTGAGAACAACAGTATCACAGCACAGTGAAGGATGAAAGAATTATGGTAACCTAGACAGTGAAAGCAAACAAAGAACATCCTTCTCTATTTCTATTATGTGTTTTTACGTTTTACCATGAAAGAGAGAGAATGGAATGCCTTTATTTGAAGTGAAAACATTAGGAGAATCACATTTTGCATGCCTGAAACTAAGACAATACAACATGAGGGCATGAGAAGGTGGACCATAGAGTAACATTTATGTAAGAAGCATCCTGTCCAGAGAGCAGGGACACAGCAAGACAATACACCACAAAGCCCCTGTATCATTCACTTCCTGTATTCAGGTGTGATTCCATGCTTATTTCAGACAGAACTCAGATTTATAGCCAGTAGGCATCTACCCATTTCACATGTCAAAGAGGGCTGTTTAAAAAAAGCAAACCAAACAACAAACAAAAAACACGACAAAATACACAATGTATATCTTTCTTTAGACAAATCCCAGAAGACACCAGCTCAATCAATGTATCAGACAACCTTCCAATTTTAATGTCAACTACAACTTTACAATGAATAATTTACGCTGTCTCTAAGGAGCAGGCACGGCTATGGACCCTGAAATAACATCTCTCAATATATCTTCACAGGCTTATGAAAAGGTAATTTTAGCACCAAATGCACACTTGATTGATAAATATACATTTTAAAATTGAGTGGCATTTTCAATTTTCCCCTATCAGACTCGTACATATAGTAACTGACAACATCCACAGCAACAAATCCTCTACAACAATTCTGTGCCAAAATCAACTTCATACAACCCACATCATCTTTTACATGGCCACACCCCTAGATAAAATGGCATCCAACCAAAAGAACAAGCACATATCCCATAAAGAATTATGATTTTTATTCCACAAATACATTCTGCATCAACAACAAGAAGAAATATATTCCATCTTTAACTAAGACATCTGAATACAAGGTAAGGGAAAACAACTGAAAGCCACATAGCCCTGGTTGTGATGTGCAGCCTAGAAAACAAATTAATATAGATAAAGATGTCTTTATCTCAAATGCATCATTCTTTTTCTAGCATACACAGCCTTATCCCCTACCTGTGCAAAACCCAACTCTACACAACAGTAGCAACTCCTACAAGTGCTCAAGGACAGTAACTTCCAGTTACAGACGGGAATTCTGTTTCAAAGAAATAAATCTAGTCCTGTCCTCAAATAAAAGCTTTTCGGTAGCAGCTTATGCCAGATAAACTGTGGGATGTTACCAAATGAAGGGGTCAACATCCTTCATCTCCAAGTATTTTCCTGATTCATTAGAACACTCAACCTATACTAAAATTTGCAGCTTCATATTAAAATCAACACAGTGTGACTTAGGGGGGAATACGCACTACTCTTGGCAGTAATCTATAGTTCACTGGGCTAATTCATTCTTCAAACCTTACCCTCATCTCTGCATGTTCCTTTAGAATCAAGCCCTAAAATGACATTCTTAAACTTTATTACTTCTGAGTCCTAAACTCATCTCAGAGACAATGATATGTCCTGTTACAATGAACTTATAGACCCCTCTGCAGTTATCTTTTTCTTTCTTTACTCAACAGGACACATAACCTCTACTAATTCTAACATCATCCTTTGTTAAAAACCATTAAGCTACTTTGCTCTTGTTAATCCAACAATCAACATAAGCAGTTGAAAGCAATTTTGTATTTCAGAAATTAACTGCTTACATACAGGACCCAGAAAATGTTATAAGTACATATTATGTTAAATCAAGTAGTCTTTTTGCTACAGGTTTTTCCTTTCACATATTCTGCAGACATAGTAACAACAAAAAGCATACGATTCATAAAATAAATCAGTAACATTATCTCCAAACTTGTAACTCCTCAAAATCACCCGTCTGGAAATCAGCTACTTTAAAAGAGAATGATTAACATGAATGATTCAATCAAGCTTCACTTTATCTTTTACTTTTCACTTCACACTGTTAGTAGGTAAATAAACATGACTTTATAACCTGATACTTGGCCATTCATTAGACTTAATCACTCGAACAATTTACTTCAAACATATTGATTTCGTAATGGCTAACAGGACAGGCAAAAAAGCTTAAGAACTTACACAGGTGACTTTAAATTCACAATACACACTATTTCCAACATCTAAAATATACTTGCATGCTTAAGGTATATAAGAACTTATTAAGACAAACAATGTACTTTGAGAAACTGACATTAAGGCTTATTTTTGCGGCTTGTTGATCCACATTGAAAACAGCATTTTGCCAAAATTAAATACACAATAAACAAAAAGCTCACTACATCTGCCTTTAGGGACTAGCTATCCAGATAGGCACCATGAGAATAGGTACAAGGAAGGTAAGATGTAGGTGAAACAAATAAATGTTTGTCCAAACAGTATGGGCACAGTCAAGAAATGTGAGAGCAATCCCAGCTGCCAGTGAAGAAGGGATAGGACACATAGAGATCTGTTGAAGCAACAGCAAAAAATCAAGTATAACTCCAAGCACAAGAGACCTCTGATTTAGAAGCATTTGGCAAATGACACAGTCATGAACTATTTTACCACAAGAGATTAACAAAGATGTCTCCACATTCCAGACAAAAGCGTAAAACTCCTTTAACCCATATAACATAACCATCTCCTAGCAGAGAGCAGAAAGAACCCAAACTCTACCAGAAGAAACAAACTGAGTATAAGATACGATAAAAGGGGGAGGGACAAAGCCCCATTGCTCAAGGCTATTGATTTAAAATGGATTCTACTCCAAAATATCTTTTTTGGGCAGGTAAAAAGGAAACATATTCCCACTTCCACGCTTTTCATTCAGGTATAAGAATATGAAAGTATTTTTTAGTTCTCCTTCAAACTGACCTCTAGGCTGAGACTGTGAAAAGGTACAATTCTCCCATCTGAGTGCAACCATACATGCTCACAGCCAGGAAAATAAGGTTTCTCCTAAGGATGTGAGCAAAACACACCAGCCACAAAAGATCCAAACCCAGCCAGGAAAGAGAGACACTTAATTCTTCTCTAGCAATGGATATGAAACCAAGTAGTGGAAGAAGGCAGCAAAATCCCTGACTAGGTGTCAGAGATTCAAGAGGATATCTGCAGAAAAGCTGCTCCCTCTCCAACACTGAACTCAACTTACAGAATGCCAAACCTTGACTTTCAGCACATAAGATTTTTTTTTTTTTTTTACTTTTTTTTGTCATGCAGCGTCTAACAAAAGAAAGCTGTTGCTTCAGAACCTGAATTGCTTGTTTCTTTTACTGCAGAAACTTGTGTGCTAGTGAAAGCCAAGCCCCTCCACTCAGAAGATGACCTGAAGATGGTCCTCACAGGCTGTACTATGGAGTGCGAGTGTGTGTGCTGAAACCCAGGACTGGGCTTTACCATGTTGGACTACAGCTATGCCACAGGCTGGCTAAGTAAGAGAATGACAGAGAGACATGGGAAGCAGTTCACTCTTGTGCCCTAGATAGCCTTGCTAAGGACAAAAGTAATTGTTCATGCTCCAAAAGTCTTAGGATAAGTCTTCTGCCTCAATTTCTATGCATCTAAGATATATTATTGTATATAAAAGAAACTCTGAAAATTAAAACTCCCATAGAAAATCACACCCTAAAGAGGAAATAAACTATGCAAGGGCCTATTACTAATAAATGGAGCACAGGAGCCCCACTGCTTAATGAGATTGTCAGACAGAGAATCTCAGAGTGAAAACATAGAGAAGAGACATAGAGACAGCGCCACTGACCACCATGGTAACAAAATATTTCAGAAACATGGGATCCAACAGCTAAGGTACAAATTAGATTCTTTTAAGGGACTGAGACTGGGCCTGTTTCCACACAAATCAAATTTAGAGAATTTTATGAAGTGCCAGGAAGGAAAGCTCAAGTGCAAAGTGATTGTGCTAACATGACTGCATGCATTTCTGCCAACAAAATTACTGACTGTTCTCACCTTAAGAACTACAACACCAAATCTAGAGAATACAGATATAATAGCCTTGCTAGACAGCATTAAAAAACTTGCTACAACTCTTACAAAAGTCAGAAGGAATTAATTGAGTCAATTCAATTTGACTAACCAGCAGTCAAAGCACTGAGACACTTCAATTTCTTCTTGTAAATAAATCATAACTAAAAATAAACTAACATTTCATAAATAAAACCTGAGAAAAGGCAAATGCAGAAGAACACAGCTTCGTTTTCAATGACTATTTTCCATCTCCTAGTTCCATGGTACTGCTTTTCAAGTAATTTACAGTTAAAATCTGATTTTCCTTGAAACATTTCTGGACTATTTTTAGTCAGTCAACTCGTTGTTTTTCCCTTAATTATGTTATTTACCCATATGTAAATTTAGGCCAAAACCAAATTGGCAAGAACATACTGCTCCTCACCACTCCTGACGTTCTTCATTCTCTCTCATCACATTCAGATTGTTAACTTTTACTAGGATAGAAAGTTTTGTCCAAGTCCTTCAGTGCTTTTATTGGAGAATAAAAGGAAGCTGTTCTCCTGGAAGACAGTTCCCAGTATCATAAAGGCATAAAAGTGGGTTGCCATGTGCAAGTTTAAAAGGAGGGTAAGTGTTCCTAACTGCACAATATTTTTATTTGTTTTTCTGGAAAGCACAGCGAAAACCCCCAAGTCTCCTGGTGATCTCACTGCACACAGACCAGCACAGTTCCCAAACCCATGACTCACTCCAACCCCTGCAAAAAAACTGCTGGAGAGACAGATATCCATCTCCAGCTGCCCCCAGATGGCCACAGGTCCCACCGAGCCAGTCCCACACACCAGTGTGGCCCCAGGACATCCCCAGAGCCCTGTGTGACCACAGCTCAGCTCAGCAGGCTGATACCCCAGCCTGGCTGGACTCACCCCCATGGAGCAGCCCCATGCCCTCACCACTCCTGGTGCCATAGCCACAGGGAGCTGCCAGCTGACAGGGCACCCGGGCAGGTTAAACAACGTGAGAAACAAAAGATCCACTGAAAACCAGCAGCAGCTGTTTGCACAAGGAACACCAGCAACAGCTTGAGTAAACGCACTGAGCAGCAAACAGGATCCAAAGGCTGCCTTGCTCAACTGCCTTCTGCAGTTATTCCAAGTTTCATAAGGACAGGGAAAGGCAAAACAAAGGAATCAGCAAGCAAAACTGATTTGTGCTCACTTTTAGAAGGTTTTAAGTAATGGATAGCAGATCATGAGAGAAACTACTGCAGAACATACCTGCAAAGGACAGCCAAAGGGGTGAGAGTAGAGAAGCACAAGGAAGGAAAGTCAGAACACCTAATCATTGCTTGCACAGAGTAATTCAGCAGCAGTAGCCAGCTGGAGCTATTTCTTCCTCAAATAAAAGGTAATTATGCAAGAGACTGCCAAGCTCAGCAGTGGAAAAGGAGACAACATGCATCTGAAAAGCTACACCACTGAATCAAAAACTTTCTGCTTATACTGGTTAGCAAGGGCAGCAAGGACTCCAAAACTGCAGATGGAGATCTTCAGAGGGAGGGCTGCAAAACTTCTGCAGAATGACAGCAGCAGCCTGGTTTGACAATGACCTAGAAAGGCTGTAGCATCTCCCTCAGCCTGCACCCCTCCTGCAGGCAAGGCTCAATGCACAGAGCCAAAGTGACTAAGGATGCTCTTGGAAACACAGCACCACAAGAACATTGCTAGTCCTGCTGACAAATTCTGAGCTGAGACTTAGTAGAACAGAAAAATGACAAGCAATGCTAGTCTAATAAGAGCACATTAAAAATTGCTTCAGTGTCACTAGAAAGAAACCCAAATTTGATAGGAGGCAAAGGAGCTGCCAAACCTTGCCAGTTCTTCCACTCTAAGTCAAGATAACAAGATAACCATTTCTACAACAGTGTAAGTAGAGAGCCAAACACATCATATATGTGTCAATAAAAAGTCCTGGTTATTCAAATACAACAGTTCACACATAATAGAAGCAAGTTCTCAGACTATAACTCCTTAACATTTATCAACATCCTGAGAGCATAACTCCATTCTAGTAAGATGATAAATAGAGCAGGCCAAAAAGGAGAATTATGCACAAAACGGTCTTGCTCACAGTTGAGAATGGTTCCTGTTCCATATGGGCCACCAGTAAGCAATCATCTGAATTTCAGGGAGCCTCTAGTCTGTAAACTTGAAATTAAAACAGAAAATAAATCCTTGAACCTCTAAGCAGGTCTAAACAGAAAAAAAAAAGTTCTAATAGTTGCATTGCTATTGTGTAAGCATAACAGTGGAATCAAAACTTTAAAACAGATTTTTGAGCAATTTGTGCAGTGGTTCAGAAAAAGTTAAAGCAGTTTCACAGATACTAGAACATGTAACTATCAACAAGACACTAAGCTACAAGCCTCAATACTTTGATTCTACCTTTCAAAATGCTGGGTATATAAAAAATAAGACTGCAATTTCTCCCCAAACAGTTATAAGAAATTTTGAGGTAGTATTTCAAAATAAATCTTGCTGAATTTAAAAGTCTCCATTGTTTTCCACAGGTTTTCTCCCTATTTGGTCAGTGAATATATAAAATTACAAGTACAACTGCCTATTATAAACAAACACTCTTATACCAACTTTTAGATAAAACAGATTCTTTTCAGCTTTCTCTGTTGCATAAGGAGGCAAGGTTTTGACATTCAAAGCAGAAAATATCAATAAACCCTAAATAAACTAGTACCAAGGGCAGGCAAAATTTCAGTTATGATTAACTCATAGTAGAATACCAAAAACAATGGATCAACTTATTTCTGGTGAGAGGAGAATGAGGAAGTTTTTATTCAGAAAGAAGTTTGACTCTACTGAAACTCCAAAAATAGATTTCGAAAGCATTTCAAAAGATCCAGTCCCTACTGGGGGTAGCTCAAACACATTATTTACAACTGATATTTCTCTAAGCAGGTAACACCAAGTCAAGGTAACCTCCCTCAAAAGGTATTTTTTTGCCCCAGGACATGAAATCAGGAAATGTCATTGCTACATCTGTCTAAACCAAAGGAAACCCACTTTAAGCATACATGATATAAATAAATAAATAAATAAATAAATAAATAAATAAATAAATAAATAAATAAATGGAAAAAGCAATTGCTTGGCTTGTTTTAATATCCTTTAGTCTAACTTACTACATTTATACAATTTATACCTCAACAGTCTGTATAATAATTCAACCTCACAAACACTGTCAAAGTGCATAAATGCTTTAAAAAGTAGTAATGAAAGTAGCAACCTGACATTTCAAAATCAGAAACTATTGTCCCTGTCTTGATGTATAAAATCAGTTTGAACAGCATTAGAAGAAATTAATCTTAAAAATTCAGATTAAATCTTAAAAATTCAAATTTAAAACTAAAAAAAAAGTAAGAGCTTTCTATTTAACACATGATAATCCTGTCATTTAGCATCTGACAGATCAAAACCACTAAGTACCTGTCCATCCAAAGGATGAGCACTTACTTGTACATGTTGGTTGCAGAATATACAGCTCATATGTGACAGAGGGACACGTCCTGTTTGCACCATGCTTAATTACATTGCTCCACCTCTGCTACGTGAGCATTCCTTCCTACACACCAGGTTCATGCCTGTGCTTGTGACACATAAGCATGAGGTAACTGCAGGGCTTATGCACAGGATGGAGGTATGCAACAGACTCGTAAGTCACACATATCCACGCTGGGACAGCTCAGCACTTTTGCAGCAAACCACAGACAGTACAACAGGCAAAGGATAAAATGGTGATCCTGACAAATTTTTTAAGATGGAGTCCTTGCCAGTTGCTGAAGAGATCCCACAGACCCATGAAAAGCACTGCAAGGGTATTGATATAATCTACAATGAATTTGAAAAATTCGTATCTATTTAAAAGTGGATTTGAAAATTCACTTATACTCAAGTTGCCATTTTCACTCAACTAAAAATCCACAATGACAGCCATCAAACATTCCCAAAGGAGAAGGAAACCAGAAACATAGAGCATATTCATAAAAAAAGGTTAGGTTAAATGAAATCAGTCAAGCCTTCGGTGACAGCTGGAATCAAATTAAAAACCTAAGATTCCAACTCTTGTAGAATGTTCCCTTACAGTTATTAATTTTTTCAAACACAAATTACAAGTCTTAGACAGAAAGTTTAATTGCTTACTTTGTATAATGCAAGTTCCAGACAGAAACAGACAGTTTCCCTTCTTTTCCAAAACTAGGCTTTGACTGAACAGAATTTCTGGGATGATGAAACATGCTTACTAAGCACTGCCAAAAGAGAAATTCCATGCAACTTCCTTTCCATTTCCTTTGAATTACTGCATGTGTGAATTAGTTACCTCGAAGAACAGCAAATTATACTAATTACAAGGCATCCTTAAATAGTACAAAAAAGCAATGTGCCAATTGCCACCATCTAGAACAATCATACAAAACAAAGAGGTTATCAATGAGCAGAGAGCACAGCTCTTCCTTCAAGCCAAAGCAGCAAAGATACGTGGGAGAATATATCAGATATATCAGATGAAAGGTGAAAGAACAACATTCACAACTTGCTTCAAATAACCCAAGTTCCATGATCAAATGTGGTCCTATGTATTTTGGGGCTTTCAAATCTACACTGAACAGGCTACTTGAAAGTAACATTCTGACTATTTCTGCTGTAACTGACAATGAAAGATGAATTTCATCTTCCCTTCAAGCCCATGAAATCTTTTATCATTTACAATTTGTCAACACCCAAAAGATATTAAGGGTAGTCTTCAGCCCTATTCCCAGGCTATACTATTGCTGGGACAGAAAACTACAGGACTTTTTCATACAATGCTCTCTGGAGCTCTCACAAGGTTACCTCATTCTCTCTTCCCTTGTGCTGCAAAGATGATGCTAACTAGGATTCACACAAAGAAAGAACTAGGTCCTTCAAACATCACCAGGTTTTCTCTGCCTTCTGTCAGGAGAACTCCCCCTTCTCAGGATCTTATCTCCCAGTAGTCAGGAGGCTAGTACAGCTGTATTCACACTGAGGAGATGTGTTTTCAATGTACCAGTACATTTGGTGACTTTTAAGTTTACTTTAAGACCTCTCAGCTTTCCTAAAATAATGTACAAATGTTTGCTGAGCATTCAAATGTGCACAGTATTCCTTCTAACTTCTGCAGATATGTTAATTGCTTCTGTATCTGACATCCAGTAAGCCCAAGGTGCAAGCACCAGAGGAAGGCATAAATGGAAACTCAAATTGCTACCCACCTTATCACCAAAAGTTCCTGCTCTTCTACAATCAAAGCAGATAGCCTTGTTAAATAAACTATGTAAATTAGATTCAAGATCAAATACAAATGTTTACTGTCCTTTATTTGTGTTCCCTGCTATACAACAGAACTATTTACTGCTCTGATGCCTTTTCACAACTGTAATAAGAACAATTCAGATCTAGTATTTCCTTGTACACAGTTCTGTCTTTAGCAGAAACACAATTCCCTCCTCTATTCATTCCTGAAAGGAATTGCTTTACTCAGGGGGTATGAGCCCTGTTACAATAGAGTGGTAAGGCTAGAGAGAGCAAAAATTTAAAGCAAATTTGCATCAGCTAGAATTTCGTTCTAGAACTGTAAAAATCTTATCCAGATTACTGTTATTTATACACTTCTGTGATATGTACTCTTTACTGGAATGTGCATGGCATTCTACACCTTGTTAAATATCAAAGTTTTGTACATTTTTGCTGGTAGCTTAGCACTTTTCTTTGAAATCTTCTCCTTTCAATATTAAGCTTTCACACTAATCATGCTGTAACCTGAGTAGTCAACCTGCTGCAACTACAGTTTTTTTAACCACTCATACCTGTGTGAAATTTGGTGAAGGGATAGAACAGAAGATAAAAGAAAGGCAATCCAAGTGTGTAACACCAGAACAATGAGAAAGAAATATAAGAAAGAAGAAAACAAGAAAAGGAAGAGAATCCCCACTAATTTTTATATGAAGACAAATGTGCAACAGCAACATGACAGACTGAAAAAAAAAGGAGAAATGTCTTCCTCCAAGAGGAAGAAAATCAGTAAGTGTCACACATTCAACAGAGACCCAGAATCCTGTGAGGTACACAAGTATCTTAAAAGTTAATGATGGTCTGTGCTCATTATGTTCAACAACTGGAGAAATCCCTGAGAGAGATCTTCAGGACAGGTAGGTAAAGCCTCACAGATAATTACTTATATTTAACAGCTCTTTCAGTAGCTCTCCCATTATGCAAGGATTCAGCCATGCCTTTTATCATGGGTGTTATCACTAATAAAATACATTAAACACAGTATAAACAAAAGACAAAAGTAAAAAACTCCAAACAGAAATTTCCCATACCCCACAGAGATAAGGCAGACCCATTTGATTTTGCACACATTCACTTTGCAAGTAACATTTTCATCCTCACCCAGTATCAGCAATGATGTTGCCATCACAGCAGTTTCTCAGGGTTGAATATGGTAAGTTTCAGTCTTCAAACAAAACACAATAATCCACTCAGAAACTCAAAGGTCTGAATCCAAGCCCTGGCAGATATAAGAAATACTAAAAAGTTGTTTGGGGGTTTTTAATAATAAGTTTACATACAATGCAGATGTAGACTATGCATTTCAGGGGTGATGCTGTATCAGAATACAAACTAACAGTTTTTATTCAGCCTGCCAAGTACAGCAAGGCCACCAATGAAACACAGTGCATACAGATAGGCAGGGAAGTTTCAAAAAAAAAAAAAAAAAAGAAACAATATCCTTAGTAGGGTCTTAGTGCACCCCAAATGGAATCTACATGTGCTTTCTTCTGGTCATTCATCCCTAAGGTAGCAGAACTTAGTCTCCCACAAGCTCATATGCTTTCAAGAGTCCAACAGAACTAATCACTTTTTAAAAAGTGGGATATATATTATCAGGATTGCAGTAATCAAAAATTTTAACTATACCTCTCTACATGTTAGAAAGTTTTCAAAGATGAAAAGAGGAGTAAACTAAATTTTTAAAGTTGATATTCCAAAATACTTGCGGCAAAGGACAAGAGGGAATGGGAAGCTTAGGGTTTTGGTTTTTCTTCAAAAAAGGATTCACATTACTCTATTTGCTGAAAAAAGAAAGAAACTTTTCATTTGCAAAGCACATGTGTTACAGACTACAGGATCTATTAGTATTTGAGAACCTTCTGTCTCTCCAAGAAAATTTCACACAGAAAGGTTTGCAAGGACAGGCAACTCTGTAAAAATCAGCATCTATAATAAAGGAGCCATGAGTGCAGGCACATAGTACATGGTATAAATATTCAAATACTGTTCTTACAACTTCTTAGAAGGCTTTTATCTAGCTTTTACAAGGATACTAATTTCTCAAAAGCTACATCATTATAAGTGCTGCTTCTAAATCCTCATGAGAGAGAAAGATTCTGAAATTAAGAAAGAGAATTAAATGCATTCTGTGCTTTTAGCTACTATGCCTACTGATGTTTCTTTCTTTCTTCAAAGAGCAATCTTTTGTATGGCCATCTGCACATCAAGTAAAGAAAGCAAGAGATGTTTTCCCAAATAAAGATATCACAAAACTGTGGTATAGCCCTAATAGTCAGATGCAGACTTGGAATTCTTTGCAACTCATTAGTTTTAGCTGCTCGCTTGACAATTCTAGCATCATTTATACTTGAAAGACTATTTTATTACTGTAGGAAAGAACTATTTCATAGGGCCCCCAAGAGAACTTAAAGATTTCCATGTGGAATCAAGTAAGGATCTACTGCTAATAAACCTTCCAAAAATCTTTTTGCCTCAGATGTCCATTCAGGTCAAAGACAAAAACAAAACAAACAAACAAACAAAACCAAAACATTGTAGTTATGAAGAAATGCAAATTCACCTTTTAAAAAGCAAAGATCTCAGGTATACATAAATATTTAATTAATTTACAATTTATATATACTTAAGATAATTTTTAAAGAAATAATTTTAAAGAAATATAATAGAAAATTCAAAGTACAATAGAGATATGTGCTCAGACTTTTTAGAAAAATGAAAAATGCCAACCAGAAATGGAAGCAGCCCTTCAGTGTCCTGTACCTTATAATATAGATCATCCTACACTGAAATCAATTGCTCCATTCAATGAAAGATTAAAAGATAACAGATGAATTGCTCTTGCCTTTGAATGTACATTACTCAAATTTTAAGCTTAATTAAATACAGAATACTCTAATGAAATCAAGTATATTAGACTTGTCAGCACCATACTGAAGCAAACAGCCACCCACCACTTCAAATTTGTATTTTTCTTTTCAGTGACCCTTTAGCACTGGCAAAGCATTGGCTTCTTTTTTGTTCAACTACAGAATAAGAAGCAACCATTTAATTAGATATCTAGCATAATTCCAGGTCCTTCCTTATTCTATCTACATATCTTCCAGCTTTTTATTTTAAGATGTTGAGAAAAAAGTTATCCAGTTCTGCTTATTTAAAAGCTTTTATTCATAACAGCTATTATTTACTCAATGTGTGTGGAATATTTCACATCCTGTCACAGAGTATAACAATATATCTGGAAAGATCCAGAACACAACACAGAGGCATTTACAGAACATTTCATCCCTTTCATCCCTTATCATCAATAACTTTGTTGTTTCATTTAAAGTATGGAACTCACAAGAAACATTGTGAAAGGGGAGAATTGAAAGTAGAGGGAAATGGAAACTACAAAGTAAGTCACAGAACTGCAGAACTATTAAATGGCTCAGGGTGGAAGCAACCTCAAAGATTATCTGGTTGCAGCACACATGGCTGGGTCATGTCCACCCCCAAGTCCTTCTGGGCAGGGCTGCTCTGATCTGTCCATCCCCAGCCTGGGCTGGTACCAGGGGCTGTCCTGGCCCAGGTGCAGCACCAGCACTTGGTCTGGTTAAACCTCAGGAGATTCCCATGAGCACAATTCTTGAGCTTGTCCAGGTCCCTCTGGATGGCATCTCATCTTTCAAGTGTGTCAACCTCACCACTCAGCTTGGTGTCACCTGCAAACTTGCTGAGGGTACACTCACTCCCTCTGTCCATGTCAATAATGATGATAATAAATAACACAGTTTACAGATCCCTAAGGGACACCACTTGTCACTGATGTCCCTGAGGTACTGACCACTACCCTCTGGATGTGACCATCCAACCAATTTCTAATCCATCTAACAGTCCACTCAGCAAATATTTCTCTCTCCAATTTAAAGAGAAGGATGTTGGGGATGACCATGTCAAAGGTCCAGATAAATGACATCTGTAGCTTTCCTTTTCCACTGATGCAGTCACTCCAACATAGAAGGCAACTTGATCAGGCAAGACCTGCCCTGGGTGAAATCATGCTGGCTGTCTCAAGTCACCTTCCTGTCCTCCATGTGCCCTAGCATGGCATCTAGGAGGATCTGTTCCTTCCCAGGCACAGAGGTGAGACTGACAAGTTGGTAGCTTCCAGCATCCTCCTTTCTATCCTTTTTCAGGATGGGCAAAATGCTTCCCCTTTTCCAGTCATCTGGGTCACATCTCACTCTTCCCAAAAGTTACCTTGTTTCTAAGACAAGCAAGAAAAGTATAATTATTTAAATGAGGAAATAAGAACATGAAGAAAGATGAGAACTCACCTGTCAATAGAGGAAATCAATCCCTAGTCAACACTTCTTGACCAAAGATGCCAAAGCTAATGTTTAAACTGACGCATGACAGGGAAATGCACACTTATTAAGTCCCTTTAGAAGTCCCTGGGGACTGCTAAATGAGGTTTCAAAGAGAAGAGCCTCATGATTAAAATCACATACAAGGGTTGCTAAGATAGGAAATAGTAAGAAATGAGGAAGAAACACAAAATTATGAAGGCAGAAAACAAAGGGTGAGATTAGACACAGCTGAGACCATGTTACAGGAATAATTCTGGTCCAAGGAACACAGCTGAACCAGTGCTACTGGTTCATTAATCAGATAAATACCTCCCATAGCTCCCACACCTCAGAATACAACTCCCTGCACCCCTCTGTTTCAGTGGTACTGAACTCTCATTTCCTCCCATTTCAGACATGTTTCCAGGGGGACTGCTGCACTTCCTGGGAGTCCTCTTTTCTATTTTATTGGAAATTTTATTCAGCATAACATACTATAGTACATTACATCACAGTCTGGATTCCACTCTTCTGATCCCTACTATGTCCTCCTCAGCACATCTCACTAAGTGAAATCTAAAGCATTTTTCTCTTACCGCAAGCTAAATTATGTATTTACCCCTGTATCAGAAAAGCAAGGTTCCCTTTAGTCATAACAGATATCAACTATCAATCCCCCTCATATCATCCTTTTGCAAAGGAAAAAGGAGAAATGTTTAAATGAAAAGGCAAAAATAAGTATGAGCACTAATGTCAAAGCTGGGAACATCCTGAAGTTCAGATAAGCCTGTGCTGTAAGAACATGAAATAAATCCACACAGTGGGGGGAACATACAGAAAAATAACCTGGGATTTACTGCTTTGTCACTAGCAGGAAGTGAGAAAATGCTCATGGTCACCAAACCAGCTCCCTACGAAACACCCTGACACTGCACCTTCACAAGGGCTTTTATTGCTCCACCTGTGAAAATTCACTTCCTTCTGTGCAGAGACATGCACAGACTATGTGCAGGGTACATGCACAAACTATGTCAGACACAGAGGAAGACACAACAGATGCACAATGAAAGACAGAAAAATAGTCCACATACATCACTGCCTGTTTTACTCTAGAAACCTAAATAACAGGTTTGCTGTAAACTGGAAAGATGTTTGTGTCATACACTGGACAAGATTCTCCATGGGATAAATTCACATATTTTAATACCAAAAGGACTTCAAATGCACACTGAGTTGATTACAAATTTCTTACTGAATTGCTTAAGAAATAAAAATAAAGACACAGGGCTGCACTAATGCATTCTTCAGCTTGATCATTGATCAGAGGGAGCTGTAAGGAGCCTCACTTAGCACCCACAGTGGCACCTGGGTTACTGTCAAAGACAATCCATTCCTACACTTTCCACTGTAACCAAATGGAATACAAAAAACAAAAAACTGCAAATTTAGCTTTTGAATTAATAACAAGCCTACTTTCACACACAAAACCAGTCAGTATTCTGAAGTTAAGATTTGAAGGCATCAGCTATTATTGTTAGGAACATGCAACTAATCACAAGCTATGTTACCTTCTTAACTACATGTTGCTTCACAAGTTTCCATAGGGAAAACATGAAATAAGCAAATGTCTGATACTACTGGAGAATTCCCAGTTTTCTTTACCCAAACATCCAGAGAACCAAAGCAGCTCCCTAATAAACTGGTGGAGAGGAACAGAAAGCAGAGCTGCAAACATGGTCTTATCACCCCCTTAACTGGAATACAGAAGCACTGACATTGTACTCCAAGGACAACAGGATCAAGCCTTGCCTCAGCCCAGACCTGCCCACTCTCACAAATAAGCAGTCATTTCTACAAGAATAAATGAGAGGTTTACACAGAAGTAACTAGGAATAGAATTGGACCCACAAGGCATCTGGAACCATCATAAGCCCTTATACTCCCACTCCAAAACACTGCTGTATCTTTCACAATACAATCTTACCAAAAGATAAAGAAGGGCAGTTTAATGCAGTGTAGTTTCACATGACACGACTAAATCTGTCTTGGCTGACAGAGCTTATCGTTGAAGATTTCTTTTTAGGAGGTTAAAAGCCATAATGTTTACAAAAAAAAAAAAAAATTAAAAGTTACTGAAGTCTAATACTTTTTGATTGCATACTTCTTATCCCCTAAAATGAAACATTGTCTAGAAACCAAACAGAACCTGAAACTGGTCTTTTATGTAATTCTTATGAGGATCTGAAGGTGCCCTATACATGGCTCCTATCTACTAAATTCCTTAATCGAGGTATAGGCACACTGGTTTCTTAATCCTTTAAAGGCTGACACATTAGCCTTTGGCCAGATAAAGCCTCTGAGTTAAAATATCAGATTGGACACAAATAATTTACTTTTAAGACACTAAATGTCATATTTCAGATCCCATCAAATAATTAAAATAAGTTAGAGGTCCTAGGTCCTAGCTTCCTCCTGAAAAATTTCACAGATAACAATTTACTTACCTTCCCAAAGCTTTCTCAAGAGATACCCCCATGCAACTGACTTCCTGGGCTGGGGACAAGAACCATCCACAATTCAGCAAGACCTTGGCAAACTGGGGCATGCAGGGACAGTGGTGTGTCAAGATGTGTAAATGAGGTGTAACACATCTGACACAGCTACCTTCACCTAACACAGTCACAAAATTGTATTGTCTTACTCCCAACTCAGATAAAAGCTATTTCTGTTCATGTTTTTTAATATTGCTTACTGAAGTAATGTCATTACTATTTTGTGAAACACTACAGTGCTGTGATTCATGCCCCCAAGGCTTTCAACTCCTTCCACCGACCAGACAGGAAATGTGGACACCTCAGGTCACAGGATAATCAGGTGCCTAAACAGGCAGCATTAACTCACAGGTCAATGCAGAATTGACATAAAAGTTTTAAACCCAGACTGAATCACAAACACAATCTGTGTCTAAGTGCAGGTTAATTAACAACTCTGCAAGGCACAGCTGATCACCTATGGTAAATCCTTACTCTTGTATTTGGATGTTTAAACAATAGATTATATACTGTAACTATGTCTCAGCATCTAAGAAACACATTACCTAGTCCTATAGTTATACTAAAGGTACATCTGAAGCCTTCCTAAATACATAGGAGACAAATATTAAAGCAACTCTATGGGACAAAACCTGGCCTACCTGCTCTGTTCAAGTCTAGTGAAGTCAGCTACAGCCTTTAGTTTCTACAGGAGTTAAAGTAAATCTGAATCTTCAAAACAAACACTTCCATCATGAATTTCTGTATGTATATTTCAGGCCCTGCTAAACTGAAAGTGATCCAAATACCCTAACTTAGAGCAAACTCAGTCTGATATAGTCAAACTAGTCAGTTGCCCAGAAAAAAAAATTAAAAAAATATTCAGTCTTGGTTACATTTTTTAAACACAGATCATACGTTACCAACAATGTGGGAAGAAGCATCCAGCACTTCATATGCTGTTGAATCATTCCTTGCTCCTCTGACAGTCACTTCTGAGTAGCTGCAAATGCACACAGGCTACAGTAAAACCGATGTTTTAAAAAACTGACACATTAATTTTCTTAAGTTGTGAGTTTTACTAAAATCAGTCAAGAATAATGCTTCTTCAAATAATCTACTGAAACTGTGTTTATACTAAAACTGAAATTCTGTACTGATTGAGACAAAAATTAATAGCTTGGGCACAATGCAAGATCATTCTGAAAAAGTCCCCACTTAAGGTTCAAAAAAATCTAAGTTAGGAAAATTTCAGTTCCAGTAACCAAGAATTCCATTCCATCTGTGAATGTGCCTCTGACTTCACTCAGCTGTCTGCTTAAAAACAAAGTCTTCTTTGTTTGTTATCCCCTCATATAGTGAACCTCTATATTTATAAGCTGCAACTTCCTCTCTCCATCTCCCAAAACAAATCACAGAACATCTGAGTTGGAATGGACCCTAAAAGATCAGCCTTGCACAGACAGCCCCAAGAATCATACCATGGGCCTGAGAAAACAGTCCAAAAAAAGCTAAGCTTAACACAGTTTTTCCCCTAAAGAGAATGGTATAATAAATCTATAAAGAAGAACTTCTAGAGGTCCCATCCAAGCTCAGCTCTTCTACAGTTCTGTGATCTTCTGAGGGATTTTGTATTTTAAAGGCAGACTGCTTCCTTCAGGCAATCCCTTCAGCATAGATCTAGATTTTAAAATGACAAAACTAAGTTGTGAATTCAGAGTTTTAACACCCACTTTTAAATCTGTCCTTAAGACACTAAGGGCAGCTGAATTCTGGGGTTTTTTTTTTTTGTTTGTTTTTTTTTTTTGTTAGTCTTTTTCTGTGGAAAGACACCAGACACTTTTTTGTGTCTCTCTGAATCCTGTAACTTCCATTCAATGACAAACATGGCAAAGGCCTAGGTGCAGAGCCCACCTGCAGTGGATGCCAAGCAGCAAGGAATTGATGGCCAGAAGGAAACCCCTTTGGACTGAGCACAATCAGAGCCCATCTCTGAGCACCCACCCTTTCTCCACGCTGCCTGAAAGCCAAAGATCCTACCACGGAGTACTACAGAATAACAATGCTGTTAGAGAGTAGAATTGATTGTTAACCTACACTGAACAAATTGCCATCTCAAAAAACTCTCTGCCATGTTTATATTAAAGTCACAGAGGTGCTAATATACTAGTTGCTAACCCCTGGGCATATCAGAGCACTTGGACACTTTATTACACTGTCAGGAACCCACCATACAAGCTCAAGGAAATAAATGAATTAACAGGAACTCACTCTGACTGTGTAATTCCAATCTGTCAATAACTGATCATATTCTTTCCTTCTTTCTTTCCATATACAATTAACAACGTTGAACTGAGCACTGTGTCCCTTTAAATGAATACAGAAAGTTGACATGCTCAGATAATGGCCCACTAAAAGCAAACAATTTAAGAGGAAGCTCATGAACATCCTAGAATTTCTATTAATTACCAAGAGGGAGTTTTCAAAGTGTATACTGCATATGGCCAGTTGTTTGTTCTTCCCCTCCTCCTAAATACACTAACAAGGGGAAAGGTAGAAACAAAATTAGATTACATTTCAATTTTGCACCTCAACAATCCTGAAAAAACCTGTAAGTAAAGGTAAGGAATTACTGTTTTGGTTCTCCAAGCAAGTATTTGCAAGATACAGAAGAGTGTTTTCTAAACCAGCCTGCAAGCATAGCACAGAATGGCTTGTGAAAAGGAGACCCAAAACCAAAATGTATAAATAACAAACATGTTGGCCAGCACAGTTAGCACGAAGAAATTATAAGTATTGATTTTTTGCAGACGAATTGCAGGCAAACACCAAATTTTACAAAAGTTACATTTCCAGTTATATCTTAGGGTGATGCATCAAGAAAAATGAATTGTTTCCATAGGAGCAGAATCTTAATAATTTAACCATGGCTCAGTTTAACTCCAGTAGGAGTATGTTAATTTCTTATATTAAGATCTAATGCAAATCAAGTTTATTATTTATTACTGTTATACGTTTAATTGTACTGTTTTATGCATAGACAAACTCAGCCTACCCAGAAACCTGTTTTCCAGTCTCTCCATCCTAAGTGTTTCTTACAGGTACACGTAAGCTTGGGATTTCCCCTATTATTAATGGATCTATCTGTAATTACATAACGTGTTTTACACTACTTAGAAACTCCACGTGTATAAAAAACATGCAATCTCTAGGAAGAGATAATGAAGTTAAAGTGTCTGAAGTTTAAAACCACACAAGATGGTAAAGGCAGAAGAAAAAACAAAAAAACCCCAAAAAAGAATCCTCAAGCTGGCACCATTCTCACGTCTACAGCAGGACTAGAACCAAGTTTAAAGGGGAAAAAAACCCCAAACCAAGTTCAGCTTTTAGTGCTGGACTTCCATCTGCAGTTCAGGACAGTGAAACCTTTAATAACTTGTATTTGTAGCCACTGGTAAGAATCCTGCACCACTGACCAACCTTGAACTCCCACAATGCTCCTGTTTTATTAAAGAAATCAAAATGCTACAGAACAGAAATGTCTGGATTTTTTTCCCTTGGGGCTGCTGGCAGTAGATTAGCACTGTTATCTACATATAAAAGTCTGAAACTGACAACACACAGATATAGAAATCTGGGTCTTCCAAGCATCAGAAATCCAAAACAAGTCCTGTCTTGTAAATAACACAGCCCATCCTTCCAGGAACAAACTGCTCCCAGACCTGCAGCCCTTCAGCACAGAAGGAATCCTTTCCCAAAACTATCTGCAAAGAAAAATTATGAAAGGGAAAGTTGTAATATATCAAGCTAACTCACAGTCATGCAATCCCATTTACAAAGGAATCTCTTATGACAAAGAAACCCCACAGAACTGTCTGTGTCAAAAACCTCAGGTGAAGAGGATTCCATCTAAGCCTAAGATGGAAAAAAAGGCAGCTTAATGTTCAACTATGAGCTCAGAGCATCACAATGAACAATACATGCCAAAAGTCAACTGCACCTCCAAAAAATGTATACTGGAAAAAGAAAATGGACTACTGGGAAAAGGTTTCTCAGGATGGAAGAGGATACTGGTAGTTTTGAAAGAGTTTGAATACAATGATTTTGTTAAATGGTCTAATCTTTTTTTGGCCCTCAATTACCCAATGAATACATTTTGTGAATTTATTTCAGCTATATATAGCTTCAGAAATGCATTTGCTTTTGAGAAATCATCATTCATTTCTGTGATAGCAGACTACCCAGAGAAGGAAAAAAAAGGAAAGTAGTAAGAGGTAATGTCCTTCCTCCCACTCCCCTAAAAAACCAGAGTTCCTCCCTGCACACCACAGCCTAAATGTTCTATGACATCATTTAGGCAGGAAAACCAATAGTCCCATCTCTTATTAAGACAGTTCTTGTTTTGAATTATTATTACTATTTTCCTTTCCTTTTCTCCAAGCTTAAGAAAATTGTTGGGGATAAAATTAAAGATCTGTATAACCAAGGAACACTACACAACAAGAAACTGTAAACAATCAGGCAGTGTTTATTGGCCCTGATAAAATACTAGATACATCCTAATTGCATGTCCTGACTCAGAACAAGAAACAGGCAAACCAAAAGCCTAAATTTAAACATGCTTCTAAACAGTTAAACCAGCACAAACTGCTGCAGTAATATGCAAGAGTGTATTAATGAATTCGCTGGCATGTCTCGATACAATATAAATTAATGTCAAGGCTTTTTAGTTAATCCATTTTTCAAATTCCCAACATCACTGGAGACCACCAATCCAGGGCTAGGCAAATTAAGTGTTCCCTTGAAGGATTTGATTTTTCTCTCCACAGGTTAGCTACAACATTCCTGCTTGGTTAAAAACAGAAGACAAGTTTGCCTTACCATCATATTACCCAAATAACTGATTGAAACACTTTTGTAAAACCTTGGCAATGTTAGCTTACCAGCTAACAGGACATTGGAAATAAACATTAAGTTACAAGGAAAGAAGAAAGAAATAACAAATGCACTGTTACTTATACAGCATTCTTCCCCCCAAAAGGAGACAGCTATTATTTTATAGAGCTGGCATTTCACAGAATTGTATTCATAATAAAACAGAAGACATCTTATCCCATATAGTCCTATAAGCTTCATTTTTTAAAGGTATATTTAAGCTTTCTAACATGTATGCTTTAATCTAATAACACCACCACAAACACAAGAAGTACCTATTGATGAATTCATCTTACTTAAGAAGTGAATTCCTAGTATAAGGAGCTCCTAGCCTTAAGTAGTACAAACAAAAAAAAATTCAACTAGGAGAAAAAAAAACTTTTAAACTGAGGATTTTATAAATGGCTTATGTTATCTTCACTGTCTAAACATCCCACATGCACACAGGACTGAGGTGATCTGAATATAAACCTGGAAGAAGAAAAAATACGTAAAGTACCTCACTTTGACCCTTCCATAGCTCACAACACCATGTTATCATCACATCACAATTTACATGTTCCTATACAGACCACGTCTAGGAGACACTCAGAAACGTGGAGATAAATGAAATAGACATGAGAAATTAACATGTGCAAGTTAACAGAAATCTCAGTCACCACAGCAAACATTTTTACTCAAGGGTATGATAACCCTTACTTTCCACTGCACAGTTCTTCACAGCCTTTTCTTTTTGACCCGAAAATTCCTTCACCTGAGGAAAATATCACAAAATGGTGATTGGGCTAACTTCCAAAATGGTGCTTTCACTCTACACTCAAAATGCTACAGTAATTCTTATTTTCATTGTTAAAGGTGCCATGCAACTTTTACGGAATAGTCCTGAAGAAAATCAAGAGTAATAGAAGGGAAATTAAGGTGAAATGACAACAACTGCATTCCCTCATGCAGAAAGGCCTTAAACATTTCACTGAATGTGCTTTTTTTCAAGTATTTACCAAGCAGACTAACATCAGCCCCACAGAGAACATTCTTCCTAGGGACAAGGAGTTGTAAATTCCTATTCACAGAGCATGGTGGGGGAGAATAACACCCAACTCCCCATTATGATTACTTGCACTCAAGCTACCACAAGGATTCTTCTGTGTTCATTACCTTTTGAGTTCCTAGTGCCTCATTAAAATCACTTACTAGAATTACAGAAAAAATCAGGGGGAAAGTGTGCTTGGAAACTACAGATGTCAAAAATAAACCCCTGAGCTTGCTAACTCAATGCATCACCAGCAAGATACAACTTCCCTACCCTCTGCTTACTCCTCCCTTACAAAAGATTGCAGGTCACAGACCTCCCCTACACTTAGCCACTAGAGCATTGATTAGATCTCATAATCAAAAGAGAAGCAAGATACCTTATTGTCATCTTCCAGTATTTCAGGCTGGAAAAGGTCCTGTCTGCCTCAGTAACGTTAAGCAGAGCTGCCAGATGATCCCCATCACATGAGCAACAACTCTTAAAACTCCTTAAGAGAGGTGCCATGGGTCTGTGGAGCCTGTTCAAGCAATGAAAAGCAGTAACACTAGCTCTGACTCACAAAAGGAAAACAGCCAAGTTGAAGACATCCTAAAAGACAGTTTATATTTAGAGAAAGATAGAGGGACTTGCAAAGTGATGTAATTCCTAAAACATATGCTCCTCTATTTGACAGGGGGCAAAATACGATGAAAAAGAATAACGCGTTTCTCTAAATAATGGTAAATATTTCCTTGAACTTCGGCACATCAGCACCAGCACAACACAAGTGGATAATGACGACAGCTACTGTAGATTTCACTTTTCCAATTGCAAAGCTGGCTCAAACAGAAAGCGGGGAAGGTGGCGGTGGTCGTTTCCCCGGGCTGTCAAGGTTCCTCCTGAAACATCGCGCAGGAAGGGGACCAGGACATCTGCTTAAGGCTCACTGGCCGGTTCTGCGCTGCTCTTCGCCACCCGCAGAACCTCCCGAGGATGGCAGACATGACCGACCAGCGCCGGGCTGCCCCGGGCTGCCGGCAGCGCAGACTTGGGGGCCGGTGTCAGAGCACAGCCTCCCGTGCCGGGGCGGCCGCAGGGCCGGGTCCGCCCGCTCCCGCAGCCTGCGAGGGCTGGCGGGCTGCGCTGCCGGCCGCACCGCCCGCCGCGCCCCGGCCCCGGCCCCGGCCCCGCGGGAACGCCGCTCCCCGGCGCGGAGCCGGCTGCCGCGGCACGGCACCCGCGGGGCGCCCAGCAAGTCCCGGCGCCGTGCGGGGCGGAGGACGCCACCGCGGAGTTGATCGCGAACTCGCTGCCCCGCTCCTTCCGAGAGCTCCGCCCGCGGCCGGCGTGCAGCCGGCAGCCCCAACGGGGCGGGCGCGCCGCGCCACCGGGGAGCCGATGGGCACCGAGCCCCTGCCCGCCCCACGGGCACCGCGACCCGCAGCGCGGCGGCTGCCGCCCCCACGCCCACCTTTCCGCAGGCTCGGCCCGACTCCGCCGCGTCCCCGCTGGCCGCAGCGCCGCGCGCGATGCGCGCCGACCCGCGCGGAGCGGAGCCCGGTGCGCTCCCGCCCTGCCCGGCCGTGCCCCGCGGCAGCGGCCGCGCTGCCAGCGCCGAGGCGAGAGGGCGGCCCCACGTGCGCCGGCTGCGCCAATCGGGGCCGCCGCGGGCCGCCCACCGCCCCGTCCCGGGCCGCCCGCGAGCGCGGGAGGGATGCCGCGGAGCAGCGCTGGCAGCGCGGGCAGGAAGCTGGCTCGGGAGGCAGGAGGAAATAAGCGCGTCGGAACGGAGTTTGGGATCGCTGAACGGAGGGAGCCCCAAACGCTGCTGCTGGGGGCTGCGCGGGGCCACCGTGGAGCCGCGGCAGCGAGGCGCTCCGCGGGAGAAGCGCCCGGCCGGCCCGGAGCCTCCCGCGGGGCCGGGTTCCCTCCCGCGGGGCCGGGTTCCCTCCCGCGGGGGCGGGTTTCCCTCCCGCGGGCCCGGTTCTCTCCCGCGGGCCGGTTCCCTCCCGCGGGGCGGGTTCCCTCCCGCGGGGCCGGGTTCCCTCCCGCGGGCCGGTTCCTCCTGCAGGGCCGGGTTCTCTCCCGCGGGCCGGTTCCCCTCCCGCGGGGCCCGGTTCTCTCCCGCGGGGCCGGGTTCCTCCCGGGGCCGGGTTCCCTCCCGCGGGGCCGGTTCCCTCCTGCAGGGCCGGGTTCTCTCCCGCGGGGCCCGGTTCTCTCCCGCGGGGCCCGGTTCCCTCCCGCGGGGCCGGGTTCCCTCCCGCGGGGCCGGGTTCCTCCCGCGGGCCGGGTTCCCTCCCGCGGGCCCGGTTCTCTCCCGCGGGCCGGTTCCGCCGCGGCCGGAGTCCCGCCGGAGCCGCTGGGGCGGGCGGAGGCGCCCGGCGCCGGGATTGAGAGTTTAGACGGGCAAACCTCCAAAATTAACGTGTAAAGCGCCCTTTTAGCTCTCGGGCGAGTTTCGCAGCGCTGAACGCGCTGGAACACAAACACGTTCTCACCTTGTCACGGAGAGCCCGCGGGGCGGGGGTCGGGTTTGGCTCCTGCCCGCGGGCAGCGCCGAGCCAAAGCACCGAGAGCCTGGGATCGCTCAGGTGTGCCACGGCTGCTCGGACCCCCAGCCAGGCTCCTGAAAGACATTGTTTCCTCCTAAAGCCTCGCGCGAATAACAGAGGGCTCTCACTCCACACTCGGAGGATAGGGCTGGAAACAAATTCTGTTCTTGTGTTTTGTACATTGAGTGTCAGTGACGTGTCCAGATCCTGGGCCACGTTGCTGTGTGTCCGCCGTGACAATGCTGGGAATGTAATGCTTTGAAATAACAAGCTAGTTAGTTAGAAAATAAACATTCACAACATAGCAAAATATTTCTGTACTTTATTTTACAATGTTTAATTTATGACACTCAGTTTTTGTATGATTGTCAATGTGAATTGTAATTGGTGCTACTTCCGTTAATAGAAATGTAAGTTGAATGTTTGCTCAGGGGGTGTGTATTTTGATCCTGTCATTTAGTCTAATGGTTGTTGATGTTACATAGTGGCAGCTTGCTACAGCCTGTTTTTCAGACCATTACACTCAGTTGTATTGCAGTTCCTTTAGATTTGTCTTAGAAATGCTGTGAAATCCATTCAGTGACTCATATTAATTCCAATAAATTTTGCAAGGGTATCATGGAAACATAGGCAACAGCCTCCTGCAAATGCCTCTCCATCTTATATATAAAAAGTTCAACCCCCAGTGGCCTTCAGCTGTCCATCCACTTTTTCAAAAGATAGTCCTTTTTTTCTCTGGATATCATTGCCAGCAGAGTTCAATGTCTTCAGCACCTGTGGACTTAAGGCCAAATGCACAGCCATGAACAGAAAATAAGGAGAACAGGCCACAGTTAGGAAAGGCAAGGTTGGAAACAAGAGGTGTTTTTTTTTCTCTTTCTGAAGAATCTGAGCGTTGAGACCTTCAAAGAGTTCATCATGCCCTTTTTTTGAAAGAGAAACTTGGGAACATCCAGATAAGTGATCCATTTTTACCTACTATCTAAATACCAAGTCATTTAAAATGTTATTTTCTAATTTTTCTGCAGCCATACAGACTAGTAACACTGCAGTTGCGATGATTATTTAATTGCCTGATACAGAAACCAAAAAGAGAAAAGCTGAATATGCATTCACAAACACTAATAATGACACTTTCCAGCCCTTCAACCTTTCACCCCTTTTTCCTTCTCTTTTTAGTGTCTTTTGGCAAGCTTTGGGGTTGGGGATTTTTTTCTTGTTTAGTTGGGGTTTTTTTGAGTTTTTTTTTTTTGTTTTGTTTTTTCCTCTTATGTTTTCTGTTTGGGTTACTGGATTGGTGCTGCTAGAAATGCAAAATTGTATTGATGGTCTTGAGTTTATATTTAAGCATATAGCTGTCATCTCCAGTGACATGTACTGTTCTTGTAAAACATCTTCAGCGTCCTTGGGCTTGTCAGTCTGAGTGGCATGCATGGGCTCAGCCATTGTTCTACAGCTGGATGAATTTACTAGTTAGACAGATTTAGCATACAAAAACTGTCCAGCAGATTTCAGCCTTCATGCCAAACAGGTCTAGGAAAACAAGTGGGTTTGCACATGGAAGTAGCCTAAATAATGCAAAAATGTGTCAGTCAACCATGTAAAATTATTTGAGTGCCTTAGGAGTCAAATTAGGTGAATAAATTTGAAAAGTTAATGCCCAGTGCAGTATGCCAGACTTCTTCACAGAGCTTACCGTCTTCATAGTAGAACAGGACATGTCTGTGTCTCTCCTACCCCAGTTCATAGTCTGTTATCTCAGTACAAACAAACCTCACCCCTAACCTAAACACTCCTTGCAGCAATCTCTGGCCAGGAGGCAGAGCTTAAACCAAGGAAGTGATCTTATTTTAAATAATTTTAAATGATTGTACCAAAGCACATCTCTGAGGATCATAGTGTTTGCAGGAGTGAGATCTGAGAAACAAACTTGGAGTTTGCCTGTATGTCTTATAATCCTGTGGGATGAGGAGAGGGGTCCAGATTCAGAAGGGTTCACTTTTCATCAGTTCCACTGGAACAGAGATGAAATAGAGATATTGGTGGTTATGTGGGTGTAAGACTGATCTGAGTATTCAAAAGCAAACCTTAGCCTTTGCTCCAGGAACATATGAGGCTATTGAAATGGTTTGTGTACAAGATACTTAAAATTACATTTAGATAATAAACTGTTGCTGAGAAATGTGACCTCAAAATTAAGACTTAAGAAACGTTTTGCTGGCCTGGAGAGCAGAAGTCTGACTTTTATAGTTATGCAGTGGAAGCACAAGAATGTCACTGATAAGAAGCTTGATAAAGGACTACCAAGCAGGATATCTACAATTCCTCACAGCACTAACAGTGCAGAACGCCTGAGGTCTTATATGGGAAATAATTTTAAAACATATTATTTAAAGATCTGTAGCATAAACTGAATCTGCAAGGCTGCTAATGACAAGTGCTGGACCTCATGCTTAGTGCATAGCTAAAGTCATTAAGCAATTCAAGTACTTTACAGCTGCAAGACAAAGAAAATGAATCACAAGAAAGTGTGTGATTCAATTTAGTGATGAACTCTATGGAGAGGGGAGCTGTGTCATGGACTTTTGGATTTCTCAGGCTCCAGTGCTGTAGAAGCCAGCACTGGGTTCTGAGTCACTGCACATGCTGCCCCTGTAGCTAATTGTTCTAGTCCTGGGATCATACAATCCCTCATGGCAAATCCACCAAGCCTGTGGCTAAAAGTAAAAGAGTCAGGAGCTGGGTGGTGGCAGGGGCAGTCTAGAGCAGCCAGTGTTCCTGTTGCCTAGTGAGAAAGCAGCCAGTCGTGAAGAGCCAAGAGCTGAGCTCTTTGAAGAACTGATGGCAGGAGGGGGAAAACCTTGTGCAGTGCAGATAAAAGTAGAAACTACTCATCTGTGGCAAATGCATATGTACTGCAGAGCTACAGCACATCCCCAGCGTGTCATCTGAAGGACCACCAGCGTTTTTCTTTTTGCTTCAGAATGCAATAAGTTGTATTGTTTCTTCAAGTGATGAAAGAATGCATCCATATGTACAAAAGCAAGTAGAAAGATTTACTTCTCTATTTTTGTAAAAGGTACAAATAAAATTTAAACATAATACTTCCCGTGATCCTTGCTGAGTCATGTTTTCTTGTAGAAGTTCTCAGTATAAGCAAGAAATTTAGTACAACCTGGTCCATAGAGTTAATATGATTTACTACTGTTTGCAAAAAAAAGCATTATGTATCTATGCAGTGCAAAATTGATGTCTGTATTAATAGATACAGACCTTTTGGTGATAGTAAGGTCATTTGACAAATTGCTTCTAGTCCTTTCTTACCCAATGGAGTGAGCATTCAGGAATTCTGCACTTCTTTCAGCAGCAGAATGCATTGGCAGGTAGCAAAGGAGGCATTCCTTCTCTCTTATCTTCAGGACTGCTCCTTTCCAATATAATAAAAACATATCTCCCCTCAAATACCTCCCTGAAAGTATTCCTTCTATGCAGCTGAAAGAACACCCACAAGGATTGAGCAAAGGAAGCAAGACAGGCTGAGCAATAAACCATGTCAGGATATGGAATATTCCACAGCAGGATCTATGGGACATGTAAAGCAAAGGAGGTTTGTTGTGGGCCTCTCATCTGATGGCACCATAAAACAAGAGCAGGAAGTTTCACTACTCCAATACGTCAATAAAAGAGCAGTGTGGGGAGAACACTGTTCTACATTCAAAAGATTTTTTATATCTTTATTTAAGGCAGACAAAATGAGGCAAGAAAAAAAATTTCCAGCATTTTTCTGTTTACTTTTTATTCACTGATATCTTCTGATGTTTATTCATTTCCTGTTTACACTAAAAGCAATATCTCTAACTGCACACTCAGATCTCTTCTAAGCCTGCCAATTGAAAATTAAAACATTTAATTAAGTATGAGCACTGTCCAAAATAAATAGCCCTTAATTCAAATCTAATTAAGATAATATTGAGATATGCAGAGACATAGATAGATATGTATCTATGTGTGGAAAATCCAAATCCCTAATTACTGGGATACATTAAAATTGTCCTAGTTCCTGCAATGAAGTTAGTGGATCTTGCTGATCGACATGCACGGACCAGTATAAAAATAACTATGTGGAAACGAGTAATTGCTTTCATTGATCAGTGATATCTCAGAAAACTTTCAAGCACAGCCAGGCAGAGGAGGCTGAAGGGGCACAATTGAGCCTCAGACATCTTGGAAATGTTTGTGATATTTTCCTAAGTTGTTTTTAGAACATGCACTTTTCTGAAAAGACATACAATGTGTTAGGCAGCAGTGGGAGCTTTTAAGGGATTTGATTAATCCATGCTTATAGGACTGGAAAGACCCTGTCATTTTATTAGATCTGGTTGGCTTAGTCACTAATTACAGGTTTCTTTTGACCAGTAGATGAAATCTGTGCATAATGTTTATGATTATCAGGGCAGTGACATCACATGCTGCCTGGCCTAGCACAGTATATGACCTGACCACAGAAATTCTAGTGTGATTTGTAATAGGGTATGGGGAATGCAACATAAAATTATATATCATTTGCACAGCATGCCTTACTGTTTATCATCACTTAATGGTTGGTATCATAGCCATGTGAACAGTGGTGTTAAATATCATGGGTCTGAGTATGACATCCAAGGACTTCAGAGAGGTTAGAAATATTCTTTCATGACAGTTAATTTAAAAAATTTTGCATTTTACTATGTGCTTTGAGTTCTTAGAGAATTTACAGCAATTATTTGAAAAAATGCCCTTCGTGGTAAAGGGGAGAAAAAGCAAACAGCACTGCATAATTTACTGTGATTCCTGTACAAAGCACTTGTGTAATGTTTTATCAGCTCCATGGTATTCTTTCCTAAATTATGTCCCAGACTAGATAATGCAAACGAAAGAAACAAGTTTATTTTTCTATTCAACTTGCAGCTGTGAATAAAAAAAGAGAAAAATCTGATTGCTTTAGGAAAGTTTTGTTGTTTCAGAAAACCATTATTTTTTGTTATTTCATTGATTATGAACCCTAACTTTGTTTAATATGCAAACTATTACATGGTTTTATATTTGAAATATAAAATGGACATGAAATATATTTTCCTCAAATAGATATAATTTTTGAAATACTATATTTGAAATAGCTTGATGATAATGGCAGGTAGTTTTAAAAACCATATACGTAGATAACTGAAGGTATGTGCTGCTATGTGCTAAAGAAGGCTTTGAAAATAGATTTCTGGAAACTGTAGTCTTTTTATCAATATCATATTTTTGGTTTCCCAGTTCATTCCCAATGAAGATGCAAAGTTTTCAAAGATTCCTCAATCTGACTTTTATTTTTGCATATGCAAGTGACAAAATTAAGGTCAATCCACCTTGCCTTTCAGTTGGCTCTGAAAGCTATCTGAATGCTTTTGCTTGTGTGTGCAACTGTCTGGATTAATAGCTAATACATACATATATGCACAAACACTCTGAATTCCAAATAAAAGAAAAATTTAGGCAGAGTCTTCCATTTAAAGTGTAATCGTATGAGACAGAGGAAGCTATAAGCACAAATATTTACAGAAAATTTTCAATCCATATTTAATAATGCATTGCTAAAAACCTTGCTAAAAACCAAGCATCTCATATATCATGTCTGATTACAACTCAGAATTAGATAGAAGAGTACCCTGTAATTCCTTGTTGTGAGATTAACAGACTTTCTGATCTAAGTGGTTGAGAGCTGTGGGTAACATATGCTCTAGAGGAGTTGAAGATATTTTGCAGGTGAAAAGAGTGCTTTTAGTGAAAATCCACAGGTAATGACAGGTTAAATTCACCTTTCTAAGCCAATAAATAGAGTTACTCCAATTTTTGACAAATGGCGTGCGTAATAGTCTATAAAGTATATTTTATCTTTTCAAGTAAAGAAGTAAAGGCCAGATATGCAAAAAACTGCATCTTAGACTTAAAGAACCGTTTTAAATGCAGAAAATAAAATAAAAGAATAAGAAAAGTAAGAAATTTAAAGTTAGAAGTATATTTTTAAAGTGTGGCCATGATTTCAAGGCAGCTGGTGGGTTTGAAACAGTACATTTTGTTCTGTAACTTTGGGCTTAAGGGGGGCTTGTTTTCTTAATGAGATTTACTGATGTAACTATAATTTTGCCTCAACTACAGTATTGCACATAGACACACATCTGTAACTAAATTCTTGGGCATGAGAGTGATGATACACTCCCATAACCAAGGGAGAGGTTGCTCAGGGGGGCAGTGGAATAGCCATCACTAGAATGGGCAAGTTTGTCTTTCAAGCAAACCCTGCTTTGAGTTTGGGCAAAATGACTGAGTTAGATTCAAGTGTCCACCTGAAGAACTGGGAGTAGGATCTGTCTGAGGTCAGCATGGACATGCAAAACCTGCCTGAGGAGTTTTTTCTTGACACAGCACTGGGAGGGACATAAGGAGATGAACCTGGACTGTGGTAAATTCTCCAAAGCTGTGCTCTGTTTCATGGTGGTTAGACATCTGGTGAAACTGAGAAAATTTCTTATATTTCATGTAACATCCTACATAAAATCCTTCAAGGAACTTTCCAAGCACATTTCTGAATTTTCTGAATCTTCAAAGCGGGAGTAAGGTGTAAGAAAAATTGAGAGGGCTCACTTAATTGTAAAAAAAATTGTGAAACCTCTGCTTATAAATATCATTGTAAGCAGAACACAATGATAAGGCATGCTTTTGAATTACACACTGAACTATAAAAGCTTTCACTCACCAAAATTGCTCCTTATATTTTATTTTTTAAGAATCATCAGATTAAATCAGAAAATCCATATCTGCAGAGCAGTTGATTCAGCATCGGTCAAAAAATGGAGGACTGTAACTCTTTGTGAAGCTTCTAAATCTTGCTAGGCTTTATTCTCTGGAACTCACATTTGTTGTTCTAATGATTTTTTTACTGCAACCAGTCTGAATAAGACACAAGAAGGCAGATACAAAAACCTGTTCTAGAAATAATTGTACATCATTTCTCCTTAAATTGTGTTGACAATTTTTCTAATTTTTCTAATACAGATTAATAACATTGAAATAGATTTCCTGTGGGGTTTTCTCTTTGTTTTTCTATAACTAATCTTCTGTCTACCTTTTGTGAGGACATATCAAATTGAAAATAGTTTCAAAGTTGTCATAGACCTAATACAAGAAATAATGTTAAATTCAGGGCTAGATTTGAGTCTGTTTGGGATAAAATCAGCCACAGGCTCTGTTAAGGTGTTTATCACCAGAAGACATTCACTGTTTACCAATCACAGAGATTATACTGAAATTACATTAGATATAATTTTTGTGGACAGGTTATTTGGATAGGGATTTATGAAAGTGGGAGAATGTTGAAGAACATTTTTTAGAATAGTAAGAATCATTATGTAGAAACCTACTTACAATCTGAAAGCTGCAAGATACATTACCCAAATAGTGACAGTAAATTAAATCTTGTCTTCAGAGTCAGAAAGAGTCAAATCAGAGGTCTTAAGAAAGAAATTAATAAGTTATTTAATAACTGTTTTTAAATGTTTAGATATGTATCTATATCCTACATATGCGTATGTTTCTGTGGGGATACTCTTTGTCACCTTCCTGAAATAATCACAGTTCTCAAAGATTGACTACAAGTGCCTTGAGACTCTGCAGCAGAGGTGAAAAAACCTCTTGCAGTGAGGCCTGAGCAGTGCACTGTCCCACCAACACTGGCAGGAGCAATAGGAATCACAATCAGCTCCATCTCCAATTTTAAAAAGGTTTCACTGCATAGAAAAAAGGAAAGCAGCAAGTGTGCATACTTAATACTTTTTGAGTTTCATGTTGTATTTAAGATAATCAATTTCCAGCCAATACATAGTATAGTACTCAGCCTCTTTAACCATTAAAAAGTCAGTTGAGTGAAATGGCTTTGTGTATTCTGACAATTAATTAAATGCCCAGTTGATAGTTTTGCACTCATAACTAGCTGATTTATGGCACTGTTTCCTCTGGGGACAAATGTTTGTCAAAATAAACAGCTATGCATGTGTGCAGACACACACATATACATACACAGAAAGGTAAAGCAATAGATGTTCAGTTTGTTTATTTCTTTCAAAGATGGAGTCTGATCAATACGGTGGTTTTGACACTAAATCACTTACCAAATAATACCATTGATAACACCATCAGGTTTCTTTAAATACTGAAGATGTTGATTCAATATCTGTAGCCAATATACAGAGACATAATCAATTTGGGGAGGTAAAAGTTACTGTATTGACAATACTGCATTTGAGGGATTTGACCACATGTAATGGATAGGTACTTAAAAAAATTATGGTTTTAAATACTATTTAAAAAAGAATACTTTTCTTTAGTATTAGAAAATTAGTTTCATTGCACACCTATATATGGCCAGTAACATTAATTTCCCAAGAAGGATCATAAACTCTCCAAGTACTTGAAATTTGCTCTTCTAGATATTCAGATAACTTTAAAATGTGGTTTATTCTGAAAAGCTTTCATTGTCTGTATAATAGTAACAATAGTCAGACTAATTTCCGTTCATTTAATTATTGATGTTCATGGTAAACATTTCTCAGAATAAGTTAGGAAGAACTTCTTTACACTTTAAACTTTGTCTGGATTAGGCTTTAGGTTTAACATTTCTAATAATGACCTAATTAAGAAAAATGGATTCTAAATTGGATTCACTAACTTTTGCTTTCTGCAAATTAAGAGAAGAAAAAAAATAATAAAACATTTTCTGTTTATAAAAGAAGGAGATACAAACAAACTCTTGAATAAATTCAGTTCTCAAAGCACATTGAGTACTGTTATCAGAAATATTTCCTGTAAGGTATTTAAACTATTGATATACAAAAAATTAGAATTGCCTTTTGTTTGATAATCTGTTAACAAATTCTGTTGTTACTTAACAGGAATAATGATTAAGACAGTTAATGGATAAAATGTAGAATTTGTTTTTACAAAACAATCCCTTCCACTTCCCCAAACACCAAGATCTAGTAGCATATCTCTAACTTGTAGTTAACACTTCATTTTGTTACCTCTTCTGCTTTTCAGTCATACTATAGTATGGGATACCTGAAAAAAAGAAAATCTGTGTAGAAAATAGGAGCACTTGAGAAAAACTTAGTGCTTATAGAATTAATTTATTTTGCATTGCTAGGCCATTTTGTTGTCATCTGGCACAGTGACATCATGTGTTTTGCTTCACTACCATGCTATTTTTAACCTGCATATCTCTGGTGAACTGTTAGGATAAATTCTCTCTTTTATGGGCACTTTAGTGTAGCAGCTCTAAAATAAGCTTTCATTGCCACCATCCTATCTAAGTGAAAAAAGTGAAAAAAGTGTTGGATATTTATTGTATATTTTGCTTTTATTTCTAAAGGTAAACTTTTGTTCTTTAAGGTGAAAGAAAAAGAAATGAAATATCCATGTTGTGCAACTTCTGCCTCCTGAGGCTTGATTCCTCTTAAAGGGAAGTGAAGAAATTAGTCAGGCCAAAAATTCCTAAAATGAAAGTCAGTTGAGGAAGAGAAAACCATGAAATGATACACTCTTGTTAACATTCAAACACTGGTTTTTAGTGTTCTGTGAATGAGAATGTTACTGCAGCTAAATTGTGTTTTGTCATTGCATATCAATGTTGATAATCAGGATGTGCTGGCCCTACTCTGAAATGTGCACTTCGACTTTGCTCTGTTCTTGTAGCTGCATAATTTCAATGGAGTTACTTCTTGTTTCATCATGTAATCTTCTCAAACTATTTTTATCCATTTTCCTTTCATGAAAGCAAATACTTTGCTTATGTACCAGTAAAACATCTTTCTATGACTGGAAAAACATTTTTTTTCTGCTGTTTTTCATATATATATATATATATATATATATGATTTTAAAACCCCAACACTCTTCTACTGCTTACAGTCAGTAAACCAAATACAAAAGACATTTTTTTCTTTCCAGCTGCAATCTTTTATTCACATGTATTTAATATTCTTCTGTGCAACAGTGCAGATACAAATACTTAAAATGGCAAAGCCTTCTCCCCAAGATAACAGAGTACACTGCAGAATATATTAAATGCTATGCTGCACACAGATAACTACACTGTATCCTTTAAGAGGTTAACACAGTTTAAACTAAATAAATTGAAAATGTCATGGATCTCTTGGCAGTTTTCAGAACACATTTGGTTTCAAAGTACTGATCTGTGATTTTGCTCTCAGGTGTTAATACTGAGAACTCTGAGTCAGGGAACTTTGGCTAGGAGGAGTTTTTAACATAAAAAACCAAAACCAAAACCAATCTAAATTAAACTAGGGAAAAACTTTTAGGAGAGAAAGGATTTTGTTAGTACCTAGGTCTGTACATTCATGTTCATTTCAAAGGGATCCCTGTGCCCTCAGATCTGCAGTGCAGATTTGAGTAGGAGTAGGTATGAGCACAGAAAAGCTCATAGTATGGCATTTACATCTGCATGCTTTGTGGGCATGTGGGAGCCATTCCAGATTGCCTGGTGCTTTTCCTCTTATCTGCATGGCACACTGAGGAGGCTTTTAGCTGCTGGCTCCTAGGCTCTCCTGTTTCTTAGCTCAGCCCTGCAAAAATAGCCCCTGATAAAGAAACACAATACTATCAGGACACCATTACCTTTCAGCCCAGTAATTTTCAGTGCACTCTTTAGAAGCCTTTCTGGTCTGCAACCTGAGAGCAGCTGGGCTTTGGGAATGGAGCTGTGCAGCCATGGAACAGCTTCCAGCTCTCCAAAACCTGCAGAGTGGTAGGCAGGGAACTGAGCTGGCAGTGCAGCTGATGCATCTGACTGCCAGATGTCTCTCATAAGCATCCAGACACCAGCACCAAGTAGTGTCTGGAGCCTGGGGACATACTGACTGAGCACTGCAGAGTGGCCATCAGAAAAGGCAGCTCCCAGATGAGAGTCCATGCCCACACACATAAATCTGTGCTCAGCTCCCCTCTAGCTGATGAGGTAGGCAGCTGACACTTCTGGCAGTCAGAGAGCCTACTTTTGGCTATCATCTGACAAAGTAATTCAGGAGGTGGCTCTCACCAGCTCAAAAGCTCTTGCCCATCATCTTTGAAAGTGACAGATATGCAAGGGAACATCTTTGTGCTCTCACCCCAGTTGTATCTGGGTTATGTAAGCCATGCTGCCTGTCATGTCTGCCCTTTTAAATTCTCAATTCTTCACCAATCAGCACCCAAAAGAAATCACTTACTCAAAAACCCAGCAATTTACTCAGACTACAACTGTTCTAACCCAGATGTTCTGGTGTTTTTTATAGCTCTCCCAAACTCTCTTGAAGGAATTCTTTTAAAGAGATAGTCGTCCTGACAGTCCAAAGCAAAACAACATTAAAATCTGTCAATATTTATTGCACTTTCTATTTTCCAGATAGAATCACCTTTAGTTAAGGTGATTCCGTAAATTTTTCTATGACTCTATAATAAAATAAAAGTTTTTATTTAATATATATTCAGACTTCATGATGAGTAAAGAGATTTTCAATACATAAGGATTGGTTAAAATATCCAAGATGTCCTACAGCTCTGAGACTGTAATTGGATTTTTCAGAGACTGCAACTGATCAACTAATTGTTGAAAATTCAAAGCAAACTGAACAAAGAGTCTGTTTTGAATTGATATTTTAGCTATTAAATATTAGAATGAGTTTGTTCCCTTAAGTTAAAAGTATTTAAATACTTTACATAAATGGTACAGATACTCCTGTTAGTGCTTTTGGATAACCAAAATGCATTTTTTTAATGCATTTTTAAAATTTTAAATGCATTTTTTTTAATGCATTTTTTCATACTTACTTCCATGTGAAATCCCTCTCCATATTCTTTCAGAATATCCCCACACACTGTGCTGCATTTGGAGAAAAATATGGATGAATCCTTTCCTTGGGGAATTGCTGCCAAATTCAGAGCTGTGTTTTGGCCAATCTGAAAGTGGGAAAGAGAGAAGAGAGATCTTGAAAAAAACATGAAAATGTTCGTAGGATTGACAAGAGGACAGAGAAACAACAGCAAGTTCTCTAGAACATGTTCTGGCTCCAGCCTAGGCAACATTTTAATCAAACTTTAGAGTCCTTGGATGCATTTTTATCTGCAGTCTACATAGAGCAGATTGCTATTCTGTACAGTTCCAGTTTTGGTGAAAGTTGGAGAAAAAGTATGGTAGTGATCAAGGCATTTGTGGGGGCCACCTAAAACCTTATTACATGCCAAATATTCCCATGTATGTGTATGATGGAAGCATTTCATATCCTGGGGAAACAAAGGTCTGTGCGTGCCAGTCAGTTTCTAGGTACCAGAAACACGGGGTTTGCTTCAGAAAGGAGAGGACTGTTTTTCATTCTGCTCCCATGTGGCTTTTTTGGTGCTTGTAAGAATGTCTGGGACTGAACTGGAAAGAGAGGGGAGGGTCATAAGGATGTCATGAGCTTTGGGGGATACTTCTGCAGAGAGCAGGTATTGTCAGATGCGTGGTACTAACACTGGGGAGATGGACTGATAATTATATGAGCCTTGGATAGTTTGGTAGAGAAAGACAAAGCTATGGAAGAAAAAAATTACCACTGATTTCACTGAAACAAATTTTCTCTTAATGCTCCAGGCTGTGAACCTGTGGACATGTTTTGCAGAAATAATCTAAGCAATCTCTTCACCACTCTCCCAAACTGAGTGTTTATAGAATGGCACGGGTGGAGAGTCTGTTCACAGCAATTATCTCTGCTTCAGCAATGAGAACCACAATTCCCCACACTCACTCTAAGTGCTATAATTATCTCTCAATACTTGGTGACTAATTCGAAGCCAAGCACTGTTAGAGGCTGCCCAAGTAATATTTTAAGTATATTTTTAGAATGCATGATTTTTTGGTTGGAAACAAAATTAATGAAACTCTGGTAGTTCTTACTACCTAGCTCTAATACACACTCTGGATACAAATGCAGAAGATTTTGATTCTATCTTAAGTCTAAGAAAAAAAGCTATATTCTGGCAATCTAAGCTGCATTTTCTATAATCAGTAAGGGCACTTTGCATTTCACTCATATATTAATCTGAAGAATTCAGGAGTATGTTGCTAATAAATCTCTGCCTAGAGCCTTTGTGAGAATAGATAATATGGCTGTTTCCTAAAGAGCTTAGATTAAGGCATGAATATAAAAAATGGGAAGAGAAATTAGAATTCTTTACTCAATGAGTAAATAATCCTTTTTTTCTTCATACTTTGCAGACAGTAGAGGTGTGAATTGCTAGCCTAAAAGGTAGTTTTTCTTTCTAAATCAAACTAAAGCAAAAATAACATCTTGTAACAAAAACCTGAAGAATTTATAGTGTACAAGACAGTATAGCAGGCCACAAATATCCTTCCACAGTTTATAAAAGCATCAGTGTAACACTTTCCTGCAGCAGAGACAAGACCTTTATTTTCCCAGCATATATATATATTTTCCCCAGAGGATATTTAGGAGTCTGATATCCCTGGGCGAATACAAAGGAGCCAGAGTTCTTTCTGAATGCAGGCTGCAGGCATGCAGCCTTTGGCAGTTTACACTCCACTGAGAGCAAAATCATGAATCTCATATTCTTTGAGAGTACTTGTTCTACTCTGACCCAGATGCAGGCCTTCTGTGGTCAGAAGAAATTTATATCCAGATTCTGAAGCCCTGACAATACCCCATTTCAGACTATAGAAATTGCTTTTTACGTATCAGTTTTTTCTAGGTGCTTTGACATCGTTTGATGGATTCATAGCTTCTGGAGCTGTTCTTTTAGGGGAAAGTACAGTCATCTTGCTTCAGTCTCTACTGTAAAGGCTGGAGGATAAAGCACTATAAGTGAAAAATAAACACATTTTTTTTCAAATAGGGGAAGATAACTTTTGGAAGGTGGTTCCACTCACACTGTTCCACTGTTAAACATAAAATTTTTCTTTTGAACATCCAGGTTTACTGATCTTCCAAAATCCAGAATCAAAAAGAGAAAGGATCATACAAATACCCTGGTTATTGTACTCTTCTGCATGCACTCTCAGCCACTGCAAGGATTCAATAAACATTTGCACTGACCCTATGGAGTACTACTTTTATTTCAATTTTCAGCTCTTGCATGAAAAGTCAAGTAAAACAAAATAAGAATACTCACAATAAGAAAATGCAAAACTAATACATTATTTAAAGAATAATGGTATACAAAACCTGGAAAATCATGAAAAAATTTCAAAGGAAATTAGATTAATTTTCTAAATTTAATATTTATGGTGTAATACAAAAGTGAGAGGTTAACAGAAAGTAAGTTTTCTTTCTTAATATCTTGAAGTAATTCTATAAATGCATATATTGTTGTGCAGAATTAAGTTGCTTAACTCTTATCATCATATTCTGAACATATTTAATTTTCTTTCTATGAAATTATGATCCATGTCTGGATCATAATTGATATTAAAGACTTCCTGTGAGTTACTTGCAGTGTTAGTCTTTAAATGATCTAAAGTACTGGAGTGTTTTAAACACAGTGACATATAGCTATTTCTTTTACCCAGCATTTCTTTTACCTCCTTGTGCTCTGGAGAGGCTTACAAGCCAGCCAAAGGCTCTATCATGGCACACTGTAATCTGGAAGTATGTATATTTGTGTGTATAATATATTTATATTTAATAGTTTATGTTTCATCTTGACCTGCTGCTGCCAGTAGTTTTGCATAGCTACTTAGCTTGGATTTGCAGAAACCAATCAGATTTGTCCTCATACTTATTCACACTGATAAAGAAAATTTGTATTTCAGTCTTATATATTTCATTATCACATGTTAATTGGTTTTCCCCATTCTCTTTCCTTACCTTTTGCTTTTCAAATATATTGGGGAAATATAGAAATTTAGTGTCTTGTAATAGAAACCTTAGCTTTTAAGCTTTCAAGCTGACTTCTTTTCCATTGCTTGCAATATCTGGAAATGTGCAAAATGGCAAATATGATTCCATATAAACTAACTACTGTATTTATTTAAGTCTGGATCATTTCAAATAAGCAGCACAATCAGATATGAAGCAAGCAAGAAAACAAGTAGTGACCTGAAGCTAGAGAGCTACCTGGTTAGACACCTGTGCAGTGTAGCTTAATACACATTTCTGAAAAATTACAGCCTCATGCTTACAAGGTCACAAAAAAAACTAGCATATTAAACTGAGTAAAATTTTAAGAAGCACCTAGTAGAGCAAGTCTTTATGCAAAGTAATCTGTCCATGGACAAGGATCAGCTGGTATTCATCATCAATATTTCCAATTGCAGATTATCTGGGTGTCAGTGTCAAGGATTTTTGAATGATTAACCCTTCAGATGCTGTTATACTCAGGAAGGGTGTAAATTACAACCCCATTTTGTCCAATATTCATTTTCTCAAGAATTTCTAGACAGATTTTTTTTTAATTTCACAAGTAGGAAAATTTTTCTTTCCAACTCATTTCTCTTCTTCACCTGTTAGATTTACAAACTCCATCTGGAATCTGAAAAAAGCAATCTGTTCATTCCTTCCACTCCCCTTTCTAATGAGGACTCTGCAGACAGAGCTAAGCTGACAGGGTGGATGATGTAGAAGGAAAGCTGTAGACCAGCTCATCTCATTCTTCCATAACTGTATTGGTACTCTACCACAGAAGTGAAAAAAAAAAAAAAAAAGTCTTTGTCGTTAATGGAAATTCATGTGACTCCACAGCATCCAGGTGTGTATCCCAGATGCAGAGAAATATGACAATAACATTACAATGTTGGTTTTCCTGACCATAAGCTCTGCTGGTTGGTTTATAATTTTATCACATTTTATCACATTCTCAAGAAGCTGGCAAGTAATGAACCGTGAATTAATGTGTTTCATTATCTGCATCAAGAAGAAAATGTCTCTGTAGAGCTTAAGAACAATACAAGAAATACCACTGTAGGAGACTAGAATGTCTTTCTTCCTGGAAAAGGATACCCTTTTTCATTGTCCACAGAGCATTGTTAGACCTGATTGCCCACAAAGCATTGTTAGACTTAATCTTGATTATTGCGTTCTACTGTGAGTAGAAATACAAATACACATTCAGTATCCAACTGTGGTGGAAAAAAAAAAATAAAAGATCTGATTGATGAAATTGCAAAATAAATAGGAAAGAAAAGACTTCTGTCATCCTAAATGACAAGCTCATACAGCTAGCCTTTTTTGGGAAAGTGCCAGTTACCTCCCACATTCGTGACTGCAGTTCTAACATTAAAAAAAGCAGACATTAAAATCATGTAAATATAACCAAATTTCTGAGATACAACAAGTATTAAACAGTTTCACATTCATTCATTTGAAAACATATTGGAAAAATAAATCCAATCTGTACTGACATCTGTTATTTTACAGTTTTGCAGTAATGCATTACAGCTAGAAAGTGGATTATTTTTCCTTCGTGAAAACTGTAAATATTCTTTTCTTTATTAGAGAAAACAAAATAATTTACATGGATAAGTTAAGGGGTGCTCATGGCCCTACTCAGGGGTCCTTGCTGTGTTTGGGATACAGTTGTGGGTAGAATTAACATAATAGACCATAACAAGTATATATAAATGTCTGACAATGAGAAGAACAATTAAGAAAATATATTCATAATGAAGTTCTGTAATCTGTAATTCCATTGTGTGAATAGGAATTGTTTGCATACTGTAAGCACAGAGAGGCAGGTAAAAGACTTAATAGGAATTGTAAGAGGATATTACTTGACTCATATTAGTGAGTAATAAGAAAAATGTTAACATGCATTTTATTTTTCCATTTGCTTGACATATGTGCTAATGGATGGGGAAGGAATTCATATAACTTCATTAAATGACAGCTGTTCCCTGCTCCAATATGTCACACAAGCATTTAAACTCAACAGGGAGAACAGTGCCACCTTCTGAACCATCAGGAGGTGAACTACACTATTGGGTGGTCCTGTAAAAAAAAAAAAAAAAAAAGAAAAAAATGCAATTTTTTAATGATATGCCAATATTTATCTATAAAATGGAAGCTTTTGCCACTTCAGGTTGAGAAATACTCCCATTAAAATTACTTCATATAGGAAAAAACTTTTTTTTCCTAGGAAAATGGGAAAACGGATACATTAAAAACATAAACAACAAACAAACAAAAAACCTCCAGATAAAACACAAAAAACCCAACATGTTTTGTTTTTCCAGCACTAGAAGATTTTTTCATTATGTATTTTTGTTTATTTTTCTCTTTTTTTCTGAATAAAATGTACATTTCTGTATTTAGCTATTTGTTTTCTTTTAACACCCCCATCCCCTCAAAATGTCTGTAGATTTTAATTTTTAGGCCTATTTTCTTAGTCTACTTTGTACATAGAAGAGAAGAGGCCTCAAACAGAAATTTTGTAAAATTTGGCTACTGTCTAAAACTGCTTCTTTGCATTTTTTAATTTGTCAATAATACATAATGTATGCATCACAGGTATGTGAACCAGAAAGACTCTGAAACCAGTTCCATTTTTTCCTCTAATAGCATATCAACTCCCTGTATTAGTGGATATAAACAGCTTTCAGTTATAAGTAATTCAATATCTTCTATGAACTAGGATTAATGTAGTATTACCTAGCTTCTAATAGCCATTCATTCAGTTGTAATTTAGTAATGAGTCAGTTGTAAATTTCTGGTGCTTGGTAATAGTTCTCTGCAGATTTCTTCCACAGCATTTAGCCTATTACACGGACAAAAATAGCTCATAAAAAGGACATTTTAAGAAATTATTTGCCATTAGTTTCACTACAATAGATTAAAAGACATTCAAGTTCTAAAGATATATCCTATGGTTCTATTTAATGTCTAGAAAGTCAGCCCCCTTGGGGGGATTAAACTTGATTTGTTCAAATAAAAAAATTATTCTAATATTCCATATAATTTAAGGGCTTAATTCACCACTTGAACAGCTTTGTCATACTGCAAATGACCTTTTTCAGCTCACAGCTTATTATGGTAGCTATTAAGAGAGGATAAAAAGCAAAGGAAACAACTATTTGCAAACTCTCATGCTATCATTTATTATAAATGATCATTTTTATTTAATCATTTAGATTCCATTATCCAAGGAAATAGTTTTACTTCAGAAATGTTAAAATAAAATCTGACTTGTTACAGAAATTAATAACATAATTCTTAAATATTTATACTTTAATTCCAAGAGACATTATAAATTTAAATGTAGCCAGCACAATTTTAAAAATAGTTTTATAACTAATCTACCTTCTTCATATACACAAAATGCCCTTCTTCCAGTGTATAAAGTTCATTCAAAAATCTTTATTTTGTAATATTTTTCTTATAACTCGTATTTTTACTGATTAAAGAAGTCAAGCCTTATTTTCTCAAGTTACATCTTAACTATCACTGCAAGATCAGACCAAAGTTACCTGTGCTTAGCAAAAGCCTTTGACAAATGGCTAGAATTCTGCAAATATGCATAATTCTTCCATTCTGACCTCCTCCCTTTTTTTTAAACACAAAAAGTTTAGTCAGTTCAAGGAACATTGTAATTTCACTTACTGTTGTGTAACTGCCAGGGAAACAAGTTTTCATTATTCTCACCAAAAAATAAATGGAAGCCTTGATATAAAATTTCAAGGCCCTTAGTTTTTTTGTGAGAGAAGGCTGATCTAGCAAAGGGCCATACATCCAATTTCCTCTCCTCTCTGTGCATTCAACCACCTCTTTTTTTGGTGGGCCCAGCTGTGAAGGCTGGGTCCCACAGGGTGGCTGAAGAATGGGGTCTACTGAGAGCAACAGAAAGATCTGGGTTTACCCAGCCTGGAGAAAAGAAAGGCTCTGGGGAGACCCTACTGCTGCCTACAAATCCCTGATGGGAGGATAGAGAGAAGAAGCAGTCAGACTCTCCTTGGTGGTGCACTGCAGTGGGATGAGAGGCTGCAGGCACAGGCTGGACCATGAAAAAGTCCATTTAGATATAAAGAAATCTTTTAACCAAGAAGATCATGTTGGCCCCAGATGTTGCACATTCCCCAGCCTGCAAGGTGTTCAGGCCTGCACCTAGCCTGGAGAAATCTGGTAAAATTAGACCTGCTCTGAGAAAGGGGTTGGGATAAACGCTAATGCAGGTGCTTTTCAACCAATGGCTGATTTGTGTGACAAATGGCCAAATGACAGTAGTCAGAAGAATGAGGTGGATGGTTCCTTCCTCACTGGAAAGCAAACATCTGGATGAATAGCTTAGTTGTTCTGGTATCAGTGTCAGTACCCAGTCCAGCAGCTACTCTACTCATTGCTCATAAAAAATGTAAGCATTTATCAACCCTGGAAGAACTAAAATATACATGAACCAGACATAGTTTCATGAAGCTATCTATATTTCTTTCTATTAAAATGTGGTTAATGAAAAATTATTAGGGCTTTAATTTTCCAAAATATGAAATTAAATTCCTGTGATAGATTGGAAATTTAGTTAAAAACCCTAGATACTCCTTCCGTTGCTTGCTTTTTTTTTTAATTGCAAGCACCAAATTTTCTGTTTAGTACCTTGAAAACTACTCCTGCTCTGCTTTAGCACACCTATGCCCCAGCACTTTTATTCTCTATATATTTAAGCTTCAAACCAGTAAAATTTATATTGCAGCTGATAGAGCTGTCTCCAGGACTAGGGGATAGTTAATCTCCAGAACTCCTGGGGGGCCAAGCTGCAGCTGTCCTTGTGTTGATGTTACAGCAAAGGACACACAACCACTCCTCACCTACTCAATTGCAGACTTACATACTGTGCATACTCAGCTGTAGGCATGAGAGACTTGAAATATGACAGTATTAAAACATGGTGGTTTACTGCCAAAAGGAGCAGATACAATTGTCTTTCCCAGCTTCATACATTATCAGAGAACAAGCTGTACAGGGAGAAGTTCACCACTCTCCTTAAAGGGCTACAATGCTTCTTTACCTCTAAATATATGCATGGACATTATTTAATATGAGGATAGAAAGTGATTCTATTTTTAGTCTAAGCCTGAAATACATTGGAAGGAGGCTCCAACAGTATTGAAGCATTGTATATCTTCAAGTAGTTTAAAAATGACTTTATGTCTCTTAAAACACAGCTTCCATAAAAAGGGGAATAGTATGTCCTCTGTGACTTAAGAATAGGAAACAGAAACCAAGTTTTTATTTGAAATCTTCTTTTAAATTCTCCTTAAAAGTCTCAGCCATTCTACCAGCAGTAAAAAACAGACTTAAAGAAGTACTTCAGCTCCAGGGAGCCCCACAGCAAAGAGCATTCCTCATACAGCAGAATGAATTATAATGAGTCTAGACTAACCCACCTTTTGGTGTAAAGGGCCTAAGATAATACCTCATTTACTCCTTTCTCTGTATGACCAAGTGTAGACTCCTAAGATGGGAGTATCTTTGAATGGATGAAAACCATGGAATCTAGGCTAAAGTACAGGAAGGAAACCTGTATCATAGCAGAAAAGAAATCTAACTGTAAGACAAAAGTAAGATTATTATAGGTTATTTGTTCTGATCTTTACTGCATATTTGTCTGGTTTACTTGCCAACATAATCCTGCAACAAATAAATGCTGCTAATAAGACCTCAACCTGTCATTTTAGAAAACATTTGAACTAGCACAGTAATCTTGTACCACAATCTGATTCTGGCACTTCTCACATGGGAATTTCTCAGAAGCCATTTCAGCAATTACAGGTCACCACTTCCACCAGACAAGCTCTTCTCACTCCTTACCTGAATGTTCCCTGCTCTTAAGGCTCAGTTGTGTCCAAAATTTATTCATGTGTCAAAGCTGTGAATTAGATGCAGGATCAGATCTGACAGAAAATTATTCCTCTGCTTCTTCTCCTTCTTTCCATTTTTATCAGTACAGCTCTCTTGCTGTACACTGTATAAGCAAACCCAACCATTTGTGCTGGTATAAGGATGGGAGGAATGAGAACAGGAGCATGTTTTTAGTGGTGGCAAGGAATGCTTTTTCCAGTATCTCTGCCAGCTTATGTTTGCTGAAAATGCTTATGAACAACCCAGCCAACTCTTCAGTAAATTTGATCTAAAGATTAACTAGTGCTTTGACTCTATTCTTACATACATATCCAGCAATATTTTGATCAAAAACTTATGAATTATAAAACTCACCAAACCGATTAAAAATTAATAATATATTGCACCTACATATATAGCATATGTTTTAATATACAGGGAGCTTCAGAGAAAATAAATGATGCATAATTTGCCCTGTTTTGCAATAGCAACTGAATTCTTTGGAATTCTAGGGGTTTTATTGTCTTTGGAAAAAATATTTATTTTCTGTCTGACATTACCTGCTAAACTTTCTCAAAGAATAACTGTTCCAGAGATATATCTCTTACTCCTCTTTTCAAGCCTTTAACCTCCTCAATTTCTGCTCTGTCAGCATCATTATTTCAGAGAGTGATTATTTTAGTCTTGAATAGTTATTCAAGTTTCAGAAGTGCTCTTTTCTATGTAATATGTCTTAAATCAGATGAAATCATAATATCTCTCCCCCTCCCCCCAAAAAAATTAAATTAAAAAAAGACAAAAATAGCTGCACTGTGGAAGCTTGCATCTAGCATTCCAGTCCCCAAAGCTTTTTAAAGCTGCTAAATTGTCTTACAGATCAGTTTGGGTTCCAGATGGGGCTCTATTTTTATTTATTTTTTTAAAAATTTACCTTATATTGATTTTACTCCGAAGTTTTTCCCTGAATTAATGAGGACAGGATCCTTACTTTTTATGCCATGAAACCTGAGGCTCCAAAATAACAGATGCTAAGTGTTAGAGAACTAAAAAATCCCAAACCTGCTAGGTTATGTAGATGTCAAGGCAAATCACAAAACTGCCATTTTATTAACATATAGCTCTTATTATATCCAGGAAAAAAAACTATAAAATTGGTGGTAACCAGCACAATTAATACAGAATTTCAGATACCATCTGTCTGTGGCTCAATAGTTCTGCTTTCTTGGTAGCTCTATTTACAATGCTACAAATGGTGTCCATTTACTGCAGCTACTGTTATGCACTTGAATTTCTCTGTTCACTTTAATTCACGAAACTCTTGAAAATTTGATCAAATCTGGGAAAACCTCACTCTGGAATAGGGAAAAAATATTTATATTCCTTAGATGAGAGTACTGATTATCTTACAGCACAACCTATCACAGAGAGAAATGATGTTCAAGAAGTGTTTGGACAATGCTTTCAGGCTCATGGTGTGATTCTTCAGGTTCTTCTGTGCAGGGCCAGGTCCCTTCCACATAATCATATCCTATGAATTTGTGATTCTGTCAAGGTCACGTGATAGAGACTAAATTTCTAGAAGGTGTGTAAGAAACAAGATAAATTATTAGCATTACAGAAGAAGGATTATTTATTTGAACTGAGTTACTTTAAATTTTCCAGAACTCATATGCAGAGTGAAGGTGTGAAGTTACATAGGCAAGTGAAGAGGAACAGTATGTTTTAATATTTGTCTTTGTTTCTTACTATTTGAATCTATTCTAATTGGCAATTAATTAAATTAATTTTCCACAAGTCAGTCACTGGTAAGTGATGCCCCTGTCTTTATCTTGTTACAGTCTTTCTTATCCTATTTTCTCCTTCATCCTGCTGAGTAGGAGGAGGGAGTGAGCAGCCAAGTGGGAGTTTGGCCTTTAGCCAAAGTTAACTCACCATGTTAAAACCAGTTGAACATAGCTTTCAACTTTTCTAACAGTTCTGCCTGTGGAGACCATCTGACTCATCATAGCTCCTTACAAAACCTTTGAGCAAATGCATCAGAGCATTAGAAATAAATCTCCAGGTTGTTGCACAGCTACATTAAAATTTTCCCTAGTGTATTTATTGACACACTAAACATGTTGGTTAATAAACTCCAGTTAAAACTAAAAATAAAGATTCAAAGATTGTTAACCTGAAATTTCCACAGAGAGTTTCTCTTGCAGACATGTACAATGGAAAGCTAGGTTTTTATGTATATTATGGTGATAATTCACTCATGGTGTTATTGCACATACTTTTGATGCATTTGTCCTCCATGCACAAATAAATGTTTTAGTTTAGAGAACTATGTTCAGTGCTGTGCAGAAATTGCTTGAAGAGGAAGCTGAAGAAAAGAGAATTATATTCTCTTTTGGTTTCTGAAAATAGACAATTCTTGACAAAAAATTTTTCTGTGGGTATGGAATACTAAAGCTGATCTGAGATATCAGTGGAAAATGTTTATCTGCTGCTTGATCAAATAGTTTGGAATTGTGGTTGGTGCATGCAAACAAATTTGCATGAGATTATATTTGAAATGAATTATTAAAATATGAGTTCTTAACATTTTATTCACTGCAGATATCTATGACTAATAAAGGAAGAATTGATTTGCTTTTCAGAGTGAGAAGTGAAGAAGAAAAATGATATTTACATTTCTAGAGAAAATGTATTTGTATAGAAATTAAAGTAGGCTGATTTCTCTTTCTTTTGCACTTGACATTGGAAGGCACGATGCAAAAGATAGGACTGGACATATCAGTTGTATGACACTGGCCAAGACTTTTAATGTCACCTTTGTGCACCACTACACAGTGGGATAAAAAATGTTTTGACATTTATTTCCAAAAAGACATATATTAATTAATTACTGTCATCAAATCTTCCTTTGTGTGGAAATTGAACTAAACATAGACTACAAATCTGCAAGCAGATAATGAAATTAAAGATCTACCTTGTTCATTAGCAGAATTCTTGTTTATTTGCATATATTAAATAAGGCAAGGAAGAGATCTACAAAAAACAATCAAGGAAACCTTTTCTCCAGTATGTTGGAAGTATGCTGCACGATCAATTCTCCTCCAAGCTTCATAGTTAGCAATGAAACATTGAATTGTCTGAAGGAATTGTGCAGCGATGAGCCAATAAACACCTTGTGAATAAAAGATCAAAGGAAAACCACAGTGCTTGGGAATTTGCAAGGGGTGGAATTTGCATTCCACCCATCACCTTGCAGGCACAGCTTCACACTGAACATGGAGAGGGGGAATTAGTAGACATGGACAGGGTATGAGACCTGGAGGCTGTTGATCACATTTTTACACACATAACTACACCTGAAGTCTAATCACAAGCTCTCACGCATGTGAAGAAATTACTGCATGAGAATCTGGTGTCACAGCTGGCCAGTAGCAGCTTCAAGTAATAGAACTCATTAGGACCATAAAGGTTTCATCAAAGTTCAAAAGACTTCTTTGATTTCTCCTAAAATATTTATTCTACTGCTTATTTAACTAATTTAACGAACTATCCTGATTTAACTGTTACTGTTAGTTCATAGACCTTATGAAAATGAGAGACTGAATACAGAATTCTATATGAACAGTGTTAGTATACAAGCATATTTCTTTGTGGCCCAGCTGCAGTACTTTAATTTTAATATTTAAAATATTGCTGCATTCTTGTCTGTAAAATCAGATGTAGCAGCTACTGCCAAATTGGGTGTTCCCTGGTGTGAGGTGTGACTGTAGGTCTGGTAACTCAGTAGGAAACAGCTTGAGGAAATAAGAGTAATTTAAAAAGTAATTTAATTTTTTTTCCTGCACGGTGGGTCTCTAAAAGAAACAATTTAATCTGCACCAGTTACTCCTGTTCATTATCTCACAAGAAAATTATGCTTTATTTCCTGCAAGTTTGATTCAGTTACATACTAGAAGTAGTCTAGTGTGAGAAGCACCACTCCTTTGGTGATGACTTCTGAAGAAAGTATTATTATAGAAAATCTATTATGTTAAATAGAAACATTTCCAGTCTGGGTCACTTTTCTTGATAGCAGAGACATTGTTATCCAACAAAATTATTTTTAATATTCAGCAACATACTATAAGCAATGTACAGGAAAATCATTATGTTCCATGCTTTTAAAAGCTCATTGAAGTAAGACATTAATGTTTTCAACCTCTAAAATTAACTTCTGCAATCAAGCCAAGCAAATCCATTTGTGGTCATTAGTTTCACTTATCACCATTAAAATTTGGGGGATGCTGAGTGTATTTAATATATGAGATGTGTAGTGAAGATATTGGTACTATTTTTCAAAAAGAAATTAGGAAGCCTGTGCTCTGGGACAATGTCCAAAACTGGCTTTTAGATAAATCTATACTTAAGGAAATGTACAAAGAATGGAAAGAAAATCTATTGTCCGAATTGCTACTTACAGCTACTGCTGCTGAGCATGGGGCTTTTGCTAACAATGCAGCTTCTCAATGTAAGATCTTCAGAAAGAGATCAAGTCTGTGTTTTTGAAGAATAATGAAAAGTTATATTTTGTGTCTCCAACTGATTTCCTCTCTCGTTTTTCCAAAACGTGATATTCAAAGATGCCTTGCAAATCCCTAAGAAACTCTGCTCAAGGAAATCTGTAACCACATTTGCAATTCCTCAAATTCATGCTTTTCTTACCCTATTCTCTAGTTTTCTTTATCCACAGAAGTCCTTCCTTCTGACATAAATCAAAATAACGCATTTACTGTGGAAGCATTAAGTTGATTTCAGATAAGGATCTGATCCTTGAATATGTGATTGCAGACTTGAGAAGCAGAGGCCACTTTGAGGACAGAAGATTTCTGTTGTGGGGCCTGTCACTTTGGCGGGTTTTGATGCACTGACAGCAAAAACAATAAAAAAAGCCAGTGCTCAAAAATGCCTAAAGTGACATTTAAAGATTTAGCTGTTTAAACACTCAGTCTGCCATCTTGCTTGTTCTTGTCTACAGATCGTGAGGATTAATTTCCCAGTTTTCAATTTTTCACTACAAAACACTTCAGAGTGAAAGAGAATATTGCTTCACCTCAGAGCTGAAAAAGACTCACAGAAAGGTAAAAACTTAATGCCTATTATATTCATCTGTCTGCCAGAACTGTTCTCTACTTCTTACTCCAAAATATAACTCCAGACACCAGCAAAATCACAAGTCCCTCACATTTTCCTCGCTGTCTCTTGCACTCCTAGGTTTACCTTTCCTTACTTTTTACTTGACAGGATGTTTGGGGTGAGTGGTATTGAATTTTTGTGTAAAACTTACACTAACAAAGTGATTTTGTTAATTATTTGAAATTACATCCAGCAATTATCAAAAAGTCTAAGGAGGTCAAAATTTTAACTCTGGAATTTTACTGGGGAATAATGGCACATTGAGGAAGAAAAACTTGGTATTTAAACACTTGCAGTATGCAAGGTTGACTTTAAGGACATCCTTTTCAGGGATTCTTTCAGGGATACTTTAAATAACAAAATTATGTGAAGCTATAGATCCTTCAACTGCAAATGTATTTGAAACACAAATTATTCTTTTACCCTGAGAACTGCTACTAATTTTCAGAATATACTTTCCCAAGAATAGAAACATAGAATATAGAATTTGCACCATACGGACATTCTGGAAGCAAAGGATCCCCAGACTTTGAGACAATCTTGCTTCATATTTCAGTGACTGAGACTTTTGAAAACTGTCAAGGTTTCTCTTGAAGCATGTTCGTGTTAAGATACCATACAAGTTTTTGAACAAACGTGATGTGCCTACTAACTCGAAGAAAACATTCAGGTGTTAAATATTTCCCTGTTCTGTTCCTTTTATCTTCCCTTAGTGATGTACCCATAGGAGGGGAAAGTGTAAGATTCAGAAGGTCAGAAAGTGTGAGATTCCTGTCTTGTAGAAACATTAATTGTGGAGAAGAAATAGGCACCGAGTCCACGTGTTTGAAAATTGAAAGTGAAACTGATGTTTAAGAACATTTACATTTCACAATGTTCGATTCTCTGCATGTTCCTGTGTGCTTGACAATGTGTTGCCATTTTATTAAAACTTTCTTCAAATCACAAGGATTTTTAGTGTCAGATGTAGTAAGTTTGCAACTTGCAGGCATACTGCAGTGCTGGCCCAAGCCCTGATAAATTCAGTAGGATTTTTGCAGTGGTTTAGGAATCAAATTGTCCAATTTAATGCTCCCACTAAAATTCATGCACTGCTCGCTTCCCCCCTTCCCCACCCCTTCCTCCAGCTGGAGATGAGAGCTAAAGGCACAAAAGGCAAAGATCACAGGCTGAGATAAGAACAATTGGCTGAAAACAGCAATGAGGTAAGAAAACAAAGACCAACAGCAACAGTAGGAATGAGAGAGGTGCAGAAAGGAACTATTCATAAAAAATCCCACTACAATAAACACCACAACTTCCTCTATATTGTCTTGACTGGAAGGAATCCCTTCTCCCTGGAAGAGACTCTCTTCCCCCACCCATGGCAATGATGTGAGGTGGTATAAAACAACCTCCATCTCCTGGCCATGCCCTCTCCCAGGTACTGCAAAAATTAACCTGCCCTGTCCAGAACCAGGACAATTTCTTTCTGATTTATTTAAGGACATGTATTCTCTTAGTCACATTTAAAAACAGTAACAAAATTATAGAATCACTTAAGTTGAAGAAGATCATGGAGTCCAACCCTAAGCCTGGCATCCCTGTGTTCACCACTCAACCATGTCCTTAAGTGCCACATTGAATTAATGTTCTACAAGAACATTAATTTATACCTCAGGTCTTAAAAGTGTTTTCATATACTTTTATATTTGAAGGATGGAGCCATATTCTACCCTATAACACTAGCACAACAGTATTAACTGGTATGAAGGATCATGTCTGCCTTTGAATTGCAATAAATCTCACTTTGGTGACTGCAGGATTGTAAGGTATTTTCTGTTAATTAGAACAGAAAACATATGGCATGCTTCTGACATTTTCTGAGACATTCTTTTGCATGAAATATGACATAAGTGATATTCTGAATTATTATCTGGAATTCTGAGAAGATTTTACATTTCTTTATTTCACTCCATTTTACTAAAAATAATTCAAGCTACAATCATCCATAAAAATTCACAACCCCGAAAGTTTATTAGAACTTTTTTTCTTGTCTTAAAAACCCCTAGGAACATAAAGGTTGGAATTCCCACTCTCCCACTGAGATACTTTTGATACTTAATGGTAACAGATGATCTTTGCCTAGAGGAATAGATGAGAACTTTGACTCTGGTCAGGTCTTTTAGATGAGATTTAGATGTGTAAGCTAAAGGGCTGCTGAGGTGCTGGTAAAATCAACTGGAGCTGAGAGCTGGTTTGTATTTTGCATATAAAAAGATAAGTTAGATGTGGGATAAAGATCTTATCTGAGACTGCTTCTCTTTGATTGTTAGAATAAAAGTTGAGAGACAGCTCCATTGTGAACTATTTATTGGCCTGTTAGAGGAATTAATACTTTCAGAAGCAATTAAATACTTGCAAATATAAGGAGACAGTGCCAGTGCAGAGTCATTACTGATTAAGTCTCACCATTAAGTGAAAGCCCAGCATTACTCTCCTAGCAAGTACTAAGTGAAGATACAGCTTGATGTTTGAAGTTTCCCAAAGCAGAAGGAAATAGAGTAGTAGAAAATAATAAAATAGTGTTAAAATTTGCATACTTTTGTGATAGCCCACAGCACAGATTACAATTAATTTTCACTGAACTGTTTCACAGAACTAATTATTAGCACATCAGCTAATACTTAGTCTGAGAATAGGCTCTTAATGCCAATGGCTATTTTGTGTTGCTGGGAAAAAATAGACAGTGTAAAAAGAAAATGTGAAGTTGTGGAGAAATAGAAGTGTATGTAAAAAAGGCTTACTCAAATGTTCTTCCCTTGACCTTGTCTTTTTTCATGATGCACCCTTCTGTCAACACATCAATTTTCAGTCCCAGCACCATCCCTTATTTCGTGGGAAAATTCTTATGGAGTTGAGGAAATAGAATAATTTAAAGCTCTTTATGACAGTACCATTTTATCTTGGAGAAGGATTAGACCCGTTGGGATTCTGGCTTTAGTTCTGTCTGGTTTTGGTGATGGTGGCTCCAATATTGCCTCACTCCTCACTTGGGCTCACACAGAGGGCTCTCTGTGCCTGGCTGCACCGTGAGCCCAGAGTAGCTGTCAAGGCTGGAAGTGGATGATTTGGACCTCAGTGATTGTGTTTGCTCACACCAACAGATCCATCTCTCAATGAAGATACAAGTTCAGTCACTTAATTGCTCATAATCAACCTGTGTCCTTCTACAGTTTCCTCCCACCATCTGACTAATTCTGGACACCTCTCTTACTCTCCTTATGTTAAAGTATTGGGAATCCACAAAAGCAAATTAAGATCTGGCAAGAGTAAATAGATTCCAGCATCTTCCCTCCAGTTTGAAGGGATTGTTTTAATCACAGTAGCTGAATTATGAACAGTACAGCAATATACTTACTTCAAAATCCTTACAGTGAGGCAAACTTGAGTAGCTTGTTATTACTTGAGGTTCAGGCAAGCCTAAGGCTGAGGAGGAAAGATCATAGCCTGAAGCAGCAGTTCTTCTTCCTCTTTTGTTGTGTGTTTTGTTTTGTGTCAGCAAGAGCATCTAATAGGAAGTTTTGAGAATTTAAAGATGTATGGGTGAAGCCATGAATTCTTTTATCCATTTTGATTTTACAATTTTTACAATAGATGTTCTAAAAACTTCTCATAGATCAACATCACATCTCACATGGAGACAAACATATGAAAAATTAGAATTCTTTAAAAAGAGAGTATATTCAACACTCTGTGGATAGTAGTAGCATAATTTTTATTTCCTCCATGAACTTCAGTTGAAACAGAAATTAAAAGAGTCATTATGTCCTATTAGTTATTGGTTTGTGAAAAATTAATTACTCAGTTGAGATGGACTGTTATTTTTAATTCATTCATGTATCCTGTTATACCCTAAAAAGTAAATTGTAGAGATCTTTTGACATCTGATACTAAACAAGGTTACAGTCTTGCAATAGGTTCTACACATTTCTAGAAGCCTACTCAAACTGTGGACAAACATGTGTGGTGTTGATTACAGGGAACATATACTTTAAATGCATGAACTTTGATTTCTTTCTATCTGGCTGGAGTAATTACTAAAAAATAACTCCTGGTAAAATGTGTTTTGTGAATATTCTGGTCTGCTCACAGAATGAGGGACATATGCTTATAAAAGAAAGTTCTCAGCTACATTTGCATTTTCTTCCTTCTCAAATATCTGCAATTAAGTTTAAAAGCATCTGTAAGCTTTTGCTTTTGTATTTACTCCAAGGTTCAGAAGATTAAAATTTGGAGTATCACTCAGAACAGGTATCAGTATTATCAGCTAGTAAAAGAACAGATCATGAAACTAACTGGTTAATACAAGACAGCCAAGTTAGTGAAAACAGAATTATCATCAATACTTTTTCTCCTGATAAACGAACAGCACAGGCCACAAGAGGCAAATGTAGCCTAACATTGCAGAGTTTAATCATGTGGACTGTAGCTCTGCTGAGATAATATATAGGACACAGAAGTGTATGGAAAACTGACATTTTTGTACTGAAAGACAAAAGACATTTTTTCCCTTAAGGGAAAATACCCCAGCTGCTTGACATCAGAGAGGTCAAGCTGGCTAGAGAACAGGAGATTTGAGCATGTGGGACCAAGTCTTCCGCAGGGGGGGTCAACAAAAACCTCCAACTTTAGTGCAAAATATTCTCTTCAAGAAAATGCATCAAAATTCTCCACAGGAGAGAAAAGATAATATGAAAAATATTATGTTTTCTGTAAAGACCAGAATATTAATTCTGATAGTTTTGAAGTGCAAATTGAGGCTGGAATGTCAATAATTATATACATCTTGAGAAAACATATAATTTTGCTGAAATTGCCAGCCCTGCTTAAACCCTTTGCACAGTTTTGTTGAAAATAAATTTTGACTCTTTCCAATCAACAGTAACTATTTATTTTAGATTCATAGAGGAAGAGAGATGAATATTTATCTAAAAAGGGAAAAGTCTAAAAACAAACCTGATTTTCAAATACAGTTTTACATTTTCCAGAGGACAAGAGTCCAAACTAGATGTCAGAAGCCTGCTTTGCAGAGCCATTTCTGTCATGCCTCCCTGTAGGTGGGGAGCAGACCTGGCCAGCTTGCTTGGTGTGGTCCCACTGTATGTGGGGCTGGGGGTGCTGCCTTTGCCCCCTGGGCCAGGACTGCCCTGTAGCTTGGAACCACAGGGATGAAGCCTGTGGCAGGGTTGGAGCCCCTTTATGTCATGGCTGGCCCTGTCCCAAGTGCCCATTATCTACAAGTTGATATATCTGGCTACAGTTTCTGAACCGTGAGCATAGACCAGTACAGAGGTTTATTTTCTGACCATCACAACATTCATCTTTGTGTTTGCAAAATTTTTGCAATTACTGTTTGGGGTCCATTTCTGAGTGAGGTAAAGCTGTCAAATTTGATACATGACAACTTGCTGATTAAATAAGTTTGCATATTCCAGAATTTACTGTTGTCACAGGAGTGGAAATATTGTTGTAATTTTAATCATCCACTGTAAGACATATAAATGGTGTGGAAAAATGACTTTTTTATTAGGCTGGAGGTTATCTAGGCTAAAAAAAAAAAATATTCCTGATAAAAGAGTAACAGACCAATAAACTGATCTAGATACCATATTGTCCCCAAATGAACATACGCCATCAGTGGAAATATTCTATTAGGCTGGAGGATACAATTTAGGCATAGGTTTAGGAAGAGAAGCCCTTTATAGTGAGAAGCTTTGCAGGGACCTGTAGGAGATTTATGGATTCAGAAGTGTCTGTTATTTTCCATATCTGTTAGTTGGTTTGATAATATATATCATTGTCTTTACAAGTTTGGACTCTTTAAAGACTTCTGTACTCATTGTGACAGCAGTATTATTACCACAGCTTTTGTTGGCCCCAGCTTTTTTTGTTGGTGGTGAGATCAACTGAAAATTTTGTAGTGGATACATGTATTTATATTTGTGCTATGCAAGGGGCTTCAGAGAAAAATATACAAAACAAGAGCAATATAAGTTAACAAAAATTAAAGATAAGAGTACTTGGCTCCCATCAGAAAACAAAAAAGGACAACTACTTTTTTTGAGGGATCTTGTAACAGCCTACTGCAGACCTTGTTTCATGCTCAGCCTGAGCAAGAAAATGTCCCTTTCTACAACTTTAAGAAGACATGGAAAATTCTCCACTGAGGGCTACTTCACAGGGCCATGGGTTCATAAAAACCCTGTAAGGAATTTAATTGTTGGTTTAAAAAAAAGAATCATACTTGTTACATATTCTATATATCCACTGTAGGTCACTGAACTCAAAATGGCAAAGAAAGTTTAGAGTTCCAATGTGGATGGACACCATTCTCCAGAGCAGGAACTGTGCCTTCCATGATGCGGGTGCCTGTGTTCACACACTAAAATCAAACAAATGCTGTAAGGAGATATTCTTTACTACAAGGGTAGTGAGACTGGCACAAGTCTCCCAGAGAAGCTGTGGGTCTCCAGTCCCTGGATGTGTTAAAGAACAGAATGGATAAGGCTTTGAGCAACCCATTCTACAGGAAGGTGTCCCTGCTCACAGCAGTGGGGTTGGAACTGGATGATCTTTATGATACCTTCTAACCCAGTCCAGTCTGTGATTCATGATTCTTTGGTGTCCTGTGGCAGAAGAACTGGAGCACTCCTGGACTTCTGCTTACCTGGTTCCCCTGAGATAACATTGGCTGGGATGTCTCACACTTTTGTCTAAAAAATTTAAGAATATTGAGATACCATGACGATTTTTTGCCACTTCCTGGAAAAAGAATTCTGTGTTGCTGTAGAAAGTTTAAACAGAGGTATGGGAAAGAAAAGCAGAATAATTTTCACCAGCAATAGCAAGAACTATACTGTTATCACACATATAACAAATTAGGAAAATGCAAGAAAAGAAGGAAGATCTCAAGGCAGAAATTTCAAAACCTACACTTCAAATTACGAAGTCAATATGGATGTGGAGAAGTGATTAAATAAGAATTTTTAAGGAAACCTAGCAGTGTATTTCAAGGTTCTGATTCAGTTCTATTGACTTTATTTTCTTTGTAAATGAAGTAAGGAAAAAGCCATCTGTATAAAAAATCACTTCCAGGGAAGAGTCGAGAAAGCAATACACAAGAAATGTTTCCTCACAACAGGGATTGCTCACACTGCTGCTGTAGTTTCACTCCTTGGACTACAGGGTTAGCTGGCTTTGTTATTTTTCTGCTGCTGTTGCTGTTTCTCAAATTAGGCTGACAGCTCTGTTTCCACAGTCTTCACCTTTTCATGCTGTGAAGCTCAGTAAAATGGTGCAAAAAAAGGCCAAGGCCCATGCAGTGGGTCAAAAATTATGTATAATAATCCTAAAACATGAATGAAATGGAATGCTAACTTTATTTCCACCCTTCAAAAAAGTCACTGAAGATAAGTAAGTGGAAAAACAACTACAAAGTTTAAAAATATCTGGGAAAAATAATTTTTACAATTTGGCAGGCTTTAATAACAAAGCAAGGCTTCTAGCAGAACTCAAAAAATTACTTCCAAACATTTTGATGAGCTGTTGTCTGCTTTCCGTTGTGAAAACATGTGACTTGGACATCTCTAACAGGAGGCAAAGGTACATTATTCTGTGCAGTTTCTGCAATCTAGCATCTGAAAGGATCAGCCTTAGAACTGTGTTACCATTAGCTTTCAACTACCATTCTTGTTTCCAAAGAGGCCCCTTCTTTCATTGCTGTTTCCATAGTGAGTGTACAGTACTCAGAGTACCACATGAATTGGGAGTCTGTAAACAGTTCATAGACATTTTTCAAAACATTAGGCAGTTTAAGGCAATGGCCATCATGCTGACGTGGTGATTGTCTTTCTCACCCTTGCTGCTCTGATTTTCCTCTTATACTCAAGATTGAAAGCATGATCAGAAAGGAACCAGCACTGATGGTGTAGTTATGTCTGGCACACTTGTGACAGATGGTCAAACCAAGCTGCTTCTCCTCTACATTGATTATGAAGTGATGAATTCTCAAATGTTCATCTTTATAAAACCCCTAGAGCTTCTGCCCTAGGATTTTCATCATATTCTAGATAGTATCTATCCTAGGTTCTAGATTAACACTAGCTGAATGCCTTCAGCTTCTTGATGGCAATGACAACTGAGCTGTAGACATGAAATCATCTTACTTGACTGTTCTCTCAGATATCTGATGGCTAAGCAGGGTAAACTGGAATTATCTTTAAAAACATTTGTTCCATTCTTTCCTGTCACCTAGCTCATTCAAATTCATTTTGGTATTATTTGGGTGCAACATTTGCTGCACACAAACTGTCATTAATTTCCAGATATTTTGACTCATTAGTGTAATCTGAAAATAGCACTAATGAAGCCCAATGGCTGGAACTGTTCTGACATTGTCCCTCTACTTCCCTCTTCTGTTTGATTATGGGAATCTCAGTGAATTTGTTTTTCCATTTTCCCAATGACTTTTTTTCCAATGTACAGGTTGTTTGCAGAATCTGTGTAAGCACTCACTTACCATCAGGAGTAATATTGAATAAAACATGGTCAATAACATATTTCAGGCAGATCTGTAGCACTACAGTGTTTCTTTTGAGTGAGACATGAATTTGAAGATGACAGAATTAAATATGAGCTAAAACAATGTGCTCTTCTTAAAAGATAATTTATGAAGCTCTGCATTGCTGAAAAATAAATACAAAAAAAATACGGGCTCAAATTTCCATCTTGGGTATTCAAATACTGCATAATATTGTCCTTAGTTCTATCTAATATGAATTTAGACTTGCATATGAACTTAAGCTTATATTTTCTTATGTCCTTGGTAACTGTAGAAGGATAGGTGGTTGGTTCTTGATTTCAGAAGAAGGCATTGGCTTCTGAGATTTCCAGAGCTACAGTTGCTTCCTGATTCAGAGTATTGATAAGCTCTATGTCTTTTTCTTTTTTTTTTTTTTTTTTTTTTTTTTTACCCAGAATTGTTCCTCTCCATGTAACCTCACTCTAGACTGAACAGACATGCAAACCAAATTTTCTTCTGTCCTGTCCAAAGGACAGAAGCAGAAGTATCCTATGGAAAAAAAAATATTCTGTGTATTTAATTCTAGTAAAATAAAATCTGAAGATGCAACCAAAAAGAGTTTGTAATTTAATATCTGCAAAACCTGATAGTTTCATTTATGTGTTGACTACCAGTGAATGTCAGCTCAAATGCTAATATAATGGTAGGAGTGAAGGTGATGGGTTATTAACATGGAGGTTCTTGTAGCTTCTTTGCTGCACATTAATTCTACTTATCATGATGAAGTCCAAACACTTTTATTTCTTGTAAAAATTATGTAATAAAAGTCAAACAATAGTCGAAATAGATTTCAAACTTGCTATACTGAATAATTTGGATAAATGTAGTAGAAATGTTCACAAAATCGGCTATTTTTACCTAAAAGATTTAGATATTGCATCAAAAGTTTTAATGGAAATATTGAAAAATCTTTAAATGAAATATTTAAATCAGCTGAACTACAGAACTTGTGACAAAACCTATAAGATGATTTTCTGTAAGATTTATTGCACCTTAGTGACCAGAATATGTTATAATTGTCTTCTAATTTTCTGCATTTCTGTTCTTTCACATTGTTCTTGTATATAAGGTTCATGACAATTTGTTTTCGCTCTTCCCTTTTCATTGTCGCTCTGTCATACTTAGATATATTTTTTCCTTGTCCTTTTCAGCACTCAACTATAACACATGCTTAACGTTTTTTACTACTTTTTTTTCCCTAGACCTCTTTTTTTCCCTGCTAGTAGCTGTTATCAATTTGATTTCTCCAATAATTAACATATATATAGTGCTTTATAATTGTTTTAATATTCATTTCCTTACCTGGAAGACTGGGAAAAACAAATCAATCCAACAAAATAACAAGGGTCAGAACTGTAGACACTGGAGATTTGTGGTGCTCACCAGTCATTACTGATTTTTGTCATGGCTGCAGAGATGTCCCTCTTTGCAACCAGAGATATCATCACCTTTTGAGAGCAGGGGGTTGCTGATAGGCAAGCAGCTGTGTAAGACCTGACACAAGGCTTGCCCTGAGTCCTGTTATGGCAATTGAGTCACCAAATGCAATGTATTGTCTTGTATTTTGACATATTTTGTATTGTATTTTGATCATAATTCGAAGAAACACACACACAACAGACTGGTACCTGTGCATACAGAGTTTCAAGACCTGTGAAAAGTCTCAGAATTTGTAAAACTTTCCTTGATGATTGGTCTGTTAGACCTACAGTCAGTTTTCATATAAGGAAAAAAAAAGAAAAATTGTGCTGAGACTTTGTGGTTGTATGTTTCCCAAAGAAACATTTTACTGATCTATAGAAATTCCTGAATCAACATAAAGTCATTTAATGCTTTAATAGGTGGTGAAAGGGCATTGATACTTTCCTTAACTAAACTCAGTACAGCAGTAAGGAAAGTTTTAAGTAAAATACAAACCATTTTATTAAAATTAAAGATGAAAGTATTCAATGAAAAGCATTTTTTTAGACATTAAAAATTTAAAATGTTTGTAGTGTAATGTGTTTGTACTGCAGTGTAGCTATAAGCATCAGTAACCTCCAGTGTATCTGGCCCAAGAGTATGGTATAAAATTTTAGTAATGTAGTTTGGTGCTTTCTGAACAAGTCTTGGGGTTCTGAGTCTAATTCTAATCTCTTTTTTTTTTTTTTCAAGAGAGGAAAATGTGAATTTTCGAGAACTGCTTTAGGATAGCATGGAAAACACTTTTGACAAGAAATAAGAAATTAAATTAGAGGTGGAAGTTTAAATTGTAAGTAATTAATTTGATCAAACGAGTCTACCACAAAATGTATGTGCCACTGGGAAGCAGTGTTCCTTTGTACTTGTAGTCATATCATCTGTCATTTTGTCAGTCATTAAGTGTTATCAGTGCAACCTTTCACTTTCAACTTAAAAGGGATTAGTCTGATTAATTTGATAGCAGCTGCAAAAATTACCTCTTTACCCCAAATAATTGTGAATATGTTAAACTAGGCAAAAGTTCTCATTCCTTTGAAATCCCAAGGTGATTTCTCAGAGTACAAGATAACTTCTGTAGCTGACATAACTGAAATTTCTCGGGCAGCTTGCTGTCTGCTTGCTTTTGGTCACAAGGACAGTCTTTGAGAATTTGAAGGATCCATTACACAAGGTTAAATATACTTAAAAGGAAGAAGATTTTTCCCTATTGTCAATTCTTAAATGAATAATAAATGTCACGTTCGTCTTCACAAACCTGTTCCTCAGATGCAACATTAAGGAGCAGTCCTTGAAGACACTTTCAGACATATCAGAGAATACTTTCAGACAAGTCTGGCTGAGTTTCTATTCATACCTAGATAACTATTAATAGTGCATATACTGCAGTGTATTATCCTCAATTCATTATCAGCAGTGAAGCTTTTAGATTATTCTGCAATTTTAAAGGATACTAATAAGCCATTGACTTTCACTCAGGAGCTTCTCACATAGAATATTTTCTTTTTAATTTAGGTCACATAAACTAACTTTTAGATTTCAGCAAACATGGCTATAATTAGGAATGGTGATTAAAGTATTATTGAACGCAATGCCAGAAAATTCATCATCTTCTGTTAGTTCTGATTTATCCAGGCATGTAAGCATGAAGATAGCTTATTTGCATTTGGACTATTGTTTTAATTTTATGGTGAAACAACCAGACTTCCTTTATAGATTCCACAACTGTGAGAGACTGAAATGTGATGGTTAATGGCTTAATCATTGTTATGAAGGAATTTTTGGCCATTATGACAAAACTGCATAAACAAGCTGCATCTACAAGATTCAACCCCTAACTCACAGGAATTCTGTAACATCTTAAAAAACTGTGTATGTGGACTCAAGCATATGCTGACTGGTCTGTAGAATTGCAGTGGGGCAAGCTGGCACTGAGTTTTCATTTTGGTGAATTGAGTGCTAGTAAGATGAGTTACAGATGAAAGAACTGCAGCAGTGGCTTAAAGAGAAATGCCACCTACACTGCAACATATCATCTTGGTCTACATTGCTGTATAAACACCAGGACTTTCATTTACCCCCCTCATGGTTCTACATGGAAGACTATATATTTAGGCCTTTTGTGGCCAAAGAGGTATTCTCATCTCATGAACATGTTATTAAAGAGAGAAAAAAATGAAAAATCAGCTTTTGCTTGAAAAAACGGCTAAACACTTAAGGTTATATCACAAACCACTCTGACCCAACCCTACTTTATCTAATCTAGTTTCTGCTGATCCTACCCATTATATACAGGTTCTATATAATAAATAACAGTTGAAGCATAGATCAGACACTTGAATAACAGTGATGAATGAAGAAACACAATGGCATGCTATGCAGCAATGTTATGATCTTTAAAAGGAAATACTTTTGAAAGTACAGTGTTCTTCAAAATTTTTCTGCAGCCAGCCCACATAACCAAAGCTGGGGTATGGTTTTCCTTTGTGATTCATACACCAAGTCCCTTCAATGTTGCGTTGGGCTAAGGCAAATATCTCCCCTTCATGACATTTCTGTTTTATGACTCTCTAAGATCATTATTATTCAAAATGTGTTCTGCCTAAATCTTGGCTGAGAACAAGAATTTAAGTAAAAAATTAAGCACAATACTGTTAGTGTTCCCTACTACAGAGAATTTCACTGTTAGTTTAGAAGAAAAAACTACATATATTATTTCTGGAATTTTAAAAATCTATGTAAAATGTATATTGGATATTTTCTAAAGTCGAGTTCCTTATTCCTAGCTTGTAAAAGAGTGAGGAACTGTAAACCATTATCTAAATTTTAATTCACACAGGAACACATCAAGTATAAGGTCTCAAGGAGTGAATAGACTGACATCACCATGTGGTTAAAACAAGACCTGTCATGTATGATGGAGTCTGTCAAATTAGTATCATGAAAAGCTATTCATGAGAGCATGCTCTATCACACATCAAGTAATTTTTTCATCATTGTTGTAGACAGCACAAAACTAAACTAGCTAAGCTGTAAAAACCTTTGATGTCTACATTCAATTCTTAGCACAGACATAACCCAGAGCAGCTGTCATTCTCCACAGTACTGATAATGATCTCTAAATATTCATTATGGAAGATATTTTCACTGTTTCAGTATTCACAGAATCACAGAATGGGTCAGGTTGGAAGGGACTGCAGTGGATCACCTGCTCCAACCTCGCTGCTCAGGCAGGGTCATTGCACACAAAGCAATGGCACAGGGTTTGTGTCCAAACAGCTCCTGAATGTCTCCAGTGAGGGAGACTCCACAGCCTCTCTGTGCCACCTGTTCCAGTGCTCAGTCACTTGCACAGTTAAAAGTTCTCCCTCACATTCTGGTGGAACTTCTTGTGCATCTGTTTCTGCCTTTTGACTCACATCCTGGTGGCTGGCATCACTGAGCAGGGCCAGGATCCATCTTCCTGGCACCCTCCCTTTAGATATTTATATGCTTTAGTGAGATCCCATCTCAGTCAGCTCTTCTCCAGGCTGAACAGGCCCAGCTGGGGAGGAGGAAAATTAGGTGAGGTCATAAAATACAGCCAGGAAATATAATGTAGAAGTGGCACTCTGTGTTACTTCTATCAGTGTTTCATGACTATTTTCTGCCTCAAGATAAATGTCAGAAGGTCATATACTTTCTAATTGTGAAGCCATGACTATGAGATAACTGAAGTTTTCCTACAATAATTTAAAGCTGGAGAGAACTTGCTCTGGCTGATACTGGTGTTAGTAAGAAAATTAGACCAGAATAAATAAATAAAATAAAATTAATAACTAAAAGAGATGGCTTATACTTCCCAGTAAATCTGAGAACAAGAGAACAATCTATTCTTTGGTAATATAGCTTAGATATTGAAGCAATAAATCACTGGTGGATATTTCCATAAACACCAGCTCAATTTGTTTCACTTGGTTAAGTACAGTTTAAAGCACTATAATGTATTAAGTTCTTCCTTAAAATGAAATAATAAAGAAATAAATCAAAGACTACAATTTATGTATAAAAATGGACAAGTTGTCTGCTTCGAGCAAAGAATAGCAAATGGCTACACTATTATTTATTTTGTGTTGTCCACTACTTGAAGCTCTCAGCACACCTTTGAAAAAAATTTTAACATCAAATTCTCACTGACATTTGTTTCTAAGGCAGTTGTTGGAGATGCAGTCATAGGTATTGCTTGTTAATATTGAGCAGTTTCCATTTGTTTGTGTCTATCAGTATCATTAACAATCAATACACCTTAGAAAGCTATGGTTTTTCTCATTTTGAAACACTGAAGTGTTATTTCCAAACCACTATATTCTGCAGCTGCTATATCTGGAATATCTCCAAAGCTAATGGAGCACATAAAAATAATATAAATTAAATCTAAAAAGTATGTACTTTGAAAAAATATTTTGAGAAAATTATGGTTTCAGCACTCTAAAGGAACATGCTACCAAGCACTACTTATGTGATCAGACAGTGATAGTAATGGAAAATTAAAGAAATATTTCTGATGTCTCTTAACACTTGCTCGTAGATCAGGAAGGCTGTCACTACAAGATCAGACTATGAAAACTCACAAAAAATTGTTTAATGAGCAATCTAGCACATGAAATCTTGTTTTTATACTCTACAGATGCCAGTAAAATATCAATTTTTTTTTCTCAAAATATTTATTAAATGAAACACATTATATGCAAACACTCCATGTTTTCTATATTAAATGGCTTTCATAAGTGAGTAGTGTCTTATAAATATTCTATATTACTGCTGCTTGAGGCATAAAATCCTTAGTACATTTTTTCTTGGCCACTGAAGGGCTCAAAACTATGTAGTAACTATATACTAACATTATATATAATACTTAAATATATATATAATATATATATATTTATTATTTTATATATCTATCTATATATATATATACTAATATTAAATATATAATACATACCATGAACAAAAAAATCCCAGGCTGCAGATCTTCAAGCCAGATATTTACTTTAAAATGATGCGATAAGTGGCATAAAACTGCTGAGTCATCACCCAAGCCTCATCCTTATTTACTGGGACACGGAAGGAGAGAGTTTCTGGTCTTTTCACAATCCCCTGGTCAGTGCCTGCATGCCAGGCCAGGGATCTGAATTACCTGGTTTCATTTCCATCCAGTGTCACACCATTGGGCACCGTGTCCCAGCACCAGTTCAGCCAGGTCAGTAGGGGTTCACTTGTCCGCTGGCTGAAATGTTTTTGCACATCTCACAGCTCTCTCAGGGGTAGGATCCTGTGATCACCTCTGGCCCTGTCTCTTCATCCAGCTGTGAAGGTCCTGCATCCTCTTCATCACTCACTGAATAACTGGATTGATCTTGGATTTCCTCTCTCTGTGGGGAGCTGCTGCTGGCATTGTTCCTCTGTTTCAGCACAATTTGAGCAGTCACAGTGCCTTGATCTGCTTTCCTCCTCCTTCCCCTGAGGTCACTGCCTTGGACCAGCAGTGTCTGACAAGCAGTAGCCAAGGTCCAGCATGTTGCATAACTTTGCACCTGCATGGAATCGCTGCTGAGATTTTCTTTCAAATATTTTACCAACTTATAAGGGTCCTATATTTGTTCATTTGCTCCAAACCATTAGAGCAGAATACTGCTTCTAAAGCTGGCCCATTTTCTTCCACATTCCCTGCGCCTCATGACTACCCTGGGGCAGGTATCTGGACACCTTTCCTAGAAATCTATGTCCTGACTCCCAACATGTTATAGACTGTGCTGAGGAACCCTGGTAGACACAGCAACAAGAGCACATTTTCCTTAGCATCCTGAGGGAATTAAAAATTCTCAAACACTGTTGGAGGAGGCCTTAAGGAGGAGAAGGAGGTGAAACATCTGGAAAAAAAACATCCTCCCCTGCTTTCCCCACAGGCTGGGTAAGATTATTAAAGAATTCCCAGAGGTAGAACCTGAGGCAGGTGTTATCCAGGAGGAAAATACTGAACACACATGCCAAATGACCCTCATTCCCCTTGCTGTTATTGTGTCATAAACTGATATCACACAGCACAGCAGCACAGCAACAAAGCAATCTTGATATCCTCCCCTTTTTTTTTTTTTTTTTTTTTTTTTTTTTTTTTTTTACTCTGAAAAGTCATGAGGAGCACATACAGAAATACCTGCAGGGTTAGGTATCACACCCACACAAACAGATTGAGGAACACTGTAACTAAGGAGCCTTCTTTTTATTACACAAATGCTCATGTCAAAGCTGCTATCTCAACCCTCTTGTGCCCCACATTGGGCACTAATTGAATGGGGTTTAACATCAACCAAAATTTAAACTCCAATTAAACCACTTCTCTTTCCCCCATTCTCTCCAGAAAGAGAGGGACAAAGACAGAGGCTATGAGGTGAGATGATTTCTCTTACTTTTCAGTGTCTCTGATGTTTTTAACTTTCAAAGGTTAAAGCATTCAGTAATAATGCCTTTCAGATGCTTTTATCTTTAGAAATGTGCAGAATATTTGCAAGTGAACTTAGCTCCTAGAGAATCATTAGCAATCACTTTGCCTTTCCACAGGGAGCAGTAAGGCCAGAGAAACTGAATTAGTGATCCTACTTGTGACGTGTGCTGAGCAAACTATTTTTCCTGATATTATTGCAGTATTTGAATACCACCTAGATTTGTGAAAAATTATACTGCCTGTAAAACTGGAACCACCCTGAAAACTCTGTGTTGCTTAAGTTGTTTTCTAACCACTCAAGGAACAATAATGTTGACAAATCAACTGTTGACATAGAACAGTTTTTAACAGCATCATTGTTTTGTTAGTGCTTGATGGGTATAAACAAATGCAGAAGAAGTAAGGCAACTACTTTAAGTACTGCTTAACTTGGTTAAATTTTAGATATTATCATGGTTTAACCAGCTCAGATGATGATTTACACTCAAAGGCCCATATATGTTCGCACATATTCACACAAGTAGATATACATTTTCAGCTAGTAGATGTTTGGGATAATTAAGCCTAAGTTTAAAAGCACCACAGTACAATAAATTTTACTTCATAATATAATCAACATTGTGTTTGCATTTACTGTACTGTTAGAAAGAAGAGACAATTAAGATCTTAGAGAAAGCAAACACATCCTGCCCTTTCCCTTGACTTCTAGCATGTTTAAAATGTCACAGTGCAACTGTAAGATTGTCTACAGAGACTACAGGCCAGCTGCTGAGGAAGTGAATCCCACAGATTTTTCCAGAAGTGGTTCTACAGAGATGACTCAAAACATCTTGGTTCCAAGGAAGCAAACCATGATGCTGGGTAAGGGCTTTCTGCAGAAAATATTTGCCTTATCAATTGAAAGTTCATTGCTTGAAAAAAAAACAAACAAAAAAAATCACCACACCGAAAAAACCCTGTTGTAGTTATTTTCCTTAAATACAGATTTTGTAAAATGTATTGTAGCTTAAAATGAACTTTGAGATGGTTTCAGCATTCAATTACAACTTATTAAATTTACATTTCTTAAAAATGTAAATTTCTTAAAATAAAAATTGAGGGAGTGTAAATGAACAAATGCAGATCTTTTAAGAGCTTGGTAGCAATGCTAGTGGTAGGCAGCAATATCATGATAGCCACACAAAGATAACGATTTCATTTGTATATGAAATTCATGTGCTTTGGATTGAGTTTGAGAAATGAGAAAAAATGAAAAGACATTTACCTTTGATATGTTTTTATTGACATTTTTTTAAATGTCTTTAGTGTGTTCCAAATAAATGTTTCTTAAGGATCAGCTATTTAATGATCAGTTTGATTTTCAGTCTGCAGTCAGGACTTTGTTCCAGTTACGTGATGCAGTCTTGAGCAAAACAAAAGACCATTTATTCAACTACTATATTAGGGGGGAAAAAAAAATTAAATTATTTATACACAGTAAGAGACTTCTCTTTACATTGTGGAACCAGAAGTTTGATCTGTGGTCTAGCTCTTGATTTTTAATTACACAGTGAAAAACCCCCAGTTTACTTATCTCAAAGGCAAGGGGGTTAAGGTGCCTTATTTAGTCTATAATCACTTTCATAGCAGAAGGTACTACTACTATAGAACTTTTTTTTTTTTGTAGCATTCAAAGCATTTACAAATTTAATGGCAAAATTTCAAATTCCTTAAAGTTGAACTAGAAAGAAAATTAAAATGACAAGATTGACATGGGTGCTGTAAAGGTGTGTAATTTGAACTCAACCAACACAACATTTGCTTTTTGATGCAGAAAATCATAGAACGGTTTGGGCTGGAAAGGGACCCTGAAGCTCATCTAGTTCCAGCCTCCCCTGCTGTGGGAAAGGACACCTTCCACTAGACCAGGCTGCTCAGAGCCCCTTCCAGCCTGACCTTAAACACCTCCAGGGATGGGGCATCCACAATTCACCTGGAAACCTGCTCCAGAGCCTCATCACTGCAATTGTGGATGTAATTGACTTCAATATCTTCATTCTGTTCTTCTCTGCTCTTGTTAACAGCACCTTCCTTCTTAATATTTGCTTATTTTGTGGTTGCAGAGAATAACTGCACCACACATCCTCACTGACTTCAGTTTGGATCAAAAATACTCAATTTAAATGTGATATCCAGTTTATTCCAGGCAATAAATTTTAATGAAGCCTAGAAAATGCAATGAATATATATCTCAGGTAGCAGGAGAAAGGTGCTCTTGGTACTTGTGTTACCAATCTCATTCAGAACAGAGCTTGCTTTATAAAACAGATGAATATTTCAAGTTATTTAGGAACATTTACGAATTAAAATGTTATAAAACACAAAATACAATGACAGTGAAAGGACAGAACATTATTTGTATGCAGATTTTTTTTGCTTTCACAAGTCACTTTGATTTTTATTGTGTAGATAACAAATGTTGCTAAATTGTAATTTGAGTTGAAATTTCAGAAAATATTAATGGAAAAATAATTGTTCTGTCTCTAGTATGTCATGCCAAGCTAAGTATTTAAATTTTCTGAAGTCTCAGAATACTAATATCTTTGTGAAATTGTCTTTTTTCCCCTGTAATTTTTAGTACAATTAATTTGAGAAAGATGACTGCATAAAGGTCATAAATTCCTGCTGTAAGGAATTAATACAAAACTGGATTTCAATTTCCTGACTTTATATATTGCCTTCAAAACGCCTACTCAGAATAATAAATGTTTGGGATCAGGAGCACTGCCACAATGAACTCATATATGTTCTGCTTGTACAGTATCTTCTATTATATATGGTGTATGAAATTCTGATTTCTGCTTCCTACCATGTGCTATAGAATAAAAATTAAAAAAATAAAGGTAACACTAAGTGTTCTCTGCAGAGTGGCATTATTTTTTAGCTCTGAGCAAATAGAATGTCTTGTTCTACCCTGAAGAAGCTTTCTCTTTACATTAAATGGTACTATAAACCAATGGTTTCTGTTAAGACAAACTATTAAAAAATGTGGGCTTTTTCTGATCAACTGCTCACAGTAGAACAGAAGCAAAAGGTGAATCAGCCTCTAGCTAGTTGGAAAAGATTGTATAAGTAATTTGCCTTTTCTGTTGTATAGCATTTATAGCAAGCGATCTGATAGTTTTAAAATCTTCTACTAAATATCCACAGAATTTGAACACATACTAGAGTATTGTAACAGAATATTATTTTTGTTAAAATGAATTTTTGGTGGCACTGATTAATTCTCCAGACAACAAGAATAATTTCCTCTTTGGTGTTATACTCACACGGGCAAAACAAATCAATCATGTGTCTGTCTAAATCCTGTAATTTTAATAATCTATAAAAGATTGTACTATTGCAGTGTAGCAGATTGTCTGCTGTTATGATATCCATCAAAAGCTTAAGAAGTAATCTAACTTTTGAATTACTGAGATTTTGAAAGCTGACCAACACAATCTTGTAACTCACCTATCAGAGTTTATCTTCTGTACTTTTATTACATTAAATGCCTCTGAACTGGTTCTTCACTTTTATTCTATTCATACAGCAAAATAAGGTGCCACATTCAGAAACTGTGTGATGAACTGGCTGTAAACCCCATGACCCATCCCTCTGTGCTTTGTGGGGAGATGAGGTGGTAAAGCATTGGGAATAAGGTTGGACATGTGATGGAAGGAGGGCGTGGGGAAGGTGGTTTTAGGATTTGTTTTACTTTTCATTATCCTGCTCTAATTTTGATTGGTAATAAATTCAACTAATTTGCCCAGGTAAAGTCAATTTTGCTCATGACAGTATTTGGTGAGTGCCCTCCCTCAGACCTTAAATCATGAGCCTTACATTATATTTTTTATCTCCCCTGTCCAGTGGAGGAGGGAGTGATAGAGAAGCTTCGGTGGGTACCTGGCATTTAGCCAGGGTCAAGCCACCACAAAGAGTAGTAATGACAAATGTAGAAAATATAGAGAAGATATACATGCTTAGAATGTATTTACAGAGAAGCTAAACACACTGTGGTCCAAAGCTGCTTAGCTTGAACTGCTCTTCTGTCCTTTAATATTGACCTTACTGGATTTGAAATCATTACTGTCACTTGTTCTTTTACATTATCTTATATACTTGATCTCCCAGTCAACAAAGCTTTTAATGTATGAATAGTAAAATGCATTTGAAGTTTCAGTGATTGGAATGAAATGTCAATTTGATTATCTGTATAAGTATCAGGGAAATAAATGAAGAAAGGCAGTAGTGGAAATGTTTAATAAATTATTTGACCCATGTTTAAAGATAGGAACATATGTCCAATTTTGTTGAATTGAACATAAAGATTATATCAGCATTTAAAGGCAGATTGTTCCATGTGAAATAGCTTGATTTTCTGTAGTAAACACTCTTAATTCAATATTCTAGGAATAAAATGAAAAGTCCAGTTCAGAAGAGTGCTAGTTAAAAGAAGTTTGATATTGTTCCTATTTTGCAAAACAGTATCTGTAAAAGTGGTATTTTGATAATTAGGTGTCCATTGCTTCACCTGCATAAACCCTCAGAATGCTTTCTTATTCACTTTTTAGGCATTTTCTTTTGTACTCCTATTTCTGTCACTAGCTTTAGCTTTTCAACAGGCACTCCACCTTCCCCCACGTATTTTTTCATCCCAACTAGGAGATTATTGCATACCAAGGAGATGGTGATCCACAAAAGTTAACCCCAAGTATGTCCAGGCCTGTGCTGTGCCACACTGTCCATCCAGAACACCCTTGGGATCATGTGGTGTGGCACAAGCCCTTGGCCACAGGGTGACCTCAGCTGGATGTGAGTGCAATTTCACTGTGGCCTTGCCTTTAGCTGAAAATACAGCAAGAAGCTCTCCTGCAACCATCACTTCTCTTTGACTGAAATGATAGATTGAGTCACTCTCTTGCAAGAAAATCCAGTTATAGCTCAAATGATCGAAATAAGAAGCACTCTACTTTGGACAGGGTTGGCATTGCATGCTGCATATGGGTTGTCAGCAACTGAGGGAATGTGACATTATCTCTGCTATTCTTTTCTTACAATTTTAATTGTAATAAATGGCATTTTGAATGACACCTTACAGAGCCTGAGTGACTTTCTTATGGGGACCATAACGGACCAGCACCTCCTGTTGCAGAACACCCTGTAAAACAATGATTCTATTTGCTCTTTTCCCCAAGGTTATTTTAATGGATTGAATTATTGTTGTGACTTAATTCCAGCTGGCAACTAAGTATCACATGGCTGCTCACACACACACTCACTCACTCACCCCACTCCCCTGTGGGAAGGAGAACTGGAAGGAAAAGCTGAGCTAAGAACAATTTAATAATTGAAACAAAATATAAAACGTGACAATAAAATTTGAATACCGCTACTACAAATTTTAATGCAAAGAAGAAGGAGGAATAAAACTGAAGAGATACATGTGATATGCAATGACATTGCTCACCAGCACGCTGACTGATGCCCCTCTGGTTCCCAAGCAGTGAGTGGTGGCTCCAGCCAGCTCCCTCCTGTTATATATTGGGCATGATGTTCTATTGTATGCAGAATATTCCTTTGTCCAGTTCAGTCACCTGCTCTGGCTGTGCTCCCTCCCAATCTACCTGTGCACTTCCTTACTGGCACAGAATAAGAAAATTAAAATTCTTCACTTAGGGGAAGCACTACTTTGCAACAACTAAACCATCAACATGTTATCGACATTATTTTCATACATAATCCAAACTACAGCACTGCACCAGCTATCAATAAGAAGAAAATTTACTCTATTCCAGGTAAAACCAGGATAAAAATAGGGCCAATTTCTTAAAGGGCAAGTTAAGTGTTGGATAAAAAATTGTTTACTTCTGAAAAGCAGTGAGGCAGTAAGGAAGAAGGAGATCCCACACCACTTCATTTGGAATGGACAGACAACTTACTCAAATGTGTAACATCTATTTCCAAAAAAGAAAAGAAACTATATGATAAAACTTGGCTATATTTCATCTCTTCCCATTTAAGGGCTGGGAAATACTGAGAAATGTCCAGGATTTTGGCTGTTCTTATAAGAAACGAACTCAGCCGACAGTGATTGTTACAGCCCACTTCAACTTTCCTAGTTGAGGGGAAAACATCCAGTGCCCCAGGATGGGTTTTGGCTTTCACACTTGTACCAATCACATGGAAGGCTAGAAATCCATCCCTTCTCAGGTCAGCAGTAAAGTCCATGACATGCATATTTTCCATGGTGTTCTGCTGTGAACTTGCAATTCTGTGCTGAGGCCACAATTTCTCCCATGCCCCCAAGTAACTCTCAGAATTTGTCTTTTCTTATTAATAGGCTCTAGAGGGTTTCGTTCCCCGCTTTGCCTAGTGAGTTTTACAGGAAAGAAATGAGCAAAGAATATTTTTAAATCAAATGTGTTAATTGTGCATAACTGGCAACCTTTTAAGAACATACAAAGAGGAATTTCCAGCCATATTTACAATCTTCTAGTGTTAAAAAAGGACAAAGCAGTAACAGCTGTTGCTATTTTTAGATCAGGCCTCATAGAGTGTACTGCAGAGCTGAGACTGACAGAAACTGAAGAATAATTACAATCAAGCTCATGAAATTTTAACACAGAAGTGACTGCATTATTTAGAACATTAATGTGGTTTCAGCAAAAAGTAATTACTGGTTATCTGTTGCCAGAGACATTGTTTGCTGTCTAACTCTAGAGGTGCTGTTTATGTATGAAATAATGCAAATAGTTTCAAATATTTTAAGCAAGTCTACAGTAAATATTTTCTGTGTGCTTCAACTGCCTTTGGTTAAAGAAACTGGACTGGTACCAAACAGAATACATGTAATTTCTCCTTAATTATGGTGAATCATATTTCTTTCAGTTTCTAGAGTGATTTACATAGCAAAATTTACCCTATTATAAAAAATTCCTCTACAGCTCTGTTAGCATATCAAGCTGAGAAAAATCTTGGGCTTCTCATAATTTTGTATGCTACAATAACATCCAAAGCACAGCAAAAGACTTAAAAGTTTGAAAGAAACACAGCTAGTCCATGTGCTCAGTATGGGGGTGCATGGTGAGAGAGGGAGAAAAGGATGGTGCAGAATTCTTTCTTCACCTTATCAAGAGAATTCAAACAACAGAAGCTACAATAAAATAGCTCTGTTTTATTAAAATAGAATGCAAATACAGATTAAGAACAAATCTTCCCATATAGGAGAAACCCCTTTGCACAAAACATCAGATAAACCCTGCATGGCTCTCCCATGATATGCTGCACAGGTCCTCTCCATGGAGAGAAATCCCTCCTTCTGGTCATTTAAGCTCTTATATAAAATTTTCAGACAAGAAGGTAATTCTTGTCATAAAGGATGTTTGTATGAATGTTTGTTTCTGCACTTTTAAATAAATCAAGGTAAACTTGAAACAAAAGCAAGACCATACATATTCAGGTCCCTATGCTTACCTTCAAGTTATTTCAAGAAGTTAACAGTTAAATAGGACAAATGTAAGGCTACTGTTTTATTTTATGTTCTTGCTTGAACTGGCAGCTAAAACTCTGGGGAAACCCTATAGGTGTGTGCAGGTAGCACACTTCCCAGGGAACCATCCCCAGCACCCACAGTACAGCTGCTGCACCAAGCAACTCTAAATTGCTGCATTACTACAACCTTCAGCTTAAATATCACAAATGAACTTCTATATTTTTAGTAAATCTGTGTCTGTGTGTGTGCCTGACCCAGCTGCAAGTACTGTACTGCAGCTTGTGTTCTATATACTAGACAGCTTCTAGACCTTTCTTCCATTTCAATTTTTTTCACAAGAATATTAAAAGTCTAATGGAAAGAATGAAGAATTATGATGACAAAATGACTGAAAAAAAAAATCATAATGTCTCTTAGAGCTTGTTGAATAAATTGCATTGGAAATGTTTCTGTTAGAAATTCTGGATTCATTGAAAAAAATTCCAAGGAACATATAAATTCTGAAAAACTCAGAAATAAATTCAGCTGATTGCTGTTGGAAATCCATTTTGATTCCTGATTAGTTCTAATGTCAGTAACATTCTTTCTTAAATCATGCATTACTTTATTTTCATAGTAGCCTAACTCCACACAATTTTTTATTGCAAGTGGTTTTTTTTTTCAGATAGTGTAGACTAAATGTGTGTAGTAAAGCAGTTCAGAGAGGATTTCTAGTTTTTCACCTTTTTTTCAGGAAGTGTCCTATCATTTCTGTTTCATTTAGCATTGAAAGGAAATTTTTTCTTAATACTACTTCAGCTGCATTGATCTTCATTAAATAGATCTGTAACAACACAAAGAGCAAACCTGAGAAAAATCCCTGCCTTTATTTTTTATATATTTTGATTTTTTTTAGTGCCACATTGATTTCTTAAAATTTGACAGGCAGGAATTTTTAACTGAAACTTACCTTAAACGCTGATTTACCTTTCACTATGGGCTTTGATGCTGTTTTAGATATCCAAACAAGAACAGTAGTGTTCTCAAGCCAAAAAAGATTAGCCAACATTGAGCATTCTCTGAGCCTAGTGTTTATCCTCTTATTTGAAAACATACATTAAAGATGATATGAAGTTGTAGAGAATATAAACAAGAAAGAAAGATGAAAAAAAAAAAACCAAGATGAAGAGCCTGAAATCTGTTCTTTATCTTACTGTAATCTGTGCCCTGTAAAACAACCTGCATTATATAAAGCTGCTGTAGAGCATAACAGGTGGTAGTTCCACAGAGCCCTTCAGTGAGTTTAAATGTACAGTTACTCACTAAAAGGCATTATAAATTATGAGACCAAATTACATCACTAATTGTTCATCAGATTACAGCATTAAAATATTACGAAATTAGTAGACCCATAAAAATTTAAACTGGCCAATAATGACTTGGAGTAGCTGCAGATTCACAAGCAGAGCTGATTCAGCTTCTGCCAAGCCTTATCCTCATCCTATGTTTCATTGTGCTAATACACCAGTTTTTACATCTCCATGTAACAGTCAGGGAACATATCTGTTCCTGGTGAGAAAAATTACCTGGTGAGGGAAAAAAAAATTCCCTGAATGTGTTTATCATGAAGGCTTACAAATAGTTTCAGAAAAACACAGAAAACTGGGCTTTATTAAATTATATTTTCTGGGAAAAAACCCTAACCCTCATGTCTGCAACATTAGAGCAGAAATATTCTGTTAGGATTTGACTCTAATATAACTCTTCCCTTCTGACTTTGCATTATAAACTCTTACAGTCTTATTTGTCTTGTAAGTCTTAAGAATCCCTTGGATTCATTTAACAGATTATCAGATTTTCTTTATTAAAAAGATATTTTCTCAGTTCTGTCTTTAGAAACTTTAAGCTCGACTGAACAATGTTAAATTCTAAGTGTAACACTGAAAAATAAAAGACTATTCAAAAACTCCTTTCAAACTGCCTGGGTATTTCTGGACATTTGGAGCTGGCAATACTGCTGATGCTCATATGTGGGTGAATAGTTAGGTCAGAGCTATTTTATGGACTTGTTACTATGAGAGCTTTATACCACCTGGAGAGTTTCTTTCTGCCAACTTCTCATTGACAGCACAACCTGACAGAATAAAGGTGTAAAACCTCATTCTTCATTGCAGCCAATTTAACAAAAAAAACTGTCAAATCTGTACTGAATGGAAACCTCCTCTGTCACACACTCTGTAATAAGAATATTGTTTTTTAAATTAGCAGAATGTTAATGTAATACAATGACATTTGTAATCTGTTGAAGTTTTTTAATCTTTATGTTGCCTGAAGAAACCAAAAGGTAATGTTACCAAACAGGTTATATTTCTTTAAGAAGAAGTCTATGCTTCAGTGGGGGAGGACATTGAAAAATTCTTCTAACTTTAGCACAATAGTATATAACCCCTATATTCATTTAATGCTTATTTTTGTACCCTACAGTGCTTAGCACAAATACCAGAGATTAATGTGGCCTAGGGTTAACTCCCTGCATCTGTTACTAATGAGTCTTGTGCCAGCTAATGCTTCTTGATCAACTTACATTAGTGATTGAGATGTACTAGAAAAGTGTTAGTTTTGAGAACAGAGATTGAGTGCTGAAGTAAAGAATAATAAGAGCATCACAACCTGACCAGATATTTGAGACACCTTCTAGGAAAGAAGATTCTTCAGAAGATCTGGGACTGTTAAAGGGAATTTTGAGAAAAGAGGTGCTCCCAAAATACCACCAAAGACCTCATATCCAAAAAAGTTCACAGAAATAATTAGCCCATATGCATATATTCAGGAAATGTGATGAATATGTAATGGAAATGTGATGAATATGTATTATCTTCAGGAATATAATCTGTTCTGTTAAGTTGCTGGGCATGCACACTTCAATTCTGCAGAAAACAGTGTGATTAGTTCTATCCTTGTGTTTTATATTTCATTTTAGTCCTTAATAATTTTTTTTCAATTATGAAAGCTGGTACCTATTTTAAAGTTAAGTGAATAAGATTTTTCAGAACCCAAATATGTGGAGTTCTAATATTCCAGAAGCAGAATAATATCTCAGAAACTTTTTTCCTGAAGCCATTGAAGATCAAGTGATACCACAGTCTTTTGAAGAAAGAAGGCTGAGGAGGCAGACAAATGAATCTTGACACAGGACAGAATGAAAAAGGAAAAGGTTTTGAAGAAAAAAAAAAAAAAAAAATTTGATATGTTAGATGAGACTGAGCAGACAAGGTTCTCTCTTTATGCTTCATATTTCATAGTCTTGTGTTGAGCTGATGAGCAGATGTTCCATAGTCGTGGAAGATAGTCTCTTAAAAATGCTCAAGAACTGTGAAGACAATGAATATATACTGCTTTTTGGTCATGTATACATCTGTATAGTACATTTGTATAAAAGAACATTCCAGGCATATTTTCATATTATGATCCTTGCCTCCACACATAGAATTTTAAAATATCCGCACTAGCGCACAATTAAGTAATCCACAAAGATTTTTTCTCCACAGTCTCATGTACAGAGTTGAAGTTGGAGAGGTGACTCTGATCTTCAAGCCAAAGGCCCTGTGCTTAATGTGGATTACTCACATTTAACCATGTTAGAAATGAACTTCTGACATTGTGTACCAAGAAACTCAGGGCATACAAGGGGCTGGGCTTTGTGAAAGAAGGGAAAGCTGAAAGCAGATGGAGATCATTGGATGAAAATCAAGTGATACAGATGATTGACTAATTTTCAAAAAGTTTTCACTAAATAGCTTATTTTGATCCCTGTCATTTCATCTTTCTTAAAGAACTGGTGTTTTTGGCTACAATTATGTTTAGTAACATTAGCATTTTATCTTCTTTTGTAATGTTTTGGAAGTAGAGATTAAAAAATGAAAAAACTCTCTACTCTTCTACTAAAATCAAAAGTAAGTTTGCATGTGTTTTTGCTTCTAATGAAACCTTTACTCCAGAATAAAAAAATAAAAATGTCTAGGAAATGCAGAAGACATTTTCAATGATTTTTGAAAGTGAAATACTATTTTCTGACAGCTATAAACTGTAATACTCTCCTCTGTCAAAGAAATAAATGGCTATAAATGACTAGCTTATGTTGAATTCATATTTACAGAAGGAAAAAAGAATTATTCATCCAAGTTATATAGCTATATAAAGGATTTATTATGATCATACCTCATGATCTTCTCAGATCTTAGGAATACTTTCTTTCTTTGGCAGTTGAAAATGAGAGATTTCTGCAAAAGAAGTTGCAAAATGAAGAAGGGAAGGGATTCTGGGACATGATATCTCAAATGTATGATTACAGGAGGTATTCAAATATGCTAAAAATACCTACCCATATGCTTTAGGACATTTAAATAAAGTACTGGAGGATACATTGTTTTTCTACAGATCAAATCTATTTCACATTTATGGCTTGATGCTCCATAAATGAGTTTACCTTGTAGCATTGGTGGCTAATATGTTATTGTCACACTAGACTCCATTGGAAAAAGTTTAGAGTTTATATACAATATTTTGCATTTACTTCAGGATTCAGCTTGTTTTAAACCTCATCAATAACCCCAAAATGATGCAGACACATTATGACTATTTTCTTTTCCTAGCTGGAACAGAAGTATGGTTCAATAAGCCTCAGCTGTAGATTAGGAAAGAAAATATATTTGAATACAATTCTCATTACTGTAGTTAGAAATGCAAATTGGGACGCTCTAATTATGGTTCCCATATTACACTGATTTGTTAATGATAATTTAATGGTTTTTAAAAATCAAATGAATATTAATAAATCATGACTTATTCTTGCTGACGCCATTAGGTATCAAACAGTTGCTTTAAGTATCATTATTGTTCTGCTGCAATGATTTATAACCAAAAATCAAATGTACAATCTGCCTTCCCCTCAGGTCTGGGTGCCCTCTGTATCTACACATAACTTGATAAAAGAGAGCAAACCTTATCAATGGCACTTGAATAAATCAATGCTTTCCCGTTGTTATGGTGTCGTGTCTTGTGGCACTCCTTACTTGCAGCCCAAAATCTTCCTTGCATACTGATGTTCACTGGCACACCAAGACAAGCTTTTCTGTTCTTGGATGAGGGAAGAGTTCCACAATTTCTTTTTTCTGCTTTCAATGTAATTGATTAAACTGACAGAGTAATTTTAAAAGGATCTGGCAGGTTGACAATAACTGTTTCAATGGAGAAGCACTCCTCTCATGATTAATTTATGTTGTAGTAACCTTCATTATTACAATTATATGTCATTGTAAGTTAATACCAGAAATAGTTTGGACTTATTATTGAAAATACATGATCACCTTAATTTCCTAGTACATCCAAAAATTATACACTGTGATATAGTCCAAATCTTTCTCTCATTTAATTTCACCTGAAATAACAATACAATTAGACCTCAGATATTAGGAAAGTTTAAAATGTAATATTCTTTAAAATCTAATATTTTTTGTAGAAAATAAAAGAGATTCAGGTTGTAGCCTCCTTCCTCTTTGACAAGTTCCAAAAGACCTGAGAGAGTTACAAGCAGCTCACTTATGATAAAAATAAGAAGAATAATTTAATCTAGAGCTCACAGGTGGAATGTAAAAATAAGCAGTATAAAATGGGCTGTGGTATGTAAAAATAGGTTGTTTAAACATCAGAAAAAATATTATCTGTCACTGTCCTAAATCCTGGTATTTAGCATAGATTGAAAAATATGTACTTAACCATAGATATTGACTTGGCAGAAAGTTCCAAATAAAGCAAAAAAGACTGGGATGAATCCTGTAAGAAAAGACTTGGATTAAAATTTAATTTCAAAAAGCAGTGTTTCAGCTTGTTTTAGGGAATTCATATTTCAACTAAAGCTTTGTTTCTAGGGACAAATAATTCATAGTGAAAACATCCCAAGATTTTGTGAAGAAAAGGTAAAAAACCGGAGGACTGCAATCTAGCATTCAAATTCTTTCACAGAAGAACCCTGTGAGTGAGAATATATTGCTCCATCCTTAGAAGGAATAATACCTTTTTTAGTAAGACTAAAGATGTGATGCAAGTACCACAAGGGTTTCAGGATACAGAAATAGTTTTTTAGCTTGAGGAAAAAATCTGACCTCATTTCTTTCCCATGATATTCTGCACAAGAATTTGGGAGAGATTGGGGTGCATGTTGTGGAAAGGGCTAAGATTAATATACGTAAAGTATAGAAATTTCTTTCAAAGTTAGGCTGGCACTATGATAGCACAATGGCAGACTTAAAAATTCCAGATTTTTATAAAAAGATGGGAGGAGTTTCAGCCTGATGCAATAATACAAATGTGTTCTCTTCCTAGGAATATCATTAACTCATTTCATTGTCACAAATGACAGCTATCTCAAAGAAGTTACATAAATAAATAATAAAAAAATAAATAAAAAGTTTTGCATATCTTTCATGCAAAACGTGATGAATTAAATTATGCTAAAAAAACCCTAAAAAATAAAATTTAAAAATTAATTAACAGAAATAAATTGATTAAATCCTTTTAGGAATACAAAGTCCTCATTGATCCCTGTGAGATTTTACTCTGATGGGATCTAAAGGACATCACCTCACCTGGGAGTACCATTTTGGGTTGCCTGATCATGGCTTCTCAGTCTACCTTGAGGGACACCCTTGAAATCTGTAAGAAATGTTAATGTAACTACCTTTTCATTGACATAGCACTTAATAAACTCATGTATTTCTCACAAATGTATTATAATTCATTAAATGCAATAGAATTCATTATTTATTATAATGAAAGTTCTAAAATTAAGATATTTTGTTTCTTTGCAAATTTTGTAGTTGATGATTTTTTATTTTGCTTCATATCAGCTCACTAAATGGGAAAAAAAAAAAGGCTACTAGAAGAAAGAACTAATGTCTTTTCACCTAGGCTTGAAATTCTTAACATCAAATATTTTACTGAAGTGGTTCTGAAAGAAGTGTTCTCTCTAAGCCAAACCTTGTATTTGAATTTTAGAAGAATCACTTTGACTGTAAAATATACATGTTCCTTTTCACTGGATTAATTATGTATTCTCAATAGTCAGCATTGATTTTCTCAGTACTCTTAATATTTAGTACTCAGTCACTTTTCTGCTGAAATTAGATTCTGCATAATTTTGCACTCAGTGTTTCTTTTATTGGATTTGACCAATTTATCACTGTCCTTTCTCACTGTAGTGCAAATACCTTTTAGCTGCATGCAGGCAGGGAATGATAATTATTAATCTATTCACTAGCCACTGTTAGGAGCAGCCATTGTAACTGAATTCAGAAATAAAAAAGGTTAAAAAATTTTAATAGAACTATTATTTTTGGCCAAACTTATTTTGAAGGAAAAGCATGTAATCTTTAAAGTAAGTCTACTAAAAGACATATCTAGAAACCTGCTTAGCAAATGTTTGCACCAGAAAAAAATAAAAACTGTTTGAAAACTACATTATTTGGACAGATATTTTGTTATTTTATATTATCATTGTCATTTTTCCTTTTCTTCATGTTTTAGTAGAAAATGTATTTAGTAAATATCACGTCACATTACATCCTATGGATGGAGCATGCCATGGCAGTGCAGCAGAATTTAAATATTCTGGTTTCTTTTCTGTCTACTTAATTTAAAAAATGAAAGGCAGATGTTGCATAGAGTAGGATTGAATACCTTTTCAGAAGTAAGTTTGGTACAACTTTGGAACCAAGTTATTTCAAAAATAACTAAAATAAATAAATTCAGTTCTCTCTCAAGTCTAATTACAAGTCTAATGATGTATTCAATATTGTTTTTTTCATTTACAGGGAAAAATTAGATAACAGTATGTAATTAATAATGCAACACCCATCTCCTACACTGCATACAGCATTGCAGTTGTATATATCTAATGAGGAGGAGAGAGGTAATTTCTGCATGCAGAGGGAGAAAGTTGATGTAGAAATAATGGGGAAACTTCTGAGTATAATGGCATTGTAAAATTCAGAGTTGACCCTAACTGACTGCTGAGGCTGGACACTAAATGAATAGTGCAGTCTCTACATTAATTTTCCTTTTCCAGGAAACATGTCTCTGACAGAAGCTGTACTTTAAACAAGATTTCTATTTTAGTGTACTCTGCTACCAGAAGTATAAAGGTGGGCATACAAACCTTCTGGCCATTTCCCTGGGCTTCATCTGACAATCTAACCAGAGTGCTGATTTACTCTGTGTGTTTTCTACCTTATTGCTTCTCTCAGCAGCAAATTATGCTGCCTATATACCTATTGTTTGCTCCTTACTAGATCCATCTACTTTACTTTTATAAAAAAAACCATGGAAATTGTAAAAATACCTCCTCCTCTCCTTTTCCATATTTCTTACTGTCAGTTGTGCCAGTCACCAGCCAAAGTATGAAGTATGATAAGATTCCTATAAGTTCTGGTGGCAATGTCTGTAGAGATGAGAACAATTTTCCTGTTCAAATAATGTCTTTAAGCTTTTGCAGAACATAAAACTTCAATCTTATTCTTTATGTTAATTTTTGTATTTCCCAATGTTTTTTTTTTTTTTTTCCTTAGAAAAAGAAGGCATCAAATGAAAATCATTCTTCTCCATGGGACATTTTATCCATTTTAAGCTACTCATTCTTCATATGATCAAGTAAGAGTCCAGTAGTGTTTTGGATAAAATTAAGGGAGAAACAGCTGCTATTTTCTAGCTACATTTTTAGATGACTCATGGCTATACCTGTACCTGTTTCTGTGGTCACCCACTACATATTCTTTTTCATGAGCTTCAAATGTAAATAATTTTTATTAAGAGTTCACTAGCATACTTTGGGATTGCTCTTTTATTATTTCTCCTGACCACAGTAAGAGTGTCTCTGTAGTTATTAAACATATTTGAATGCAGTAGCAAAAACCCCAGAGTCGAGGGAATTTATTCAAAACTCACTGCAATAATACAGAAGAATGTAACTCATCATCTCCACTCCCTTCATCAATATTTTACACTGGGGATGAGTGAGAAAGGTGGTGTTGGGCTCTTACTAGATCTCCATAAGAAAATTGTGACAAAAATAGTGTTAAAAATTCCACTTTTTAAAGACAGAATATTATAATATGTCTTAAATCCTTTCAGAGGTTGGGAATCATGCACTTTGTGTAGCATCAGACAGACCCTAGATGACCTTTCCTCTCCATTTATGGAGAATTTTCTCCTTCCTCTGATACTGAGGTAACTTTCATTTCGTATAACAAAAAAAAAAAAAAAAAAAAAAAACCCAAAAAAACCAAAAAACCAAAAAACCAAACCAAACAAAAAAATAAAACCAAAACCAAAACAAAACAAAAAAATCATTTCTCCTGACAGGCTGGAATGCCCTCTCTGCCCCAGCAGCCACTAGCACTCAGCACAGACATGCACAGGGAGTTCCAGCAGGCACATGCTGCAGGCTCAGCAGCTGCTCATGCTAATGGAATTCTCAAATCTGAAGTGAAAGTCCCAACAGAGTAGTAATGTTTTGCTTAAGATCCCTAAGGCCTTGAATATAACATATTCCACAAGGCTGTGACTGTGAAATTTTCATATTATACACTATTTTGTAGGAAATAGGTTTTCTCACATTTTTTCATTTTTCCTATTTTTTGTAATTGTATCAGAATGGAACCACATCACTGTATTTCTACATGTTTACAAAACAGTATTGATGTCAACATCATCATAATTATATCCTTGGAGGCTATTATAAAATTTCATTGATACAGGAAAGAAAACTTTGTGCTTTTTGCTTTCTGTGGTTTAAAGCTAACTGTTAGTTTGGTGATACATGTTTGTTAAGGAAAAAAATTTAAATTAATTAAAAAAATATTGCCTTACTTCAGCAAAGATCTTACAGCAGTAAAAATTTTGATGTAAAAGCTTTGAAAGTTCCATCTCAGTATATTCCAGTCAACTTCTGAATATTGGAACTATAATAATCAGCACTTAGGATAAAAATAATAACTGAGCATAATTTTTCAATAGAGAAGAGAAACTGTGTAAATTAGAAAGCCACTGGTAAATATTGGCATTCTGAAGAGAAGAATAATGACATGAGAACGCGATATTATTTAATTAATTGAATAAAACCAGAAAAATATCATTAATAATGTCATTTCAGCCAAAAGTCAATGTTTCATTTCTTAGCTGAACCAGTATTTGTGCAGAAGAATATGCAGTCCAAATAATACCTGTGGAAGGGACTACATACTTCACAGGATGCTAATGTGGTTTTTGTATTTAGGCACATAAGTAATGCAAAATATATTCATCAAAATGAGCAGGTAAATGACCCAGGATTAACACTTGAAAGCTACAAGAGTTTGCAAGGGCCTAAAGGATTCCAAATCCTCTCTGAATGTTACAGGATCAACCATTACCACTTTATCTACTTGTTTATTAAGACTTAATTCAAAGACTTTCAGCATTTCACTTTATAGTCATAAAGAAGTAGCAGAAAAGAAAGAAGTTGTTGCTGGAAAATTTTCTTTAAGCATCTGTCCATTGAGTGTTGGGAAACAGCCCTGTCTGACCATCCAGGGGCCCTCTGGAAGGGTCACACACACCTGAGCTGGGACAGGCTCCTCCTCAGCTGCACCTCCTATTCTCACACAGTCACACCAGGTTTCTTCAGTGGCTCGACCCCAGGCTCCTCATAACAGAGTCCCTTCAAACAATAGATTATTATTATTGTTCTATTGTATATTATATATTACAATAATATTATTATTACCATAACAGATCCTTCAAATAATTTGATAATGGTGCAATAACTAAATATCAAAGTAACAGCTCAAGCTGGTGCCTCTGAGGGACTGTGAATAGAGGAACCCTCACAGTCTGACTGTGGGAGAGTCAGGGGGCTGTGGGCCCCTGCTGTGCCTTGAGTCCTGTCACCTGGCTGGCCACAGGTCCCTGTGCCTTTGTTACACAAAGGGTTGGCAGGGCTGGGCTCTCATCACCCAGAGATCAGCCTGCATCTCACACTGCAGCTGCCCACTGAGACACCTGTCCTGAAGGTACTCCCCACCATAAGAACCAAAACTTGCTCTGTAATGATATGGACTAAACAGGATTTTGTTATTCCTGGAGGTGCATTCAGTAAGAAGAATGTGTGACAAGTTGGAAGTCACACGATAGGGTAAAAAAACCCTCCAATATATTGCAATTGAAGGAGTCTTAAAAGCACTTCTCTACTGCTTTGGGGCATGGCTCTGAGGTCTCTGGAAAAACAATAAATATAAATTCACCATCATGGCTGTGTTTGGGTTTTGCATCCGTGGTCTCATACCTAGCTATGTTCTAGAAGGTATAACTCTTTATTCTGAGTATGCTGACAAATAAATGCTGACAGTAAAAGTGGATATAGCTGCACTTCATCTTAGGCACTTCACTGAGGCAGTCCAAAAGATTAGGATCATATGGATGCATAAAGATGATAGCCCCATAGACATGTTTGTTGCCAGGCATGTCTGTAGGTACTTTTCAGAGCAATAGAGACTCCATGTGAGTGTAAGAGACAGCAGCTAGGTGGGTTTCAAAGTATATTCTGTATGGAACTCCTTCTTTTGGCCAATCAGATGCTGTGTAGGTATACCTTGGAGTGCCTAATTTTTCCATCCAGTTCATTGGCATAATTTGTTCTCAGCTATTTATGCTGTTTTAATAATAAAACACAAGTTGTCCAAATATCTTTTATTATTACTACTCCTTAGCTGGTATGACTGTAGTCACCATTGTATTAAATAATTTACATTTCTATAAAATTTCTTCTCAGAATTGTTTTTGTCCATAAAAGAGTGAGTATAATTAATCACTGACACAGCCATGTTCTTCATTACTTAGTGAATTTAATTAAAACTGGATTTCCTCCCAGAGTAATGAAGTAACTTTTCAGCTCACAACACTTAGACTCCTAATTTCCACTCTTGTGTACTTCTGTGGGGGGAATTTCAAATGTTTTAACAGCACCCCTGACAACCTGATTGACTGGTGGCTGTCAGAAAGAGTTTCAGGCTGCTTCAAGTGATTTATGAGTGTGACTAGTGCAGAATTGTCACTGTCAGAATCACAGAATATTCTGAGTTGGAAGAGACCCACAAGGATTATCAAGTCTATCTCCTAAGTGAATGGCCCATGATTGATGCTACTGTCCACTGAATCAGACTGTAACACCAGTTTATAACTTAATGTCCAGCTATGTGTTTGACTCCTGAGCTGCACTTCTGTGATTTCACATCTTATATTGTGAAACTAGACTTGAAATTATGAGCATTAAGGGGCACCCTCAGAAGACATTTAAACACTTGCATTTAGAAATGTGAACTGCCTCATTTATCACAAGCAAGGACTTGATATCTTGTTTACTAGCCAAGTTTTTCTGTCCATATGGTGTAAGCTTCAAATACAAGTAAGCAATTTTATTGCAACTGTGAGAGTCCAAGTGTGTAATCTTTGCCAAGGCTCAGAAACCACCTTCCTATGAATTGTGCAAGTTTCTGCCATGTTTCAGTCATTGCTACAGGACAGATATGAATACGTTTCTTCAATCAGTCAGTCTGGAGAGCAGAAATAAGTTCTTGCCAAACTGTGTTTTAACTAGCCTTGATAGTCATTACTTCCCAGTAGTTTCCACATATAATCACAGAATAGTTGAGGTTAGAAGAGATATTTGGAGATCCTACAGTCCAACCCAACCAGTTCAACCAGCGTCACCCATTGCACATTGCCCAGGACTGTATCCTGCTGAGTTTTGCACATGTCCAAGGATGAAGACTCCACAATCTCTCTGAACAACCTGTTTGAATGTTTTATCACCCTTAGTATATAATTTTTATGTTTAAATGGAATTTCCTGTGTTTCAGTTTGTATCAATTGCCTCTTGTCCTTTCCCTGTGTACCATTGAGAAGAATCTGTCTGCACCATTTTTTATCAGGTACTTACAGAAGTTGGTAAGTGCCTCCCCCTCCCCCACAGCATCTTTGTTACAAGTCAAAAAATTCCCATTATTTTCAGCCTGTCCTTATATGACAGTTGCTCAATCCTTTAATCATTTTAGTGGTCCTATGTGTATACACTTTCTTCTGTAATATCTTTGTCTTTATCTCTCACAGCAGCTGTCAATTTTTTGTTAGAGCTTTTGAAGACAAAGGTGATGTTCTCAGTCAATAAATCATTTCTGTGTCCAAAAATGGTTTGAGGCATTGTTTTCAGACAATCAGCATCTCTATTAATTTAGGACTATTTTTACAAAGGGTTGACCCTTAAGAAAAATGCATCTATGAATTATTTTATTTATGTATGTTCAGAAAAGGTTGAGCTGGACTATTGGAATGTTGTAAACAATTAAGAAATACAACTAAATGTAAAATTCACATAATTTCTGTTGTAGGACTCAAATAATGTACTAGAAATTTCTGATGTATTACTTGTAAGATTTAATTGTACAAAAGAAAACTTGCAATTCAAAAATAAACTTTAAAAATTTTTAGTCTCCTGAAGTGTGTATGTTGCTTTCTTATATTTACTCACACGCACAATCATGGTAATAACTTACACTCAAGAGATGAATCACATTAGAAAAGAACTCTATGTTCAAAACTATTTAGGTAATTTTAAGTGTGTCATTGCAGCTTGCAAGGACTTACTTTGCTTTTCAGCTGAAACCTGCATTATGTTTTGTTTGTTTGTTTAAGTAAGGTGACATGCTAGTTTTAAAAACATTCGGATTTTTTTTAACATCTCAAAAGAAACTGAATCCTAAAGTATTCAAGGTCAAACAATTTCTTTTTCCTCAGTTTTGTTTTCTATAGCTTTTACAGACAGTTTTGCATGAGGAAATTCTACTTTTGAAAGGGTGACTATTGTAAGTGAAGAAAGATACTTTTCAAATTGCAGTTACCAAGCAACCTGTCACTACCAGACAGTTCTTTCCCCTGTTTCATAAAGCCTTTGTTATAAATTTTTAAACAAAAATAAAACCCCACTAAAATGCTTTGAAAGAAAATTGTTACCAGCATACAGTTTTCAAATCCAAACTATTTAATTAAAAAGCTTAAGTTTATATATTTATTTAGGAGTAAAGAAGATGGGATATAATGCAATTCTGAAATAACTTTTATAATAATGCCATTTTGACTGGCTTTCTTTTACAAATATTTGATTCTATTCTGAATCTCACAATCATATTTTTCTGTAATCAATATGAGCATTATTCAGGTTTTTTTTTCCTTAAATGTTATGTGTAATCTTTATGTTGATAAACCCTTTTTTTTTCTTAATGTCTGTTAGGAAGCTTTTTATATTGACCTTGCTTGGAGGCAGAGCAAGGCTATTTGTCTTGCTGGCTGACATCAGCAACTGGTAAAAATTTCTGGTACTTAATATGGCTCACTTGGAAGGGTAAGAACTAACCAGAAGTATTCTGAAAAGTGAGATATGTGGAAACTTCTCAGGTGCTCACTGTGCAAACACCAATCATAGTTTGTTTTAGGTTATGTTACCAATAGAATAGGAATGTGCTAGTGAACAAAATAGCATATAAACCCCAGTGTCAGACCTGTAAATGAAGAGCTGAATCCATCAAGGAGTGATTCTTCTGCATTATTTCTGCTCTGCAGGGTGAAGCACACCAAGGAGTCACCCATGGACACAGGGGAAAAAGCTGCTGAAGGGACAGCATTCAAAGGAAGATGAGCACGCAGGATTCCATAGGCAAAGGGAATCCTCTGAGCTCCTGTGCCTCAATGTACTTCTTCTTGAAGACAGAGCGAGCCTATGAGACACATTAAACAAATCTACAGTGAAATGCAAGGCTGTTTGACCTCCTTGCACCAATGTCAGGTGTGAGAATTAAAATCGACCCCATGTTCATCTTCCTGTGCTCACCTGCTGTCTCTTCACTTCAAAACCTACTGCATTTGTGCCTTCAAACAGCAGGACATGCAGGCTTCCACTGCTAGCAGGTGTATGCCATTGATTGCAAGGCTCTGAAATTGGCTCCTGCTCTGCCATGGGACAAAAAGTGTGATATGTTCACTGTGGCATGTTCTTCATCTACTTCCTTTGTCTTCTCCATGTCCCAGCTCTGTATTTTGGCTTTTCTTTTATCTGAGAGAATATGAGCAATGTGTGGTAGACATCTTGTGTATGAGCTCTGTAAAGAAGGTATTTTCTCATCAGGGCACTATTTCTGATCTTCTTCAGAGTCCTACATACCATTCATCCTTTATAAAACATTAGAAACATGACAGAGAATAAGGTCTTAAGTCTTTTAGTGTAGATAAGTAGATATGGAATGAGTAGACATGGATAAAATAAAAATTGGTACAATCTTGTACTTTGGATATGGTTCAAATCAGAAAAAATAGATTTGTCTTCTTGTTCAAAATAATAAAGATACTAATGATGAAACTATCATAATTTGAGGCAGAATGGATTAGAAAAAGGCTTTTGCCTGGTTTTAACATTGAAAAAGGGAGTTTTTTACCATAAAAAAGGGAGTTTTTTACCTGTGTAAACATGGTTGAAATATTTCCTTTCGCAAGTAAGATTCATGTGATTGGACCAGTTCACATCCTCATGAAAAGAACTGCTGACCATCAAACTCAACACAGAATACTTTTGTGTAACCAACTTTTCAAAGAATTGGCCATTTCTCAGTACTTGAGTTCCATGAGAAACATTTTCCCTTTGTTTCAACCTCTTGAAATTTGCAATTGTTAGATGATCTGCTTCTCATGATGTCTTAATCAGAGTGTCTAATCAACTGAAGATGAAGAGAAAAGGAGTCTTTTCAAAAAAATTAAGGATCTCAGAATTACAGTATCTGATTGAGTTCATAATTTCACACAATGTAAATTTCCCTTCAGAAATTTCAGCTCAGAAGATTGCACTATGACACAAAAGGTATATTTTCCATCTATCCAACTGCTATTAAAACAACACAGAAATCACTTGTGTCCTGGAAACTGACTCTTCTGCAATCAGAGATAGGGATGATGGACTGTGTGAATGAGCTGTAGCTGCATAGATTCATCAGGTAATCCCTGATTGCAGTTGGAAGATGAAGAAACAATCCAATTAGCTATATATATATATATATAACATGTATAACTGGTAGTGAACAGAGTATGCAACAGGAAATGTGCATAGGATCATTGTTCATCCTATTCCAAATTCACACTGCAGGGACCACAGCAGGATAGCTGTACATCATGCCTCACTACAGCCATAAGTAGGAGGCGTAATTTTTTGCCAAAAATAACTGAAAGATGGGGAAGGTTCTCAGCAGGAGCTGGGCAGTGGTGCAGAGTACTGATTTAGCATTAGGAATAGAAATGTTCTGGTACTGCTAATCTCCAGCATTCAAGAGTCATGACTAAGGCTGCACAGAAATCATGAGATGGCATAAAATAATCAGATACAAACAAACAAGCAAACAGTCTCTAGAAGTGGATGGAATTTTAATTAGCTGCTGCTTGGGAATCTTTTGGGTTCACTGAGGCTGTGTATTCTAGCTTATCTTAGCAGCTGCAGAAGCTAGATATACTTTGTGAAATTAAAGCATATGTTTTTGTATAAGCAGAAAATGTCTTGAAGGGTTCAGCCTTAAGCAATACACCAGCACTAAAAAAATTTGCAAGAAATGATAACTGTTTTTCTCAACTTAGTATCTCCTTTGTTCAGTATGGAAGAAAAATACTCTGAAGAAAATTTCTCTTTCTTCCTCACAGTCAATGTTGGCCCCACATTCAGCCTTATAGCAAGAGAGTCAGGGTTCTTCTGACTCTTGTCAAGGTTCCATCAGCTGCATTTCTCTTAGGGATGGAAGGGTGTGACTCTACCAGTCCTGACAAGTCTCTGCATTTTCTGTCAGGTTTCCCTGACTCCAGGAACCCCTCCTCCAGCTCCTTTGGGAATTTTGTGCCAGAACTTGCCATTGCTGCTACTGCCGTCACTGCGATGGTTACGTGCCTTGTTCACTGACTCATGCTAATTCTTTTTTTTTTTTTTTTTTAAGAGAGTTTGTTTTTTTAGATGCAGATGAAAACATGCCTGTAAACTGCTGAAATGTACTACTGTCCTATTTTAGTCTTTTTTGTATAATTTATCTACACTGATTTGTTAATTTCAAGTGTTATCATCCCCTCTTCCCCTTTGCTAAAGTCTATTACTAATACTTTGAGTACCTTTTCAATGTACTACAGCCTTTGTAAGTTGATGCCAGCCATCTTCATCTATATTCTATAAATTTCAGTTCTATAAAGTACACTTAATCTTTTTCCAGTGCAAAGATAAATCAAATCTAAATGCTCTATCACCAATTTCAGCTCAGGCTATCATTAAGAACCTGCTCTGAACGTGATCCAGGTGTAGGACTGATCAGCTCATTTTTGTTATCAACTCTTCTTTACTCCTTGCTCCTCATAATTGCTTTGGATAGTTACTCACTCATTTCAAATTATAATTCAGTAATGGACCATAGTTATGGACCATGTCCGTGTAGTCCTTTCTTTAAAAGTAACTCACTACTAATGAAATTTTATTGATCCTGCACTGAATAGAGTCTCTCCAAGGTTAAAATGTCACCCCTCAACTGTGACAGATCTGTTGACCAGGGATTTAATATTTTAGAATGAGCATAAGAGAAATGTAGCTCTAGTTCGGATTTCAGATTTCTCATGAAGCAAACTTTCCACTCAGGACCTAGTAAGGAGTATTAGCCCCCTCTTGTGGAAAAATACCTTTGATTCTTCAACCTCCTTAAGATGGTGAACGTTACAGAAAGCATACACAGCATTACACAATACAACTTGTGGATCAGTGGAATACCTATGCAAAAAGTTTAGGCATAATATAGTTTGACAAGCCTACCTGTCAGCAATCATTATGTATAGACAGCTAATATTAACTCACTGCTTGAGTGTCTTCTGTGTATGGGCAAGAATGCATTTCAGTGGTGTTATTTTCAGTCCTTCCTTTAAAAAGCTCCTGCTTCTGACTGCCCAGAGCTGGTAGAACCAATGGTGGTAATTATCCCTTTGGATGTTTATTTGGAAAGAATTCTGGTTATAGAAGAGAAGGCATGAAAAATTAAAAAAGAATGGGAATAATGTTTTATGAAAATAATTACTATGCTTATTTTATGTTTATTACAAAAATCTACTGATTAGCTGGAACTAAATTTGACATTTTAGGCATTTCTATCAATAGCATTAAAGAAAAAATATTTTAGTGGAAACTATTGTATTACATTAAAATACACAGTGTAATACCATTTAGTGTAAAGGTATTTTATCTAAGATTCAGGGAAGTTTAACTAAATATATACTACAGTTTGTCTGGCCCAAATTAGAAAAATCTCATTGCCAGCTCATTCCAACACTGACATAGCAATTAGAATGCAAGGACATTTTAAAAGTTTACGTCTTGGATTGGTATTTGGGAACACAGTTAGTGGTGCTTTGTCTGACAGTCACCAATATAATAAAGATTTCAGACACTGGAAAACAGCATTCTGGACCACATATTTTACAATTAAAGAATGTAATATATAAGCATCATGCTAAGAGTTTACTTCATGAGGAGCCCAGTTCTAGCTGATGGCATTACATAATTAACCATATTTCTCTAAGACACAGTCTTGCAAAACTCAGTTGAACTGCATCAGACAGTTCATTAAAAAGCATTGTGAGAAAAAGTAACAGATGGCTCTATATTAAATATATGAATTTAAATATCTCCTACCCTTAATATTTGGTCTTTTGTGGATTTACAGAAATATACCCTTATTCAATAATTTGTGGACTGAAAAACTCCTTTGGCCTTATTGTGCATGGTAAGTCAATTTTGGTGAACATGACAGAGGTTCCTACTTTATGTTTCTTTTAGGTTCAATCAATCTACTCTCAATATCCATCTTTATCATTATGAGTTGTATTCTAAATTTAGTTTTATTGAAGCCTTAAATATAGCATTAGTGTTTTTTAGTAAATAATATGACTGAGATAATTGGCAGGCAAATTATATTTTTGATTTCATGTTGATTTCATGTTGGCATCTGATACAGATTTTTCTCCTTTATAATGTTTCTACAAGGTTTCAAGGTTATAGAATTTTTTTTTTTTGTTATTAATCCCCACTACACACCTTTTTATTTCAGTTCACACTGTAAATTTCTCTTGTCTCTAGCTCTAAACTACCACAAACCAAACTCATACTTCACCAAGATTTAAAAAGGTATTAAGATCTATTTCAAAACAAATAACTTCATTGTGACTGATGCTTTTTAAATAACATAATCTATCCTGGTTTCTATTGGTTGAGTTATTTACCAAACTTAGTATTCATCTACTAATATCTATTTACCATACTTGATTTGTAATATATTTTTATTTTGACTAAATTGCTGACATTACTGATACAGAATCTTATTTCAACAGAACTATACACTGCACAATGAAAAAAGTTCCTCTGAGACATACTCATGCAAAACTCCATTGAACTGAAGGAAATATTTCATAAGCAGAGCAGAAAAGAAAGTTAAACCAAATTAAGACTATAAGAGAGAGCTGGTAAGAATTATGTGATAGAAAAATAATGTGTTAGAGATTTCTGTTTTATTTTCGATTTACAAACACATTGCATGTCAAAGAACATGTCTATTTATAGTAAAACATGGACAATTTGATATATATACACAGAAGAACAAAATATGCATTTTGATTTCATGTCAACAACGACCTATACATTCTGTTGCATATAGAACAACATTTCCAAAGTATCATGTCTCTTTCCATCTTGACTTGGAGCCTTTCCTTTTATCTTTTTTCCCCTTTTTGATCTTTCTCTCTCTAATTTTTTTTTTCCTTTTCATTTTCCTTTCCCTTTTTTTCCCCCTACTAGAAAAATTGCTTAGACAAATATCTGGCATTATTAATTGAGGGAAATGAAATTAGAAACTTAAGTGGTGTCTACAAATGTGCACAGGCATAAGTTCTTCATTTGTTTTGGAAAGTCTAACATTTAGGAAGACCAGTATTTCATTATATATATATATTTTAAATTAATATATTCATGTATTCTTACAATTCTAGATTTTATTTCTATAGTTACAACCTGTAAATAGTAAAACTTCCCCAGCAGAGCACGAGGCATTACCTCACAGTGTGGAAAAGTGCCCGTGCACTCCCTCCAGTGGGCAAAGTTAAAGCTGCTAAAGCATTGCTGGATTTATCCTAAGAAATTACACAAAAAAATAAACCAAACCCGCACTAACCCATAAGCAAAGCAGAACAAGTAATCCGACATATTTTTATGCATTTAAATGAATAAAAATTAGTTTTTAAGTTTTAATACTCATCTAAATGTAGCCAACAGAATTATTTTCACAGACAAACTATTTAAGGTTAAGAAATAATTGAGACAAGGTATAAAGCCTCTCACTCTGAGAAAGAATAGACATTCTGATTAAACACATAATAATTAATTTTATAAAATTCTGCTTTTACTCCTCATTAGAAGGATATTTTACTGAGGAAAGCTTAAAGAAGATTTTTTTTTTTTTAATAATGTTTTAATATGGACCTGAACACAATATAGTGTTTTTGGTTTACATCTAAAACAAAGTTTGGAAGAACCATAATACTATTTCCAAGGATGGAAGGAGGATTCACTCTAAAGATTACCATGCAAATAAAAGAAGAAAATATAATGTTTCATGACTAAAATTTATAACTGTAAACCAATTATTTCAAATACTCTTGCATGCTTGTATTGTTTGGAGTTACATTATATGAGAGTGATATTACAAATCTACTCCAAAATCTTCCTCACAGATGGATAATTTATGTCTAAAGCTATGATACTTACTTCCATTGTATTTTTACAGCTACCCATACCATGCATGATGATTCAGTATCTCAAAGCTGTTATCAGCCACTGCAGTTTACATGAAATTGTTGCTTTCTGGTCTCTTAACTGGAATTCTGTTTTCCCCAAACAGTAAATGCAGCCAAACAAATCTGTTACATTCCTTGGCATTTTTTGTTTATTGGCAGAGCTATTGAGATATTTAAAAAATAAATAACCCCCTGAATCATGTAAAAATAAATGGGAGGGAAAAAATAAGAAAGAAGTTGAAAAGTCTCATTGGTAAAATGGGTGAATTAAAAATTTTATGGAAAACTCTTCCTTGTTTACCTAGCAAAGACACCTTGAAGGGAACCCAAGGAAATGCTACTGTAGTATTTTCTGTGGTAGGACTCTGCACAGATTGTAAAACAATCAGCCCTCAGTGGATAAGTTTCTGGCTGGGAAAATTGCTTTGAGTGACAATCCAACCAATGTCAAGGATGAGGATGTGAATTGCCTCCAATTCTGCTGCTATGAGCTGTAATACAATGTAGGTTATCCTACTTGCCATGAATAACTGAGTATCTTTGATAGCACATGCAGACTGCTTGTCATGAAGTCTTGGCTTTCAGCAGCCCAATGGATTACACTGATTTGCCTTAATAATGCCACAGAGTAAGGAAAGTAAAAAAGTTATTGCTTACCAGTTGTTTCACAAGAAGTCACCCTACTGAACAGAATGCATGGATTTTTCACAGAATAGTAATAGCTTACACTATTAGAACATGAAACTCATTACATGAACCCAAAAGTAATGCTGAATAAGAAAATGGATTTATTTCCTTATTTTGAAATTGAATCAGTACTCATTCAGTGTCTGTATAACAAGGTGGTCCAAATTAAGTTGTTATGTATACAAGAGCATGTTGTGGCTGCTCAATACTTCTGATGAAATGCATGTTACTGGGCATCAGAGGAAGTAAAAAACTGCAATTTTTTATTTCCTTGAAATCTTAAATGTTGAAATAGTTGTTTCTCTATCAATTAAACTTTGGACATTGATGTTACTGCAAGTGAAAACAAGGGTTTGTTAGAGCTTTCATTGTAGCATGCAGTATAACAGATCTATGAACATTAGATTTTGGGGTTTGAGGGCTTTTTAAAGTTTTGAATTAAATTACCTTGGAAACCAGATGAAGCCTAAGTTTAATGAAGGCAAAACAGAAAGTTTTTTCATACACAAGAACTTGTGTTAAAGAATGGGTTAAATGACTCAATGTACTACTTCAGCCACTTTCAGAGACTCTAAAATTTCTAGAAATATATTTTTTTTTTCCTCACTTCAGACAAAATTGCTAAAAAATCTAAAGCTTTAAAATTTAAGTCTCAACTGCATATAGGCTCACTGGAAATTTTGACTGATTGACCCAATAAATTGATGGTCATTTACTGAATTTTGCCCTCAGTATGAGTTGTGAGTACTCCCAAGCTTGCTCTGGTCAGGAAGATGGCTTGGAAAGAGTCCCCATGTGCACTCCCATCAGAGCTGCACTCCCTCAGTCCTGCCCTCTCTGGGTGTCTGAAAGGACCTGGCTCACAGGGGCACACTCAGGACTAGCAGAGAGCCTTTGCAACTCACACCTTGTAACCTTTTTCATCTCTTTCACAATCTGCTGTTTTCTCTGTTATTCTGCAAAGCCTTGCAAGCTCAGGTTACTTTTGCAGGGCTCAGGAACTCATGACCTCTTTTACTGATTCTGATGCTGTTCAACAGTTTCCTTGTTATTTTTTTCAGCTCAGTAGTAGTATTCAGCAGTCGTCATAGTCCTGCCTTATTCCCTAAAGTTATACCTACACACTACCTTAGTGCATCTTTAAAAAATGAAAATCTAGGAGATGTGTTATGGACTCATCACATTTTTAACTTCTCCAGAATTTTTATCTGCTTGAAACACACATTCCTCTCTTTGAAGTCTAATCCTAGTTACTAAGCTCTCTCAATTCATTGAAATGATTGTGTTCTTTCACAATAAATATACACACATCCAATTCTTATTTACTAAACTGTTAGCTTTCAATATTTTTTCTGTTCCTTTTGAGAGTCACTCTACCAATTGCTTACTCTTCTCCATCCTTTACATATTTCAGAGAAAAAAGATCAAATACCTTGAATCATAAGTTTCTGGCAAATTCTTTTCTTTCCTTCCCATACCTGCCATAATGTCTTAGCTCTTATCAATATTCGAATTTGCTTTAAATGAAACAAATATGTTTTGGAATTGAAACTGGAGATTAGCTTACTGGAGATGTTGGAAGAGTTTGTGCATGCTCTAATAATAAAGCAGATTGTCAGAAACTGTCATTAACAAAATTATTCCCAAAAAAAAAGATCAGATTTCTGGTCATTTCACTGTATTAATGAATAGATCTCTGTTTAATTTGACATTTTAGTAGTTACTGGACAGAAATTTTCCTTTATATTGTACTTAAAATATGCTTGCTTGGCTGTAGTTAAGTGTGTAAATCATGATGATTTGTAACAAACAAGATTTTTTTAGAAAATTTATTTTATCAGTTGATTGCTTTGATTAAATTGCAATATTTCTACTGAGTACAGTGAGCCTATATTACTCAGATTTTTATGAAGCTGGGATATTTAAATTTGAGATATGAGCTCTCTTCTGAATAAGTGGAGAAAGTTTTGGAACTTATCAAGAAGAAAACAGTGTCTCCACTGGGAAACTAAAAGTAAACATTTTCCAGCACTAAAAATGTAGTTTATCTTGCATTTAACATTAATATTGCATCTTGTCCTTTGTAATAAAATGCAGGAGCAAACAAAAGGACAGAGCCCATTCTCTGACTTGCATAGCAAAGACTTATTTTTTTGTCAGTTTTTTTCCCCAGTTTGCTGATTTTCCAGTTGGGTTTTTTTTTTTTTTTTTTTTTTTTTTTTTTTTCCTAAATGAACGTAGATCCCCTCCAGTTTTCCTGCCTCCTAGTTAACCTACTTTGGACTGGAAGTTCTCATCTGACTTATGGAGGATGAAAAAGAAGTAACAATCTTCTGTACTGGAGATATTTTTAACATACCTGTTCATAAGTCAGAGGAAAGCAACAGAGAAGGTAAGGAATGTGGCCATCTCACAGCTTTATTGAACAGAAAGGATGACCTTACTAGCAAAAGTCTTGAGACTGATGTTTTTCACATGAAAACCGAGTTGAGGGACATGAATATGGACAAAAGCAGAAATTTATTTTGAAGTTTTTCAGCTAGCAGAAGTTTGTTTTTTATGAAACAAGATTTCTTTTCCAGAAAGAGACAGATAAAAGACATATGCCCTTTCTAACTCTGCAAGGGAAGAGAGGTACAGTGCTCTGAATTTTGTTTCTGGAGAGGCTTCTCCAGTGAGATGATATCTGCTAACTGTGGATGGCCCCTCTGCCCCCTGCCCAGCTCCAAACCCACCTGTGTGCACACCCAGGTGCTCAGTGCCCCAGTGTCACTAACACTGCTTTTACCTTGCTGCTCTGAGATACATTCCACTCATCCTCTGCTTCTTTTTCACAGAATCACAGGATGGGTCAGGGTGGAAGGGACCACAGTGGGGCATCTGCTCCAACCTCCCTGCTCAAGCAGGGCCATCCTAGAGCATGTGGCACAGGATTGTGTCCAGACAGTTCCTGAATATCTCCTGTGAGGGAGACTCCACAACCCCCCTGCACAACCTGTTCCAGTGCTCTGTCATCTGGACTGTAAAGTTATTTCTCATGGTTAGGTGGAACTTCCTGTGCATCAGATTCTGCCAATTTCTTCTTTTTCTTCTCAAAGAGCCAGTGTAATAAAAATTTCTGAAGATTTTCAGAACTTGTTTTGACAAGACTCTGAGCAAATGATCTCATATCAAAATTATTTCTGCTTTCAACAAATAAGTGCACTAGATGCCCTCCAGACATGCTTTTCAACTTTGTTGTATGTTTCTTTTCTCTGAGATGCACTTTTGACTAAGTGAAATCATACATGTCAATTTACTATATGATTCTAGGCAATCAGTCAGAATCACCTGCCCCATTATTCTGCATTCTTCCTTTGGGGGAATTGATTTTTATTTCTGAGTATAAGCACAAGCAGGGAGAGATGTCTTGCAGTAAAAGAAAAGTAAGCAAGTGTTTTGGTACAAGAGATCATCTTCAACCACTGTTCATAGCCTGTTCAGAATAAGAGGAACACCGAAATGGCAAAGAAAAGAAACTGACCAGGCATATAACTCCCTCTTAGATCACTTCACTTTAATGTATTACCCATGTTATCTTTGAATCTTACTGTTCCCTGTTCTTGGGGCAATTTTCATGAATTTTCATTCAGCAAGCAATAAAATTGCATTTAAGACCATTTTTCAGACACAAATTCATTAAATATGGGAGACAGGATGGAACACCCTTTCATGAAAAGTCATGGAAGAAAAAGAGTGCCTGTCATTTTAGGGTGAAGTAGATTATAGATGTGACTGCCTTAGATAGTGGGGGAGTGGGCTTGACAGCTTTGTGGCTTAGTCTTGCTCTGTGAAGACAACGAGAGTTTTGGAAATAATTTTATTGAAAATGAAGCGCATCCATAATGAAGCTTTCCTCTCCTCGATTAAAATCCTCATTGAAAGCCGTGCTGCTGTTTCATTCCCAGCACGTTCTGCTCCTGATGCAATGCAGCAGTGATCCATGCTGCCATCTAGTGCCTCTAGGGGAAAGCACCGGGCTGCTGCATTCAGGATTTTCGTGGATGCTGGGAGAATAACAATTTTTGCTCTTTGCTACTGCGCTGGCTTTCTCATTGCCTCAGTTTTAGCCCTGAAATTAAAACTGTGGAAACTTGTCTTTTGCAAGGGAGTATCCTGTCAGGAATGAGTCTGCTCAGGAAGGAGCTGGGGAGAAGGGATGAGGATGTGGGAGAGATAGGGAAGAGCAAAACAAGTGATAAACAAGGCTGCAGGCAATAACCAGAGGGAAAAAAAATACACTGATTATAGGGCAGCTATCTTACTGCTCAGAGAATCAGAACAAGTGCAGTGGAGTGGCCATCTGAACCAGAATAAACACAGCAAGAGATATAAGTGGAGAATGTCGTGACCTTGAGAGTAGAAAAGGCGCTGAGAGAAAAGATGAGGGAGAAGTGTTTGTGCACTCACTGAAGGGTTCATGGCTTAGCTGTCAGCTTAATATTGGCTAAATAATACAAATAATTCATATTTTCCAATTAGGGCTTTAATAAATATGCATACATTTATATAACTAAAATTAACGGAAGTCCTTAAAGACTGCTCAGCCAATTAGCCTCACATCTACAAAATGACTAGATTCCCCAAAAGAGTCAAAAATCAACCATGGAAAAAGGCATTCATGTGAGATACCGCTGAAAATAACGATGTGGTCTGTAGAAAGAGTCTCTCAAAGCATGCTGAATATCAATATAAACATATTGTACCTCATTATACTTAATTAAAATAATTATAAGAAAAATACTTTGAATTCTGATGACAAAATAGAAACATGGGTGCATGATTACTTTTCCCTTCTTCAAAACACTTGAAAAGAAGAACATTTGAAAAAACAACCAAAAAAAAGCTATGCATTCCCAGATATATTTTGATTTGAAATATAGTTTTAAAGGATTTTTATCCTTACCCAAAATTAAGAGCATAATTTTGATAAAACAATCTTTCAATATACACCTGTACAATCCCTCTGGGTAATTTGCTGTCAACGAAAATTTTTTCTTAAACATTAACAGTGTTTTTTATGAACTGTCCTTACTTACAAAATTGAATAACAATATAGATTTTAATTGAAATTCTTCCTTGAATTGTAAAATTAAAACTCTGCCTAAATTTTTAGATACTCAAATCTACAAGCATACTTGCAATTGCTTCTTTTACTGAAATTAAAATAATATACAGACAAAGAAACATATGGCATCCTAAACAGTTTCAGAATATTCAAAAATTTGTAATTTCCCTTCACAGACAGGCAGCAGACAGGCACATGCACATAAATAGAGACTTGTCTGAAGTTCTCAGTCAAAATAGAAAAAACCTGTGTTGGAAAAGCCAATATTTTTTTTTCAGAATGCAATTACACGGTGACAAAAATATATCATTGTCAATCACTTAGATAGGACTTAAAAATACCAGTCTGAGGTTATAAATGTAGAGCATATTGCTTCAAATAAGCAGAAAAGTATACTTCAAACTTGCCTTACTGATATACAATATTTGAGTCTACCAGACTGAAATTGATTTCAAATGGACAAAAATGTACTTACTGAGCTCTAAACATTGTATAAAGTTTAGCACTATTTACAGAGAAGTAAAAGAAATAAAGATATATTTTTCTTAGAAGTTTTAACAATTACAATGAGGACATTTGAGAAACTACTTTTTTCTTTACACATTTGAGGACTATATCAACAAATAACTATATATTTGATGAAATTTTCTTACCTAGGCGATTTTTCAAGAGATGTCATATAATGTGTATCTGCTTTGCTTTTTTTTGTTGGAGAAATGGGTCACAATTGTTTTAAGTTTTGCCCTCTGAAGGCAATTGCTGTTTTATCAAACTGCGCAGACCTCAAGAGGAGCTACAAAACCTACAAAAATATAAGCTTGCTTATATTATGAAATGCCATGAATCAGAATGATGAAAGCCAAAGAGGGTGCTGGCTGTCACTGGGAGCAGTGAGTAGTTCTGTACAAAAATGAGAAAACTGTTGATGGCTTAGTCTATGGAAAGCTTTTAGCATGCAAATGATTCAGTTGTCTTCTTCCATCCTCTAAGCTCATGCTTGTATTAACAACCTTGGTATGACTGGTTGGATGCATAACAAGGGTCTGGAAAAACCAGGCAGCAAAATAAGGTATTTTCAGTTCCCTTCTTTGTGTGAGAGGTATTTACAGAAACAGTTACTCTTTCTGAAATCACCAGAGATTTGTTATTGTTGTGTTATTGTTCTTCCCTCTGACCCTTTTTATCCTCCACGCTCAGAAGAAAACCTTTTTTGGTTTCGAGAAGCACCTGAATGCCAAGCCATGTCTAGCTGAGATAAATTTAATTTGTTAGGGGTATAATTCTGATTTATCTTTCTACGTTTATCCTACCAGAAAATAATTCAAACAAAACCTTCTAACTATTGCCCCATTATTAGCAAAGTTAGTCACCCAGTAAATAATGGCACCAATCATGTCTAAAAAGTCAGGGCAGCAATCAAATCCCCATGACTCTGCTGCTACCTACTGCTGGCATTCAAAATCATCAGCTGAAACATAAATATATTTAGCTTTCCATGTTGAACAACATTGTCATAAAAATCTTGACAATGAATTTGTAGTTAGCAAAGAGTTTTAACAGACATAAAGAAGGGGTCATATGAATTATTTGCTCATAATCCATGTTAGAGCAATTAAAAGTAATTTTATTATTCAGAACAATATTTTTTGCCCGTCTTTTCATCTCTTCATCTCTTTCTGTTCCCTTTCCCTCTCTTTTATTTCTAGAAATTACTTTATTAGCAAGAATATATTGAAAAAGAAAGTTTTACATATGTGTTATTGGAAAGAGCTTCCAGGCTTTCCAACTTCATTTGTGAGCATGTGTAGACACTTCAGAGTCAAATGTATGTCTTGTGCTCTATGTCCTGCTGCACAACTCCTCTGGGGTCTACTGCTCTCAATATTACCTGAAATTTGGCCATTGTTCTCATCCTTATAGGGACCAGTCACATCTTTAATCAAGGAATTAAAATGTATATTTCTTCCACCTAATTGCTAGTGAATGATTTACAGATCAAGAATAATTCACAAACCCTATCACATAATCCACAGATAATGATAAATTCTTGAAAATTGTAGCCAAAGCATGTATAATTCCTGGATGGAAAAAGAACCAAAACAAATGAGTGAACCAATTTTTTATGATTAATTTCTCCTTTTCCCAACAATCTGAAATTTACCATGAAATGTTATTATGCAACATTCAGACATATCCAAAGTGAGGACTACATCCAGCATTCAAAAGGTATTGCCAGTATTGGGCACATGTAACAACCATATCTTACCCTGCTGGGGGATTCAATACGCCCACTAAACTGTAGTCCTTGGCATAGTGAAGGTATTTGCTTAACTTTTCTGCTCCTTAGAGTTACTTGCATTGTCAAGGTAACAAGACACAGATCTGATGTGCACGACAGAAAGCTCAGGATGTAGCCCACTGCCTCACTGCAGCAGAATACCTTTCACTGCTTCAGTTTGCTAGTAAGGCTAAAAATGCATAACATGACTGCAGCATTGTTTCTGAGTAAGATGACAGTAAAATTCAGAAAAGCCTTACAGACTGATTTCAAACAACTATGCTAAGCTGAAGTGAGACTCCTTTTCTTTCTAAAATTCCCAATGGACAGAATACCTTTTGAATTCCATGGTCATCTTACAAACCTTTTCCCAGTAAGACATTTTTCACACAAGATGTCTGACTATTTGGATACAATTCAAAAAGAGGCTTATGCTTCAAAAAGCAGGAAAGCTGACATGAGCTTTAGAGCAAATACCAAAATCTCTTATCTTTCCATATTTGTCATATATTGTAATCCTTGCAAGAGTGGCCTCCACAATAATAGGAAAAAATCCTAAATATTGGCTTGACAGACTAACAAAGGCATTATACATAAATGGTGGTTAGGGAACAGTTGTGGGGGGTTTAAGCTTTGTAAATTATAAATGCTCATTTATATTAAAATGTACATGAATTTCCAATGGGAATGTCTCCTAACACATAAAAGTCTTACTTCTGAGGACTGATTTATTCTCTAGCATATATGAACAAGAAATTGCCCCCTGGGTATCTATCAGTGCAAGGACAGAGGATTTCTGTGTCCAACAGTATTTTTTATTGCTTTTGGTATTAGATACTATTTTTACTGCAAAACATATACTTTATGTATCATAATTTTAAGCTGTCTGATCCTCCTTCCAAATTTTGCCATGCAAAAGGAATGACCACTGATAATTTTCTGAATGCAGCTCTAGGGAGATATTTCATACTTTTTCTATAGTTTGCCTATATGTATGATGGCTTATACACTGTAATTAAACTCTAGAATTTTTCCCTTCCTATTACCTGAATTAGTTTAGTTTCCACATTAAAACACTAATACTTTAAAATAGATTTATATTTTCCTAAGATAATCTATCATTTATTTTAATGGAATCATTTGAAAGTATCAGTTTTGAAAATTCTTTCTTTGAAAAACCACACTATTAAAATGCTAATTACACAAGCTCACTTGAACTCATGATTCCCATGCTAATTTAACATAACAGAGCACTTTTTGTATGTGTCACTGGTTCATAAAGAACTGCTCCTTTTGTACAACATAAATAAATAGATCTCCTTGAGGTAGTCTCCAAAACAGCATCTCTACCTTAACACCTTCCCTCTAACTCCTAGAATTATGCTGCCTTGAGACTTACTTGCAGAGTCAGCTGAGAAGCCTTGGGAAATTCATTATCTCTGGGAGAAAGTAAGGTATGTACTTCCTCTTCCCAGCATCATTCTTACATGTCTTTGCCTTTCTCTGTGAATAAAGAGGGTGCAGTTGATTCAGCTGGTGAAGGAATGAGTCAGTGGTAGAAGTGAACTTAAATAAATGTAACTTTTATGTTACATATCTTTCCATACTTAGTTGCCTAAAAGAAAATTTTAATGCCACATTATTTAGATACAATTTCATCTTTATCATAGCAGTGTACTTCACCGCAGAGATAATTGCAGGAAGTATTTTAAAGCCAATAATATCTATTACCATTATTATTATGATTTCCAAAATGAAAAGATAATGATCACAATAAATATTAAATACATGTTTTAAATATAAATTTTCATGGGCTAGGATATACTGTATAGAACACCAACAGAAAAAGAACACAGGAAGGATGCAGATTACTACTCTCCATCACTTATTTAACAATTAACACTAATATTTTCCAGAAATTTTTCTTTCTTTTTAAAAAATAGGTTTCTATCCACTGTATGAAATACATTTTCCTATGGATTCTCTTTTCATGCAAAACATCTCACTAACATACCACAAAGAGGTGCTCTAAACACACAGTAGCTGTTGAGAGCAACTCTACCAAGAACAGATAGAACTGCTGCAAGCTCGCCTCAAGGTAGGGGTTTGTGATTTTAGTACTCTGTTTTTTAAGTAAAAATATTTCTCACGGCAGTCATTGCAATAAAACTTGTGTCCAGCAGTCAGAAAAAATAATGAAATTCGTAGCTGTCACCACATTAACAAGTTAGGTGAGATTTATTCCATGGAATGGATTTAGGCAGAATGCTCAGCTATCGATCATCTCATTTTTCATAAATAATCTATTCAGTTGAACAGAATGTCTTTTTTTCCCCTGAAGTAATAACTATGTAACGAGTGACTGGTCTGGCACGGTTTTACAGGGGTTTCTGTCCTGACAACTGTGGTGCATGTGTTTAAATACCATTTTTGTGAGTTATTCTGTTATCTACAGCTTCTTAACTGACACATATAAAGATAAACATATATACAAGTTTTCACACAACGAGGAGTGAAAAAATAAATTTCCCTCAAGATCTAATTTCTAAATCTTCCTTTAATGCAATTGAAATTAGTTTTGAAATCTCAGATAAGTTTTAACAATTTTTCTGAATCCCATCACTGTTTTGACTGTCAGAGAAGTGTGGCTGAGGCAGAGAACCCTGAACACTGCATTATTCCTCATCTGTATCACTTCATACTAAAACAAATGGGTATGAAACTTGATTGCAATCTCTGCAAGAAACGTATGGCTTTGACCTAGTCAATCAAAAGAAGAGTCACCTGCTGTAATGGCATCATCTGTGGGGTCTTCATGTAGGTCCACAATTACTTGGAGGCCACTGGAGGTAAAAAAAAGGTGAAAAATCTGCAATTCCAATTGTTGAAAACTGAATCTATGCATACCACCGAAGGAGTATTTTTTTTTAATTTTGAGAGGAAATCTGGATCTGAATAGGGCTGAAAGAGTATAGTTCTTGTTTATTTGAAAATATTAGTTGAACAGCTCTATTTTAGTCATAATTTATTTCTGAATACAATTTAGAAAGTGATGTACATAATACAGAGTACGTCCCCTTCTGAAGTGTCTTCATTTTCTCTCATGTAAATTAAAGTTTATCTATATATTGGATAATTAAGAGTTGTCCCAATGGACCTGTTTACTTATGAAGAGATGCATTTCATTCCTGAGATGTTTTAATTTTAACTTCAAAATTTACCTCTGTATTTGTATTAAAACGTGAAAATATTTGGATGCTTTGGAGCATTCAATTTGAAAGGTTTCAAAGGTGATTAGTACTTTATTTCCATTTTATTTATATTGTAAAGAATCAATTCTGTATTTTGAAATATTTATACATGAGAAAAGAAGGAAGGAAGGAAGGAAGGAAGGAAGGAAGGAAGGAAGGAAGGAAGGAAGGAAGGAAGGAAGGAAGGAAGGAAGGAAGGAAGGAAGGAAGGAAGGAAGGAAGGAAGGAAGATCCAAAATGATGTTCCTGCCACTGTGATCTATATTTAATAAATGACTTTTCAAACAGGTAAGAATTTTATTTCAGCAGGCACTACCCATGTGCATTTGAAATATTATTTTTGCTAATCAGAGTCCACATGGTGATATAATTGTTTTGAAAGCTACATACCACTGGAATACACAAACTATTTTGGGTCTGCTAGATAATTAGGAATTTATTCTGAATTCTCAACTCTAAAATATACAGACTTACTGTACAGGTTCCAGCTAAACACAGGATAGATGCAACACAATTGTTTAAAGACAGAGCCAGGAATATTAGAGATATTGAAGCAAATTTTTGTAAATGAAATAAGATAAGCATTAAACTTAGACATATTTTTCAGATTGTACATATGTCTCACGTATCTGAATGATAATACTATGTTCAAATTTTTGCCTTGGTACCTTCATTGGGTCTCTTTTTAAGGGCTTATTAAGTATTATATTCTACTACCTTTCTGTCTAGATGCTTGCTAATTGAAGGTTCTTGAAAGGCTCTCTGACTATAGAAAGCTTAGGCTACATTGCCTGAAGTTGCATTAAGCAGAGTCTCATCAGCATTCAGCACCACTACCATAGCATAAAGCCTGGAAGAAGTGGAAAAAATTACCTACTGAAACATAAGAAGAGAAGATGAAAAGAGGCCAGCAAGAAGAAAGAAAAGCTCCTCATTTCTCTTCTGAAGCTTCTTTTTCTAATGGATCCCCCTCCCAAGCAATGTTGCGAATGGCAGGTGATGTGTTCTGCAAATAGATCAGCAATGTCACTTCTAAAATTGCACTTTTTGGCATTCAGGTGTTGAAGCCAGTCAGCTGGTAGCCATGTTTTATCCAAGGCTGTATTACAGAAAAAGAGTATATGTTAGATCATCTAACAGCAATTACAGTAAAACACCTCTGGCTTGAGACAGAATCGCTGTTACTGTTGCTTCCTGCAGTGAATTCTGCCACTATCATGTTTGCTTCCTTCTTCACTCCCAGGTGTCAGATATACTTGGCTAAGATTATTTTCTGGGTTAAATTAATTCACAGCTTATTCAGACACTGAAACATCTGTTATCTCTCCAACCATTCTCAAACATTGAGATCGCAGTGAAAAATTACAAAGATATTTATCAGATTATATTTTAAAAGGTACTGAAAAGTCATTAAATAAATTATGAGATATCCATTGTTAGACTTGCTCTAGTCACAAATGCAATATTTTTTTCTTTCCTTTTTTTCCTTTTTTCCCTTTTGCCATAATAATCACTGCAGCAAGTTGTAAATGCAAGAATCCCCCTGCTATCTATGATGGAGAGAACATAGAAATTGATTTATTATATTGATTTATGATACTGTGAAAAATTCAGGTGCAGTCATAAAATTTTGCTAGTTTCAGAAGTCTGTAGAAAGAAGAAAAGGAAGGAAGGAAGGAAGGAAGGAAGGAAGGAAGGAAGGAAGGAAGGAAGGAAGGAAGGAAGGAAGGAAGGAAGGAAGGAAGGAAGGAAGGAAGGAAGGAAGGAAGGAAGGAAGGAAGGAAGGAGGAAGGAAGGAAGGAAGGAAGAATAAAGAGAATCAAAGGAAGAAAGAACAGGAAGTACAAAAATCATAATATTCCCCTTCTCACATGTAAAAAGCACAAGGGAAATTTGCATGTACACAGATACTGTAATGGAATATTTAGTTGTTATTTGCAGTTTGTGTAACTCTTGCTCATCACATTAATTACCTAATACATTTGTATGCTCCAGTTTCTGCTATTTATTGTTTACTCCCTCTGTGATTCTGTGTGTTTTATGTATTAATGTTCTTTCATAGCTTAGGTCTTATGCAGCTTCATGATTTATTTTCACAGGCTATCCAAAGAACCTAGAAATACTGTAAGGATTTTCCCATGAGGCCTTTTCCCATGATGAGCCTTTAGAGGGCTTCAAGAACTGTGGAACAGAACTATTGTTTTGGGAGAAATGTGGGGCAATGGTCCAAGCACACATGATGCTGTTGCAAGTTGAGTGCATTACCTGGGGAGGTTGGGTGATGGTGTGAAGGCTTGCAGCTGCAGCAGAGAGAGACTGAGTAAATGCAAGAAGAATGTGGTTTGTTAAGGAAAATGAGAGAAAGGATTATTAAAAATATTCATATAAAACAATGAAAGAACTTAGGAGGTCTTCAGGCATTTTCTACTCTAGCCTCTCCTCTGTCCAAATCACTGCTTTGGTTTCCTAGGTATGAGGATATTTCTGTGCACCTGATGGAAGGAAGGAGAGAAGGAAGGAAGGCAGTCATGAAGGAAGAGCTCACTTGCTCCCACCCACCTCTTCATTCCATCAAAGTCTGACTTTACTTAGAAGGCAAAGAACAACCTCATTGATCCAGAAAAACTGCTTTTCATATCTTTAAGGAAAGTATATTAGAATGCTCTGATTTCTCCTTGTTTCAGCAGGTGTAGAAAATGACAGGGATCCAGGGGTCAGGTCCTCGTTAGGGAAACTGATTGCCTGCAGTCTTCTAAAAATCCAAAGGAGGTACACACAGTATTGCAGGAGAAAAAAAATTAAAATATTTTTCTATTAGCTCTCTAATGTCTTTGAAAAGTCACATCTGCTCTAGCAGCAGCAATAAAGACTTATTCCAAGGAAAAGATCAAGCCTTATTCTGGAGCTTAGTGATTTTTTGGTAGTGAATTTCTGCTTTCATGTAAATAACTGATGCAAACAGCATAATTTTTCTATGTCTTGTTCACCCTTGCCCTTTCATGATCAAAATCTAATTTGTAGTTTTGGCTCAGGCTCTAGACACCCACACTTAAAAGAATGAAAATTACCATAGTCGTAATGCTCTCAAACTTTCAACTGAAGGTATACAGGAAATTTTTCCTCTCTCTGTTCCTTTTAATAATAATGTTTCTCATCTGTATCTGAACCAGAGACCTGTTTTTTCAGTAAACTAAAAGAATAAAAATAATTTTCCATCTATGTCTATGCTAGCTTCATCCATTGCAACAGCTCTCTGTTGGTAGAGGAACAGAAGAAGGGTATATTATTTTGAGAATCAAGACTAAAACATATCTAGGCAAAAAAAAAAAAAAAAAAAAAAAAAAATCAGGTTTACTCCAAAACATAAAAAAATGAAACAATTTTGTGACTCTTAAAAAGTGAATGCCCATTTTTTCCATATTCTCTGTCATGGGGTTTTGGTTTGGTTTGTTATTTTTATGGAAGTGTTATTTTCTCAAATACTGATGAATCATTTATGTAATTTTTAAATCAAGTAAAATCAAAAAACCATCTGAACCAAATAGCAGAATATGATTTCCCCAGTTGGTTTGAGTTTTTATTTCAACACCTAGCCTTCATGTAAATACTTGCCTTTTCGCTTTCTGCAAAAATTTATATGCAAGAGTTTTTAAAACTAGTTTAAGTTAGGTATTGGATAGAAAAAGGACTAAACTGTAAGTCCAAAAATGTTTGGAGCTAATATTTTTGAGCTTAGCATAGCTTTTAGAATGGATGGATTGCATATGACTTCTTGTATGGCCTGTAGTTTTCTGTGCATGGGACAGCTACACATGTTGAAGATCTACAAATCACTCAGGGTTAGAGAGGCATTGAACCTGGGATGAAACTTCAGGAGCCCTATGCAATGAGTGCTCTTCATATTTAAAGTGGATAAAAATGAAATCTAAACCAGAGTTTGATTCACATGGAAACTGCATTTTACTTACTCGTAGTAGTAATTCTTCAATAGCAATGACAATTTCTTTCTTACGAGGTTATTCTTGGGTTAGTTAAATGTTACTAGAAGACCCCTCCACTAACCAAACCAAATACTGCTGTTTTTGTCATACTTTTATATTAAGTAGTTTATTTCTGCTTAACCAAGATCCACTAAAGAAAATTATTAGATCTACATGCACCATTTGATAGGACGGAAATTAGATGCCAGCAGTAAAACACTTCCTTATGAACAGTGTTTCACAGTCTGCATCAGCATGTGCTTTCATCAGATGTTTGGCATCCCTCTTCCTATATGTGTTTTTTAACAAGAAATTACAGCCATCCTTTGACAAAATCTTGAACTCATCCAGATTTTCCTCTGAATTTTAAAATATGGTTATTGCTAGGTATACTTACATCAAGATGTAGCCTGCTAAATTACTGAAGATGACAACACATTTTCACTTTCACTAATCTGTGAATTTAACAGGATACTGACACCACTTACGAAAATTTCTGCTCTGTATTCAGAACAAGTTTATCCTTCAACAAATATGAGTTAGCTGAGGTGATAGTCAGGATAGCATGTTCTTTATAAAGCCTTTCCTTTGAAGGCTTTATAAAGCCTTACTTGAGTCAGTACACTGGAAATGGGACAAATATTTTAATCTAGCTCAGATAAAGAGGTAGAGTTAATTTTTCAGTCTCTTTTGAAATCATTGATACCACTACTAGAGCTGACTACTACCATTCTGAACCCTCCAGGACTATGATTACCTTATATTATTCCTTGCTGAATATACTATCCAGTAATATAGACAGGAAAGGGAAATGGATATTAAAGTCCAATCCTCTATGATGAAGCCATATTTTAATGTGAAAGTTAGGCCTACAAAAGGACATTCTTTACAGACCAAGAAAGTATGACTTTCTATATGAATTTTCTATTCTGATTCTTCTTTTTTATTCACGCTTTACACACACTTTTGCACAATAATGTACTTTACTATCTTCCAGGAAAGTGCTAAATAACAGGACTGTTACTTGGTAAAACTGCTATTCCTGCTGCTATGTGAGTTTGTTGTTTTTTTTCTCTACCATTGTATAATACCATATATATGATTCAGTGTCTCTTTGAAAGCAATTTTTTTCCTTTTTTAATTTTTGTGTGTATGAATTAGGAACATCAAACACCTCAACTTACATTTCTAAGCAGAAAAAAAAGAAATCACATACCTGTGTGCCAGCTGCTGAGACCTGATGATGCACCATTTCAGCATTCAACATGAAATAGAGCCCATTTTCTGTTAATCTGAACTTAACACATGCTGTGACTGAGTCAGCAGCAAGTAATGTGGCAACCAGTTTTTGAATGTTGCAAAACATTCTAACAATTTTAATAATTTCTACAGCAAAAAAAAAAAGCTCTCTTCAATTGTCATAAATGAATGGAAAAAGACACATGAAAAAGCAGACAAGTGTAAGAGCCCACATCTTCCACTCCTGTCCAGTCTTGCCTTAATGAGTTCCTGATGATCTCTTTGAATACAGGTATGGTCTGAGAAGCTGCTCTTGACTTTGAAGGTACAGCACACTGCACTGTGTCTGTATGCACATGATTTCAAATGCAGTAGCAGATCATAAAGGGAAGTGGTAATGCAGACTTGTATCTGAGGAGTGGGCTGAACTCTCACAATAACTCAAGTATACTCAAAATTTAGATCACTGCTGTGAGATAAGAGGAATGGTGACAAAAACAAATGGGACAACATTATTGAAGAAATAATAGGACTATGAAGTTACAAGGCATTATAAAACTAAAAGGTTTGAATACTTAATTGTGCCTTGATTTGATTATGTAATCCATTGAGACAACCAAGGCCTGTTGAACTGGATCACAGGCAATACATGCTTGTATTGATGGTGTGCTCAATAAATACTATTCTTTCTCACTTAAGACTGAAATGTCTTTTTGATTAAATGAGCAGAATCTAGGATCTTATCTATTGATGGTTTAGGTTAATGTGTTCTGATGAGGAAACAGGATAAGCAAAGTAAAGAGAATACGCCAAGTAATCTCCATTCCATTAAGATAAGGTCTTATTGGTTCACTCTATTTTGTCATTTACTTAGGTAAGTTTGTTATTAAAGGTTAATATACACAGAAGATGAATTGTGTGTCAGCACCTCATGAACTGGAAAAAGGTTCTGAGTGATAATGTATAAGATGTAGAAATTAAGAATTCCAAATGAGAATTCCAAAAGGCAGTTGGCAGTTATCTATGCAGTTTACATGTTTTTAGAGGCTTTTTAAAAATTACACCTTTTTCTTTTTTCTTTTCTTTTCTTTTCTTTTCTTTTCTTTTCTTTTCTTTTCTTTTCTTTTCTTTTCTTTTCTTTTCTTTTCTTTTCTTTTCTTTTCTTTTCTTTTCTTTTCTCTTTTCTTTTCTTTTCTTTTCTTTTCTTTTCTTTTCTTTTCTTTTCTTTTCTTTTCTTTCCTTTTTTTTTTTTTTTTTTTTTAAATCCTATGCAGCATACACACATGAGATCAATTCTCATTCTTACATGTTATAACTACTAACTAATATACTTACTGGTAAATAACCAAGAGTAGACTTTCAAAACATCCCAGAACTGGTGTAAATCTGAACAGATTTTGTCTCTCCTGAATGCAGAGGTCTGGAGGAGAAATTCTGACTTGATCCAGAATAACTGACTCTAAGTGTCAGAACAGTACAACTGGGGTGAAGCTTTGAATGAGCCATTTTGCTTTTCAGAATGTTCCATTAAATGCTGTAGAGAATACAGCAACTAAACTGCTGCAACACTCAGGCTGGCACATTTTCAGTGACTGCATTGCAGTAAAGAATGTAAACTTAAACTTGAAACGTGATTAAAAGGGCTGCGAGCAAGTTAAAAGTTTTCTAAACAAAGAGAATTTGCCTTTATTTCATGAGCTGCAATGGTCAATGCTATTTCCATAATGCAAAATTTTTGCTGTAGGAACTACTCTGGCTGGCTTTAGTACAACTAGTATATCTCTGTTGGGAAAAATACAGAGTGACTGCATTCATTGTCAAACTCAAACAGTGAAGTTTGGTACTTCACGTAGTTGCCAAATGATGCCATTATTTATTATTGCACATTGCCCAGGGTTTACTTTCTGGGTGATTTCATTTTTCTTTCCTCAAGAGAATTTCTGTGGATAAGATTGTGGAAGAAACTTTGCAGAGTTACTCCCAGTTCCTACCTTTCTTGTAACATAGTTCATTATCAACCTCAGAAAATGTTTGATGTTGTAAATCAGTAATGTGCAGCAGAGGAGCTTAGGGAATAATATATATTTTTTGTACTGACCACAATATTGCTATAATTTTCTACAGGCTGATGCCAGAGGCAATTTGTTTTAGGTTGAATTAGCTGACTTTTCCTTTTGTACTCAAAATTTAAAGAGAACTCTTTCCACGAAGGGTAACAAAATTCAGTATCCTGTCTGTTTCTTAAGTTCAAGATATTCCTTTTCCACAAAGAGTTATGTGTTGGAAAACTACAAAGTAGCTAAATGTAAAATATTAAGAATGAAACACACATAATTAAAGAATCATTATCCCAACTTAGAGTAAAACAATGCTTTGCCTCTCTCTTTTGATTCTTTGCTTAATTTAGCATTACATTAAATTTGAAATGAAACCATCTGTGTGAATAACAGCACAACTTTCACTTCTTACTTTGGAGAATTATCTAGCACTGTACATTTCAGCTATAAAATCATTAACATCGAAGGCCAAAATTTAGAATGAGAGAGACAAAGAACTTACTGCAGCTGAAATGACCTGAGTAATGTAATTCTATTGTTATTAATATTAGTCCACACCATCCTGTTCACCTGAAACTCAGGTATGGCATTGCCTCTAGGATTTATTGTTAGACATTAAAACTCACAGCATGAGTCCTTTACAACATTTCATAAGATATTCAGCCTCTCTACATAGCTTTGAAATCCAGGTATCTGCATCCCAAAAACTTTTGTCACTAGTGAGGCTCCAGGAAAGTTTTGTTTTCCCGATGGCATATGTAAGAAATTGACTTCTCAACAGAAAACTACTTCAATCAGCAGCCAAAATAAAAAATTAATTCAAAGTATTCAAGCTTATAACTATCTGCAGGTTGATGGATATGGCACTGCATATGAAATGTCAGCAGATCCTGATTTAGGATAAAGCTGAATATATGCCAGAAAAACAAATATGTTTAATTAATCACACATCCTTCCCTGATAATTTAAATTGAGTTATTAAAGATTATAGAAACACACACACACATACACACACACACACACACACAAAGATACTTTTAAGACATCCAAACTGGGCTTTTGGCCTCTACCTAACTGGAATTTTACTGTGACATTGGATTTATTAGGAAAAAGGAAGAAAAAAAGGGTTTTCTTCTCAGTGAGATAATGGGAGACATTGGAAGAATGACTAGGATAATATAAACCTGTAAAGTGAAGTGGGTTTTAAGAACTGGGAAAGAATGAGGATGACTGAATTTAAAATTTCTGTTTGAAGTCTTTTAAGGATACCAGATTCCTTGATCTGGTGTGTTTCTTAATTCAGGAGAGACGATGGTCTATACTAATTCTTGTTTTCTTTAATTCATGATAAAAAATGAGCCCAAGTTAAGACAAGAGAATGAAAAATATGGCATATAGTGAATGTGTGTTATTACCTGACTATTACTGAGCATAGAAAATTTCCTTTTTAAAAATATAAGTTTTTCACCAGTTTTTCAATCCTCTCACTCCTGTTAAAAACAGAAGATTAATTTAACAAATTGACCATGTTACCAGAGATTGCCTACAGAAAAAAAAATCCCCACACTCTATTTCTTTTCTTTAAAAAAAAAAAAAAAATTGAGAAGTTTTATTGGGTATTTTTTTAAACTTACGTCAGTAATCCTGGAATTTTCAGATTCACTGCTCAAGGACAAATAATTTATCTGTAGTTTTTTTACTTTTCTCAATTTGTTAATTCTGCAGGGAAATGTGTAGATAATGGATTTTCATGTAGGTATATTTGGAGACAATAAATATTTTCTGTATAGCAGTGGCTGTATCATTAGATTTTTTTGTCCTCCTCTGTTATGTAACTTGATATCAAGATTTGGCAATTTATCACTTGTTATGATCTTGTTTTGAGATAATTTGTTGTGCTTCTCTTTTTCCCTTCAAATCAACATGATAGGTTTGATACCTATGAAATATTTATAAAATTTAATGTTTTCAAGGAGCTTTTCTTTTTGTTATTACTGATGAAAATTTTTAGGTACAGTTCTGTTTGACACTGAATTCTGAACATAACCATTTAGATGTAATAATTTATGTCTGTGAGAAATTAGACTCATGAACATTTATTTCCTGAGCATTGTCATAACTAGATTTCTATAGAGTAACTTCTAATTTACATTAATTGAAATTATATTTAAGTCAGTGCATTTTCCTTACACAATTCAGTAGGGACTGCATAGGCATTAAGTCTAAATGCTGATTTGAAAATTTTTATATTCAGTTTTCTCATTTTTCAAGTGTGTTATTTTACCAATATTTGGAAATCAGCATAAAATAATATTTCTTTAAAAAGAGAAAAACCAGAGTTCTTTAGAGGATCCCATGATCTTTCATTTTGGACTAGATTCCTGTATAAGCCACTTCTCCTGGAGTCATTGGGTTCTGCTGAATAATATAGTTCTTAAATAAAAGTATTAACAGGTTTTCTTTTTCTTTGCCTGTTTTTAATCAAAATAAAACATTTCTACAAGATTTTAGTTTAACAACCAGTGTCCTCACTCCATATAGAAATGTCAGAAAACCAAATTACAGTTGTAGCTTTTGTAGTCCCACAACAGTATTTTAAGAAGCATCATGAACAAAAGAACAGCTAATGGAACATCCTCAGGATGGGCTAATGCATCCACAATATGGTTAGCTTCTATATATTTTTAAAAAGGAATAAAAAAATGTCAATTTTTTCTATCTGCAATAGACATACCTATTTAATGAATGAAACATTTTTTTTCTGATTAAATTGAAATATATCAACACTTGGAGTATCATCAAATTGCACTCAATAATTTTGCAGGTGGCACAAAATTTGGGAGGGTTGGGAGTGGGAAGTGGACCAGGGCAGGGCACCTCACAATGCTGGAGGAATGGACTTGTAGGGTAACTTTATGAAATTTAGCATAGGCATTAAATGCAAAGTCCTGCACCTGGGAAGTGAGACCCTCTTGAGACAATGCAGGCAGGAGACTGACCAGCTGGGGCATCACTCTGGCAAAGACCCTCAGGAAGAAAGTGACCTGAACATGAACCAACATATTTTCCTGGCAGTAGAGGTCATCAGTATCTGGGGCTGTATTCATTGCAGTAGAGCAAATATTTTGGGGAAAGTTATGATTCCCTTATACATGACATTTCTTAGCCCACGCTTAGGTGCTGTGTGCAGTTTGGGTCTCAATGTACAAGAAAACCTGAGTACAATTTACAGGAAAAATACCAATACATTCCAGAGGACCACCAAGATAACTGGGATATGGAGCACCTGGCCTGTGAGGAGCAGCAGAGGGAACTGGGTTTGCTTAGCAGGAAAAGAGGTGGCTTGAGAAGGATCAGGTAGCAGCCTGACAATACAACTGAGGAGGAGATTGAGCAGGAGGCTGGACTTATGCAGAATTTTGTTCCAGTAGGAGAACTGCAATATGAAACCAATGAATTTGTACAGTATGGTTTGTCTCATATAATACATAGAGAATTGATTATAAAATTATCTGATTTTAAATCTGTGCTGAGTTTTAGGTAGATTTAGTGTCTGGGGAGTGTGTGGGGTTGTTCATAATTTGAAATGTCTATTTTCCTTTCTAAGAAGTCAACAGCCAAAAAAAAAAAAAAAAAGAAAAAGACTGAAAGAAGCCTTCGCGAAACCTTTACACAGATATAAAATAGTTTCTTATCTTTTTGCTTTGGAAGCTTTGAGCCAATTATTTTCCAGCATAGCTGTTGACACTTCAAAATACTGAAAAAAACCCTCTTAAACTAGTATTAAAAAAAAGGTTTCCCATACTTACTGTTTTCATTTAATATTCTTGATAATAATACATTATTTCAATAGAATGTAATAATAGTAGATTTCTGTATGACAGGAGCAAATTTTCATTTAAAGTAAGACCATCCATTATAATCATAGACAGGGTATTTGAACTGAAGATCACTACTCAGCTAAAATAAAAAATAATGAAAGTGTCATCTCTAATAGAAAATGTCATATGAATACATGACAAGTGGTGCATATTCAAAATGTTTTCTATAAGTCATGTATGCAGTTTTAGATTTTAGAACTTAAAAATTCTTTGCTGCTTTTTAGTTGGCATGGGACATTCATTACACACTACATCTATATTTTTATTATTCTTTATGGGACTGGAGTCCATAGAACTACGTAACTGTAGGCTTTATTTGACAATAGACAACCACTGAAACAAATATGTATTAAATGCACAAAAAGTAATTATAAATGGAAGAACATAAAGCTGTAATTGACTCTAAGGATTCCTGCAACACAGAAAATTTAGAAAGGACTTTGAGTTGCCTCTGAGTATCAGTGCGACCCCTGGACTAAATATCAAAACCTTGGGCTAACTTGGAAAACAATAATAAAAGAAAAAAAAAAGAAGATCTGTGACCCCCATTATTTGGTTCTGATTTGCACATTAAAAATTGCTGTCTCAAACCAGAAGGCTAGCATGGCATTTTATAACTATGTTCCCAGTATTATAGATAGAATGCATTTTATATTATAAAAAGTTTATAGAGAAATGAGTCATCATAAGCCTATGGTGAAACAAAAAAGAGTCAAAGGTTCTATTTTTGCCTGTTAATCATACATATTTATTTTTTGTTGTAAAGAAGCATATTAATATTTTTTAAATCTGGCTAATTTCTCACCTACATACTTACATTTTTTCACATGTATTTCAATGAATGTTCATCACTCAAGTTTCTGGAAGACAAAAATTTATGGTATTTCATGTATTATTCTGTAAGAGCCTCAAAAATTGGTGCATCAGCTGTAAAATGAACCATCAGTCTCCAGTCCAATGGGACTTTTGTGGTACAGTTCTGTACACTTACAGCCTTGGAAATTACCCTGCAATCTGTAGTACACCCTCGTGCCTTTTGCTGAACTGAGAAAGGAAGAAGAAAGAGTGGGATTTGTTATGAATGAATTTTTATTCATCAAGAGGAAATTTGTTTGGAGAATATTTGATGCAGAATAGGTCTAGGCTCATTGGCTTAGGCAGGTCTTAAAATGTTGCAAAAGGCATTTCTCCACTCCCACAGACCTAAGAGGAAAACTAGGGAATTTACTCCCACCAGCCTGCAGTCGAATTTGTGAACGCTGTATAGAGTCTCTGAATCATGTGAGGAAATTCAGTTTATGACTGTGCATTATAGTTTTTTATGGGCTTGGAATATGAAATATGTTCTGGAATGAAAAAAAAGAAATTAAAAACTCAAACAGTTAATTCTTTCCAACAACATTTGTTGTTAAAATTGCCAAGAGACTCAACGATTAACCTTAGGAATCTGTGGTAACACTAATATTAATAATAATAATTAAATGTGGTGTGAAGGAGGATCCTATTTCTCTAAGATGCACAAATGCCATCTTCAGTATTCAAACATTTCACCAGTGACATTGTGCTGTCCTAAATTGTCCCTCCCCTCAGGCTCTTTAGTTTCTTTGTTTCCGTATTGCAATCATGGATTGCCTTTTTTATGTAGTTTAAAAAAACCAATATTTATTTTCTAATACTTCAGTTGTGTTGTATTTTCCATGTGCATAATAAAATCTTGTTTTATTTTGGTAACTTGGTGGCTTCCTTGATGTTTAGCAGTACAAAAATATATTAAAGAGGAATAGAGTTTAAATTGAATGACTAGTCATTCTTTCGTTAATGGAAAATGGTTTAAAAGTATGTTAAGAAAATTTGTTTCTGAACTCTTTGGAATAAAATATTTTTAAACTCTATTTTCAAAGTTTTTATATCTAACAGGTCATTATTGGATGGAACAAGGTTCTGTGTGAAGTTACAGTAGTTTATTCAAGATCAAGATTCTTTGTCTACGCTTGAGTACAGGATGAAACTACTTTATTTTTTTGCATCTTCAATGAATACAGATAAAGGAGCTTCGATTTTTTGCTTTCTGCATCAGGAGCTTGATCCAAGGCCAGCTCAGTGGAAATGCTCCTATTGATTTCAGTGGCTTTGGATCAGACTTTAATTCTGTTGTGACTGGATTGAAAACAAATATATTTATCTTTTTGGAATTCTACTGACGTAGTGCCTTTTAAAGGGTCTTGTGAAATTCTTTTCCTGATGCAATTCAGGTAATTATTCAAATAATTCAAGTTCCTATTTAACATATTGTTATCAGCTGTCAAAATAATTAAATACTCAATATAAATTTAAGCACTTAAACTGACAAAAATGTTGCTGATAAGAATAATGGAAGAAACAGAAAATCGGGAAAAAATTTACAAGGATAATTCAAACCATTTCATCTGTAAATAATGAGAATTTAATGAGGTTGATATTCAAAAAGGCTCTCACTTCTTACAGTAAAGAGCATTCATTTTTCACATTAATTGTCTTTTTAGTAACATTTTTAGGATGCTGAAAAAAAAATGTTTATGTGAATATAAGTTGTTTACATGGAACTTTTTCTCTGGTCCTAGAAAAAACAGTTCACATATGGACTTCCAAAAAGAGTATTTCATCTACTCTGGCAAAAAAAGAATTCAAAGCTCAGGAGACTCATACCCTATAAACAATAGGCTGGATCTTTTAATTGAAAATCTGAAACTTTGAATTTTCATGATATAGAACATGTCCTTAGGATAAGCTTTGTATAATACCAAGATCTAGAGTCAACAAAGAAATAACAAATAAGAAAGTGACATTATGGCATTGGTTCACATTATTTGGACATTGATATTTCAGATCAAAATAGTACAATTCTTGGGAAAAAAATTAAAGCTGATTTGTGATGAAATGCACAGTAACACCACCAGTGAAAGAATTGGTCTATCTGCCCTAGACATCTACATTTATTGAGATGAATTATCCCCTGGGCTCTCTCCATTTACTATAGAAAAGTCTTAATACATAAATTAAATTGTATGGTCAGCTCTTAGAAAGAGAAAATTAGGTAAATTGAGATCCACACTGGATACTGATTCATCTGTATCAGTGAATTATCTCATAATAACTTATTAAATAAGTCAAGAGGAAAAAGTTGTGTATACTTTGATAAAGGAAGTTGGAACTATATGTACCTCCTTGTGAAATATTTTTTTCACATGTTTATTCAACACTTCCAACTCTGAATGTGTTTCTTCAGTTTATGTCAAACTATGTAATACAGAAAAAATAGGGGGTGGGAAAGATGGGGGAAAACCTGAGAGCAGCCAAAATAGTGAGGAAGAAATTACACGATGTAAGATTAAAAAAAAAAAAAAAAAAAAAGAGAGAGAAAGATGATACTGTGTAAAACTGAAAAATTGATGGCAGGCTGCTGATGCATAGCTCTGAGCAGCTATCTCAGTTACCTATATCTGCTGGAAAAGGTTTACTGCCAGCACATCACCAAAATCTGCAGTTGAGAGTGCCCACAACGAGCACCCTTAAATTTGCTTGCTCTTCAAGAAAGAGCACAAGATTTATTGAAGGGATTGAAGTAAATCAGGCAAGTGGAGCACACAAAAACCCCAGACATCAGATAATGAAAGTTTTAAAGATCATGAAAATATTTTGGATCTAAAAAATCAAACATAAAGTTGAATTTTTTTTTCTGACATTTTAAGAAACATCAAAATAATCTGGATGTTATAATGAAAGACATAGGAGTCATTGCAACCAACATTTTTATGTCATCCAGAGATGTTCACAGTTAATAAAAAATATCAGCAAGGTTTATACTGACAGATATGGAATTATGTACTTAAAATACAGTCTGGAAAACTGTGTTGGTATGTGTCAGCCAACAACAAAGATTTCTATAAGTATTAAGGGGCTGAGTGGACCTGTCAAAAGCAAGAGGGTTTCACAAGTAGTGAAGAACAAAATTTAGTGTTTTGTTGCTACAAGGAAACTTTTACAGGTCAACAATCAGAATATTTGAGGGCAATATGGGCTTAAGACAATATTATCATCACATAATAGAAAGGCTTGGGTTGGAAGTGACCTTAAAGTTCTAACACCCTGTCATAGCCATGATTCATCCCACTAGATTATGCTACTCAGGGCTCCTTGAATCCTTCCAAAAACAGGAGATCCAGCCTTTCTGGGTAACCTGTTCCAGTGCCTCACCACCCTCACAGTAAAGAATTTCTTCCTAATATCTAATTTAACCCTAACAGTTCAAAGCCTTCCCTTTCCTTGTCATATCATTACATGTTATTGAAATCAGTCCTCCTCTTTTTCCTAAGCTCTAAGTACTGGAAGGCTGCAGTGAGGTCTCCCCAGAGCCTTCTCTTCTCCATGCTCAAATACCCCAATTCTCTCAGCCTGTCTTTGTAGAAGAGGTGCTTCAGCCATCAGACCACCTTATTGGCCCTTCAAACTTGGTTCAACAAGTCCATGTTTCTTGTACTGAGGACTCCAGACCTGGACACAGCACCTTGGTGGTGTCTCACAGGGACAGGGGAAGAGGAGAATCACCTTCCTCACCCTACTGGCCTTTCTTCTTTTGGTGCAGCCCAGGATGCAGCTGCCCTATTGGGCTGTGAGTGCACACTGCTGGCTCATGTCTGGCTTTTTGTCCATGAGAACCTCCAGCTCCTTCTCCACAGAGCTGCTCTCAAGGGATTCTTGTCCCAGATTCTCTGCATGTCTGGGATTGCCCCAACCCTGGTGCAGGACCTTGCATTTGGGCTCATTGAACTTCATGAGGTTCTTATGGGCTCTCAGCCTGTTTGTGGCTGTTTCTCAGACATATTGTTACCCAACACAATTTTACAGGGAAGGAAGTGGAAATTTTGCTATCTTAACACAACCTCAGTATGCCCACAAAGACACATTTTGACCACATATAATTTGCAAAATAGAAACATATTCTTATTTGGGGTTTGTGTGGCAAGGTTTGTGTAACCAGAGCTGGTGGTGGGTGAACAGAAGTGGTTTCTCTGAGAAACTACCTGAAGCTTTCCCTGTGTCTGACAGAGCCAATGCCAGCTGGCTCCAAGGTGAATCATTTCTGGTCAGGGCTGAGTCCATCAGCTGCAGCCCATGGTGAGTCAGGCTGTGCCCCTGCAGCCCACGGAGATCCATGGGGAAGCAGAGATCCAACTGCAGCCTGTGGAGAACCCAATCTCTCATTTTATAGTGGTCTTAATAAAAGACAGATGAAGAAGTTATATTGGTGGACAGAAAAAAAAGTATGGTGAGACCATAATCTTGCCTGATCAAAAGAGTTGAGAGTTATGCAAAAGAGAATTTCTGAAAAAGAAAACAGCTACACCTCTCTTTTGGGAAGAATTCCTTTATGACTCTTGAACAGTGATTACAGGGTGATAAATTTGTATTTTGTTGAAAATAAGGACACAGACACCAGACCCTAAATGAACTCTGTTCTCTGACCTAACTACACACATAAACAGTATCAAAATAGAATACATAATATCTGAAGGCAATTACAGAAACGCATTCACAAAGAAAAATGTGTCAAAACCAGGTTGACACAGACACATTTTCCCATCTGTCACAGCAAACACTTATAAATATTGAATAATTAACACACAAAATTGAAGCAATTTTGTTTCAGAAAGCCCCAGCTTATCAGCTAGATGTGGCTGCTTCTTACTTTGTGCTCATGAAAATTTGCTCATGTCTCACTCATGAGGGTGAGGGGAATTCTTTACCTCATTATATAAATTAGCTGCTGAAGCTACAGAGCCCAGACACACAACTAAACACCAATGTGGTTGGTGTCAGGTGTGATTATGTTAGGGATTCATTCCTCTGTGTTTAAATAATAACTGAAGGAACCCATAGTAGCCTGTAGCTTCATGGAAAACAAACTACTCTGCTAATGAAAGACTAAAAATGCAGTAAGAAACTATCAGGGAAACTACATCTACTGAGAAAGGCAAAGACAGAGTCAAAGCACACTTTTGAGGCAAAATGTGTTTAATCTCTTGTTTTTCTTTGTAGCTTGTCATAGCACAAGCCATTTAAATCCTAGGTTTGGCTTCAGAAAGCAGTTTTATCAATATGTGGCTCATGTGCATTGAGTATAAAATCATATTTGTTACACCCAAGGAAATGAAAAGTATTGACTATCTAGAATTCTGTGTGGGTGAACTTAGTATCTCCAATACTAATACACTAATACTCAATACTGACTGATTTAGCATTTCTATAGTATAAATTGACTTTATTTAAAGCTGGAAAGACATATTATTAGTTTTTTCCATTGCATTCTTTTCAAACTTAAAAAAAAACCAGTAGCAATACATGATGAGTGAAAAAGAAATAATAAATAAATAGCATGTTCTAAAACTGCTGAAATTAATAAGTGCTCACTTATGTTCTAAAACTTTTGAGTTTATATAAAATTTGTTTTCCTACTATTTACAGGTGTTTGAAGACCACTGACCTTAACTAGATGGTAAATGTCAATATTGTCAACACTGATTAAACAATTAAAAATACATTGAACATTTCTGCAATGTAGACTGTGCAGTTTGAACTCATTTTCCTGGTTCTCCTTTAACTGTTCACACAATTGACCTAATTTTCACTGAGTATATAAATAGAAAATTTCACCTCCTTAACTCATTCCTATGAACCTGTTTTTCAGATTTTGTAACATCAAATTTTTTTCCTGAGTACCTATAAAGTTTAAGTCTTTCCTATGAAGTAAGTTATTTCCTCCAAACAAATGCAGCCCCTTTACATGGTTTTGCTACTTTCCCTCTGGGATGAGTTCTTGTGCAAAGAGAGAAAGTGGGAGTAGGGAAGAGCAAGTTAAAAAGATGGCAGATTTATAGTTGCTTTCAATTAATTTTCACTCGTTTAAATCCAAATTTTATTCTCTGGTTGATTAGTTACACTTTTAATGAAGTGTGAGACTTCCTAACTTCAGATTTATTGGTTCTGCATGATCTAAAATAGCAATTACTACATGTTGTCATCACCAACAGTAATTCCTAGAACTGTAGCTCTGTAAGTCAGAAATGACCTTTATGATCAGTCAGTTTAGCATTCTAGATGATAAGGCCCATATGATGTAGAATAATAAGGCATATCTCTACCTCAATAGCTTTTAGTCCAAAGCAAATAACAATTAATGGTCAATTTTAACATGAACAGAATATCTGAGTTATCTGGGACTCACTGTGTGGTTCATTATTGGTTAGCTTTTCTTTGATTCATGATTCCTACACAGTATTCAACATCACAGTATTTATTGCTCTAACCTGTAAATTGTTGATGCAGACAACTGCTGCCTTTACTTGTGGAATAAATTTGGGATAAAGGAATTACTAAGCACGGAAAAATGAAGTGCTTTTGTGAGCCTTAGCTTTTGGAAGATAAATTCTGACTCTCAGGCAGGAGAACTAAAACTAACACCTCAAAAATAGCATTCTTTGGATCCTGTTAGCTCTTTACTCAAGACCTGAGGAGTAGGTAGAGATTTGAAACCCAAATGTGAGAATGAAGCAATGGTGTATATAGAAGGGGCACAGTTATGTTAGGTACTGGGAATTTCTTTGAAAAAGGAAATTGCACAGGCAGCATAGCTGAAACGTAATCATAATGGAGTCAGGTACTGAAAATGAAAAGGATTTTAGACTAACTTTTAGGATAAGAAGGGAGAAGCTGGGAGAAAGCTAAGATATACAAAATTACACTTGGCTCAAAGTGACATAATTTCTTGTGTCCTACCTCTGGAGACAGAAACCTGAAGGATATGAAAATGCTGTTGCAGTAACACTTACTTTAAGCACATCTAGCATGTGAATGTTCAAATTCATGAGAGGCAAATACATAAAGAGCGGATGAAGAATATAAAAATTACAGTCCAAAAGGAGTGAAATTTATCAACAGATTTAAGACTCTAAAGTTTGTTTGTTTGTTTGTTTTTTTAATGAAAGCCCAAGTAAGTTTTTCCTACAATTCAAGAAGAAAACAGCATGGTCCAAACACCCATAAAAATCACAGCACACTGAGAAAGGAAATTATCACATGAAAAAGGCTGATCTTTATGAAATGGAATGTTTACTCAAATGAAAAGAAAGAAGAAAATTAGAGGGGCTAGAAAATAATTTAAGGTTTGAACAAAGAATTCTCAAACTGATTTTAAAAATCCCTCATATAAACTATCAGTCTTGGTAACTTCATCTCTGCCTATGATCAGTAAAAAAGCTACAGAGGTTCTAATGGCCCACTAAAATTAAATAGGTGATTTTTAAAGAAAATTTACTACTTTTTTTCTGAGGTTAGACAAAAAGGCAGCTGGTGCTTTTATCAAAATGTGCCACCTACAGTGAAGCACTGTGTTATTTTCAGTATCTAGTCTTTATCATGGAAGTGGTACCAAATCCAGTCATCAGTTGTGCAATAGTCCACTGGAAACCAGAAGTGGTTTGCACAGGACAGCTGAGACAGTGTTACGTGTGACTTCTGTTTTCCCACCCAGCTGTGTAAACAGATGTTCTTCCTTTGCAGTATTTAAGCAGATCAATGGAAAAGAAACAAAAAAAAAATAAATCAAACACTTTAATTTTTAGAGTCAATTGTGGATCGGCATAAGTATCTTTATGAATATTTGGGTCAATGTTGAGTTCCAAATTAAGATTTTGCTGAGAAAAAAATCTGGTTAGACATTTCTTCCTTCATTTTAAGTATTTTGCTGAGAAAAAAATCTGGTTAGACATTTCTTCCTTCATTTTAGGTAGGGAAGGAAGGGATCAGCAAAACATTTGGGGACATGGAGAATGCTGTACTGGTAAAAGATGAGACATCTTCCTCTGTTCTTTGGTTTATGTACCTCTTTTCAATCAGGCATTCTGTACCATACCTGCTGTGACTTGGTGATACAATCTAGCTCTTACTCTTTTGCTAAGGTAAGGTTGCTTCACTAATCCACCAGATCAGTATCTTTCTTTTTCTACAGGAGACAGGACTAGGATCAATCTTGGGTTATCAAGTCCAGGACCCTGCTGTCATAGGGAACCACGTCATCTAATCCCTTCCTTTAATTTATCTAGTTCCATCTTAGCTGGTGTTTTGCTGCACTAATACAACTAAAAATATGTTCCAGAACCAGGTTGTTCTGCTCAAAATTTTTTGTTATTTGAAATGAAATGTATTTATTAATTATATGAACTCATAACTGCCTATTTTTGAAGGTGGATAAATTAGCAAATTGAGCTAATCCTAATGCCCTTAAGGCCTTCCCCATGATAAAGAATCACATACATATAATATGCAGCATGGTATCTTAAAAGCCCACAACACAATAACTTCAGTGAGATATTAAAATTAACATCAGCTTTACAATCTCATTTTCATAATCCATTTAATCTATTCTTCTTGCAGGATATATTAGTCAGGGATTTCTTGGTTTATGCTTCATACACAATAGGCAGTGATGTGTTAACTACTGGAGCTTCTTTTCAGGTATAGAAAGGGTTTTAGTAAGAAGGCTTATTTCAAGGTTCATTAGAAATATATTTTTGTTGTTGCAAATTACTTAACACTCTCTTCTTTTTAAGCATTAGGTGAGGCTTTGGTTCAACCAGTAAAATTTAACTTTTTGAGCTAGAAAGGCAAAAGGAAATCTTTAGTATAATCACTGATACAGAGAAATGTTAACCCTATTCCTTTCCCTCTTCCCCAGGCTTTAGAACTAATTTTTAACAATATCTAATATCTCCTCAGCTTGGAGATTGGATGAAAAAAAAAAAAAGATACCTAGTACATCATGGTAGGGTGAAAAAGCCTCTTTTAGTCAAAGGATAATGGCACTAGACTGTAAAAGTCTGAGTTACTCTGTGACTCACACTGAAGAATGGACAAGGGCTGTGCAGAAGTTCTTCACCAGTCATTTTTCAGTGCTGTGGCATGCAATCAGTTTTTGATTACCCAGGTCGAGATTTCCTGAAGAGGAAAAGCTATCACTTCAGAAATTATTTCCATAAATGCTAACCAAGGCAAAACTCAGTGTTTCTCAGTCAAACTGTGATTTCTACCTATTTAAAAAAAACAAAACAAACACACTTTGATGTGTGTCCACAAGGAGAGGGGCAGAAAAATTTTCAGAAATGCTTTGCTTTTATATTTCTCAAAAACTCATGGAAGACATTAAAATCACAAATATTATCAAAAACCACACATGTCTTTAAGAGCACAGGGATACAAAAATCCGTTGTAATAATTATAAATAATTCAAATGTAAAATAATTTTCTGTGGTCATTCACTGAAGATGTTAAGACTCCAAAGAGCTCTAATATTTAAAAATTTTCAAAAATGAAGACATTTTTGCATAAATTATGATGTCTATTATTTCTATATTTTGTAATTTTCAGCGTTTTTGAAGGCTAAACTGGAGTTCTTCCAGCAATATGTACTTTGGGGGGACTCTGCTGTGCCCATTTTTCCATAAATAACTTAGGTATCTGCTAGATGTATCATAATGGGCTTCCACATATAAAAAGAATGGTAAACTTTTTAATGTGTGATTTTATTTAAAAAAATGTCTTCGAAATTACATACCAGCAATTCTAAAAAAAAAAAAAAAAAAAATGTATAGACTGATATGTGTGACAAAATTATTTAATAAGGATAATGTTGGCAAGGAAGCACAGTTTTCACTTTCTAAGGCATAGCACTGATTCAAGTAATGAAATGCCCAAAAGGCAATATTATTGACACCTTAAAAAACTTACTCTGCAGCTGTGCATTTACTCCACCTGCTCCTTAATCATTAAATTATATGACTAAAATCTGAACAATTCACTGAAAAAGTCTTAGTTTAGAGAAAGCATATTTAAAATTATATTACTGTTTCAACATATTTAAACAACTCTACTAACAAATTAGTTCATGCAGCAATCATTAAGAGCCTTTCCTCTTCTTTCTTACAAAAACTAACCTCTCCAAGATCAGTGTTCCTACATGCAGAATCACTGCATTGCTTGATGGACTTATATTCAGAAATCTTACTTATTTAACTGCACTAGTGTGATCACTTTGGCATTTTTTCATCTTCTCTTGAGTGCAATCTATCTCTTTTCATCTGCATTGAAGTGTGTTCCTTTGTTGTAGAGTCACATGTTTCAGAAGTTTTTTTTCCTCAGTCTGGTACAACATTCTGGTGAAAATCAGAATATATAACTATAATTAAGATAGGACATGTACAATGTCCTATGATTTCATATTACATTATTGTTTCAGGCAATTAAATACTGTAGGCTTTTGTTCATTTTTATAAACATCAATATCCTAATTTTCTATAACTTCTAATTTTCTGTAATTTTATGTATCCCCAACTCTCACTTATGTTTATCTTGAATCTTCTCATCTCAGGGATCTGATATTTAAAAATGTTTGTGGTTTTTTTGCTAACTTCTAAGACTTCAGAGATTCCACTATCACTTGATGTTTATAGACAACACCAATTCAAGTCTTTGAATAACAGGCCATTTAATTAAAACTAAAAATAACATCTTTTTCTGAAATCCTTATCAGGATGATTTTTTTTTCAGGCAAAAGCCATTAATAATTTCATGTTAGGATAATGCTCATCACAAGGATACAAGCTTGAATTAATATGCAGTGTCAAGATAAGTATTCAAAGAGAATCTGTTATCACCTGATAACCTACACAAGAAATTTGATGCATGGTAGAAACAAAAGAAATGAAATAGGGTGGAGAGAAGCACAAGCAGACAGTAAGTAACGTGAAAACTAACCTAATCCTACTTTTTCTTCTGAAGTGTTAATAAATAATTCTAAAATTAATTTCTTGCATGGGTTTTACCAATTGCCCATGTGGTAGTTTCATTCACATGTAGTGCTTATTCTACATTGCTTACATGGTAATCAAATAACCCACAATCAGTTGTTAGTCATCCTTATTGCACCACTGTGGCCTATTAGAGCTCTGTCACCAAACATTGGACAGTATTAGGATGTTATTTAGTCACTAAGAAAAAGTTCATGCTGCTCATTTAACTGACAGCTTAAAACATGAATTTTGTATAGCTGGCTGCTACATAGATATAAAAGGCCAAAGTTATATTTCATTTCCCACTATTGCCTTTGAATTTATTGGTTTCCTTTGTTGTCCTTGGGGAACCACTTTGAATGCAAGAAACTATAGTTATAATAGTTAGAAAGAAATCAGTGGTTACAGGGGAGGTGATCAAACAGTAAATAAAATAACCATTTATAGCTGTTCTAGCAGTTTGCCTTTATGTGTGCTTGGAATTGCATCTCAATAAAGCATAAGCTAAGATTTAAAAACACAGAGTTTCAAAGGTAACATGCAAAACAACTTGACTCTTTTGCCAGATTCCACCCTGAGGGTAATGGCATGCTTCAAAATATCGCTTGGCTAGGCTTTTATTTCTGGCAAAAAATATCTTCTGCGAAATTGTTCTGTTCTGCAGCATAGCAGCACTAATTTATAATCTGTGCCTCAGTAGCAAGAGGCTTTCTGTCTTTTCCTCTCCCATTTAACATTTATATTTACTTTATTTCCCCCTCCACTTTTATTCTAGTTACTGTAGCAACTGCATTTAAAAAAAATAAGAAAAAATGGAGCTTAAACAAAGGACTGGAAAAGCACCTGAAGAAAAGTTTTTTCTATGTGTCTGATGATGACCTATGGGATATAATAATGCAATGCTGAGCTCATACACAATATTTTCTACTTAGAGATCTCCTGGCAGCTTGCACAGAACAGAAAGTGACTGATTTGATTTCATAGATGAGAGAGGAGGATGGAAGCAGAAGTGAAAAAAAAATTACGTGCAAGGTGTATACAAGATTAGCACAAAAAGAAAGCAGGTCTCTTCATTTTCATATGCTCTAGACCAATGTGTCTTTGTATGGTATCTTTGCAGTTTTCCCTAAAACATATTACAGTTACAAACAGAATCCCCAACAGTTCAGCAGCACAGTGGTAATCCACTAGCAAGCATGAAAGATATGGTAAGGATAATCTGTCCACAAGGAATTGGAATTAGAGCCATAATTCAGTACATGCAGACTACTAAACATCTTAATTTGGCAATTATTTTTGGTCTTGTCAGCCTCACTGGAATGGAGCAGCTGATGACTTTTCCACATACAGTTAATGTGTCATTCATTTCTTGAGTGCACCTTTGCTCCCTAACCACTGCATTGTCACACATGTTCACTCCTCATTGTCACATGCAATACCATCATCCATGATTTTTTTTCAGGGTATTGTCATGAAAAATACAGCTCACCCTCAAGACCAAAGAAGTGATTGTGTGTAAAGTGCATATTACCTAATCTGTAACAAGGAGGAATCTAGGGTCACATAGACATTTGTCTCTTCAAGGAAACAGTAGAAGCAATTTATGCTCCTGAGCAGAATTTTCTTTCTTATCAGCATAGCTCTTGCTGTTTCCCCCTTTTTTTCCCACCCTTGTTACAGTTTATTTTACTGCTATTGTATTGCTTGGAAGAGAACTAGTGTACAATTTATGCCAAAAAAAGTAAAAAGCAATAGTAATGAGCTGTTTCAGTAGATTAATTACTTTTTCATAACCCATCTTATCTAACTAATTACAACTCATCACTTATGGATTTGAAAATATTACAAATCCACTCATTTAGAATGATGATCAGTTTCAGGTTTTCTCACAGTGCTGTATCTGTAATTCCTGCTCTGATTTCTGATCAAAAAAAATCAAGCTCCCATTATTGATGCAATTGTGTTTTCTTACCTGATTTTATTTGCCAACTTTTTCTAATCTAAGATATACCTTCTCAGTTATGTTATTCTATTAGCATTCTGCATAAAATACAGTCTTAATTACTGCAGATAGCAATGAATTATCTTCATATTACATGAGTTGTCACCTGGGAATTTTAGTGTTATCTAGTTTGGAGATTCTAGGAAGCAGCTTAATCAATTCTCATCTCCCCTTATTTTTGTTATTGGCAGTACATCTGCAAAATGAAAACTATTTCTGTCCTTTTGTCTTGGATGCTTCTGGGCACTAGAATGCTAGAGGCACTTGTTTACAAGGCACTGAGAATAGGAGAGCAAACCCATTGTGATAGATGATCCAGATTACTCTTCAGACTTCCCTGTTGTTTTATTGATTCACTAAACAGAAAGACTAATTCAAGTTTATGTTCTGTGTATTTGCTCTGGTCTCTCCCCATCCAAGACAAAACAAAATCATTTTGTCTTTCTATCTATCAGAACAGTGACAGTGAAGTAACCATCAACTAATCAATTTTATTGCAAAACTAATTTTTGTTTTAAACAAACATCACCATATTTTGTTGACACAATTAAATGATTTGAGTGCTATGCCATATATGTAGTGTGCACCCTTGGGAGCTGGTAGAAGCTACAGCAGAAATCATGACATACGTGCCTCTGCATCAAATTAAATATTTTTCCCTTAATCCTAACACCAGCAGCTGTTAGACACTGGCTTGCTGCTTATTGCCTATATAATGAGACAGATGCAGGCAGTTCAAGTTCCTCTACTGAATACTGAATAAAGCCCATCTATCCAAGGCCACTAAGCCTTATTGCTGTTGAAATAGTCCTCCTCAAGGAAATAAATACATTTGGCATTCATATATCATAAAGATGAAAAACAGTGTATTTTTTTATTACTAGGGAGACAAAAAATAAAGTGGTTTGGTAAATTAAATGCAGGAAACATCCATAGAATTTGCAAAAATAATTTATTTCTGTTATCCAAAAAGGAGTCAAATTAATCCTTTGCAATAACTAAAGAAGTTCATAGCACCCAAAATTGGAGGTGGCTATTCCCAACTGTTGATACAGTGACCTGGAAAAAGCAATTTGTTGATTGTGCAAAAGAGTAGAACTATCTGCAGGTGGATGATATAGCTAATAGATCCTTCATATTAAGAGCAGACATGATCTGTTTCAAGCTCAATTTTATTTATCTTCTGTTCCATTGCTTAGCAGGCTGCAGGGTTAAGGGCAATCCTTTCATGACACCTGACAATATGAAGACAGCTTTTCCATATTCAAACAAGAAAATCCTCTTCAAATGACTTCAGGACCACCAATTAAAATTCTCCAATAAAAGTAATCTAAAAATATGATCTATAACAGAGAACAGAAAAAGCTGAAGCAAACCACTGCTTGAAGCAATGTGCTGATTACTTCCTATTGCAATGTCTGCTGTTGGACTTCATTACAAGTGTGGGAAGGGGGTTTTGATTGTAGTTGGGGTTCACGTACTAAAACAGATTAGTCTAAGTTGGAACAATAGTATAATTATGCTTTTTTTTTTTTTTTTTTTTGAGTTTGGTGAAAGTTAGTTGGGGCACTATAACTGAACTTGTTTGTGCTTGGAGGGCCAAATCTTCTCCCTGTTGTGTAGCCAAAGTAAAGAAAATGATTCAATAGATTTTGAGGATGAATTGAAAATATTTCTGTAGGCCATAGTTTACCTGTAAAACCAGAGGATAACTGCTGTGCTATATTTGTGGCATCTCTTGCTACTCTTGTGCTTGTACCTCAGATATAAGAATTATCCTGACATGCTTATGTACAAAACTATCATAACCTTTTATCCTTCCCATCCCTTTTTCACATACTAACAAGACATAAGGATAACAACCTTAAGTCTACCAAGTCAGCTCTTGCTCTTAGAATGTCCAACACATAGAATTTTAACACTTGTTTCAAAGATTCCACTTGACAGAAAATGCATATCAAAAGAAAAAATATACCTAATGTTGATCATAGGGCATTTAAACATCCACTATTGCTACACTTGCTGCTAGTTTATGTGTTTTGTATTAAAATGGCACTTTCTTGCCTTAGATATAAAAAGTCCCATGCAAAGGAAGTATCTTGCTTTATGATAAATATTAAGTGTATCCAAAACCTTGTTGAGTTTGTGAGCTAAATATCACCAAAACCAATTTAGATCTGAAGTGTAGTTGTGTAAGTGTGAATTTTCAAATGTGTCTCTGAGTTTCTAGAGCATATTGCGAGCTCTTTATCTCCCAAAGAAAATATTCACACTGCTGTGTGAAGTGGGACAGGATGAGTAGAACTGGTTTTAAAATGTTTTATATGTCAACAACATCACAAAGGTCATGTTTTCCTACATTCAATATGATATGAGAATGTATTTTTTACTTCCCAGTTTTGGTCCCAAATATTAGTTGGGAGGGACAATTAATAATGATTTCCAAACTCTGCCAGCATTAAAGCTCTAATAGGGAGATTTTTTTGTCTTCCCATGTATTAAATAAATAGAACCTGTTTTATGTTAGAGTATTTAAATTAGGACCAGTGAGTACTAGTTCTGATCTCATAAGAAATATGGTTAGATTCTACTGTGTTTGCTATAGGCATTTCAATCCCTTTCAAGCATATACAAACTTCAGTCTAGGAGCAGTGAATAGGCATACATGACATTACATTCAAATTTAAAGATTAACAAAACACCTTTCCCTGCTACAACCAGCTTTCTTGGACCCCTCTGTCATACCTGGCTTTTCCTCTGAATCAAGCAGATCCCAGAAGAGGGCAAAACCTTCTCTCCTCATCTCCAGGGTTCCCTCCAGGACTTTATTCCATGCTACTCTATCACCCAGGTCCCTAAAAAAATCAAAGTCTGCTCTCCTGAGGTGCAGGGTAGAGGGCTTACTGTACACCCACCTCACTGCCCTAAGGCCCTAGAACTCCAGCATTTCATGGTCACTGCAGCCAAGGCTGTCAACATAATAGTCCACATCATACCTCTCAGGTGTTAACATTTTGCAAGTCTTGCCAGTACCTTTTTGCCTTCTGTAAAAGCAAAGTTTAATTTTTTTTTTCAGAATTTTACTCTTTTATTGCTACATGTAAATTTGGCTTAGTGAGATTGTGCTACGATGAAGGACATTTTTACCAAGGATATCACGATTCAAATTTAATTTCTGGACCACAGATTGTGTCCTAATAGTAATATAATCTTAATTACTCTAGTAAGTACTCTAACTAGGTTTTTGAGGAATCTCAATTTACAAGGAACTTACAGCACCTGTTCCTGACCCTAGTAACAATTACAATAAAACCAAGACAGAATGAATGCTATACAGTTTGGACCAATCTGATGCTTTAAAGTATTGACAGTTTAAAAATCATTCTCTAATGTATTTTTTAAAGTCAATTAGATTTCCTACCTTTATTTTGTGTGGGGCTCCATGAAGCAAGATGAGGTTCTTCAACTATAGCATACAATATTTTTATGGTCACAAAAGGTATTTTGCTAGTGGCATCCTGGGCTGCAGGAAAGGCAGCATGGCCAGCAGGATGGGGGGTGATTCTCTCACTCTAGTCAGTTCTTGAGAGATCCCACCAGGAGTGCTGCATCCAGCTCTGGGTTCCTCAAATAAGAAGGACAAGGAACTAATGGAGCAAGTCCAGAGAAGGGCCATGAAGGTGATAAGAGTATTGGACTATCTCCCCTCCAAAGACAGGCTGAGAAGGCTCAGCTGGGAGAACAGAAGGTTGCATGGAGATCCCATGCCTGCAGTTGCAAAGTAGTGAATGAATTCCTTCTTTTATTTCCACATGCAGCTTTTGCTTCACCTATTAGACTGCCTTCATCTGCACATGAGTTCTCACTTTTACCTTCCTGATTCTCTCCCCACCTCCCAGTGCAGGGGAATGAGCAACTGTGGGAGATTGATTTGCCAGCTCACAACAAAAGTCAATACTTTTATGATAGATGCTTATTTCACAAATGGGAGTTGTTAGTCTCTTTTCTTTTTATAGGTTAAATTCCATTGCACTTTTTAGTACAGATCCCATATAAGCTATAACATCATTGCCCTGCAGAAGCAGGCTTCTTAGTTAATCTTTAGCTATTTGAAGAGACACCAGTTTTCCATCACTATTGTGCAAAACTTACTCTTCCTTTAAGAGTTTATTAGTAGACCCTACTGCAGTAAGTTCTTACCTTGTAAATGAGTATATTTCTGTAAGTGAACATATTAGGCTGTTTGGCTAGCAGTTGTGTATTAATTTAACCACATAAAGCAGAATTAAAGTGTTTATTACCTCTAGAAAGAGAAAGAAAAGTGGCATATGGGATCTATTGTATCCTTTGTATAGTTTGTGCTTTGCATTTTCTTGGTAATAATTCAGTCCTGGCTAGTTTAAGACTCAGTAATTATTTCTTAGGTTGTTACAATAAGCAGAAAGACTGCACCACCCACATGCACTTGAAATTAATCACGTAAGTTGCTCTCTTTTAAACATTCAATGAGTAACAATAAACATCTGATTTTATTGCAATCTTGTTTTGTCTTCCTTTTTATGCAAATCATAAAAGTAAAGAGTGAAGCAACAGCTAATTCAGGCAGATACTGCTTAATCTAGCTCTAAGACTCCATTACCTGAAGAACAGGAATTGAAGAACTTTACATGAATTTATTGAGTAAATTCTCATACAGGCAGCTGGTATTGCAAAACGTTGAAGAAAGACAAAACCAACCAAATAAAATTCACAGAAGCTAAATACCTGGGCTTAAAAACCATAAAGAGGGGTAAACACCCACCAAATGCTCTTCAATAGTCTGAAAGAGAGGAAAGAATGCTTCTAAGGGACATATGGGGAATGACTGTATTAGAAAATACTGGAATGACATTTTGAAAAGAAAATTTAGATTAAAATAGGAAGACTCACCTTCCAATGCAAAATTTTTTACTAAGCTGTCACCTCTCTGGTACTCAAGAAGGATGGAGCAGATCTGAATGCAAAGGAATGAGAGGGGAAGAATCATAAAACTATATATCAGAAGCCTTAGAGTTCTAGATTCTGTCTTGACTTGCAAACCATTGAATTGAAAGCTATGGGGATGTACAATGTTTGTGGATTAGAGGAAACTTTTTAATTCAGAAATTAATAACTTGTTTCACAAGTACAATAAGGCTGTAACTTTCTGGAGTCCTAGATTGCTTCATTCTGGAGGTAAAGCTCAGGAGAACTTTACAAATAAGGGTGAAATAATAAAAAATAAATAAAACCCCACTTCATTCAAGATTCTCTCCATTTGATAGAAACCTGATTGATTTTATTTTGAATTTTTACTCCAAAACAGAGGAATAGATCTAACTTAAATAATTGCCTACCGGTTTACTTTTACATTACTGACAAGATTTTTTCCTGTTTGTTTTGCAGGTTATTTACAGTCCATTCATCTTTTGTTTATATCAAATTCTTAGGAATTTAAATAAAATTCTTTTAAATCTAAAATTCTTAAATTCCTAATTTCTTACATTCCTAAAAAAACTCACAGTCAAATTTGAAGAGGCTTTAATTTCGACACTGATTCTGTGATGTTTGAAAGATAAAGAATCAAAGTTATCATTGTTTTACCTGTATTTAAATTTGTATATATAAAGAATACAAATCTTGTCAACATATGTAACACATTAATAAATAATCTCCCAATATGACAGCTAGTATCAAACCTATTTCAAATTCTATGTAATTTCTGTGTTCTTCACAGAAATTCTCTTCATCGCTAAATTAAATTCAATTATTTTTAATACATGCTGTATATCCCCCAAATAATTCATGTCTCCAAAAAAATCAGTGGCACATATTACTGTCAATCTGTCTGCATGTTTCACTCCTCTGCAAAACAAAACCATGTAATTCCTGATTCTATATCCTATCCTGATTTTTCCTTTGATTACAAGGGAAAGATTTCATGTGTGTTGCTGAAAGACATCAGAATCAAACTATTTGTAGCATATAGCAATATATGAGAAGAGAAATATTAGCCCCTAGCCTTGACAATGACAAACTTTTTGTATTTAGAGAAAATTTCATAGTAATAATTTTATAACCTGAATTTGTCACAAAATATGCATGATTTCTAATAGGAATATGAACAGAGGTTACTTCTGAGGACATTATGGCCAAGTAGCCCATATATAGTAAAAAAGTGAATTACAAGGAAGTGATTAGTATTACTACCTTACAAAAACACACTATTTTCAAGAATGAAAGGAAAGAACAGTTCTTATTATCAGAGACTAATAACTGGGCCTGATCAGTGTTAGCTTAAATCCCTTGTTGCCCCTTGTAAAATAATCAAACTGCAAAACTGGTGTCAGTATGAAGAGGCCAGCTTAGGGAGGAGTTAATAGTGATTTAATTCTGTCTGTTGGTATGGGAAAGAGATGACCTAGTCACTGCCTCTCCCTAAAGACTCATCTCAAATATTTTGTTCTTGCTCACATATTCAATATCCTCTATAGGAAGGAAACCATTTCTTGTGCTTTCTTCAGAACATTGGGTCTAAAAAGACAAAGTAAATACCCTCTCTAAGCATGAGTTGCCCTATTCAGGATGTCCCAAGGACTGAACATAAGGATGCCATGGAATGGGAGGATTTACAAATTTTTTTTTCCATAGCATTCCTATAGAGGAACTTAAGGTTTTCAAAATTCTTCCAGGGGATGATTATCTTCTCAGATAATCTCCTTTCACTAGACACAACCCCTCAGCCAACTCTTCCTGTGTGAAGACTATTTTTCAAACCTCAGGGTAGGGACAATTTTTTTCCATTCCCTCCCTCAGGGAATTCACTGCTCATGAAAGTGCTGGCTCAACAGTCCTGAGGTTGAAGTTGTTATCCACAACATTAATGAATAATGCAATATAGCCTCTAAAACTGTTTCTGTGAAATGAATGGGGTTATTTGGGTCATACCAGAACTGCTAAGCAAATTATATTTTTTTATAGGAAATGTTCTTTCTGTAGTGAATGCTACTAGGTAGTATAGTAGGAAAATATATTAATTTGATTATTTTTAAACATATGTAACTCTAAGAACAACTTATCTTCATTATGATTTAGAAAATACATTGCAAGACAGTTGGTGAATTTGTGACTGTTTTTGAAACAGATTGTTATTAAAAGCACTGAAATAAGGAACAGTAGAGGGTTGTTTGTTTTTGGGATGGATGCTAGCTGGAATGGAACAACACAAGTGCTGTAATTCAAACACATTCTGTAGATACAAACAAACAAAAAATTGGCATGATTGCTATACTATAATGCAGAAATTTATATGTATTTCTAGACTACAAGTAGTCATTTCTGAAAGGTCTTTTAACTAAGCAACTCAAGAGAATCCAGCTCAGCATTTTTCATGGTAAAGTTGTACAAAACCATATTTACAGTGCTGAAAAAAAGGAAAGAATGATAATTTTGGTGATGTAGAAAATACTGCATTTTTTTCTGATGGCGATTATGTTGACTGCAAATGTTTATATTCCTTTCTTTCAAAAATTCTGAAATCAAAATTCAAATTTCACCCTAAATAAAATCTGCATGTCTTAACTGTGCTCTTTTTCTCCAGCACAATTGAAAGCATGTGGCTTACTTCTTACAGTTGTGCTCCCACTCATTTTTTACAAAATGATAATGTTTTGAAGAATGAGAAAATTGAGTGTCATTTTTGGCAAAATGCATACATGAGATAAGAATATATTTCACTCAAAATCAGAGATATTTAAACACCAGTAAGATAATTTTATTTTAAAGGATGTCAAAATTAACTACTATTGGTTTATCTTCTTAAAAGCTAAACAACAGACAAAAAAATCATGAAGGGGCTAAAGGGGGTGGATGGAGAGAGAAACAATACCCTGATTTCAAAGTAAGAAAATTATTTTTACTCTAAAGAGAGATATCAGGAAAGAAAGTATTTAACAATCAGTATTATGACAAAATAAGGACTTTGAGAATTTAATTTGCTTACCATTTATGCAATTAATGAGAAAAATCTTTCCAGAAAGGTCATGTCTCCTGTTCTTTCAAGAAGAAAAGCTTGCTGACCTCTATATGATATTTTCTAGCCAAGTCTTCAAGCATCATAGATAACTTTAAGGATAGGAAAAAGGGACAGCTTCAGCTAATAGTAATTATTACTATTATCAGATAATAATTTCAAACACAGATCAGGGTGACTGTCACCCCCTTTTTATACTTGTGTTCTTTACATAGTGAGTGGCCTTTGAAACTCACTGGTGGTATTCAAATTTAGTAGACACATGACAACATCTTAATGCTCCTAATATCAATTAGTATTGGAAAATATAAAAGAAAATTAGTCTCATCCAACATCAGATATTACAGTTGTGTGAGATAAAGACACTTGGGATTTCCATCTTTGTTCTATAGTTCTGTAAACTGTTTCATAGTCCCTGACTTAACTGCCCAGAGAACATGAATAAGTTAGTTTCATTTTAGCTGTAATGCAGTCCTGTTCCACTCAGCCTCTTGACATTCAGAGGCCAGCTTTAAAGGCAATTACCTTTTCTCTTTGCATCACTGAGAACACTACATAAAATTAGCCTGAGTATCTTTTTCCTTTGTTTTGCCACAAAGCCTCACTTGGTCATCTCAGTCTTTACCCTCTTTTAACAACACCTTGAATGAGCAGCTGCTCTCCATCCATTCACCCTCCTCTTGAATATCAAGGATTACTTACAAAACAGTACTGCAGTAAAAGACTACCTATATCAAGCTGCAGTGTAAATTAAGTCTTCTCTCTATCTAATAAAGTATGGCTTACATCCAGATACTATATTTATTCAAAGTACTTGCTCCATCTGAATCCCAGGAACAAGCAAAATAATCTGTTTGGCTCTTTCTAATGTAACAGGACTGTTACAATGTAAACTGAAAAATATAAAATGTTTTCATAGACATGAGAAAATATATACTGGGACTAGAGGACTGCAAAGGCTAGGATACACTTCCATACACCTTCATATCTTGCAGCTTGAATAAAATAGTTTCAAGTATATTAGCACGCCTTAGCAAATGAAACTCATAGAATCCAGACTTTTTGCTAAAATCCTTTTTTAGTAACATGGGGGGGGTGTGGGTCAGGGACACATTCCTTCTAGTGAGGAAGGATTTCTTGCAATTGGAATTGCAAAATGGAGAAGAAAGTTGTTGGGGTACAGTGTGCATTATACCCCTGTGGTTGCCAGCCTGGGCTTAGGGGTGACATGGACTAGGTGTGACATTTTAAAAAGACATTTTTGAGAAAGCTCTGCTAATTGAACCCAGCAGAGGCTCCTCACGGACAGGTGCACTCATGATGACTCAGTGCAGACCTCCCTCCCCTTTATACATGCACACTCAAATGTTTCAATCAGCAAAAATGCCTCTGCAAATAAAAAAAATATATTGACCCAAATGATGAGGGACTTTAGGGAAGACTAGGACACACAGGATCTCTTCATTTGGGTTGGTTGGTGAAGGATGTTAATAAATTAACAAAGTGCAACAAAACATGTTCTGCTAGCCAGCCCTGTAGCAAACGACTTTGAAGTCAGGCCAGGAGATTGTCCTTTGTCTTCTGTTTATGATGTCTATTGCCAAGAAAATTCTGTAAGCTGCCTGTTCTAAGAACAGCAACTGCCAACCTTGACGGTAATTATGGGTTTTCCAGACAGCTGTGACAGTATTTAGATATTGGCATGATGAAATGGGCTGAAATGAGATAGAGAGTGGATAGAGAATAAGCTGGAATACAAGTGTCATGGACGTGAGATCATCTTTACTACATGCTGAATTTTGTGCATGAAGGATTCTCATTTTGAATGAGGCTTGTAGGATGAATCAAAAATCCAAACTACACCTAAATTCTTCCTGAACATTAAAACATTCAATCTGTGAGTTCTATTTTAACTTGATGACATCCTTAATGATGTGCAAAAACCTGAAACTGGGAGCTCACAAAAGATCTGAGCTAGGGAGACCCATGCAGTTGCTGAAAGTCACTAAACAGTACAGGCAAAAGTGATGGTCATGTCTAAAACTCTAACTTTGGATTTAGAATTTTAACAAGGCTTCATGTATTAAAATTTCTATATAACAATGCATATAACATATGCAAAGTGGACTGAAGTCAACCACCATCCTGTACTCACATATCTTTGTTTCTTAAAATGCAAAGAAATGTGTGGCAAAAATTTTGATTGATTGCAGGTGACCAGGCTATATCTTCCTTAGAGAAGTATGGAGATCTAGGGAAGGCTAGCTAATAATATGGTTACAGCAAACAGATCCTTTTCTATATCCCCTGAAATGAAAACTCAAATCAAATAAAAATGCATCACTGATCTCTCTTGATCTAAGTAGATGACTAAATTAATACGGTCTAGATAGGACAAATCAGCATGGTGTTTCCAACAAAGAAAAGCAAGTGAAAATGCTGCACAAGAGTTAGTGAACTTGAAAACTGGAGTATGCAAAAACTTATCACATAGGTGTTTCTTGTAACAACGCATAATTTGACACAATTTCAATTTATTATCCATCTGACATATCTATTGTGTCCTTCCTTATTAAATTCTGCTCTACTTGGAAAAAAAAGCTGTCTCTTTGACCTATAATGACATTTCAAAGGCTGAAGAATAATTATTGAAGTAAAAGCCTTATAATGACTATCTAATACCTTCCCACACAGAATCTTTTCTTGTGCAGAAAATGCTTCCACTGCTGGTGGTCTCTTTTTAAAATTTTTTTGCTGTTAGTTTTTTTGCCCTCCCCTTTAAATGCATGGGAGTGAAAATGAAATGCACTGACACATATTCTATAATACAGTAGATACAACTTGGATGAAATTCAGTCACATTTTTACAGTCAAATAAATAAGTGAACATTCACATCAACATCTTCCAAAAATATGAAGAAATTATTGACGGGAAAAAAGTATTCTTTAACTGCACACATTTGTGTAGTGTGTAAAAATCAGTCTGTTAAATCTGACTTGAATTACACTTCTCATTGAGAGTTCCAGCTAGTAATAATTCAATATCAAGAGAAAAATTTTACTTCAGTCAGTTTCACAAGAAATTATGTGAAAGTTTGGAGATGATGGTGGAGAGTAATCACTGGATATGAACATCTCCATTTAAAAAAATATGCTAAATACTTTGTAATGTAAATCAACAATCTGTATTTTGAAATTGAGTCATTAGTCATTTGTAGTGTTATGTTTCTTACTCATTGACACAATCCCTCACTAAGTCTTGAAATCATAGTCCATATATTTGAGGAATTGGTACAATACCAGTTTTTTCTCCAATTTCATAGGTAACTTTCTTGGGTCAAAGTTGTCCAAATTAAAGTCTTCAGCTCCTAATACAAAATTTTTTTTTTGCCTTAAAAAGAAACAAACTAAAAAGTATACTTATATATAGCTGTCATGATAGAAAAAAGTAAGAAAATGTGACTCCACATGCACCTCAAAAGTTCAATTAACCAAAAGAATATGCAGGTTTAGAAAAATAATTTTTAAAAATTAAATTTTGTTGGATATTTGACTACTGCAATTGGTAAGACTGCAAAACCCTGATGCACATAAGCATATGCTTAAATATTCTTGTTGTTCCTGGTCTCCCTGGATTTGAACAAATTATGAGGGAGCTTAACAAGAATAAATTGTTAATCATTAACCAAATATTCTTTCATGAAGCCAGCACAGGAAAGTTAGTATTTTAATTTATTTCAGATGTCCCAGATTTTGACATTGTCAGATAGAAATCTGACTTCTAAAGCTAAACAAGAAGGGAAGAATTTTTACATGTTTAAGTCTCTGTGCCCTAAAACAACAATAACAATGTGACTGAGAGGAGATCACCAAAAGAAGGCAGAGGGAAATTGTCTACTCCTACATGCATTAGTCTGCCTTGTTTATAAGTTATGAAGGAAGTTATATGTTCCCCAAATTTCAGTACTTGATAGAAAATGAAGATGAGGCATTCTTTTCAACAAAATTTTCCCCCAGATTTGTTCCATTTATTCTGGTGAAGTCAAGTTTAAGGGTGAAACTTATTATAGCCTCCTGCTGTCTAAAGGGGTCAGCCACTGGGAATACAGTACCAGATCCTTTTCTTTTTCTCAGATGTGCATAATGAAATAAGGAGAAACATAGTTCTGACTGTATCTACATAAAATTATTAAAACACTGGTTACAGACTGATAGATGTTACCTAGAGCTGCAACACTACTTCCACATTCAAAACCTTTCAAAATTGTTGAAAAAGACATCAAGATTCTGGTCTAGATAAATACTGACTGTTTTTGAGATACACATTTACTCCAATTTTAAGTTAGTCTGGTAGTTTTTCTTAGTTGCCTTCAACTTCTAACAGTTTTCTTGGTGGCTAACTTACATTTTCATATGATGAACTTCATTAAAATATCTCCCTTTTGACAAGCAGAAGCAATTTATCATCCTCCAGCCCACTCACATAGCTTTTAATTCTATATGCAGCTGGGACTTCTATGAACTCCACAGAGCACAGCCCCTCTCACTTGTACAGGAGCATCCTAAAATAATGCAACTGCCACCTACATATACATATCTAGTATTATACAGGCTCAAATTCATCATTATGGAGTCCAAAAACATACTTAAAATATTAAACAAAGAACACAGGACATGTCAGGAACATCCTACATATTTCTGTGTACGTTGAAAAATGAGTGCACATTTTTTACCATCAAATCCAGTTTAAGTATCCAGTACTTTTTACTAAAGGGCCATATATCTTTTTGTTTCAGCAGAGTTTAATTCCAATCTACATCCTCCTACTTCACATTAGACTTGAAGAAGTTTATTAGTAAAAAGAATAAGTGAGGAAATGAACTCTCTTTAAAGTAAAATTATCAGTACAAAAAAAAAAATTGTGAAATTCTCCTCAAAACTTTAAGGTCATCATGATCATAGTTTCTGATCATCAACTCAACAGCAAAATGGAATTAATGGATTTAATGTAATAAAAATTGGAGGTTAAGTTCATTTTGCAAGTCAAAATTGTTGCTTTTTCTGAAGAGAATATTAGAGGCTTGGATAACTTTTGCATAACAGGTATCAATACAGTAACTGAGCCCTACAAAAATGTCTAGAATCATTTTCAAAAAAGCTGGGTGCAATATCAGTATAAAGAGGCTTCTCCCAATTAATTTTTGTTCTGAAATAAGCTTTGTAACTGATGAGTACCATAGATACAGCTAAAAACCATAAAAAATTACCTTTTTTATTTCAATTGAATGGGGAAAGCCATCCTTGATGATATTGATACATTAATGCCCCAACATTTTATATTCTTTAACTGTACTGACATACTTTTCCATTCTTCATCTCTTTGACATCAGTGCCCGATGTGGCAAGTTTTTGAAGGTTTGCCAGATGAGAAATTGCTCAGAGGGCAATGGAAAAATCAGAATCATACTCCATATCATGGTCTAATCTAGTCCCTGACCTTAGAAAGGTAAGCTCACACTTTGAAAAAGCATGCATTGAAAACTGCAACACTGAAGCAACAGCATCCCATGTATTTTCAAGTCTAGTTAGAGGAAGTGAAGAAAACAACTCAAAGAATGAGTTTATTACAGAGAGAAACAGTGAAATATATACCAGATAAAGTGGTTTTCCTGTTTTAAGTGAACACAGTTTTGAAGAGAGGCCAATTTTGCACATAAATTTACAAGCACACACAAACCATTTTTCAATACCCTACAGTAAGGATAATACAAAGTAGCCATTTATACACAGTATCACTTCAATATCTTCAGGAAATTGAAAGCACACATATGCACAGTCTTGATAGACATACAAATTGAATATCTGCTTTCAGAAGTTAAAGGATTACACATCACATACATCTAAGCATAGCCTTTTCCACCCAAAAATTGATGAAATATCTGCCACTGCAATACTTTTGTTAACTCTGTGAAGATAGATGTGTAAAGATGAAAAAAGAAATCCATGCAAAGTTGAAAGCAGTCAGCCGTAAATTTACTTTCTTGAAAGAAAGTAAAAATAAAATTACACTACACTAAAGCTTGGGATTTTTCAGTATTAATTTAATTTGGAAAGTTGAGTAATTACTTTGCAGATTCTCCATATCTTAAATATTATTGCACTTCATCATCACCTTTTTTACTCCTATCATTAGAAATGGTTATTGAAATGCCTTGAATCAGAATAGTTGCCTTCCACCCCTTCTGTAAAGCTACCTATTTTCCCTTATAATTGGTCAGTGGAAATTCCCATTGCCAGGTAAGATTATATTAGTGAAGAAACAGTCATTGAGATGTATACTTTTTTGCTTCTTAAAAACTTGGTACAGAGTCCATACATAGGTGAAAAGAGTTGCAAAGGATTTAGGATTACCACCTCAGTGTCAGAGTCAGATAGGTCTGTCACACATATGATGCTCAACAATTTGCAGAAAGATAAGAAGCAGATGAAAGGGCTATTGAGCTGACATTTACTTCAAACCATCTATTTTCTTTTTTAGCCAACCTGGACTAAGGTTCACGAATTTCCAGAGAGGCCAAGGCCAAAGGAGATATTTAAGCACCAGAAGATCACATATTTTGCAGATCTAATGACTACACAAGGTTACATGAAAATAAAAAGATAAACAAAAAAGCAAATATTGCCATGTTTAGGTGTCCAACAGATTAGCTTATACTGCTTTATCTTTTATTATACAGTAAAATATTTTAGACAATATATTTTTAGTTTTGATTTTTTTTTAATAAAAATGTTAATAACACTACAAATATTGATGTAGATTAAAGTTTATTCTAAAGCCTGTAATTTTCATAAATACCAAAGGGTAATTTCTCTCTTGAGCTAATTTAAATGAATATTGTTTAGGAGATAGGAATCTCTAACTGGTACTTATTTCTGGTAGTGCACAATTTGAGCAAATACAGAGGAAACCCAGCCTCCACAATATTTCTTACATTCAACTGGATCCCCATAATATCAAAAGATGAGAAAATATTCCTAAGCCTTCTTCATATACTTCTGACAGGTAGTACAGTATCACCTTCTTGACTAATGCTGCTTCAAAACAGCCTGCCAGGAAGGCTATTAGTAACAAGGATTACACTGAGTGCAAAAAAGCTGTGTATGTCTTTTCCAAATCCATTTTTCCTTAGCATCCATTCATGTCTCTGAACTTTAGTGCTAAAGCTAAGAAAATAACCTAAGGAGGTATTATCTTTCCTATTACAACCTCTACAGCACTATTGTGGTCCATCCAATTTTCTTCCTTTTGCTGTGGAAAAACAAATTTTTTGACCCATCTTAAAAGCTTTTCTTCCCTGACGAATGTTATGTAAGACCAAGATATAATTACATATTTTTGTTTATCCTGGGTTCCTGTCTGTCTGTAGTTGGCAATCTCAAAACAATGGAAGTGTTCATTTCAATGCAGTATATTACCCCAAACCCATAGGTTTTTATTTGGTCAAAGATACGGCATTTCACTTTCATTATTCTCTTTTGGAACATGTTTGGGGAAAGGTGGGTGGGGGTAAAGCTTTTTCTCAAGTGTGGCAGTAGCAAACAATTCACAGTGGCTACTGAAAGACATTTTCCTTTTAGTTTATTGATTTCATCTCTTTCCTCATCTACATTTGAATTGTAAAATGGTAGAATAAGCCAAAACTGACCTTTTGTTCACTTCAGACTTAGCTACTGTGTCATAAAAGGCTAAAAACCTCCTGGTTCCCTTCAGACTGAAAATATTGGTTTTCAGGAAAGCAATTATCTGTCAGGATTTGGTTGGAGCAGTTTGTATGCTGGTGGCTACCTCCAGAGTACCATCAGGATTCACTTTCTCTTTGACTCCCATCACCAGGTTGCCTCTTCTGAGAGGTGCCTCTTCACCCAGAATTGTCATCAGTCCATTTATTGTTATTGACAAACACTATCATCAATTAAAATATTTCCTTTTGTGCAACACATTAAACATCCAGTCTGCTGTGCTGTACTGACAAGCACTGAAATGAGCTGAATATATTCAAGGAATTTTAGCAGGCTTTCACAGGCACAGACTTAACTGGAGATCAATCATGGCTTAAGCCACCATTTCCCAAAACCCATTACCCCTACCAGGACCCATGTGTACTTCCAGAACATGAAATTCCAGGCTGACAAGACCTCTCAGCAAAATCAGTACATTCACCCATACTTTGATCCAGCAGTACTACACTTTAATTGATTTCTTCTTCCCTAAAGACTGCCAAAGCCTGCCTCATCTGTTAGAGCTATGATATTTCTGAAAGGTCACTCTCCCTTAAGCAATATGATAAATTATTTTTATTTCATTATTTGCCTTTTGCTCACCCCCTCCTTGTAAAACTACCCATACACGTAATTTAGTTGTTTCCTTAAGCCATTGACTCAGCTAGGTATAAATAGCATTGAAGCTCAAACGTGGGTACCTCAGAATGTTTCTTAGAATTATTACTCTTTACCCTCAAAAGTTTTCCATAGAAGCGTGCCAAGTTCAATTAAGCCTTTATCAAAGAGAACTGCCAAGAATGTAGTCCAGATTAATTAACACAAATGAGGTATAGCAAAAGTTACCCTTCCAACCTCGTACAGTGAACGAGCCCTTGCAGCCAATTCCCTACCCTGCAGCAAAGGCTTGCAGCACCTGTTACTTAGATAACTCACTTGTCTAAACCCTTGTCATGCGCACAGTTGATACTGAAAGACACAAAATATTAGTGGTTAAAGACTTCCATTGGGGGTTAGCAACTGTAACATTGATTTATACATACATCTACCTACATCTAGGCATTACATGTATATGTATACCAAGAAAAGCTAGAGACTGATAATTAAGCTTCACAGGGTTTTTAAGCTCCTAACCTTCTTCTAAACAAACACAGAGAGAAAAATTTTCATCTTTCCTAATATTAAGATGCAAGCTTGTTGAGAAATCAAGCATTTCTTACTACTTTAAAAGAGGATATCCAAAAATAGATAGTACAGATTTCACTGATTTTCTAAACTTCTTTTTCATTTGTGTGTTTTTTGATCTCCTTCCTAGCATACAAAATAACTTTTTCCTGAAAAAGTTGTGAAAGGAAGAAGTAATATTACTTAGACGTAATATTACTTAGAAGTAATAATACTTATATTACTTCTAAGTAATATTACTTACTTAGAAGTAATATTACTTAGAAGTAATAAGAAATATTTAATATAACTTTTTTTTCGAACCATATATAAAACCAGAAAAGCCTACAAGGAAACAAGGATAATATCTAATTAAAGTTATTCCACATTAAACCATAAGAAGGAAATGAACAAATATCTCGTGAAAATTTGTGTTTAATAATAGCATACAGAACTCTGTAAAGGTACAAATTTATTTTTTTTTAATAAGATTATTACTTTTATTTTATTGTTTACTTTTTTTCTATCACAGCCAACTTGATATGGAACTTTTAAGAGGACAAAAGAGAAATATTACGAAGGCAGATTTGCTCAGTAAAAATAGTTTAAAAAAAGCAGTAAAATTCAAAGTAATTGAAAGCACTTTGAAGCAACTACACACATTCATTGCCTTTTTTACATATGCGATTTAAAAAAAAAAAAACATTCTGAGAAGAAGGGGAAAAGAGATTAATCAAACTGACATTTCATCACTCAGTAATTTGCAGTATATAAAATCTATAAGTAATACATAGGCTTGTCAACAACAATACATATGAGCTACAGGATCACAACAGCAGCCCAGAAGTGGGTCAGAGAAACAAGTAAAGTGACAGAGAAATGATTCCCAGTGCACATTTCTGACTTTTTGTAGCAGAGAAAAAATTGTGTATCCTCTACCTAGTATAAGGGTTTGGAAGAGGAACATAACTGGTATACAGCAGCTCCCACTCACCAACAGGATCTAGGCACCATGCTGTTCTGCACAATCACACTTTCAAGGGCAAAATGCATCTTAGATTGTAGTACAGGAAATACTCTAGAACTAGTTATTGCTCACACACTACTGTAAACAACTATCTCTTCTTCTTTCTGCCTTATCATGCTTTCCAAAGAGAGCTTTGGAGGTTACCAAAACCTTAGTATGAGCACCACAAATTCATACTGACATTTTGTAATTAACAAGGCCCATTGCAGAGCAACAAATTCAGATGTCTCTTATTTCCAGAAAAAAACATCCTGAGCACTGACCAGCAAATCTCACATAACAAAAACATATAACATTACTAGGCAAAAAAAAAGACAAAACAATAAAACCAAAACTCCCACAGCATGATCTTGACCAGACATTCTTAGTAACTGTGAATGATATCTTTATTATGCTCTTCCCAGACCTTCCCATCACTTTCATTTTAGATGCTAAAGCAAGTAGAGTTGAAAGTTAGGTTTTTATCCTGAACAGAATCAAGCAGGGCCTCATGATCACCTGATATCTGACTCTTGATTAGCTACACACTGGTTTTAATTATCCACCTGCTTTCAATTAAGTACCAGGAAATCCATCCTATTAACAGTACAAACTAATCACTCTTGCACACAAACAGGAGACCTTTTTCTCTCAGGATACATCTGAAGAATACAAATAATTAAAATAATTTTAAAGCTTGTAACAATATTGTTAAAATAATAACAAGCCACCTGTTTTAAAATCTATAGATAAATTAGTATTATGCACTAAAAACCGCACCACATTTTACTGTGACAGTATCTTGAAAGAAATTTGGGTTAGGAATCAAGAGTTCATTTTGAAAACAAAATGCAGTTAGTATCCTAAAAATCAAAATCCTAACACTGCCCTTCCCTAAGGTATGGATGTCTTTGTTCCACTGTCTGCTTTGAAAATATGCCCTGTATGACTACCAGATCAGCTTTTACAGCCAGCTGTGTGAGTAGCCCTGATATTTCTGCAAATGGGTGAAATAACCCTGCCCATCTGCTTGCAGCATATTAGAATCTAGAAATAAAATACCAGAAAATGGTGTTAAAAATTCTATAGAAACATAAAATACACTTTTGCATAGCTCACTCTTTAATATTGTTACAAAAGGCTGTAGGCTGGATGGATTTAGTTTCATTGTTATTTCATTTAAATATCTTGAATATTATGTAGAAGATAAAATAATAACAATAATAAAATTCAGACTGTTTAAAACAACAACAAAAACAGAACTAAAATTTAAATTGGCATTATATGAATGTGTGTATCTTTAATAAAAATAAACTATGTAAAGAATAGCTGTGCATTAGAACTGTATTAATATAAAATGAATTAAATTTTAATAAATGAATTAAATTTTTAAAAATTCATTATGCATTTGTATTTAAATAGGCAGTATAGCTTTATGTTTTCAATAAAAGTAAGTGTGGAATGAAAAATCCAGCACGGGTAAATGAAACAACATACAATACAAGGACACTGAACTGTGGAAAAGATGTCGAGTATTTACTGTAATGCTGGTCAAAATGCAAATTGCTATCAGACCATGTGTAATATAGTCCCAGTCACTGAGACTCCTGTGAAACCGTGTTTGGAATTTTATTTTTTCTGGAAAATAACTTCAGGAAAAAAAAAAAAAAAAAGAAAAGAAAGACAGGTTATTCATTTTCTACATCCTAAGAATGTTTACAGCACAGAGGAGAGGGTGACGTATAGTGGGAAGGTATTATACCTGATGGTTCCTATATACTGGATGTAAGAAAGCCTGCCATAAGATCTAATTATCAAGAATTGCTTTTTCTGCCCCAAAGCAATCATTTTGATGACAGCCTTCTATGCACTGTAAAACAAAATGGGAAGCCTGTGCTATATAAACTGGCTCAGCGCTTCCTTTTACTTCCTCTGATATCAGTCTCTCCACCTCATTTATTTTCCACACATTAATGGTAGCAGTCACCTTGAGCTGTTGATGCAGAGTAATTTTCACAGAAACCTTGATCAGAAACCATAAATCAGCCTGATGTGCTTTTATGGTCTAATAACATTCTGCCTGCTCCTACAGGCCCTTATGTAAAACTGCATTGCGGAGAATTCCTTGGACTGTTTTTTTTCACATGCACTCCTGTATCTGAAAGACATAAAATACCCACAACATAATAAGATTAATACACTTTCCTTAAAGCTGTCAGTCATGAAAGCATTCAGGTATTAGCCTGTAAACATGAAAATATTCAAATAATAAAACGCATTTTTTTCTCTGTAGATTTTTCTGTGTTCATCTGCTCCTTCCTACATTTGGTTAGAGAAACTAAGTAATCTTCCCCTTCTCTCCCAGATGCAGTGCATCAACAGGCAGAGCACACTGAAGCTGAATGCTTTGTCTAGATTAGAAAATGCTAACCTGTATAGCTGTATCAGCAAATCCACACAGCGTGAGAGACTTCTGAAGGTGAAGCTTGTCTGTAAGATTCCATTCTCATTCATAGATAAGTTAAAGATTTTAAGTGAAGAACTTAGAAAAGCGGTATTGATTTCAATGTTAAAATAATAATTTTCTTCCCACGAAAAAGAGAATTATTACTTACCTTTCACAATGCTTCCCCATATGGCCTAAACACATTATGTAAACCATAGGGGGTTTACCACATACCCCACAGGTTTTTTTTTCAGCACCTGGTTTGAGAAAGTATAACCTGTTTTAAAGAAATTATTAGCATTCCTGATATTTCAAACTGGAATTTCAACATTTCTCCCTCTCTCTTTTTCTGATTAATCTCTATGTACATCTGTTCCTACCTCTAAGGGAGAGTAATTTCTCTCCCTGACCTTGCAAAGATGATGTGGGAACACATACACAATAGATTAGTCATCTATTGTAATACTAATTATGTCTCAGTAACATAGGTTTGCATATATAATAAACACAAAATCACTGACAAGCAAAGTTTAGGCTACATATGCATAATTTTTTGCTAAGTGGATTTTTGCTTTTGTATTATAAATGTTTTCAACAGTGTTTTTTTTTTTCTTTCTTTTCTATTACAGATAATAGTGTAGTTTTTTGCTTTTATGACTAACTTTCTATAGCTTTTATGATGCTCCCCTGGTTAGAAGCACACACAGCTGATAGCAGCAATCAGTGTACCAACAAATAACCATGATTCACAGCATCTTTCACGTTAGGGCTCCCAGATAAATCCTCAGCACTTAGTAGAAAATGCTTGTAAAAGGCAACTTCATCATTTCAGGACCAGGTATATTAGTATCTGAAGAGAAAACAGGGCATGAGTAACTGCTCATCTTTCTCTGATGCCTCTCAAGGTATGAACATAAGTGAAATTGGTTTTTTGTTTGCAGAAGGTTTTTGCAAACTCCCTGATTTGTGAACGGAGTATACAGGGTACCAAGGACAGAGCAATGGAAGATAATGAAGTAAAGAAATATTCCTTTCAGATTTGCTGAATCACAGCTGTGGATAATGCAGTGATAGCACCAAAAAGGTATCATTCAGTGTTAAAATGGCATCACTGTGAATGCTCTCTTCCTATTCAAAACAGCTGCATTTACCTGCCATACCACTTCTACAAAGTTAAATTAAGGAGATAATTACTAAAATGGACAGATTGTCACTTAATGTTGGAGTAGGAATAGTTACAATATAAAAGTAATTATTTTTTATTATAAGCTTCTATCATTTAAAAAATAGTATTTTGAAATGTGATGGATACTACCCATCTTATCTTGAAGAAACTTCCTTCTTACCTTGGTACGTGGTACATCAGTGTGAAAAAAGGAGCTGTCCAAGAAGAGGGACAATCCTACTCTGTACGTATGCCTTTTTTATTTTACTGATGATTTTATAAAAATTATTATGAGGTAATTCTACAGTAATTTCTATAATTTCATAGGCTAAATCTAGCTTTTCATATAGCCAACCATTCTGCTGACCATCATGTTGGCTTATGTTGGCTTTATTGCTGAACTCAAAGGGCAATGGAGTTAGAGGAGACCTCTCTGAGAGACAAAAATTGAAATGAGAATAGGAATAATTTGTCTTGCACATTTAAGAAGGCTCTTCTCTTTTGTTGAATGGATACTGAGACAATCAAAATCTAGGATCTACCAATTTATTGGATTGCAATGGGCTTAGACTGGCCACCAAGGATATTTTGATGGAATGTCTATGACACTGGGCTGTTTGGAATGTAGGAATCTATTACTGTAAGGTGTTTGTAACCCTTGTGTTGACACAGAGACACAAATGGTGTGGGTGCAATTCAATACCTAGATAAGGTACACCCAAATGTATTATGGGGTATAATTGGATCTGCAAAAATGTGATTTGAGATAAAAATGTTTTTCAAAACTTTAATCTCAATGAACTATATTTTTATACATTAATATATCCATTGGGCATAACCTTTTGTAAGCAAGGAAAATTGTGACTATGAATACCACAAGAAATATTTAAGAGCTTGGGATTTCTTTAATTTTAGTATTTTTTTCAATAACTGTTTAATTCAGCTGAAAGAAATGTATATCTGTTTTATATAGCTACCACAGGACTGCCGGAACTGAAACCTGCCAAAACCAGAAGGGTTAGTTTGGTTTATATAATTTGAATTTTGTCTAATGTTTCACAGTGATTTACTTTTATTTTTCTTTTCAACATCATTATAACAAAAGGAATTTTATGCCCTCAACTGTGTATGCACATGCATTTTATATACATTTCACAAATATATTTCTATCTCATATACCAATGAAACAATGGAAAATGCCAAATATTTTGTCTTATTTTGTGTTATAATCTATATTGAGTCTCTAGTAGTTTGCTTCATTCACAAAATGTAATCTTCCTTGTGATTGCTTTATCAGTCATCACAGCTTTTGTTTTTGTTTCTGCATTTAAGCTCCTGTAATTTGCAATACTCAGCGTTGTGAAGCTGAGAAAATTCCTTCCTTCGTGATGGTCAGTGCTTCACAGACAAGGATTCCACACATGGAAAGAAGTGAGATCGGAACAATACTTGGCAGAGTTTTGTCTATTAAATTATTTGGACAAAACATTATCTTTTTTCCTTTGTTTCGTACACACCACAGCTTGTCTTTACAGAGGGTAGTGGTTTACCATATTGATACTTTCTGCTGTTCGTGCCTGAAAACAACTGTTCAAATAATTTTGTGTGTATTCTAAGAAACTGGGTAGTTTTTTCTAATACCACATTTATTCTAATTATGTATTTGGCAATCACTGCTGCTAAAGAAGGCTATGTCATACTTCTCCATGCAGAGACATATATCAAAGTTGCCCCTGTACCTGACCTACTGAAAATATGTTTTTACTAGCTTTACCAGCATGTTCCCCTATTTTGATGTTAATTAAAAATGCTGCTGTTTTCCTTGACAAATTTCTTGTCAAGAGTTCAGTCCATTTTTCCCTTAAAGCACAAGGACTGTTTGGCAATTAGTTCTCAAGAATACCTTCAGCATCTCTACCACAGATGGGTCCCATGTAAATAATTCCCTTTGTTGTTTTTCTGTTAGTAAAACACAAATCACTTGTTTTACTGAGATGCAGTAATATAGTAATGCTGCACTGAGATCTAAAACATGTGTGGGTGGCTGAAACAGATTTTTGAACTCCTGTGGATGGCACCAGAAGCACATGTGTTGAAAAGGGGCTATTAAGATTGCAAACAAGTTATATAATGCACTCTTTAGAGATTTTGTGAGAGTAATGTGAATAAAAGCCATTTTTAGAAAAGAAGTGTCAGTCTATCTAGTAAGCAGAAGCTTGGTTGTCTTGCTGATGACTTGACATTTGAAATTTGTTTTCTGGTTTCAGTTAATTTGTACTTAAGTAATAGAAAGTCTAGGTGTATCTAAAATACAGTTCTTGGGTCCTAATTTCTTCAGGATAAAAATCAGGCTTTTTCTTAGGCTTCACATCTTGAAAATAGCATCCCAGGGAGCTTATACTTGTTTTTCTCCACAGTCTTCTTTCTGTGTTGGCATTATGTTCTATCTGAATGTAACTACCATTTTATGTACATTTTGATTATGTTATTATTCCAGTTGTTATCCCTAATCTGGCTAACAGTTTCCCTACTTCCTTAACAGAAGGAAATGAAAATACTCAAAGGAAATAGTCAGTGATTCATTGCTACTGACTTCAAAAGTCCACAAAAATTTTTCTTTGTGACGATTTTACCTCCTCTAATAGATGAACTTCCATTCAGCCACTGATCTGCACATAATCCAGACAAGGAATGTAGGAAATTGTAGAAGCAGGCATAAAGAACTGATGTGCTTCTTTTTTCAGGTGAGACATTTTTTGTAGTATTCAATCTAAACCTCCTGTGGCACTTTTCATTCTGTCACTCGTAATGTGGGATAAGAGGCCAGCCCCCATCCCCTACCATCTCCTTCCAGGTGCTTGTGGAGAGTGATGAGGTCTCCTCTGAGCCTCCTTTCCTCCAGTTCCTGAAACCCCCAGCTCCCTCAGCTGCTCCTCATCAGACTTGTGCTCCAGACCCTTCCCCAGCTCCCTTGCCATTCTCTGGATATGCTCCAGCACCTCACTGTCTTTATCACCAAGAGCCAAGAACTGGACACAAGGAGTGGCCTCACTAGTGCTGAGTACAGTGGGACAATCACTGCCCTGGTCCACACAGTCCAGGATGTCACTGGCTGACTTGGCCACAGTTGGATCATCTTCAGTCAGGTGCCAACCAGGCACCACTCCAGACACTCTACCCCAAGACTGTAGTGTTTCATGGGGTTTTGGTGAGCAAAATGCAGGACCCTCACTTTTCCTTATCTTTTTTAATGTATTTTTTAAAATTCAAAATTCCTGTTGTAACAATCCACTTGTGCAACCTGATTTCACCTGGGGGTCAGAGAGGCCACCCGATGAGTATTTATATTCTCTTGGGACTGGGAAATCTTTAATGTGATGGAAGAAGTATTTGGATTCCTGCCATTCAGGTATGCTCAGAATGTCACATTGCAAGACATGGGCTTCAGTGCATGTTAATTTCAAAAGCACTGTTCAGTCTTGGGAGGAATTTCCAGACTCGTGGTATGGCTCGTAAGAATTTTCCTCATTGTTTCATTTCCAAATATTCTAGACTTCAAGAGAAAGTTGTTATTTCAGAACATCAGCCTCAAAACCATGAAGGACAAAAGAAGTGCAGTAGCTATTCAATAACAATGAAAAAAGTAGTTTCTTACACCACTACATGAATAAAAATGAAGGGAAGAAAGAAAGATTGGAACAGGTGTTGAGAGAATTTCTGAGAGAGCCAGAAGGAAACCAGAGGAAAATTAGACTGCAAGTTCAAAAGGCTGCAATGCCACCTGCATGGATATTTCTCACTGAGGAACCAAAATTAATCTGAACTCTGAACCTTTTGAAGTTCTCGCATCACTCATGCAAATACATCTCTATTACAGGTGGATAGCAGTTTGGTTTCAGCTAATGTATTCAAAAGTGCTCAACAAGACTGAGATATATTCAAGTATTCTATGTATCTATAATGGCTTGAACTGAATTCAAATGCCTTGGGGCCCCCCCTGTGTATAGTGAAGCTCATAGAATTCTATATCAAATAACCTCTTTTATTTCTTTGAAGTGTCATAATTTATTGGCAAAGTTTTATCTCTTCGTTATTGTGCAGGTCATACTGTAATTAATCCAAGCACTTTAAAGGTGGGAAACATACATATTTCAGAAACCTTATTTTGTAGTTTTTCAGGGGAAAAGAATATTGTTTTCAATAATAGGAAAAGAAAATTAATTATAAGAATAGTACTGCTGCCTTAAATTCCTATTTTCTTTCATTCAAAACAGAATTTTATTCCTAAAAAGAATTAATGTGCTTCTTGCTTCTCTTTTTGAATTGCAATAAAGTATGTCTAGGGACTTTTTTGGGGGTTTTCTGTTTGGTTTTTTGTTTGCTTGTTTGTTTTGTTGTTAAAATGGTTTTTTGTTTGTTTTATTTATTTATTTTTATTTTTAAATCTGACCACTCTTTGTTATGTCTTTATGAAACTCTAGAAGGAAGGTTTTAAAAAGAATTTGAAATTTTCCACATCTTTCACATCACACTGTTCTAATCAGTGGTTTGAGGCACATAAAGTCCCAAAAACTTATGTGACATGCATATAGTATTTCACTCATACTGCTAGCAAAAGGGCTTTCATTTTGCTTATTCAGACTTCCATCTTCCTTGAAGTAAGATCTACATCCTTTCTAAATGGGCTAAAACAGGAAAAAAAAATGTAGGAAGGGCTTTTGTTTGAGAGGCAACTGTCAGATGCTATATTTGAAGATCTCTCTATATTTAACAAACAATTTCAAAGGGATTTTATGTGATTTTTCAGGTGCATTTAAGTGTCTAGATCATTTCACATTGCTTAAAATTCCTGCCTTAATGTTCATCTTATTTAATAACTGAGAAGAGTAGGAAGAATGCCTTTTCTGCTCATAGAAATGAGGAAAATTTGGCCATTGCAAAGGAAAAGAAATGTGTTCCTCAAATATTTACATAGATAATAATATCCATTATTATTCTTATGTTCCTGCAGAGATACACTGCAAGTAGAAATCCATCTACTTAGCATTCAAAATTTTGATATGTTACTCCTCTTCTAATTATTTTACCACTTTTTTTTTTTTTTTTTTTTTTTTTTCTGTGGGCAGGATGAAGTATTGCTATTTGAGGTGAGGACCAACACAAGGTGCTGTGGAAAAGTGGACCAACGGGAGTAAGCCATATTCCTCATGCAGCTGGAATGCCAGGTGTGCTTTAGATAAATTTCCAGAGGCTGGAATTCCCCCAGACCTTATGAATGGCACATACTGTAATGTTTCTTGAAGTATCCAGGCCAGAGCTATCTAAATGAGGAAAACCTTTGATAGATGTTTTATGTACAGAGAAAATGACTGACAAGTCAGAAAAGAATATAGTATTTATGCTTGTCTGTATAGTAATTTTCTTCTAATGTTTTCAAATTTCCTTACTGTACTCCTTAGGTGAACACGCAATCACTGGTTATAGAATGTCTCTAGTTAAAGAATAACTGTTAGAATAACAAAATTAGATATAATGATTTAATATTACTACTTGTGAAAGAAGGATTAATAGAACTCCTTCTAAATATGTCTTTCTTTATAATTTGATTCTACCACTGCACTCTGTTAAAATACAGTTAAATTAATGAAATTTAAATTAAGAAAGCAACATAAAGACTTGGAATTAAGTTCAGAGGTATAACTAAAGTAATTTGAGAAAAAAATAATGTGAACCATATTTAGATATATCTTGAATCTTATTCATGCTTCCAGACATTAGTGTATGTTGTCTTCAGACTTTATACAGTGCATTTTCCTACTTACCTGTATATAATACGATTAATTGCCTCTATTCGTTATCACTTATTTAATGTGTAAAATTAATTATTTTTCATATTATTAAAGAAATAAAAATGAATATGTAAAGTCTAGGGATCTGGATTTCTACAAATCCATTAACTGGGAATTAGATTGTAGTTACCATATAAATTTACATTCTGGTAAATAATTTTTGCTTAGAAAAAAAGAATTTACTAGTTGACTACCTTACTTGTCACTTACTCACTCTTTAATTCATATAGGCACACAATAAAAAAAATTTTTTCTTCTATACTTTTAGCTGACTGTAGAATTGTTGCACTATATAAAACACCAAGACTTGTATAAAACTTGCAGTCTTTGCCTAAGGGACATCTGTTTGCTACTGCAGGAAAGAATATAGTATCAGTAATAAAATATCAGTAAATAAATCAATACTATATGATATAATTGTATATAATATATTTTTATATGATTAATGGTCCTAATTCTGTTTCTGATTAGAAATTGTGCAGCTGATCAGGTTGTGATTCACATAGGTTTTTATTCTGGGATTAAGGTAATGGATATTTTGAATGCCTACTGATTGGTGTGCCATTATGCACTGTTAAAGGCAGATGAGAAAATGAGGAAATGCCAGTTTCCCACTGAACTCTGCTTGGGTTTTTGAAGTAGATATTACATTAGTTCTTAATTTCACTCCTTTATAATGATTAACTTTCACAATAAGTATAATAGGATCCCAGAATCATAGAATGGTTTGGGTTGGAAGGAACCCTAAAGATCATCTAGTTTCAACTCCCTCCCACTATGGGCAGAGACACTTTCCACTAGAACAGGCTGCTCAAAGCCCCATCCAGCCTGGTCTTAAACCATTTCAGGGATGAGGCATACATCCTGAAACTTGTTCTAGTTTCCTGGGCAACTTGTTCTAGTGCCTCACCACCACCAGAGGAAATAATTACATCCGAATATTGAATCTAAACCTACCCTCTGGCAGTTTAAGGCTATTCCCCCTTGTCTTGTCACTAAATGCCCTTGTAAAAAGTCCCTCTTCAGCTTTATTTCAGCCCCCTGTAGGTAATAAAGGCTTGCAGCAAGGCATTTCTGGAGTCTTCTCTTCTCCAGGCTGAACAAACCCATATCTTATTCAGATGTAGATTTTGATTTGCATACATGTCATTCCAACAGATGATGAAAAACCCCAAAGAATGTCATATTCAAGTATGGCTATGTCTGTCTTGATTTATTGTTTCTTGAAAGTCTGTAATCAGAGATGATCTTACAGAAAGTATCCACATGCACACCATAATACACTGTGTTATCCCAGTTTTACTGATATGAAATACTCTCTGAGTGTCATCTCTTGTGCCTCCTCTATCTTTGCCAAATAGAATGTCATGACTTATTTAAGACCCATACAAGAAACTTTTGACTGTTGGTTTCTGCTGTTTGTTTCAGTATATTTATTGTTCTCACAGTCAATATTCAATATATTTTAGGCAGAAACTCAGTAGGAACTGGAAGATTAAATAATCAGGATTTCAGGTGTATAACCAGGAAAAGAAAAATGACCGCTCATCAATACATCACAAAGGTGACATCAAAAATTTTCAAAAGCTCCAAATCTCAAACAGGCATATTTTGGAAGAATCACCAAGCTACTGTAATGACCCTTGCCACCCCCCACCCCCCCACAGTTTTGGGTGTACATGGTTAACACTCACACAAAGCCTGATCCTTTCCAGAATGGGAAAAACTTTTTCAACATCACTTGTTGTTGTTCAAGAGTAACAAACCACTCTTTTCTGACAGGAATACTTCTGATATAGATGAAAAAGTCAGGAATTGTAGCAAGGGGAGCAAGTGCTTGCTTGCTTAGAGGTCTTCTTAAGATGAATGTCAGGGAATTTTGATCAGGGTGGTAAGGTTTCTGCCTGTTGCTATGACAACACAAAAAGAATCCAACGGATCGAAACAGGATTGTGTGAGAGAAAGTAAGAGTCTATAGGCCATAATTCCCCCTCAAAAACACATTAGTCATATTTCAGCACAGCTCTTTGCTCTGCAGGCAAAGTCTACTGAGAATGCAAAAGTATTTCACACACATTGGGCTGTTCGAACATTTTGTGGGTTTTTTCTGGCAGACTTTCCATATAAAAATGAAACAGGTATTTTGAGCACAGCTATTAGTTATCCTTTGTACTCACATCAGGAAGCATGGGCTTATTTGATGTCCTGCATTTGCTACAGTCACTAGCTGTAAACAAAAAAAGCTCGTATCCCTGAAAATACAGACAGATACTCTTACGCCACATCTATCTCAGTGGTAAGTAAGAATAGGATACACAGCTTTGTGAAAATCAATGATAATTATGCTAAATATGCTGTTATGATCTCTTCTGGTAAAGAGTGAAAAAAACCCTTGTGTGGCCAGCTCCCCTTTGTAAAGTCTTCACTGTGGTGGATGCTCATATGCCCCAAAGTACACGAAATCACATCAATCTCCTCTCCTTGCTGTTATCTCCCCTGCAATCCCATATTCTGCAAGCAGATTCAGATTCCTCTGCATCAGCTCCAGAGCTTTCTGCAGGGTGTTGATGGCTCTTGGGACTGAGATAATTGTGGCAGGCCTTTCTTATTGCCAGTAGTTGAATTCTCATCATCTGCCCACTAAGGGACCAGCCACACAAACCTCTTTTCTTGCTAAAGAGTGCAAGCATTCAAAATGCCAAAGGGACAGACAGGTATTTTCAATAAGAACAAGGACAATGCAGGTGAAGCTGCAAAAAACAATAGTACCAATCTTCACAAATTTTAAATAAATGGTGGGATCTTATAACTTCAGCAATACAGCCCAATGTATGTAGGTAGGTCTGGTTAATGGGACACTGTGTGATTGCTTTTGAAAGTAACAAGGATAGGGAAGTTAAACTACTACTGTTTGTTTTTATGGGTAGCAGTAGGCAGAGTTTTGCAGTTACTGGGTTTACATTTTTGCTCATTTTATTGTGTTCCCTTCGTGACTTTTCAACACCTAAAAGAGAACATTTTTTCCAATGGCAGAAACATTTGTGACCTGTGACTATAGGCAGACTATCTAGCACATGGGTGTATTTGTGTGCTGATAAAGGTACTGGGTAATTAAATGACGAAGACATGTTTTTAGATTTCCATTTTTAAAATTCAAAGCACAGTGACATTGTTCTTCTGCATAAGTACAAGAAATAAAAATTGGTTAACAATCTTGTCCTTGATGTTATTGAGCATAGACAACCCAAAATGAAGTATTTAACTCTTACTAAACTTGAAGAAACTACAAAGAATTTAATCATGAAAACTATTTTAATTTCTTTGTACATTCTTTAGTGCCACTGGGAGTAGAAAGGAAGAGTGTTAACCCTTCCCTTACCAGTTGTCTCTTAGTCTTTATGAGTCACTCCTTCATTACTAATTTGTATACCAGAAATGATGTTTGATTTTGTTTTGACATGAGTGAGTATTGACTTAATTATGCATGGAAGAAGAAATACTTTCTCAGGCAATTTACATTCTTATGTAAGATTAACTATATGACTTTAAACCAAAAATTAATCAAAACTCTCTTTGAGTCTTGATCTGAACTAATGAAGCGGCTCATGAGTTTCTAGCAATAAGACCTCATGGCACTTGGACATTTCTGCTGCTCTGTTAGCTTATTTCACATGTTAATTTCAAATGTCTAAATCTTTTTCAGAACAAACAGCAATGCATTATGAAGAAATGTTACCCTTCTCTATATTGTGCAGAAAGCCAGATACTGAGGCTACTCATAAAGGCTTGTTTATTTGGAAGGGAAGAAAGGACAGACAAAATATGTGTGATATCTCTTCTGCAGGTAAATGTTTTTAGGTATCTAATGCCTTTCAGGTACTCATTGGTCCCCAGATCACCTCTTTTTGTCTCCACTGTTCATTTTCTTTCAGTTCTTCAGGGCCGTATGGAACAGAGACTGTTCCCTTGCTACAGTGATATTTTTTGGTTTATTGGATTTTTCTGGTTTGTTTGAGTTTTTAAAAAATATACCTCTGTGGATAATGAACCCCCAAAAACCACAGGGATTAAGGTTTAAGGATGAGAATTTTTTAATATGTTAATAAGACTAAGGTCAGTAACAGAGTTATGATTTTTTATATTAAGACATATTTAATTTCTTTAGAAAGCCGTTTGCTAAACTGCAAACAAGTGGTTCAGGTGTAATCTGTGTGGGAATGAATGTATTGTGCATAAGGTAAAGAGAGTTTTATGAAGAAGAAAATATTGCAGATGCATCTGAGAAAACCCAGGGACTAGTTCTAATCAATTATTGATAATTTGGAGGAATGCTTGGATTCAGAGCATCCAATTCAATTGTAACCACATTCACATAAACATTCTTTGCCCACCTGAGGGAATACTATGTCTAAAAAATAAACAAAGCAAAAGTTTTTAATAGCGAGTTGTTTGTTCTGTGTAAACAAAACTAAACAAATCCAGAAAAAAGAGTTTAAAACCTCTCATATTTTAGCATTAATATAATGACCAAATTCTTTCATGGCTGTTTATGAATTCTACCTTCTATGCATGATGGCTAAACCTTTTCATGTCATATGCAATCTTTCACAGATTTCTGTTCTCTGAGCCTGATATAACTTCATTTCCTACTTTCCTTTTCTTCATTAGTTATCCACTCTGGACAATCATATCATCTCTGTTTTTCTTCTGCTGCTATTACTTTACCAACAGACTATCTGTGTTTTGACATTGTCTTTGATCCTGTCCATGTTATATGAATGGTATAGCTATATAATATTCCATGCATTACTGCAATTTTTTTACCATTTTTTGATATTTTTCTTGTGTCTGAACCAGTGGAAATGTTAGCACTGACTTCAAAACCAAGATCCTTGAGGTTACTCTTTTAAACACACCACAACAGAGATAATAAAATATGTTGCTTTCAATGTAATTTTCATAACTCATTTAGAAGTACTATTAAGTAATATCCTTAAAAATAGAAATGTCACAGTGTCACTTCACGGTAGTGAAATTCCAGTACAGACTGGATATGCATTTGGAGTGTTACACTGGTTTGAACAACTCTCTATTCAGTTTGTCTGTACTAAGAATTACTAAATAATTTTCTTAGCCTAGTGGGAATAAAGAAATGAATTTGCTGATGACTATGAATTTTCCTCAAAATTATTTTGTTTGAAACCTGTATTTTCCCAGGTCTGCATTGTTTTCTCATTACTGATGACTCTGAAGTGAAATCAGGGAATTCCTTCATTGTTCTGAAAGACAGTTCCTTAGGATTACTTCATTACTGGAGTGCCAGTAGCCATCCTTATGAACAGTCTTTCCAATCCTCTATGCTTAAGGTGCAACTTTGCTGTAAAGTGTATTTTACCTGAAGGCTGAGGCACGTTTAGAAGAGGGATTGGTAAACAAGCTTATCCTATAATAGACCTGGAGTATTAATAGAACTGAGGAAAAGAAATGCTGGGAGTGAATCTGTCTTCCAAGCAGTTGCAAAGCCATTTTTATATGAATGACCCTGCTGAATTGCACATGTCTAACATGTCATCAAAGACCAAGGTCGCTAGAACCTGGATGAGGAGTAAAGCATCTGGAAATGTCATTCCACCTGTCTACTCAGCAGTTAGTTTCACTGCTTAGTTGAACGAAATAAAAAAATTCCGGGGAAACTGGGACCGATGCAGAAATGTGAGAGTCATGTGTATTAGGGTCTTTTTTCGTGTCAAGTTTAAATAGTCAATCTCCTTTTTAAATTGTTTTTATATCTGAGTGAGGGCTGACTTTCCTATTGATTATGAGCAGCACAGTTACTTCATTGTTACATTCAAAAATGAACAGTTGGAATGAAGACAAGGAAGGAAAGTACAAACCATGAGTGCATTAATTCAGTTGAGCAGGTGTCAGGTGGCAAGGGTTGTGTGCACTTTTGCTATGCTCTTTTGTTTTTATGCAGGCATGGCATGATTTGCTTGTTTACTGGAAGTTTTACATCTTCTGCTGGTGAGACAACTCAGCTATCATTCTGTCTTTTGGCCAGTATTGGAGCAGGAACTCCAAGAACAGAGGCTCTTGTGAAAAATCAGACTACCTATTTTGGTTCTTGTGAACATTCTCTTTGCCACTGTAGTGGTGAAACAAGAAAGTAGCAGCAAACATCTGCAGAGCTCCTCTGTGTTGAGGGTCACAGGCACACTGAGTGCACAGCCCAGCTTGAGGGCATGATGGAGTGCGTTCTCTGGAAAGTGTCTAAATGTACATCTGGGTCTAGACTGCCTGAAACTACATCAGAGGATGTTGACTAGACTTGACATTCTCTCCAGATGAGCACTCCCATGATGTCCAATTAGAGTCTCAGACTCTGAGCCAGAGGGGGTGATAAGGGAATTTGGCCTTGAGAATGCCTTTGAGGGTGAATTTAAACTACCTGAGTCAACGAGTGTTAAGCATACCAATGCTAAAACTGGTTTCATCCTTTTTGGTTTTTCAATTTCTATCAAGAAAAACATGACAAGTGGCATTACACATTGTAGAACACAGTTTACCTGGGAAACCAAATTGCTTTTAAAATACCCATTTCTGCTCATTAATAGGTGAGAGATTACTTCAGTTAGATGCATTTTTTTAATTTGAGGTCTTTGAAAGGTATATCTGTATGCAACTCTGAGGATTAAATGCTTATTTTGTACTCAACAGTTTTTTGTCCCTTAATTTCTCAAATTATGTTTATTTGAATGTGAAAAGTAATTTCCTTTTCCCTTTCAGTTTTACTGTTGATTTTCCTGTCATTTAATATTAGCCAAAGCCATTCATTAGCTTTGAACATTATGTAGAAGTAGCAGGATAAAGGAAACAAAGACTGTTATATTCTGCTGAATTGTTAATCTTTTACTTCAAAACAAGCCAACTGTCATAAAACAAAACAAACCCCTGGTCACTCAGACCTTAAATATATTAGTCCATTATTGCTAGCTTAATCTTGTCCCCTTTTGTTTTTAATGGGAATTCATCTTTTCAAATAGGCTAAACAGGGAATACTCTGGGAATAAAACTTGGTTAAATGTGGGATTTTTTGGTCTTATTTATGTGCTTTAAAAAATTCCATTAAGAAAAAAAATGAGCAGTTTGAAATTTAATATCCACAACTTTCAGTAAGACAGTTTCTGAATTAATAAGCTTCACTTTGTATCCCTGTTGATCAATCATAATGTATTGAAGAAGAGGGTTATATTTATATATTTTCAAACATCTCCTTAAAGCACTTTAGTTTAGTTTCTCAGGAGCATATATATAACTTAATATCTTTATTCAGGTTTGTCCATGCATTGTGTGGGTGCTGTCTATAGCAAATGCTTTTCTGTTTTAAAGAAACAAAACTGGAGCTTTCACAGATTTAAAATTAGGTATTAAAATTTTTTACGCTTTAGAGAGTTATGACACCAAAAGGAAGTAAAGGTGGTCATCAGACAGGGTTAATTTTAACTGAAAAGGTAACAAAATAGGGAGAACTCAATGTTGCACAGTTTAGCAGAATCATAGCCCAAGGTGAATTGACATGACACAATTCTATGGAGTTTCACTCCTAAAAGACCTGAAATGTAATAAGAGAGTGATGTTAAGAAGAGAGTTTAAATCTGTGTTTTTCTGTTAACACGAGTTAACTCACTGACTCTATGGAAGATAATTAATTAGAGTCTGATTCCTTTAGAAAAGGGCCTTTTTTTAAATTCTTAATTGGTGAGGTAGGATTAGAGAGTCTGTATCTATAGTAATCTTTAAAGATGATTGTTTCTACATTTTAAAGATTTAAAAAAATATTTACTTAGAGAAACAAAATTGTTTTGGGTGGGGAGAGAGAAAGTGTGGAAATATGGAACACAGAATATCTTATAAAACATAACAAATACTTTAATTACATTGGATGAGTAAAAATGAACACTACAAGGCAGTTGAATGCTATGAAACTAAATATAAATCGTGGAAGTATTATAAAGATATACAGGGTACAGATGAAATTACAAACTGGAAAAATATGTCAGACCACTTGACATTTTTACAAAATATATATAAATACAATCTCTATGAATAAATGATAAAAGATTGTAACTCTGAATTCTGAAAATGCAGAGTTATTACTTGAAATCTGCACACTAGGATTCCTATAACTGGCTTTTTCTGGAATGAGTGCCAAATTTACCTTTATGCAACCATTACACTGTTTTTCTCAATTATTTTGATGTAACAGAGCTAGAAGTTTTTGTGTGAAAAGTAGCAAGGCCTATAATTATTCATGGAGGAAGAAAACACAGCATAGTCTAGGTATATATGTATATATGTAGGTATATATCCCATACAAGTAGCATGATCACTATTATTGGTTCAAAAGCTCAGAACATTCCAGATTCTTGCTCTGCAAGAGTAATATTTTCTGTTTATATATAGACATGTCTATATCTAGTACACAAACCTAGCATCACATCTAAAGTAAAACTTTTATCATTATCACACTTTTTCTCAATTATTGAACTAGTATATTACTACTCTACTACAATATATTTATAGTACTAGTATATTATATAAGTTTGCCATGTTACTCAACCCACCTTTCACCTATTGTTTGAAAGAATTATGAGGTAAGCCTTAATTTGTTTTGTTTCATGTTCTTGTCCCAAGAGAAAGGTAGCTGTGGGTGGTGTGTAAAATCAAAGAGAATGATACATCCTGTTGTTTTTCTCTTGAGTATTTGCCAGATATATTGTTTCTTTTATCACTTTGGAGTGTGTTAAATTTTTTTTATAGTTGCTCAGCTATTGAAAATTATTCCAATTCCTTCATTTTAATAACAATCCAAAATATGTGAAGATTGATTTTTACACATATCTACACAAAAACATAATTTACCTTTACTGAACAGTAAAATCAAGAAAATATATATAAAAAGAAAATAAAGTTCTTAGAAAAAAAAGTTAAAAATATTAAGGAGGAATACATATGAAATGTAGTCACTTTTTTTCTCTGGCTCTTATACTAGGGAAGAGTTGCAAAGAATAAGAGCCTGAATGTTAAAATACTCAGTTAAGCTCCACAACAAGCACAAAATTGTAAATCCATGCAAAAGCTATCTAATGACAAAGATATTGAACTTTAAATATCCAAGACCATATCCAATACCTATGAAAATTGCCCATTTACAGGAAATGCATTTAAATTGGCTTTGTCCATGCCAAATACAGGGAAATGATAGCTGAAGGAGCATAATTATGTTACAATGATTCAAGAAGGGTGACAGTCTGTCGTGAAGCCTAATCAGTACCTTGGCTGTATCTATGGGCACAGAATGGGAAGGAACAATCTACTGAACTGCTAGTCCTCAATTATCATCATCTTTGACTTGTTGCCTAAGTACATGCAGTATTCCAGGGTCAGTGCTTATGCAATCTGGATTCCTGTGTGACTAACCATCCTTCAGAACACCGAAATACAATTTTTATTGTCTTCACTTCCTCTTATACAATTTCAGTAGTTAAGCAATACAAAAAATTTTGCCGCAGGATGATCTGATCCATCCTCCTCCACTACTATTTTAGGTTGCTAGATTTTTCATTTCATACTTTTATTTCTTTTATGATTGGCAGAATTACATCAAAAGAAATACTTAGTCTGTAGCTGTCTTGGAAACATGTGATTATGTATTCTTGGGACAAGTCTAATTTATAAAAAACCTTATTCTAAGCAGTGTTGTAAAACTACAGACCTGAATTGTATAATTAGGCTTTTTAGATGTGTACTATACATTATTCAGTATTTACTTTAATGGTTCTAATAAATCTTTTTCCAGCACTTCAATAGTTTCCTCCGTCCAACATATTTTTAAAATTATTTTCTTGAACAGTTTCCCTGATAACTTGTTTTATTTCCATAGGATTCAATTTCAATATGGCCATATTATATCTCTAAAAGAAAAATTTAATCAAGCAGTTATTTTTTGCATGTTATCCTTTATTTTATTAGAATCTAATATATAGGTAAAATAATACTATTCTGCTACATTTTTTGTTTCTTTTTTGCCCCAAATTTACAATTCAACAGTATAAACAGCCAATTTCTCTTATTTCCATATTTCCATTCAGAAGTATTTGGTTTTACATCCTATAGTATAAACTCTCGTTTCATCAGCCCTGACATTTTAGAGCAAAATATTTATGATGTTTCTTTTAGAACATAATAAGTCTTATAATAACAACAGGCACATTCAGAACTCCCTGATTACTCATTTGGTCAATATGAGTACTATTTCTGTTCTTCATCTTTCATCTTCATCTTTTCTTCCAATGTATTGGTATGGGATTGGCTTTGGTTGTAGTTTTGTTTTACCTCTCTCTACTTACTAAAACTGCATAGGATTCATATCAGTCACTTTCTCAATCTTCTCCTCTGTTCCTTTTCTCTACATTTCCTCTTATCACCTGCACCAGCCCCAAATCCAAAGAGATACAATGCCAACTGCTCTGAGAGCACATCCATTAATTCTGTGTCTCAATAGATATGTGTATAATTTAAATAACATCTGCCTGGGATTTATCTGTTGATTTCATTATCTTGTTCACTTTACTGTCTTCCCTGAAGGATCAAGTGAATGCAACTGAAAACCATCTGAGCCATCATTCTGCTGAGGTGTTTGGTTGTGCTTCATCTGCTGCCTTTGGGAATCCTAAAGTGTCATTTGTTGTGGTTTGAAGAAAGTTTAATGGACCTGGAGGGGCTTTTTTTTCCTCTCCTCAAAATCCTTTCCCTTTCTGCAGTTCACATCTTTGCCTCTGGTTTGCAGCACAATCTTGTAGTCTCTAGATCCTCTATAATAACAAATGATTTATCCTCCTGAGCATAGAGCACACAGTCTCCTCTTGGTGTTGGTATGCCTCTTGAGTCATCTATTGCTCTTCAATCTTCAAAACTCTTGTCAAATCTCTAAATAAACTGATGAGATTGTCAAGAGAAATGATTTTCAAATATTATTTAATAAGTTGCAATTTCTAATATTATTTAACATATGATTTAATAAGTTACAATGAACCAACTGTGAGATCTAATTAAGTGTGAAAAAGATCATAAATACTTAATAAATTCCACCAGGTAAACCATAAAACTGTTTAAAATATTGCAAAAAAGTAAAATATGTTTGTAGTAGAAAAATTTTAAATTCCTGTGTTCTTTTTTTTTTTTTTTTTTTTTTTTTTTTTTTTTTGTTTTTTGAGTTTTTTTGATTTCTTTTGGGTTTTTTTACTGTATTTCTCACATTTCTAATTCAGGTGCAGGTAGAAAAATTGTAAGGATGAAACACTATGGCACTGCTGACATGGAGAGTTTATGCTTATTTAAGCATTATGCTAAATCTGACAGAGTTAAGAATCATTTCAGAAAGAACAATTTTTTCTATATTTCTTACAAAGCTACTCCAGTCATTGCTCATCCTTTGCACTCTGAAATGGTATTCATTGTGAAATGCATTCCTAAGCACATTTGGATGATATTCCCCCGTGGAATATATAGCTATGTACCAAAGAGAGAAATTTCTCACTGGCCAGGTCCTGTAAGTCCAACAGTAGAAGATTTTTTGGCATGCTTATCAGCTGAAGGTTCTGTTATATGACAGACATTTAATACTTGCTTTTATTTTTTCCTTACAGGAGGTTACAGTTTGCTCTCTCTGTACAGAAATCTAGCACTTATTAATGTACAGAGTATACTAAATCAGTACTAACAGGGGAAGGAAAACCTTCATGTAAATTAGATCTTAGTGTGACCTGGTTGACCTGTGAGCTGAAATTCTCACTCAGCATGTTTTAGGTTTTCTTTTTGTGTTTAAGCTACACCTTGGAAATTCTGCTCTGACTAACCCCATGTGTACAGTGAGACCTAAGAGCTGCTGCAGACTGAGGGGTTCATTTCAAGGCTGCATTCATCTGAATGGCATCATATGAATTAGATTGAAGGTTATAGATTATGTAAGCAGTAGAATTATTTGTTTTGTTGTAACCAGCTTTGTATGTTATTCTTAAAATATGCCATGAATTAAAAATTGATTTTTCTTTAAGAGTACAAGGTAGCAAAAGAGATTTTGTCCTCATCATACAAAATTCATTTCATGTTAAGGGAATCCAAAATGCTTTATCTGAAAAATCAGAGAGAGCTCCAATAAGTCCTCTGGACAGCAGGGAAGGCAGACTGTGTGAGAGGTATAAGAGACTCTGCAACTCTGGGTCTGCAGAAGAGTCACTGAAAAACTGTTTGTGTACAACACCCACACAGTGCCTGTGAATATGAGGGTTTGGCCAACTGAGGAATTAAAGTCTGATATTTCTCACAGTGATGTGTGGGACGTCTAGAAAAATGAACTCCAGTAAACTGAAATAACAATTTAATAGAATTTTCCATCTCTTTCCTTTATTTCTTCTCAATGTAGGAATAGTTAGCTACAGTAAGGAAAATAAAAAAAAAAAAAGGGTTCTTGCTTTGCAATTTGTTCTTATGGATGAGTTTACAAATACAATTAATATACAGAAATCATTTTTAGGAAGCATACATTCCTGTAGCTCACCACTCCATTGTAACAATACAGTTTTATATTACATATACATTTTTCATTGGTAGTGTAGTACCTTTCAAGTTAGTATATTAAATATGTAAAGAGAACACAATTTTTTAAATTTAAAGAAGACACAATACATCAAATAACATTTCAGGCAATAAACTATTCAACAAAAATGAACCTATAGTTTAAAAAAACAGATATATTTTCTTGGATTTAAATGATTTATGTATTTGAAACTAGTTCTCTTTCACACACTACAGTTTGAGGGTCTATCTTTGAGCCAAAGAGGAATATGAAGCCAATAGAGAAAGAAATGGATGATTAAAAAAGACAGTGAAATATAGTTATTAGACTGTTGAGAGCTGCCGAGATTTGGGGCCCCAGGAGATAAAATAAACCAGGTAAAAGACATGGCAAAGGTCCCTTTCTGACTTCATTATGGTTGTTGCTCTTTATTGATTTTTTTGGTCTCAAAACTTTCTGAATGTGATGGTTTCAAGATATTGAATGCACTTGAGACTGGACAATAAGGGCCTGGCTTAAAACTATTCATTGTTCTGATTTTTATTGTGGTACAGTCGTTTTTGTACTCAAAACCTTGGTGTACAAAGTGTGATAGAAATAATAAGACATGGGAAAATTAAAAGGCTGTTCAAATCCATCAGGTTTCACAGGTCTTATGTAGCAGATGAAGGAAGAGAAATATGGATAGTACTTCACTCTACTCTTGTAAGGAACATTGAGAATCTATCTTTAGGCTGACAGCAAACATCATTGTATAAAAAGCCAGAGAAAAAGAATTATTTTTAACAGTGTTCACTTATTTATTTCCATAAATAAGAAACAAAACCAGTAAAAGTATTTTAAATACTTTTAAAGACAATATATTAATAAAGATAGAATATTTGTTCTATCATTATGAAGGAGCTGATTCTTCACACAAGAGACCAGACTGTGTTATTTATGGAATATCTAGGGGATTGCCTTAATTAAAATATAATTAAGTTTTGGAAACTGATATAAAAGCAGTTGCTGATGGACTATGTTTTCTTTACATTACCTGCTATAGCATCTCTGCTCTTATGAAGTCACTTTAGTTGTAAAGAGGGATGGCTGCCCTCTATAACAGGGCACTACTATTAGGAAATTCTACATGTGTATAAAGTATTTTCTTTTTTAAATCTAAATGTTATTAATTTTACTACTGGCATAGGGATTTACTATGATCTATGTCTGTCTTTTCATTGGTACAATAAATAATGAATTAATCATCCTAACAATATACATATTCTTCAGTTAATGCACATGTGAAAAGCTGTGCCAAGTAACTCCTAATGGCTATTGAATTGTCAGACTTTATCCAACCTAATGCATGTCTAAGGAAATTGGAATGGAGGCAATATTTGTAAGCATTTCAGCATATTATTTAACTTTACCTTAAAACATTATAGCTTTGAAATGTCTGAAGAGGACATGAGATTGTCAGGATTAGGGCGTTTCATCTAATTTTTTCTCTTTTGAAAATTTAACGACTTTATCAGTGGTTTTTGTGCCACGTGATGAGATCCATTCCTGAGTTCCAAGTGAATTGGCTTGGTGGAGTAACAAACTCTCCATGTGTGAGAGTGGAGAAAATTATTATTGCCTCAAAAAAAACTAAAAGTGTGGGGGGGGGGTGGGGGGTGTGTGGGCAGGTGGCAGAGCATGTTCTGTGAAAAGTGGGATGTGCACTGCTCCACACCCCACCTTCCCTGGAACCCTATTCCAGCCCAGAGTGTGGTCACTGGTACCCCTGAAGGTCCACCTGGGTGAGAGGTCCCCAGGAGCTGGGGTCAGGCTGGAACTCAAGCAGTGCTTATTATTATGATTTTTTGTTTAATTTCCTGAAACCATCATGTTTCTCCTGTGCCTCCCTTAGAGTATAAAAAACCAAAACCCCTTTTGGAAGCTCATCAAGTGAGTCTGCAGCTTTATGTCATGACATCTTGAAAAGTCACGGCAAAGGGTGAAGTCTCAGGTGACTGGAAAAAGGAAAAATTTGTCCCATTGTTAAAAGATTTAGAAAGAAGAACCCTTGGAACGACTGGTCTTCTCAGAAAGAGGGGAACAGTCATATTAGTAAGGCCTAGTGATAGGATAAGTCTGAAATTCAGACTAGATATAAGGAAGAAGATTTTAGAGTGGGGGTGGTGAAATACTGGAAAAGGTTGCCCAGAGAAGTGGTAGATGTCCCATCCTTGGAAACATTCAAGGTCAGGTTGAACATGACTCTGAGCAACCTGGTCTAGTTGAAGATGATCCTGCTCATTGCAGACAGGTTGCATGAGATGAGTTTTAAGGTAACTTCCAACTCAAATTATTCTATGAGTTTTTAATGTTATTGTTCTATTACTTTCATAACAACTCATGTACCCAGTTTTGGGTAGCAATTAGACCACAGACACAAAGGCTCTCTGAATATTTTTCTCATGGCATGTTGTAGGCGTATTCTGACCAACCGACCGACTTTAGGCCAGATCTTATCTTCATCACTTTTGAATTCCTTTTATTCTGTTCTTCAATTTTTTATGGATTTAATATATTTATTAGCATCATTACCGACTTTGTGCATTTTTTATATCAATCACAGGGCTAAAAATGAGGCAGCTGCTAGAGCAAACCAAACAGATTTTACACCTCTGCCAACAGTTATTGTTATAGGCTGAAGAGACAAGTACAGACTTCCTCCTTCTGACACATGTTGTAGAATTTTTTTAATTAAAAAGAAGGTTAATTTCTCTTTTAAACTAGATGTATTATATTAAAAGAACAGTCTTCAGATAAAGATAATGCATGACAGAAAAATAAATTCTCTTGTCTTAAGAAAAAGCTATTAATCAGAATCACAGAATCACAGTATAGTGGAGGCTAAAAAGGACCTCTCCAAATCATCAGATTCCACCCACTGCTCAAGCAGGGACAGCCCAGAATCACACACAGTGAGATTTTTAATATCTTCAGAGATTTAGACCATGCAGCCTCTCTGGACAACCTATTTCTGTGTTTGGTGACACTCAGATAGACTAATAGCACTAAGATAACTGCATTTAGGTAGGGAATTGGAAGGACCTTAATGATCGTCTGGTTCCAACACCCTGCCACAGGCACTGTTTCTAAAAGAAAATCATCCCAACACTAAAATCAAGCCAATTGATTCAAAAATTCAAATATTTTGGTTTTGGTAAGACACTAAGTGAATCACAGTACAAAAATATTAATAAAGTATTTTGTATTTTAAAAATATGGAGGAGAAAAAACAAGCCTCTATACAGCACACATTTTTAATTTAGAGGATTTATTGAGCATGGACTTTGTATCAACTTAAGATGAAATGAGATATTGTACCAAATAAATTTAACTTAGTGCTGGATATATGCTTATATATCATGTTTCTTGCTAAGTATTGGAAGCTATAAGCCCAAAGATAAATGTCTAATGAGCCCATTCAATTTCAGACTGCATGAATTTGTAGGCCTGGACTTGATTTTTTTCTAGCATAAATAGTTGTGCCTTACCCTCTAAAACTGTGATGTAAAGAAACAACTCACATATGGTAAATACAAAAATAATAATGGTGATTTTTTGTTTGCATGAGAAATAGGAGATAAAATCAGTGTCTTTACTGAATTAGCATCTTGATTTCTACAAAATGAAAAAGCTAATCAGCCGACAATGGAAGGTGTCTGTGGTTAATACAGATCAATTCAAGTGTTCTGATTTCTAATCAGAGTTAGAATTAAAATATACAAGTTAATATATTTGGATTTGTCTTAATAAAAAAAATTGAAATAAAACCAGAAATGTGATAGATATCCTGAGATTTCTTAAGAGCTATGTATGGACAAGACTTTTGGGCATCCAAGCTGCTGATTAATAACATTATTGTTTGGATATTCTAGATATTGGTTTCCTGGATGTGTGCTATCAAATAAACCCCTTTCCCCAATAATTTTATTTAGAATCACAGGATCATAGAAGCATTTGGGTTGGAAAGCAGCCTTAAAGCTCATCCAGTCCACACAACCTGCAATGAACATCTTCATCTAGATCAGACAGCTCAGAGCCTTGTACAATCTGTTTCCAGGGATGGGGGATCTGCCACCTACCTCTCTGGGCCACCTGTGCCAGTGTTTCAGTACCCTCATCATAAAAAAAATTCTTCCTTATATTAGTCTGAGTCAACACCCTTTTAGTTTAAAACCAGTGCCCTTTGTCCTATCATTGTTAAAAATTCTGTGCCCATCTTTATTGTACAACCCCCCTAAGTACTGAAGGGCTCCTGTAAGGTCTCTCCAGAGACTTCTCCAGAGACTTCTCCAGAGACTTCTCCAGACTGAACAGCTCCAACTCTCTCAGGGTTTCTTTGCAGGAAAGACACTTTGGCCCCTTACCTGTTTTGTGCCCCTCCTCTGGACACACTCCAACAGGTCTTTCTTTTATTGAGTTCATAAGCAACATAAAGACTTAGATTTGCAGTTTATATGGCTCAGAACATTTTCCAGTTGCTGTATTGTAATCCAAAGCTGAGACAAGATTGACACAGAAGTCTATTCATAAGATTACAAAATTAGAGCTCTAAGTAAGGACAATTAAAGAAAATTGTATATGGGCATTCATAAACAGGAAAAGAACATGAAGCTTATAGCAAAATAGTGTATTTTGCAGCAGTTGAGAAGTTTCAGTGCTACTTCTTAAGAAACAAGCTTATTTAAGCAAGGTGTTTTGTGGTAGCTCAAGAACTATTGCTATCAAGTGAAACACAACACTCAGAAATACACTTGCTGACTACACAGTTTGTGTGACAATGGTTAGCCTGTTTTCATCCAGGAAGTTGGTTCTGAAAAGATATTCCTGTTACCTGTTTGCATATCTATTTCCTCTTAAAATATTTGTTCTGCAATAAGGCAAATTTACTTGACAATTTAGCTGACTTAGGATATTCTAATACATTTTTCAAGTGACAAAACAAAATCTTTTCTAGTCTAGGAACTGGCTGACTGAGCTGCAGGTTTGTACCCCAATGATTCTTAGCAACACAGTTGAAATGAATCATATGTTCAAGGACTTGCATTTTTCTTCCAGACCTCTTGTGGAAACACCTACTGAAAAGAAATTACATCATGTAGTTCATCTTGTGAAAACTAAACATTTTATTTCATACCAAAAAAATATAGCAGAAAATAAAATTCATCATGACTCTTAGTCAATTGTAGTAAGTTTTACCCAAGGCCTCAACCTTTCTTTCGGGGATCTTATCATATTTTTCTTGAATATGGATTAAAACTACTGATATAATATGCAAAATTACTGTATATGTTGGGGTTGTGTTGTTCAGGAAAAAGTAATTAATATACTGTGGAAAAATGCAAAAATAATAAAATAAAGAGAGAATGTTAGTTTGAAAGATACTGTGGCATACTGTCAAGTAATCTATGTATAATATTGAGCTGGTTAAAATGTTTTTACTTCATTCTATTGTGTGGAATCAGTTTGTGGGTTATATGTGCAGGGGACAGAAAAATGCCACTGGAGCTAAGGAATGTGGAATTTTCTTAAAGTCTGTTGGCATTTCACACACTTGTAGCTTTTAACTATAAGAGGGAGTTGGGTAATCTTAAGTATTTATAGTAGCTAATTTTATAGTAGTATTGGCAAAGCTACTCCTATAACTTGAAAAACATAACAACACAATAGATATGAATGCTGGGTTTCAATTTACTTTGAAATACTTTAAAATATAAAAATGTAAAATAATCAAAGTTAGAAAACTTAACAGGTGTATATCTAGAAGATAGTTTTATCTATTTGAAGAGACACTAAAAATGATGAGCAATTAAAAATGTGGAAATATTTTATTTCATATCAAGATAAAAGATAATGTATTAATTATTTAATATTAAGTACAGTTAATACAATTTTGCCTGCTGATTGTTTCATTCTTTGATTTTTCCCATCACTATAGCATCCAGAAACCTGATTAGTTTCATGACACAGTTTGTTTCTTCAGTGATTTAGGCATCTAGGTGATCACAATTTTCATTACAGAAGTGGTCTGTTGAGATACATGAAAAAGACAGTCAGTACAATATATAAGCTGAACATACCCTCAGTATGTACAAATAAACTACACATTAAATGTCAGCCTTTTACTGAGCTCAGAGCCATCTCATAAGTAAAGCTAAGGTTCAAAGGAATTACTGTCACCTACTTACTACCCTTATGTCTAATAGAATTAATCTCTTCCAAAAATCACATCAGACCAAATGATAATCACCTCCTCTCTAACACCAGCTCTTTATAACTCACAGAGTATTCATCTCCTAGAGGAGAAAGCATACTTTCCTGTGCCTTTTTTTTCTGATTAAGATGGTAAGTTTTCAACTACCTTCAGGGCTGCTATAAACTCTGCATTACAATTTAGAAGAAAATATTGGAAAGGAGTAGCATATATATATATTTATTCTTTCTCCAAAGAGTGGAAATTCAATAGGTTCGTTTTGTCAAAATAACATCTCAAAAACTTTTCCAACTTCATTCTTGCAGCAAGATTACTTTCAAATCTTTAAAAATCACCCAGCTAGCACTTACAACTGCTTCTTTGAGTGGTCATATGGCTTCTTTACCATAAGCATGTGCTTGTCTTCACAATGTAAAAGTCAGAGAAGAAATCCAAACATCTCATTTAAGTAATGGAAGGCTAGCACAAAGGTTATTTGTATCATGCAGTAGTGCCATACCCCAAGAAGCATTCTTCACATTCTAATTAAAAACTACCATATAACAGCTTGCTTTGCAATGACTAGACACTTGATACAGATATTGTGATTTAGTAACCTCATTTTTGATCAGAAGTGATTTTGCTCTAAACTGCACATATACAGTTGTATAACACAGTCTTCAGTGTTGAACTGCCAGGATGATCCTTTATTGTCATTCCCTGCTTGTGGGTGACAAGGAGTAAGCAAGAAACTGTGTAGATGCTCAGCTGCTAGATGGAGTAAACCACCACATATGTAGAATCAAAGACAAATCATAGACAAAGTCAAATAATGACCTTTTCTCGCTCTTTTTTTTTTTTTTTAATATATTTTTAAAAACCTTTTTTTTTTTTTTTTTTTTTTCCTTTTGTTTAATGGCTAAAGAAGGCAGTCCTTGATTGACATTTATTCTGTGTGGTTGGAGCCTGCATCTAAACATACTTTTCTGAAAGAGAGAAAGCAGATTGATTTTATGCATTTTACCATATAGCATAAGACACTGCAGTGGACTTAATAATATATTAAACTTAAAAATGTATTTAAATATATAATATTTGTTTGCTAAAGGTAAAAATATTTTAAGGTAAGATCATCGAGAATTAATCACCCCACTCACCATGGTTTTCAGCATTTTCTTCATGTCTGATATGCTACCTCACACCTGAAATCAGTTCACCATTCAACACATCTTTTATTATTTTCCATAAGCTTCCTCCTTGTTGAGGATGGCGAGCAGAGTAAATATATAACAGGTGAGTGAAGATAATAAAATCATTCTTTCTTCCAGTGGTCCGTACATCATCATTTTTGCTGATAACTTGCAGTGTCTGACCTTTTAAACTGACAGGATGTTCACCACTGAAGCTTTATAAAGATGGCTATCTCATCCCAGAAAAATGGAAGCCAGGCATTCAAGACTGACTTGTATTTGTCTCTGAATCAAACTGTCATTTTTTCTCTGTTAGTGTCTGTTATCAAGTCAGGACAAGCAGTTACTCTGTAGGCTAGTTCATGTAACCTTGAATTTTTCAGAAAGTCCTTGAGAGTTAATTCAGTGGGTTTATGCAACTACAGTTCATGTATATGAGTGAGTTATACAGAATCTTGGCAGCCAGCAGTTGTAATAAACATTTAATTTACAGTCCATACAATCGTTTTAGCTTTGCAAAGAGCTTCATGCATCCATCTATTTCCACTGATTTATTATAATCCCTGTTTAGCTCAACTTGCATTTATGGGGAATCCTTCATGGCTTAGAAACCAAGACAAAGATATGAACAGTTCATCATTCAGCAGGGATCCTCTTAGGATATCAAACTGGATTTTAGTCCAAAAATTTAATAAATGGACAACCCTTCTCCTCTCCAAATCAAATCAAAACAAACAAAGTGGTGCATCAACACCCCTTTACAAGTGACACAAATATCTATTGCAGAGACCAAGGAACTCACTGTATTATTGCAAAAAGAAGAAATTAGTTTATTGATACTGATACAAGGTGCCAAACTACAAAACATTTCTAAGTAGCAAAAGTATCACATACCATTTTATATATTTTCATAACTCACTGCAAAGTGAACAACTAAATAAATAGACAGAATTTATCTAGAATTCGGAATTTGTAAAATTTGTATTCAAAATTTGTATTTAAAGTAGAGAAATATTTGAAGCATTTTGGTTTTTGAAACAGTTAGAACTGGGCAAAAATGTAATCAATAACAGTAAAAATTCAAGAAATTTTCCCCATTCATTTTTTAAGAAAGAAGATTTTCTAGCAATAGATGCCATATTGTTAGAACTTATTTATTATATAGAAGTACTCATATGTTGCTTTGATGAACTATTCAGTTCTTGGAGATAAAATGCAAATGGAAAGACATGAGTGTGTATATCTACTTGTTATGAATGTCTTGAACATTTCATGGTGTTCACAAGTTTTAAGACAAGATTTTACTTAGTTCTTGGTTAATCAATTAAGATTGCTTTTAACAAACACATAATTCCTACTGTTCTTCTCATAACTGTTTGAAAAGGTGAATTCAAATTCTGGTTTCCTTGTTGAATGGAATGCACCTGCAATTAATAGGATGTCCACACAATCAGAAGAATGGAGATCTAATTTAACAGCAACATAACTCCATATTTAGAACTAGAAACTTTCTTCAGTGTAGGAAGTTTTGCAGGTTCTGTCATAACACATAGTCTAGCTTGGAAAAATAAAATGGAGAAAGTATGTTTTTCCTGAAGCTGACACTGGAATCTCCTGTCTGTGGCACTCTCAGAATGAAAATTTAGGACACGTATCTTTGTTTATAACATAGAATTTCCCAAATATCTCAGCTCATTCTTTCTGAAACAATGGATCGTTACATTTCTCAGTCATGGCACATATGAGACTCATATCCCTGAGTCTCATTTCCAGGCATGATTAATAGTTGGAGCTTAAAGAATGATATTATTATTTTATCTAAAGATGCAGACACAAGGCTGAGATATTGAAGTGATTGTTAGGGACTTTAAGTAGAACCATTAGTGAAGGACTACATGTTCTGCTGACTACACCTGAGGGGCTTTTGGTAAGTGACTAAATCAGTAAATGAGTTCTCATTAAACATAACAAGCAGCAAGTGCTGGGAATGAATCAGGTAAAAATAGGTTGGCTATTCTATTTCAGCTAATTGCTCTCCTGACAAATTGTTTATTTGGGCATGGTCTTGAAAGCTATTGCTGTAGCTCTAGCAAAAAGGTATCAAAGGGATATTCAGTCCTTTAGTGCTATACGTCAATCTCACTGTGAATTTTAACATGTAAAATATCTTCCTTTGTAACATATATAGATTGTACATCTCATTTCTTGTAAAAATACTTCTGAGAGTAGTGGGATGAAGAGTCACTCTTAACAGAAAATTAAAGAGGTACCCTATCAGGGTTTCCTGCATTCTGGGACTTTTCCATCTAGTCAAAACATTTTAATTAATATTCTATCTCAATTATGCTTTTTTATTAGACTGTTTTCAGTCTATTAAAATATTATATTTCTTACATTTTTTTCCCTCTGCAGTAGAAAGGTTAGGCACAGAAATAAATAACCTGCTTTAATGTCTTTCTCCAATATCTCTGGGAATTAAGCAGACTACAATAACGCTGTTGCATTTGTTTATGTTTTATCAATTTCTTAGTGGTAATTACTTATTGCAGTCTGAAGAACTGTAGGCTTTTCTGACTATATCTCATTTACAATTGTAGTTATTTACATGTTTACCAGTCAGTTGTTATTAGACTATTTAAATATTTATATTTATTCTATGGTGGTGTAATGAATACAGAAGATTCACAAATCACTTTTAACTTCTTCTGATTATAATTCTAAAAAAAAAAAAAAGAAGGCAAAAAGATATCATAATTTAATCTGACATATCCAAGTTAAAAATAATTTAACTTGGTTTGAAATACGTCAATATGGAAAATGAAAAGGAGTGTTGGAAAACATGGCTTTAGCACCAGGTTATGATAAAGGAATAAAATCAGAAAAATAAGGGTTGGTTCTGGTTCTGTTTCTCAGAAGGAAATGGTATATACAAATAGTAGCTTATTAAAGTGAAATGCATTCTGTTTTCTTGACCTTTGTTGTACAATAAAAATTTAAACCAATTACCTTACCATTTATTCTTCTTTCAGGTTTAGTAGAGTCTTCTTTCCATTTAATGATTAGTTTTCATAAAGGTAAAGTAACTAATATAACAGTTTTGGAGTTTTTATGAAATCACAGATTATAAAGTCTGATGAGAAATTCCTGATCATTTTATCTCATATGTCCCACAAGTTAATTCATATTTGAAAGAAAGCAAACATACAAACAAAGACACACACACATATATACTCATAATACAGAGCTAAATTCTTTGTTGTAAGAACTACCTTATCCTTCTGAGGCTTTTTATCATGTCCAAATTATTTATATGATTTATTTGTTATCTAGTCTCAGCTTCCAGTCTCTTAATTATTTTATAGGTTTTCAGACATCCTGATGAGCCCTTTATTACCTAATAGATACTAGTGTTCTAAACTGAGGTAAACTGAAAAAAATTCAATTAAAATTTAAAAATGGAAGTCATTCATAGAAATGTAAAATATATATCATATATATTTTAATAATTCTCTAAATGAAGTTACTATGAAATGACAAACTTTACAATAAAAAAGGGAAAATACTGGAGAGAAAAAGCAAATTGAGTATCTCAAGTCGACCAATTGCTTTTATTTAACATTATAAAATATGACCTTGACATGAAAACAAGAGTGCTGTCATCATCTAAGTTTCTGATGACTGAGAGATGAGAATAATTTTATTTATAAAGTATTTGTGAAGTATTATAAACAAGAAAATAATGACAAATAAATAGGAAAAATAGGCTTACAGGATGAAGTGTTGATTCATGTAGTTAGAGATTAAAAAATTATAGAGGTCTTTTTAGAAAGAGAAAGTTCATTGTCTGAAATACTAAAGGAAATTAAATTTCCATGTGGAATCTCCTTCTCTGCTAATGGTAATGTGGCCATGAAATAAAGAAATTAAATCCATCAATCAAGATGGTTCCCAGCTGACATAGGAAAATATTTTTGTTACTATAAAAACCCTTATAAGACTTCATTAAGAATACCATTTATAATTTTAAACATCAGTGGTTGAGAAAAGTGGACACAAATAGAGTTTCAAAGACAATGTGTAGGATGAAATGCATATTAAAGAACCTGTGAAATAAGATATCTAAAGGGCTTTGAACTATGTTAGCAAAGTGAACACATTTTATCCATAAAAATACAACTACTAGGATTGAAATCACTGAAGATCTGAAAGTAGGAATTAATAAGGAATTAATGAATGTATATAGACTGAAGAACAGAATTGGCTTTCTTGCTATTAAAACATGAGGTTTTTGATGGCATCAAATAAAAAAAAAACATATGCCTTACTAGTTCCATGACAGAAACTAATAAATTTTTGCAATATAACAGGATTGACTATACTAAGGTTATATGCATGATAACTCAACCTTTAATTATAATCATAATATTTACTTTAAATATTGTGAAATATCTTCTTGATTAACTTCACTCAGGATTGAGTGGCTACTCTACCAAAACAGTTTTTTATTTATGTGGGAACACAATGTTTTTCTGATGCAACAGCAAAAACTTATTGCTTGTCATTAATATTTTATTTTTCTTCCAGGTGATGTGACCCTTTAAAATGATGAAATGCCTGGTATGTCCTGCTTTCTTGTACAACATGGACACAAGAAGCCAATACTGTATTACTTTATACTGAATTCCCTTGAATCTAATGTCAGAGCCACTTGAAGTCAGTGACTTAGAAAGGACTAATTAAGGTTGCCTGATGTAGACAGCCAGGGGCAATACTTGAGTTAGTCTGGGTATCTCTTTAGGCCTACTGGCCATAGAAACTGCTTTTCAATAGTGAGCTTTTCCCTCTGCACATAATCTCTTTTGCCCTCAAAATCTCTCCTAGCTATGTTATAATCAGCCATTTGAACATCAGCCAATCCAGCTCATCATATTCCAGCAGCACTGGATGGATGAAATGTGTACTCATGAATTAGTAATTTATAATTGCTATAATTTATTACTCAGGCGCCTGGAAATCAGCTCTTATTTGAATATAGTTCTTCCAACTGGTATCTTGTACTTTTAGAAATAAAGCTGCAATATTTAACTTCTTCCATACATTCATGAAGAAATTCATTACTGATAAACTTCGAGCTCATGAATGATCAAGGGCCCAAGATGCCTATGCATATGGCTATACAAGTTAAATTGAATTACAAAAAAGGTCATAGTGTGATTTTTAGTAACTACTTTTAGATTTCCGCTCCTCTCAGCTCTTCTGTAACTCAGCTTTGGGAAGATTTCAGCACAGTCTGGGGGCTCAGAGAACCTGGTTACATCTTCCATCAAGAGTGTAGAGTTGATATTGTTGGAAGGTACAAATTAGTTAGAGGGGCCAGGAAGTACTTTTACACACATCCACCGAAGAGAGAAAAGCTGTCAATATGTCTTTTTGTCAAATTCCACAAAATTTCTTTCATACTTTCCCAACTTTCCTTTTATTTAAGATGTCTTTAGAACTGGACAATGAAGTTCCACTAAAGTTTGAACTTTTTAGTTCTGCATTGCTTTCTTAATAGCACATGAACACCTTTCTAAACTCAAAGCATATGTGCAGTCCTCACTGTGCTTTTTCACACTCACTAACTTTCCATACATTTAAAATTCGCATACTGTATTTACTTTTCATATCCAAATACATAGTTAATGTGAGTTTCTGGACCTTAGGGTTTGCAATTAATTTGCATTAAAGGACTTTGTCAGAAATGTTTTCTGGAAATTGCTTTTCCATTAGAAAAGCTGCAATTGTATTCAGCATGATGTCTTCATTCAACTTTCAAGGTTACAGTACCTTCAAAATTAATCAATAGGCACATAATTCCTAGATGAAGGTTAAAATGATTTTCTGGCAACTCTGGCAGAAAATGTTTGGCAATACAGTTACTTAAAATTGGTCTGGATTTTTATAAGTAATTAGTCAACAGACAAATCTCTAAGAGTAGATCATTCTCTAAGAAGGGAGCTGGGAAATTTCAATGTCTCTATTTGAACATGGATATTAGGGTATGATTTCTATGAATGCTTCCTTTAAACTGAAAACTATGAAGGCATTTTATATTCTAAAACTGAAATCTTGCATCTTAGCAGTCTAGGTTTTTTTTTTTTTTTTTTTTTTTTTTTTTTTTTTTTTTTTTGTTTGATTTTGGTTTTTTTTTTGTTTGTTTTTTTTTTGGTTTTTTTTTGGTTGGGTTTTTCTTTTTTTTGTACTTCGAAAACCCTGACCTTTTAAAGACATGCAGAATGTAACTACAAGTGCTCCTTTAAGATCCAGGAAGTAGAGGATGAATATTACAAATGAAAATGTAGCAAAATCTTACTAAATCATTATTAGTAACTAGCAAAGAAATTTGTTTAGCTAAGGACAATGGCTATATGGCAAATCATCTGAGAGGCTCTGTGGTGATTTATTAAAAACATCAAGTTCAGAAATTATAGATTTCAGGTAATGGGGCAGAAAGTCAATAATGAACTTGAAGATTTCAATCCCATCAGTTTAAGGAAAGTATTTCTGATAATCCCTGAATGACATTTCATTAGAGAAATTGTTCATTATTGAAACCTACTAGAAAATCCAGGAACTGCAGGAGCTTGCATGCCAGGTGACTCATTCTGGCATTTGATCAAGTTCATCAATCTATTTTGTAAAAAGACAAAAGGCACATGTTACTTGCCTTGAGGTCAGGCTGCAAAAGTTGTACAATTTCCAAAGTCTGTGCATGCTATTTGTTGAAGAGTGATGTGTGTGAGCAGAGAAAATCCATATGTTTTGCTGCCTGTCTACCCAACTGTCAATCACTGCATTGAACAGGAGGAGACCTTTCTGGACTGCAGCACAAGTAAGAATTGTTTGCAATATTTCAGTGTCATGACTTCACTTTAAAAATGTATAAAACAGAATTCTGCAGGCTAAAACTGAGCATTCGTGATCCTACCAATGTCTGAGCATGAATCTGTCCATTTGGCTAAGTATCCAAAGACATATCTGTAAATATATATATATATTTTGTAATATGGTTGTGATATGCTGAACAAATACTTTCAAAGAGATATCCATATTTATAAGTTTGAGTTCCTGATATAGTTCCAGAAAGAGAAATGTGTGTAACATACTTTTCTTTCTAGGTATTTTATTTTCTAAAAGCATTGAGTTTCGTCTACCATTTGCTATGCACAGATCTTGCTTTCCCTGTTCAAGTGTCATTATCTCCATCCACAAGTATTCTTTCTCTCTTCCTCTCTTACTTTCCATTATTTGAATTAATAAAGATAAAAGAAACAAACAAAAACAAAAAAAATCAGTATTCTTCTTACATGGAATTAAAACGCAACATTCTCTTTAAAGTCAGATTACTTGCTAGACAAGGCAAATTATTTCATTAACTTCCCCTCTGGTATATGAAAGTGATGTTAGACTTAATATCCCTGCTTTACATTTAAGGAATTCACCAAAATTATGTGATTTCTATATAATGGGAAATCCTACTAGAAGTATAGAAATCTCATGAGATATTTCAGGAAAGTTGCCTGCATAAGATGGTATGGATAAAGAAGAAGCATTATTAAGCTTGAGTTTCATGAACCTAATAAGGTTTTTATATATTTTTTTTCTGTTTGGTTGGTCCTCTTTTTTTCCTTGGTGAATGTACTCTCATCCCTACACAAAAAGTAGGCTAGAGAGTTGAATTAAGACAGATAATGAGTCTTTACAAAATAGTTTTCTTTCATGAGTTAGAGTAAAAAGTGTGTGGAACCGCCATTGCGTGGTGGATGATACATGCAGGAATAAAATGAAGAACATAGTGACTTGTTTCAGACCATTTTGTATGATGAGGCAGTACCATCAGTCAATGGAAAGAGAGCTGGCAAAGGCTGCTAGTGCAGAAGATTAAGAAAGTTGATGAATGTATTATATGGTGAACAGCATTCGATAGAACACTATTTCAAAAGTAAAGAACATATAATATGTCTTTCGATTTAAAATGCCTGAGTATTTGAAAAGATGTCTTTTATTCTTTTTGGGAGATTCCATAAAGACTAAAGCAAAAATTAAGCCTGCCAGAAAAGAAAAGATGTATAATAAGACTGTAGATGGATAGAAAATGAGTTGAAACATTTCAACAGATGGAACAGTTCAGTGAATACAAATATAAAATAATTATGACTTTGATGAGTCTTTATCACACAAGGCCATGTTCATCTTAAATTGTAAGCTATAAAAAGGATTTCTACAGTCAAAAGACAAGCCTGTTTGTATCATTAATGAATGATGAACAACAGAGACACAGACCCCAAATCTCAGTGTGAAGAATAATGACAACTTTGATAAGTCCATTACACAGGCTTTCCTATACTTTGTAAAATATGTAGGATTAAAAATACAAAGATTTTTTTTTTAAATCCCACAAGGAAAGCCTTTATGTGATTAAAATTTAGTGGTTTGCTGTAATAATTTTGAAATGAAAGAATGAAACTACTTAAAACTGAGAAACAAGTAGATCACAGGCTTAATTAAAACAAATCAGAGTGAAAATAAGTTCAACATTAATTTATTCTAGAGTGCACTTATCAGCATTTTATGAATAATGTATTATTTCAGTGAATAGTGTCATATATTACACATTATATATATGGTATCTCCTCTCATTATATGTTAGCTTAATACAGGAATCCTGAAAATTTTCTGCCTCGGCATCCATTTCCACAGATATAAAGAATCATTAAGGACAACTATCAAAAGACTGCTTTAAGTTTGCTAAAACGCTCTCCCTAATAATTTTTTTTTTTTTTTTTAAATCAGATATTAGCAAGTAACTCAATTTACAAAGGACAGCATATACTGTGAGAGCAGTCCATGGCACATCCAAGTGACTCACAAAAGAGCAGAATATCTGTCCTCAGTTTATTGGAACGGAACAGGCAAACATTCTCTAAAGAGATAATGTTGAATCTCGTTTCTAACCTGGACATGACAGAAAATAGTAAGGGATAATGTCAAACGAAGAGGAATGATAAGTGTAATTTACAGATGATAATCTAATTTACACAGTGTCTGCTTAAACTGCCAGAAGAAAGTGAGGCTGACACACACGTGGATTCTGCAGGCTCACCCTTCCAGGCTGCCCTTGCCTGTACTCCCATGGCAGCCCAAGAGCTGAAACACATTTCCCAATCCTGGCAGTTCCAGTGCAGTGTCATTGGACTGCTTACTTTAAAAGAGGTCCTTTTCAAACTGCAAAGGAGTAAAATGACATGTTGTCTTACTCTGGTCAAGACCATGGCTGAAGTACATGGTACCAAATGTAGAACCACTGCTCTTTCATGAAACTGCAGAGAGTGAAGAGTTACAGTGAAGATGGTGTTCACCATCACAGACCCTTATACCTGAATATTTGCTAAATCTAAGCTACTCAACTCAGGCTCACTCTGCAGTCAAAGGAGAGAAATAAGGGTGGTTCCTCTCACTTTGAAATGCTTATTAATCTCCAGAGACCATAGCTGTGGAGTATGATTGTTGCACCACATGTAACACTGATTAAAACTTCTGTTTAATCCAAAACACCTGCTTCATCTGGGAGAAATCAGAATTTTCAGTGAGACAGCATTTTAATAAAAATATCATATTTGTATGCAAAAAAAAAATCAAATTTTGTCTTGATAAAGAAAGAAAATTTTTAAAATTGATATGTGCCATATGCTTTCCAGATGTATAAATTATGGTCTCATGTAAGACAGGCTCTATGAGCTCCAGATCCCTGGGGAATTGTCCTAGTTTTACTTCCAAAGGTAGTCTTAGATTAATTTTGATTATGGCTTTTAGATTTTAAATATAAGATTAGTGAGCTAGTATATTATAGATTTTAATTAAAGCATACTTTGTCTAAAAATTTTTCATTAATTCATTGTACAGCCTGACAAAATCCAAAGTAATTGGAAGAAGTTACTCAGGGACTAGTATTGGGTAAATTCTTCAAAGTAAAGGAGAGAATGAGTTGTCCTTCTATCTTGATAACTTCAGGAAGATACTGTCCACAGCTTGTGTGCCCTCTGGCCCCATGAGCTTGACAGCAGCCCCATCTGTGAATTCACAGATTGCTTGAACCCCAATTTGGCTAAAAGAGGATATATTTCAAGTTATAAACCCCACAAATATGGCCTTTCTTTTTGTGTGCATGATAAAGTCAGACATAATATCAGATTTTCTAAAAAGTTTTATTCATAGGAACATAGTTTTGAGAAATATATATATTGTCAGGATTTTAATATTTTAATATATTTTGCACTTTGATACGGAATAGAAAATGCTTAATTATCTAAATGTTATGAAAGCAGAAAGTTGTAGCTGATAAAGTATATGAATTAACTGAGTAAAATATAAATGGTAACACAAGATATAAAATGCATTAACCAGTGCACATTATAGTCACAATATGTTTTAAAATAGTATGCAAACTTTTGGAATATACTTTCTAGTTGCATGCATAATAAGAAATGTAACATAATGCATCCTATTTGCTAATATTTCCCCCAAGAGCTCTTCTGTAACAATTAAAGAGAAAAGTGAGATTATAACAAAATAATAAAAAAAAAGGTTGTCACAAATCTAATTGAAACTTTTCATTAGGCTGATGTTATTTTTAGATTTTCTCAAGGCTTCATAATTGAGCCTTTTCAGTTGTACAAACAAATAGAAGACCAGTAAGAACCTGAAATTCATTATGTTTACTAATGAAGTCAGCCTGGAAACCTCTTCATTGAATATTGCAATTTGATTGCTATCATGTTCTGATTGGACCCTTGATTTACATTTTAATGAGCATATATTATTTCAAATGCAAACCAGAGTGTTATCAGGGGTATTTCTGACAAGATTAAATGAAAAACATCTTATGTTCTGTTTTATAAAAATAGGAAAAGTGTAAATGCAAAGCAGAAACATTTTAATATATTGGAAAAAGCTTATAATGACTGCTATTAATTAATTTATTTATTTTAGGTTCCTGTGAAAGAATGTATTTTAAGCTCCTTATTGAGAAATTAATTTTTCAATATAATTTTTTTTTACAGTGGACAACCAAATAGCTATCTAGACCTCTTCTTTCCCATTTGTCTTGAGATATTTATTGCTTATGAAAAAGAAGAAATATATAAATAGAAATACAGAAATATAGAGAGAAAGAATTTTTAAAATAATTTTGTCTCTTAGTACATGCAAACTGTTTATTCCATATTAATTTTCTATTTATTACATTATTTCTTATTTATTTAATTATTATTAATTTTCTGTGTATTTTATTTAGTGTCTTATTAGTTTTATTAATCTATTTTTTAAAAATATTTGGATCTTTGATACAGTTTTGCTTAGTGGTATTAAATTTAATGTAAAAAATAACATGACTTCTTTTTAATTCATTCATCAACAAATTGAAACATAGAAATAATTACTTTTTGTCCCCTTGTCTATTCTTAATTCTATCACTGGATGGATTAGCTATGAGGAAAGGCTGGTAGATAAACATGCTGTTGGAGCGGGTACAGAAAACTGTTGAACTGATTGGAGCCATCCTATATTGAAATAAAATTTAAAACCCCCTAACAACCAAACAAACGAAACCCCAAGCACACAGAAACAATCACAAAGCTAGCACAAGTCAGAGCTCTGTTCAGCACAACTGTAGGAAGCTGTCCTGGGCTAGGGCCATTGAGCCAAACACTCCTGTAAATGAGCAAGTTGGCTGCTCCTATTAGATGCTGAAACTCCACTGCAGTCAGCGAAGCTGCTCTGCACTGGACTATTTCCAGTTTGTAACAATTATAAAAATTGGCTCCAAAGTGCTCATGTATTTTCCAGTGTTCCTGAAAATGAGAGAGGAGAGCTATATATGACAGGAGGAAAGGTTATTTGTATGCAAAAATTATTACCCTTATTGTGTTTTGCTATTTTGTTGCTGTTTCAGGTTTTCAAACAGTTTGTTTTAAACACAAAGCCAGGAAGTGAATGCATAACTTTCCAAGTAGTTGTGAAAACATCTGTTTGGATTTATCTGCTGCAGTTTTCTTTTTTTGTTTGCATAATTTACATGAGTTTAACTTATTACTTACTGGACAATATCTGTTTCTCTGCATAAACTACTTCACGTAAATCTACCCAGATTCTTAATCCATCTGATAAGATAACCACTCTAAAAGAATGACATACAAAAGATGACTAATCACCATTTTATGGAATGTGCTTCAAATTTCAGGCCATTAAATTTGTTATTATAGTCAATCATTCTTTACTGAAAGGCTTTACCTAAAGACTGAAAAGGAGAGGGTGAATACATGTAAAGAAAATAAGATGGAGACACTGAGGCCAGTGAAGAAAGAGTCAAATCCCAAATAAGAGGAGAATGATGAAATCCCTCAATCTTGGGCTAAAGTTCTCTTGTAAGGCTATAGTAAAGATATAATTGCTACATCAGACACTTTTCCCTGTTATTCACAGAATGCATTGGGGGAATGTAGCCTAACCCCAGCCATGAGCAGAGGCACACGTGTTGAAGCAAGCAGATGTTGAAGTTGGCTGTGATCTGATGAGAAGCTTGAACAGAAAGAAATGAGAGATGAAAAACCTTGTCCTAAAGATAGAAGCCCTTCGTTCCCAGAGATGAAGATGATCCCAATGATAAATGAAAACAACCTTTGTTTTTATACTAGGATAGCTCATCCTTAATATTGCACCCCAATAAGCTGAGATGACCCATGGTGGTAGTTGTGGGAAAACTATTAAACCATGGGAGGAACTTCATGATTTCAGATATCAGGATGGCCACTACTCGTGAAAATTAAAGCCATGAAAAATTGTTTCTTCTAGAAAAATCTCCATGGCATGGAAGGAGATGCTTCTCTCCCTAAGAGAACTGAAGAAAGATTATTTTAAAGATGGTAAACTGACTAAAAATACCAGGTTTTATCTCTTTATGTTGTTGGTGGGAAAGAGGAATTGAGGAAAAGAGAAGTATTCTGAAAGTTTACCCTGATTCTTACTATTCTTCTTTTAGTTCTGTCACTAAAGCTTTCATATACCCATTAAAGTTCCAAGCCTGCTTTTGCCCTTTCCCTAATCCTTATCTCACAGCAAAAAATGAGTAAATAATTTTAATGGGTGCACTGGCATTTGTCCAGCACTCAATTAGATTAATTACATTAATTGGTGCCATGACTCAGATAGCAAACCAAAAGCACTACATCCTTCTACTTAGTCTGTCTTGTCTCTCTGTCTCTCCCCCCACTCCCTAACCTGCCCCATCCTGTTTCTTTATATCTCTCGATATTTACTGTTAAATAAAATTCATATAAATTACTTCGCCCTGTGGTCATTTGCACCTTAATTTGGACAGAGACATCCCTTTATAAAGGGATCATAACAACATCCTCCTGTAAGAGATTTTAGGAAGCATTAATGCAGTTGGATTTTGGTTTCAGGATTTTGTCTTTGGGGAGGTGAAGGCCAGCCAGCCTTGGAGTAATTACACCAGCAACTAATAATCCCCAAAGCGTGTGAATGTAGAGCTCAGTTTTGCTGAAAAATTAACACCAAAAAAAAATCTGCAATGGGACAAATTTGGCATGCTAAAAGTGCCTTGTTTGTGTGCTGTTTCCTTGTACAAGGGACTTCTTTTCTGGTTCAGCACTATTCCAGCAATCTATCACTTTCTTGGTTGCGATAGTCTGGCAGAGTACTAGATACCAGGAAAATATAAAAAATCTTTGTCACCACTTTTCCCAATTACGAAAGGAAAATATTTTTTAAATTTCTCCTGAATTACTCCTAGACCTATTTTAATTTAAAAGTGCCTGATACGTGATGAGATAATCATTGTTTTAAATGCATTTCCACAATGCAATGGAAAAAACACAGCTTTGGTGTATCTTCACTTGTTCAGGTAAGATGTACACCTTGTTCTCAATTTTTTTTGTGTGTTTCTGAGAAATACTGCAATACAACAAATAGAAAAATGAAAATTTGTGAGAAGTTTTTCCATTAAATTGAGGATTTAGTGTGACTCAAAACATGGATCAAAACTAAAACAGTTTTCACTGCTTCACTCCTCAGCACAAAAACCTTACAACAGAGCAAAAATATACCAAAAAACAGGGAGCTGCAGACATTTCATTATTGAGGCTACATACAAACATGACCAGGAATGCTATTGAAACAAAGGCTAACTGCTTATAGATTTTCTATGCAGTAAATCTAAAATAATCCCTGTAAGGTCACCCTTGATTATTCTGTGTCATTTATCTATTGTTTCTAAGTTAGATTTTACTTTAGCCATATCAGCTCCTTGCTTAAGGACAATGATTTTTTTTTTTTTTTTTTTTTTTTTTTGCCTGAAACTCTGCCTGAGCTTTCATGTTCTTTGGAGTCATTACCTCCTTTATTACAGGAGAAAAAGGCAATTCTTGGATGAATAACAACATATGTTTCAATTGTGGGTTTATTTCATTGGTATTCATAAAAATTTTCATAAGTAACCAGCTGTTGTTTCAGTTCTCACAATTAACTCAATCCCCAGTAACACAAGCCAAACATTTTCACTGAAAAAGGGAATTTGTCAATAGGTGTGCTACAATCATCATATAATCAATTTTAAATAGTGTATTCATGCTAAGCACTGGCAAGAGGGAAAATCTTGCAAAAGAGGTAATTTTTAGTGCTATGCTCATTGCTTGTCTATCCCTATCACAGCCTAACTTCTATGCCTGGGGGGAACACCTTGACTTATAACTTGGCAGAGGTGAACTGAACAGATGGGCAGAAGTAGCCAAAAGCCAGTGCTCTATGGACATTTAGGGTATTTGCCAAAGAAAGGACTCTCAAACAGGAATTTTTAAACAGCTGTCGATCCAAAAACTATAACCCTGTGTTTAAACTGATACAACACTACTACTTCAGCTTTGAGATATTTCTATTTCAGAAAAAAGTAACTACCAAAGTGTGCAAGGAAAGTTTTATTTTGGTTTTGGTTTCATTTGGTTTTTATTCTGTGGGGCATATGAGCTACAACATGCAAAAAATACATAAGGCTTGAGTCTTTGGGCACTGCATCCTGGACATTATCTCCTGTTTGATCCAGTGAAAATATCCCTTTATTAAATGCAGTGAAAGCTGAAGCTGCTGGGACACGTTTGGTCACCAGGCCAAGTTTGAATGGTGTCATTTCATCACAAATCGACATATTCATGCAGCAGACAAAGGCAGTTCAAATTTCACTGTCCACTGAGGACACCAACCCTTCTGAACTGTCACATTCAACAGCATCAACAGAGGTAAAATGCATGGATTATTCCAAATTTCCTGAAGATAACGTGAAAAAATGTAGCTGCTCTTCCCAAATCCTTTTTGTCTTTAGAGGCAAAGGATTGTAGAGAGACTGTTTGGTTCTGTCAAGAAGAGCAGGAGTTTTGTATTCACTTTCAACATCTGTGATAAATATTTGATCTGTGACATTCTGGTTCTGGGGAATATCACCAACAGGGATGCTAGAAAAAAAATATTTTGATTGTAAGCAGAGTCCTGCTAAGCATTTTTGGAAGCAGTAGAAGAACACTCTCCACAGAAGGTAATAAACTAATGTGATCAGAGAATGCTGTGACTTTTGTGTCCTGCATTCTTATCTTTTTCTTGCTCCCAGTGTTTAGTGACACTTGTCCTGTCACCTATTCTCTTTCTACTCTGATTAACCACTTATGAAATATTGCAATATTTTTACTTACCATTTAAAGGAGCTTGTTCAGAATTAATTCTCATTTATACATAGGTTTAAGGTTTGAGCTGGAAAATGCTAATAGAATAGTATGCAACGTTTAATAAGAGTGAATTCATATTTCTATTTTCATGGAATGTTTGTCATAGCAGTCTTAATCCATGAGGAATACTGAGAAGTATATATATATGCCACCATCTATAAAGTAAGATCATGGCTGGGTGATACTAAGCTTTCAATACATACTATTTTAATAAAAATTAAGAACATTTGATAACCTGTAAGTTATTAATGCTGAATGTATATTTTATTATGTATTTTTAGTTCTGAGCAACCATTATTTTCCTACACATGCCTTTTTACATTGCTTTAAATTTCTTTGAAAATCTTTCTGAAATGTCAGGTGTTTATGAAATAGCTGAAAGAAAGTGATTAAAGACAAAAATTAAAATGCTACTTCTTTTGGGGTTTGGGAGGTTGGTGGTGTAATTTGTTTGTTTTTTGTTAGTTTGTTTTTTTTTTTTTTTTTTGCAGTATCTTCTTTTTACTTCATAATGTTTATTATACAGTGACCATCTGCAAATGCAGTCGCCACAGAGTTTAGCTGATTGTACAACAACCAGTGTGAGAGAGCTTTTGTGTATTTTGGGGTCCCCTAAACACTTACAAATTTTCTTTCATACAATCTAGTCAAATAGGAGACAAGCAGTGCTGAAAATGAGCAAACTAGTCCACCAATATGCTCTGCTGCTGCTTTGCATTCTGCTTTGCTCTGTGCTACCAGCTGGGGTCTGTTATTCTAAATTTACTACAAATGCTTGGAGCTTGATCTATGGCTTGTCTATTAGACAAGAGTATGGTTGAGAGAAAGCTGACCATGGGATCTGGCAAGCATAACTTTTCTCACAGACATGTCCTTATCTCTGTTGCATGGATCTACACTGAAGAAAAGGGTAAAACCAGAAAAACGTGCATCTGACTTTGTGCCTAGGCTTTCTTGAGAAAGCTTAATAATGTGGAAATATCCCTAATTACTACTATCTGTAGAAAATGGAGTCTGATGAAAAAGGGGGCAGCAAAACCAGCAAATGTGGATGCATGTGATAAAGTATACCTTAACACAGTTTTAAAAGAGAAATATAAAATCGTTAAAAATTTCATTAGGATAAATAATGTCTTATCTCACTGGGGATCATTTTGAGCACATTATAATAAAAAAGTACTTATTTTTCACTCACTTAAAGTTGTTAGTTTTTATACATAATGATGTAAAGCAGCTTCCTTTTCCAGGACTCTCCTGAGCATGGAAAAAAGTAGTACAAGATGTTCTATCTTACATTTTTGGCAAGCTATTTAACTGCTTTTGCTGAATCACACTTTAAAACCTTGACAGTGACTTAAATCGCCATGGATTTCAGCTTTGCTCCTAACATACCATAATGTCATAACTCTCCTCAGCAAGGCAGTGATGAGCAATTTTAAGCAGTGCAATGCACTCTCTGTGTGCATGTAGTCCCTCATCTCTCCTTAATAAGCATGCAGAGACATATATTTTACAAGACACAGCAAGCCAGGGGAAAAGCACCCCATTAATCTCCAGCAACTGGAGCGGTTTGTTTTGTAATGAAATTTTGTTCTACTCTTCTAATACAAACTGGTGCCTGTTTACTGTTACTTTTTGGGTTCAAAAAAAGAGCTCTTTGACAGAAAATTTCTCTCTGTGGGTCATGCATTTTCTATACCTACATAATGCTGAAATACTTTTCCTGCAGAAATATACTCAAGAAGAGGATGCTCTGAATTCATTGTTGTCTACTTTACTTCTCTTTTTCAATAAAGGATAGAAATTTATTTGTGCAATACCTGCATGAAACCCCTTGGTTTATTATTAAACCTGTTTCATATTCATGTTGATAGAGGCAGAGTACCTTAAAGCAGCTATTCAGGGTTTCTTTTATTTCTTTCCAACCACAGTAACATGACTGATTGATAAGGCTGGTCCACATTAACAAAAATAACTGAAATTGTGGATCACCTTTGATTTTTAGTCTTTAGACAAGTAAATTTTGTTCATATCTTGAGATCATGAAGTGGTGCTTTTCTTTATCTATGAGTAAATAAAAATCATGCATTACTATCATAAACAATTGTTAAATATAAGTCTTTTAAAAACAGCACTGCTGGCCTAAATTTGATGTGTTTTCCAGTTGGTTCTGCAGGTATTTTTACACAAAGAAGATCTCCTTTAATTAATAAAAAAAAATTCCTTTAATTCATTACCTCACACATCTCCTTAGGAAGCATTTGTCTGTAGAAGATTTTTGTACTAGAAGACAGTTCCATATGTACAATTCTATCAAGCCAAGGTTCTGCATTTATTTATAAACATTTAGTTTCCCTTTTCTATGAAAAAACACAACGATTTTCTATAGGTCTTTACCAGCCAGAACTTTTCAAAATCTTTCTGACAAATATGGTGGGTTTTAATATTTATAATTGTATAATAATTACTGTATAATAACTGTTCAAGGAGCTGCTCTGAGGGAAGGGGTGGAACAGAAGAGTGGAAGCTGCAGCTGATACAATCTTTTGCATGACCTTGTGCTAGAGATATATGTAATATTTAAAGGAAAAACAAAAGCAAAAGTACCACAACCTCTCTTGATAAAGTACTAAAAGCAACAGAATGCTCAAGGCTTTTAGGGAGTCATTAAAATGTTAGGTCTTTACTACACAACAGCAAAAATTCCGTAAATAATAGAATGAATTCTTAACTATAGCAGAATTTGCTTATTACCCCAAACCAGAGTATTTATTGTATTATTGACGGCACAGAGAATTTTGTTTAGAGTATCAGAACTTCACAAACTTCATAAAAATTTCTATAAATGGTTTCTGGAATGTTTTCTGAAAAAGGGCATGCCCTTTTGTTATTTATTTTTCTCCACTCTGAAATGATCATGTGCTCAAGGTATACAAACACTGTGATATAATTCAGTTTGTGAGCTTCACAATATAAATAATATATTCTGAGAAATTTTTCAAATAATAAAAGTTAAGAAAACTTTTTTTCTAAGCAAATCAGCTGTTGAATTTCAAAAAGTTAAAAGAAAATAAGGATCAGTTGTATGACATTGACTGGCCAAAACCACAACCATGATTGCAATTATTATTAGTCTTTTAGATAATTAAGCATGAGAGAAATGGACAAAGCCTGCAAGATTAACATACCTCTTAATACATCAAAAGTAACCAAAATCAGAGTATTAATAATTAAAAAAATTCTGCATAATTAATAGTATTTTTTTCTGTAAAGGTAAAATATGGTTTTTTTCATTTTAGATTGATTTTAAAATTATTTGTCAATTTTTAAAGTCTCGCACATGGAGGCTTTTGGCATGAAATGTAATAGAATTACATTTTTTCCATAATGATAATTCTGGATTAATGTTTTCATTTTTGCAGTGCATAAATGTGTCTAAATTCAAGTTAACTGAAGCTTTGCAGATGATTTACAGTGGAACATTAAGAAAGTGGAATCAACTGTCATTCTGGATTAATTAAACCCTAATATAAAGAGAATTTAGTGAATATCTACAATTCTCATTTTGCCTGGAATTGAAACTGAGGAAAAAGCCCCATGAATATAAGACTATTTTTTTCCTCTCAAATATTCTCTTCTAATCCTTTTTAGTTGCTTTAGAATACCATTAATTCCATCAGAGGCACAGAATTCTACAGCAGTGTAGGCGTTTGCAGAAAAAATAGTGGTCAAACTACATTTTGACATGTTAAAAACAGAATCCATACATCTTCAAAGGTTTGAGCTAATGAGATTTAATCTTACTATTTTGAAAGCATTTCTGCCACTTTCCAGCAGATTTTTTAAATTAAAAATGTTTTTTTTCATGAGGAGTGTAAGACAGTGATCCTTAAAATACGAAAATCAGTCTTTTACCCAAAATATTTTATCCAAATTCTGTACAAGATGCTGCCCTTTTATCTACATTACAATAATGTGTACAGATTTTGTGGAAATAATTGGTGTGATGGAAAATGTTTATTTAGTTCTTACAGTTATTTTACTGCAAGGCAAGTGAACACCCTCACTCCAGAGAGAAATTTTGTAAAAAATTGTTACAATGAGTGAAAAAAAAAAAAACCTAGTAGATTATAAAAATATAGAAATGGAATTTAGAAACAAAGTTACCATAATGAAAAAAAGTTTTGTTTTTCCTGAACTCAGTGCTGCCTATGCTCTCAGACCATCATGATGATCTGACCATCTCTGTGGCCCTTCTCCAGACCTGCTCCAGCAGGTCCATGTCCCTTTGCTGGGGACTCCAGAGCTGGATGCAGTGGTCCAGTGGAGCGTCAGGACAGAGGGGAAGAATCCCCTCCCTGGCCCTGCTGGCCATGCTGCTTTGGGTGCAGCCCAAATTTTTGACTTTAATTTGGGCAAACAGAAGAAATTTTTGACTTTCAGGACTGCAAGTGCAGATTGCCAGCTCATTGCAGCTTTTCATCCATCAATACCTCCAAGTCTTTCTCTTCAGGGATGCTTTCTAAATGTATCTACTCACACTGGCAGCTAATTTGTGAAGCTCAAACATATTTAGATATGAAAGATTGTCAAGAGTTCAGGTGAAAGATTTTTTGATGTATCCAGTAATCTGTATTAAAACTGTCTAAATTGATTTTCTGCTCAGAGGTACAAAACTACACTCTCCCCTAAGCAGGTAAAAAACTCCTAATACCTGGATGTCCCTCCAATTAGTCTGCATCAGCTTTTCTGATCCTAGTTGATGATGGAGCATTGCTCACACTGGGATAATTTTGGGTTTATAGATAAATTTTCCAGATTAAATAAGAAGTGTTTTCTGCTATTTGGAAGTGAAGGAGATCATAAACCAGGTTATTTTTGACAATATTATAGGCATATGTGCCTGAAGCTTGAGTTCAGGCAAGTTCACCTTTCTCTTGGCTCTGAGTAACTCAAACAATTATATACACCTAAAAGCCTGATTTTATCAAATGTCTTGCACTGGGTGCCAGTAAACGAGAAATTACACCTGGAGGCACTACAGTTAGGACTGATGATTGCACTTCTGTAAAGACATTGGCACTACATGATTATTCAAGTTTTCCTACAGTCATCTGAGAAATACTGCTTTAGTATTCAATTTTGTTACATAGATTGCACAGAAAAAGAAACAGACTGAGTTACATTTAAAATATAAATAGAGGGTAAATAAAAAGAAGAAGACAAACGCAAAATTTATTTTTCTTTTACTGAGAACTCCCTTTGGGATTATTTGAGAAGTCTTTTCAGCCAGCTGGCCCATCAGTACAGAATCCTTGAGTTTAGTTTATATCATCACCCTGGCAAGATGCTGGCTCTAGCCAAGAACCCACTGACTTGAATTAAAAGCAGAAATCAAGTCAGCCTAAACATATTACAGATTTGTAAAACAATAACTTTTCCAAACACTCACAATGCTGTCATAGTATATGCATATTCTTTCGTGCAACTAGATGATTAAAAGGAAAATATTTGTTCACACTTCATTTGCATTTATTAGAGTGCTAGTGTAGTTATCCATTCAAGGAAAGAATATACTCAGGACAAATAAGTTGAATTTCAGAAATTAATAAGTAAAAGTAATTGTACTTACTCTTGAAATTAATGAACTTCAAGCAAATCTGCACCAGAAGTCTATATTAATTTGTCTCCAAAAATACTTATTTGAAGAACATTAGAAAATCATAACCTTGAGGCAGTAGGTCAAATTCAAATGGATTTATTTTGAATAAAAAGAAAGTGAAGTTGGAATAACATGGCAAGTGTTCCAGAAAAATGTTCAAGATAATATTCAATGTAGTGAAGCATCATCTGGAATGTCATGTAGAAACATGGTTTCTGACATTTAAGAAAGAAATTTGTAAACAATAAAAATTGAATGATCAAGGAAAGTATCTTAGAGCTGTTTTATACTAAAGGAGACTAAAATAATTTTGTCTGTTTGCCCCAAAGCAGTTATGTAAAAAATACATTGGTTGTGTAATCAACATGGAGGGAGAAGAAATGTTTAAGCAAAATGAAAAAAGCAGGGAAAAAACTGAAAGCATATAGATTATATATAAAGAAGAAAATGTATTGTGGTGATTTATTCTTGTGCAAGATGTCTCATGTTTCCTTTCAAATGACATTAAGTTCACTGATCCCATTGACTTTCATGTATTTCCCCTCCTTGTCATTGGTAGCTGGTTTGACAGAATAGAAAGCTCATGACCCCTTGTGCTAAACTAAACTCTCCCTATGCTCAGTTTTTATAAATCCCATTTCAGAGAATGTAGAAACATGACTGAGGTCTCATCTGAGTTTTTTCTGGACCTTATGAGAGTCACCACTTCTGTAAATAAACAATATTATGGCAGATATGATCCCAGGAATTACAATATTTATATCTTCAGAGGAAGATGCAGAAGGACTATTTTACAAGGTAGGTACTTAATGTGCTGCTGTCAAAGAGTAAAACTTCAGTGTATTTTTTTCCAGAAATACAAAGTTATTCCTCTATGCACCAATTCAGTCTAAGACAACACTGATCCTACAGTCATATTATGGACAGGGGAAACTTAGAACTGTTGCTAACATCAGCAAATTCCTTTATATTTTTCCATATTATTCTTTGCTACTTATATAATCCTCAAAAGTAAGACTACATTGCTGTGTCAGATAGAGCAGAATACCTAAAATAGCTATAGATTTTATGTTGATAACAGAAGGGCTCTAAATCCTAAATTATGCTTGATTCTGTGGGGATGGTGGAGCCACCATCCCTGCAGGTGTTCAACAACTGGACAAGGCACTTAGTGTCATGGTGCTAATCAGTCAGAGGTTGGGTTAATTGATCTTAGAGGTCTTTTCAGTTTAAATGATTCTGTTAGTCTATAATATTATTTACTGTTACATAAAACCTCTAAATTGTTCTATTCAAGAAGATAAAGCCTTGGGTATTTATGTTTGTACATTTGATATCTCACAGAGGTCAGGTTGTCACCCATTCAGCTGGCTGCTCTTCCACCAGCTGGATCTCCTGGCCCTTACCAAGGTAAGGATACATTTACCTGCAGAAGAGTGTCCAGCTGCAGCATGGCACAGCTGTACAGGACAGCAGCTGCTGCTGCTGAGTTTTAGTAATCACAGTAGAAGCCTAGAGTTGAAGTTTTGAGGAAGTTTGTTTATTGTTTTACTTAGAATTGAACTGGTTTAGTGACTAATGTTATTTAAGATGAAAGAAGAGGTAGAGGTGGTTTAGACCAAGGTCTCACCACTGTCTTATGTCTGTGAGAGTGCCCTCTCACTACCCTTATTGGGTTCCCATGCAGGGGACAAAGCAGCAGCTGCTGCTGCAGCAGTTCATTTGCCCTGTAAACAGTTCGTGACACACCTCCATAAAAGTCAAGTCAGATGATTTGTCTGTCCAGATTGCCAAATTCAGCCAAAAGGCTGCAACATAAACATAATTAACATTATCAATGTCATCTGCAAGTGTAGTAATATGTTTTCTACATTTGTAACAGAATAAGAGGAAAGATTTGGAGAGTAACTTCACCTTGCAGGCTGGCCCAAATGCCTCTTACTATTATAGATATAATAACTTTTTTAAAAAATTCTTCCCAGCTATAAAATTATACATGACTGGTTAGTTTTGCAAAAACAACATAATCATTATCTGAGGGGTGATGAAGGAGCTCCTGCTACATATCTTATCTGAAAGTTCAAATTCCAAGCCTACCTGAGGCTTTTTCATTAGGTTACATTTGGTTTATAATTTGTGGGGGTTTTTTTTAAATGTTATAAATTTCTACATAATATTTCTAGTGTTTAATAAAAATCAAAGGCCTGATTTCCAGTTAGCACCTATATGTATATATGTATGTATGTATGTATGCATATACATGCTATAATATCTCACAATTACATTTTTCTAGAATTAGAACAGTTGCACAAATTTCATTTTATGGTCTAGCCCACACATTTTATCCGTTTTAGAAAAATTTCTCAAAATATAGAATCCCTGCAGGCTTTTAAAAGCCAAATTTCTTGGAGTAAAAGGAGGAAATGTAACTTTCTAACTAGCTTATTTTGGCTCAGGTTTTTTTTGAGGCAGATGTTACAAATGATGAGACGTCTCTGTTCTGGGCCTCAGTGTAGAAATTATTCACCACAGCAGACACAGTCCTTTCAATTTTACTGCCAGTTATGAGCTTGTGAGTAACACACCACAGTGCCCTGATTAGTTTTTATTTTCACTCCCTCATGATTATTGGTAGGACTGGAACAGAATGATAAGGATATTCTTTCTGATAAATCTGATTTTGAAAGACAGCTCACTTTCTATTTCTTTGTTCACTTGTTTTTGTTAATCTAGCTATTACCTCTATCAGTCCTTATAAGAACTCATCTGCCTCACCCCTTATTGTCTTCAGGGTACTTTATTTCTCACAGATCTTTTGTAACACTGTCTTGCCTGAGGTCCAAAATACATGAGGAAAACTCAGTGTTATTGAGGGAACAATTAATCTGTATCAATATTTTTTTTCCCTTTATGTGCACCTTGTGTACCTTTTAAACTTGAATATGGGTATGTTCTGAAGACTTTTTTTCTTCATTTTAGTTGGAAGCCGAAAATCTAAGAACCATTTTTTTAATTTTCTTTTTTTTTTTCTTTTTTTAAAGTATACTGAAGTCTATGTCCTGTTTCTACTGAAACCTATAGAATATACTGCATGTAAAAAAGGCAGTTTCCTCTGAGAGCCTCCTAGTTCCTTGTAATCTCTAGTTGTGATTGCATATAGAATGCCCAGAAATCAAAAAATTATTAACAATATGACCTTGAAAATGTCCATTTGACTCTGGGCAAAGAGATGGAGGACTGGAGTTATTATTTAAAGGGAAGCAATATTAATTTGCCTAAGATCATGTGCCAGAGCCAATGGCTGAACTTGTGGGTATGGCTGCGGTCTCATGTAAGGTGATAAAATTTGATTTATCTAATCTACTCATGCAACAAAGGCTCCAGCCCTGATTGATGGCATAGTAGATTAATTACAAGAGAACCAAGTGAACTAGTGTGTGATGGTGTTTCAATAATTTTCCTCAATCAGAAAATTTTTATATCGTGCCCTAATACTATTTGACAAAAGATATAGCAACCACCATGGTGCTCATTATAATAAACCAGATTGACAGATTTATGCTCTTACACTTTCACAAACAAGGTGCTCCACTCTGAGTTTTGTATAAAATTTGTGTCCTTATATACCTCAAAATAAAATGTCTTTAAAAATTATTAGCATGTCACTGATGTTTACATGGTTTGGACTGCTAAATTCTTTTGACTATTGCAGAATACTCAATTTTTTGCATTACAGTTATTAAATTAATATATAATTAACATAAATTAAAATTCTGTATGGTTCAGGATAAACTGTTTTTTAGGTTCAGAATGAATTTTCAGGACTGAAAACACTTAAATTTGAGAAATCAGTTACATAAATAAATATTTAAATATCTCATTCCTAGGAAAATGAAAAATTGTTCTGTTTAATCATGTCTGTGTCTCCTTTTTCCTTCTAAACGGTAAGGTGAATGAAACTGTCTATAAACAGTTCTGACATCCCAGCCTGTGAAACAGCCATTTTATTGTAGTTTTGATGCAATGAAAGAGAACATGCTAGTGAGTCCAGAATATTTGATTTTGGAGAGCAATTATCACTGTTAAATACCTTATATCATTATCTTTAGAATCACAGGTTTGTTTGATGTCTCAGAAATTGTGGACAGAAAAGAAAAAGGTTCTGTGCAAAGTCACAAAATTAAAAGATATTCTGGTGTAATTTTATTCTTCTTTCATCCCTGTAGAAAAAAGGAAAATGCTTTATGAATGATCTATTTTTTAGCTATTTTCCAAACTGAGCCTATCTGTGATACATCCTGGGAAAGTGAGTTTTATATTGCTTTCAGGCCTTCATCATGGTGCCCTATTGAGAAAGTTAGTATTGTGTAATGGTCTTGATTCCTTTAACTGGATCATTACATTCTGATGAAAAAGACTTTGTTATGGAAACCTTCATTTTGGGAACATCAGAATTTCTTCCAGAACAGCCATAGAATGGAAACTTCTAGTGTCTGGTAAAAGTGAATCCCCAGAGAAGGATTTTTCAGCTCAGAAATCATCTAGATTTTGTGTAGAAGCAACTTTAAGGCTTAGAAAGGCACGTAGAAATGATTTTGTTGCTGTATCTCGCTGAAAGAGCAGCATTTCTTCATTCTTCTTAAAATTTTAAGGAAGCTGAATATACATGTGTAAGTATTAAAAGATGTCTTTCTCAATGTGCCTTTCCTTGAATGGCTGTGCTGCAATTTGCTATATTTTAGCCATGGAGAAAATGGCAATGTTTACCAGCTCAATGTTTGTTTTCATTCCTGTTTGCTAAATACTGATTAAGAACAAAAATTAATTCTGAAATCCCAAATGTTTAGAAAACTGATGGGCAAAAAGCTAAACAAAATGGTGCCTTATTTTCCCTAGCAACAGTCATGCATGATAATAAATGTCACAATGGTTTTTAAAAAAGATGGTTCATGTTTAGGTTTAGTTATCAAAATCCACAGCATATAGGCTGACAGCTTTTGAAATACATAAACTATTTCTGTCTTTTTTGTTTCCATAGCAACTGAGTGCTCAAAGCTTTAGTTTTGCACTTGTGGAAGAAAAAAACACCCTCTCAGAGTAGGATCTGGATAGTCTGGAACAAAAGAAAAATGGGCAAAATGGAAAATCAAACAACGACACCGACATCAGCACTCTCTCTCTCAAAATAACCCAAAAACCAACCAATCCCAAACAAGCCAAACACAAAGCATTTCTCCTTCAGTTTGATGTTATGGATTTTTTTTTTTAGTTGATAGGTGCTTTGCTTTGGACATTTATGTAATCAAAGGCTCACCCATTTCACTGTGCAGTGCTTCAGGAGAGTAAAATGCTCACAGTGACATTTATTTAGTTGATCACTTTGTTCACCTTGAAATGGAATTTCATTATAAACACAAGCTTAATAGATAGTCTATATCTTCTTTCATAAAGAATACTGCTATTCAGAAATGTGTAATTGAGACTCTGTCACTGTTTCTAGTTTTAATTTGTTTTGTTTAAAAACCTGTTTTAAAGAGGAATGCTGTTTGTTTTAAAATATTTTGGTAAGATTTGCCACAGGAGGGAGACTATTTTACCAAATTGAAAGGGATATTTATGCATATGTAGAACTATATTTATTTAAGTTGCAAAACATTAATCTGGAACAGAATTGAAAGAGAAACGAGGTAATGGGAGTTACACTGTGTGGATAATATATGACTCAGAAGATGCTACAGTTTAAAAGGTTTCCAAGCATATTCAATTTTGCTGTTTATTTCCTGAAAAAAAAAAGTAAAGGTAAGAGAATGTCCCTGAACTATTCATCCTCTGCAAGAACTAGCAATGCACATTCAACAAATGAGAAAACTTGGTTGCTTTCAGGCATTCATGAGAATGGATTAATGGATTTAATGTTTTCCATTTATACACATATGCAGATTTCACCTAAGTCTTGCTTGCTAATTTGTCAAGTACATATAGAATTCAAGAAAGAAGGTATTACTGCTACATAAAATATAAAAACAGATTTTAAGTGCAGTGAAATTTGTTTGATCACACTATTCTGTACCATTTCTCTTATAAAGCATGCATGTAATAATCCTTCCTTCTGTGACAAGAGGTGCAACTGGAATAGATCTATTGTCAAAAGGTATCATACTGATTTGAAACTGAGCTGTTCTTGAGTTATATTAGGCAAATTTAAACACTAAATATATGTACAACATGATTTTAAATTCCAAACATTTCACTTGTCAAAAACATAGTCTATAGAACTAGAATCACATCTGAACTAGCTGCATACAACATTGTGTTTAGTATGTAAAAAGACAATGTAAAATAGGCTCTAGTGGCAGTATATTCCCTTTGAAATATTAACAGGGTTTTATCAAGGAGGCATTATCCCTAATGCTTAATGTCCTGATTAACCAAAACAGCTCTTAAAGAGCCATTCCAGTCTACTGGTTAAAGGCCATATAAATGACATATGAATGAATACATTCTGGAATGGCTTCCTGGTGTCTGCTTTCCTTTGTCAAATAAATACATAAAAATATTCCTTTTAATAGCTAAAGTACATACTGATTCAGTAGACCATGAAGATATCCTATAACATAATATGTGTCCTTGAAGGAAAGTAAGTCTTCTGAAGTACTCACTACTCTGGTTTGAATGAAGCACACAGGATTTTTGTGTATGTAACAGCCATTTGTAGATATATGTTTGTGATAAATTTCAACCTCCCATCCTATTTATTCCAGTGTTAAGATCAGCAAACCTTAGCTTTGGTTCAGACAAATGTGAAAAGTTGCAACTATTTCTATGGTCTTATTTTTAGCTGCTCTATGCTTGCATCTGAGAAGGGAATGACATCAATCAAAAACTGCCAGATTTGATAAGAAGGAAAATTAATTTCATGCACTATATGAAAATTTTGGAAAAAAAAATACAATTAAACTGGTTAATATATAATTAAAAGCTACTTTGTCTGCAGCAAAAGTTAAATATTTTGTAAGCTTTCTAAACTTTTTAATGTTATCCACACAGAAATACACCCTGAAAAATCCATATTTACTATACATTTGAAATATAAAATTCTTATTTGAGTTGTAGTCATAAAATGGTTTGTTTCAAAGGGGTCTTGAAAATCACCTAGTTCCTGCTCCCCTGTTGTATGCAGGGACACCTTCAATTAGACCAGGTTGCTCAAATCCCTGTCCAACCTGGCCTCGAACACCACCCTGCATGAGTCATCCACAACCTTACTGGGCAACCTGTGTGAGTGCTTCTCTCACAGGAGAGAATTTTCCCCTATTAGAAATTTTCCCTTTATTAGAAAACTCTCCTATACTTATTTTAATAATAATGTATTTTATTTGTTTGGAGAGCTCCCATTAATTCAGATCCACTCAGGGTCTGATAATTTAAACAGTGTTTCTTTTTGTGCTTCGGTTTTACTAATGAAGTTTTTTCAAGAAGTTTATCCTGCTTCCATTATGTGAGATTAGTGTATATAAGGAAAGCTGGAAGATATCTTGGAGAATTGCTTCCCATGTCTCACTGAAATATATCATGGTGTGTAGACTGCACATTGATGTTAAATACAATATTCTCAAACTTGGGAATTCTTAAGTACTCCTGAGAAAGAGTGTTGTTTCTAACAATATGCCACAGAACTGGTCTTAGTCAGCTTTGGATGACACAATTTTGTGACATGAATGTGATTCACCTCTTGAATTGATTATTTTTAATCACCTCTGAGAGAATTCTGGATTTTCTACATTTTTTTAAATTAAATTGGTTAAATTTTATTTTTCATTGACTTAAGCATTTTCTTAAGCAGGTATAATAAAATAATTTTTTGGGCCACAGTTAGGTTTCAGAAGCATGGACAATGAGTAAGTTCATATTTATTCTGAAAAAGAAAGAGACATGCTGCAAATAGGATTGTTTGCTAGCCCACCTAGGTTTAAACAAGTGGATTTTCAAATGGCTTTTCATTTTCAGTAAACACAGGAGAACAGAGAAAATGTGAGAAGGGGCGGATGGTTAGTTTATTCTTGTAAAAGATAGAGAAGTTATATTTATTGAGAGAGTACACTGTTCAGATTCACAGAGAGAGTATGCCCTCAATTTCACTGTACTACACCAGTGTTCATTCAACTGATGGAGTTCTCAACTCAAAGGGCAGTGTACATTTTGTTCTAAGTTCCTGCTGGAATGGAAAAGCTGACAGGGGGAAACTTGCACAAAGGATATTGTGCTGTTAAAGTTTGTTCAAAGCGACAGTTGTAAGATCTCTTTGAAATGAAATTGAAAAGGAAAAACCAATTTTCTTTGAGGACAAAGTTCAGCTCATTTGTTGTTCCTTACCTGTCTAATTTCCTTCCCTGTAAAAGAAATTTTGACTAGGTCTATTTGAAAATGTAATTTATCCTAGTACAGGCATAGCTCAGAAAATTTATTTCCAGTTAATATGATATTTATAGACAGTACGTAAAAATTAATTTCTTTCTGTTTAGGATAATATAAATGCCAAATTTTGCTGAAAAGATTGGATTTTTAAGATGGGCAACATGATTTTTAATGGATTTTTCACTTCTTCACCAGTGAAACAGTGAGATTTATGATATTTCAAGAATAAGTTGAGCTCCTAGAAAACATAAGCTATTTTGGAAAAATTTAACTACCAAGCCAGATAACTAGTCAATTCAAATCCACTAAATATTTTTAAAGATTTCCAAAATATATAATCCCAATATATATTAATTTGACTTCAGGTAAGGTTACAATAAATATATAAATATAATAAAAATGGTTATTAATTATAAAACTCTTCAGTGTATATTATTATAATTATGAAAAAAAAAGTTAATAAAAGCACCACCTGTTTTATGAAAGGATTGAATATTTGGATACAGAAGATATTTGGATATAGTGAAATTTAATTCAAAATGTACAGTGTTTATGTTTCAGAGTGTGTTGGAGGAGCTCGTTAACTGGCAGTCTGCAAAATATTTCTTTTTGTCCCTGTTTTTCATGGAAAGGAATCTATCTGCCATGGTACTTGTAAATGCATAACATACAAATATAAAATGGTTTATTTGATATAAGGACCAAATTATTGAAATGTATTTATTACCTACTTCAAGAGCAACATAGGTCTCTGTCACTGTATATATACCAAGCCCCTTATCCCACTTTTATGTCAATACGATGTCTATACTCAAGACTAACTCAATCCATCCATCTATTAATGACAAAATTTTTTGAAAGGACAGAGACTAAACATATTTGGAAAAATCCCTCTACACATAATGGTTATGCAAGTCAATATTTCTTCTCCATTATGGCCAGGTTAGCCAGATATATTTTATCACATGTGTATATTAACCCATGTCAGACTTCCAGTTTTAATATTATTCTTCTACCCTTTGCTGAGCCAATCTGTTCTGAGCTGTTTCAGTCAATACCTGATCAGCACGACCAGCTAGCGGATCTAGGGAATTGTCTACACTACAGCTTAAAATATAACTAATGTTGTTATAATAAATGAAATTTAATTATCTAAGTAAAATAAAATTTGTTTTTGTGGGACTAATTTAGCAAGGTTTGAGCTGTTGTGAGATGATATTCAAAAGGATCATGGAATGATGTCTGTGAGTGGATAAGCTTGCTTTTCTGTCTCAACATAGTTTGCTAACATACAGACAATTGTATCTAAAAGTAGGGCCTTGATTCAGATGTATTTTGGCCCACCCTTTAGGGTTAATGACTTTATACTGGTATTTTTTCCATAGAGACTAATCCCTAAATGGTGTAATGCAGCTCATCTCCCACAGCTGAAGTGTGATTCAATTGCCAATTTACAGATGAACTTCTGAAGCACAGAAGTATATGTTGCTTTGCCTAAAATCAAACATGAATGTTACCCAGTGTAACACTATAGAGAACATTTGAAATTGGACTTCACCCTTACATTTTCTTTCTTTTTTTTTTTTTTTTTTAAATGCATAGCATAATGAGAGCAAGCAATCTTTGAAAATTTTTTCTTTACAGCCTAAGAAGATAGCAGACTGATCACAACCAGAGATAAAAGAAACTGAACATATATGTTGGAACATTCACAATATGTGTATCCTACTTATTAATAACATGGCCACAGGGATGAAAAACAATATTACTATCTGTGTGAAGTAGTTGAACTTGTTTGATTCAAGAGCTGCTTTCAGAAACTGGTTATTCAGGAGAAAGAATATTCAAAATTGGCTTGCCATCAGTTATCAAAACAAGTGCCTTTTCCTTCAGTCCTGGAAAACTATCTCCAGAATCATTGCCTAGAGGCATTCTTTTGTTCAGTTTTCTGATAATGATAATAGTCTGGCATCATTAGGAGAGAGAAAATTGTCCTTTAAAGGGTGGTAGCACATCCTGGAGGGATAACAGAAAGTATATATTCATCCCAAAATTTTAGGATGTTGGTTCTACCTACACCCGGCTAGGGATGTGTTGAATCATATGCATTAATGGACAAACACATTTTAATTTTTATTAGAGGTACACTGTTTTTTGGTAACATCCTGCTGAGACCTAAGAATTTTTTTCCATGTTTTTCTAGCCTGTTCTGAAGCTAAGCATATTAAAAGCCTGCTTTGCTGCCAGAAGCCAAAAGTGACGTTTGGCTCAACCTCTTTTCAATGGGTGAATCCCAGCCAGTTCACATCATGGTTTGCATGGCTGGAAAAACATCAACAGACTGGCACAACAGAAGTAGGTTAAGCTTCTGTTTAGTTTGCAGATTGGCAAACAGATGAGGATCACTGGTATTTCAATTATCAGTGAGCCAATGGCCTCTTCTGGGTACAAAAGAAACTGAAATATGTTCGGTCCTGGAAAACCTCAACAGTAGTGTAACATTTGTTCTCAATTATTCCTTATATGACAGGATTTCTGATGGAAACAGAGTTCAGAAAATATCAACATACTCTGATTATGTTACTGTAACCTGTCAGGTAGTAATAAGGTTGGAAAAAGGTACACTATTTCAACCACAGAACAATTTTCTGCTTCTCAGAAACAATGAATACTTTTAGAGAGGAGACATATGTGTACATTTATGATAGGCACTTTGAAGAGATACATTTTTGTTGCTAATTTTGTGCAATTAAATTTCAGGCAAGGATGTGGTTTGAACCTGAGATTGCCAGAATAAATCTGCTACCCTGACAGTAGAAGTGAACAAAAGTAAGCCAACTAACTCCTTGCTTGATCTACATATCTTAGGGTTCATGCCTGTGAGGAAAAAGAAGGTCAACCAAAGGTTACAGGAAAAACATTATTTAACATGATAAACTTATGTGGTTATGCCTACCTGGTTTCAACTGACAGAAAAAGCTGGTGCATTTTTCCATTCATGTGTAATATTTTAAACATGAATTTGTTTCAGATGCAAGTCAGCTAATAGATACCCTTCTTTTCAGGGAGTGGACTCAGGGCTGTGATGTGATGAAGCTGAAGATGGCTTGCCTCAGAAGAAAGGAGGGGAGTAGCCTAGGGAAGTAAAGACTGGGTATGAGCATACCTGTGGCACTGCAGGATGATGCTGATTTGAAAATAAACTGAAAAAGTGTAGCTATGTTTGTATTTACAGGTGATTATATCAACAAGGCTCAAAAGAAGGTGGGGAGATGAAATTGATAGTTGATATGTATGTCCTGGTTAAAACAAAAGAAGCAACTTGTATTTCCATTAGATCTTGAATTTCAATGATGTACAATGTTTTACTTTGCTTACATGGGCAACTTTATCTGTTAAACTGTATTTATCTCAACCCATAAATTTTCTAGATTTAAGATTTCCTTTCTCTCTAATCCCACTGGTGGAGGACTGAGTGAGCAGCTGCAAAGTGCTTGGCTGCTGGCTGTGGTTAAACCACATCAAAAAACAGAGTTACTAACACAGTATATTTTCATGGCACTAAAGTAGACAATTAATTACTGGAAAGCAGAATATATCCCATCGAGGAAATAAAACCTGAAATGTTTGTTTTCCCACATATGTAAGTCAGATTATTCCTGCCATTTACTCAGACACCAGAAAAAATTATTCAGGAAAACCCTCATATGTTAAAGCAAACTTGTATGATGTTTTAATGAGTGATGAAGAATGAAATGTTACCATTCTATCAAGTTTATACTTAAAAACTTCTCCCATTATTTTCACTTTTTAACATTTGCATTGAGGAAGTTGGCAAGAGCTATCAAAACCCAAGCAGTGTAACTTGAAAGCCAACAGCACAAAACAATCAGGGTCTAGCAGGATGTATAATAAAATATGCCAGATTGTGTCATTATAATGCAATTTTGGGAGAATTATACATATTCATTCTTCTCATTTAGCAGCTGAATGACAACAAGCAGGTGAGAACATCTATATGATACATCAAGCAAGACAGTTGCCATTATGAACAAAACATAAAAGAGTGTGACAGAACTGAAAAATGGAAGGAATGTTCTGTTCATACCTTGCAGGCATTGTTATTCTTTGATAGTGAAATGAAGCTTGCTGTGGAGAGGGGTATGTCTTGTTGTCATTGTAGGTTACATTTCTGTGACAAATTGCAAGAAGTGTGTATTTCTTAATAAAATTCTTAATAAGTTATTTAAAGGTGTTCTTAGTTTTAGGAAACTGCCAAGTTCTTCTCATTTCTATTGTTATGTACATGATTTTTTTTCTTTCTGTCAAATGAAGGCTAGATTCACTAATGAACTCCAAAAACATGACTTTCTGTTGTAATAATGAAAAATAAATTATACCATGACATTACTGAATGACAAAATAATCAACTCCCTTTGCTATTTCTACAATGTGTTTTTGGATTGCAAAATGCTTCTTTGTGTCTGTAAAACAAATAACTAAAAGGTCCTTTCTGAACCATGATTTTTTCCTTCCTCTCCAAAGTTTTTCAATGCAATACTGACAAGTTGCTGATTATATATGCAGACATATAAATATAATAATGATTGATAATCAACAAGTTCCATTTGATTATCTTACACACTCTTTCTCTCCCTCTGAGTCCTCTGAACTCATTCTAGCAGGTCCATGTCCTTCTTACGCTGGGCCCCCACACAGGGATGCAGTGCTCCAGGCAGGGTCTCACAGAAATGGCCTAGAGGGCCACGCTCAGCTCCCTTGGGCGGCTGCTCTTTGCTGCTCTCCATGCAGCCCAGCCCATGGCTGCTTTGTGCGCTGGCAGCACCGACTGCCGGCTGGCGCTGAGCTTCTCCTCCGTGCGCAGCCCAAGCGCTTCTCCTCAGCCCTGCCCCGCTCGGCTGCCTGTCCCTGCACAGCCTGGGCTGAGGGCAGCTCCTGCCACTCTGTGCCATGGGCAAAGCCATTCCAGAGCCCCCAGAGAAATTGAATGGAGAGGCTGAGACCACCCAAGCCCCCCCCTCCTTCCCCTGAGTGACCCTTTGGGCTGGGACTTGAGCTGCCTAAAAGCACCTGAGGTACAATGAACGTGACACCATTGCTCAGTTACCTCTGGTGTAGGTGTTATGAGTTATGATCTAAGTTGTAACTGAGTGTTGTTGTCTGTAAATTAAATGTCTCGCTTTTTTATGACTAAGTGGTTGTATGTTAACCATCTGTTGTAGCTTCCAGTCGTTACAGTGTTCTGTGTTCCTGGTTGTTTGTCCCTTGCCCCATCCCGTACCTGACCCTGTGAACTTCCGTCCTTCCCCCGAGATCAGCAGAGTGTAGCAAGGGCTTGTGGGATTGCTGCAGAGAGTGGATACCTTTTCAAAACTCTATCAATTAAAAACATCCAGGACTAAGAATGTTACCCTTAGGAGAGAAAAGCTGCTGAATGACATGCAAGGCATCCCTCCCATGATAGCCATGACCTGAGGGGCACTCCAGTGGTATGACCAGCCCAGAACAACAGGCCCCAGTATCCGATGGGGGACTGTGCCAGGATGGGTGGCTGAGCTCTGCTGGAGATGATAAGAGTGCATCCTGTAAAGTTTCTGGTATCTGGGACTAAAAAAGGTGCACAACTCCTTGAGCCCCTTCCGCAGAGCTGTTTTTAATACAGGCTGTTAAACGGGTCTTGTGGCCCTTTATAAATGGACAAGAACACTGACTGGGCAGGGAATGTATACCAAGAAAGCCAAACCCACGCTGTCATTTCAAACACTCGGCACAAGAGGGAGCTGACAGGAAGTTCTGGGGCTGCAAAACTCTGCTCAGGCACTGAAACCCTCCTCTCAACAAACTGGCTCGCTGACAGCCTGGAAGCCCTCCGGAATCCTGGGCCTGAGTGCCAGATCCATCAACCCCCAAACCTGGACTCTGAGGCCCAGCAGCTGCCCGATCCAAGGATGCAGGATCCACGGCTCTGCAAAAGCCTCTCTCCATCAGAAGCAGGATGCCACTGGGATCCACGGCGAGGTGCTCTAAGCTCTGTCACTCTTTTCTCGCCCGACCCTTTTCCATTTTGTTTTGCTTCTCTGTATTTCTCTGTCCTATCTTCAGGAGAAGACTGCAGAGCTGTCCCCAGAAGAAACCAAAAATGACTTTGAGGGGTCAGGGGAAGCCTGCATTGAGCAGGAACAAGAAACCAGCATCTTCCAGGATGAGTACAAAGGGGAAGCCTGCATTGAGCAGGAGGTATGCCAACAAGAAACCAGCATCTACCAGGGAGGATCCGAAGGGGAAGCCTGCAGTGGGCAGGAGCTGTCCCCAGAAGAAGCTGGTTGCTACCACCAGCTCTCCATTTTGGATGGGTGCAAGCAGGAAGATCTGTCCCACAGTGACATCAGCAGCACCCAAGAATTTTCAGAACAGCAAGAATGCCCAGAGCAAGGACTGAGTGACAGACAAGTCAGCAGCTCCCACAGTTTTTCTGACTGGGAAGAATGCTGCGAACATGAGCACTTCCACCGGAATGTCAGCAGCCACCAAGAAGTGTCAGACTGGGAGGAGTCCATGTGCCACGAGCTTTGAGAGGAGGGTGACTCCATTGAACAGGAGGTGTGCAGTGGGATTGGCAAGAGACCCTCGGTGCAATCCAGCTGGGACAATGACAGCGACCAATACCTCAGCCAGGACATCTGGGAGCAGAGCATCGGGGCCCAGGGCTCGCCAAAGGAGGAGAATGAGTGGGATGGAGTGAGCCTCCTGGAGCTGTGCGAAGACGAGGAAGAGCGAGTGCGAAGATGGGGAGGTTTGCTCGGAGGCGGGTTCCCCTCCCCAAGCCCTCGCGAGGCCTGGGCTGAGCCGGGGCCATGGGAGCCGTGCTGGCAGGAGCCGCTCTGTGCCTCGGCTCCCCGTGTAGCAGCGGCGGTGGCCCTGCAGAGCCGTCCCTCGCGGCTGCGGCGGGCACTGCGGGCGCTGCGCCGCCTGTTGCGCTGCCGCTGCCTGGCTGCACAGCCCGAGCCGTAGGGCCCCGGCCCAGCCAGCCTGGGCACTGCCATGGCGGCCCGCCCAGCTGGAATGCACAGCACAGGAGAGATTGTTACCAGCATCCCACTGCACCCTGCAGGACTGCGGCACAAGGACATCTTCCCAGACAAATGAAGGTTGCTTTTAAAAATAGTAGTAGTTGAAAAAAAAAAAAAAAAAAAAAAAAAAAAAAAAAAAAAAAAAAAACAAACCCAGAAAAAAGTAGAATTGGTATAGGAATGTAGGAATGTTAAGAAGAAATTTAAGAAGAGGAAAAAACAGTAGCAGTAAATAGGACATAGGATAGTTATTAGGAATAGAAAAAAAATAGAAGAAGTAGAAGATTAAGAATAGGAATAAGTATAAGAAGAAGAAGAAGGAAAAGTACAAGAAGAACAAAATGCAGAAGAAGGAGAAAAAGAAGAAGGAAAGGAAGAAATAGTAGTAGAAGTAGATTATTATAATAAAAATACAATAAAATATGTTGATGATAATATTACGAATAATGTCAAATTATATGCACATCCACACGTCTTCTAGAGTCATAGTACATTTTGAGTTGGGAAGGACCTCAAAAATCATCGAGTTCCATTTGATTATCTTACACACTCTTTCTCTCCCTCTGAGTCCTCTGAACTCATTCTGGCAGGTCCATGTCCTTCTTACGCTGGGCCCCCACACAGGGATGCAGTGCTCCAGGCAGGGTCTCACAGAAATGGCCTAGAGGGCCATGCTCAGCTCCCCCTGCCGGCTGCTCTTTGCTCCTCTCCATGCAGCCTAGCCAATGGCTGCTTTGTGCGCTGGCAGCACCGACTGCCGGCCGGCGCTGAGCTTCTCCTCAGTGCGCAGCCCAAGCAGTTCTCCTCAGCCCTGCCCCGCTCGGCTGCCTGTCCCTGCAAAGCCCGGGCTGAGGGCAGTTCCAGCCACTCTCTGTGCCATTGGCAAAGCCATTCCAGAGCCCCCAGATAAACTGAATGGAGAGGCTGAGACCACCCAAGCCCACCCCTCCTTCTCCTGGCTGCAGCTTTGGCCTGGGACTTGAGCTGCCTAAAAGCACATGAGGTACAATGAAGGTGACACCACAGCTCGATTACCTCTGGTCTAGGGACAAGGAAAAAGACTGAGGCAGGGGAATGTATCAACAAGAAAGCCAAACCCAGCAGCTGTCCTGAAAATCAGCCTGGGCAAGGCTTGGGCTGGGGGACGCCGTAGCCCACAGGCTTTTTATGAATAAAATCCTTCAGAGAAAGTTTTACCCGGCCCCCGCTCCCGTCCCCGGTCTTGTCCTGTCCCCGCGGGACTGCTTATCTGCGGTCCCATTCCTCTCCTGTCCCCGGTGCTTCCCTCGCTCCCGGCCCCGTTCCTGTCCCCACGGGACTGGCGGTCCCGTTCCTGTCCCGCCCCCACCCCTGTCCCTACTATCGGCCCCGATGCCGTCCTCCTTCCCCCGGGGTGAGCGGGGCACTGCCCCGCGGGGCACCGCGCGGGGGATCCCGGGCAGGGCAGCTGGTTTCACAGGAACGAAAATTCCAGGGGACATGCCCGAAGTTTTACAGCGGTTAGAGTTGTATGGTGTTATAAATTATTCGTGCTAATCAAATTGTAACAATATTGGCAAACTTGTTGCATGACAATTAATCAATAATTGTATTTAATTGCTGTAAAGCAAAGAGAGATAAAGGAACAGGTTAATAAAGCCTAAAAAAGATTACTCTCTAGATGTTAAGTGGGAGGCAGGATAGGAAGGATATAGGTCTACGGAGTGTCTAGAAATAGGTTTTCAACCTTGAATTGTGCTAAGTTGGGATGATTCCAAACTACTGGACACTGGACTAAGGCCATAGGGTATTTTTAGCCCAATTTCCACATGAACATTGTATCATAAAAGGCCTGATTAAAATGAGGTAACATGACAGGGTTGGCTTTAGGTGAATGGATATGTTATTTATCCTGTTGAAAGGGCAATACTTGCCTGCAATCCTACAGAGTGGTTCCCAGTAAGTTATGTGTCATCTAACCTTTCCTGAAATTTATTCCTAACAATTGACATGTAGATTTTCAATGCAGCAGAAATCTTTTATGTTCTTTTCAGATAGGGGGTGGCAAGTAAGCAGTCTTTCAGACAAAATTCAAAGGTGTCCATTGATAAAAATGGAGATAGATAATTTAGAATTTTGTTTTAATTCTAGATTTCAGCAGATAAGTAAAAGAAAAGCATTGAAAGAATTTAACAATTAAAAAAAACCCTTTTTGTTCTTTTTTCAAAGAATTTTGCCTTCACTTTGAATAAGGTGTTTAATTTCCAAAGCAGATGCCTACTATAGCACGAGCCTATTATTTTAGGAAAAAATGACAATCTTATCTTTTGTACTGAAGATTTACAATTAACCCCTGACAAAGTTTCCTGAGTTAACAGAAGCATCGCTTTACTGAAATATTGTTCAGCAGTAGACCTTGAAGCAGTAAACAGAAAACCCCCAAGGGCATCCTTCACACTTGACAGATGGTGAAAACAAAGCTCCCAGTGAGCACCAGTTTGCCCAGCACACCAGTGGCAGAGCTCTGCCCCAAGTGCAGGTTTCAGAGTCCTGCTAGGTGCCCTGGGCACAGGCACTGGGGCTCAAGGAGGGCAGCAATTGCTCCTCTCCTGTTCAAGAGATCTCAAGGAATTACAAACTGTGTGATACCTCTTTGCTAAAACTGGCACCAGAGTTCCTGAGCAGTGTAGCTTTCTCCTTTAATACATCCTGCTTCTCTTCTCTCCCTCTTTTTCACAGATCTGGTGACTGGTCTGAAGGAGAATTGCTGTGGTCATTCTGTTCCTAAATATCACAGATGCCACCACTTCTTCATTTCTGCATGGACCCACTAAATTTTGGTTGATGTGCAACAGGATTTTTCAGACAAATGCCATATTTTGCTTTGAATTTTCCATGTCCTTTAAAAGTCAGCCATCCCTATGATTCATCTTTAATTTCCCATTCTAATTCCTCTAGGTTTAGCTTCTGCCAGTGGATGTCATGCTGATCTTGCTAGAGTGGAGCACCTTTTCAATGTCACCTAAATGAAAGCAGACTCTAATATCAGGTCCCTGAGCAGATATGGTGACCCAGGTGATGGCTCATTTTTTTCCATTCTGCTTTTCAGTTTGTGTTCAACAGGTGAAGACTAGTTGGGAAAAGGACAAAAAACATTCTCTGTAATCAGGGGTAAAGGGCTTTAAGAAAGGCTCCAATGTAGTATTTCTTCCCTCAAAACTGCCTTTTTTCTCTGCTGGTTGAGAATTTAAAAAAAAGGCCAAAGGATATTTGCAGTTCTAATGATAAACAGATACATGGACATTGTGCACTCTCGTTATCAGCTGCTCTTGTGTTAATGATTGATGTAACTAAGGCTGTGCCTTGTTTCTTTAGCTTGGCTGTAAGTTAGGATTGCTGTAGGTAGAGCTAGAGACACATGAGGTTAAGGAAGGGGGATTTCTGCCTGGCAATACAGGCAGGAAGCTGCTTTTGAGCTGTATTTCCTAAGGAAATTATAACTGTGGTGCTGTCTGTATGCCTGTCCCCAGTAATTTTTCAAGTTAGTGATTGATTTCAGCAGTATTTGGAACAGGAGAGAAATTTCAAAGAGTAATTATGTTCTGCAAGTTGGCACAGGTGAAGAGCTCAGTAGGACAGAGATGGTTTCTTGTACCCTTGACAGGGTCACAAGAGACTGGGTGGGAGCCAGGGACAGGACATGGGACAGTAATCATAAGCTTTTGAGGGAAGTTGGGCATTTTTAATTCTCTGGCTTGCAGGAAAACATATTCTGTTTGCACATGGGAGGGCAGAGCTGCTGCTGCACTGGGACAGAATTTACTGCAGATTTCTCACTTTCTGTCCTTTCATTCTGTTTTTGTGAAGGAAAAAGTGTTTATGGGAGAGGATTCATCTGACTCAAGTTCTGCAGCCAGTGAAGCCCGAGCATCCTTGGGCTGATTGAGGCTGAGGCTCCTGATCAGGCAGTGCTGCCACTTTTGGCACAAATATTTTTGCTCATTTGGTCCAACACACAGGGAATTAGGGAAGGGAAGGAGGTGCCTAAGAGATGGTTAGGAAAAGCTGTTTGTATTTGGTCTTATATAGGAAAGTTTCTCCATCCTTGATTTCTTTCTCACTTTATTTGAGCTATATTAAGTGAATGTTATGCACAATCTATTTCCAGAAAGTGGTAATTACATTAAATTCTCTTCTTCTGGTATTCTTTCATTTTGTAATGTATTCAAATGCTGCTAAGATATTGTCCAGACAAGATGACGATAGAATCTGATCATCTGTTACTGTTTACTAATGAACACAAAATTGGAAGATTATGTAGCAACTTTGAAAAGGGTACATTGACAGTTTTTATTTTATTGGACTTGTTCTAGTCTATTATTTAACAAACCACCTCTTTATTGCTTAAAGAAGTGATTGCAGTATTTCACAAGGAACTCATTTGTCTTCAATTTCTATTCACTCGTGCAGTGTTCTTCTGATAGCTTTGTGCTCTGCTTCTCATGCTAAATCCTTTTAAAGCACTTGCTGGATAAAGTGAATTAATGAAATTTGGCATTCCAGCCCCTTTCACTGCCTGGAAATACAGTGCCCAACACAACCTGGGTCGAGCACATATGTTACCACAGGCTGATGGTAAAACTGGCAACTCCTGAGCCTGCAAAACCTCCATCAAATACCCTTTATTTAAATGCATAGATAGCCCTTTTAAAGACACTGCATAAAGCAAATAGTAGAACATCTTTTCAGGACCAAATTGGTATTGCTCCAGCAGTGGCCAAAGCTAAATATTTGTACCAGAAGATAAATGTGTATCAGCAATTGTAAATATTGTAAACAGTGGTGGAACATTGCTGCAGGTTTTTGATCAGAGACAACCATCAGTTTGCTCTCTGGTGTTATAAATTATTCTGACATTTCAAATCTAGTGGGTAATATGGTGAAAACTGTATTAATACACATGAAAATCAGCCCTGGTTTGGAACTCTTGGCAGGGATTTCTGCAGGTTAATTGAATTAGAGTATGTGTGTGCTGCTTCATCCTATCAATTTTTATCTTTTAGTTTTATTGATAGATCATTTGCTTGTGTAGTCAGAAGAAAATGAGAGTCTAACCAGATTTCTCATTCCTTTTCTGCAGTTCAATCATCAGTGCTTTTCATTTCTTGTCTATAAGGAATTTGATGAAAATGTTTTCTATATTCCTCTAAACACAACCAGGCAACTTTCATTTAGGCTGTAAGGGTTTGTGAGGTCTAACTTCAACCTTTCTACTTTATATCTGGATGAAAATAAAATATTCTTGTTTTCTTTACACTTAAGAATATATATAAGAATATATATACATGAATATGTATGTTTTGCAGAGATAAGAAATTTTGGAATTTTATAGTTGTGAATTGAAGGTGTAGAAAATTACTTCTATTTGCCACACAAGTTGTCAAAGGAACTTTTATAGAGGTTAGGAGTGGAAGGTAGAGGGGTAACAGTGGCAGTGTATCCTGTCATTGTCTCTGCAAGGCAGCTCTTAAAAAAGGATCCTCCTCTGTATATCCCCAAGCCTACACTGAATGAAAAGCAGCCCTGAATGGAAGCTGGCAGTCAGTGGAATGTGGAGAAAGCTGGGATGGAGTCTTTCTTCAATGCCTTCTTCATTCTGATTGTTTTTGCACTTCCCCAGAGAAGTGAGAGGAGCTGCTGCCTCCTGCTCCTCCCTGGCACCAGGAGCCTGGCACATCCCAGGAGGGACCAGAGCAGGGATGAAGCAGCTTGGGGTGACTGGGCTGGAACAGCCTGACCTGGGTGTCCTGAGGGAGCTCAGTGGGGACAGAAAGCTCCCATGGAGCACAAGGGCAGGAGCTCTCTCAATGTCCATTTCCAGCAAATACAAATACAGCCCGTGAAAGCCTCATGATTCTTCTTCCTTTTGGTGTTTTAAGAAGGGGGTGCCAGGAAAGTTTCCAGGGTATGACTGGCTTGTGGCAGCCAAGTGTTTATAGCAATGTTGCTTTTTGATCCTTAATTGTCTCTTCTATCATTGGGAAGCAGAATTCATCAAGCATTGGATTGGTGACCTGTGACAGGGGTGTGAGCTGGGGTTAGATCTTTGTGGAGCAGGGTGGCTTTACCTGCTGGTGATGCATTGCTGCAATCTCAGTCCTGCTCAGTGCAGGGGGAGCTGAAGGTCCAGCCCCTAGTCTGTACTCTTGAGAATCAGCCCTTGGCCCACAAGCTTTGAGAATTTTTCACAGGTTGCTCAGAGAGGTGGTGGATACTCCATCCCTGATAAAATTCAAGATCAGGTTGGATGGGACTGTGAGCAACCTGATCTTGTTGAAGGTGTCCCTGATCATTGCAGGGGGGTTGGACTGGGTAACCTTTAATAATCCCTTCTAGCCCAAGCAATTCTACAATTCTTAAACTGACTTGGAAGTCTTTGCTACCAAGGAGCCATTTTATACTCAATGCCCTGTTTCACTTACCTGAAAGACAAGCCCACTGCTTGCTTTTGTTTCTGATGTTGCTGTTGTTGTTGTTTCTCTTAGCTGTCAGATCTCAGGCTCTTCTGTGAGCCCAAAACAAAAGTGTGTTCAGTTCTGTGCTGTGGTCTGGGGGATTCATAGCTTGGTGTGTTTCACCAGACAGGTTTTTTTCCCTCCCCTCAGCTCCCAGCTCTATACTCATGGCATGTCCATTTTGCACTCACAGGTTGATTAAAGTTGAATACAGAGATGAGGTTGCCCTGCCCTGGTCTGAAGGTGAGCCTGGGTGGGGAGAGTCATCTCCAAGTCACCATCAGCTTCCCAGCCCTCCTGCTGCTCAAGGAATGCAGGGGATGTCTACAAGCAGTGTGTGCAGTGCTGTGTTGTTGCTACAGTGCTCAGGAGCAATTCTTGTAGAATGGTGAAAGGCACTTTCAATAAAAACCTACCATTTACTATACATTTTGTGAGGAGCTGGGTTGCCACTGGGGTAATCACTCTAATGAAACTGGAAAGGTGTCATGCTGCAGTTGTTTTCATATTTGTGTGGCCTCTCTTTATTACTTTACTTTTACTGGGTCCACTATTGTATTTCCCAGTTGGAGCTAAACACTCCTGAGCCCTGGGGATTTTTGCAATTATTGTCACTGACAGAGCAAACAGGAGTGAGGAATCTGAGCGTTGCTATAGAGGCTGTATATGACACAATGGCCGTGAAGCACTGGGCACAATAACCATAACATGAAAAATGAGCCATTGATTCTCTGCCCACTTCCAGGGAATGAAAAATTTCCTCCCAGTCTGTAATGCAGTGCACAGAGAACATTGTCCTCCTGAGCACTTGTCCGTGGAGGTCTGAGCCATTCTGTGCACCACTCAGTTTAGGCTAAGGAAAAGTGAGTGTGTTTGAGGAAGAAGCTGGTCACAGCTTGTTTAGTGTCTGTGCAGTGTAATCTGTGCTATGATTCTGTGGCATTTAGGCCTGCAGGAAGCTGTTTTGACTTTGGGTGGTTACCAGTCCTGCCTTGCATCTCAGGGAGCAGCCAGGGCTGAATCATGGAAAGCATCAAGGGGCAATTTGACATCCTTACTCATTCCAAGCTCTGTTTCAACCCCTGCATAAATATCCTGCTTGCTGTGAGCAAAGATGTCACAGTTTTGGTGATTTTGGGCTAATCATGCTGGAAATGTTCCAGAAAGATCAGCCCCCATCCTCTGTCTGACGCAGAGACAAACTGAATAGTTATCCATCCATCCATCCATCCATCCATCCATCCATCCATCCATCCATCCATCCATCCACCCATCCTCATGAGCTAAAATGCAGCTATTTTCTTCGATGTGATCGACTATTTAGTAATTCTTGAAACTTTCCTTTTGGTTCTCGTTGGGATTTTCAACACTGCCTGGTGCAGGTTGGCTCTGATCTCTTCTGTGTGCAGTGGCCTGGGATATCATGGCCCTGCCACAAGGATTGACACCAGTTTTGCTTCCCATGACATCTCTGTCACTGGCTTTAGATCCCAATTTGCAGGGCAAATAGCCCACACAAAGCAATATTAGTTCTTTGTGGGCAGCTGGAAGAGAAGCACCATGTAGATATCAGCAAAACTTGGCTGCTTGTCATGATGGCATCAGTGCCAGCATTTTCTTTGGTTGGCTCCATGCAGATCTGGGACCTTGTGTTTCATTTGGAATTTTGCTCGGGACTCAACCCAAGGTTGGGAGATGATGCTGCCAAGTTTTCTCTGGTTTTGTGTCAAGAGCAACTTTGGATTGAAGCTGGAATTGAACCAGGCATGTGACCTAACTCCTCCACTGTCTCCTACATTGAGGAAAGCCAGTCCTGTCTGGCCAAAATGAAGTCAGACAGAGGGTGTTACGGGTTCCTGGTGTAAGATCAAAGTAGCATCCATGGAGGTTTTTACTCTCCCATTTTCTCTCAGTCTCACAAAAGAAATGTCGTGGAACAAATCTTCAAGTGAAGGTTATGAATGTTCTTTTTCCCCCCTCTCCATTTCTGAAGCAGTGGGTTAGAAAATGACTCTGCCCTTTTTGAGTGTGTGGTTGAAAGAAAAGGATGTGAAAGCAGTGAGTGAAGCTCAGTGGTTGAATGCCAGGTGCCAGGAACTGCTTCATCTCTGCATTCTTGGGGAGAGGTCCTCAAAAGCAGCAGCTTTGAAATCTTTGAAATATTTTTCTGGGCACTGAGCAAACGGCTGTCACCTGAGGGTAATATATGAGACACCAAGTAAAATGTTTGATGTGTCAGCATTTCTGTTGATACAAATAATTAATGAGAAAATTGATTTCTGGACCAAATTCCTTCTCTCAAGGAGACAGATTTTCTCACTAAAGGTATCTTACTCTGTATTTAGGTATTTCTGCACTATTTGTCACATACAAAAAAAAAAAGCCATTGGAAAAGAGGATTGAGATGGCATTTTTAAGCCTGTTTTCAACAAAATCCATAGCATGAAATGCACGAATGTGAGCTCTATGGAACCCCACAAACAGTTGGGAGGGGCAGGAAGAAGACCTCTCTGTATCTGCAAACACTTTTTTTTGTGCCTCACTGTTGCCTGCCTTAGATCTTCATCCCTTCATGGGCTCATGTCTGAGAGCTGCTGTGCTGAACACCTCTGCCTTGACACTGGCTCCAGAGCCAGGAAACTCCTTCCATGGTCCTCTGCTGAGCTTTGCCTTAGCACAGAGGGTAAACCATGGGCATGGCCTGTTAGGTTTAGTGCTCCCAGCTGGATCTGTTGGTTTTGGTCATGCAAAACACCTCTGCTGTAGAGAGGAATTAATTTGCCCAAACTGGGAAGACCCAAGAAAGATGCTTTAGGATATATTTCTGTTTGGGATGGATATATAATTTCCACCTATTCATAACCAACATGCTTTATTTTCAGCATTTGGATGCAGAATGATAAACAGGCAGGTGGGTGGGGGAGCCACCTCAAACTCTGTTTTCAAAATGTATAGAGAAATCAGTGCATTTAGTGTAGTTTCAGCTCTCATTTCAGAGCAGTGTGTGTTTCTGAGCTGGGTGCTGAATCAATCTATTTGCTTTCCATCTTGGGCTGCCTTTCAAGCCATACCTGACCGAAGCTGATCAGCCTGGAGAGATGTGATGTGTGACCTACCCCCTCGACTTGCAGCAAATCAGGCTCCACAAGGTCTATTTATAGAAGCCTGGTTTCTGTGTTAGGCTCCTGGAATTGTGCATTTGCTTCATCTGGAGTACAACAAAAATCTTTTGATTAATTTTAGAGGCAAAGCTCCTTGGAATAAAATTTGCTTTAATAATGGAAATGCATTAAAAATTTATATGAGAAGCGGGGATTTATGTCTCCCTGGGAGCTGAGATTTAAATACAATCTTACCTGAAACAGATGTAATAAACACCAGATTCTCCCTGGACATTTCAGCCCTGTGAGGTCTCCATTCCCATCCTGTTGAAAAGCCTTTCTGGGAGAAGCTGGCTTCCCCCTCACAGCTTTGCCCTGGTCTCTAGCACAACTAAACCACCCTCTAGGTGAAGTGAAAGCCTCTTACCTCTGCTGTTCCCATATTTCTGACCTCTCCTGCTGACCTCTCTCACAGTGTGGGCCAAACCCAAAGCTGTGCTGGTGCAGAAACTCCAGCAGCACTGCCTGGGATGGAGTGATGCCCTCCCAGACTCTGCTGAGCATCAGCACAGCCCAGAGGAACCTCTGCTATTCTGCTTTACAAGCCATTGGGTAACCAGATTGTTACCCAGTCTGGACCAGAGCTGCTGGTCCCTAAGCCAGGTTTTTGGGTAGGTTTCTTTTTATAGCAGCTAGATATTTACATTTGCATTCTCTCACTGAAGATTTGTGTATTAGTATTTTGTCCTCCTGTTCAGTGCATTTTACTGATTTTTGGGCTGTTATCAAAATCCTGTTGAATTTTATTGTTTGCTCCAAATCATCAGTAGCATCTTCTAAGTTGAATTAGTTTACTTTTGGTTTTTTTAGATTCTTTTTCTCCTCCTCCTCAAACTTAAATGTTGCCTAGATCTCAGGTCTCACTCTCATGGGTTTCATCTCTTTGAAATATTTTTGGAAAAATAAATACCACATTTTCAGTGATCTTTCTCTGAAGCCAGATTTTCCATTATCTTTAAATCTTTAAATGCATTACACAGATTTAGATCACAAATGGAAAGACAGACAGTGAAGTGCCATGGCACAGGCTGTCACTGTTGTTCTTCCATCCCACCTGAAAGCAGGAAACTCTCTGATTATCAATAATTATTGTCTGGGCCAGCTCCATTTTGTAGCCCTGTCTCAGCCAGCCTTTTGAGTTCAGAGTAAGGATTTAAAAGCAGGTAACCTATAAAAATCTTATATCTGTGACAATATGAAACAGGCACCCTGAGGTAGTAGGTATTTTTGAATTTGTGTTTAAGAAAATGGAAGAAGAGATGATGTAATTTAATTCTGGGGTCTGAACACAAGGCTGAGAATCTTGAACCTTAAAACTTTGCACCTGGCTGGGAGACTAGGCATTGCAAAAGGGAAATTGTGTTTCATATGACTTTGTCTTTTTTTTAAAGAAAATATATGTGTGGGGAAAATGCACTAATTTACCACTGTGAAGGGATAACATTTTTTAAACTACTTGTGCCCACACAAATTGAAATGGAAACTATTATTTTAACATTAATCATTGCCTCTTTTTTTTTTTTTTTTTTTTTTGTTACAACACAAGGCACTCTTTCTCAGTGAGCGCTGGCTCTAAATCAGATCTCACTCTTACAAATCAATCTTATTTTTTCTTCCAACTATCTTTTATTCTAGTTTGTTTCTTGCCTTTTACAACCCTTCCAAAAATCTATTTAGTTTTCTGCTTCAATTTGTCAGAGGTTAAGAACATTCTGATTGAAGTTTCCATCAGTTCAGAAATAGTATCAAAGGCAAAATTGATAAACTGGGAAAAACTGGAGTATTTTTAAATTTAAAAAGCTAATTTAGGCTAAATGGAAAATGGGTGTGAACAACTGGCCTAGCATTTTCACAATACCCAACCAGATGCTGTCTGAAAAAGAAACAGCCTTAATATCCTCATTTCTTTTTATGCTAAAACATTGGCAGGTACCAATATAGGAGGCAAACTAGCTTATTTGCACTAAATTGGGCAGTTCACACTCCACAAAAGGCTTTCAGCTGCAGTTGCATAAAACATGGTACAGAGGCCCCTGGATCCTGGAAAGCAATGTGTGAAATTGCCTCACAACCACAGGTTTAGCAAATTACTGTTTGCCTGTAAATATCACCCACTCTGAGTTGGTTTTCACTGAGATTTTTCTGTCCAACTCCTCTCACTTCCAGGGGTCAGAGTGGAGTAATTGCATCTGAAATTTGAGAGCACAGGACTTGGAGTAAGGAGCCTGGTACTCTGCTCTGAACAACCTCTCTGGCAACTCATTTGAGGTACAGAGGAAAAAAGATAACAAACCACCACCACAAAAAACAACCAAACAAACAAAAAAAACAACCAAACAACTCAAACCAAACCCAGCAAACAACCCCACAAAAAGCCAGCATGGCAAATAGTTTGAATATTTGCCCAGAGATGAATTTGGGTTTTGCCGAGGTAGTGATGATTTGCATGGGACGGGAAAATTTAGGATTGTTAAGATTGTTCTCTTGAAAATGCTGGAGATTGAAATCCTCCACAGAGATGATTGTCATCACAGCAAAGAGGCTCCACTGAAAGGTTTTCTGTGGAAGTAAGAAACCTTTGGGTACCCAGGCTGCCTTTTTTTCTGATGTATTTTTAGCACTGATCATTATCTGTTAAGAACAGGAATGAAACACTGGGTAGGATATGGCAATTTGTTTTTATTTGATATTTTATGAATATACCCTGTGTGTGGCTATAGCTTCCTGCTTAGCTCAGTTAAAGCCCTCTCCAAGGATCAGTCCTTCTTCCATCCCTGACTGTGCTGTAGTCAGTAGTCATCTCATTTAGGTTGTTTTTTTTTTTTTCCCCATAATATATCCCTCCTGAAATACTCATCCTGTTGCTAAGAGCACAGTCTATTATGAAATTCAGTATCTAGACAAGCAGACACAGTGAATGACTGGCCTGATTCAGCTCTGCTAATTCATTAACTATACAGATGTACAGCTGTTGCACAAATATATTATTATTGCAGGTAATACCAGAATTAAGTCTACAAAAAAACCATCCCACAGTACTTGGAAGGTGCAGTCAATCTATGGAATGAATAGATTCCATCAATAGATACTTGAGGTTATATTCTGGATCTCTTAATATCAAGAAAATGCTCTCTGGTGAACTTCTGGAAAGTTCAGTCGCTTTCTGATATCAGGGTTTTGATCCAATCCCATTTCTTAAAGAAAATTATCTTAGATTTAGTTGGCTAGCACAAGTCACACTAAGGATGATGAGGATTAATTGTCTTTGTGCATGAGCTTTGTTGATCTGCCAAATGCCTCTGCAAGATGCATCACATAACACCAAAAAAAAAAAAAAAAAAAAAAAAGGCATTGGGAAACTAAAAGAGGAAGGAGAAAAGAGCCCACTATGAGGTGTTTGAGTTTCTCTTTTGTAGCATGATTTATTGGTCTCTCAGTTTTGTTTCAGGCCCCAGCTTGGATGACAGTAGCTTACAGTGAGCCCACATAGGCTGTTGTGACAGAGATGCATTTGGGGTCTGTAATGTAGAGCAAGCTGGAAGGAAAGGTGGCTGAGAGCTCAGGGAAATCAGGCAGCCTTTTCCCTTTCTCTTTTCTTGTTTCTTTCTCTTCTTCCTTTTATTTCTGTAGGAGGTTGTGCATAACACCACACACTTGCTAAACCATGTGTTTTCCCTAGGCCATTGAAAGTTTATATCTGCTTGTCCTCATTATATTTTGGCATTGCTTGCTGCTTACACAGAAATATAACTTCATGCCACTGATTTCCCTTTAATGACCAATAAGCCATGAATCAGCAGCAAGATAAACAAATTCCAAGAGTATTGCCATGCATTGATATTTATCTTTACAGTGGATATGAAACAAGATGAATTGCAGAAACCCCACCTACACTTGTGACACCTACATACTTCTCAACTGTTCTTATGCCCATGCTATCTGAAAATGGATTTGGCATTATAAATGTGCCTTCAAAATATTGATAACAATAAAAAGGCAGCCCACTGAATTACGGTTAAGGTTGTGACTGTGGGAGTTTGTGGATAATTAGCTCACTTGTGGACTGCAGGTTTAGATAGAGATATGAATCTCCTTTAATTTGAAATGCCTGAAAGTCCAAGCTCTGTCCACAGTCAGTGAAGTGAGATGTACAGTCCCAGGCCAATTCTTCCCATCCTACAAGAGCTGCCCAGAATAGATAGAGTGGTAATATATTTGCAAGTGTATTTATCTCCAGGAAGTTAGAGGGGATCTTGCTTTTGCATGGCTGCAGTTTGAGGAGACGAATCCTATTGATTGGAATGGTTGTATTAGTTTATATGGCTTTTATGTAGAAGATTTTGCAATTGCACTTAATTTTTGAGATAGGTCTGAGGAAAAAGTGTATTGTACCTGACCAAAGAACCCTCCTGTGTAGAAGTGCATACAGAGATTCAGCAGAAATGAGGGACAAATCATCAACTCTTTTTGTCACAGCCCACTAAGTGTCACTCAACTACAATATTGCCACCCTGAAGACATTAGGGATATATGTTTCAGTCCTCCAGAAATTCAAATGTGGGCTTCAGGCAGAAAAAGAAGCAAGAAAAATCCTGGTGCCCATAGCCATGGGCTGTGTTAAATTACTGTGTAGGTGGAGTTCCTTCAGGATATCCCATCCTCCCATCTTCCAGGGAAAGCTGAAAAATCCCAAAGTATGGGAGGCACAGTCTGTGCTCCAGCATCATTGTACATTAAAAATAGCAACAGCTGTCTCACATGATGCTCTCCTGGCCCTCATCTTCCTGGTTTTCATTAAAATGCAGAATTTGTTGCTGCTCAGTGTGACACCCCTTCTAGGAGAGGCTGTGGCTGCTCCATGTGGCTCGTTCTTCCTTCTTGATGTTCCCCTCATGGCTTTTTATGGGCTGAATAAGTTGGGGGGGCAATTCAGCAGGAATTGTTTAAAGCAAAGAGAAGATTATGATTTTCCACAGCAAATGAAAGTCTTGGCATTGTCAGACAATAACTCATCCTGGGTTCTTCTGACAGATTGGCTCGATGATGGCTGATGAGGGCTCTGTAGCCACAGTGGCAGTGAATCTTTCTGAATCATTGCAAATGAGTTCAACTCCAAATAAAGCGATGGAGAATTTTTTTTTTTTTTTTTTAGTGAAACCTCTGTGACTGATGCCACAGACTAAAACTTCACTCTGTCCATTTTCATTCAATAGCTCTTATTCAGCCCCACAATGTCCCTTTAATGAAACCATTTAGGAAAATGATTCTATTTTGCAGTAATACTGGCAGGCCAGGGAAGTTCATGCTTGTAAAGCAAGCTGGCTCATACACTGACCAAATCACTCTGCAATACACTCCTTGAGAAGGCATTTATCACTAAGTGTTTGTTAGCTCAGAGAGAACCCAAGCTGTTTGTAAAACTTTGCAAATTGAACACTGACAAGGCTTATCCTAGAATATATTTTTAGGAGGTGAACTCAGGAGCTATTAAGAGGCCAGGGTATTGTTAGCAGAGAGAAGAAAATAAAATACATGCTGAAAAGAGAAAATAAGATTAAAGATCTGCTGTAGGGGCCCCTTTAGGCGATCTGGAGGTTTGTATAGCCTTATTCTCTCATAGCCTAGAGAAGTCTTCATGTGCAAAATATTTTTAATCTCGTTTTCTATTCCAAGACTCTGTTTCACAAAGTCATTTTTATGCATCCCAGTATAAACACTGCAGCAGATTTAAGATGGATTTTGTATCTGTCAAAATTAAGTGCATCAGTCTGTGTGCAAGGCTGGGAAATGTTGGGAGGCAATCATAGTGGAAAACAAACATACAAAAAAGGCAAACATCAAGTAAGGAGTAGTTTTATTTCTCAGATAAGTGACTTGATTCCCAAGGCTGAGTAGTGACGAAGAGAGAGGTTATTCAGTGGTTATCACAGACAATGGATGACAACTGGGGCTTTGGGGTTCTTTTTCTTTGCTGACTCATTTTCTGGCCTTTAATGAGTCAAACTCTGTGTCATTGTAGTCTGCAAAAACGGGTGTAATGAGGAAGTGTGTCCCAGAAGGATTCTGAGTCCTAATTGACATGGGTAAAATATTCTGATATTTTTGTGTGAAGATACAAAAACGAAAATAGCATCACTAAGGGAAGCACCAGCTTTCCATGTGAACACTTCTGCATGGAACCACACCCTTGTGAACCCAAGTCTTTTGGATTTTCTTTACTTTCCCTTGGTTTTTATACTTCATGGATTATGCAGAAAGCTGAATGGTTCCACGGCTGCATTCAGCAATTCCACTCAAATCAGACATTTATCTCCTCCCATGTTTGCATTCATTCTTGAGGAATGCTTTTATGTTGAAATTTAAGGTTTATCCTAACCGAGCTTTCTCCTTGACAGTTGCTGTAACTCTTCTTTTGTATATGTTGCTTGTTAAGCCCCTTTCACATGAAAGTCTGCAACAAAATTCCATTGATTTTCAGTAAGACAGCATCAAATGCAATATTAAGAAAACTCCATTTCCTGCTAATAATCTATTTTGGTCCCCAGACAATTTGCAGAGTTGTCTTTAAAACAGATGTCTAAATCTGATCGTCTGTTTGTTTTGTTCTCTCTAAATAACCTGCAAAATATTGCATTTATGAGGCTCAGTCCTGCAGATTTTTATCAGCACTGATGCTGCTCATTGAAAGGTGACCTTTTTTATAAATCAGGATTTCATCTTAGAATGAAGGCTGGCAGAATCAAGCACTAAAATTCTCCCAGCCATTTGTATTTCAGACCAAATTTCATGTCAGTCACCTGCCTCTGTTTGCTTTGACTGCAAGGAAGCCTGGCAAATAGAAAGTAGATGAATTAATAGTCAACTCAGCTAAACCAGGAAAGTTTCAAGAGATGTTAAAGGGAAAAAAAATCTTAGGCAAATAGAGATGATGGCTTGAATGAGAGAGCATTTCTGTCCTGTTGGAGAGCATTTGGTTTACATGGTCAGTAATGCTTTGTGCACCATCAGCCCCATGCTAAGCAATAGCCTGTAAATGGTATTAAACAGAATATAAACAGGATCTACAAAGGATTTACAAATAGGGATTGCATAATCTAAACCAAGGGAAGCATTAAGAAGGAGGGATAGACACTCTGAAGCAGAGACATGGTTACAAGTTCCAGGAAGGAGACACTGAAGTGTTTCTTGCAGCATCCTTGATGAGATGTTGGGAGGTTCAGGGCTGGGCAAACACAAATCATGGGAGAAAAGCTGGCAGAGGTGTGGGGCCATATTCTGACTGTTTTTCTACAGGAGCCTATCTTTAGCATCTGAATTTGGTGAAGTGATCAGTGATTCAGGCCACCTACAATCCAGCACTGCCAGACCAGGCTGGCTGTGCTGTCAGTGCAGAAGAGGAGTCGTGGTACCTAAATTAGCTACTGGGAGCAGATTATTCTGAAAAAAGCCCTGAATTTAGGAATGGAAGGAAGTTCTTGTACAGTTTAACAAAAAAAATGGTTGTTGAAACAGCTGGAGACCTAAAAGGATGGAAGTGTGCACATTGCTTGGCTCTGATTTCCTAATCTAATAGCTGTGGAGGAACATGAAAATCTGGTTAACTTCAAGTAAAATTTAGGGGGAGAAAACCATACAAAATAGGAAGTAATGGTGCTTTCCCCAGTGCCCATGCATATTTTTGGACAAGGACTGAGTCATGCACAATGGGAAAATCCTAAGTGTTCAGTCAGGAACAGTAAAACAGAAGTGAAATGAACTGCAGAAAAAAAAGGCCTTTTATTGCAAGGAGGATTTTGTTTAGCTGATAATGGTGAAGCCAATGGACATATTTAGCAGAACTCACTTATTCACTGTTGCTCTTTATCTTTTTCATATGGTTGCTTGTTGTCAAGGTGGTTTTGCAGTGCTTTGCTTTTTTTTAGTCTTATGTTGGTTTTAATTCATTGTCACGCTGTAAAATGTAGCACTAATAATAATTACAGACACATTTTAATTGTCCCATGTGGGTCATTATGCTCTCATCCTTGTTTGAGTTTTTCCCCCTCCCTTCGTTAGTGTGTGTGTTGTGCTTAGAGTTGTGTTCAATAATGTCTAATGAATATCATGGGTGAATAAAAAAACTTGTGCATATAGGAAACAAAGAAAAGAGAAAATGGGGATGCTTGAGCTTAGAAGCGTAGGAAAAGCTAAGAAAACCAGAATAAAATGTGCATTACACAATTCTTTTGCATATCTCTGACAAAGATGATTTTAGCCTCTCAATTAAAAAAAAATAAATAAATAAAAAAATTGAAGTTTGTGGGTGGTTTTCTAATGGCTCAGTGGGTTTTAGCTGACTAATACTCTGAGTCTTAAGGAATATGAGCAAAGTACTGTTGTTGCAGTTTAACGGTGCAGCACTCTCCAGGCTGGAATCACTCATCCCAGGGGGATGGGGAGGAGAGTAGGGAAAGGTAAGATCGACTGGGTTGAGATAAAAGCAGTTTAATCATTGAAATAAAGTAAAATATAATAATAAAAATAGCAATCCCACCAATAAAAACAGGAATAATTAGAGCAGTGAAAATGAGAGAGAGAAATTAGACACAGAAAAGATGAGTGATGCACAGTACAGAGTCCTAAATCCAGGGGGAAACCTCAGATATTTTTTTGTAGTGGGACCCCTGTGGTGAAGCAGATTAATGCTGTCAGTCTCTCAAAACCACATTGTCTCAGGTGGGCTCAAAAAGATCTGCCTGGTTTTGAATAGTTCAACATAAGAAGACTTCTGATTTTCCCCTCTGTAAATGGAGTAAGGTCAGAAGGCTCTGGACACGCTCAGCTGTAGTGAGGAATTTGTGGTGATGGAGATCTGCCTCTGGGATGTGCCTGTCCACACAAGTCTTGACCACCACTCAGAAACTGGCCTGAACTTCTTTCCAAAAGAGGAAATTAATGAATGGCATTGTCCTGGTTTGAAGGACAGTTATCTGCCAATAAAGGCAGAAGCTTCTCTTTGAAATGGAGAATGTAAACCCCCTCCCTTTCAAATTATTATAAATTTGAAATTAAGGGTCTCTCAGGCAAAGATATGGGAATTAGGAATAACAGTTCTTTACTGGGAAGATTAAAATAGAAATACAGTATTACAAAAAACAATCTCAGCCCTGACAGAGTCAGAATACAACCTGACACCCTGTCAGTCAGGGTGTTGGTAGCAGTCCCATTCAATGGTGGCTGCATCCTCCTGCAGTGACAGATGTGGTTCAGCTGGAGCAGTGCTTCTGTAGAAGGTGCAGCCTTCCTCCAAAAGTCCAGGGATGATGTGGAAAGGTTCAGCTTCTCCTCTGGAATCCAGTGGAAAGAAGGGTAACTTGCTGTCCAACAGCTCCGTTTTTATCTAGGTAGGAAAGGCTTGGTTCCTCCCCCTGGCTGGAGCATCTCCCAGTGGGATGATGTAATTTTATCAGTCATGCACTGGGACTCAATGGCCCAGCAGCAGATGGTATCTTCCTGGAGGGAGGATGGGCTGTGGAAAAGACAAAGATGATTGCCCCATCTTGTCTTAAAGCTGGCCCATTAGCAGATAATGTGTGCCAGGGAGATAAGGAATCACTGCCCCACCCAGTTTTAACAGATGGTGATAGAATACACATTTCTGGCCACATCAACCCAACACAGGCATTCACAGTGCTGCTGCTCTCACTTGCCAGGCAGAAGCCAACCTTGTCAAATAGTGAAACAAAGGAAACACCAAACAGCTCTCTCTCATCTAGGGTTGGTATCAAGGCAGAAGTTGCTGTCAAGAGACCCAAAGGACTTTTGGTATTTTTTTTTTACAGGGAAGGTTTGAGGAGGTTTTGGTGAAAGTGGTGGTAAATAAAGGACATTTTATGATGGAGTCAGAGCTCAAAAGACTCACTGGAGTCCTGTCTGTCTTTCCATAGCAATTGGGCCAGCAGCTCTGCCTGGGAGTGTATAATGGAAAGCTCATCTCTTCCAAGCCAGCCAAAATTCTCTTTTCTCAACCCAGTTGGGGTAATGGCCTGTATTTCAGGCATGGTTCATGCACTGTGTGGGTGCACATTGTGTTAATCATTAGGTGTGGAAATGACCAGTTAAATACATGAAGCATTAAGTGTTCCAGCTCTGTCCCCAGCACCTTCCCAATGTGGGCAGCTGGGTCTGTCCCACTGGACTCACTGCCTGACAGTGCTGCTATTTGTGATGCACAGGAACATCTTTCACTTGACATTTTTATTTGCTAGCTTTGATCTCAGCTTTAGCATTTTGGAGAGCTTGATATTGTAACTTTTTTTCTCAACTCAGTCATTACATGATGAGAAATACCACCAGGAGGTCATAACGTGCTGTTCCATCTGCTCTGTCCTGCCCTGTATCCTCATCTGGATTTACAAATCAGGTCATGGAAATAAATGTTACATGGGAGCCAGAACATAGGAATTACAATAGCAGGTCAGAGAAGTTGTCTGCCCTGTCTGGGATCCTGTGTGGCAGAGCTGACACCATAGGTCTCAGAAAAAGGAATGTTCTGGAGAGTAGGGCTGTGCATGTGTTGGGAAGATGAATGGTAGTTCTGTGCCTTCATACATCTGTGTTCAGGACATTCTGAAAAGGACAGGAATTACCACAGCCACTGGCCCCTGGAACCATTTTGTGGGCGCAAAATGAAAACTAAATGTGTCATCATTCCTGTCTGGAAAAAAAAAAAAAAGAAAGTGTGTTTGCATTTCTGACTTTCTTTTCTCCTTCAGTCTCCCCAAATGTGTTTTGAATTTGTTTACCAACATTTTATGCAATTTGATAAAGAGGTAGAGAGTTCAGTGACAACAAAATTCCTGCAAATTTGTGAAATCTGGAGGAGAGGAGAGAGGCTTGAGAGAATGAGGGAAAGGCACTAATGAGCAGGTTGCAGTTTGGGCAAAAGCCTTTGCAGGCACCACAAAGCCCATGTTATAGAAGGTGAAAATGTCCCTTGGAAGGGGCTACTGGAAATCCTGCAGTCCAAGGTGCATCAGGTCAGCTTTGCCTGTAAGGAGTCTCACATACCTCTAAGGCTGGAAGTTTGACCAGGGAGCAGAGATTTGGTCCCTTGATGACTATTTCCAGCACTTCACTATTCTGCAAGTGAAGTGAAGTGAGGAACACTTGCCTCCATCATCTTTAAAACTCCCCTTGGAATAAGGGTAGGCTGAGATTCTAATCTCCCTTAGTTTACTCTTCACAAAAGAAGTTGATATTGAGTCAATCAACCTTAAGAAAAGGAAGCTGTAGGTAACCATTACCCTTGGAATTACTTTTTTGTTCTTTTATAAATGTGAAACACAGAGGGATGAGAATAAGATATTTTTTCACTTACTGCAAAAATGCATGAATACAGCACTGCAATGCATTGACCTCTACTTTTCCCTGTAGTCCTAGAGGAGTAACAACCACTGCTACAAGAAATACAAATGCTTTCTTTCTGGACTAGTGGTGTCAGCATTAAAGAACAGAAATCAGTCATTCAGCTGCCAACACTGTCTATTCCATGGGAAGTTCAGATGCTGTTCTGTTTAATGCAGTTTCAAATCAGCACCTCATTTGTAGAGTTTATGTAATGCCTCATTGATTTACCATAGTGGCCCCTCAATGTTTGGAAGTTTGAGTTTTGGTAGATGGGTTTTAAATAATTGCAACATTGCAAACTTAATTGTTTTGCTGTTTCCCCCATCACTTTTTAAAAAATCATTAAAGTATTTCCATTTTATTTTTTACACAGAGATTTGTAACAGCTGTTGGTTGCACAGGAAAATAAAGGCACCAAGAAAGATGGATAATGCCAAAACAATGTAGAAATTTACAGTGTGTCTGATTAAATGTCAATTTTCACTGTCTGGGCCAGCAATGGGATAGGATTTAGCAACTCCACTGCAAGCCAAGAAGGTTCCACTTGATGGCTTTTGTATTGTTTATCTGTAAAGTTGTACTCTTCCCTCTATTTCCAAATAAAAAGGGATGCTTTCAGCAGTAAATTCAGGAGGTGAGTGCAGGTAGGAGGGGCAGCCAACAGATGAACAGTTTCTGTGCTTTCCTTTGAGGTCTCCTGGGAACCTCTAGGGCTGTCAGAGGTCTCCTGGGAACTCTTTAAGAATTTTCATGGTGCTGGCTTTGGTTGGGAAAGGATAACTTCAGCAGGCTCTAACAGCTTCTTCCAGCTGTTCCTGATCAGACTGTGCCTTGAGTTTCTTCTTTTCCAGCTGACTCCTGGTTGGGAAAATCAAGCATCCTTTCACAGGTGCTATGGAGAAGCCTTTTTAGCTGCTGGCCTTAAAGCACAGCTCCCAGCTGCAGCAGCTGGTTCAGAAGTGGTCCAGAGAGAGAGTGACTGGTTCTTCTCCAGCATCCTGAAGATACAAAAAACTCGAGCTCCCAACTGTACTGGAGGATGTGCTGGGAGTCTGTGCTAATCAGAGTGGGAAATGAGGATTTGAATTGTCCCAGGCAGGCACCAGTGATCCAGTCAAGGAAACCTGGAGGACAGCAGGTGTTTCCAGATGGTTTCACAGGTTGTGGCTGAGCATATGCAGCCCAGATTTTTGTTTTCTGCTTTCTCCTTAAGTGGGGAGGGCCAGAGAAGGAGGGGATAGATTCTGTAGGCCAGCAGCTGTTGTCAGCAGTGAGGATCTGGCTTTCATGATGATGGGTTCTGGGAATCAAAGGTGGCTACAGAGAGACAGGATGTGCCTGGCCAAGGGGGGCAAAAAATAGAACAAGAATGACAGGGGAGGGCAGTGAGGATCCACAGGAGGTTTTGGACTGGAGTGGAGGGAGAATTGATGAAGCTGTGCCTTGAGAAGGTGATGGAGCAGCTGGGAGCTGCTGGGTCACTCTCAGAGAGCAGAGCAATGCAGATGCAGCTGCTGCAGTGGGGAACATTTACCACAGACTGGCAGTGAAGGAAGAAGGAGATGATGCCTTCTTTGGACAGTGGGAAGAAGCCACCCCAAAGAAGGGGATTTTATTCATGTGTATAAATATCTGATGGGAGGATATAGAGACAGAGCCAGTTTCTCAGTGGTATCCAGTGACAGGACAAGAGGTGATGGGCATACACTGAAATTCAGGAAATACCATTTAAACATAAGAAGCCTTTTTTTAAATTGAGGGTGTCTGAAAGCTGACACTGGCTGCCCAGAGAGGCTGTGGACTTTCCATCCTTGCAGCTGTTCAAACCTGGGCAAACTGCTCTGGCTGAGCCTGCTTTGAGCACAGGTTGGACTGGATGATGCTCAGAGGTCCCTACCAGCCTCAGTGACTCCACAGCTCTGTAAAAAAACACATTCCTTCTTTTCCTTTCACACAGCCATGAAGAACAAAGTACTTGATTTCTGGGGATGTCCTTGGAGTTTCCATGAAGAGACAACAAGTGGGAAGGTTTTGCAGCACAACTTTCCCAGGGCATGTTTCCTTAGAGCAAAATGTAAATTTTCACAAGTGAAATAATCTACCTTGAATCACTTAATTATTGGCAATAAAAGAAACCACAAGACCGACCTGCAAATTACAGGGATGAAAAACTAAGTGCAGGTGTAGACTTCACTGAAGCTTTGTTGAAACTCTGTAGGTATTCCAAGTGTATGTTTAAGAATGTCAAATGAATAAATAACAGCTACTGGAGCTATGTACTCTTTTTAACTGCAATTACTGGTACACTGCAATCTGCTTTCTGAAAGTATTGGAAATCTTCCAGAGACAGAATAGGCCACAGCATTTTGCTACAGTTGGTAGAGATGAAGTGATGTGATGCCCTTGCAGGTGGAGGAAGGAAAGTGAGAAGAGAATGACCAGGCAGATGCTGGATGGTAAATATCTGGATTTCAGCTCAAGCTGGACAAAGGAAAAGACTTCACAGGCTCATAGTCAGACAATAGCTGGTTTTATTCTTAAACCAATATTTTGAAAACATCTTTAACATCTTTTCTGAAAAGAGCAGCATAAAATGAATAACAAATCCATGTATTTCAGTAGCAAATTGTGTTTAATGTAGGTAATTTTCTAAGTGCTCAATTCCAGTCATTCATACACTGTATTCAATTAAGCATATTTTAGGGTAGATAGGTTTAACACCTGTGGGAATGTTTTAAGGACCATTCAAGGAACATAGAGAAATAAGCTGTTTGGTTAAATCAGAAATGGTAGCAAGGAGAAAGTGTCATGGTAAACTTGGTTAACTGAAGAAAAGCATTTATTGGACTGAAGGCAGCTGCAGAAACAAAGTTTTAAAGTTCATGCAAGTTAGCAGCAGTCAGTGAGAAGCATGTTGGATGGTAGATGAGATGGCCAGAGAGCTGACCAGAGCAGCTGTAATACACAGAAGTGTTGGCCAAGTGCTGCAGAGCTGCCTTGCAGAGAAATGGGATCAGCTCTTCCCTGCTGTGCAGGGCAGGAGGGCCAGGATGTGCCTCTGGCTGCAGGATCAGTGGTGGAGGGATCAGAAATTGTGTGCTGGCTTTGGGCAGGGGCCATCCACGTCCTGCCAGTCTGCAGCAAAGCTGCAGCCACTCACCCTGGTCTGTTCCCTCTTCCTGCAAATGCCAAAAGTGTGAATGGTGGCTCACCCCCACAGCCTCTCTCCTTCCTCTGCTGTCTCCAGTTGCAGCATCTGGCCAGTGTTGATGGGATGACCAGCAAGGTTTCCTTCTTGCCTTGCTTATTTTCCATTGTCCCATTACTCTGTCACTGACAGAGACTGACCACTTTCTCTTTCTCTCTGGAACCTGCCTCTTTGGCCTTCAATTGGAAGATCATTGCACCCTCTCTGTTGCTTCTCTTCCCCTTGACATCAAAATTTCACTTCTTTCTCCTTTTCTTCTTGTAAGCTTCGTTTCATGAAGTCTGCTTTGTGCAGGGCTGTACTTCCTTGTCTGCACTTTGATGATTCTTAGAAAATCCATCTTTATTTATCATTGTGTTGCTTTGAAAGTTAGCTGTGAAAGTAGATACACAGACAGCAAATAATATCCTGAATCTATGCCAGACAGCTCTACTACAGCTCCCCCTTACCTGTTGAAGGGGAGAGAAGAATTGTCTATGTAGCTAATGCCAGTGAGGGAAAAAGAAAGCAACTTCAAAGAAGTGATAAGTCTGTTGGTTGCTATGCTGAAAGGGAATAAACTACAAATGAAACTAAAACAAACCTCAAAATGTGACATTCTTCTGCAGAAAATTGAATAAAATCCTTTTTGCCTAGCTGCAAGTTCTTTGCTTCTATGAAGTTTGGAGCAATTATTTCTTAGATGTGTTGAAAACAAATTTGTTGTTAGAGGCAGCATCAGAGGGGACAGAACTGAGGAGTTTTGGGGGTCCTATTCCCCAAATAGGTTTTTGTGGTTGTGTAACTGTAAGAAAATTGTTTCCCCCCCCTGCCCCGTACCTGTTTCTCATTGTCAAGTAGGGCTGGTGATCTTTCCTTCATAAAGCTTTTTCAGTCTGATTGGAGATCCAAGCTGTGAAGTGTACATCTCCTGCTGCTATTACACAGCAAAATGTTTTGAAGGCTTCTTTTAAAATTTAGGAGAGGACACATCTATGTATATCCAAAGTCAGCATGAAGCATTGCAGCTGGAATATTAAGACCTAAGAATTCGAATAAACAGGAGTTGGTGCCCAATCCACATTTTTATGCTTTATGTGGCTGGTTGTTCATATGTAGAAGAGGATATTTCTTCTATTACCCACCATCCTCTTTTGACTGTGTAGATCTTTTTAAATTGCCAAGAATAGAAATGAGTACATAAATGGATGTATTTCTAAACCACCTTCCTCTCCTTACAGAATGTAAAATGAGGTTATTTCTGCCCTGCTATAAAACATGTGTACTTGCAGTGGCTTTGAGAGGCTTCAGCACCATAAGCTTTACAGTTAGTTTAAGGGATGTGGTTCTGTTACTAGGACACCACAGGATCTACCAAAAAAGAATGAAAAATAGTTCTTTTCTTCCTTTATTTCTCCAAAGCATTGTATTTTTATTACAGTACAGAGTGATGTGATCTGATTACTTCAAAGGCAATCTAACTTTGAGCTCTTTGTGTCTGTAACCATTTGGTCATCACATGTTGGTCTCTCTGAAGGTTTTGGGTAATGATGTTTCCATCAGAACCTTTATTCATGGGTTAAGTAGTTTAGGGAATTCATTCAGCTCTGCTGCAGAGACAGCATTGATAATCTGGTTTCCCTTTCTGCCTTGCTGTTTGCCTTCTGAGATAGCAGTATTTTGAGTGAAATTCTGTGTCTAAACAAAGAGCTTGGTCACTGTAGATATATGCAGGAAGAATGAGTTCTGCAAACAAGGCAGCCTCTGCATTGTGACCTCTTTTTCTGAGATGATCCATGGGGAGAGAGATAGATGAATAACAGTAATAGATTCTCAGTACATTGACTTTCTGGAGGGGCTGTAGGTCAGCCGACCAAACCTGTGATCTCTTGAAAAAGGTGACTAAAAATAATATTTCAGATGTGTTTGCTGTGAGGGTTGGCATGATTCTCAGCATTGCAATCAGTGTGTTAATCTCAGTTTAAGCTCTCTGTTGGTATTCAGTGCAGATTTGCTAAGAGTTGTCTTCTGAAAAATGGTTGAAGATCTCAGTCCTTTTTATCCACCTGGCATCTGCACCTACTTTATTTGCTGTTTTAGCAGAGAGAACAAGACTTCATTGTTCACAAACACCCCCTTTTGAGAGCTGAGCTTCACATCCAAATTCACATCACGTTTCTAGGGCTAATAGTGGTCACATTCCTTCCTGTGATGTTAGGGGGATTCAAAGCAAAAACTCATTTATAGTTTGGAGGACTGCAAATCTTTCTGCCTTGGAGTATGTTTTTATCTTTACATTGCATCTGTCAAAGCACAGAAGTCTTTTACACCATTGTCCAATGTGTGAGTAGGTTCAGGACAGAGGACAGCAATGGACAGCAATTCCACACTGGGATGTTTCTTTGCCAGGATGTGCAGTAATTTTTTTATTTTGTCTTTTATGTCTATTTATTAAGGAGTTAAATAAATATGAAAAAAAGGAGACTATTTCAAATGGTACCTGTAAAGAAGTGAGGCTTGATAGTGTTCTCTCTTCAAAAGTTAAACTAAAAGTTTAAATTCTTAACTGAAACCATGTGATAGACCATTATTATTAGCCAAATAATTTATTATTAAAGGCAAAAGGAACAAAGGGTAGGAGATAGGCAGTCTGGTCATGCTGAAGAATTGTTTTCAGTTGTGCCACAAATCTGTGTGAAAGCAAAGAAGTTGTAGAGTTGCCTCTAGGTTGATTCACAGCTGTTAGAGATTGAGTGGACAAAGAGCCTGGGAGGGAAACCTGCTACTGGAAATGGGAACATGTAGAGCATCTGGATAGAAATTATTGATTGCAAATACAGAGGACAGTATTTTACAGAGAGTATTATTTATAAGAATTTGAGTTGAGAAGGAAAAGCATCGTGCTTTACATGAAAGCAGCTATACCTCCCCAGCCAAATTTCAGACCCTGCTTGAAATGCCTGAAAATGATAGAGCTGCTGAGGAAAAAGAAATCTGTGCAAATCCTAAAATCAGATTAGAAACTTTTGAGTCATACTAGGAACTATAAAAAAAAAAAAAAAAAAAAGCAAACAATCCTGCTGTTATTGTGCCAAAATGAATTAATCTCAATGGTGAAAGACAGAGCTGGCATCTTTGGTCAATATTTAACAAAGATTATTGAAAATAAAAATCTCTCTGCTGTCACTCAGACCACTGTATTTTCAGAAGAAATTTGTGGTAGCATTCAAAAAGCAAAAATTAACCAAAATATAACTCTCCTTCTGTAGAAAAGCAATTTAACATTTAATAAAAAAAGTAACTTCACTTGAGGTGGTGAATCTGCAGCCTATCAAGCCTGCCATATAATTTTAAATTTTATAACTCTCATGATTAGAAAATGTCAAGATAATCAAAATATAGAGGAAAATACAGCTGCTACAGTAAATGAATGCTCTGAAAGTATTGAGATTGTGTCATGCTGTAACCACATAACAATCCTGACTTTTAAAACACTCTTGTCACACAGTGTTTTGCTTATACATTGCTTGAAGATAGTGAGGGTTTGGGTATGATTTCACAGATGATTTTCAGAGTGAGCTGTTAAATTTACATTTTACCTTTGATACACAGCTCTGATAATGAACCTGTGCTGCAGAGAAAGTGTCAGAAAGTTTAATTTCTTTTGTGCTGAAGCCCTCCTTATAAATCTGCGTGGGTAATAAAATTATAATCACATATTCATGCCTCTTTGCAAAATAAATGTAATGATACTTTGTATTCCCTCAGCACCAGCTCTCTCTGGTTCTTCAGGCACTATAAACATTAATTAAGACTCGCACCTCTGATCACCTGCATTGTTTTGGGAAGTGTCTGCCATCCTTTGATTACCCCAGAGCCACCTGTTAATATTTTACTTATCAGTAAACTGGAGCAGGGCAGTTAAGTTCATGTGATAAAATTCCTGCAGATGAGTAATCAAGGTTGGGGCTGCACTTAAGAGCATCTTGCTTTCCTCAAGCATCGTACAGAGCATCTTACAGTTCCCTGTTGTAACCACCAGATTAACTCCTGCAAAGTATTTTCCATGATTCAGATTGTGTTGGAAGAGATTTAATTCATGCCATTAATGGGTGTAGGATTGTCAGTGCATTGTCACCTGGCCTCTCTTGAGGGACAGCCAAGAATTGTGCCACCATAAAGGCTCTTTTCTCACAACAAGCTGTGATCAGCAGCTGTCTGCAAACCTCTTTTATTATGATGAGTCTGGGGCTCATTTATGACTAAATCGACTCTTTTTCTGTTGGCCCTTAGCTTGCAGTGTGCTGCTTTTTCCTTGTTTTCCAGTCAAGAAAACCTGTACCTTCTTATGGAATCATCTCTTCTCTGCTCTCTTGCCCAAGGCTGTTTTATTAACTCCTGTCCAACTTTCATTGCCTGTCATTTTATGCTGCTTTTCCAGCTGAAAGAAGACAGTGGTCATATCATGTCATAATTATTTTCTTTAGTAATTGCCACGAAGATGCTGAGTGTTTCCTAATTAGATCAGGCAGTGCTGATGGTGAAACCTCAGAGATGCTGAATGAGGACACGAGTTTCCTTCACATCTTGGTAATTGAGTTGTACAGCCTGTGCTTGTGCAATCCCAGTTTGTCCCTGCAACTCCTGAGGCACATCAGGAGATATTTTAAGAAAAAGAGCAAAAAAGCTTAATATGAGAAGTATTGAGGTTTTTTTTTTTCCCTCCCTGTTCTTTACATATGCCACGGTGTGAAAATCTCCTTTGCACCTTTGTGACTTTGTACCTCATTACAGGCTCATTTTGCAAGTAGAACACTAGAGCTTCTTATACTGTTGTATAGGTGAGGATTAGCTAAAAAAAAATTGAAGACAGATTGGTTTTGGGTGCAGATGGATAAAAACTTATCCAGGGATTGAAAAACAGTTTACAAATGTACTATTATTTTGATGTGAAATAATTCTACATAATGTTCCAAATAGTGCCTTATTTTGCTGCTGGAAAGCTGTAAAATTGTAGATCATTGCACTGTAGATGAGATGTTAATACAGGGGAATTTGTGAGCAATATAGAATGGCTGGATACATTCAGTGTGCTGCTTGCTTTCATTTTTATTAGTCAAAATGAGCAGGGAGTCAACATTTGAGAGCCCTAACAGCTAGGATGTTCCACCCTCAGGATTAGTGTTCATGGCAAATGTTGGAAGCAATGGGAGAAATGGGAAAATTGCCCTTTATCTAACACTGTGGTAGGGGGGAATATTGCCTTAGTCCTGCTATTTGTGTTAGGAGCACCTCCCTTCCAACTTTTTGTTTAATGGATTGGGATGGGATGTTTCTCTGGAGGTGGGAATTGGGGTGTTTGCCCAGGGATAACCCCCCAGGCAGCTGGGGGCTGTGATCTGATGCTGCCTTTGGCCACTAATGTGCATTTCCTGTGCCACTCCAGCACAGGCTGCAGGGGCAGGATTAAATAATTCTCTGCACTGTGCAAGCATCATTACAAAACAGATTAGGAGGGAGGGAAAGCTTTATCCAGCTTGAAGCTGAGGTAAGCCAAAGGCTTTCTTTCACCTATCCCTTGAAACTGTAATTTTAATTGTAGATTCTTGGTGGTTCTTGGGGCTGTCCTGTTCAGGGCCAGGAGTTGGACTCTATAATCCTTGTGTGTCTTTTAGGATATTCTGTGATTTTCTAAAAACAGTTGCAGCTTCTTGGTTTCATGTCTTCCATGTAAAACCTGCAACAACAGTGCCCAGGCCTTTTTTGGGAGAAAAAGGACACATTTTTGCAGCAGAATATTTCCCCAAGTTCTCCCCATTGTGTGGTGGTCAGTCCCTGTGCAGGTTTATGACTTTTATTAAACTTTCAACTTTACATGGCTAAAAATTAATTTGATCCTTAAAACTGTAAAAATTTGAAAGTATCAGTTCAAAAGGGATTGTGAAGTGTTTGTGGTCTTTTTGTGTTGGCAGGTAAAATGCTGGAGAAAAAGAAACCATAGGTTAATCAGGCAAAGGAGATAATTCAGTTTTATGTTAGTAGCTGTGCTTAATAATAATAATTATTATTATACTAGATGATACTTTTATGCTATGATGATAAAGAGACCAAACAAAGTCTGATCTTCTAAGTCTGGAGTGATACTTAGGTACCTTTTTCATACCAGTTATTAAACCCTTTATTTGATGAACTACTTGGTGTAAGTGCCTTGATGTAGCATCTAAAAATTACTTGAATCGTGAGGCACAGGCAGAAGACAGTTATTCTGCTAAGGAGGAGGATAAAAAGGGAACTATCCCCTGGAAAACAGGTAAAAAGGCAGGAGAAAGGCATGAGCCATCTGCTTCTCCCTTATCAGTCCTTGTGGTCTAACATTTAATGATACAAAATGCTGCAGAAGGACACCAAGGCAAAGGAGCCTTTCCTTTATCCAGCAGGTGATGGAAAATGTTGCTGTAATTTCCAGGGCTTAGTGGATTTACTCTGCTCACCAGAATCTCAGCCTGTAATGGAGGGAAGCTGATGCACCTGCACGAGGAAGAGGCAAACATCAGCAGCACAGCTCTGCTTTGTTCTGCTGGCAGTGCCTCATCATCTTCTCTTTAGATCAGGAAGAAACTTGAGGAAAATGCTCCTTTTCACAGACAGAAGTCACTGTGATATATAGGATGGAAGAGCTGAGGGGTATTAGCAGGGCTTGGCTTTTTTTTTTTTTTTTTTTTCCCATTCTCTAGATATCATTAACATAAATAATAAACCCTCAACCTGGTTTTCCAGCAGAAGAGAAAATAAATATTTGCGAGATTCTGAAACGTATTGTCATTCTCATCTGGTTTTGCCAGTTATTCTCCCTAAAGTCTCTAAGGTCATACACATATTTGAGACTTTTCAGTTCTCACTTTAATACGAAATAGGAATCACTTAACTAGTTATTAATAACCAAAAAAGTAGTATGTTTTCCTGGACTGTGTAGCAACAGTGAGCACAGCTTCTTAAACACAGCCCATGACTCAGTAGGCTATTTGCAAAATCCAAATCAAAAGAGTTGTAATTGATATCCAAATTATGCTGGGCAAACCTGGTTTAAGAGTTTGTTGCAAAACTAATTGGTCCTGGATTAAAATTCTGAAAATCTTAATTGATCCCTTTGACTTTCCAAAGATTGGTGAGAATCCAAATAGTGGTTCCAGTTACAGTCTGCCAGACCTATCTTGAGGTAAAAGAACTTTTAGAAAAAGATATTCTGGACTCTGCAGGCTTTTATCATCATGAATAAAAGCTGTTTTCATTTATTCATGATCTATCAGATCTCTTTCTCTGCAGTTTCTAAGTGGAAGGTGTCATAATTGTTGCTGTGTACACTACTTTTTCCATACAGAGTATTGTTGTTGAAGTGCTTGCTGTTCGTAGTGCCTGAAAGCCAAAACAGCAAAGCAGTGACCTCTTAAATGAGATGCCAGAGAAGCACAAAGCAAAACACACAATCCCAGAATGGTTTGGGTTGGAAGGGACCTTAAAGATCACCTTGTTCCAATCCCCTGACATTGTCAGGGACACCTTCCACTGTCCCAGGGTGCTCAGAGCTCCATCCCTGGCCTTGGACACTTCCAGGGATGGAGCAGCCAGTTTTTATGGACAGCCTGTGCCAGGGCCTCACCACCCTCACAGTAAAGAATTTCTTCCTATATCTAATCTAAACCTACTCTCCTCCAGTTTGAAGCCATTCCCCTTGTCCTGTCATTCCATGCCCTTGGAAAAAATCTCCATTTTTCTTGCAAGGTCCTTTCAAGTGCTGAAAGGCTTTGATTAGGTCACCCCAAAGCCTCTATCCCAGGCTGACAATCCCAATTCTCTCATCCCTCCCTCCCTTGGTGCTCATTCCAACACTGGAGCTCCTCCCTGTGCTGAGACCCCCAGCCCCAGGTGGGGTCTCAGGACAGCAAAGGGCAGAGTCACCTCAATGGCAAAACAGGGACCCCTGGACACAGCCTGCCTTCCTCTGCCTGCTTAGCACAACAGAAATATCCCTTCTGAAACCATTACACAGGGCAGCAAATGTCCCTCCTACAACAGGCCTGAAAGAGGCTGCTAATGAAATAAATGAAGGTAATTTAGCAAAGAGATGAGACACTTTGGTTTTCCCTCAGTGGTTAGCACTGACTCTGGTTTTTCCTGCTTTGTTTAAGTTGCTAAGGAACCTTATTTGCTCTTGAATCTATTTTTAATTGACCCCAAAATGAAGAGTTTTGTTACATGAAAATGCTTTCTTGAGTCTAGATATGTGAATCAATGTCATTCAAAGGAACAGAGTTCATGCTGGACTGAGATGTCTGATGTTTTCAAAGCAATTTTTCAATCCTTCAGAAAAATGTTTTAAAATAAATGCAGACTTTAGTACAGTGAAGCCTACTAGATATTTTGGAAATTGACTGGGATTTATTAGTTTAAAAAGTCTAGGAACAACTTTACTGTTCTTCCCTGAGGATCCTATGTTGAAAAAAAAAAAAGTGAAATTCCTTGTATCTTGAGCTAATCCAGGTAAAACCACAAAGAAAAATAATAACAAAAAACCCACACCAAAATGAAGTGAGACTGCTGGTGATCACAGTCAGGGTACATGGTCTATGGTCTGATTTTGGGAATATGTATTTATTATTCCCTTTGAAATAACTTTCATAAGAATTACAGGTTTGAGATTTTGTTGTATTGCTGTTTCATTAAGACCAGCTGTCTTCTAACAGCCTGAAATGGTATTTCTTGTAGCACAGTTCCTATCAGAGTTGTGGAATTATTAAAAATCAAATTTCATCCTTTTTTTTTTTTAATTTTTTTTTGCCAGGCAGAGCTGCTTGGCATCAGCACTGTTGGTAAACAAACACAATCAAATATTCTTCCAGTGCTGCATTCCCATGTGTGTTTGTTGAAGCTGCAGCTCAAATGAGGTTGGATGCAGCAGTTGTACCTGACTGCAGACAGGCACAGCAATATTTCCCACTCAGCCTGCAGAAAATACAGGCTCAACAGGCAACCTCCCATCCAAGGTCTTCCCACTGGAGATGGGTTTGCTCTAAGACAAGGTGCATCATTTTTGTAAAAGAAATTAATTGGGTTTCTGAGAAATAAATTAACACACCCTTCGGGTGCTGCTGTGTAGCATTTTGAGATGTCGTATAAAGGCCAGGAAATGCTAAATTAAAGAAGATATGCAAGATTCTTCTTGACCTTTTGGCTTAGATCACATTTAATATTAGATTAATTTAGGGTATCCTGTATTCAGAGATGCATTCAGTAATCTAATAGTCCTCCTCCATTTTTAACTGCTCTAATTTTATTTACCTTAAAATTATCTGGCATTCATTGGCTTTTCTGACAATTTTAATTTATTCTAGTGTATTTTTCTAATGTCTTCCTTTGCCAGAGGGTAGAAGAGGATAGAAATATTAGGATAGCAACACCATGTGAGAGTGGAATTACTTTGAGGCCAGAATATAGGCTACAGCTAAGACTAACAGGGTAAAATTAGGATGGGAACATTTAGACTGAGACTGAAGGAGCCTTGACAGTTAAGATCTATTAACTGTAGAGGTATTTTCTACAGGATATGGTGGAAGTCTCATCATTTTGAAGTTGAAACTAGACTGGATAGTTTAGAAGAATTACTGTACATGGAGCAATCACAGTCTTCTTACTGTTACTTTTCAATCTCAAATTTGGCTATTTCTCCTCCTTTGCTTTATCGAGCTCGTTCAGTGGGACTGGAAAGAATTTTCAGAGAAGAGAGTTTGCTGTGTTTGTGTAGAGGATTACCTGAGAAAGGTGTGCTGCAAAAGACATTTGTAGCTTTTTCCAGTAGCACCAGAGCTCTGATTTTTCTCCATTTCTACTTGCTGGCGAGAGCAGTGCTATGCCTGTTCTCTGCCTTGCTCCCTAAAGAACTAATAAGACCAGTTGTTTCCATTGTTAACAAAATTTTCTGAGACAAAATATGCAGAATGCAGAATAGGAGATTTCTTTGCATGCCTGTGTTGGCAGCAGTTATACTGTAAAATTGGATTTTGATTCTTCATTTGAGATATGTGCCTTTCTGAAGAGCTGGGTTTGATAACAGGTATTTTAGGAGAAGCATTTGAGACCAATTGGTGGCAGGACAAGTGTGAGGAAAACCAAGGCCATGGTCCTGGATGGAGATGGGGGCACAGCATTACAGATCAAAATAATTTTAAGATTCTAAGTAGCAACTGTGACTTTTTTTTTGCAGTGAAACATAAGCAGTCAGGGCCAGGATCCAAAGACAGGGTCCTATGACCAGGATGATGGGCCAGGACATAAAGCCAGGATATTTTGCCACTTCTGAGTCTTCTTCTTTGAGCCCATTAACAGTCTCATGTTGTGATCACTACTTGTTGGTGTGTTAGATATGTGATACCAGCTTTCAGCAGGGATTCATTCATTCCTGAGGCTGCCAATTTAACAGAACCATGACAGCAACGCAGTGAAGATAAAGGAGAGAAATGTAAGAGAAAGCAGCCAGACAAGTAAACAAATTTTTAGTCTTTGGAGAAGAAAGGAATTTTTATCTCCCCCTAACTTGAGTGATCTTTCTGAATAATGCTTTCAGAAGTATTGGGACACACTTCATATAATCACTGTTCCCTTCATTGCTCCAGGTCTCTTTCTGCAAGGCAGCAGAGAAGCTGGAAAAGCTGCAGTCATGATACTGGCTCTGCTTATTAGTGAAACAACCTGCAGATAAACTTTGGCTGTTTTATTAATTAACTGCTGTATTTTTCTTTGCTGGAAATCTCAGCAGAAAGGCCATTCCTGTGACTGCAAAGGACAAATTGCACAGCTCCCAGAGCCAAAGATGGCAGGTGGTTTTCCAGGGCTCCCAGTACAGCCTGTGTCATATTTTTGTTCTGCCCAGGACTGTGAGTGGGCAGACAGGGGAATGGTGTTTGCTGGCTTTGATGGCATTTCATGCCATGGCCAAGCAATAAAGAGCCACGCTTGTAAATGATCCAAGAGAACATTACAGTCCAAAGTTCCAGACAATGCATATTCTCATTACAGGATTCAAGTATTTAGGACCATTTTGATAATTCTAGGCAAGGTAGATTGCTGCTCAGTGTTATTAACAGGCAAATCACATCACAGAACAAAGATTTGTGTAAATATTTCAGTAGACTGCAAGAAAATTAACATCATGCCATTCTCAGAAGGATTTTCCAAAGTGATTCTGCCATGGTTGCTTTCAAATATTTAGATATATTGCTGGGGTTATTGTGAGTCCATGAATTCACAATGCATGAGTAAATATGTGCATGAAATACTCCTGCATTTGCAGGGAAAAGGCTGACTGAGCAAATGAAGCCCTTTCTCAATCTTGGTATCAGGTAGAAATATTCCAGGTATTACCAGAGCTTGTAGAAAAGCTGTTACTGGAATAGGAAGGAGTCTTGGACAGGTATAATTCAGAACAAAATTCTATATTTAGTGAGCTGTGGACAGGGATGGGCCAGGAATGTACGAAAATTCCCAAGATCTGAAATGTTACAGTGACTCTCAAATGTGTGGTCAAAGGGCAAAGGAAGTTGCCATGGTTAAATGTGCCTGATGTAGCTGTTATGTATAGATAGCTTCCAGCTGTTAATCAATTATTAACTATTATTAATAGTTAATCAATTAGCTATCTTAAAAATGAACCTGATACCTGGAATGTGTGAGTACTTGTATTTCCCTATAAACTTAGTGGATGCATGCATGGATAATTGTACCTATACTAATTTCAGCAAGGTCCTAATACCAATTTGCAATAAATGCAAATGGCCCAAATGCCAAAGCCATGCAGGGTGTACAGTTGTGCATATTAATTACAGAATCTTATCATAAAGTTGGAAGACTTCCTTTCTAGACCATCAAATGATGAGGAGGACAGAAATTATCCCCATGGACTTCTCTCAGAAAGTATCCCCGTGTGTTTTTGACCGGGTTAATTCCTATTTACTCACAGAAGACATAATTACTGCTTATATTTTGTTAACCAAACTGCAGCTCAGGCATTCTGTGAACCACAGGCATGTTTCTAGGTTGAAAGGATGTTTTCTTCTCCTGAATTTTGTTCCTCATTCCCACTTCTCTGAACTTTTTTCATGATGTTTTCTCATTAGCAGAATATACTTGATTAACTCACTTTTTTTAATGAGGTGCTTTGGGATGATAAAGACAGCAATCCATTCTTGCTGAATGACTTTGAGATGTTAAAAATTAAATAAAACTTCTAAATACCAACAAACCTCCTGCTGGTCTTTACTTTGATGTGAGAGAATATTCAGTTCCTGTTAGTGCCACGCCTTCAAGAAAAATTCATTTTCAGAATGTTTTAATAGCAAGCATTGGCTCACTGTGGCAGAAACTGGTTTCTTTTTTTTAGAGGAATGCTTAGATTAGCTTAAGAGTAGCTCAATTTTGTCTGATTTTCAAGCAATTAAAAATTTTATTAGTCTTTTATAGAGAGAAGGTAGTGATATTTATTCATATTAGGTCTCAAAGAAGAGTGTCAGAGGAAATAAAACTTTGCTCATGCAAAGCATATTTTTCCTTGAGGCTGCCATGCTCTGGAAGGTAAAAATGGAGCCCAGCTACAAACAGAATTGGGAAAAGAGGGTGGATGCTACAGTTGAGTTTTATATCATTCAGGTCTTTAAAGGAAACTGGAATCAATCTTTCCTGTCAAACACAATTCTCCTCTATTTTTCTGTAATATTTTGGTGCTTTGTTTTGTGGATTTGTTGTTCTCTACTTGTGAAGGAGAAGGAGTTGAGTTACTTTACTGCATTTTATGGTGTTAAAGACCTTGGCTCAGCATTTTTAAGACAGGGAACGAGTTCCCTTTTTCCTGAAAGGTTGTGTGTTTGGAGTTCAGTGAGCACAACATCTGGATGTCACTTCAACAGCTGGCAAACTTGTTGGGGAGCATCTGCCTCCTATTACAGCTACTTTTTGTTGAGGCAGATTAAATGTGGCATTTGAAAGGGCTCATTGCTTATATGGAGATCTCTCTGGTCATTATGTGACAAAGTGATTATTTAAGGGCACAGATTTTGCCTGTTTTCATCTGCAGATGCTGTCAGAGGCAAAAGCAGGAGACATTAAAAATGTTCAGGAACAACCTGAGGAAAGAGGAAAACAATGAAGAAAATGTAGCAAAACCCATTTGTAGATGTTTACTACTGAGCTTCTAAAATGTTTGAACTGAACTTTTTAGTTTTGAATGAAATGCTTCATTTAACAGATTATTCTACTCTGATGGATGTTTAAGATTGATGCAATTTTTAGAACCCTTTCAACGTCAAACCTCTCATGAAGGTGATTAATTCTTTACCTCTGGTTTTCCTTTCATTTGTTTTGATCAGGGATACTCTACTGATCAATTTGATAACTAAATCTAATGAAATCTCACCGTGTTTCTACAATATTAGCATGTAATTCTCTGCTCTTATCACTAGATATGACTCAGTGACACCCTTATGGAAGAATTAATAACTTAGATTTGGCCAGTGATCTTCCAAAATTATCATCTTATGCTGTTGTTTCTCAAGAATGGATTTTAAGAGATTCTTACTGAGTGGACTCAACCAAAAATGCCTTCAGAGGAAAGGTCTATGATTGGTTTCCTAATAGGTGATTATACAGCTGTGGATAGGAGGCTGAAACCACCTGCACCCTTCCTGCATTCTAGCCATAACACTGAGACTTTGGGTCAGGGCATTTTTCTGACTCATAGTAACATCCTTTCCCATCCTCATTTTTTCTGGGAATTCCATCTTTATTTGAAGAGTGAGGTTAGGAGCTCTCCAGATGTGCACAAAGACATACCAGCAGGAGGATCTGCTGAGCCTGGTGCCAGCACTCAGTCCCTGGGAGCTCGTAGGCTCGTGTTGTGTTTGACCAGTGAGCCTCAGGGGGATTAAGATTGCCAGAGAAATCTCCTAAACCTCTCAGGTGTCTGAATGTGAAGAACTTCTATGAACTGACTCCAAGTTATTTTCTTCCTATTCCCATCCTGACATCTGACATCCCCATTTTAAAAGCCAGGAGCCACAGTTTGCATTTTCTGAGTGAGCTCAGTTGTATCCCTGGTTTACAAGAGGGGCTGGAATATCTATTCAAGAACTCTGTGGAAAAATAGTTCTGTTCTATTGTCGCTTGTTACTTCTTCCTTGTGGCTGTTTATCCAGTTGTTCTGCTGTGGTCTTGCCACCAAGCATGCTAATGCCATTAATGGAAATGGATGAGAGAACTTCATTTGTTCCAGAGAGTTTTCCAGGAGAGGGCAGCCATCATTAATTCTGGGTCAGTTCATGCAGTACAATGTGAATTTAGATTTCTGGCAGCTCTATTGCCCAGCATGGGTTTTGTGCTTCACTCTCTTCATTTGTTCTTTTCTTTGGATTTCAAGTGCGTAAAAGATGGACTTTTTCACAAATTAATGCTGGAAAAGGCAACCCACATAATAGAGTGGTTAACTCCCAGTGCTGTGTACTTGCTGAAATCACAAATGCTCTTGGGAACAGTTTCCATTATATGTCACTGTTTGCTTTATATACTTTCCAAGCAACTCATGAGCTTCTCTCCACTCTCTTACTTCCAAGATATTTTTGGAAAAGCATAGCCTAAACTGTTGCTTGAGACCTGAAAAATTCTGGAAAAAACTTCCCTGGCACTGAAAACTTCTACTTCTTTTGTTTAGAAAGGATCAGGACAAAATTATCCTCTTTCCTCTTTGCATGATGAGGATGCATATACAGCCTCTCTTGGTTTGGATGTAAGGATGCTGAGTTTGCACTGAGGGGCATATCCCACGTGGGTTGGGAGCTGTGCTTATGCAAACAGCAGCACTGATGTAGATGGCATCAGGAGGCTTTGCACTCCCAGGGACACAACTTCTGTGGCTGGGCTGGCAACCAAGATCCCTGGAAGTACACTCTGGCTTTGTATTAAGACTGCAAGGAAAATTTCCTTTTGATATTATATGAGTAACTTCCTTTCTTAGATCAGTGCAAACCATCAAAAGTTATTTTTCTTTTATTCTCCTCCTTCTTCTTCTTTTTTAAATTTAAAACCCTCCAACTCTATTTTCCAGCATAGCTAAGTAAAAAACATTTGCCAGACCCCTAGGTAATGTAAATCCATGGATTTTTATAAAGACTTAAAAATCTGGTCTCAGCAGGTGATAGGGCTTGGGAGGATTTTCTGTTCCTGTTTTGGAGGTTGAAGCACAATGCAGTTCTTTACACTTCACATGTAAATTCCCAGGACCATACATGACCTAAGACATAGACTAAGGAAGCCATAAAGTCTTTCCATATGCTTAATTTTGGAGACTTTCACCTTTAGTCTTTCAACTTCCTCAACTTGCTGTACTTTACAACCTCATTTCATTTACTGGGCATTCTATTACTGTGTATCAAATGTACCCACATAATCTCTAAATACCTAAACCATGGGAAGATTGTGCCTTGTCAGAGGATGCAGGGCTCTTTGCCTGACGTGTAGGATGAGAAATTAATAATTTCTCATCTCAGTTCCTATGTCCATGGGTCTCTAGAAGGTGGAGCAGCCGCCATACTGTGTCTGCAGATGAGCTGATAGCTCTGGCTGGCCTGTGCACAGAGCCTTGGGAAAATAATTCTTAGAAAAGGGACTTAATCAGCTGCCACACTACGCTGATTTGCACATAATTGTGTCTGTCTTTTAAAAGCCAGAGATAAAAGGACAGAATTTGACACCTGCTCATTGCTCATTTTCCCAGCAGCTCTCCAGGCTGGAGCACAGTTGCAGGGTTTGAGAGAGGAAAAAGGTTTTGCCACCCGGGTTGTCAGTGGAAAGGAGAAGGGTTTGCAGGAATGCTTTGCAGCACTTGACAGATGAAGCCCAAGGCATGGCTCACAGTCTTGGGTATGGAGAGGATTTAATTTTTCACTCTGTCTAACTGAACTCGGTGTTTCTTTTCTTCTCTTCCCCACAATTTGCAGTTTTATTTAAACAGAAAGTTTTCATCCTCTGTGCACTCCCTTGTTCTGATATTTGAGGTTTCCTTTCCTCTCAAAATGCAGTGATGGGAAAGAAAGGATTTCTAGGCTCTTACATTAAGTCTTTTCTCAAGAGAATTCTCCTTTAACCAGCATTATTTTTATTTCAATTTACTTTTCCTTGTGGTTGGGTTTTCTTTTATCCCCTCTACACTCTTTCTGCATGTCCTGTAAATCCTCAGGCTTTACCTTTGGTTTAGTGTAAGAGTTATTTCTGTAAGGAGCTGGTACCTCAATGAGCCAGCATGAGGACTTTGAAAACTTACAATTAAGATGTTTTTTCTCTATCTTCTGGAAGTCACTTTCCCCTCTTAGTTCTTTTTTGGTAGCTTATTAGCTCATTTCTGCTTAATGAGAACTCCTTACTTCTCTTCCCAGGACAGGTTAACTCCTCCCTAAAATGTCACAGTGTCCCCACATGGAAAGCTGGTGCAGTGCTCACTTCCTTGCCCCATCAGATTAGAGATTAGAGATACATAAATAAAGAAATTTTTATTTTCCTTAGGATTAGGTTTGTTGTTTTGTTGGGGTTTTTTTGGTTTTATTTTTTTGTTTTTTTCTTTATTTTGTTCTGATTCTCTAGCAGTGCCTTCTTCACATCCCAGGTCTGTGTACTTCTAGGTGCCTGCCATACATGTTGTTCTGCCAAGCTCTTAGGAACATGAGTATTGTGGTCCTTAAGAGCTTATAGTCTTAGTCCCTGAGTGCTTATAGTCCAGCATTTTATATCTATATCTATCTATATAAATATAGATACAGATAAATGCACATACATATAAATATAAATATATATATATATGTCCTTGTTGTATGCTATAAAGATATATATGATATATGTAAAAAAAAAAAAAAAAAAAAGTTATGCAGGGAGGAAGAATAGGAAAAATAATACAACAGAGTAATAACAGAGAAAAAAGTAGTTTTGTGGGTTGTAGCCCACAGGTAGCAGTGAGCACAATTTGCCACCTCTGCAGCAATCACCAGGTTTCTGTGGTTATTATTGTGTGACCTGAGCAATGGGTTTCAGCTGGCACAGGAAAAGATGGGGCATTGTGTGGGAATTTAGCCTGGGCTGAGCTTTACTGCTCTGTCTAGAAAGCTGGGAATGAGATCCATGCAAGGTGCCATGTGGACATGGCCAGGTCATGGACCTGCAGGATGATATTTGGTGCAAGGGCTTCAGGGGAATAGAAAGTTGGGAGGTGTCAAAAGCAGAGATGAGGTGACTTTAATTTTTAAGGCGTATAATCCAGTTAGATCTCAGAGGAGGGCTTGGCAGTGCAGGCAGAGCAAAAAGGTCAGTTTTGGAAAAGTTTTCTGGAAAGTGGCATCAGAATTTAATCACAGGCTGGAGGTGTGAGTCATGGGAGGATATCAAGTCAAAGTGAAAGCTGAGAGTGGCAGGAAGGAGTCTGATTTTATTTCTGAAATTAAGACAGGTATGGGGAGAAAAGGACTTCATGAAAAATGCAGGAGCTAGGTTTTGAGCATGTTCAGTTTTAGAAGTAGTAAATTATTAACAGAAAAATCTCTGAGAAAGGCCAAAAGTAGTTTGGTTCGATAACTCTAGGCTTAAAGATTTCTTGTTTTCTGTAAGCTTGATTGTTATTTGAGTGTTCATATCCAATCTAGCAAGGAAAAATATGGATTTGTGTCACAGAGGACGACTGGAAACTTCCATCTACACATATCTATTACTGCAGTTCTTTTGTGCATTCAAATTGGATTTGGAGACAGGTCATGATATAGAAGCAGGATGCAGTCAGAATAAAGAAGTCAAAGTAGGGTTTGAGAGTTTCCAGTTCAAATCTGCCTGGATTATTGTCTCATGCCTTAATGCAAAAGTGGACTAATCACACATAGGAAAATGGGAAAATTTTAACACAGTCCTTTGGCAAGTGAAACAACTAAGAGCCATCAGACTGAAATAAGCTGTGACTGAAATTCAAAGAAACTTTATGAAGAATATGTTGATTTTAGTGGGCACCCCTGCTTCTGAGCACCCCCAGTGTGTGGGCATTGGGCACAGGTAGTCTGGCCTTGTTTGGTATCCCTCATTTAGCTCAGCTCATTGCATTTCAGTCATGGCTGGGCTAAAGGAGGCCCCTGAGGCTCAGTGCCCTACTGCTCATGTTTACACAGCCACTGAAATGTGGTAAATCATCTACCTGCCTGTTCATAGGGGGTTAAACATTATCTCGTACCAGGCTGGGGCTGATCTACGAGGACACACAGATTCTCACGGCCTGGACATCTCATGCAGTGTCTCGTGGTTATTTTTATGACAAGCATGGAAAATGAGTCACAGGCCCACAATTTTTCTTCAAACAATCAGTATAACTTTTTTTTTTTTTACCTAAAGCATCTGGCACTGGTGTCTCTGTACATCTGGGCATGGAGATACTGCTGTCTCATCCCTCACCTTCATTTGAGTTCCTTCTGCTTCAGACAATACCTCACAGATCTTCCTACAGACCTCAAAAAAGACAATTATACTACACTACTATAAGATTAGTTTAACCAGCAACCAAAAAAAAAAAAACAAACTCCCTGTTAGGTGTCACCTCTGTAAGAATCCAGAGCACCACTGTGTGCTTGTTGAATGGGTAATGCAGAAAATGCCATTTGAAATAGTAGAAAATCCAGGAAAAAAAAAATCCACTTCCATTTTGCCATATTCCATGAGATTTTGGGTGAGTAAGCTGTGTGACAGAGCTCACGTATTTGACTTTGCATGCACAGAATTGAGTACAGGAGCCTAGTTTTGTGTGAGTGCTGTTAAATAGGCATTACTTCTCTTGTGAGTAGTTGTAGTTCATTGCCATCTCCATAGCAAATGTGCCCCAATCACCACCCTAATCACTGATTTCCAGAGCAGGTAACACTCTCTGGAGATCTGCAGTCCATCCAGTGTCTAGACTAAACCTGCTTTAAGGTTGAGACATGCTCCCAAAACAGCACAAAGTGCTATAGGCTCCTTTTCTGCCATCAACTTTTGCAGCCACCAGTCAGAAACTCTAACAAAGTTGGCATGAGGCTTTTCAAAATCTCTTCTACAGAGAGAGGGGTTTGTCCAACATCCATCACTGCAGAATGGCAGGAAAAAAGGAGAAAATTTAAAGCCTCATTAAGCAACCAGTGAAGAAAGAGGTGATTTGCTTTCAGTAAACTGTTGGTTAAGTCACGTCATGGTGTGATTTTTAGGTTTGTCCTGTGCAGAGCCAGAAGTTGAACTCAATGGTCCTTGTGTGTTCCCTTCTGATTCAGGGTATTTATTCTGTGATTCAGTTCAATTCCTGCAGAGGTTTTGCACAAAGCTGCCAGTATACAAAAACCAGTGTTATATGATACATTCTAACATGTTTTAATTTTGTTTAAATGTATTGTAGGGATTTTTCCCTCTCTTTTTTTTTTTCTTTTTCCCCATGGGGCTGGATAAGAATGCTCTGAAAGTAGTCCTGACACAGACAAGCTGTAGAAATGAAATTTTCAATAACTTAAAATAACATGCAAATCCCAGGCTTGTGAATTTTCAAACACAAGACACTCTGTATGCCAGCCTGACCTCCTGGCTGTGTAGCAGATAATAAAAAGAAATTTTGTCAAACCTGCTTGTGATGAACAGATAAAAAAGGATTGGCCCACATTCATAAACGAGACTCTTTAAGCAAGCTGGGGCAATGTCATGGAATATTTTAAAGTAACTCAAAAGGAGCTCGAGGACCTCAAGCTCACTGGAAAACACAGAGCTTTGAGTACCTTAAAATTTTAGAGATCTGCCTTTGTGCATTTAGATTAGGACTGGACACAAACAGTATAAACTCTGAAGTGATTTTCACTTGATAGCAAACTGGGCAAAGCACCAAATCACAGGTTGTCTTGGCTGCCAGAGGATGAGAAAAGCAGGTGCCATCCATGTGCCAGCAGTTTCTTAAGGAAGGAGAAATGTCTGTCATAAAAGGCATGTGTGAAGTAAAATAACTCCCACCAAAACCAGGGAGGTTAAACTGAACTGACACATTTCTGAAATAAATCTGTGGTTAATGTGGTTTCAGGTTTTAAGATCCCAAACAGAAGCTGGAGGTAGTCAAACCCCAGAGTCATGTTCATGCTTCCCTCCTCAGCCAGCATGACCCTGTTATTGGGAGTTAATGGAAGAAGGTTGTACAGCATTTAGGTGTTCATAGCCAAGATCAGATAGTGCTAAAACTGAATGCTGGTCACATGTCTTGGAGTTTAAAATTGGACATAAACATGGCACTGATTTGGAGGAAGAAATCTTACTCAGGGCAAATGAGAAGGTTGAGGAATTCTTTTGCAAGTGAGTCCCATGGGATGCTGCAGCATCCTCAGCCCGCTGCCATCACAGAGTTAAGAACAGACACAAACTGGGAACAATTTGGCAAGAACGATAATGGGACCAGTTGGGATCTGTTATCAGCATACTGGGCACTGCAAAAGAGTGATTAAATAGGAAGACACAGACAATTATCAAAGACTAATTGCTTATTGTTGCTAGAACTATATTTTAAATGTGTTTTTCTTTTTAATTGGTTTTGGAGCGAATAAAGTGTCCTTAATTTAATTCTAAAATGTTCAGGAATGGGAAGTCTGCCAGGAACGGGGCAGCTCAGAGGTCTTGTGAAAGCAATTGCCTCTTTCCCCAGCCTATATTCATGTCCAGTTATCCCATCCTCTGCCAACATTCCTGTTTTCTGGTTCATGCCCTCATGTTGGCTGAAGGTCTGTGGGTTGTTGGGACTTGCAGGAAGCTGCAATAGTTTGCTCATATCCTTTCCTGTATTTTTCATTCATCACTGTCCAAGGGCCTTGACCCAAAGAGGAGCTGAGCTCTTCAGGTCCACAGGGGGTTTGGAGCAGCAGGCTCTGAGTATAAGGGCAGTTTTTAGGACAAGATTAGCAGTGGTTGACAAGGTGAGATATCTGTGTAGTTTGAACCTGTTACAACACAAACATCTGTATGCCTCTGTGCTCTGGTACTACTGACTGCAGGGAAATTCAGCAGGGGCTGAATTTGCCTCACTATTGTGTCACTATAACAATTAATGAATGTGAGGATGTTATTCCAAATTAAGATGTTCAGGTTTCGTGCAAGGAGCAGGTCCAAATCACAGACAGAAGGTTTAATGCAAGTAGCTAGGAAGGTCTTGTGTTATTAAATAACCATTCAGCATTTTCCTGATGGAAGTGACAGGGAACACAGTTCTTATATTCATAGAAATATCTTTTGTGTGGATGTATTCAGCTCTGAAAGTGCTGCAGGATCTCATCATGGACAAATGAATGTAACCAAATCTGCCTCTCTGTGTGCAAATAATTTGCAGGAATGGTTTGGAAAATGAAAGGAAACTGGCCTACATTAGGGAGGACAAGTAAAAAGAGGGGAAACAGAAGCAGTATTTAGGTTCATTCTTTAGAGGAGACCCAGGAAAATCCAGGGATCCTGTTGTCTCAATAGAATGCCACATGTCACCAGTTCCTGCCCCAAAAACCAAAAGGCTGATAAATCTGTTCCTGACTTGACACAGAGTGTGAAGGGAGGGATGGGAAACTTGCTTGTGTGGGCACAGGCAGGATCTGCTCTGTACAGAGAGTTTGTCTGTAGTACAGATGTTTTTCCTACTTTCTGGTCTTTTCTTGCACCTGCACCAAATGTAAGACCAGAAATGGAGAGAACTGATTAAACCTATTTCCAAATAAATAATTTCAAAAATAATTCCCTTTTCATTGTTAAGTTCCTTGCAAAGTTCTGAACAAATACTCTTGCAAAAATGGTTAAGGGGAAAAAAAAAGAAATATAGAGAAGTTGTTCCAGACATCATGGCTGGCCCTTTCTGTGTTCTTTTAAGGCAATTAGAAGGAAAGCTGGCATGGGCAAACGTTTTAATCAGCATTTTGGATTTTTTGAACACAAAAAAGGAATCATTCCATGAGACCTTCATTGCAGCAACTCTAGCATGGGCTTTGGGTCTTTGGCTTTCCTCCATCAAAGTACCTAATGAAGATTATCCAGAGATGTCAGTGATGCTGCTACTCCTCTCCCCTCCCCAGGCCATGGCTCTCCTGGTTCACAGACCAAGATGAGTAAAATTAGTATTTTTTAATTAACAATTGCAATGGTTGATTGACAGAGTACCCTAACTACAGCAGCAAAGCTCGGCAAGACTTGCTTTTCTGGTTTAACTCTCTTTTACCTTTTATGTGAGAGGTGTTTGCTCATCTGGGCATCTCATGTCTTGAGTTTTGTTGGCCAACTTGTTTGTGCAAAGCCATTCCTCTGTGAGGTATTTGCTCAAAGTCCTGGGCCAAGTTCCCAACTGCAGAGAATGGCAGAGGCCAGTTTGTGTGCATCTGCTGGGGATTCAACATCTAATTTAAAGGGAAATATCCAATGGAAATCTCTCCACACCTCCCCTGTAAAGATGAGCAAACCCACCCTGCCTTTCTCTGCAGCCTGTTCTTTAAAATCAGCTCAAAAATGAGTGGGGAGAGAAAACATTGCTGGAATATGCATTTCCAGTGGGATTAAATGTATTTGTATGTGGCTTTTCAAAATTAAACTTTGACCATGGCAAAGAGAGATTTGGGTGTCAAAATGCAATTAGCCATGACTCAGGACTCTTAATATCTTGGGGGACCAATCAGTTGTGAGTTCTTGCATGGGATCTTAACAAAATGGCAAGAACTTACTATGTGTTAATATGTGCAGATTAAATAACACAAAATTAATGTTATTAATGTTATTAATGTTATTAATGTTATTAATGTTTGGTATTCATTTCCAAGTGGCTCCTTTGGGTGATGTAGACAGAAGTGCACTTGGCAGGTGATGGTAAATTATGTTTTCCTTGTGGAGTAGTCATTGTCTTCCTGTTAGTAACATTCATTCCCTTTTCTTGAGAGGTCTGAGGTCCTGAAAGAAAGACATTATGAGAACACTGATGTATTATTTTCACATAATGGTCTCTCACAGACTTCCTTTGGTGTCAATAAGCATCACCCATCAGCTGAGCCATGAAGTAGTTTTTCCATCTTAAAGATTAATTCATGGAGATCCTAAAAGGCTTGGCAAAGGCTGTCAGTGAAAAAGCAAGGCTTTCCAATCACCCTTCTCAGTGGTTGAGCAGCCTCATCCTCTGCCTTCCGAAATGTGTTGGACAGCATTTTCTCCCTTGATACAGTAATCACTTAGGGAAGGTCCTAGAGGGAAAAAAGAATGGCCCCTTGCCTGTTCATTAATGTGTGGCAGAGACAATGTGTGTCCTTTTTTTCATGGCTGTCAGGCATTACAGGGTAATTTTGGCACCCAAGGATGCCAACACAGTGGGCATTGTAGGTAAATGAACAGGAAAAGGGGTGGGGAGGTCAGCATTCTCTTGGCTTATCGCATTACTTCAAAAATGATTTAACTTTTAATTAGAAGGAGTTTGGGAGATTGCTAGGTCTTTATGCTTTTCCCCCCTTCTGTTATCCAGATTTTCTGCTGCCACTTTTAAAGTGCAATTTATATGTGCAGTTGGAATTAAACTTAGTCCTTCTAATTTTCTGAAGTGCTGTTTCTCTCGTATCTGAATCTTTTAGGATGGAGATACAGCCGCGACTGATTTCTGTGCTAGTGACTGCATCTTGTGATTCAGAGCTCCTGTACTCCAAAGCCAATAATGATTCACTCTCACAGCAGTGGTGTGAGCAGTCTCAGCTTTTCTGTGCCATCTGTGTGAGTGAGCTGAATCTGCAGAAACGGGACCCTGTGCACATGGCTTTTCCTCTGCTCGTGGATGAAAATATTAAAGCAAATCCGTCTGGTCCATGAGATGTTTTCTGTGTCAGGGAGGGAGTAAAGCTGCCTGACAAGCCAAGCTGTTCTCTCTGATGAAAGGGGGCTGTTTTTAAACACTCCTTTCCATAGTATTTTGCACGCCAGCCATGTGTGCTTTCTCATCTGACATCTCATTGAGATCCTTGGCTCCTTGCAGGAGGGAAGTGTGTTCTGGGAAGGGAGGAGATTATCTTTCAATATGTACACAAACACGTGTGCACACACACACTCTCTCTCTTAATCTAAAATTGAATTTTTATTTTTTTTAGGAATGCAAAAAAAAAAAAAAATTTATCTGGTTGAGCCAGACTTAATTGCTTCCCTTTTGTTTGGATTTTCTATTTCTCATGAAGATATTAGAAAGAAATACTCTGAGCTATTTTTAGATAGAAAGGTAGAGATAGAGGGCAAAGGGTTCATTTACAATTCCTACAGCAGACCATTGAAGCTAAAAGGCAGCTGATGAGCAGCTTGAAGATATAGATTCATCCACTAAGCTTAGGGAGTATTTCCAGAGGTTTGTGCTGGTCTGAGGATCTAACCCTTTGTGCAGCTGCAAAACCCACTGGATGGAGGAAGCAGAAAATAAGTGGGGTTTTAAATTTTATTTTTTTAAGTTAATGAAAGGAGTCACCTTGCAGAGAGAAGCTTGAAAACATGATCTGATATAAAATAATGAATTGATATAAATCCACTGCTTTTGAAGGAAGCAGCTGGACTCCAGCTCTGTGCCAGGAGTCTGGGAAGCATAAAGGTTATCCACAGACACACATTCTTTGTGTTTTGAGGAACTCAAATCAGTTAATCCCTGATAATGGGATACCATTATAACCACTACTTCACCCCCATGATCTTGGGGCAATAATGCAATAAGCAAATTGATCATGTTGGGCAGGACAGCCCATGGCATTAGAGTGTGCTGTTGCAAAAGAAATCCAATGCCAAAAAGGTTTTCTAGCCCTTGCCTAAAATGCAGTGGTGATTATCACTTCCTTTCAGAGAATCACAGGGACAGAGACCTCTGGAAATCATGTGGTCCTATCCCTGTTCAAGCAGGGCCACCTAAAGTCACTTGCCATGGGCCATGTCCAGATGGTTTTTGAGTATCTCCTGGGATGGAGACTCCACAACCTCACTGGGCAGCCTGTGCCAGCTCTGGGTCACCTTCATAGCAAAGAAATTATTTCCTGATGGTCAGAGGGAAGCTCTGTTTCAGTGTGCACACTTCTTCTGATCCTGGCACTGAATCCAAGAGCCTGGCTCTGTCCCTATTGCTCCCTCCCTCCAGGTGTTCAGCTACACTGCTGAGATCCCCTGGGGTCTTCCCCAGCCTGAGCAGTCCCAGTTCTCACATCCTGTCCTCATGGAAGGGATGCTCCAGTCCCTTAATCCTCCTCCTGACCCTGCACATGAGTGTCTCCAGTGTGTCCATGTCTCTCTTGTAATGAGGAGCCCAGAACTGGATACAGCATTCCAGTGCTCCTCAGTGTTCTAACTGTCAAAAAAAAAAAAAAAAAAAAAAAAAAAGAAAGGAGATTTTGGAACAGGGGCTATTCCAACTGGGACACCAACACTTGTTTTGGATGGCTTCAGCTTGAACACTGAAGGGTGTTTTTGTGTTCTTTTTGCCAAACCTCTTCTATCTGATGCTGCTGCATTTGGGCAGCTTTGGTCAAGGGCTTTCATCTGTGTATCTCAGCTTTGCTGGGCTGACTTCTGGAATTTCTGTTCCTTCCTGAACTTTTTTCTTCTTTGGCAATAGCTTTAGTTTATTTTCTTATCCAGTGGCTGCTTTGAGGCTTGTTCAGTTTGCCAGGCTAAAGAGCATCACAAGAACATGCATCATTTTGTACTTTTTGTCTAAGGCAACAAAACAAAACTGAGTTTAAAAAAATCACTTTGGTGTAATTTTTTTTTTTTTCATGTGAAAACTCCTGAAGCATAAAAATAGTGTCTTTCTTTGAAGAGGAGATATTACTAATGTAAATCCAATGCAGAGAATAATATGATATATGTCAAAAGGCAAGCAACCAAGGAGAAGCTGGAGTGATGGAAATGCCTCGTGGGCATATGAGATTGTGGGGATAGGTATTCACACAAAGGAAGCTTTCTTACATGTGCCCAGGGCTTTCTCTTATCTCTGGCCATGAACCCATAGTGAAATAGAAATGTTCCTGTGTTAATAGTGCATTGGAGATAACCCTCATCTGAAAAATACAGTAATACTGCACAACTGGGAACCCTTTCAGAGCAGGGAATTGGACTGGCAATTTCATAGTGTGTTGGTAATGAAACATTTTGGTTCTGTATAAGCAAATGGGCAAGGTTAATGGACACATTACTCTGGCTGTCATTGTCCCAGCAGTAACCAATTTAGAGGCTTTATATTTTCTGCTGTCCCAGTAAGGGAAAGAAAAGTAGAAAATTAAAAATAGAAATCCCAGAGTGATTTAAAGTGCAAAGAGTGAACAAGCTTATTGTACTCTAGTATAATTTTAAAATCCCTCTTTTCCTTATAATCTGCATTTTAATATATGTATTACATTGCAAATTCTGCCAGTGTCTGTCCTGCTCCAAAAGCTCACATCCATAAAGGATTTATTCTGGCTGTAACACATGAACATGGGCCTCCAGCCCTGGATCTCTCTAGCTGCTGTTTGTATTGATGGTTCCTGTTTGTATTTCCCTTCACCTCATGCTGTTAATTTGCAAAACCATGAAAACGGTCTGTGGCTTTGGCCTTCAAGGGAGGAGGTTAAAAAATATCTTCTGGTGCCTGTGTACAGATCATAATTGAGTTTTTTTCGTAATTCTTTCAACAGCTGTGGACAGATATCAGGCCCACATGAGCTGGTTTTTCTCAGTGAGTGCCCTGCACAACAGCACAGCGTTGGGTTTTCTTTCCCAAAATTAACTGCCTCACACTCCTGGTTCCATTAAGGTTACTTTTTTTCCTTGTTGAGTCTCCTGTCAAGATTAATGCAGCTTCTGAGGCAGGTGTCCAGCCTGATGAGGACTCCTTTGCTTGGTTTGCAGACATCCTGGTGGATGGCAAGGTCTGTGACTGCGACGCGGTGGTGACGTGCCAGGTGGGGGACCCTGTCCCCCTGCAGGTGAAGCTGACCAACAGGAGCAGGCACAGCGTGGGACCCTTTGCTCTGACCATGATGCCCTACCAGAACTACCAGAATGGGGTGCACAACTATGACCTGCAGGATGCCATCACCTTTGTGGGCTCCAACACCTTCTACATCGACACCGTGAGTTGTTTTGTCACAAGTGTCAGGATTTTGAATAACATTTTGCCTTTTGAAAGGGGCTTCACTCTTCTATTGTGCATTTTAAAGCAGATTAATTTTGGAAAGCCCCATGATTATGGCAGCTACTGCTAACAGTGCTGCTGTGTTCATCTGCAATGGTTTCTCTGCAATGGTTTAAGACTGCAATTTCCTACCATGTAAACCAGTGGTAAATTATCAGAGGCAGCAACTTCTGGTCACTGCAGATCTGGCTGAATGGGAATGGGTAACCCTAGATTGAATGTTCAATACCAGATTGCCAGTCCCTTGAGCCACCCAGTGCAGCCTGCAGTAATAGATTTTAAATAACTTTTCTTTTTTTCTTTAGTCCATAAGAAACATTCCCCAGGCTGAGCCGAGGAACTCAGCAAATCAGTTTTAGTCAGGTCCTGAGGAAAGACAACAGGTTGCAAGAAGAAAATGCTGAACATTAATGGCCAATCTGATGAGCTGGTGCATTTCCTGGATGCTTAGCATACTGTTATAAAACCATAAAGAAATGCTTAAAATGAGGAAAAAAAAAAAAAAAAAAAAAAAAAAAAAAAAAAAAAAGAAAAAAGCTTCTTTTGAACAATTGAGATTATGATTTTTCTCTCAATTTCTCTAGAAAATTCAAGTCTAGGAGCTTTTTGCTTCTAAGGCAAGACACTGAAAATACAGATAACCCTACTCTCCCACACGTCCTTCCCTCCCAAAAGTACAGCAAAATACGTGGATTGAAAATTTGCAGGCAATGGTGCAGAGTGGAATGAGCAGCATTTCTGGTAACTCATGAAATAAACATGAAGAAGGGGGTTAGTGTTTGGGATTGTGCTTAGGACCTTTGTTTAGGTCAGCTCTTCAGATTGGTAATAAAATGTACCTGTCAAAATTAAATATATAAGTGAACCTCAGTTAAAAAGAAATTAAAGGTTAACCACAGAGATAGTCACCATGCATATTTCTCAATTACACATTGCAAGACAATATTTCTAAAAGCTAATGAGCATGAAATATACCATCAACTTGAATTTTAATGGGGGCTAACTGCACTCTTATAGCAGAATAATTTAAATATGTCAACAGAAATCATCCAGGGATGGCTTTCTTTGACTTTGTTTCTGACAATGTGGAGTTTTTAATCAGAGTGGTGGTGTTTGGATGCCCAGCTGCCAAAGGGCCTGACCCTCCAGGCTAATGAGGGAAAAGGGAGATGTCAGTGTGATGTATTCTTAGCTTCTGATTGTGTCTCCTACGGGGTAAAAAGTCAGGAGGTCACATCTCTGGTGCCTGCCCAGGCAGCCTTCTCATATGTTACGGTCCCTGCTTTTGCCCCATTGCTCAGTATTTTGACATTTCTCCTGTAAACACAATCCCCAGGAAGTTAAAAATAGAATTGTTTTCTGCTGCTTGTCCTCCTTTCCATACAAAAAGGTGAAATGAACAAAATGTTGACTCTTAGAGACAAGTGTTACATTTCACAGTGTGTGGAGTTGACACTACACAGGCTGCTAGGGAAAGTGCTTGGTCATGTTTCTCTGGGGCATAGAACCCTGACTGTGGAAGAAAATCCTTCAGGTCTTCCAGAGGCCCTTTCTTCCCTCATAATGACTAATTTAGAAATAGAAAGTAGATTTCAGAAAGTTCCACCTGTTTGTGGGGGACGAGGGGAAAGCCCTAGTTTGTGCATTTGATGCTTCGAGGAAGAACCACCATGCTCAGAATTGTGTTTATGCCCCTAGTTTGGCCAAAAGTCAGACAGACACTGGTTGAAAAACAAAGAAGCTCATGGCTGGGTGAGATGAAAGACAGTTTCTCGTTTTTATAAACAAAACTTGAGATACTGGACCAGATTGCCTGCTGGTTTTCAACTCAGTGCTGCTGTGTGGAAGCTGTTAAAAATGTCCCCATCATTTTTTTAACCTGAGGTCATGGGCACTTGACTATTTTTCTTGTTTAGTGGAGGTGGCTTGAGGTGCTGCCCTTTCCCAGCTGCTTGTGAAAGATGCTCCCCTCTCCCCCAGCAGGCCCATCACTGCAAGCACTTGCTTTGTTCAAAGTTGTCCAGTTTAGCAAAAACTACATTGGTCAGCAGTTTAAGTTAATTGGGCTGACTTCACACTGACACTGGCACAGGGATGTTGACATGATTTATTGCAGGGCTGAGCTGGGTGGGAGGGATGATGGAGAGTCAGGTCTGGTTTGGTACCATTGGTCAAGAAGGAGTGGGAGCATCAGGTATTACAGCAAGGGCAGACACTCCTCACACCCTGAAAATTCCCCCTGTTGTCATGCAGAAACTCCATTATTGGTACAAAAAAACCCCAACAGATCCCTCTGCCTTCCTAAATGTTAGTTTCGTATTAAGTCTCATGCTCAAAAATTCACCATTATTTTTGATTCCAGACTTAAAGGTCTCCAAGCAGTTTCTGCTGCTACCTGGAAGACAGGGGATTTATACAGGAATTTTCAGGATGCACATGCTGCTTTGCAGTGTGAATATAAATTGTTGAAAGGGTAAAGTCACACAATTTTGTATTTCCCTTTCTTGTGGCTTGAAGTCCTAGTTAGAAGATTTATCTTGGAAGTAATGTAATGATGCTTTTTCACCTCTTTGTGCTTTTACCTCAATTCAATGCAGCAGCCTGGGTTTGTGTCACAAAGTCTCTGCTGGGCTGTGCTACTTCAAAAAGCAAAGTCTTTTCTGAGTTATTTCCATGCATTTTAAATTAAGTAAAATCTGTATTTTTAAGCACAACTCGAATTTGGCTAACCTTACTTTTTTCTGTATTTGACAGAAAAAGTGACTTTCTCCATTATGACTTAAATATTTGACCTTTTTTGTTCAGTGTGTGATTTTGAAACACAAGTTAACCTGATGGAATCTACCCATTAAAATACAGTGGGTTGATTTATTTTTTTAATCTTGCTTCACAATATAAGGTTTATCTTTTGCCCTATTATTATTATTTTTTTTTGTTCTTACCAATGTTTTTTGTTGAATATTTAGTTAATCACACAGAGTTGCTTTTTGCCAAATTATAACCAAAAATACTGTCTTCTGTGGAGAATCCTGTAACTCCCAGCAATTCATCCTCTCTTGTTGTCCCTGCTTGTGCCATTACTTATTCTCAAGCAGGATTTTTTCCTCTGTGTGTTATCACACACAGGCTCAAGTGATTGGTAGTGGGAGATGAGGAGAAATTCATTAGTAGATGGTCATTTTGAATCAGCTCAGAAGCCATGGTGAACATTTGCTCACTTCTGGCAGGTCCTCTGTGGCCCATCTGGAACAAATTATTTTTCTTGGCACTGTTTTATTCACACTGTAAACTCTTTGGGGCAGTGAGCAGTAGCTGGCACCAGCCCTAATCTCCAACTGAGCTCCCTAAGTACTACAGCAGTATAAATAAGTAGTAATTAGTTCTAAGCAATCACAGTCCCACATGGTAGCCTAAATCAGGGAAGAATTAGGATGGAGCTAGAAACTTAATTTTTCTTCTGTCTTGGTGGAACAAAGGAGTAATGTGGACTTTTTTCCTTGATTTTCGATGATTATTTTCTGAGGTACAAGCTGCTCATGTTTGTTTCCATGAATGGTGGAACAAATAATATAAATATTAATAAGAGCTGTTTTAACTCTGCCCTGACTCAGGAATGATGAATGATTCAGAGACACTCAGGCACATGTGTGGCAGTGGCACTGCCAGAGCTGTGTGCTGCTGGGCTGGAGGGCAGCAGGGGTTTGCTCTGGGTCAGACACAGCTGTGTTCCTCGTGCTGCAGCTGGGTCAGGCACTGCAGCCATGGGCTGGTGTGTCCTGCCAGCTGCAGTGACCACCTGAACCAGCCACTCTGAGTGCCTGAGCAAGTCACAGCTTGTGGGGTTTAGGGAACATTTTGCCTCATTCTGCATTTGATCAGGTGAATCCTTGTGTTGAGCAGCTGGCCAAGATGTGGACATCCACTTCACAGAAATTTGGGGGATTCAGTTCCAGCCTGAGGCACCTGAATGAGGAGGTGTCACCAGGGGTGCTGGCCCACTAAGCTGCCATGAGTCACTGGAGGTGTGGTCTGCAGCAGAAAGAACCTGGCTTTTGAACACAGGCTGGGATTCAATTGCCCAAAAGTAGATGTTTGCCATCATACAGGTGCTGTGGGTATCCTATCAGCCACCAGATGCTGCCAAAAATCCTGTAAGACATCCTGGGCACCTTCCCACTCCTGTGCAGGTGTCTCAGTGCCTTTGGCCATCCCCTTACCTGTGTAAGAACTCTGTTCTGGCTCTGCAGGCTGCAGACCATTCTGTGCTTGCTCCACTGTCTGCATTGACTAGGTGTCCTCCTTTTGTAGGAGGAGCTTGGGTACCTTGGGCTCCTAAATGCAGGTTTAACCTCAGAATAAGTCCTGTGCCCGGCCTAGCAGCTGGGCTGGGTGTGACCCTCTACTGACCTGAATGTCTGATCTTTTGGGAGTGTTTGTAGGCAGCCCCACTGGAGATGCAGCCTTACTTTCCAAAGCTGGTTTTGAAGGAAACATCTTGTAACTTCTGCAGAGCCACCTGCATTTAAGCAAGGCAAAGGTTTCAAGCTCATCTTGCTTCCCTGTTTCTTCTCCAAACCACAAATGTTGTTAGAGTGGTGGTGGTACAACAGATGTGGGTAGAGCCCAAACCATTAATGTGGTGTGTGGTGTTGGTGCTGATGAGCCTGAAGCCACCTTGCTGCTTGCCAAGGGCTCTGAGCTGTTACAGATATTCCTTTGTGATGCAGCAAGATTGGGAAAAATGGACCAGGAGCCTGAAAAAGCTGAGGGTGCTGAGGAGGCTTCGTTTGCTCTTTGCCTCACCCACTGCTGGCACTGCTGCCTCTGCCCTCCTCTGGATGGAAATCCACATCAGCCCCAGTGAGCAGCAATCAGGCAGGCAGCCCTGGCAGAAGGGAGGAAGCAAGAGGGGACATGGCTTGATGTAGTTCTTTGTGTCCAGACACAGAGCCAGAGGGCAAGAGCCTGTACCCAGGCAGGGGAGATGCCAAGGACGGGGTCAGGGGAGCAGCTGTTGCTGCTCTGATCACTGAGCTGGGTGACAGGATGCTGGTACAGTTTGCTGTAGGTCAGCAGAAGTGCTCAGCACCAAAAGCAAAGGGAGCCTGAGCTCCCCAGCTCTGGGGATGTGGCTCCTTGTGCAGGAGCTGCAATATGGAGTCACAGAAGCACAGAATGGTTTGGGTTGGAAGGGAACTTAAAGCTCATCTCATTCCAACCCCTCTGCCATGAGCAGGGACACCTTCCCTTATCCCAGGTTGCTCCAAGCCCCAACCAGCCTGGTCCTGAACTCTTCCAGGGATGGGCCATTCAACCTGTGCCAGGGCCTCACCACCCTCACAGGAAAGAATTTTTTCCATATAAGTATCCTAAATTTCCCCTCTTTCAATTTGATCCGCATACTCTTTGTCCTGTCACTACAGATCCTGATGGAGAGTCTTTTCCAGCTCCTCTGTAGCTCCTTCAAGTACTGGAAGGTGCTGTGAGGTCTTCCCTCAATCTTCTCTTCTCCAGGCTGAGCAGCCCCAACTTTCTCAGCCTGTCTTCATAGAAAAGCTGCTCCAGTAGCTTTAGCAGCTTCATGGCCCCTCTCTGGACTTCTTCCCATTTAGGGAGGCCCAACAAAGCAGACTGATAGCCCTGGGGACTGTACAGGATGCACAGCTATATGCATCTCCTGGCTAAAGAAACCAGCAGTGAAAGTCCAAAAAACCCCTAAAACCCCCAAAACCCAAACCCAAACAAACAAACAAACAAACAAAACAAAAAAAAAAAAAAAAAAAAAAAAAAAAAAAAAGAAAAAACTTGAACAGGAGAAAATGGAAACACCTCATTCCCTTTATTTCTGTGAGCTCTGGAATATTCTTGAGTTCCCTGCACTCCTGAAATCTTCTGATCTTCTGTTGATCATTTGCCTTCCCCCTCTTCCCCACTGGCCTTCTCATCATCCCTGTTCTGGTCTTCCCAAGCAGTGGAAAGCTGTCCTTCAGCAAAGGGTGTCCATGGGCACTTTCCCAGTTAACACCCTGTTGTTCATGTCCCAGTTTATCATGTGATGAATTTTTTTGTAGTGGGGAGCAGCCCTGATCACCTCAGAGCCTCAGCCTTTATTGGAACTTTCCTGCTGGGATGAAGCTGCCTTTTCACAATTTTTGGAAAAATTCCATCCAGTGGAATGGCTTTGTGTTGATTTGGTGTTTTGCATTTGCTGTAACTTTAACTCAGTTCTAGGCATCCTGAAACTGGATTTAACATCTTGTGGAAGCAGATACTAATTCAAACATTATCACATGCTGAACAGTGGTGGGAGTGTTAAAGTTAGAAATTACTGAAGTGTCTTGCTGAAATGATGGACTGAGATATATTATTTGTTGTGAAGATATGGATTGTAGATGGATTTGTGATGAAGGAAGATACATAAATGCAGAAACAGTGTGAACTCTGTATATTTAATTTGGACAAGTAGAACAGTATTGGTGCTGTTTCTGGGAAGTTTCTTGCTAAACTTTGTTATTTCAATGATAGTGACCAAAGTTCCTCATTAGAATTTGCAGTCAGATTGTGCCTTAGTAGTAACTGAGAATTAACTGAGTTATTGCTGAGCTGTTCAATGGTGTTTAACCATGTATTTAACATTAATTCAGAGACATGATTTAGAACTTTAATAGAGATGTTGGTAAATGCAGTCTAGGAGAGATTTAGGGGGACCTCTACCTTAAACAAATTCTGTTTTGGAATAAGTGACTCCTAAAGGTTCATACTCTGTTTTGAGCTGTGGCACAGATTTACTGCATGAGTGAATAACAGGATTAATTTTTTAATGTAGCAGTTTTACTAGAATGGGGACAAGGTGTTTACTCCTTTTTTGTATGAAAGCATTATTAAGATGTGAATCTGGAGTACTCTGGGAACTTTGAAGTAGCTAATGAATTGCATACTGCAGTTAATTTGCTTTGTTGATGGTTTCTTTGTACTGATTTTTGCATTCTCTTTGCCAGGTAAAGCCAACCAAAGACTCTGTGTACTTTGGAGCACTTCTCTTCCTCTACACGGGCGATTTCTACCTGAATATCAAATTCCACGAGGACAACTGCAGCAGGGAGCTGCCTCTGTCCTGGCTCTGCCTGCCCAGTGTGCACATCCGTGCTACAGAGCCCCTGGCCCCAGCCAAGCTGTAAATCACTGTGTGCTCCCTCATGCACCCAGCACACAGCAATGCCTGGCACATCCTCTGCCTGACCCCTTGTTCCTGTCCAACCCCACAGTCTCTACTTTGGAGGAACAGCTGAATACTCTCTGAATTGGCTGATAGTCATTTAGACAGCTGCTTTGGCTAATTTCAGAGGGAGAGAGAGAGAGATTATAACTATTCTGAAGTTTTCCTCTGTTTCCAGACAGGCTTTGAAACTGTATGCATTATACTTCAATACACTCCATTGATATCAGTGGTTTGAAAGAGTCTTGAGGGCTGAATTTTGCCATGTGTTTGAAGGTCTTAAATCCTGTTTGAATAATCCTGTTTGATCATTTTTCAGTAAGATTTTTGTATGTGTATGAAATTCCTCCTGGTTTATGCTGGACCCAAGCATGTTCCCTTGGGGTATAGATCTCTCTTAGATTTGTTCACTGGCTTGCTCTTGTTCATTTGTTTGCTGAGAATTTGGTGTCTTTGGTAGTAAATGGCAGTAGTGGTGCTTTTTAGTGTGTTACTGAAAGTAAGAATAGCCTCCAGTTATTCTCTCCCTCCCCTGAGCCCAGTGCCACTTGCTCCTGGTAAAGTCACTGCCTTTACTTTGGCAGATCTATGAACTAGAAAGGAGAGAGGGTGAGGAAGAGCAAAAGAGTTTTGTCCTTGGGAGAAAAAAAAAGCCAACTTTTGGGCTGCCTAAGGCTTGCCTGTGAATTTAGGCTTTCACAGTTCTGTTTTGCATAGTCATAGTCACTTGAAATATTTGCAGACTCTTAAAGATCCACCAGAATTAATCAGATGATCATTAATATACCTTTTTGTGAGTTTTTGCAAAATCTTCTCATCAGATTTTTCATACTAATATACTGCCTTTAAATGTGTCTTGTTTTTTCCTCTTTTTTTTGTTTTCTTAAAGTTTGGGGTTTTTTTTTAAGTTTAATTATTAGGCAATTAAGGTTATGGAATTCCTGAGTGTGAAAGTAGTTGTTGAATGTATGGATAATTTAGCCTATTTTTCAGAATGTTTTTGTATAGTGAGACATGTTTTTACCCCATGTAAAGCAGGGAGATGTCTTAGCTGTATGATTAATACATTATTTCATGGAGCATATGTTTAAAACCTATCTCAGTCTTTTCTTAAATACAGAGTTAAATTTGGTGGTAGTGTGCTTTGGGGGTGGATACACCAAGATGTGGCAGGGACACTCCAGTTAGCTCTACATGATTTAAATCTACATGCACAACCTCTTTGCAGATTCCAGGTTTCTTTAGAATTCATGCAAAGATGGGCCCCTACTGAATGCCTGACCCTTCCTGCTCAGTTCTGGCTCTCTGCACCATGCCAGAGGTACTTTAGATGTGACTGTTGTTTTCCATAGGAAAGACAGTGCTCAAAACTCCATTTATTGCATGTTTGCAAATGATTGTTCGTCCTAAATATATTCCTAACCTGAGGGAGCTATGGCTGTAGCATGGTAGCTGTATTTCCAGTGTGTGCAGGGTATTATCTCTAAAAACCTGTGTTATGGCACTGGTATCAGTGTTTGTGCTTGAGCTGTGGCTCTGTACTCATCCTTGGAAGTGAAAGCTTTCAGTCTTGACCTGCTGAAAATCTGAGCCCTGGTGAAGATTTATTTGCAATGATTCACTGCTCTGTCAGGTGCAGTAACAGAACTGTTCCTTAGACTGGCTCTGGGCTTGAGACAGCCCTGGAAGGAGCTGGGCCTGTTTTTCTGTGCTGGTGGAGCTTGGCTGACCAGACTGTGCCAGATGAGGTTGAATTCTCTATCCCTGGATAGGCAATACACACAAAAATAAGATCCAAGGAGAGCAGGAACTAAACCAATACATCTTCCATGTAAAAGCTTGGTTTTGACATGAATGTCTGTACTATGTTGCACAACACTGCTGCAGCAAAGTCCAAATTGGGTTTTTATTCAGTGTTCCCAGAAGAAAATGTGCAGATTCTAGGGATACAGCTAAGGCTTTATAAGGAGCACGCTGCATTTCAAATAAAATTATTGTAAAGTAGATGCTGTTGCAGTCAAGATTCTTCAATTTACCCAGCTAAGGGAGTATTCTCTAATTGATTTTTGACAGTGTTCTCTGAAAAGGGAGGGTCTTGTTCTGTGGAGCCTGTCCTGGGATGCAGAATTCCTGTGCCTTTTACTTATAAAGGATCCTGATGTACAGCCCACTGATGCTGTTGGAATGGGAACAGGTTTTATTACAACAAAAGCAGGCTGCATATTTTCTTGGTATCCACTATGCCATTATAAATCTGCCATATGTGCACATAAATATAAGTTCTTATGTGTGAGCTGACCCTTAAAGGTCTGTTTGTTGAACAGTAGACTACTCTGTCCCTTGTCAACTTGGATGCTTAGTTGCTTTTGGCATTTATGATATCTTCCCCAATTTTCTTACACTTCTACTTGTCTTGGTGAGAGAGATGAAGCACAAGAATTCTTTCCTTCTGGGGATCATTTTTTGTCCAGAAGGAAGATTTTAAGTGTTAGTGTAATTTGGAGAAGGGTTGAGGGAAAGGTGCTTAATATCACTGGGGTTGCTGTCAGGATTGGTCCTTGCACTGCTTGAAAGAAGGATGATACTTGTCTTATGTGCTTTCCTTTCTGGGTACTCAAAACTATTTTTTTCTTTCTCTGAAACACCCAGCAATTATTTTGAACATGTTGAGCTGAGCTGTTCATTGTAAATCTGATATGAACCAGTGGTTGCAATAAATTATTCCTAATTTAAATGTCCATTGCTGAGAGCAGATGTTGATCCCATATATGAATGCACTGGAGAAGTATAAGTTATGTAACTTTACCTGAATAAATGCTTCTGTCTTGTTATTTACACCTCTGCCAATCTCTTTAGTCTGTAGTTCTTGGTTGTGTTCTTGTGTGTTTTTGCTGGTAATAATGCCTATCTCTTGATTCTGTATTGTCTCTCTGAAAGAATGTGTTGGACCCAGGAACTGAAATTTCAGCTTCACTCAAATTTTCTTTTCCTAGATGAGCTCAGAGGTGGTGAACCCTGTCTGCTCTATAGTGTGGCTCCTGTGTCAGTGCCTGTTCACTGTCAGCTGAGGAGAGAGAGAGGCACTCACATGAAAGGCAGCAAATGGCCAGAAACTGTGCCCAGGGAGGCTTGGGTATTAGGAAAAGGTTCTTCACCCAGAAGGTGGCTGGGTGCTGGAACAGCTCCTGCTCCTCCCAGGGCAGGGGTCACAGCCCAGAGGCTGGCAGAGCTCAAGAAGTGTTTGGACAATGCTCTCAGGCACATGGTGGGACTCTAGGGGATGGTGCTGTGAAGGGGTGGGAATGGATTTACTGATTCTTGGGGATCCCGTCCAGCTTGGCTTAATCTGTGAAATGCCTCAGTGTCCCAATACTGATGTTGAGGGTGGTGATTGCCCAGAGGAGTGATGGCTGCCCCATCCCTGGAACATTCAAGATGGGTTGGACAGGGCTCTGAACAGCCTGATCCAACTGAGGATATCCCTGCTCATTGCTGGAGGATTGGAATAGACCTGTAAATGTTCCTTTCAACCCAAAGCATTCCATGATTCTATCACCCTTCCCATCCTTTAAGAAACAGTTCAAAGGCTGGAAGGACCATCTTGGGAGACTGACTGCAAGCACTTAAAAACCATTTGATGCCCAGCCTTGTCTGAACTCCTTCTGTCAGCCCTGGGGCTCCTGTGTTTGGGCTCCCAACCTAGAAGTTCTAAAGGTTTCCTTTGTGAGGGCCAGTGCCCACTCCCTTCCTCAAGTCCTGTGGCTCCCTGCCTGGGTGTGGGCACTCTCTTTGTCCCTGGAATGGGGCTGTGCCCCACCCTGCCTGCACTACACACCCCAGAGCAGTGCTGCTGCCAGCTCCCTGAGCCTGTGCAGCTCAGCTCTGTGGGCACAGGGGGATTGAGCTTTCCTACAGGTAGCTACTTTACAGAGCTTTGGAAACACTTGTGCTCTTTTCTTAATATAGAAGACACAAAAGATCTGGATAAAATTTTTATGTCAAGTGTTCCATGATAGCTGTTTCCCTCTGGGGTTAGGTCAGGGTTCTTGGACTGTTCAGCATCTTTTTACTTCTTAGCTTCTCATCTTGCTTTTTCTTGCTTCATTCTTCCCACTGATTCTTCCACTCACTGTACTTTTCTGCTTTTCTTTGGTCCCAACAGAAAGGATCAGCTTTCCCCTTTCCTTTTTTCCTTCCTCTGCATCTCTGTTAGAGCCCTCCTAACTCTTTGTTCATATTTGGGAAAAATTCCTTCAAAGCCAATTTCAGCTGCTAAACTGGAGTTTGACTCTCATCTATCCTCTCCTTAAAGCATCTTGAGCTATTTCAGTAGAACAGGATCTTGTCTGTTTTGTTACAATCTGGTATTTCTTGTTGGAAGGATAGTTAAGTCCACTGCATTCACAATGCATCAATTCCCTAACACCAGTGGGACTTTGTGTGTAGGTGATGTATCACTGCTCACTTACTGTCCCTGTGTTCCTGGTTCAGCAAGGTATCCAAGCACGTGCCTAATGTGAAACACATCAATAAAAACACATTAATAGGCCCTCTTTTGACAGATAATTCAGTCACACATCTCCCTGGGAAATCTGCTAACCCTGTGCCCAGATGTGCAACCTTCACCTGAACCTGCAGATTTCTCATGGAGGCCATTGTGTTGCATGGCCATCACCACTGGCTCCCTGGGACCCTGGCACAGGGAGAAGGCATCTCACCAAAATCTGCCACTGCATCTGCATGAGTCTGGGAGTGCAGAAGATCCTTCCAGGCCAAGATGTGCTCAGTGTGTGGCAATACCAACCACAGAAATGCACCTTGGAGGTGTAAATCAGATGCACAGGCTTGCCTGGCAAGCCACAGTGTCCCCAGCACTGAGCACCAGGCAAAGCAGTGCTCAGCCACCTCCTGCTTGCAGCTGCTCTTCCAAGTGTTCCTCTCCCAAGGGCTGGTGCCTGCACATCCTCCCAGCCTTCCCATCTTCACAGCCACAGGAAAACTCCTCAGGAGTGCTCAGAAGTCACTTGGCATAAGAGAAACATATATTAACAATGAGGCAGCACTACACCATTTCTGTGATGGAGCCTTTGCAGAGAAGAACTTTTTATGGCCCAGTGTTCTCTGATGCCCTGGTTGGAGAAGGGCAATTCCAGCCCCTCTTCAGCTTGAACAAAACAATGTAGACACTGCCAGAGAGAAATCAGGCCAACTTTTGAAACAGTTTAACAATGAGCATCTTGTTAATGACTGTGAGGATGTCATCAGTAATGTGTGTCAGAAATGGGGCCCTTCTGCTCTCCAAGGTCTGCCCATGTTCTTACAAACTGGTCCAGACTGGTGGCTGAAGTGATGCCATGGTCTGACTCAAGCATCTGCCTTCCACCTCCTTTCCCAACAGCTCAGATCCAGAGCAGAGATGCCATTCCCTCCCCATTCCTTTGCCTGATTCACTTCTTTGTCTGGCCACACAAGGCTGGACCCATGCAATGGGTTTGGGTTGAAAAGAGGAGAGAAAAGGCAGGGGAGTATTTTCCTTTAGTGTGTGCATGTGTGAGTGAGTTGATGTTGTGAAGCTGCATCATCACACAGAAGCCTGTGAAGTTACAGCATTCCAGATCAGAACTTTTGGGGCAGAATTGGGGTAAATGAGCAGTGGGAAGAAGGGAGGAAAAAAAAAAAACGCAGAGGGAAATGGTACAGGGTGACAGAGACACCTCCACAAGGTGCCCAAAGTTAACTGAGATGAATCAAGGTGAAACAGGTTATGTAACTGCCACAACATTAAAAATAGGTTATGCTGTATATTAAGATTTCATTTATAAATTGTTTATAAAGCATTCATAAATGTTAGATATGGTAAGCACGTTATGCACACAGATACTTTGTGCTCCAGCATTATCGATGGCCGTGTCCAGGGCAGCTGCAGGTATTATAGATGGTGAAATCACTGCTCTGAGACCAGCAGTTCAATAGCAATACACAATAAATGATTCATCAATCACCTCAGCATGTATCAAGCAATTATGTGCTCTTTCTAAATGGAGCCTTAATATGAAGTGTGATCTTAGGAACTGTGAAACAGGGAACTTTTGCCCCTTTCATCTTTTTGTTTTGTTCCTAAAAAAATCCCAAACCAAACCAACAAAACACCAACACCTGCCCCACCCCCAACTCTCAATTCACCATTTTAATAATGATTATGTTTTCCCTCACCTCTGGCTTGAGAAAAAGGCCACAGGCTCCTGAGAATTAAAAGGCTTTATGGAACACATTCAGTATTTGGATGTGCTCCCATCTGCTGCAAATGTGTTTAGTGTGTTTTGGGGGTATGGGCTCCAGGGATGCAGAAGGATGTCACCCCAGCAGGATGTCACCTTGCCAGCCAGGGTGTCTGCAGATCCCTGGAGAAAGCACAAAAGTGCAAAAATAATGTGAATTTAGTAATGTTAAATTAAGTAAAAAGAAGAGCAATGAAATAAGACTTGAACACAATAATTTAATTTATTAAAATGAACCCTACATCCAGCTCTGGCCATTTGCTTACATGGAAGATGTCACTAGAGAAGATGCCATTGCAGACCCTCAGCACAAGGCAGACCAGGTAAGAACTGTCCTTCCCAGGCATGGCATCCTCCATAATCCTGGAGGAAGGTATAAATGTAAAGCCTGCCTGTCCCATCCCATCCCATCCCATCCCATCCCATCCCATCCCATCCCATCCCATCCCATCCCATCCCATCCCATCCCATCCCATCCCATCCCATCCCATCCCATCCCATCCCATCCCATCCATCTCTCATTCCTGTGCAGAGCTGAGTCTCAAAACTCTTTTCACAAGTAGAAGAGAAAGAAGATGCTCCTGTCTTTCCACTCTTGGCTGAACTCCTGGCCAGGACTGTGTCTTTGCAAGCCTTTTGAGGAAGGCACTGCAGGGACCTGGCCCAGGTCTGTAGTATTTGAATTGTGTATAATATTAGCCACTTGCATGTGGTGTCAGAGCAAAACCTGTGGATAATGTGCATTTAAATGTCACACAAAAATAAGACAAAATTGGTGCAAATGTTTTGGAATGCTGTTTTCAACACAAGTATTGGGTAAATCTACCAGATTTTCTCTTTTGTGTAGCTCTCCAAATGTTGCTGCTTTTGGTTCCAATACAAAATTACATCCTCTAAAGGTTGTCCATGCTGGATGCTCAGGGTCACACAAGCTCTGTTGAGAGAAACAACAGGAGAGATCAGTGATGTTGTTAATACAAACCTCTTTATTAAAGAACACTGGATATGAACAGGAGCCACACGATCTGTGCTTCCCAAAAATCCAGAGGGCAAGGGGGCTCTGTAAGGAAACACCCACCCTGCATCAGAAAAGTTTCCAACCTGAAATACCTGGGTTTTGCCAGTGGCAAAAGAGAGGCCAGGGTGATGAGTTGACATGGAGACATCCACTTACCAGACCAGTGCATTCAGGTGAGATAAATCAGAACCACAGAATGATCTGGGTTGGAAGGAACATTAAGGATCTCATTCCAACCCCTCTGCCCTGGGCAGAGACACCTTTCACTGGACCAGGTTCCTCAAAGCCCCATCCAGCCTGGCCTTCAACATTCCCAGGGATGGGGCAACCACAGCTTCCTGGGCAACCTGTGCCAGGGCCTCACCACCCCCACAGTAAAGAAATTTTTTCCTAGTGGGTAATCTAAACCTATTTTCTGTCAGTTTTAAGCTATTCCCTCTTGTCCTGTAAATTCATGTGTCCTGTCCCATCAAACATAGATGAAGTTAGCAAATGTGTTTAGAAGTTTCAAAGGACCCAGGGAGAGACCTCTGAACCCCAACTCTGAGCACAGGAGACTCATTTCTTTGGAGATCAGACAAAACAAACCCCTTTCCCTGCCCATCCAGGATGCAGTTCCATGGGGTTCAGGTTTGTACATGGACTCTCCAGCCTCTGTGGTACAAACATGGGTGATCTGTCTCATTCCCAGTACTTTTCCTGTTCACCACACCCACCATGGGTCAGGCACAGGGTGACCTGGGTGAGCAGGGCAGCAGGCAGCATGGTCAGCAGGGAGCCACATGATGGGGAAATGCAGCTCTCCTGGGGACAATGTGTGAAATGTCCAGGGGAAGAGGGAAACCTGCTGCAGCTTTATCTCAGCTTTGTGCAAACCTGCCCTGACCAGACCTTCAGCTGAGAGGCTTTTTGAGCTGTTCCCAAATGAGTGTGGTCATATTTTCCCTCTTGCTGTTCCCTCTACCCCTGGCTGCTCTGTAGATAAGGCAGCAGTGTTTTGGCAGGTGGGAGGTGATGCTCTATCTGTTTGCACATGCAGGACACTAATGGAAATGTGCCACCCATCACCATCACTGGGGTCAGTTTGCCTCTGCTCATTGTGCTGGGGACATTGGCTGGTTGTTTTGGTGGCAATGCAAAGAGCAGTGATGCTGGGCACAGACCACAGACCAGGCAGATCTGCTTTCAATACCCAAAAAGCCCCTGCACCAGTCTTGCTCACTGTTCTCTTGCTCATTTCCAAACCTCTTTCTCCCCAAGCTTCTTTAGATTTTTAGTTTCAGGGTATTTTTTTCTGACATCAGATTTATTTATTTCATAGCCCCTCACTGTTCTCAGTGTCACTTTTCTGCAAGTAGACTACACCATTTTCCCTGTTCATTCAAACCCTGGGTTTCTGGGTTTGGAATGCTCAGAGAGAGTCCTGAGTCCTATGCCAGGGATGAAGTCTTCCCTCTCTGTGTCCAAGTGCATCTCACTGCTTGTTCACCTCCTGCCTTGCTCTGCTGCCAGCCTGATTTCATGGTTAGGCTCTGAGAGAACAGGAGGACTCCAGCCTGTCTGGGCTCTCCCTTCACACCTGGCACATTTGGTTTGAATTACTCCACAGCACTCTTCTCCTCTCTTCCCTATCTACCAATCCTCCTGCTGCTCCTGACCAGCACACAGGTGAGGCTGGTTCTGGTGCCCTGGTGCAGTGGAGAGGAGGCAGGAGGAGAGAAGGCTCAGTGTCACCTCACTGTCTCCTGCAAAATCTGTGGTTTGTTGCTTAGTGACAACATCTTTATGCTCGGTGCCAGTGCTCCATGTGAAATGCTGAGTGCTCAGCGCTGCCATGAGCAGGAGGTTAAGCTTTGCTGGATGCCACATCTCACTCAGCACTGGGGATGGGGCTCCCAGCTCCTCTTCCAGACACTCAAGGGCACTGCAGATAGGCACAGCCACCCCCCAGCTCCATGGCACCAAAGCAGTGCTGGCTCTGCCACATCCAGAGCATCCCAAATACTGCTTGTGTCCAGGGGAGGGTGGGATGGGATCTGGGGGCAGATTCTTGCTGCCTAGAAGGACAGAGTTCCCCAGAGCAGCCCACAGAGCTCAGGAGTGAAAGGCAACTGCCTCACACCTGTGTAGAAACAGCTTTGCTTACTTTGTCACAAAGTTTGTTTTTATTCCACAGTCTTTCCCAGGAGGAAACACTTCAGCAGCTCTTTTTCTCACTTCCACCTGAAGATAAAAAGGCAACTCCTAACTGTTTTCAAGCCTCTGTCTTGTGGATACTGTAATTCACATTAAGAGAGGAGGCTCTGGAGCTGCAGGCAGTGACAGCCAGAGTGTGGAACAACCCCAATGACATCAGCAAGGGAACACATTGACAGGGAAGGGAAGGGAAGGGAAGGGAAGGGAAGGGAAGGGAAGGGAAGGGAGTTTCAGGGGGAAGGGAAGGGAAGGGAAGGGAAGGGAAGGGAAGGGAAGGGAAGGAAGGGAAGGGAAGGGAAGGGAAGGGAGAAGAGAAGAGAAGAGAAGAGAAAAGAAGAAGAGAGAGCTGTTTCTGTTGGAAGGCACCTGAAATGGTCATCCAGTCCAACTGCCTGACCACTTAAGGACTGACCAAAAATTGAAGCAGGTTATTAAAGTTGTTACCCAAATGACTCTTAAGCACTGACAAGCTTGGGGAACTGACCAGTTCTCTATGAAGCTGCTTCTAGTGTTTGGCCTGACCTCTCAGTAAAGAAATAGGCCCCCAAGAAAACCCAAGGCATTGTGAATTAGGAACAATCTATGACTCAGAATTGGACCAAAATTAAAAGAGTGGCAAAACTCTCCATCTGTATCAAAGAGAAGAGCTCAGGGACTAAAGCCTGGTTCAATCAAAATAAGTGACTGTTGTGTGAAAATGTGTATTTTATGGGCTACCTGTGACTGACAATGCACCAAATATATTTTGGACAGTCTGCCTTGCTAGTAAACCCTGCCTAATCCATTCAGGGGACTGGTGTGGCTGCGGCAGCTTTGTCCACACCAAAATAATATTCCGTTTCTGTCTTGTTTGATATTGTTTCATACAACGAAACAGTATCAGCTGAAAACTGCTCTGCTGTTCTTAGAACAAAAGATCTCTCCTTTTAGGTGAAGTATCCATTTGCATTAGAATGCCCAGGGAATGTGGGTACAAGAACATTCTTTATCCACAGGCAAGGTTGAGCAGGGCTTTTGGTAAGCCCCAGCTCTTCTGTCGAAGAAAAAAACATAAAAAAAAACAAGTCAGGGCTGCAGCAACACAGTTGGGCAGTATTTTATCTGCCATGCTGGGCAGCAAACCTGCACCTGCAATGGTGCACAGGAGGGCTGTAACAGCAAGAACATACCTCTGGAATGGATTTAGAGATAATAAGAAATCATCTTAATGCGACTGTTGAATGTACAGGGGACCTGGTAATTGTTACCACAGGTACACTTTCATTAACTCCCTTTAATTTAAAAGCTCAGTGTTTGCAGGAATCTTTTACTGGCAAGAAAAAAATGAAATCAAATGAAAAATAGTAGTTCTGAAAAGCAGTGCTGCTGTTTCCCCTAGGAGCTGCACAGCACAGCCTGAAATCACCTGCCCTGGTCCCTGAGTGTCCCCCATTCCCCCCTTGTCTCTACAGCAGGGACACCTCGTGCTCAGTGGGTACAAACAGGGCTTGGGTGGGATCTTTCCAGTGAGCAAAACACAAATGACAGCACCCACCACATCACCAGAGCTACTACACCTTTTCCCCATGTTCCAGGTGAGACTGGGCACGTTCCAGGCTTGCAACAATAATGTTCCTCCACCCAGGAATAACCCATGTTAGTACTCATTGGAAAAAAAAATAATTAAAAGGTGGTTTAATACCCAAACCTAGTATAGTTCTGCAACAAAATATGAGTTATATAATCAGGATGAAATGTAACTCTCCAGAAAATTAATAAGCTAATTGATCTACCCAATGCTTTATCTGCTCAAATCAATAATCACACCATTAAAATTAGGGATTTCAGAACAAAAGCCTGGAGCTGAAACCTATGATGGCTGAGTGCAGGGGAGACAGAGCACTGCTTCAACACAGGAATGCCCCATTCTCTCCTCCTCCCCACCCACCCTGCACCCTGCAGAGGTTTATTCCAGTTGCTGCCAGGGAAGGAGGAGCAGAGCTGACCCAGCTACCTGCTGGTTGACTTTTCAACACCTTGCTGAGCTCTTCTCCTGGCTGTTCTGTGAGCTATTCAGCTGTGTGGAAGCCTTCATGCAGATTCAGGCATTCCAGAGGACAAATGTTGGGAAGGCTGTAGGAAATTTTGGTGCAGTGATGGAGTATTCCTGTGGCTGCAATAGGAAATGCCTTTATTGGAGGAAGCAGGATGAGGGGTGGGGACACAGAAGGGAAAAATAATTGGGTTCAGGAAAGGTTTAATAAAGGAAAATAACCCAACCATTAGATGCTATCTGTATTATGAATCATATGCATTTCCAGCTCAGCTTCAGTAGAGTTCCACACTCCACAGGGAGTGTGGTGTTTCAGTGAGGTGACTTTTGGGCACAGCTTGGGGATTTTGGGCTAATGTGCCAAAATTGCTTTACTTTACCACATCCCCCCAGCTTGCCCTTGAGACTTCTGTCAGAGGAGAATTATGAGAAGCCATAGCTATGGAGTTAACTTAAAGTTCCTATTAATGATCAAATAATGATCAGATAGAAATTAATTGGTGATTGAGTGAAAATCAATTGGTGATTAAGCAATAAGTGAAACAGAGATTTAACAATGATTTGACAATGATTTGACAAATAATTAATGGTGATTTTGATGATGATTTGAATGATAGTTTAGACAGTGATTTGACAATGATTTCAAAAGTGATTTAAGAAGTGGCCAAACACTACTATTTACTTCACTTTAAATAACTAACCTGTAGCTGGACATATGGTTTCCAGGTAATCTCAGTAAGGGTAAGGCTTTAACATCAATAAGGCTTATTGACTGACTGATTGATTGACACCTAAAGCAATTTTTTATGCTAAAAATGGTGTCTGGAAAAAGAACTTTGCAAAGAAAGCTGGGTCACAAAATGAACTTCACCATGAGGCATGAAAACGTGGCCAACATAGTTAGCCTGGTCTTTATTTCACATTCTGGAGCCTTCCCAGGGCTACTCCAGCCATGGCAGCCTGAAGCACATTGCTCTCTCCTCTCTCATTGCTCTCTCCTCTCTCATTGCTCTCTCCTCTCTCATTGCTCTCTCCTCTCCAGCACTTGTGCTGGTGTCATGTCTCTCATTTCTGCCTGGTTCACAATCCAGTTTAGCCCCATCTGAGGTGGCAGTGCCCTTTGCAGTTGGGTTCCAGGACCCTCTAGGGGCACAGGAGCAGTTCTCCAGTGTGGAGAACTGGCAAAAGCCAAGCAGGTCAAGCCCAGGCAGGCTTGACCCCAGCACCTGAGCAATGGGTGGGCACCCACCTGAGAGCCTCTGGAGTGCAGGCTGAGCATGAGAACAGAGACCTCAATGGAAAGCAGCTCTGAGAATGGTCCTGTCTTGGTGAAACCCATCCCACCATGGGCTGTGACTCCCACAGAGCATCTCAGCATGTGAAGTGGCTGCTCATCCAAACCCTTCCCCCTTCTCTGCTGCTTTGCCCCAGGCTCAGCAGGAGCCTCAGAGCTGTATGCAAATTAGGGTGGAATTAAATCCCTCTTCTCTTGCAAGGGGCTCTGTAGGCAGCAGCCACCCCAAGTGTTTCATGCCCCTACACCCAACTCTTCAGCACCCCTCTCCTGGCTCAGGTGCACAGGGAAACCCTCCCTGTCCCTTGGTACCCCTGGCAGGTCTGGCTGTGTTTCTGCAGGCAGGGAGAGCAGGGAAGGGGCTGTGCAGGGCTGCATCTCTCTAAATACTGATTTCTGCAGCAAAGGCACCAGCACTGCCAGAAACTCCTGGGGGACTCAGACCCATTGAAGGATCACAGGCAATGCAAGAGTCACTGGGTCCTTCTGTGAAAGCTGGAGGGAGCCTGTCCCCATTCAAGGAGCAGCTGGCACATGGAATTTGTCTGAGCAAGCTGAAAAGGATCTCTCAGCCCTGCAGGGTCTGTGCAGAGCGGCTGGCACGGCTGCCTCAGCAGTGAGTCACACCTGTACTCCACTTTCCAACTCAAGGCATTACATGCAAATGTTCTGGGGCGTTTTTGGCAAGCAGCTTCACACTGGTACCCCCTTTGCCTCTCCCCTTAGCTACAGCACCTTGTGTAACTGAGAAATATGGCATATTTATCCCATTCCTCAGGCTGTCTCTATGCTCTTTCACTGTACCTTGGAAACCAAATTTCTATTCTTGCCAACAAATCACTTTCAGATGAATGGGGGAGTGTGTGGTAGCTTGGATTTCTTTTAATTTTTTTTTAAGAATTTTTTTTTTGCAATCTAAGTAAAGACTTTAGGATCTATTTTTAAAGATTTTATCCCCCCCTCCACCCACTGTGCTGCAACAACTGAACACTTTGGCTTGATGAGAATATTAGCAAAGCAGTCACAATCTGTAGGGTGCACTTCTTAAAACTACATTGCATAATGGGAAAAGCATAACACAACACAATGCAGTGGGGGCTGGGGTTTTCTGTAGTATGGGAACTGAAAAGCCATGTCTTCAGCCAGGATTGATCACCAACCAGTTACAATAACCCACCCCCTGACCTTTCCTGCTTTTGTCTCCCAGATGTAAATCTATTGATTTTAGAGCTATGCTAGAGTGTGGTTAATACAATGTTTTGTGGGAAATGTACCTGCTTAAACAATCTCTTTTCCCTCCTTGATATATTTTGGTATTTAAGGAAACCATTAAGTACAGTAATGGCAATGCTACGCCTGTAAGATGATTTGAAAAGTGTGGTTTAACCATTAGAGTTTGGGAGAATTGCATTAGCTTTAATAAAATCCTATAGGACTTCAATGAGGGTAATAACTTTAAAATGTTTTTATTAGCAGCATTGCCAATACCTATTCTGAGATCTGCAGTGCTAACAAATTAGATGTGATAAAAAAATTCCATTTGATTCAGGTGAAGGCTACTGTGTTCAAGGAAAAACATAGCACTTGCTAGATTTTATTGGAAGTCCTTGGGAATTAGCCACCCATATGGGGTGTAGTGAGTGATTAATGCTGGTCATGTGCTATTTATCCCTTAAAATGTGATCAGGAGCTGATTATTTTGTGATTTGATTAAGAAGCTGCATGGACTTAGATTCAAAGGAAAACACATGGAAGAAGAGTTGAAAGATAAAGGTTGCCCCTAGGTAAGGATGTTCTTTGGACTTTGGTACAACCAAATATCTCTGATTAAGATTCAGCTTTTGCAGTGCTTTAGGCTCCTGTGTGCTTGCATCTGTCTTAGAAGAACTGGGCTAAGTCAATGAAGGCAGATGAGTGAATTTGGCCTTATTCTGCAGATCTTAGTGCAGCTAAAAGCAATAATATTGCACTTCAGGCCTCTGGAACATGTGGGGGAGAAGGGGAAGAAGAGATGAAGGTTTGATATGTTTAAATTTTGAAAAAGGAAGATGTTCATTGTGAGCTGAGCTCCCCTTTTTGAGTAACCACTCTTTGGGAGTGCCTCAGGATCCAGCAAACAGGAAACTTTGGATGACAACAATAATAAATTAATAGTGTCCTGTGGCTCTGTGCTTTGATAAATAATGAAGGACATTGAAAGACAGGTACATGTGACTATCCCTGCCATTGGGATGGGGTAACCACAGCACCACCAAGTCCTGGGATGGATGTTTTCTAGGCCACTTGTTTCTGATTTCCTAAACTAATCTGTGCTCTCCTATAAGAGGGTTGAAGCTCTCTGTTTGGGGCAAGGTGAAAAAAAAAAGAAAAATGTTTTCTTTTTTAACAACTTTCTTTCCTCTTTCTTGGGCAATTTTTTTTTTTTTTTTTGGTATGTTTTTCTTTTGAGGGCCTGAGATGTGACCATGATAACTGAGATGCCTTCTGCAGGAGGAGCTGGATATCAAAGTCTAGGAAGAGTCTTGTGAGAACCAGAAGGTGGTTTTGAATGAGCCACAGAGGAGGTGTATGTCTGCAAATCTGCTGGCCTTGTTCTGGTAATTGCAGGGAGAAGAGGAGGCTGTGTCTGTGTACAAATGCAAAACAGTTGATGTGAGAATGGATGCTTATCCTAATTAACTGAGTGAAAGCAAATTCAATTTGTCTGGCAAATATGTGCATGTTGAATTCAGTTTGCTTTATGATGGTTTGAGTTTAACCCTGTTAAAGGACTGTGATCCAGGACATAATGCCTGGAAGTAAATGAGAGACTTCACCAGTGAGGGGTCTGTCCCCACCTGAGGAAAAACAGGAAGAAATGAGGAATAAAAGATGAGGCAAAGAATTCCCAGCTTTGCTGTGTGGCAACCAGTTTTAAAATAGATTGTCAAGTTGAGAAGGTGGTCAATGTTTAGAGGTCTGCAGACAGTAAATAGTCTTTAGCCCTTTCTGGTTTGCATGCATGAGATGACATCAAATGTGATGTGTTCAGCCTGCTGCCTGCCTGGAGGACAGGAGGGAGGGGTTGACAGACCTTGGAAGTAGCTCATGTTTTAGCCTGAGAACTTCAAAGAAGGTGCAGTCATTCACACAAAAATCATCCTTGTATTGAGTCCTGTCATTCATAGTTTCTCTGAAAGCTCTTTGATTCAGAGGAAGTTTTTTTGTTGTTTTCTAATTTGTCTCTTCTGGATGTGGTTCCTCTCGGCTTCCTAAGAATTGGTGGAGATTTTCTTTCTGAACAAATGTCTCCATCTGCTTTTTCCATCTTGAATCCCTTCCCCATCACCACTCCCTTGCCATTTTTTTGTGATTCCTCCTACCTTCCACCACTTTTTGGATGCCTTTCCCTGCTGTGGCAGACACAGGACACCAGCTCAGGCAGTGCTTCCCTCCTGTAGCTCTCTTTATGTGTCCCACACTCCAAGCCCTCCCCAAACACTCTCCCAGACTTTTCCTCCCTCCCCTGAGTGCAGTTTGGGGCACCACAATACAAGGAAGATACAAAGGCATTGGAGAGTGTCCAGAGGAGGGTAATGAAGGTGGGGAAGGGCCTTGAGGGGAGAAGCTGAGGATGCTTGGGCTGTTCAGTCTGGAGAACAGGAGACTGAGGAGAGACCTCACTGCAGGTACAGATTCCTTGAGAGGGCAAGAGGAGAGGCAGATGCTGATCTCTTCTCTGTGGTGACCATGATAAGACTCAAGGACATTGGTGGAGCTCTATCAGGGGTAGTTTAGTTGGATATTTGAAAATCCAGAGGGTGGTTGGGCACTGGAACAGGGTTCCCAGGGCAGGAGTCACAGCCCAAGCCTGACAGAGCTCAAGGAGTGTTTGGACAACACTCTCAGGCAGATGGTGAATTGTTGGGGTTGTCCCTTGTAATGCCAGTATTTGGACTAGAGGATTCTTGTGGGTCCCTTCCAACTCAGACTGTTCTATGATTCCATGATTCCTGGCCATCCCACTGGCAATGCTTTCTGACCTCCATTTCCCATTTTTTAACTCGAGCCATACAGAAATTCATCCTCTTCTCACAGTGTGTCCAATCAGTGACTTCCCTGGATCCTGCAGATGATATTAACATTTCAGTCTGGAAGTTCTGCAGGAGCTCCACCCTCAGACTGCTCCTCCTGCTTCACAGCTGCTTCTTGAATAGAACACATCACACTGCACAGCTGGCTGTGAGGGATGATACAGAAGGTTTTGTCTGTCTCTGTCAGGTCTAAAGCATCACTGTTTTCCCACCACTGAGACACACAACAGAGGTTTAATTAACACAGGCCACATTTAATTTTGGCCACCCCTTCCCCTCAGAGCCTGCCCTTGCCAAATGACCAGGCAGCCACACTGATGCACTGTTTGCAGTTCCAGCTTTACCTGGCAGGCTTTTTTATTGAAGATTTTGAGGTAAGAGAGAGTCTGTCTCTTTCAATTAGTGGTGGGAAATACCTAGAAGAGTTTTGCATGTCATTGAAATAATAGAAAGCAGAGTTTATTTCTCCCTGGAACCCGAAGTAAGGGACAACTTGAGAGAAGTATCTCAGGAGATGGCCAGCACAACATCTAGAGAATAAATGAGTTAAATACCTCAAATCAGAGCTGCAGTTGGTGTAATGGGGCATGAATCCACTCAAGTCAAAGGAAGAGCTCAGATTCAAACCAGCTGAGTCTCTGCCCCCCAAGAAATTTCATACAAGTTTTAGATGAGACTGGTTTTGCACTAAACGAGACAGCAGAGAGAGACCCAGGGTTTTTTTTTTTTGGTTTTTTTTTTTTGTTTGTTTGTTTTTGGTTTTTTTTGTTTGTTTGTGGGTTTTTTTTTGTTTTTTGTTTTTTTTTTTTTTTTTTTTTTTTTTTTTTTCTCCCAAAGAATAAGTCCCTGAACCCAGCACAGGCTCAGTTACAGCAGGGGTGGGGATTTTTAGGCATTTATTCCATGTTGTGGAGCTTTGCATGGCCCAGCATGGGAGCTGGGAGGTTCTGTGTGTGGGGAGCAGGACGTGCTGATGCTGTGCTCACTGCAGCTCACAGGGAACATGGCAGGAGCAGGATTCTCAGCTGCTCATCCCTTTGAGTCTGCCCCTGTCACAGGGTGCTGCTGAGATGGGCATTAGTGAGCTGCAGTCAGGGAGCCAGGAGTGTGCTGGGATCAGTCAAATAAATCCAAACTTGTAACTGAGAACCACAAAGGGCCTTGCTAGTACTGACTCCTAAATAATAAGGCAGGAGTGAGAGATAAGAAACCAGAGAGTCTCGTTTATTGTTGCTTAAGAGAGAGGAAGACATGTTCAACATGGACAAATTTGCTTTTTTTTATCATTCTTTTTTTTCTAAGGCTGGAGAAGCTGTTTCAAAACTATTTCCCGCAGAACTGCAAGATGCTGGGGCGGAGGAGAGGCTGTAATTTCCAGGAAACCCAACTAAAGAATTATTATCGACAAGGCTCTTCTGGCAGACCATTAAAAAACCCAGCAGCCACTTTTTCACTCCTGATATGGTGTGAGATAATGGAGTCAGTGGCTGCACAGACAACTGCTGCCTCATTACTCTGACACCATGGTCAATAGATCCAAAGGAGCAGCGGGTGGAGGAGGGACCAGAGGGTCTGCAGGGACTGACTGAGCCACAGGGTCCACCCAGGCTGGAAACTTCTGCCAGCAGATCTGTTTGGGCAGCCAGAGACCAAAGCCATGGCAGGGGTGGGTGGTGGTGGGGGTGCAATTCTGGGATTGAAGTGACCCTGGGTCTCTCTGATGAGATGATACAGCTGCTTCTTGCCTTCTTTGAGAAACCAGTTTCTAAACCATGTATTTTCTTTTGCCCTCTAAATGATAGTTGAAGCTCTTTGTAGCTCTTCCTGTTACTTTAGCAAACAAAATTCTGTGGAATTTCACAGGATGGCTTTATTTATTTATTTATTTATTTATTTATTTATTTATTTATTTATTTATTTAAGCATGATTTGTTAGGAAAACCAAGGCCTCTTTTAATTTTCTAGAAGCAAGCTCCAGTAAGAGACTTTGATGGAGGATGTTCCTGTGTCAGGACAAGGTTCCTGGGTAATCAGGAGAAGAAAACACAAAACAAAAACTGTGATCTGTGACCCTAACCCATCTCTGACCACATAGACTTGATACTGCACCAGCTGCAATTACAGAAAACTCCCATTACTTTCAGTTGGGTTAGGTTAAATCTCTAAGGAGAACAGTCTGGAAGTAGAAGCTTGGTCCTTTCTCTTTCAAGAATCATCAGGATTCCATCAAAAGGAGTCTGACAAGGGCATTTCTCTTCCAAGCCACAGGATTGGAGATATTTCAGAACAAGAGTGGCTGGATCAGCTGCCCTCTCCTGTGTGATCAGAGGGACTCAAGACATGGACAGATAGTCCCAGGGCATTTACAGCTCAGCTGTCCACACCCTCCTAGCCAGAGCCTCTGTTCTAGGCTCAGGGGTGCAGTGGAGATGTGGCTGGCCATGCATGCTAAATTATCCTCTCATCCTGTAGGTGATCCAATTAAGCCAAATTTGAAGAGAACCAGAGAACTTCATGCTCTGCCTTGCTGTGCATGAAGTCAGCAACTTAATAATGGGCATTGATCTCTAGGGCTGTCAGTCTGTCTAGGGCTGGATGGAAGAGTTTTCAGATTTTTTTCTCATCACGTCATTAGGTTTCATACTGCAAGCAATAAACTCTGTAGCCTGCAGCTGTGAAAACACTAATTTGAAAGCTATTCTATTTTGTATTTTTGAAAAGTTGCAGCTCTGGTTTTTTATATATATTTGTAGTTTTCAAAAAAAAAAAAAAAACCCCAAACTAACTCCACTAGTTTTTTCCATTTATTTTTCCCTTTTTCTGATTTTCTGAACTTTCCTATCAATTAGACTATCTTTTTTTGCTCATTCCTTTTATTCCACCTTCTCTTTTTTCTCCCTTCCCTCCCTTTTGTTGCTAGAGCAACAAAAACCTTCAGAGCAGAGGGGATTTACACAGTAAAGACTCTAAACATACAGTGACACTAAAGTTTTGCCTGTTATTTATGAATACAATATGAACTCTTCTGCTTGTCAACCATTTATTTTGGGTGTGTTAATCTAATATTGTCTTCCCCATTTCTAGGACTGTGATTTCCCAGATCTGTTGGCTTCATTTTACATCTTCAGCCTTGTAAGATCAAAAGAACAGCCCTTGGCTAGGACTGAGTGACATTATCTAGGAAAGGAGCTGTCACCCTTCAGTGGCATGTGCAAGAGTATCTCTCTCTTCTTCCTGTTGTATTTCTTCATGTGTTTACCCTCCAGAGATCTCTCTGCTTTATTGGTCCCTACAGCTCCTGAGTCCTGTAGTAGTTAGCAAAGCAAATTTTTCCAGGATAGGTCTCCACCTAAGGTATCAGAGGGACATCAGTGCAAAAGCTGGCCTTGGGCAAAGATGTTTTGAAGGCAACAATCATGTGAAACCTTGAGACAATTTTCTCAGCCTGTGTCTTTTGCATTAGTGAAAGAAAGTGCAACACCTGCCCTTCTGCTGTTGTGGGAGGTTATGGTTAAACATGCTGGCAATATTGCACCGAGTGAGAAAAAGCCACATTTCTATCTGAGTTAAACACAGGCTTGGAAAATAATAACAGGAGTTAAAGTGTGACTAAGCACTTCCAAGGGCTGTTATGCTTGACATTGTATGGAGCTGGTCATGCCCTTAAAGTCCTGTTTAATATGATTACTGTGTTGCTCATTATTCAGAGGTCTAGAAAAAGCAGAAATGGTTATGTTCTTACAAAGGTAAGTAGCTGCTCAGGTATGTCCTTATTCTTCCTGCAGCAGGACCCCTGAAGAGCCCTCTCTGTCATGACCAGGTAGGACCCATGGGGTTTAATTTAGGATTCTTGCTCATTGAGTATTTTATAATGAACCATGGTTCATCCAAGTCCTTGGGTTTGTGCCTAGTTATATCTGAGGTCAGAGGCTTTCTGTGTGTTACAGAACACTGGTGCCAGAGGCACTGCAGAGCAGCAGCTGGGGAGCTCCCAACATCAATCCTGAGTGCTGTCCAGGATGGTCACTGCTGTCCACCAGGGTGGTCACTGCTGTCCGGGACAGGGCACACTCCTCAGCAAGCAGTGCTGGATCTGCCCCTGCTATTAATGAACAAAAAGAAATCTCTCTCCTGTCTGAGCTGATGCTGGGCCAGAGAATGAGCCATACAGGAAACTTGACTTTAATTTCCTTTTTAATCCCCATGTTGAAATCTCCATGACTGTGATTCATTACTGTGAAATGACTCTGTTCTACCTTCGTGTGTTGTAACTAGATTAATACAACCATTTCACATATATTGGTGCTGATGGCCAGTGCTTAGCACACCTGGGATTGAATTAAAAGCTGCTGGGGCTGAGAGCATGAGTCACAGACAGGCAGAGCTGGGGAGCCAACCTTGGTAGCTGTGGCTGAGAAGCACAGCTCCTGTGGATGGAGGAGGTGTGAGCCTCAGCCTCACTCCATTTGCACATTTCAGAGAGGGGTTACTGGCTCAACACTGGCACATTCATGGGACTCAGAGCCCAAGCATGTGGGGATACTGGGGCTGGGAATTCTGACTCCTCCCACCTTCTGCCAGGCTTTCTGGAAAGGATAAATACATTTGAGATTAGGTGCATGGAAAGGTTTGAAGGAGTATCTCTAGTGTCCCATAGTTATTCATGAAGGTTTGTCTCCACCTGAATTCATCTCCCAGTGCAAATGCTGCTGTGGGCACCCCCAGGGAGATGGTGAGAACCAGATCTGAGTGAAGATACAGGGTCAGACCAGCCAGAGAATCACACTGGGTGCTGGCTTGGAAGGGACCCCCAAAGACATTTGAGTCCAAACCCTGGTCCTGCAGAGGACAACTCCAAAAATTCCACCAAGAGCATGAAACTGAATTTCATCTGGAAGAGTAAAAGAGCTGGGAAACAGAGTTTGTCATGATTGTCTGAGATTAATTTAAGCAATTAAGAAAAGGTTATTTCACCTACCCTAGATAAGCCAGAAGCACCCTCCTAAAGTAGGGCTCCTGTGAGTTAAACTGCTGGTTGCATTCATGTTTTCTCTGTTCTGTGGCACAGGTCCAACATTATTTGCAAACCACAAGCAGTAGAAGTCACTGTGAATTTTTAAATTAATTATCTTTTTTTTTTTTTTTTTAATGGATTAGGCTGCTTTTGGATACAATGAATTCAGGTTCATTTTCAGCCTGTATAATGGGAGCTTAAGCTATCACTGACTTCTTTGAATCTGCAGAAATAAGAATAAAACATGACCCTTCATGTCCTCAATGGCTCACACTGAATTGAAGTAGATGATTATTTAAGGTTCAGGGAAGGTTAGATATCTCCTGTGTTTTACTGTCAAGTCTCTCTCTCTCTCTCTCTCCATCTCTTTTGTACTTTTTCTTTCTCTGCACTCTGGCCAAGCCCTGGAAAAAAAAAAAAAGACATGCCAAAAATAAAACTTGGACTGTATAGGTTCTTATCCAAAACAGGGTGAGCACACAAGAAATTCAGCAGGAAAAGATATTCTCAGAAGCCAAGTGATCTGGTTAGTCAACAAAGATTAAGAATTACTTAGTGACTAATGTTTATTGTCACTATGGATTTTGTTTGTTTGTTTAATGCTGAAGTGTTTGGTGCAGCCTGGACTGGGCTTATGTTTGTTAATAAGCAGATAAAATTTTCAACAGAGAAACACTGAAAAAAATCACTGCTGTGGTGTGGCCCTATCCATCTATGATGGATACAGCCTACAGATCCAAACCTGCTGTGGAATATTACCATTCCAGCACAATTATTAGCTTTGTAATCATTTTTCTTGCTGTCACTGGGAGCCTCTGGGATCTTGGGATCAATCTGTAACAACTTCTAAAATCTGCTCTTTGCATACCAGTTGTTTCTACTGGCTCTTTCTAATTCCTCTGTGCAGAACTGGTGTTGAAAACATTTTAGTCCAGACTCAGCCATCACAGACCAAGACACACAGACCAAGACACAGCCTTTTTTTTTTTTTTTTTTTCAATAAAAGGCTGGAGCATTTTCTACTGTTGCATTTAACTAGAAGTCACTCTCTCTGTTTTTTTTGTGGCAGAAAATCAATGCCATAATAGCTATTCCTTTTTGGCAAGAGACTGATAGCATTGGCCAGCACCCAGAATAATGCAAGCTGAAGATATAGAGCTCTGCCAATGTACCTTAAATCTTCTGACCTTCAGCATCTCAAGATTTCCAGCCCTGAGAGGAGAGCTTTTGGGAGAAGAGATTGATAATTCTGCCTGGCTGTGAGACAGTGTCCAAGACAGAGCTCCAGTGGGAAACTGAAAACCTCCTCTGTGTTGCTGCTTCTTTCACAGTAAGGTAAATAATGGCTGATGCCACTGAAGCCAAGGGAACTGATTACTGAAACTAGGGCTAAAGACAGCAAAATCAGTCCTGCCAGGCATGTCCTGGCTCCAGGAGTGGCTGTGCTGGGTTTGCTCACAGCTGTCTGCTGGGTGAAAATGAGGATGAGCTTGGGGTGCTGTTCTGCCCCACAGATCAGCCTGGTTTTTGGGAGGGACTCCTTGTGGATGCTGATGTGCTGTTCCCCTGTGGACCAGGCTGGTTCCCAGACACTGGGGCTCTCTGCCCTTGCAGGCTGTCACGAGGCTGCAGCTGCTCTTCAGCATCTCTTGGCTCTGGGAGTGCCACTTGTGCCACCCTGATTAACCTGGGTGCTGCTGATGTGCCAAGGTAAACTCTCCCTGCTCCTCAGACATCAACATTTCACTTCTTGCTGAGTGGGAGGGTTTGGTGCACTCCTCAGAGCAGCTCTGGGAGCCCAAAGTGCTGACATCTCAGTGTGCCTTGAGCAATGACTTCACCACATGACCTTGTCCCAGATGTTCTGCCTTTATTTTTCCTTCTGTAGAAACGGGTTTGTGAACTCTCAGGATCCACCTTTGCAGGACTGTTTGCTAACATGCAGAGCAGTAATTTTTCCCATTTACTGCTGGCTTGACTTGTTTCATGACCTAGAGTGGGCTGCTGGGTGTAATGATGCAAAACAAATGTTGCCCCAAGCTGATCCCCAAAATATAATTCCACCATGAAATGTGTCTTCTGAAGAGATACCAAACACCAGGATTCTTATGCATGGTTATATCTTTTCAGTCCTTCCAGATTTAAGCTTGCAGTCCTGTTGTCTACAAACAGCTGCTGCTCTAATCCTTCATGTATTACTTTATCTGAGAAAATTCCATCCAGGGGTTGTTTTGTTGTTCATCTGTACAGTTTTTTTTATTATAGTGAATAAAGCCACCCTGCCCACATGCAAACAGACTGATGAGGAGTGAAGAGGTACTGTTATTTCACAGGTCTTAGATCAAGTGCATCCATTATTACAGTTGAACACAATCTTCTGCATAGTCAAACTGCTGAATTTTGACAAGAGAATTTTGCATGCTTGTGTATTTTTATATAAATAATATGTATTTAACTTGTTTCTGTTGTCTGAAAAAAACCCAGCATCAAGAAACATCTCCTCAGACACAAGTGTCAGGAAAAAAGGAGAAGCAAGAGTTAAACTAAATTGGAAAGTGACAGCACACCAGATGCATTGACACTAATGTGCCTCTTTAGAGTTCACACCTAAAGGCTTTGTGTGCAATGATAAATATATTTGTTTTGGTTGCTGGAGGTGCCCTTAAATTATTAAAAGACAAAACAGAAAAGAAACTTTTCATTTTCTAGCACCATTAACTTGTTTCACTGGCCATGAGAGACTCAAAAAAGGGTTCAGTATTGAAATATCAAGGCTCAGACAGCCCTAAATTCAGTTATATTTTTCAGCCTTTTGTTGTATTTCATGTTCCTATCTGTCTAGGCCCTGTTAACAGTGTTGCTTAATCATAAACCCCACAACCTCTGGCTGCTGCAAAAGTCTTTTTATAATAAAAGAAGGAAAATAGGGCATTTTCAATATTTCTTTCTATTGATTTTGTGTATGGGAGAGAAGAGAAAGGGAAAGAAAAAATACTCCATTGTGATAATATAATAATGCAGTACCAGTATAATTTTAGCTAAAAGAAAAATGTTTAAGGGGAAAAAACTTCAAGCTCTATAAAGTTCTTTGACATAGTCAAGGACATATTTAGGGCCAAACTTTTTAAAGTGGACATTCACCTCCATCATCTGTTACTTTTTATCTATTCAGGCTGCATTTTAGCTGCTGTTGCCTGTTCATTTAACCTGTTGCTCCCTCCATAGCTTTCCACATCACAGAGCTCTTTTAAAAGGCAAGACCTCATTTAGCACTTGTGGAGCTCCATAATTACATTGGGTCTTTTTTCCCCAAATTGAAAAGAAACCCTTTGGTTTTCCCTGCAGGTCCTCCTGGCATTCCTCTGGGTACACTGGACTGGAGGCTCAGCTCAGGCAGGGACTGGGCAGTGTGCTGAGTGTGTCTGTCAGCCCTGTGTGCTCTGCACTCTGCCCACTTCCACCCAGCTACAGACTACATGCTGGTAAGCAGATACCAAGATTTCAGTCTCTCAGCTCTGAAAAGAGTAGCTTTAAAAAAAAAAAAAAAAAAAAAAAAAAGTTATATTCATTAATTACCATGGAAAAACATCATGAAGTGCAAATTATGAGACACAAAACAGCTTCCCAGGCTCTGTTAGTCACTGTCTCAAGGTCCTTGGCTGTCTCTTACAGCAACATCCTGACTGATGCCAAAAAAAGGACAATATTCCACACCAAGACATGGCCTTCTGGTGGAAAAGCAAGTAAATCAGATGCATCTGCTCTCATGACTTCTGTCAATGAAGAGGGATGAACCTGTGCAACCAAAAGCCACACAGAGTGACACAGAGGACTCAGTGTCCCTGCAGTCCTACATATTAGGATGCCAGCCCCTGCCTATCCATCCTGGAATGAGAAACTCTTTCAGGGCTAAATAAAACTGAAGTGCTTCCCTAGTTGGGTTTAATTTGTAGGCAAAGTCTCTCACAAACTTTCAAGAAGCTGGCTTTTCCACAGAAAAATGTGTTTGTTTATTTTTTAAAACAATGTTCTTTCAGACTAAGGAAGGTTCTTATGTGATAACCGATGGTGATCTTTATCCCATTAAATACGTAATAAAATCATCTCCTTTGTCAGTGGTTTGCTCAGAACACAGTGTTTTTAAATACCAAGCCCCATTCATTTCACATGTAGTGAAACAAAAATTTAAAGGTGCTGTGAAAGAAAACCTGGGCAATCAAACATAGATACACTTGGCTGCAATTAGAGCAGCAAATGATTGTGTACAGTAAATCTTTGTTTAACCTGAGCCATGCAATCACCTTCTGAACCCTTTCCAGTATCTTATTATTAACCTCCTGTCTATGGGAAAGTCCCTCTCAAAATGAAGGAGTAAATGAGAGCAGTTTTAATGTGAGGCTTTAAACCTTAGCTGGGCTTTTATTCAGGAACAACAACAGTCAGAGCTCACAGTGCAGCCCATGAGGCTTCCCAACACTGTCACTTCTGTATCACCCCTCTTTTTGAAAGTTTTGACAGATTTTCATACAACGGTGGAATAGTTTTTAACTGCCTATCTGAAATATTCTACCTGCCTATTTATGAGAGATTTCTTTCTGGTTTTTTTTTGTTTTTTTTGGTTTTTTTTGTTTTGTTTTGTTTTTTTTTGGTTTTTTTTGTTTTGTTTTGTTTTGTTTTGTTTTGGTTTTTTTTTTGTTTTTTTTAAATTATTATTTTATTGGTTGATTTGAGGTTTGTTTTTTTGTTTTTTTAAATATTATTTCTTTGTCTGGAAACTTCTCTCTTAATTTTAGCAAAAAGTATTTGTCTGTAAGATATAAGAAGGAAATGGAAAAACTGCTTATTTTGCCCAGTTTCCTGGGATTTGTTGGGAAGTGGAGCACCCAGATGTTCCACAGCAGACATGATTTCCCCCTTGTGCTAGGAATGTGCCTCCTGCTACTCCTATTAAAATTCATCCCCATTAATTAATATCCCCAGGAGGGATATGTTGGAGTCTGCCTGCTATGACACCACCCACCCTGAGCATGTTCCTCTCTCTCTCACTGGGTGTAAACTCCTCCCCAAAATCCATGTGGCTAAATATATAATCTGCATTTCAGCCATTGCATCCCCTCCTGAGCAAGCCCCATGCCCTCTAAAGGTAGTGCAGAGCTGATCCATAAGCTCAGTGAAGATCAGACCATGATAAATTTCACTATCCTTGGTGAAATGATCATCTTTGGCCAGAGCCATCCTGAACCCTGAGCTCTCCGTGCAAGGTTGAACACTTGGGTGCAAACATCTACACTGTGAACAGGAAAACTTAGTGGAAATGAATTTTGTCTGAAGTAACTGATTAGTCCAGTACTGGAGGTTTTGAGCAGGAATGTGTCCTGGGAATCTGTCATGATGAAATATTTAGAGGGAGAAATTTCTTGCCTGAACATTTGTTTAGCATCATTTCTGGGTGGAATTTTTGACACTATTTCTTCCCAAATTAACTCAAGCTACTAGGGACTTCAGGCCAATTCCAACTTTTCTAATGGAATAAGCAAAAGAAGACAGAAACTGCAAACCTACGAAAGCATCAAGCTAGCCAGATGCAGTGAAGTGCCAGTGGAAAATTTTTATTGTGCAAGGATTAAGAGAAAAATGTACAATGCTATATACATGGAAACTTTTAAACAAGGACTCGTATTTCTGTGATACAAAAAAAAATCTGTGATAGAAAAAAACTTCTCTCAAAAAATGCAGTATTTTTAAAAAAAGCTAAGAGTTAAAATATTTTGAGAATACTTATGGAAATTGATTCTTGGGGGGAAATATAAGACTTTGACTCACATAAACTCAGGTGGCATTGCCTGCTGTTAAAATACATGTCTGAATGGAATATGACAACCAAATTCAAGTTTATATTGTATTTATATTTATATTAACTCTGGACTTCCCAGATTCAAATTCTGCTGAAGCTCTGAACTAATTGGCTTGTTAAATTAACTTGGATGTGCCTTATTAACAGCAGGCAAGCCTGCAGGTAGTCATTCTCTGCACATGCACTGACCTTCCCTGCCCCATCTGCTTTCATGATGGGCATTACCCAGTGCTCAGAGGGCTGAAATGGCACTCCAGAGGTAATTGGTGAAGCACCAATAGTGCCTCAAGACTCTACATTATCCTTTCTCCCAAGCCTGCTAAATTAAATTTATTTCTGTGTGAACTCCAGAAAGAGTTAAGCACAGGCAGGGAAAGCAGGAACTGCTCAGTGCTGATCCTTTAGAGGTGCACACAGTCAGCACAATAAATAGCTGTTATTGGATATTCCACTCCAAAATCCAATGGGAGAGCAAAGGACAGTCAATCCACAAAGATACTTCCTAAGGATGACAATAAAAAATGGGCAGTTCTGTGAATTTATGAGAGGCTGGGGATGCAGATACACAACCAGCAAATTCCCTGCTCTCCTGACACATGGCTTGTGCTCCCCTGTTCTCCTGGGTTTGATTTCAGTGCTGGGGGAGCTGGGCTCTGGGTGAGCAGCACCTGCAGAGTGGTGAGAGCCTGGGAGAAGAGAGACAGTGGTGCTGACCAAATTGACCAAACTGGTAACCTCTGCTGCAGCCTCTGTGAACTGCTCATCCAGAAACTTCTCAGCTGTTTGTTAGCCACTGCACTTGAGAACATGACAGTCCCTGGTGCTGCTGGAGGGTCTGTTTACTGCTACAGCCCTTAATGGGATGCAGCATGTCTGTGCTGCGTGTTCTACCAGCCCTGACTGCAAAAGGGAGGAGGGGAACCAAGGGGAAGGGCTTTGCTCCTGCTCCCTTTCTCCATTAGGATGGATGGGAGGGAAACAGCCTTCAGCTGTGAATGAATGCTGGGCTCTGCCAGTCCCTTCAAGATCTCCACAGTTTGCCCTAAAAAAAAAAAAAAAACATATAAAAAGGTTTGACTTAGGATTCAGTAGCACTGGCCAGCTCTAGGTATTTCCAGCAGCCTCAACAAGCTCATCAGTAGCTTCATAATGTTTGTGATTTGAATATTGCTGCTCATAACAATGCAAACAATCATCATGGCTTTGAGAGTTTGTGCAGGGTGTCAAGGAAGGAAGGGAAAATATCTGCTCAAGCATTTTATTTTGAGGTCTTTTCATCCATGGCATTGTAAACTTCGAAACTTGAGGAAGAATCAAGACTGAAATGAACTGCTGCAGGTGGTGAAAGATCTCATTTATTGATCACCGTGAGTGAAGAATGTGTCACAGACTTCTGCTCTTTTCTATTACACTTGCCTGCTCTCAGGTTCACAGGTAGAGGTGAAGATTACTCATTTTTAAAACTGAAAAAAATATGCTGAGGGGTTTCAGGGGAAGAAAAGCAATAGTTTTGACTTGGTTTCTACACTGGAAGACTTTGCAGCCTTATTTAAATATGATGCTCAGTGAGCAGAGTGAAGAATAGGAGGAGCACTCAGAATTTGTGGTGAGTTAGTTTGGTGTTTGTGTGTCTGTGTGTTTGTGCTACTCCTTCCTTTCCATCCATGAAACAGGCATCCTAAACAAATGAGTTTGGCTAACCCAGGCTATTCTCTTTCTGCCTTTTGAAAAGGGAAGACAGTGTTGTCCACGTCCAGAACAAGATATTTCTTTGGAAGTAAAAATAACTGGTTTTGTCCATCCACAAGGAACAGGAATTACCTTAAGGTGTATCTTCTTCTCTGGCAGCCTGGAGAGAACTTGTTCCTTTATCTGCTATTTGATCTTTCCTGTAGTTCCTTCTACTGTTTACCTCACTTTCACAGTAAACTTTTCTTCATTACTTCAGTGTTCCACTGATTTCCCTATACCTCCTTTTTTTTCTTTTCCCCAGTAGCAACATCCTGCCCTAACTCCTCTCACAGGTTTTTCAGAGTTCACAAGGCTCCACAGTCCTCACACCACCATGTCCTCGCTGGTCTTTTCTGACAGGGATTTTTTGCATGTCAGTATAAAAACCATCAGGATGTGGCAATGACTTTAGAGGTGTAAGCAGGTGTGTTTTCTTGGGAAATGTAATTCAGACCCAAACTGCCAGCAAAGCAATAAAATAATTAGCAGCCCAACCTGGATATCTGACATCCACATGGTACAGTGGGTCAGTAGATTGATCTCATACATGATTACCATTTGTGGCTCAAGTGCCAGAGGTTGTTCAGTCCTTTTGTTCAGTTTAATCTAAAATGAAATAAATTTCAGGTGCAATTTCATTCTGTGTAGGGAAGTGCAGCAAGTGTGACTGAGAAATTCACTTCCAAGGCAAATCCTGACCTCCACTACAACTCTAATATGGATTAATCCAGTATGTCCATCATAACTACTCCAGTAGAAAGGTGATAGTCTTCAGTAATTTTATTATGAAAGGCATTGTAAAATGTGTTATGGGTCAGTCCTGATGGTTTCAAGGAGCTGAATTGCTGGAGTACATCTTTCAAAACTATAAAACAGGTTCTCTTGGTGACACATCAGGAAGGTATCTCTTCTGTTTTCAAATTCAGGTGCCTTGTGCCCTGATGTTTCCCACTTAGATAAGCTTCTTGTGATTAGTCACGTTTTTATGAGATTTGATACAGTTCAGTTCAAGAGAGTCTCCAAATTTTCAAACCTGCAGCCAGATAAGCTTGCAGACATGGGCTGTTCATCCCAGTTGTTTGGTTTTTAGGGCAGAAGCAGCCAAGCAGAGCTACAGAGGAAATGTGCTGGGCTCTCAGCTTCCCTTTAGCCACCAACCCTTACTCTGGTGGGGGCACACAACCTAGTGCTCCTCCTCTGCCTCTCATCTTGGTGAGCCCTGGTGAACAGCCTAAAGACCAGGATCCAGAAGTAAACTGGGAGCTAAGTTATCTTCTGATGGCTCACCAATCCACCACTGACCCATGAGCAAAAAGGAATTTTTGGAGCAGAAAATTAGAAATTAAGAAGTTATAGGATTTTCTATATTAAATATCTATAAGGCAGGGGAGAAAAACACCTTGGAAGCAATTATGCTGTAATGGCAGATGTTTTAGCTTTTGTTTTATTAGCTTTTCTAATGGCTTATTGCAGTTTGTCCAACGTTTGTGCTAGTCTGTTTAAATTCTTAAAGAGCAGTGCAGTAATTCTGCACTGATCTATTGTTGGTGGGGGGGCTAAATGTAATTCCAATAAGTTTTTCCAAGCCAATGATATTGATGCTTTTTTTTTGGAAAAATTTCTGAACATTTTTTTCTGCAGTCAAAAACATCATTCTCAGAAGATTTGCAGATTTGTTACCTTGAGAATGAGGAAAAGCTCAGCCTGACCAGCTTGGCTTTATCCTAAAATGTGCCATACCAGTGAGGAGAAGGGGTTCTCTCTAGGTGGGTGGGAAGTTGCAGCTCTGAAGGAAATCACTGCATTACTTCTTTCCCTGCCATTTCCAGTTGGCAGAAAATATCTGCATAATTACTAAGCCTCACAGCCACCAATGTACCCATAGGGTTATTTTAAAACCTAGGAAGTCCAGTTAGGTGGAAGATATTCCTTTGATTTGTGACCCAGAGGTAGTCAGCTCATAAATTAATGTTTGCCTTGGCAGCTTCAATATGTGCCTTTTGCATCTGAAGGCTGTGGGTAGCAGAGAGTGACAGGAAGGCATCAGACTAAGATGTGTAAAACATACAGAAATTGTGTCTATTTTCTGTGTCTCAAGTGAGAAGGCATTTCACTATGAGTGTTATACCATGGCTCTTTAAATGCTTTATTATTTGCAGACATGACTTGGAAATTATTGAAAGCAAGACTTTTGGGTGACAGGAGTGGGTGAGGAGAGATAAACAATGAAGAACAATGCAGTCAGACACAGAAGGTCTTAGATCATTTAAGTAATTGGGCAAAAAGGTGACAAATCCAGTTCAGTGCAGATAAATGTAGAATAATGACTCTTGGAGCAAAGAAAATAAAGACAGAAAATGTTGAGCAGGAGCTGCAGCACCTTAGTGACTAGCAAAGAGATTTGGAGAGCTAGTGGAGAGAAATCTCCTTAATGATTTGGATAGAACTCCTCCTGAATTGTTGGAATTCAATGGAATAAGAAAAGGGTCAAGAATTTAATTTTTCATAGACATAGAACTCTCTTAGGTTATTTGTCCATCCTCTTGCATCAGATGAGAGACAATTCTTTCTGCAAAAAACCCTATTATGTTGAATTATGAGGACTGTCAAGGTGATTTATAGGATAGATTTAGTTAGTGTGAACATTTTTGCTCGCCAACACAAAACCAGAATGTTTTGGATAAGATTCTAACCTCCCTGACACAGATGTAAATAAAACCACCTGTAAAATCTTCAGCAGAATCTCTCATTCTCTAGAGAAGTAAATACACACTTATTCTTGCAACTGGAATTTTACTGCAGGCTCTGCAATACTGGGATTTTAGCTACAGCTGAGATGATGCAGAATCCAGTGGAGATGGTTTTCCTCCAGGAAAATTCATCAGATGTGAAGCCCAAGCTGACCTAAGGCTGTTGATTGGAATCCTACTTCCCCTCTTCCATGGCTGCTGCCTGCTGATTCAGTTCAGGTGTTGATCTGAATAAAAGGTTATCTGCTCTCTCAGCAGACTCACTGACTTCAGAGAGTACTTTTGGAAAGCGAAAAGAGACGGAGTTGACTCTTGCAGTAAATATATAAACATGGAAGGCAAGATTCCAATCCCAAAATTATGAGCTTAAAATCCTGTGTTCAACTCACACTAGAAACACACACATCTATCAGTCATTATTTTACAACAATGTTTTCCAGGTTCTGCTCTGCTGCTGGAGTTTGCTGGATCTGGTTGTGATCTTCCTGCAAGGGCTTATCACACACTTTACATTTAACAGGCACAGAGGCAGTGAGAGGAACCCAGACCTCCCCTTTCCTCATGAAATCAGAGCAGACCAGTCCTCTTGTGCTTTTACACAGCAGGCCAATCAAGACTTCTTCTGAATCTGTAATTACAGACATAGCACAAAGGGCAAGATACATCTTGCTTTGAGGAAAACACTGATCCCAATGACTCTGTTAAAGAGCATGACACCTGTGAGAGCTACAGCTTTGCTCTAAAATGGAAAGAGCCCCCTGTCCATGCCATTTTGGATAATGGACTACGTTACGTTTTCAGGGAGGGTTCTGGGGCTTCAGGACTTTCAGTTCTGAGAAGACAGATGAACCTCCCACCACCCTGTGCTGGGTGAAGAGCCAATGAAAACAGGGAATCAGTGCTGGCTGCTGGATCTGGGATCCTGCAAACCAGGCAGGTATTTTGTTACCTAAATATTTCCATGAAAAATCCTGAGATTCACAAGTGACCTTAGTTCAAAACTAACAGGGCAATCTATTCAGAGCACTGTCATTTTGTTAACTCAGCCTTGGAGGAACTTACCTCTAGGTAAGAAATAGCTGTAATATCCTTTTTTTTCATGTCAGTGAGGTGCATATTCATCTGCACCATTTGCCTTTGCCAATTTTTGTTTCCAAGCCTTGCTGAGGCACCAGAAATTGCTTATGCTGTTAAACAGCAGCAATTTAAGATGCTAGCCCTCCACTGGAATTTGAGATGTTAATTAAAAATTTGGTTTTGTATCCTCTAGGGTTTTTTGGTCTTCTTTTTGCATCAGTCTGGGCTGTACTTCTGAGGGGGAGAAGTTGAGGCTGGGTGAGGTAGAAATAAGCAGTGCAGAGTGGGATGGAAGCAGGATAGCTGTGCTACACACATCACTGTGGTGGGCCCAAATCAGCTCCCTTTGTATCAACAGGTCCATTTTGAGAGTGTTCTTCAAAGACATGGACATCTCCATCATTGAATGGAAAGTGGAAAAGAGAAGATGTGAAAATGTGGCAAACCTTTGATCCTCTTCAAGATTTTCCATTATGAAGGTATTTCTGTTGCTATATCACTGTCTCTGAAACATATCCACACACAAACAGCAAGTGTACAGAGCCCTTCCCCATCTCCCAGGGGCAGGATACTGATAAATGCATTAGACTTTCTATTTCTGATAGCTTGGACTTGAGAGCTGTTGTGACCCACCCCCAAAGGCAAGGGCAAACCAGGCTCTTGTTAAAAGGTCCCTGGATGAGGATTAGAGTGAAATAACACTGAGTGATTGGTGCTTGTAAGTACATATATGTAGGGTTTATTTTAGAACAATCTCATTGCAATGAAAATCAGTTATGTAGCCATTTTGGTTATTATTATCTATAGTAATATAGCAATATAAAAGCATAAAAATATCTCTTAAGAAAATGTATAAGGAAGAGTAGAAGGATCTCACTACCCATGGACCTCACAATGAGATTTGGTTGTTGCAGTTTCAGTGCCTGCTGGTCAAAGTGATGGTCACAGTCTCCATGTGTCAGGGTGGAGTAAACCAAGGGAACACTGATGTTCCAGGGGTTATCAACGCTCAGGTTCTGGTAGGAATGTCCAGGTACCTCCCCTCAGGCAGGGAGTTTTAACTGGGTGATGCAATGCTGTGGATCAGGGACAATTTGTGAGTCTTTGGTAGCCCAGGACACCTCCCAAGGTGCCACAGCTGCCTCTGAAGCCAGCAGAGTTGGAGTCAGTGGTGGCTCATCAGAAGGGAGGAAACCCTTCAGGATGTGTGTGTCTGTCCCAGTGCTTTCCCAGAGGGAAGTTTTCACAGCTGGGCCATTTGTGTAAGGACTTTGGCATGACCAAAGGCATCACCCTATGGAAGCATCTGCCCCTTATCAGCCTCCTCCCTCACCTGGTTCAACACCCAGCTGTAGCCTGAGGTGGGGCTGTGTCCTGACTTTGCACACCATTAGCTACCCCCTAATTGTTTGAGCCATCAGCTTCCCAGTCTTTCTCAGGAGCCTCCAAAGCACCTGGGAGAGATTTTTGAGACTTCCTTTTTTTAAGACATGTGCTCTTTCAATAAAATGTGTTTTTCAGGGGAGACAGTACTCAGTTGAAACCACACAAAACTCTGATTTTTTGGGAAAATAATTTTATTTCTGATGAGTTACTGACTTTCTGGAGCAATGCTAACAAAATTCTATTTTATTTCTTATTCTGTCATTTTCTTTCCAAGCTGGGGTTACTGTCAGTGTCTACTAAAGCTGCTAATAAGCCTCTGCAACAATTTCTTTTCCTTTTGCAAAGCTTTTGAAAAGTGTGACATCACACTGGCTTTTCAACATATAAATGAAATAGTTTTTGGTGCTCTTTGATCTTCTGTAGCTTGCAAATGCCTTTATTTTTTTATCAAATGGATGCCAGTGTTCAGCTACATGATTATCAGGTATTCATTTAACCTTTTTGACACATCAAAATGTCAAATGCTTCACAATGCCTTTTTGAATACAAAAGGCTACAGAAGTTTCTTCTGAATTCTGACGTGTCTTAACAACTCTGAGTTTCTATTGATTTAAATATTATATATGGCTTTAAAATCAAATCCTACTCTGCTTAGTACTAGTCACAGAATCACATAATCATTGAATTGTTTGGTTGGTAGAGACCTGAAAGATCATCCATTTCCTACCCCCTGCCATAGGACACCTTCCACCATCCCAGGTTGCTCAGAGCCCCACCCAACCTGGCCTTGAACACTTCCAGGGATGGGGCATCCCCAACCATTCTGAGCAACCTGTGCCAGGGTCTCACCATCCTCTGGGTAAAGGATTTCTTCCCAAAATCAAATATAAACCTACTGTCTTTCAGTTTGAAGCCATTCCCCTTTGTCCTGTCATTACCATGCCCTGGTAAAAAAATCCCTCTCCATCTTTTCTGTCAGCTCCCTTCATGCACTGGGAGCCTGAATTTAGGCCTGAAGCCTTCTCTGTTCCAGGCTCAACAATCCCAACCTGTCCAGTCTTTCCTCTCAGCAGAGCTGCCCCATCCCTCTGATCATCCTGGTGGCCTCCTCTGGAGTCTCTCCAACAGCTCCATGTCCTGACATGGGGCATGAACAGACCATGAACCTTGGGTTTCTATGGGTATAGGAAATAGCCTAATCTGATGAACAAAATGAAGCAATTCTCCACCAGGTTGTTGTTATTTATCACCTTGTCCATCAATGGACCCTTTCTACAGTGCTGCAGATAACATCCCCCCTTTCAGAGGCAAGCTCAGAACACAAAGATAATCTGCAGTGCATGGTGATATTCACACAGTCACATCAAGATCACATCCCACCAGCTCAGACCCTGGATTAATGTCAGTTGAGAAAGAAATTCCACATATGAAAGACACAATAAGATTCTTCCTTAAAAAAAAAAAAAAAAAAAAAAAAAAATCTGATATGTCTCAGGGTTGATATACTGTGCTGAGGGAGCAGGACCAAAAGGGAATTGGATACACAGGGATACACAAGATAGCAATTTCTGTAAGATGGATGTGTGTCATGTGGAATATTTTACCACAAACAAAAAATGAACCTCCAGCAAGTAACTACTGGGACAGCTCTGTAGAGAAAAAATGGTGTCCTTTCACTTTAATTTTTTCAGTCAAGAGTGGCTATCTTTGCAAAAAGTATTGCTTATTTCAAAGAGGAATGAGAAATGCAGTGCAGCGTTTGCTGGCTGGAAATGATGATAGTTGGTTACAACAGGCCCCACTCAACTTGAAACTCCTGGGTGAGGTCCTGGTTTCACTAGAACAGATGAGAATGGGATGTTACCACATCAAGTGATGCCTTGTGCATCCAGCAAATATATACACACATCTCTGTATTTTAGATTCAACCAAAATTTGAAACACATTTAATTTGGTTTTTATGACTCGGTGCAGAGAGAAGTCCAGAATCAGCTGTAAGAGGCAAGTACAACCAGTATTTGATGGAGAGTTGTCTGCTATCATCCCAGATGGATAAAGATAGAAGTTGCTGAAATGCTGGAGTTGAGTCAGAAAGGCCAGAGGATACCAACCACGGGATTTGCTTCTGAACCTTGATAACAGGCTCAGAGCAGGGCTCCAAGAAGAACTGTTGTGGAGGAGGACCAATGTGGGCTGATTTTTGAAAAAAAGAAATGGGCTGAGATCAGCTGCACCTCTGGTTTTAATGTCAAAGCAAACCTCAGTCTGGGATGGTGGTAGGACATATTATCATGCATCAGTGTATTTACAGTCATGGAAATTGCTGTAGGCTTGAAGGAGAGTGAGTAAAATGTGTTATAAATGTACTCTGTGTATGTGTATATGTATGTGTATATATAAATATATATATATAAAATTTGGTTTGTATTGACTATATGGTGTTTTAAACACCTGAACATGAAATGAATGTACACAAGGGATTTGGACTTTTGGCACCTGTCTTATAGGAGAGTGCATGGTGCTCCACTGAAAAATGAATGAGATAGGAGGTAAATTCAGCAAAGGAGACCTGAATTCTCCTACAAGCTTTGTTGAGACAACATATGGAAACACCTTGGACAAAGTGAGTGCAAGTCTGTGCCCATCATCTCTGCACTCAGTAAAATGGGGACAGAGCAGCACCTCAGTGAATGTAGTGAACTCCACTGCTGATGTCAGAGTTAGGAGGCTCAGAAGGGATTTGTGGTGCATAGCCTTAAAGATGAGCAAAGGGCACACTACTCATTCCAAAAGAGGATTAGAACCTTCTTGTGCCTTTTACTTCTCCAGCAGGACATTGCCATTGGTGAAGCCTCTGATTAAGAAGCAGTACTTGAGAGGGAACCAATTTTCAGTGATTACCATGGGAACACAAATGATTTCATAAGGGTGGAGAAATTATAAAAAGTTCTAATTGAGATAGAGGATGAGGCTTAAAACAGTTTCTATGGAAACCAGAGGTGGCATCCAAAAAAAGTGTGTGTGTACTAATCTGATAGTCTGATTGGCAGGTAATTGGTGCAGTGCTGGAGTGGGGAAGCCTTGGGATGTGAGATGAAGTGTCCATCACACAAACAGATAAAACACACAGCCTTCTGAAGGAGAGCTGGAGCTTCAAACTCTTTCACTCCCAGTAGAATACACTCAATGGTAATTCATTTTCATTCTTGTCTCTGTACTGAGTGTTTTTTTTTTTTTATTACAATACAAAAAACTTCAGAAGAGCTGATGGATTGAGCTACTCTGACACCTTACTCAGAGTAGAAGTCCTGAAGATGCATTTATGGACAACAGACATGACCTCCAGTCTGCTTCTCTTCTCAGGCAGAAAAGAGAACACAGATTTCCAGCATTCAGTAAGATCTCTGATTAGCTGGGTGAGATACTTGCCTGTTTTCCAGGACTACAGTTTCTTCTGACTGACTGGCTAATACCCAGCTAAACTCATTTCATAGAATTCAGAACTTCTGCAATACTTTTACTTGTCAGACCCCAGTAGAAATTCCAAGGACACAAAGTCTGATATCACCTGTGAAGGAACTTGCAGGCATTCATTAAACCAAATAACCAAGTATTTATATCTACCAGAACTATTTGCTTTTAGGGCAAGAGTTTTAGGGTCAAGAGTTTTGTGGAGGACATAGGATGAGCAAATCCAATCTTCGCTCTCTTTCACAGGGCTACAGCCCAAGTACATTATCATATTTTTCAGCTGAAGCCTGAAGAAGGAAAATATTACTGTTGTCAATACATTAGATAAATAACAGGCCGTTGGCCAGCTGCAAGTTGCTGAAGTCCTCAGCAAATTCTTTGCCAGCTCAGTGTTTTGGCAGACAGATTATTTTCTCCAGTATTCTCTGAGCTCACCAAATTCATTTCTCCATTCATCAGATGCAGACAGAAACCCCCACATTTAGAAATATTTTGTGGATCTGAGGTATTTTGAAAGAAGATAAGCCTTTCTGTTGAAAGATCTAGAAGGCTGGTCTGCAATCTCTATGACACTGAGGTTCATGGCTCCCCAGTGTTGTCCATAATCATGATTTAAATGAAATATTGAAAAATTATTAGTAGAAAAATCATCCTTTCACTTAGAAAACGTGCACTTAGAGAACTTTGCCCATTTCCTGATCACAGAACTACCAGTGCCAGCATTGGTCTAGGCTGGAGCCATCTGCAGAATGGCCACACTTCCCATGGTCAGTGGCAATTTGTGTCCATAATGGCTGCCATGGCATAACCTCTTACACTCCAGCATAAACTGCATTTGAAGAGCAGTACACAAAGATAATCAAGGAGATCAGGAAGAATTCTAGTTCCACTTCTGATCTGCCAGTTTAGATTCTGGGTCAAGCAACACTCTGTTTTGTATATAGGACTAAGGTTAGATGAGTCTTACACATAACACACTTCTGAAAAACTTTGAAATATCTGCCTGGATAATAAGCTTAAGATGTAACCTTTAAAGGATTCTGTCTTTATAGTGTGATACAAAAAATTGTTTTCCATGGACTCAAGGGCTCTGAGATGCCTTGTAGAGATGAGTGACATGCATTTAAAGAGGGCTCAAAATTAGCCACATTAATAGTTGTCATGTAAGTGAAGGGGTTCCCAGGTGGTCACCTTGCTTTGTGGTTCAGTGAATCCATCACTGCTGATACCACATCTTCTTTTAACAATATTTCACAAAAAAAAACCAGGGCAGTGAACTAAACAGAGTCACTGAAGAAAAAACCAGAAGTTGCAGCTCAGTTCAAGAGCACCCACAGCTCCATTCTGCTCACTCAGCCTGGTTGTGTTTTTTCCTTACTGTTGGTGTTTTTTCCTCTCAAAAATTCCATGTTTTTGAATTTTTGCATATGTTTTCATTCCCACTGCTGCCATTGGGCAGGGAGACAGAGAAACAAACTTGACACTGTTAAACTTCTGGTTGGTTGCTTGCACATCTGCTTTTTCTCTGGTTCTTTCACAGATGGTGTTGGTCTGTGCCCTCTCTGTTAGGTACCATGCAAAATTCCAGCAACTGAATCATTAATCTATATTTCATTTATTTAATTTAGTTTCCTTTCATTTCATTTCAGGTCTTGCAAGGGCACTTCTCAGAAATGGATGTCCATGTGGTGGATGGTCTGAAATAACCTGATTTATACACATGTTCAGTAGAAAGAAATAATGTAAGCTTCTAGCTCACACAGATGAACATTTCTCCATGTGTTTTGCAGGTGGTGCTTCATCCTTTCCATTCTAACATGCCAGTATGTTTTAAGCCTCTCTGGAAAATCTCACTTTCTTTTTTTTATACAAAGAAAATATTCCACTAACTACAGATATATCAGAGTTCTGAAGATGCAAAAAGGCAGCAATCCTCCACCATCATGAGCAGAAGACAGACTTTACCACCTTCAGCAGCTAAAGAGGACTTGCAGGAAAGCTGGAGAGGCATTTTTAACAAGGGCTTGCAGTGATAGAAGAAGAGGGAATGGCTTTAAACTAAAAGAGGGAAAGTTTAGATGAGGAAGAAATTCTTTACTGTGAGGGTGGTGAGGCCCTGGCACAGGTTGCCCAGAGAAGCTGTGGCTGCCCCATCCCTGAAAGTGCCCAAGGCTGGATTGGGGGGGACTCTGAGAAACCTGGGATAGTGAAAGGTGCCCCTGCCATGGCAGGGGGTTGGAACTGGATTATCTTTAACATCCTTTCTAGCCCAAACCATTCCCTGGTTCTATGATTATGGGGGATCAACATGCAGGAATAACCACTGGGTCAGGATTAGACTAGCTAAGTGAAAGTTTGCAGGGCTTAGACACAAAGAGATACAGAAATGTTTGAGCATGTGCAGAGCAGTTGGTTATTTCACTTAGAAGCAGTGTTTTGAGAGTAGAGGAATACTTTACATAAAAACATAACTGAGCTGCTCCACAGAGGTCAAAAATAAAAATCAGGTGTTGGGAAAAGGAGTTGACATCATAAAAGAGAACTTCATTGTACCTGTGTGACCCCACACCCCTCACATCCTGATGCCTGTATGGAGTTGGGCCCCATCTATCTCAAAAAGGTGCAGTAGGAATGAATTTCATGCAAAGGGTGACACAGCAAGAGATAAAAGACTAAGAATCTTCTCCCTCAAAAGTGAATAGCAGGAGAAATTTCAGAGGCCTTTTAAAACCTGAGTGGTATGTAGAAAATTATAGTTTACTTTATGATCTCTTTCAGTGCCAGAACTAGGGGATAATAATGAAACTACCAGGCTACAGGTTCAGAGCAAACAAGAGGATACTGTCTCCCTTGTGCAATGTATAATTAGGCTGTGAAATTTCTTCCCATGGGATGCTGTTATAAGTTTATGTGTGTTCAAGAAGTGGTTAGGCAGATTCATAGAAGAAAACATGCTAAGGACTATTAAATGCATACTTGTAATGCCTGTCTGAGGAATTCCTGGATGAAAAGTCACAGAAGATGGGCAAATGTCAGCACATGCTGACTCAGTTCTTTCTCTTTCTTAGGAATCTTCTTCTGGCCAATGTCTGGGATGGCATAATGTGCAGAAGGAAATTTGGGTTTCACCTGAAAAAGCTGCTGTCTCCTGAAAAGAAGTGGCCTTGTGCAGGGATCTAGCTGTGAGAGAGACAGGCTGAACATGGAATGTGGAGCAGCAGGTGCTAACATGGGATGACAATGTTCCACTGATGAGAAATGCAGCTCAGAAGTACCAGACCAGCTCTCAGAGCACTGCTTACCTCTGCTTGAGCTGGAAATCATAAAAACCACACTGCCAGCCCTTCAGAAATCTTGGCAGTATTGTGAATACACAGTCCAATAGATTAATGCTTTGCTGCATTTTTTTGAGCTCAGCTAAAGGCATATTCAAAGACCCTGGTGTTCAGATTGTGAATAGTCTCATCACTGTTCAATAATGTCATGAAGCTCAGGAATAACCAGAATCCTGTGAGGAAATTCTGTTGAAAGGAATTCACATCCAGATGTTTGTCTGATCCATATAGCCAATAAAGAAATTTCATTGAGTCTCTTTTTTTAAACTGTGTTTTCAGCTCTCCTTTAAATCACAGTGCAACCTATATGTCTCAGAGTAAAACTTTGTATTTTTGCTAACATTAGAATCATAGAATAAAGTTGTGGAGGAAGGCAGAGTGAGGCAAAGTCCTCATGTATCCATGACTTAGATAAAACAGGTGCTTTTAAAATGCAAATCCAAACTCGTTTGTAGTTTTTGTCTGAACTTAGTTGTTATTTAGGCCTTAATGACCTAATGATGCCCTTATAAATATTTGTGCAGACTTAAGCCAAAAGCAAAAAATTTAGCTTTCTATCAAAAAAAAAAAAAAAAAAAAAAGGCAAACATAAGTGTCCACCATCAAAGCAATGAAAAAAATCAAACTTTAAATTAGACCATGCCAGTTCTATTTACCAACATGCCAACTTTTACTTGAGAATGAAGTCAAAGTGCATGTTCTTGAAGATTGCTTACAGTGATCTGCTTGCAGAGTTTGCAAATACAATGATTTCCTCATTTGTTGAGTGACAGCTAACATAGTAGCTCAGCTAATATATATCAGCCTTCCTTCCTCAAAGCTCTGAGGTAGGCTAACAACAATGGGGGATATAGAACAGGTAGTTTTGGGAGAGTAAATTGCCATAAATAATTTCTCCCATGAATGTTATTTTTCTTTTTTTTTTTTTTTTTTTTTTTTCTTTTCTACACAAATTATCCATTAATAGGTTATGGCTGAAATTGTGTGCTGAAGCTGAACAATTTCTGCCACTGTGTCTATCATGAACTCTTTTCTATGCATCTATGATTGACTAAGGTCAGGCAGCTTTGCCTACACACATATGCTATGTGTATTGTTTCTTTTCCATCATTGGTTGGCAGGAAATCTAAGAGTAAAGTCTTGAGGAAAAACAGCTCTGAAACCAAATTCCAAGTCTGTCTGCTGATTGATGCAATTATATTTTGCTGTCTAAGCTTTTTGAAGTGCATCACATGTTGCCTTCCAAAAGACATCATCCACAAGGAACCTGATAACTCTTCATCTCAAAGGCTGAAGAAAATCATGAGCTCAAGTATAGAAGCCTTCAGATCCATCTTCCATGCCATTTAAAATGAATAGTATTGCTCTTTTCCTAAACACTCTGGACAATACATTTTTCTTATAAATATATTTTAGAATCAGGGATTACTGTAGATTAGCAAGTACCTCTGCAGGTACTCCAGTTCAGCCTCCTGTTCTATGCAAAACTCCTTTCATATCTGGGTCAGTTTGCTTGAGGGTTCCCTCTGACAGAGTTTAAAATATCTAAGAATGGAGAAATCACAGCCTGGACAACCCGTTCCAGTGCTTAGCTGGAACATTGTGAAAAATGCTTCTTGCAAACAGCAGGATTTTTTTTTTTTTTTCTTTTCTACTGCAACCTGTATCTGATGCTTCTCATTTTTTCACTCTGCACCCCTGAAAAGAATCTGTCTCTATCATTTCTATAAGCACACACCAGGAGTTAATGATGTCTTTGGCCTCAAAAAGGGCAAATATGAAATATTGGAAGCAATACCTGTCTGGATAAAATTATGTCAGAATGAGAGCTACTTATAAAATTAATCATTGGTATATTATCCTAGCTTCCAATGGCAAAATTCTTCAGCACAGATGTCATTGTGATAGGACACATGAAAACATAAGAGTAATGAGAGTAAACAGACATATTTAATGCACAGCATAGTTCCTATGTCTCTAAAGCTTCATGTTGCAGCAAAGCTCTTCTCTCCAAAATATCCTTACCTGATGCAACTACTGTGTGTGCATGCAAACCTCACAGAGGCTGCCTCAAATATCCTTGACTTTCTGCAATTTCCAATACTTCCATGGCTCTGAAAGATTCCCATATAGACCATGACAGATAAAGAAGCAAAAACCCACCCTGTCCCACTGAAACTGCAGTGCCTTTGTTCTGTTGGAAGCAAATTTCCTCCACAGGCCATAGCACAGGCAATGTGATAGCAGGATGATTTCAGAGTGGTTTGCAATAGTCCCTAAAATGCTTGTAATTGCCAAGGAGGATTTTTCAGATGAGATTAGCACAGACTTTGGGGATATACAGTTACAGAGGTACAGGCTTTAGTGGTGCCAGTGGTGCAGAGCTCTCTGCCTGCTGGCTGGCGCTGGAGCCCGGGGGACAGGGTTTGCTAATCTGCTGTAGGGCACTGGGGTGGTAATTTTCCATCCTCCTGAAGGCAGCTGAACACCAGGTTTAGCTGTCCAAGGCACTTATCAGCCCTCTGTCCCAGCTCCCCTTTCCCACACTGGGAACAGCAAGACCTCACTAAGGTCATTAATATTCAGACTTGTTGGTGTAAAATTAGTTTTACCCTTTATGGGGCACACTCAGAAAAGAACACTGAATGTCTCAGAAAGCACACTTGGTTCAGTTATTGCTATCAGTACTGAGATGCTAATTTCTGAAAAAAACAAGAATACACCAGCAGCAAGTGATTCATTTCTGCATAGGAAAAGATTAAAAAACCCTGTTAAATACCCAAGCCCTTTTTCTCCTGTGTGTGCTAACCTAGCCCTTCAAGGAAATTTTTGGCACATGTGTGTCACTAATCAGACCCATTCTCATTAGAGTACAGCTGTTTTAGCATCTTTCTGTAACCCTCATGGATCTCTCCAAGGCACTGAGTCAGTAAGTGATTTTAAATTAACTGCTTTATCCAAATCATGCATTAGGGGTCTGTGATGGGTCTCACAAGGAAAAGGAGGTCATGGGCAGAGCAGTCCTGGGTGCTGGCCCCTCATGGACAGTGGGATCTGCATTATTGACCTTGAATCTTTTTAACCAACACTGTGAGCAGACAAAGGGCCACCACATGGACCAGGAGGGCATGAAGGTGGGTTAAAGCAGTCTTGGTTCATACCAGCTGATGAATTCAGGCATCTGGAACGGGAGCTAAGACAAATTGTGTGATGTTATTGAATGGAGGCACTGGAATACTTGGCCTCAGATACTTAACTGCAGCAACCAGTGTAAAGCATTCTTTGCTGGCTCTGTGGTGACAAATTATTTCAGCTGGGTTTAGAGCTAACTGGTACCTATTCCAGGTGGCATGTTAAGTGTTAGGCACTTTCATTGCACTGGATGCTGATGTTAAATTATACTAAAAGAGGGGCTCTGTTAGCAGTCTGGCCATTGACTTTAATGAAATAGCTAATTTGATCATTTTAATTATGAGTTGAGGCAAAGCAAGAGCATAAGTGTTAAAATATCATTTCATGCCAGTGGAGAGAAAAGTTGACATTTACGTTAACTAAGGACTAGATTGCTGAGAATGAAGAGAGAGATAATGAGCAAATGCAAAGGAAAATAGAAATGAAAAGGTGAGACAATCTGAAAGCTGACAAGACACTAGAAGGACATGATCTGGAGCTAGAGAGGGCTGGAAAAACCTTCAGGCTGGGAGAACATGAGAAGTTTAGTGAAAAGGTTCCATAAGCTTTTTTAGTCAGGAAGAATCTCAGTGCTGAAAAAGGGAGCCTCTGCTTCCTGCAGTTCTGAAAGCAAGCATTGGATATCATACAGACAACAATATCTCTGGATTCTCTTCTGAATGGAATTATTTCGGCATTTGTAAAGCTAAATTTGATCAAATTCCTACAGGAAGAGAAGCAGGCACACAGAGTGTCTTTTTTTTGTTTTGTTTTTTTCTGTTTGTATTTTGTTTAAATAAATAAAGCCATACTTTCACTGTGACAGGCTAACAGCTACAACAGGCTTCCAACAATGTTAGCAGAGAACAGGTTTCTAAGAGAGAAAGGAAAATGGGATTACACAATCCCTTCCATACCAGAAGCAGGGCAGAATTACCAAAGCACTGCAATTGCAAACCATTGTGGCACCAAAGCACCTCCTCCTCCACAGACTGAGTTCTTTGTCTGCTTTAGCCCTTTATGAAGTGTGTGGACTTTATATGAATTATTAAATTCCCTAAGTGAACTTGTGACATAGAAATTTTGACACTGGTCTCACTGAGGGCCAGAATGTTGGTACTTGGATGGACATGGGGCTGTGAGAAACCTGGCTATGTTTGAAAGTGGATGAACTTCTGCTTTAAATAGCTGTACTGGTTTGAAAGCAAAACCAGTGAGAGACTCCAACTCAGAAATACAGTTTAATAGGAAAAAAGAGAAAAAAAAAATACATGCAATAGTACAAAAGAAAAACCACTGACAGAGTCAGAATACAACCTGACACCCTGCTAGTCAGGGTGGTGGTAGCAGTCCAGATGAAATGCTCTTGTTGAAGCAGTGATCCTGTAGAAAGGTCTGGTAGCTCTTGTCCTCTGGAAACCAGTGGGTAAGGGCAGCTTTGGTGCTCCAAATCTCAGTTTTTATCTAGGTAGGAAATGTTTGGCTCCTCCCCCTGGGTGGAGCATCTCCCAATGGGATGATGTAATTTTATCAGTCATGCACTGGGACTCAATGGCCCATTAACAGAAGATATCTTCCTGGAGGAAAGGTGGGAAAGATAAAGAACATTGCCCCACCTGGTTTTTAACAGCTGGCCCATTAACAGAGGATATCTCCCACAGAGATCAGAATCACTGCCCCACCTGGTTTCAGCAGATGGTGATAGAATACATCCCTTTGGGCATATCTTTACCTTGTAACCTAGGACAATACCTTATGGTAGAGCCAGATTTTCCCATTTTTTTTTCTTTTAAACATTTTTTTGTCTTTATCAAGAAGTAAATTGACTGCAGTGAGCTGTGTCAACATCTTTATCCAAAAGCTGAGAGATGCAAGTCACCACAAGACCTGGGGTCTGGTGCTGCCATTCCCTAGCCAGACCTAACATGGGACTGGGAAAGCTGCTGTTAATCAGCATCCTCACCAGGAGACCCTGAATGGCATCTGATGGGAATTCAGAGCTGGAGGAAAGTTTCTGCATCAGAAATTTCTCATGAGAACATGTTTACTTACAAAAGAAATTCCATTTCTAATAAATTTATTAGCAATATTGTAAAAAGAGAATACTTGCCTCACATTAAAAATTTTTGTTCTTCCCAATCCAGCAGAGAGAAATCCCCCAAGATCTCACAGTTTAGAGGACTGCTTTGATCTGCCATTAAAGGTATATCATATCTGACAATTTCAGTGGTTTATTGTCTGCATAATTGGATGCAGTGAATGGATTGGGTCAAATTCCCAGCAGGTGTAAATGACATTGTTGGCAGCTTTGAAGCTGCATTTTCTCCAGTTTCTGTCAGCTAAAAATTTTGGTTTGGCTTTGAATTTGCCATGTAGTGGTTTGAAATCTTGTTTGGGTGGGCCTGACTGGGGAACAGTCTCAAGGAAATCTGGTTCCCATAAGTGCTGGACAGGTACTTCAGGGAGCAGATTTGGCCTTTGTATCTGCATTGCTTTTGATTGAGGTTTCTGATCTGCACAGGTTTCCTGTGAGCATCCAGTCAATGCTGTAATTTCTCTAAGATGCAGGTTCCTGTCTGTAAGATGAGGGTAGTAATTCAGCACTGAATTTCTCCTCAGTCAAGTGATGCAAGGAGAAATCCATTAATGCAAGACATTTAGGTAATGGTGACTATTAGCATCATGAATACCTGGATTTAGTCCTGCAGAGATGAACTCTTACATTTATGTGGAGATAAGAGCCATGCTTTTCTGTCTGTTACTGAACCATTTGACATTCTGTGTTGAAAAAGCACAAGACAGGGAAATAAATATCCTAATTGCAGTTCCACAGAAGAATCATGTGGAAATAAAGAATGGAAAATTGAAAAGTGCTGTTTTAACTTCTGTTGTCATTTTTTCTGCTAAGCTATATGAAGGTTTTGAAACATAAAAGTGCTATTTTGTGGCTCCTGCTCTCCCTCTGTAATCATCCCCTCTCTCTTCTCTAAAGCATCATGATAGTGTGTCAGTTAATAGTGATCTTACATAGAATTAAATTCTCCCACTCTCCTCAGATCCCCTAGATTCAGCTCCAGGTCAGGCCTGGAGCTCCTAGCCTATTCCTTAACTGCAGAAGTTGTGCTAGGATGGATTTAATGACATATTCCTAATAGATGCTTTGGGCTAAATCCTAAATGTCTTTTCGTTCATTCTCAGTCTCTTCTCATGCAAACTGCCAGTGAAACCAGTCATTTCCACCAAACCCAGGCTTTGATTTTCTAGACCTCAAGACACACAGAGGATCAAGCCCTGAGTAAGGTTGTAAGGTTGTTCTTCCCACGAGTGAGGAAGCTGTAGCCCAGAGGAGTGCAAAGAGCTGTGCCATGCTCCAGCCCCACCCTGCACAGAGCCGGGAGCACAAACCTCTGCTGGCCACACAAATGTCACCCCCAGCTCCCATCCTGTGCCATGACAGAAGGGATTTTTCCCGAGGATTTGTGTGAGCATCAGGGGTCAGCAGGAAAACTGGATGCAGGAGTGTGAGGAGCATGGAAAGAGGCATGGAGTCAGGAGAGGAAGAGCGAGATAAACAGAGTACGAGGCCAGAGTAACAGAGGTGGGAGTGGAAGCTGAACGATGGCGGAGGATGTGATAACAGATCAGGCTGCTATAAGAAGCCTTGACTATTAGTAGTGTATCAGTCTTCTGTTTTACTTAGCAGTGTGCTGGAAAGTGTGATGAATTCACACTTGTGTAGCTTGTGGAGGGGAGGTGCTGTGTACATTTGAAATGCAGGAGGTGCTGTGATCAGGAGCACCTCAGCCCCTGCTTTATCTTGCACACCTGACACTTGCTGCAGTAGGAAATGGAGTGCAGCTTATTTCACAACACATGAAAAACATTCAATCATGTGCCCTGCTGTTCATACAGTTGCTAAGAGGATGAGATTGATAGTAAGTGGTCTTACGAAGCTATCAAGCAGCTTCATATTCAGAGCTCAGATTTCTGCCTTTTCAGTCTGCTCCAAAAATGCCTTTGCAAGACTTTCCAATCTGCCCAATGGGTCTTTTCAATCTGCCAGAAATTATTTAACCTTGCCAAGGCGTGATCTTCAAAGAAAACCAAAAAGTCCCAATCCCCTCCTTCCCCATCTCCTTTTCCTGACTCAGCAGGCCAGAAACATCATTTGCCATTGTCATAAACTTTTGACCTGCAGCTCTTGTGGGTTATTTAATGTGACTTTAGAGCAGGTTCAGCGAGGAAGAGCCCAGCAGTGCTCCAGCACACACTGGAGATCAGGGCCAGCACCAGTCACTCTGCCTGGCCACCACTAACCACAAGCTTTGCCCTGGCCAGGCAGCATTGCCCCGGGGTGTGAGGAGGTGTGAACAGTCGCTGTCTAGCTAAGCTGGCACCAGGTCCTAACAGCAGTGTGGCTACCCAGCAGAAGCTGCTGCTGCAGTCAGACAGCTCGCTTTGCTGGTGGGGAAAAGCTACTAAGCTTATGCAAAGCTCTGCTTTGCAGGCAGGCGTCTGCAGACACTTGCAAAGATGCTTTTCCACTATGGTTTAGCAGTAGAGAAATGAATCCACTGCAGACATAAAATTAACCTCAGGGAATGTCTGTTTAAACAGCAAGTTTCCCTCCTAAACTGTTTTTTCAGGAGAATGGCTGGGAGGTGTTTTAGCATTAATGTCCATCAGATATAGGCACACACAAGGTTCTTCAGGTGCACTAAGGCAGACTGGGAACAGAAAACTGAAGAGCTGGTGGAGATCTGTCTCTCTTTTATTCTCACATATCTCTCTTGACATGCAAGACAAAAGTCTGATGCAGTGTGATGTCCGTGCAAGAAAAAAGCCTTAGCAAGAGCTGTGCTCAGAAATCCTCAAGGCACACAGTTCAGGGCAGAGTTCAGGTCTGAGGGTCCACTTTATTATGCCAGCATCATGCCAGTGATAACTTCACTGGACATAATGTGCTTTCCCAAAAATCCCCTGGGTTTGGAACATTGTATGACAGACTGCCTGTCCCCCTGAGGAAAATAAAATGCGGGTGCTATCTGTTCCCTCCTCTACTTTGTTGCCTTCAAGTAAAAATGCCAAGAGGATTCATCCAGAGTCTCCAGACAGCTGGAAAAGCTGCAGACACAGCTGAAGTGGACATTGATAAACATTTTCTGAGTTCTGACTGCAATTTTTTTCTGCCCAGTGTCAAATGACTGATTGCACCATCTCCCTTCTAGCCCCACATCCTCAGCATTCAATTTCTCTGTTCACTTCCTTCCCCAGTCTCCTACATCTTCTTTCCAGTCTGGTTTTTTTTCCCCATCTAGTTTAGATCCCCTGTGTGATGACCTTTGCTGTCATTCTCTTCACTCTTTGTGCATTCTGCCCTTATCACTGATCTTTTTTGTCCTGCACATCTGTAGTGTGAGCCATCAGTGGCAGCCATCCCTTTTCTTGACTGATCCTTCAGGATGGACTTACAGAGCCTGGCTGGCAGTTGAGTATCTCTAAACCTTCCAGTGAGCACAGTTTTAAAACATCTACTTCAGTGACTTAAATGCAATATACAGAATCCCAGAATCCCAGAATGGGTCAGGCTGGAAGGGACCACAGTGGGGTCACCTGGTGCCACCTCCCTGTTCCAGCAGGGCCATCCCAGAGCACAGGATTGTGTCCAGACAGTGCTGGGGAGACCCCACACCCTCTCTGGGCAATCTGCTCAGTGCTGGGTCACTGCACAGGGAAGAAATTATTCCTCATGTGCAGGTGGAACTTCCTGGGATCAGTTCCTGCCTGTTCCTCTTGTCCCATTGCTGGGCACCAGGAGCAGAGCCTGGCCCTGCTCTGAGCCCTCCCTGCAGACACAGACAGGGATGGGGTCCCCTCTCAGCTGTATCTTGTTGAGGCTGATCAGCCCCAGCTCCCTCAGCTTTCCTAGTAAGAGAGATGCTCTGGTCCTGTAATCATGTTTTGTTGTCCTCCAGTGGCCCAGATCCATGGGCTTCACGTCTCTCTCATCCTGAGTAGCCCAGAACTGAACACAGCACTCTGAATGTGCCTCACCAGGGCTGAGTAGAGGGACAGAATCACCTCCCTTGATCTGCTGGCAGTGCTCTTCCCAATGCACCCTAGGATCCTGCTGTCCTTCTTGGCCACAAGGGCCCTGCTGGCTCAGGACAGCCTGTTGTCCACCAGGACCCCCAGGTCCTTCTCTGCAGAGTGGCTTTCCATCAGATCAGCCCCCAGCCTGTGCTGGTGCCTGGATTATTCCTCCCCATTTTCCTCTGTTGAATTCCAGACAGCTTTTCCCTGCCCATCTCTCCCACCTGACGAGGTCCCTCTGCATGGCTGCACGGCTCTCTGGGGTATTGGCCACTGCTCCCAGCTTTGGGCCATCAGCAAACCTGCTGAGGAGGCATCTGCCCCTTATCTAAGTAATTTAGGACTAAGTAAAAAAGTACCAGGCCCAGTATTGAACCCTGGGGGTATTGTGGGTTGTCAAGAAAAAACATGGGTTTCAGGATGATGAGATGTGACACCATGAAGATATAAATGCAGCAGTACCATGCTAAGTTATCAACTTTTGTAGCCAAGAGACACAAAACCGCAGAAATTCTTGCTGTGTTGTCAGCAGCCACAAGGAAGAAATGCTGTCCCAAAGCACTGCTCTGTAATAATTAGGATATAGCAATCTGCATTTGGTTCATGCTCAGCCACTAATTCATTTGTTGGGCATGTAACCATATAACAATGCTGTGCTCCAGAGCAGCCATCTGCAAACTGAGTGTAGTACTTACTGAATCACAGGCATGTTGTGAGGCTTCATCAATCAATTGTGGTTTTAAAAGGAATCTCAACTCCTGGCCCAAAAGTGTAAATCATCATAATTTATATCCTTGTTAGAATTTTTTTATACATGACTTCTTTTTTTTTTTTTTTTCCTATTCTTTTCTCATAACAAATGTACACCAGGTCAATTCTCAGTGGGTTATTCCCAATTTAAATGTGTGTAAGAGAGCTGAGAAACAAATCTCTCATCTTCAGACAGAGGAAAGTTCTTATTAATGTAGCCATTTACACACCCTGGAAAATGGAAGCTGTTTAAGAGCTTTGTTTGACTTCAACAGCAGGAAAATGTGCACCCCACTTTGCTCAGCATCAATCCTTCTTAAAGCACAGTGTGTGTTTACAAGCTGTCTTGAGCACTGACATTGGTTTTAGATCTGCATAGTTACTAAAGGTTTGCTTTCCTTCCCTCCTCCAGTTTCAAACTAAGTGATAATATGAGGTAGTGGGAAATTGTCTCCATGAGCTGGTACTGCCTTTGCCCTGACTGAGTTTCTCAGGAAATGTTTCCCCTGCAGTAAATATCCTGCCTGATCTTTACCAGTAACACTATAATCTTCCTTTCAAAGAAACAGTTCAGCTTTGTGTGTATATACAGGTTGGAATTTATTTAGAAAATATCTGTAAGAGACCCTGGCACAGCTAAATGTAATTGAATTAGCTGAGGTTTAAGCTGCTGCTATGGTCTTCTATTTCAACACAGTCAGATACAGTAATAACAATGTTCAGCACCACCTTTTAAATTGCTAGTCAGTCCAACCACTGTCTGAATTTGTAGAGAAACAGCTGACACTTCCAGCACATCTGTGTAGATGAGGGAAGAAGCTTTTCTTCCATTTGCTCTCCAACAGATTGGCTTAGCTGGCCTTGAGGCATCCTAGGTAGAGTTCAAAGTAACACCCACATTGGAGTATTCAGGGATTATGTTGGAATATTCAGGCCATGGACCACTGAGGCAGCTTGGCAAGGGCTGCAAGTGGAGGCAGTGGGGACATCTCACCAGGTGCCATCTAGGTTTGTGTCAGATCTAAGGCTGCAGCTGGGTACCTCACCATCCACAGGCTTTGGTGAAACTCTCAGCTCCCTACCTGAGAGATGGTATATGCAGGAGGAAAATGTTGGTTGAGAGAAGTGTTTCCATTACTGGGAGGCAGTCAGGCCTTAAACAATGGGAGTAGAGGCCAGAAAAAATATGTTAGAACAAAATGAACTGTGAAAATTATGGAGATAATTGAAGAGTGAGTGTATTCACGTGTCCTCAAATAGGAAAAAAAGAAATAAAATAGAACGAGGTGTAGGAGACCCCACTCAATCTCTTCCAAATAAAAAGGATGAGTATCTCCTTGGAATTAATGGATCAGCCATTCATTCCAAGGAGATAAAAGCTGGATCCTACTTCTCAAGCAATCAAAAGAGAGAAGTAAGATAAACCAGAACATTTCATTCACATTTCATTCAGCATTATTCTAATTATTATAAGCAATTTTTTTTCTGGACAGAAAAGGACAATTCCACAGCAAATATATATGACAGCTCCTATTTTGCCTTTACTGTGGCATTCTATTTGTAACAGTTGCAGATTATTGCACTAGCCAGCAAGCCCCCTCAGCAATTGCTTTCCTTCTTCAGTGGTGATTTTAATGAAATGCACATTTTCCACCAATTCATTCAGAAATTGTTGCACAAAAATACAGTACCAGTTGCTGCTGGAAGATGTCTCTCGCAGAGCTCTGCATCTTTGCAGCTCACTTATCTCTGGTGACAATGGTGAGGGCTGTACCTGTTCAGAGATCTTCCTTTCTACCTTGCCAGGGTTTTCCTCAAAGACTTATTCTTAATCAGGGGCAAGTTTGGTATGGGAATTCTTCATTCAAAATATGCATTAAATATCACATTGAGGCATCAGCTGCAGTAAATGCAAAAGTGACAGTCACACTATGAGCATTTGGTAATCTACAAATAGACCTGGAAGTCACAGTGGCTCAGGAAACTTAGATGGAGTCGATTCAGTAACAAATGCAGCCATATCCAACACCTTTGCTGCATTAATTCCTCCAAGCAGCTTGCTCCTCTATAGTGTGCCTACAAGACGTGCATACATTACTGTCAGTGACTGATGCTGTCCCCGTGGCTGCTCATGTTTAATGAAAGCTTTGTACCTATATATAAATTCTGTGCTTGAGTGAAATATCTTCCAAATCCCTCACAGCAGTTCTGGAAGAGACCTTTGGCTTGTACACTGAGAAGTGAACTCACCCTTTCTGCCACGCACAGGCTCTGCAGAATAAAAATGATACATGAGGATAAAAATAGAACAGAAGAGACTATTTAGGTTGGACCAGATGCTCACATTCCTGCCACCTAGGTGGATTTAATATTAGTGAATTCCCTGTGAAAAGAAACAAGTGTGGGAAAAATACAAAGCGTAGGTCTGATCCTGTCCTTTTTTTTCTCCCATGTGTGAAGTTGTTTCACACAAGCACCCTCTCCCTAAGTCAATGAGACTCTTCGTGCATGTTTTCTGTCACTGCTGATTACTTTCAAGAGGACTGTCATGTTGCAGGCACGGGGGGATGGAGGCAAGAATTAAAGCACCAGTCCTGCTCTACCTGCTTCTGCACAAACGCTGCCTGACAAAGGAATGCTGTCGGATTGTGAGCCCTGCCCCAGCGTATCCAACAGAGGTTGCACTCCTTTGAACATCAATGGGAAGAAGGTACAAAGAATAAAATGAGAGCTGCCCAGGGAAGGTTCCCTCCTCCATCATTTTCCCGAGCTGCTGCTCTAAGGACACAGGTGCATTCACCCAGTAACCCGAGCTCAGCTTTGCCTGTGCTCAGTCAGCTGAGTCCATGGTCCACAAACCCCTCGGTGGCTGCGCAAACGCACACAGCTGCCGGAACAAAGGACACGGAGAGAGCCGGGACACTGAAGGCAAGTCTGGCTCCTCACAATCCAGTCACCAATACTTGTCATCATAATCTTTGTATTCCTGATAACAGCCGGATCCAAAGGCCACCAGAGCTGATAGACAGGGCTATGACAGGCTTTGAGTAAGGCATTGCATGTTTAACTGAAACACTTCCCAGTTCTTAAAATTGCAACGTCTGCTTCACTGCTGCAGCTGCATTGTAAAGGACAGACTTCATTCATGGCCAGATCATTTAATGAATGAATTTTGTAGATTGCAGGGAAGAATTTTTATGGAGGATCTCTGGTGATTCTTAATGACTGAAATTGCAGTGTCTTTCTTATATATTGCCAGTCTCACTAGGTCTTGGAATTGATACGGATTTGCAGCCCCTCCTCTCATGTGAACAGCATGGCAACAACTACTCCTTGTGTGCCACCACTTTCCATGAATTGTCACTTAAAAGAACATCCACAGCATAATTCAACACAGTGACTCTTTTACAGTAGTAAGTCAAAGAAACCCCTCAAAAGGCCAGAGACATTTTATAGGGCAAAATGAGCCAGGACTACATCTCTGCCTCGCTCACCTGTACACATGGACCCTCTGCCTCTTACACAGTAGAGATGGGAGACCCACATGGAGATGTCATTTTATGGCCCTGCACTGGGGAGAATGACTAGAATTAGGACTACCTTCTTGAACTTCAAAATCTTTACCAAGCCCTGATGGCATGGAGAAATTACAGTGTGTTCTCTGTTCCAGTCCAGGGCCTGGGGTCCACTGTGGTCAAAACAGATAAAAGGGAGCTCTTCCTGCTCTGAATAACAGATCCATGTATCCATTCATCTTCAGGAAGGATGAGAATTTTTCATAGAATTTTAGAATGGTTTGGGTTGGAAGGCAACCTTGAAGATCATCTCATTCCAGCCCTCCTGATGTGGGCAGGGACATCTTCAACGAGACCAGGTTGCTCAGAGCCCCGTCCAACTTACCCTTAGCTTGAATTTTTGCTGAGGCGGCAAAATTTCAGCTGGGTTGAGGAAGAGGGAGGACAAGTGCTTGGGAGAAAGATCTGTCATGAGTCACTGGATAGAGCAACTAACTGTGAACTCAGAAAATGCACTGATTTAAGATAGTCTGAGGTTGGGGGAGTATTTAACAAGATGAAAAAGAACCACACATACTTGTTCCATTTGCATTTCTCCCTTGTGCCTGTACAGCCTCTGTGGATGAGGAGCTTCTGGGCTCAATGAACCTTGGCCTGAATATGAACTGCTCTTCTGCTCATCTTCATGCCACCATTTTCAGAGAAAGAAAATGGTTTCTTGATAACCTACATTGAAAAATAAACAGGTTACATTTTCTTTCTAGTACTGATCATATTTTTCAGTTATTTTTCTTGTTTTGGGGCCTTTTTTTGATTTCTGGTCTGTTGTGACTACTGTTGTTCATCTGGAAGATGGCTCAGGGATTGGCAGCTCTCAGCCCCTTCTTGCACAGAGAGGGATATTAGATTTCTCTCAAGGAGAACCTCTGTCAGGTCCAAAGGATGGACTGGATAACAACTCACAATCCAGGTGCCTTGCTGCTAGCTCTTGCCTTTGTTGCAGAGTGAACTCCAGGTAAAACAGGAGAGCTGCTGTGACACAACAGCAGCCACATGCACCTACCTAAAATGTGTGAAATTTCAAATTATGCTTGGCTTTTTGTGGAGACAGTAGGTTCAACTTTGGGTTAGCAGAGCTGTCAGCAGCCAAGGCACCCAATGCACATCTCAGAGCTGTGTTCCAGCCTGTGTTCTCTCCAACAAGTTACTCTTAACCTAAGAGAAGCTAAGTTATGTGTTGTCCCTTTAAGTCAACTTTCCTTTCGGTGACTGAATGTGGTTTGCTGCTTTGGTAGCTCCATCTATAGCAGAATAAAAGTTTGGGTATTTTTTAATCTTATGGAGAAAACTATTGTCCAGGAATTTTTAGTCACTTCTGTCTATACTAAAGAAAAGCTCTTCACTCACCACTTACCCTTCCAATCCTTTCCTGACAGAGATATTTTCTAGATTCTTCATCTTTAGAGTTTCATTTTCTTTCAGTCATGCTGTACAGCCCAGGTCCAAATCCTGCACTCAGTCTGCAAATGAACCTTCTGTTCCTGGGTGTGTCTCTGCCTCTGACTTGGCTGAAGCTGTAAGCTGAGCCATAGACCATTCTGCCCAGCATCGATTCTTCTCCACTGGAGTTTGCCTGACAGCTCTGTTGTACATGGAAGGATTGAAGGACATTCCCCCTTTCAAGTTATTTTCTCTGTGGCTCAAATATCTATATAGATGAACAAAGACTGGTCCTCAGAGTGGTGAGTACTTCCTTGGTAACAGGGTCAGCAAAAAAGAAGAAAACCGCAGATTCTTATGAAAATAAATAGATGTTTAAAAAAATTACCGTTACTTTTCTCTAAGCAATGTTGAAACGTGTGTGAGTACACAGAACAGCATGTATCTTCTGTTCCAAAACCCCAGTAAAACGTTAATATTCAGGTGTTTCTCCAGAAAGCACCACACCAATCAGCATCTTGTCACTGTCGCTGACCGAAGGAAGGCTGTGAGCTCATGGCCGTGCCTGTACCCCACAGTGTCACACTGCTCTGTGCCCTAAGTGCCACGGAGCCCTCATCCCTTCCCAGCTGCCCCCAGGCCCCACTTTGGCCTCATGTTAGTCATCACTTTCTGCTAAAGGTTAATTACTCCAGGGGACATTTCCATCCAAGCTGTTGCCTGCAGGTTGCAGCCCCTGCCTGAGTCCTATTTTTAGACCATCTCCTTCCTTGCTATTGATCCCAGTCACCCTCTGTTAATTAGATACACACAACACACACAGCATTTGCAACTCATTTATCAATTCTGTTCAGCACCTCCCTCCCCTGAGATGTAATTTGGAGCCCTCCTTGAATCATGTTATTGATCTTTCCCAGCAACTTTGCTATAGGATTCTCTGTGTTGCAAACTATTTATAGATTCCTCTTCTCTCGCTCTCCCTTGAGGAATCAGAAACGGGCAAAAGGTAATCAGACTTCTATATTTAAGGAGTTGATCGAAACCAGATGTTTCCTCTTTTCCCCACCTTTCCCCTTTTTCCCTCTGTTGCTGATCTGTACACACTTCTTTTGCCAGGTGAGACCTTGCTCTATGTTTTGCTGTAACAATTCTGGTAACACTCAGGCGATGTGATTCAGAATTTGCCCTTGGTGAACTCTTGTTTGCTGAATTGAAGAAATGAATTCTTCCTTGTCCCTGCATCCCAAAGTGCCTGGTGACCAATTTCATCCACTCAGCTTGGGTGCACCTTTCAGAGGGCTTCAGTCTTGGAGATTGACTTCTGATCTGATCCACCTACAAGGCACTGGGTTCCCTTTTCCCCTCATATCTCAGGAAGGATATCCAAAGGCTTTAGACAATGTATAGCCAGGAATGAGACAGACAGAGTTGCTTTTATGGATGAAGAGTTACAGCAATGAGCCCTGCAGTCCTAGGATTTTATTAAGACCCAAACCAAGGGAATGTAACCTGCGGCTCAGAGAATCAGGACCAGCTCAGCCTTCACTGAGTAAGGCTGAAAATCCCAGCTCTAATGCAGGAGGATGCCTACAATTATGGGCAAGGCAACACCAGGAGGGACAGCCTTGTCTCAGGAGTACATAAAAGCAGCCTCAGGCTTCTGTGGTAACACCTCTGCTGGAAACCTGATGGTGAATGAGAGGCAGGATGTGGCTAGAGGACATGAGTGATTGCAGCCTCCACAGGGTGGTGGCTCAGGAGCCATGGGCCTAGGGACGGACCCTGTGGAGCCAGGCTGACTTCTCTGAATCATTGGAAACATTTTGCTGCGCGTATGTAGGTTGTATGTAATGAGCACAGAATCACATAATGGTTTCAGTTGGAAGGAATGTTAAAGATCATCCAGTTCCACCCCCGTGACAGGGTCTGGGTGCATGTGTGTGCTTTGGGAGGTATGCTGGGCTGGGGAAGGGGCTGTGCTGTGTGGAGGGCCATGGAGTGGGCAGGTTTTGGAGTGTGTGATGCTGTGGCACATTTGGCTGGGGACTCGAGGGTGTTTTGATGCATGGAGCTGTGGCACATGTGGCTGTGGTGTGTCGAGGTCACTGTGTGTGTGGTACCTGAGCAGAACTGCGATGTGTGGATCTGTGTGAGAGTGGAGTGTCAGCACAAGATGTGCAGGTGTGGTGAGTGACTGTGGTGTGTGTGACTGCGGGGTGTGATGCTTGGGGTGTGCAGGGCTGTGCAGGTGTGTGCATGGGGGCCATGGAGTGTGACGCTCAGGGCATGTAGAGCTGCGTGTGCGCGCTCGGTGGTGTGTAGGGCGATGGTGTGTGAAGCTCGGGAGTGCAGGGCTCTGCCTGTGAGTGTCGGCGGCGTGCGGGGCGGTCCGTGCCGGTCTGTGGAGGGGCGGCGGTGCGCGGAGCTGCGGAGCCGCTGTCCCCGGGGTGGCGGAGGCGGCACAAACCTGTCTCGGGCACTACGCGCGGCTCGGTTCGAGGTGGGAACGGCTCCGGGCTGTCCCTGCGGGAAGGCACAAACCCGCCCCGCCGCCGCCCGGCCCCGCTCGGCGGCCGGGGCGTGGCCGAGCCCGGGATGGGGGCGGGAGCCGCAGCCGCACCGGGGAGCTCCGCGGCCGCTCCCTGCCGGGGCGGCGCCGAGGGGGTTAAGGCGCTCCCCGCGGCGGGCCGGGCGGGCTCCGCATCCCGCCTCCCGCATCCCGCATCCCGCCTCTCGCATCCCGCCTCCCGCGCCGGAGCGGGCACGGGCACGAGCACGGGCACACACACACACACACACACACACACACACACACGCCCGCACACACACGCTTTCTCACACGCGCGCAGGCGATGGCTGCGGGGTGCGGGCTCGCTTCTCCCCGAGATGATGTCAAGAGCCCGGGAGAAGGAGGAGGAGGACGGTTGCTCTTTTTCTTAACGGCTTTGTTCTAAAACCATCCTAAATAAAGCAGCCCCCGCCCCGACCGCCGGGGCAGCAGCCGTGAACGTACCCTTTCATTTTTTCCCTCCTTTTTGCCTCTTTTTCTTTCTTTCTTTCATTAATTTTTTTCCCCCTTTTTTTTTTTTTTTTTTTTTTTTTTTTTTGTTTTATTTTTTCTTGCCTCCGTCTTTGTGTCCGCCTGGGACCGAGCTACCCTCACGCGCTCCCCGCGGAAGCCGCCGGCGATTCTCCGCTCCTCCCGCGGCCGGAGCCAGCTCCCCGCCGCCGTCCCGCCCCGCCGCTGCCCCCGGCAGGTGCTCGCTCCGCGGCCGCCGCCTCCCCGCCCGCCGGCCGGGGCGGCTCCGCGCCGCTCCTCCGCTCGCGGGGCGCCGGCTCCCCGCCGCCAGGGCCACGCCGCCGGCCCGGCGCCCCCGCCTCCCGCCGGAGCGGCGGCGCGGCCCGGCGCGCCCGGGGATGCTGCCCCCGGCCCCGCGCCCGCCGCCTGACACCGCCGCCGCCGCCCTCGCCGCGCCGGACGCCGCGCCGCTGCCCACGCCGCGGCCACCTGCAGCAGCAGCAGCAGCAGCAGCAGCAGAGGCAGAGGCAGCAGCTGCCCGGCTGCCCGCCGCACTCCGCGCTCCGCGGCGGAAGGAATAGAGCGCCCAGCCCGTCCCGACCCGCCCGGCCGGCGCTCCCGCAGGCAGCCGGGGCCGGGGCGGGTCGGGTCGCCGACGGCCGGAGCCCGGGAGCCCTCCGCCCCTCGCCCCGCTCCTCCTCCGCGGATGGGCGCGCTGCCGCCACCCGGCTCCCCCGGCCCCGCCGCTCCGCCTGAAGAAACTTGGGACGGCGGCGGCCTCCGCCTCCCCGCCGCGCCCCGCCCGGGCTGCGGGCGACCCTTCCCGCGCCGCCGCGCCAACTTCGCGGGGGACCCGCCCGCCGCAGGACTCCGTGCCGGGGCCGTCGGCCCTCGGCGGGGACCCCCTGCCCCTGGCCTCGGTGCTGGGGAGGAGCGGGGGTGGCCCTGGATGGCCCTGCGCACTGGGACGGCTTGGTTTGGGCAGGTCCTGCGCAGAGTTTCCCGGCTTCAGGGCACCTGGTCCCGGCGCTCCAGCAGCCTCCTGTGCCTCTCTTCTTCCCAGGAGCCCGAGCAGGCGGGCGGGGAGCGACCGCCGCCGCAGCACAAGCTGCCCCGGAGCAGCGGCAGCGGCGGCGGGCGCCGCCGGCCCCCCCGGCAGCTGCTCCCCTGCTGTAGCTGCTGCGGCCTGTCGGAACCCCGGGCGGCCAGGGGGGGACATGGTCCCCTCACTCGCCCCTTGCTGGCGGCCATGAAGAGGCAGAACGTGCGGACCCTGTCCCTCATCATCTGCACGTTTACATACCTGCTGGTCGGGGCTGCCGTCTTTGATGCCCTGGAGTCCGACAACGAGATGCGGGAGGAGGAGAAACTCAAAGCCGAGGAGATCCGGCTCAAAGGAAAGTACAACATCACCAGCGAGGACTATCGGCAGCTGGAGTTGGTGATCATGCAGTCCGAGCCGCACCGCGCCGGAGTCCAGTGGAAATTTGCCGGCTCCTTCTACTTTGCCATCACGGTCATCACGACCATCGGTGAGTGACTCGCCTCGGGGAGGCTCTCTGGGGCCAGGGCCGGGGCTGGGGCAAAAACTTCCCGGGCTGGAAAAAAAGGAAGAGGGACAGGGAGGCTGTGGCATGCAAAGGTGTCTGTGCTGGACGAGTCTTTTTGCTTCCCTTCGTGTTACGTAATTAAATGTTCTTCTTGGGCACTTGTTGGACTTGATGGGTTCCTGCACCTCTCCTCCTGGGGATGGACCACCTGTCTCGTGTGGGACTGGAGAAGAGTGGGGCTGGTCTGGCTAAGGTCATTGGCACTGGCCAGGTGGCCACCATGGTGCTGTGGCTTGGATGGAGAGGAAGAGGGGGGAAGAGGGAAGAGGCAGAGTGGCACTCTTGGGATTCCCCTCAGGTTGAAGGCCCTGTTGTCACATTCCTTCTTCCACCTTAAGAGACACAGGGAAAACTTTGGCAAAAAGCAGCTGGAGGAGAATGAAAATATTGAAGGCATGGGAACTGGATCAGCTGGGAAAGCCCTTAATGTAGCCAGGCATGGAGACACCTGCTTTTGCAAACTTTGTTTTGGTGTTGCAATGGCAGTGGTGGTGGTTCCCACAGCTGTGGTCAAACCCTGAGCACTGACAATGTGTTCCTGGATTTTTTATTGCAGCTGGGGCGTCTGGTGTGACAACAGGTCACAGTCTGCATTTCCCCTTTGTGGGCACATGGTCTGACAGGCAAAATGATGCCCACTGTCACATCCCTGCTGCCCAGCTTCCCACATGTGCCGCTTCCCAGGACAGTCGGGGACAGTCAGTGGACACAGCCATAGGCTGTCATTTTGTGCGTCCCTGCTTCCCACAGCTGAAGCTAAGCATTTGTCACAAAGTTTGCTTCTCTGCCCTAAAAATAAATACCACGGTGATTAGGGGCTGCAGAGCACACACAGAACTGCGCTACAACTCTGGCTTTGGATGGATGAGCAGGTTTGCTTGTTCCAGTGTTGTGTCCTTTGAGGTGGGATTACTAGGGCAGTTTATAACGTTTTTCTTCTGGAACTTCTAATATCTGTGGAGGTCTGAAAAGACCCCTCTAACTCAGTGGCTGTTTGGTAGTGCATTATATGTAGCAGGACATGAAAATAGCTCTCCTATTAATACAGAAGGACTTGGTCTTCTTGACATGTAGGGATTATTACAAGAAATTTTCACACTGCCATCTGAAGATACTGAGTTTTCAGCAGAATATGCTGTGCACTGCCCTTTGAAAAGTGTCTGCTTATGTTTTCATTTGGCTATGTTTTACCTGGGGTAGTAAAAAATTTCCTTTGAAAGACCGTCTGACAGTGTAATGCCTATTTGCCCGTACAAAGATAAGATTTTAAGGGTTAATTTTCTCTACCTTTCCATTATTAGATATATTAATAAAATGCATATATTAACAGGATATAGAATATAAAGTAGAATGCAACTTTGGCTCATGATTTGTATTTCCCGCTGTTTGTTACGATGTCAGAACTCTCTTTCCTCCTTTGACCACTGAGTCTCTTTCTCAGCCTGTCTCTTGCCACTTGTTTGTGCTAAGTGAATACTGCTCTGTCGTGCTCCTCTGTGTTACAACAAGCCATCCACACACACGCCTGTGTACTCACGCTACCCTGTACTTCTGCCTAGGAGCTGCCTGCAAGACTTGCTACGTTCTTAAGCTCTGTTGGTGACAGGTAGAAAGCGTTGTTTGTACAGTACTTTGCTGTTTTGATGGTATTTTACCCATAAGCAAATACAACTTGCATGGGAAGTCGTAGCATTTTCTCCTTCAAAGGGTTGGGATTTGTTTAGGAAGCTCGGAGTGCCTCAGCATGCAGAGGATAGAATGCATTTCTCTAGGCAGAGGCGCTTTGGGATGTACAAATTGTTTAAATGTTAAAAAGCATATAGCAACAGGGAACCACTGGGAGGAAGACTGATAATAAAGAATGGTGCAGAAAGTTACAGACATTCTGTAACAATTGTTCATTTCGGAAGCTGAGCTCTGGGAGGATATCTGATTCGTCTTTCAAAAGTTTATTAATAGTTGCTCTCTGCATCTTGCCAAATGCAATTCTATTTTTTGTACCATCTCTTCAGTACTAAAGTGGCTTCATGATGTTATCTGATCTACTGTTATTCTGTAAAAGTAAGCATGGAAGATTTTAAAAAATTTTGTATTTATCCTAAACTAATTTGTCTCGTGGATGGGAAAAAAAAACAACACCCTACTTTCTTTGTGTAAGTTCTTAGAAAAATAAGAGTTCTTGTCTATGTTTCTTGTACAGGGAAGTGATCTAAAATGTTCATATTAATCTTTTGTGCTGGTTATTTTTTTTCAAATCTGTGTGTATGCTTTCATATAGATCTTTCTTCCTCTAAAACCTTCTAGACAGACATCCAGAAGCACAAACTGTGGGGTGTGTGTTGGTGAACCTGCTGTACTCAGTTAGGTACTCCTGCAAAAGTGTGTCTTCAATATCATTGCAGGCTGACCTTTAAAAGAGAATGAACAAAGACCTTGTCTAATCTGGAAGGGTACCTCTATCTCCACAAAACTTCCCTTCAGACAAAACATTGGAATCAGCAGACCACAAAATTGAGCAATATGCATATGGTTGCAGACTAATTTATGTCTAACTTAATTGTACTCCGTGATATTGCCATGCTAGCAACATGTCTGGAGTGATTACCTCTTTGCTGTGCTGATTTCAACTACTGTGGCTTTAATTTAATCAAAGGCGTTTATGGTTGGCCATGGCCCATCAGTAGCCAGGAAGAGGCCAGTGCTTCTCTTCCAGTGCCAGGGGACAGGTGCAACAATGTCCCCAGACCATGGAACAGGTGCCCCATTGCCCCTGAGATGTGGGGCAGAAGGGACAGCTCTGGCAGCTCTGGTGCTGAAGGGACAACAACTCCGTCAATGCCCCCAGTCCACAGCATTGAAGGGACACCTCTGACAGTGTCCCCAGTCCGTGGTGCTGAAGGACAGCTTCGGCAGTGTCCCCAGTCCATGGTGCTGAGGGGACAGCTCCAGCAGTATCCCCAGTCCATGGTGCTGAGGGGACATCTCCGGCAGTGTCCCCAGCCTGTGGTGCTAAAGGGACAGCTCCGGCACTGTCCCCAGACCGTGGTGCTGAAGGGACAGCTCCGGCAGTGTCCCCAGTTCAAGGTACTGAAGAGACAGCTCCGGCAGTGTCCCCAGCCCGTGGTGCTGAAGGGACAGCTCCCGCAGTGTTCCCAGTTCAAGGTACTGAAGGGACAGCTCTGACAGTGTCCCCAGCCCGTGGTGCTGAAGGGACAGCTCCGGCAGTGTCCCCAGTTCAAGGTACCGAAGGGACAGCTCTGACAGTGTCCCCAGCCCGTGGTGCTGAAGGGACAGCTCCAGTAGTGTCTCCAGTCAGTGGTGCTGAGGGGCAGCTGCGGCAGTGTCCCCAGTCCGTGGTGCTGAAGGGGCAGCTCTGGCAGTGTCCCTGATACTCAAGGTCTAAGTTCGGCAGTGTCCCCAGCCCGTGGTGCTGAAGGGACAGCTCCGGCAGTGTCCCCAGTCCATGGTGCTGATGGTTCAGCTCCCATCCATTGCTGCAGCTCCGAACTCCCCTCCTCTGGCAAGCTCTGCAGCTTGTTGCTTCCCATGGAAATGCAACATTAAAGACCTGCTTGGAAGGGACCATGAAAACCTGAAATTCTCCTCTGTGAGGCAAAGAGCTGAGATTTGGTCAAGTCTCTCATTTCCTCTAATCTATGGAATTTGGCTTTTATAGGAGGGTGGTTGGGGGTTGTTGATCACTTGTCGAGCTGAGTACTAAACAAAAAAGTGAGGTCTTATCAAGTATATGGAAACAGTTGTTTGTTTTTTTTAACCTGGGGTGAAACATACTTTTCTACTCCCTAGGTGCAATGTTCTTGTTCTTTCTTTCTTTCCTTTTTTTTTTTTTATTTTTTTTTTAACTGAAACAACAATGGAAAGGTTGACAACAACAGGTGCTACAGCATTAGATGAGTCTGCTCTTAAAATCAATTAGCAGAAAATCCTCTTTTCCTCCCCTTCTTCCCCCACCCCCAATCCCCAGCTTCTACAAATTTTTGGTTATGTTTGAATACTGTAAAAGTTCTTAGATGAAAAAGAGCTAGTAAGCTTTTCTTGGCTCTCACCAGGTGCTGTGTTCATTTCAGATTGTTCTTGTTTCAAAGTGAGCTAGTATGAATTCCTATCCATTTTCACTTACACAGTCAAAATGGTGAAAAAGAGTGGTTTAATGACTCATCCAGCTATTTGTCTTTAACGAGATACACTGTAGAATATGCCACAGAGTTCATCTAAAAGCTTGATACTATGAATGAAAACACCACCTTCCAAAAATAAAGGGTTATTTCTAGGATTTCTAGCAAGTTTTAATGCCCTTTTCTACAGGTCTAGAAGAGTCATTAAACTGCTTCTGTGTAAGCAGGTGTCAACACTGTCAAAATGTGTTATTGGTATGGATATCACTTTATCATTTAGGCCTTAAAGGGTGATAGTCATACTTGATTTAACACCACCAAACTCTAGTAAACACTGAGTATTTCTGGAGGCTTGTGCAGAATGTAAAGAACCGAAAGCTGTTTGTGTCACCCTAAAATGAACTGAAACAACAAACAGATTGAAAATTGTTATTTATTTATTTTTTCCTGAGAAGTGACTGTAAAGGAAGCAAAATTAAGGCAGTTTGTGCTGTGAATTATGAATCTCTCTTTCTAGCTTTTAGCCTTTGTTTTCAGTTTTGAACCTACTATAAGCAGTGAGTGAACTATTCAGATAAAATACTTCTTAAAAGAATGTCATGCAATACCTGTAATGGTGAATGGAACATCCACCTATTGACAGCTGGTTGGCCACTGAGTAGCCAAACACTCAGGAACTGTCTGCATCCAGATGAGGACATTTCATACTTCTGGCAGATGGTGTCCTGACAGGTAGTTTGAACCTGCATTAATGAACTAAGCAAACACATGCTTAAATCCATTTTGGGATAGCGGTTGAGTCTCCGTGTTCTTTCACTGCATTATTTTACCCTTCTCTAAAATAGGTGTAAAAACCCCAACTTGGTAGTAAGGTGATGTATTTGATTTAGGTTAGAAAAAGGTCAAAGTGTTCTCACAAGCAAATTATTTTGGCTGTTGCTCCTCCTTTAAGACTAGCCTCTGGTGTTTTGAGTCTAATCTTGGTTTTTGATGGATGGTAATATTCAGAGCCAGTCCATTGAAAAGGTTTGAGTAGGTGTTAGCATAACCAGCACAGTAGGGAATTGTGGCAGATGGACAACCTGCAATTGAAAGAAAAGAAAGGAAGAAAACAAGACATATAAGGGAAGAGGTTAAGAACAAAGACATGAATGTTTTGGTCAATTAACTGCAGCATTCATGACTTGCCAGGACCATGAAGGTCATATCTTGTTAAAAAACCAAACAAGCACAGAGTAGATTAAGCCAATCAATTATTAGTAAATTCAGGTGAAAGGAGAGAGCAAGATTTTCTGGTGAGACAAATGCTTGCAGATACACCAAAGTAACAAATATCTTCATTCATGCCATCTGAAGCTTTAGTGGAGAATACTGGATGATGAAGACCCGAATATCTGCTGATAATATCTCTCAAGTAAGAAGGAGGTCTGCTACAGTGAGCCCCGTGAAGAGGAACTGTGTGTAGGATTTTTCTCCCCTGCAAAACTAGAATAGTCTGCAAGATTATTTCACACTATATTCTTTATCTCATGAAAATTAAAAAAAGAAAAAATAATTTTAAAAATCCAGAATAGGTTCTGCCAGCAGAGGAGACTTTGAGGCTAATTTGCTCACATTTGTGGAAAAAGTTCTTGAGTTCTTCAAAAACTGGTTTTGCAATGATACCTCAGATTCCTGCCAGAGGCACTTTAGCAAAAACTTTTTAAAAATCACTGATAAACAAGTAAAAATTACAGCTCAGAATGATGTTTAGCTGTGAATTCCCACAGTATGGCTTATTAGCAGTGCAAGTGTAGTAGTAAGAGTTGGAAAACAGATTTGGGGAAATACTGAGAAACCTGTGGCCACTGAGCTAGGTGGAGGTGTCTGCAGATTTCCTTACTGTAACAACACTGGAGAAATTAGTGTCTTGTAGTTTTTTAGGATTTGATGCTCTTTCTCTTCCTTCTAACTATTCATAACTTATTTCTTTACCTGAAGTAAGTGAGATCTAGATTAACAATGAAGAAAACTCTTCCCTGCTGTCAGCATAGTTGTGTGCAGGTAGAGATTGTCCAAGGAGACTGCTTTAAAAAGAGATAAGACAAAAGTTTCCCTGGAGTGAATAAGCTGCAACTGCTTTTGCCTTTGGGAAGGAAGATGGACCGGCTGACCTCTTGAAGTCTTTATCAGCTGTATGTTCTATGATTTTCTGAGTCTCCCTTTTTTTTCTTACTTCTTGAGACCTAGTAGTTCTTGGGTTCTTTTTTCCTATGAAAAAACAAAATATTTGAATTTCTATTTTCTCCACTTTATGGTCTTTGCTTACTGATTATTTTTTTAGCCAGTAAACCCATTTGTGTACCCTTGCAAGTGTCAGAATAGAAATATCTGTGTTTATCCACAGTTAAGGTTAGAAGCTAGAGGTGTTGGTGAGTGTTTTGGGGAAGAAGTTAGCTAAAGGAGAAGATGATCCTGCTGATACAAGGATGGCAAGCAGAAGTTCACAGGGCAGAACTGGGAGTTTGGTTTTGACTACAAATAAGGAAAAAAATTAGCTGTTGGCAATGGGCTTATGCCTGCTTCAAATAAAAATAATAAAACCTTTTTTGCTTTTTCTTGGGACAGCTTCACAATTATGAGGCTTGACCAAAGGAAAAGTGATTAATGGAGAGCTTTTGTGCTGGACACCATGAGTTTTGGGACAGATGCTGCTGCTCTGCCATGAAGGACAGCCGAGAATGCTGTCGTGTTTCCTCGAATGCCATCTGAGCTGAGGTGCTCAGTTCCTTCAGTGTCAGAGCATCTTCCCCCATAAATGCTGAAATCCTTCCTCATGGTTTTGAGCTGGGGTTGCACAGCACTTTATATTCAGAATACTGTGCTGACATTAGGTGATTCATCTTCACAACTCCTCTGTGTAAAAATTATCCTCAATTTAGAGACAAGAAGAGAAAATGGCTTTCTGAAGATTCAGGTTGGGAGCTATTTCTAATTGCCAAACTGCTCACTTCTTTCTGTTTTGGACCACATGACGTGAGTTTGCAGCCAGATTAAACAGTGGAGATGAACCAAGGCAGAGATCCATAAGGAGTTCAAGGTGATACTGGCAAACTCCTGCAGCCTAGGTCTTCTGCCATGCAGCAATAGCAGAACCTGGAGCATTATTTCCTCAAGGTTCATGTGCTGTTCTGGCTAATTATCTGTGTTATTACTATGTGTCTTCTGTCAAAGGCCCTTTAGGCTATCAGGTATCCACTTGCCATGGATTTTACTGAAGATCCTTGGCTGGATATAATTAGAGGCCATATGAATTATACCCTTCCCCTCTAACAGATGCTAGCAAGGACACTTACTGGTGATGCAGAACTAATGAGTCCTTGATGCCTGTATGTCAAACTAAGAGGTTACTGTGGACTTGCAACAGATGTTTGCTGTGTGTAGCAGGCCTGTTCTCCTCTTTTTTGCATAGTTTTGAATGAAGCTGTGGACTCCTCCAGAAATTTCACCCATGGACATTGCTGCAATGCAAATTAGTTATAATCTGTTATTTTTTCAGGATTATAGTCCGTGGAATCTACTGATTTTAGGTAGATTACCATGCTACCTGTACCCCCCAGGTGTTTGTGACTTGACTAACTGCAACTAAAGTTGATATTGCTGATGTTATAGTTACAGCATTTCCTTTGATTAAAGTGAGAGTGTCTATGGACACCTCCTCCGTAAAAGGATGTTTGGCAAAAAAAGCAAAAAACCAAAAAAAAACCCTGAAACCTCCAAACCCAGAAATAAAGACCTGATCTAAAGTTTAATCTAAGAAAATATTTTGAGTCACAGTTGTTTTGGATCAGGCCATTATTTGACAAGAATTCTCCAATGCAAGGAGCTATATTCTGTAGCAAATCAACTAATGGAAAATATCTTTAAATACAGTTTTCAGATTTTTTTATTTTTAATAATGAACTTGACATCAACATTCAGTTGACATTTATATTGATTTGTGTCTTTTTAATTGAAAGCTAAATGCTAAACTACATGCCTGCTGCATACCTCAAACTTGAGCGAAGAATGTTGATGTTTTAATTCTCATTTTTTTTGCTGGTGTGTAGTTCTTTTCTTGTTGTGTGTTTTCCTTACTTTCACGACTCCAAGACAGTTAACAACTTCTTCTGATCTATCACCTTCTGATCTACTGAGATTCTTCTTTTTTTTTTTTTTTAATTAAGTGTAAGCTGCACTTACTTATTTTCTGTTTCAAGGGAAGAATCCCTGAAGTTTCTTAGCAGTTTTTTTTTCTTTTTAAGGAGTCCAATGACTTTTTTTTTTTTTTTTTTTTTTTTTTTTTACTACCTGGCCAATTGCCACAGGAGGCTTAGGCAGTTACCAGCTGGTTAAAGGGCTCAATATCCTCTTTAACTGCTTTCATTATGGAGGTGATTAGGGCATGCCAGTGAAAGGAATCTCTCTGTTAAGGGCTCATGTATTTGTTACTTATTAGGATGATTAGGAGGGAGCAGTCTACTTTGTCCTTTCAATTCCCTGCACCAGAAGGAAAAAAGAGCTTCAGAGAAAAGCAGGCCAGTAGTGGGGTTAAAATGTATCTGATGGGAAGCTGATTGTCTCCTTGCTTTCCCATCAGAGAAGAGGACTTTCCTTCTCAGCATAAAAATTTCACAGGGAGCTTGAGGGCACAGATTGATGAATGAAACCTGCTGCAGCTCTCTCTAATTCTGTAGTGCAGGAGATTAGCTCTAAGGAAATGCTCATAGACTCCAAATTTAGGGATATTCTTGACATTGAAGAGAAGATAGAAATAAGAGATCCACTCCTAAGGCAATTGGCAGTGTCAGCAATTTCAGATGTGTGCTACCATTAACTCATTACAGGGGTGTTTTGGGTGAAGACAGAATATTCTATTTCTTGCACCCTCTTTTTTTTTTATGTCCTCTGGAGAGGATGTCCTCCTCCTATGTTTAAACTAACACAAGCTATGGAAACTGTGTCAGAAATTGAATGTTATAACAAACCTAAACCATTAGAGTTTTGATTTGTCACTCTGCTGCATTTCACACCCATAGAGAATTTCTCAGGACCAGACACAGTAGGAAAAGCTGCCAAATATTCCTGTTTCAAAGGTATATCTCTTTATTACTTGAACGAACGAACAGTTGCTGTTAGTTAGTAGTTTGAAATGTTATGGTGAAACAAGGCTGATTCACTTAGTGCAAACAGTGTTTGCAGCAGTAATAATTTCTAAAAATCTGCAGTTTGGTGCTTAATTTAATTTTGCTCTGGATACATATAAAATATGGTACTGCAATAAAATGAACTCCAGCACCAGGAAGGGTGTGGAGCCCTGACCATAAGGCTCTGCATGCAGGCTGTGTCATGTAAGATACTGCATCAAGAATATTTTAAAACAGTTCATGAAATAAAGGTGATTGAACTCTCCATTGCAATTATGCATCACATAAACACCTCATACTTGCCGAGGTGATTTGAAATCTCAATGCTTGCTCAAATTTTTTTCTGGCCTTTGGGGACTTCTTGGGCTTTCAGAGTAAACCATGAATTTTAGAAGAGTTCCTTACAGGATAAAGCATATTGTATTTTCTGCTGAAGACTAGAAACAGTAGAAGAATGCTCCTTCAGCATTATTCAGGATCATCACATCTGGATTGGCCCAGACTGCCAAAGAGGAAAAAACCCTGTATTGGGATGTGGTAGTCTAGAGACGAACGTTTGGGGAGTGAAAGTCTCTTCCAACATTTAAAGTTATCTACCCACTATCACTTTGACATGTCCTCTCTAAAAGTTCCTGATCTACTGCTTGTTTGCTTCTGGACACCAAATATGTCTTTGTTTTTTGGTTTGTGTGGGGCCTTCCCTTCCCTTCCCTTCCCTTCCCTTCCTTCCCTTCCCTTCCCTTCCCTTCCCTTCCCTTCCCTTCCCTTCCCTTCCCTTCCCTTCCCTTCCCTTCCCTTCCCTTCCCTTCCCTTCCCTTCCCTTCCCTTCCCTTCCCTTCCCTTCCCTTCCCTTCCCTTCCCTTCCCTTCCCTTCCCTTCCCTTCCCTTCCCTTCCCTTCCCTTTTTCTGGTTTAGTATTTTTTTTCAGTATTATTAGGTGTGTTAGAAATGACATAGGGTTGGTTCTAGGCAACAGAAGTTAAATTAGCAACACTGGAACTGTGGATTGGAAGCACCTGGAAATCCCATGATTGACCTGAACTCTCCAGTTGACCTTTCAGCTGATATATTGAGAATTCAGTGACCTTCCCAACCTTTCTACTTTTGAGTTTCTCTCCTCTTGCTGTTCCATGTGGGAATGAAGATCCCAGGAAAAGGAAGCAGATGGTTGCTGTTCAGTCTGTACTGACTGCCCTCTCAGCTTTTTCGTTCATTTCTGGTATTTTTCTCTGACAAACAAATAAATGACCGTCCAGCCTTTTGGCAACAAAGGCTTAAGCTCTTAAAACACATCCTGCCTAGTAGTAAAAGGCCTGTTATTTAAAGGGCACTTTTCAAAACAATTAGTACTTTAGTAGCAATGTGTTTGCCTTAATGAGTGCACTCTGGCAGTCAGAGGAAAGAGCATAAGCTGATACCTAGAGATGTAGGCTGACATAGGCAAGTTAGCAGTGCTACAAGTCAGTTACTGAATGTACTGCACATCCAAGAGGTTTATTTTAATGAGTGAAAAGCACTAGGTATGATGCAGAATGGCTTCGTTTTTGGTTTCTCCCCATATACCCACCCCCTTTTAGATCTTCATTCAGAAGACCTTGTACCACTCCTGTACTTGTGATAGTTTATGCTGTATAGGTTGCATTCAGGTCTGATTTGACTTGCTGGACTGGCACCAGAGACAACTTTTCATAAAGTCTCAGACTTGCTTCATTGCTGTTGCTGTCTGATGTTTGAAATCAGTGTCCTTATGATGTAGGTATGCTGCTAGCATTTTGGTATAACAGAATTCTTTTTAAAGGTTTCAGAAGGTGTTTCTTTCCCCACAATGGAGCACAGTAAAGGCTGGTGGTATTGAAGAGGAAGAGGCACAGGATGCAAGCCTGGCTCTGAGTATCCAGCAATAACTGTCATGGTGAAAGTTGCTGGCTCTTGAGCATGCATGGTCCTGACTTGGATAACTAGATTTGGATAACCTGACTGCAGGTTGGGTGATGAGGACTTAAAAACTATTTCTGTGGTCTCTTTGACAAGAATCCAGCCTGTGGAGCATTTAAAATCTGGTCAAAAGTCCAGGTCTATTTCTGAAGACCCTGAGTGTGTCACAGTGAATAGAAGTGTTAAACAACAGCGAGGAAGCATTAGAGTGAGTGGCCACAGAGAAAAAAGACCTTTCTAGCAGTGATATTTGTGAAACCTGGAAATGTGTTGGCAGGGCTGGGGTGTGGGCTCTTTTTGCTAGGCCTTGCAGAACAGGATGGACAAGCATCTGTCAGGAATGACCTATGCATTCTGTCCTGCCTTGCGGCAAGGTATGACTGGCCTCCTCATCCTGTATTTTTAATGGTTCCCTACACACACAGGCTGTTTGAAGTTTGCCTTGGATCTTGCTTGGGATCTATGTAAGTTTATCTTGTCCTTTTTTTTTTTTTTTTTTCCTGAGGATTTGTGCTTCCCTGAGGGATTCTTAGTGCACCCTACAATTCTGTCTCCAGCTGAATACTGGGATAAGAATCAAACCTCTTCTCTAAGCAGCAACTGCTCAGTGTTAGCAGTGTCACCAGCTTTTTATGGCTGCTGTTTGAACAGCCCTACCAGTGGCTGTTGCAGGGAAAAACAAACATGCTGCCTATCTTTAAAAAAGGGACAGGAGAGAACACGGGCAGTTAATGCTCAGTCAACCTAAATTTGATCTTCAGAAAGATATTTGACCAAGCTGTCAATCAGCGTGAAAGTACCTAGGGGATAATATGGGACAAGCTGGAACAACCCCAAATTTTTCTTGAGTAACTCATGTTGGATTTCTCTAGGTTGTTTTTATTCCAGCAGATATCTGATGGAGGGAGAATCAGTTGGTTGTGACATTTATTACATCTATGGCATAATAATAGCATTGAGTTCTCATAATTACAGTAGAAAATCCTTGACTGGGTTGAACTCAAGGTGGGTGCAAAGTCTGGATGGGGTTGTGCTGTGGACCAGAGACTGGACAGTGACTGGGCTTATCACATGTGTGAAAAACACATACACTGTGCAGGTGTAAATGGGGCAGAAACCCCCAGATCTGCTAAATCTGCCTCCAAATAATTTTACAATACAGTGAAATAATATATTATAAAATAATAATAAAAAATGCAGAAATAAAAAAATGCAGGATAAAAAAATGTTTTCTGTCAGATTGGATGGACATAACATATGCAGCCATACAGGGGTCTGTCCTGTGGCTGGTGCTATTCAAGTTTCCCATTAATGGCTTGTCTGGTAGAACAGAGAGTACACACATTAATTGTGAGGGGTGGCTTGCACTGTGAGGGCAGGAGCAGAATACAAAACGATTTTGTTAGGTTGGAGAAATGGTCTGGAATCAATATGACAAAATTCAATAAAGTCAAGTGCACAGAATTACACTGAAGAAGAAAATATCAAAGACACATACAAAAAAAATGATATAAACTGACTAGATGCAAGTACTACAACACCATGCTGATAAAGTGGTAAGGCTTCAGCCTGGAAACTGAGTGCAGTTTTGGGCACACAGTGTTTAGAGGAAGGATGAAAAAAATCAAAATGCTGAAAGAAAAATTAACCTGTATTCAGTGTGAAGTGGACAGAGATGGTTTAGCCTATATGAAATACATGAAGGAGGAAATAATAACAGCTTCAAACATGGTAAAGGTTGTTATAAAGAGGACATTGATAATTTTTTTCTGCAGCATGCCCAGATGTAGGTTGATCATCAGCTGTGAGAGCAGCTGTAACTTGATCTGTAAGGAACCTACAGAGTGCCAGCAGTGGGATATTTGTCTGAAGTGGTTAAACAACTGTCCAAAGCACATGGGTTTGGTATACTTCAGCCTGCCTCAGAGCTGAAGGGGCTCAGTTACCTTTTGAGGCCCCTCCAGCCATGTGTTCCTAGGAATGGGTGGCTGAGAGCTGCTCTACAGGAGCTGAGTCGAGCAGCCCCTAAGTGATGGACTGAGGATCTGAGCATCCTGCAGCAGATCAGATCCTTTATTGAGGTTTTTCCCAACCCTCAGCTTCTGAGATTATGCACTCAATGGACATTTTTAAATGCTGTGCTGAATGTACAGCAACGTTTGCTGTCTGGCAGTGGACTTTGTGATGGTCAAGTCTGAATTTGGCTTTAAGAGAGCTGTTCTGCTAGGACAGGCATCAATATTCATCTTGCAGCCCCTGCTCACTTGGCATTTTGGGTTGCATATTCTGTAATGCTGAAACAAAGAGGTTCCTCCTCTTTCCCTAAATCCCATGCATACAAACCAGCAATTTCCATAGCACAGACAACCATCCAATCTGTTATCTTGGCAGACACCAATGCCTTTCTACTTTGGAGGAAGGAAATCTATCCCATAATATACCTGTGCAATATATGGCAATGGTGATTTTTGTTGCTAACCCCCACAGCAATCAGTTTATGCCCTCAAGCATGAGATTTGATTATCCTTGTCATTATCTAAGCTACAAATGTTATTAGCAGCCATAAAATTGTCCATTAAAGTGAGAGGAATTACTTGCCTGAACCAGGGGGAGAACAGATAATTTACCATACAGATCTAAGCCCAAATGCACTTTTTTTTTCCAGAAGAACCCTCTAAGCCATTGTGAAGCCTCCATTTTTACATTTCAAAATCTGTTTCACCCTCCATGGCCTTCAAGTGTGGATTTTTTACCATAAGAGTGACATAGATAACTGCTGTTGAAATAACATCAGAGATCATCACCAAGCATCTCTTCTATGTTCTATAGCTTGAAATGAATGTTTCTCTAATTCTGGAAGTGCAGATGTCTGAACTTTTGTTGGGTTCCATATTTTCTAGACTTCAGCATTGGTATGAACTTCATTTATACAGAAGCAATTCTGGACACTTTGGGCTGACTTGGCACTCGTGGACTGACTGTGCACCACTGGCTGGGTGTAGGATCAGTTGATTTGCTCCTAGCAGGGCCATTTTCATGGGTTTTTTTGATCCTGCAATACTGGATTTTTATGAGAGGAAGAAGTGATGTATCACAGGGGCCAAGAAAAGATGCTGTGTCTGAGTGGGTGAGATCCAGGGTAGTGTCTGAAAAATTTCTTTGTCTTCCCTGGGACTGGCTGATTCATCCCCTTCCCACCACCCTGTTAATTCCTGTTCATATATCAGTTCACCGTAAAGCTGCTTTTTTATTCCCATGTGGTATTGTGTTCCCACCCCCTTCCAACAGGGAGTGGGAGAAAACACCCACAGCTTTCCCAACAGACAAAAATGGTGGATCCTGACAGACTGGAACAGATTCTGATCACGGTTTTTCTCTGTAAATCCTGCAAAACTTGGTTGTTTTGGTGTATTTGTTGACTTTAAACTAAGATAAATGTGTGCAGAATGTGGTCTGGAGAGCCTGTATTTTGAAGGAAGCATCTCCTCCTACTCACCCAACAAATTTACACACACATGGTGTAGCATTGATATTAGCTCCTGTAGCAAATGGAAAATATGTCAGTAGCCTGAAAGGAATAGAAAATGTTCTCAAACAGGGCTTAAAAAGTAAACAAACATCATATAACCAACAAAATCAATACAGTTTCATATTAGCCATTACAGATATCTCTGTCTTTGTCTACATCGTACTGTGCACATTTCAGTGCTGTGGAAAATGTAGAACCCAGGGGACCTAATTTCAGAACTTGCAGATGGTGTATTGAATGCAAGGCCTGGGATAGAAGGCCTGGAAGAGATTTATATTAAATAACAAAAGAGATTTTCTCCTTGAACTCCTCAAAAGAGCATTAACTGAGTCAAAGAAATGTAATATATATACAAAACTAATACATATTAATCGGTGTTGCAACATTAATAGAAAAAACTCCTTGAAAACTCCTTTTTTAAGTCATCTTCACTAACTTAAAGAAATCACTTGGTGAGAAATAATGTTAGGTACAGGATGTCCAAGAGGAGGGGACAGCCTTTCAGCTTTCTGCATTCTAAAAACTTTGTCTTCCTTAGCTGCTCTTCTGCTTGGAGGGAATCTGAGAGAGAAATATCCTAATGCTTTCCAGCCTTAGCCTCATGGCCTTCCCTTACTCTTCACATCTTCCAACACAATCAGCAGTATTCAAGCTATTCTTGTGGGCTTTCCTGCTGAATTCCTTCAAGCCAAGCTGCTCTTGGCTGCTGTAAGCATTCCCTCTTCTCCTGTTCCCCTGAGAACTCAGTACTCTTATTTATCCAGGATGCAAGAGTGGAGGCTGCAGACTAAACACGTGGTTGATGCTCTTCCTAGCCAGAAAGCAAATCTCAGTAGAAGTTTTGTGAGATTTAACAGGAGGAAATGCTCCTGTGACCCAGTGTCATTCTTTGGTTGCCTGTCTAATACACTTAATATTGAGGGAACATCCTGTGTCTTTTGGATGGTGACTTCTGCTTCCATTCACAGTGCAGAGCTCTTTGCCAAGGAGAGGCTGGCAAGATTTCCTGCACAGGACATTGGTAGAGGCTCTGAAGAAGAGGAAGAAGCTGGAAACAACTATTAGGACAAAATGGACCATTGCTTGGAATCCTACATTCAGGTGATTTCCTGAAAGAGAAATGTTTTGTTTTGGTGGTCTTTGGTCTTCTGGAGTTGTAGTGCCATGTATCAGCAAAGCTGTGCATGTTCACTGAGTGTGCTGGAGAGCCACAGGAGCTGTGCTTCCCTGTGTTTGCTTTTCCATTAGAAAGATAATATTACTTGAAATATAGACTGATTATTGATTGATAGCTAGATAGATGGATAGATAATTTATTTTCTTTTAATGTGATGTGATCCAACTCTTTAACACGTGTCTGGAGGCCCTCTGGGAACCTTTCATCCTGAAGGGGACACAGAAGTCTGTTGTCTCTCCTCTGCCTTCTATTCCACCTCCCTGCAGTGCTTGATGTTGATCTCACTGCTCAGAGTACCTGCAGCATGCACAAGACCCAGGGGCTTGGGTTTCTTGTCTCTTTAATGGCATTCTATAAGCTTGTGTTCAGAGAGAGACAGAAAGATCAAAGGCTGTGCAAGTGCACTGTGCTTGATTTTGCTTACACCAATACAAATTGATTGACTTCACCCAGTTATGAGGGATTTACAGCTAGGGGAGAACAGATTCTGACCTAATGGCTCCAAAAGAGGCTTTTCTTGGATGAGCAATGTAATTAGAGCACTGGAACAGACAGATTTTGTGACTCATCTGTGGGTCTGCAGTCTTTTCTTTGCTTCTAGTAGGGTGTTCACTAATGTCACCACACTTTCATTTCACCCGTGGGCTGATCTAATGAAGGACCAACCTTTGCTTGAACAGAGATCTCTGTTCAGCTGCAAAGCATCCTCCAATCTTCATGGCACTGTGAAGACTTCAAGCTCAGGACCAGACACTGGGGCAGTGGAAGATTTCCAATCTCTTCCTTTGTTGTAATGAAGCAGAGGATTAAAATAACTAGAAAAAACAAAGCAGGGGCCAGGGAGAATGGACTGATGACTGAGTCCACTTACCAATCTGAAATATGTGTCCCAGCAAGGGGCAAAATCATGTGCCAAGATCAACCTGCTCCTATGTATCCAGCTGGACAACAGTACATGCATTTTGAAATCAGTGAAGCTGCTTTCACAGCTGGATGGAGGTCTGGGGATGAAGTATTTTTGCTAGAAGATGCCACTTCACTAAGATAGCAAGATATTCATTTGGGAAAATTTGTTGAGAATGTTTCCTAAGTTTGAGGATGAGGAGTTAGTCATGGCTAGTATACGAGGGACTTGGCATGTCTTTGGGAAGACTGGAGCTGAGCACAATCCCAGGGCTCAGGCCTCCAGGTGTCTGGGGGCACCTGTGTTGGGCACAAGGGCCTGGCAGAGAGCTGACAGCACTCAGGATATGGAGCTGGTGCAGTTTTGGCTGCTGGTTCTCATTTGGTCCCAGTGCAACAGGAACTGGAGTCAGGGGCTGTTGCAGTTTGGCTGGTGGCCATGACTGTGACAAGAATAGTGGCAGGGTGTGGCAGGGCAGAAGCTGTCACCCTGCTGTGTGTGTAGTGTCACCTCTGTCTCAGCTGAGCTCGAGCTGTCAGACCCCTTCAGCACAGTAGTTTCAGGAAGGGGCAGGGAAGCAGTGATGCACTGGACTGGAGTTAAGCATGGGATGGGAGAGGTGAGACAGTGACACCAAATCTGGTGTCACTGATGGCTCCTTCAAAATGATTGGGGGCCACTGATGTGGGGAACTCAGTGGAGGTGCCCACCTTACATGCAACCTTGTCCTTTGTGTCTGTGTGCTCTCTTCTGAAGCCTTCCAGGTGCCAGAGTGCACGTGCACTCCAAAATCACAACCTGCTGCAGCCTCTGCTAGATTTAGCCCTCTGGAGTGGGCTGCTGCTGGTGTGGCTCTCAGACTGTGAGACCCACCTGGGAAGAAGGTGAACTATGTGCTGAATCATGTGCCTCACCACTTGGCAGTGACAATAGCACAGCTATATATGTACAATTGGATTTGATGTCAGTTTTCTTCTGATTTGCCACTCAGTGAAACTGAGAGCCAGTCATGATGATTGGCCCTGTTCTTGGATTCAAGCCCTGCTGCACTGGGCTCCGTACCAGCACGAAATTCAGAGTAATTTCACAAAAGTGTCTAGAAGACCACAGAACTAAAGCTCCATTTTCAAAAGTAGCTTTTGCACTTAGGAGGCTGCTATCCAAGCCAAGGAAACTCATACCTGCCAAATATAGGTTTAGAAAACAGGTTGGTTGGAGTGTGAAGTCATTGAAGAACATGAGAAAAGTATGCCTTTCAGGACAGTTTATAAAAAAAACACAGGTGCCTGGTAAGTCTAAATCCTTTGGTAATCCACTTATTCAGCTATCTGTCACACAAACACCCCTTGGAAGATTTTTCTCCTCTGTTACACCTGAGGAAGTAAGTCACCATGTGGACTATTAATAAAAGCTACCATCTCTCATACATAGACATTAAAGCTGCTTTTTCTGCCTGCTGACTCATGAGGTACCAACTCACATTGATTTTCACTTGATGAATACCTGTAAAAGACAGGAGTAAGTATATGCTTTAGAGAAATTTCTGTTGCTTTGAGAGAGGTAACAAATGAGTGTAACATTAGATGAAGGGAGAGGAAAATAATAACAGTTATATTCTGCCAATTGCTCATCACTGATCAGATGAAGAATTTACCCCAAGAAAGATACTGGGCTTGGGGGTTAGTTCAGGGACATGTTTTTCATCCAAGATGCTGTGAGGAAAAATGCCTGGAGATGTGTTTTGAAGAAGCCAAAAAATTGTAGTCACAGCTGGCACAAATGGCATTGCAGATGGGGAAGTGGGTGATGAGGAAAGAGAATTGGGAAAGATGGGACAGGGTTGTGTGGCCATGAGAAGCTTGGAGATGTGGGAAAAGGAGAAGTTAGTAGAGAGGAAAGGGCAAAATTCTTGTGGTTTTGTGCTGCTCAGAGTAGAAGTCTTGGCCTTGGTTTGCTTTAAAGTTTTTTTCCAAGATATCCCTGCTGAAGCAAGCAGCCTGCAGGTAGAGAACATCCTAGCTTATGCAAGAGCAGTTTAGAACATCACAACTTGATTTGCCTTCCCTGGGATGCTGGTGGTAATTGGACTTGGCTGAGGGTGTTCTTATGCCTTGTATGATTGTAGGGATCTGCATGCAGGATGCACTGTCCTTTCTGAAAGAGTCTGAAGCTACGTATTTTATTTTTTAAGCCTCCAGAGATAAACACTGCCATAAGTTCCCAGGCTATTTGCACTGCACAGCTGTCTGTATTATGGTCTCATACAACATCTGAGGTTCACACAGTTCACAAAGTCCCTATACAGGCAGGATCCAAGCACCCCAGCACTGTTTTGCCTGAACCTACATATTTTGTGTTCTCTGCACTGGTTTTATCATCAGCCTCATTAGTAGCACAGCTCTTTTTAATGATTACCAACACTTTAGCAAACTTTGGGGTTAAAACTCTGATGAGAGAGTCATAAAACTCTTTGTGCTGTTCTGACCTGTAGAGGTATTTGGCTGTGGGAACAGTTATACCTCAGTAGGATTAGATAATGTAGAAATGCTAGACCTATGTCATTAAATCCATCGATCAATAATCTGCAATCCTAATTTTCCAACATCAAGCTTTCTTAATGACTTCAGCTGAATTTGTGGCCACCTTCCAGCTCTGGCTGTTTCGAAACAGACCTCTGAGGAGAGAAGCTGCTGCTGCAATATGTGGCAGACGTGCTGATGCTTCTGTCTTCAGCCTGGGGCAGGGCCACACAAACCTTTCTGGAGCTGTTCTCTAGGTTAAACCACGCTGGGGGAGCACTCAGTGTTGTCACTGTTCCTTGTGTGACCGGAGAGAGCTGCATTACCTTGGGGAGAGCTGCATTACCTTGGGGAAGAAGGAACCGGCCAAATCCACTCTCGTGGCTGCATCGCCCCGGAGAAGAATTTTGATGGTGAGCAGCACAACCCCAAAGTGCCTGTGATGTTCAGCTGCCATCAGTGCAATGCTGAGGCAGACATGCTGCTTCCTCCCTGGATTGTGTATTTTGAGCACGTTTCAGTAGTGCTCTAAGTTAACATTTTTTTCTTTTCCTCACAGTGCCAGTCATTGCCTTTTCTTCATTTTAGTGATTAATTGCTCTAAATACTCTTGCTCCTGGACTGCAGGAGTACAATTTCTGTGCTGTATTTCATCTGAACTTGCTATGCAAGTACAGGCGAACTTGGGGGAGTGCACACACCCACGTCTTGCTAGGTAGAGATGGTTGCCAAAAGGACACCAAGTAAAAGAACAGTTAGTTCTTAAACAAGGGTATAATCTAATAAGAGGAAAAAAAAAAAGAAAATTACATACTGGAATCTTCAGTGCCTTTCCCCTTCCCCCCAGTTAAAAAATTTAAAGCTAGTACAACCCCTGACTAGAGCAGTGATTTAAATACATATAGGCATCTGTGCTTCTAAGAAAAGGAAGTGTGTCTGTTTGGGGAGCTGTGGAATGAGTGGGTGGATCTCAGTCCAACTTCTGGCAGACAGGTTTTCACATTGCTCAAAGTCACCCTCTCACCCAGCCCCCTCCAGGGCTCATGCCAAGGGTTCTTTATCTGTTCTTCATATGATCCCTCCTGCCTTAGTTCTGCAGAGATGGAGAGTTCCTCATGTCCCACTGTGTGCCTTCTGGGCTGGGGCACTGCCAGCCCTGCACATGGAGGGTGGGGTTGGCTGTCTTCTTGATTCTCCCCAGTGTGGCTGCTCCCTTGCATCTCACTCCACGTGGTCCCTGTGTGTTAGGCACTTTTAGCCATCCCTATGACTGGCTTTGCCTGGCATGTGGCACCATCTTTTCATGGTGCTGAAAAGGGGCCAGCCAGAAGGCACAGCAGCGACTCCTGACAGGACCATGGCACGGCTGCTGTCCTGGATGTGCTGACACTCACCTCTCCTGGGGCCACTCTGCCAAATGGGTCAGGACCCTGGAACTCAGCTGGGGTGTTGCAGCATGGTGCTTCTTCACCTTTTCCATACCTGGCTCTGTTGTGTTACAGGCAAAAAACTTCAGGGCTTGCAACAAATTCAGCAGGTCAAAAATAGATGGTTAATTTGTACTGCCTGGATTTTACAATTTCCTTTTTAGCTCCTGGGTGGAAAATCCATGGCTTGCTGCTGGCCCCCTGCACCTGTTTTTAGGATGTCCATTGCCAGCATCCTCAATCTGGTCCTGTTTATGTGCTGCCTTCCAAACCTCACTGTGTGAGTTACTTACAAAGCTTTTGCTGTGCCTAGGTGCATCCAGCTACTTTAAGGATCCTCTTTGCCCCTTGAAAAGCACAACAAGCCCTTTCTGGTGGCAGTCACACTCTTCAGGATGAGTGCTTTTACCTTGACTCTAAAACTTAAAGAGGAAATGTTAATTGCTTTAGTGGTGTTATTGTTGAAAAAGGCACACCAGGCTGACTAGCTTGAAAAGATGAGTCCTGTTGCTGATAAGGGAGAGAACAATCTCCGTGAGTCTGTAAAAAGTCTGCAGTGCCCAGGGCAAACTCAAAAGTGGAATGGAAATATCTCAGTGCTTGTCTTGCTTGTTCCTTTTGTCTGGAGATGGCAGAGCTGACTGGCATCTTGGGGCTGTGTGGTTCTGCAGTGATTTGTCACAGGCTCTGGGCTGCCTCGGTGCTGCTGCCTGTGCTGCTTTTCCCTGTCATGGCACTTGGCCAGCTGCAATGGAAATGTGAAGGGAAAGGGGAAAAGAGACTCCTTAGGGCTCATAGAGGACATGAGCAAGGTGTGTGCTTGCTCTTCCAGACCTTCAGATGCTGTGGGTGGAACAACACAATCAAATTCAATATTCATTCAGCCCTGGGGGTTGAATAGGTCTGAACAAGTGGCACAACTCTTTGGGAGCCTGGGTCCAGAACTGGGGCATAATACCCCAGGAAAATGAGGGTGTCCCAACAAGTTCCCTTTCCCAGCTCCCATCTGCCATAAAGACAAATCAACATGTCCTTGCAGTTGCTGGTTTGAGTTGCAGGTGATGTGTCTCCATGTTTGGGGCTGGCTCTTTGGTGCTCAGGTAAGCTCACCTGCACTCTTCTGGCACCTGTGCTGTTTCATTTCTTTTCCTTGAATTTGTGTGAATTTTTGAGCTCTTCCAGTCACAACAGCTGCAGTTTGGCATGTGTGCAGAGCCAAGCCAACACTCTTTTATCAACTCAACACCTAACACACATTAGGCAGCCCCAGGATCATAAATAGAGCTTACTTGGAGCAGGAGAAGTTGGGGAATGAGCACTTTCTCTGTTTGCTGTTAAAAATGAGCTATTCTATCAGCAAGGATCCAGCAAGAGAGAGGAGAAGGGAGGGAGCAGGAATGCTGTAGAGTGGTGATCAGATGAGGAGGCAGCCTTTGATGTTTTTGCTCCCTGAACTGATTCTTGATATTTTAATTTGAATTAAAATACTGTGACAGTCATGGTGAACACATCTTCTGAGCCCCTGAGAAAAGGTTTTGGGTTTTACTCTGTAAACTTGACAAAAAGTGTGTACATTGCTATACCTGGTACCCTAGGACCATTCTACTTCTACCCTTAATTTGGCCACATCTCAGTTTCCTACAAGCAATACAGTTATTGATGCCTCCTTCTTCCCCTGCATGTGCAGTCTGCCCTCAGACTTGTCTTTTGCTGAATTTTTGGAGCACATAATATATAGATGCTTGGCTGGGGATTTAAAAGCCCAGCTCAAATCCAGGGAACTAATGTGTTATTTCAATTTCTGTATGCACCTGTTATTGTTCTCCAAATTCCTGGATTTTTTTTCTTTTACAAATTCATGCTCATTCTCCCCAAAGAGGTTTTAATGGGAAAGAGAGAATTAAGGTAGACAGCCTGTAAAAATCCAGACACTTAAGAAAGAGCAACAACCTAAATTATCATCTCAAGTTATTGCTCTGCTGTGTTAGTGCTTACACTACAAAGTGCTTTGAGCTGTGAGCAAGCAGCTGGTCTGGAATAGTGCAGCTGATTGGTATCAGGGAGAACCAGAAATGCCCCATTATGTGCTTGGCAGTAATGGTGGTCTTCTGCATGAGAGCACAGTGGAAGCTCTCTTGCATCAGAGAAATGCCTGGTGTCTCATGTGGCCACAAACAGGCTATAAATGACATTTACTTAATAGTATCTCCAGCTCATACAACAGAATAATCAAAAAGATGGCTTATTATCAGCTATTCTTTATGCTGGCTTGTGGGTCAGGAATAAAACAGCATAAAAACCATCCTACTTAACAAAGCACAAAGGGAGGGATCCGTAGTTTGTAGAATAGGAGATAGAGTGGTCTGAGCCAGTCTTGGAAAAAAAGTAGCCTTGTGGTCTGCAGGCTGTTTTTTTTTCTAGACTCATTTTTTTTTTTTTTTTCCCTTAAACTATATTTAAACTAACTCTTTCTCTTCTAACCCTACAAACCCTCCACATCCCAATCTGCCTTTTTGATTCTTAGCCCATGTTGCATGAATTTAATAGAATTTGTACCCAGGCTCTGATACTGAAGGGTTAATACAGCATACAGTAGGTGAACAGGGGGGGGCTATAAATAAGTGCCAGTTAATGCTTGCTTGAACTGTTCAATAGGCTCTAAATTGGCCACGAGCCTGAGACATTCATGTTCCCAGAAAAACTTGGGCTTCATGTTTCACAGACAACTAAGAGTATTTAGTCCTAGCATAAGAGGATGCTTTTCCTGCCCTGTGACTTTTTATTCCTGAGTAATGAAGGCCATGTCAGTGCTTTAATAGGACTGTGGCAGAATGTGGCTGCTTGGGTTTAACAGCACAGGTGTGATGGTGTTTGCATGAGCTTCTCTTGGTTTTCATATCAGTCTCTTTTTCTGGCATGGTCCTTCTTTGTACGTGTCACTGCTCCAAAGAGAACAGCAGTGGATGGACTAGTCTGGTAGTAAAGAGAGACTTGGGTGAGATTCATGTTGTAATGGCTCAGTAAGGTGTAAGGTGAGGAACAAGTTCAAGGGATAGGGAAGGAAATAGTATTTTTGGAAGCTTGATAGTGGGATCAAGTTCTTTGTGAATGGAATTAAATCTAATGATGGTGCTTTTCAGCCTGACATTTCATCCTGGTCTGAAGGAATGCTCTATGACAAAAGAGGTGTGTTCCTAAGCATGGGGGGCAAGGACAAAATTGAGAGTTTAACTAAAAGATACTGTGAAATGGCTGTATATTCAATATCTGTCCTTATTGCTGCAAGGGAATCCAGCTGTGTGTCCTGTGTGTCCTCCTGCAGAAGCAGAAACTCTTTCTAGATCTGAAGTTAAGTACAATCCCAATGCAGTCAGTTTTGTTTCTAAAATGAGTGAAGGCTCCTTAATATGTGCCTGAAAATGCAATGGGGAATTCAGAAGTGCACCCTGAGCTCTGCATTCTTTGGTAAAATCTAAGCAGGCAGAGAAAGAGAAAAGATTGAATGCCTTGTACAGCTCAAGTGATGGAAACAGGTCTGTCCTCACAAATTTGCTTTAGATGTGTGTAGGCAGGACAATGACTGCTCCTGGAAGAGCTGTTACTGCTGGGCAGCCCCAGAAGGGAATCTGAATATCTGTCTCATTATTACATCTGCTCGAGGAAGTTGCCTTTTATGGCTGCTTGTAAGCCAGGGCAACTCTGAAAGGAGCCTAAGAAATGGTTTTAAAAGCTGTGGATGCAGTGGCAGGGATCCTGGACATGGAGGGAGGCAGCTGGCAGGTGGGACCTCATGAGCAGATGAGGACTCCCCCAGAACATACCCATGGCTATTGAAGTGGGAACTTCATTACAAAAAACTTCAGGGAGCCAAGTACTCTGTTTCAGCCAGTGTGAAGTAATTTAATACATTTTCCAATATTCTGTGAGCAGGAATAATGTAACTGTAGTGCTTTTTCTTTTATCCCTGATATTCATCACAAAGATGAAAGCAATGATGTTGTGACTCAGCCAACTTGAACAAGCCTGGCAGTTCATCTCTCTGATGGGTTGGGACCAGGTTATGATGTGGAGTCATTTACTCCTAGTTGGCTTTCAAGCCATAAGGACTCCAGAAATGTCCCTGGTGAGGTAGGGATGAGGGCACTCAGCAAAAGCTGATTCTTCTCTAACTGACCAAAAAAAAAAAAAAAAGCTGAGAGAAGCTCCTTATTCCTGGTAGAAACATAACATTGACACAGGGAAGGTGGAGTGGGAGAAGTGCCTCATTCCAAAGTGTGTTTATCCATGATGAAGTGCTTCTATAAAAGGCATCTTGGGACTCCAAGTTTATTCCCCCTCAATGACTTCTAGGCTGGATTTGCTCGGTTTTCAAGTCAACAGTGGTGATACTATTTTTCCCTACTGCCAACCACATAAACTTAGCTGGGTTCTGGAAATAAAGCAGTGCTTTCTCCCTCACAACTGTTGCCTCCAGTAATATCCTGCAATCAGCACATGGGAAGCATCTTTACTGGTGATATGTGAGCCAGCTTAGATCCTGGTTCATTCCCCCCCACAGTGACCTTACTCTGCTAAGGAAAATAAAAACCCATCCCTCTGAACAAAATCAGAAAAATGAATTTGGACATGTGCCGTCTTGGGAACAGGATTGTTTTTTAATTTGATACAGTGGTAACTGTTGACTTACCTGCTTTTCCCTCATTTTTAAAGAGCATTCTGTTAGGAAGCTGATGTTTCTGTGCCTATTTTGTGGTGAAGAAGGAGGAAAGCTCCTGTATGTATGTCTATAGGTGTTATGTCTCTTTTTGGAGGGTAGTATGGAATTCCCACTTGTGCAATACAGAATCTTTAGGCTGGGAAGTGCTGTGTCCTGAAGGCAGCAGCTCAGAGAGTGATTCTCAAAGGTGGCATTAGATTTCCATTTGTGCCGCTGAGATTTTGGGTGGAGATTGGGGCTTTTAACAGTCTCATGGGAAGGGGAGGGAGAATGATTTCTTAGGGTTGTTTCTGATGCAGTTCTAAATCTGTTTTGTGCTTCTGAGTGCACTTGCTCCTGATTTTGCTCTGTTTTGGTTTGAATAAGTTTCTTATGTAGAACCACAAAATGGCTTAAGATGGAAGGTCTCTCGGTTGGGCATCAGTCCAAGTTTCTCCCCCAATTAGCCCAAGTCCTGAGTTAGGTTGGAGCCTTATCCAGTTGTGTTTTGGTCATCTCCAAGGCAGATTTTTAGCCAGCTGAGATGGCACGGCTCCTCTGCCCCTGTCAAGTGTTGTTTGTCATAAAGATTTTGATCCTTAAACTTGAGTTTCTCTGTCTGCAATTTGCCACCAGTGCCTCCCATTTTGCAGTGCACCTCTGGTACCCAGCTCTCCCTTCTCTTGACCTGCCCCTTGTGCTCTCTAATGCAGCTGGTATGGTCAACCCCAGCTGCTGCAAGGGCACGCTGCTGGCTCCTCTGCTTGCTGTCCATGGGACCCCAGATCCTTTTCTGCAACGCTGCCTCCTAACCAGCCATGGTAATTTTCAGACCCTTAATGCCTGTCTCCATCCCTTTCCCTTCCAGAGGATCACAGGGGCAAGAAAAAGGGACTGCAAATCCACCTGGGTGAATATTAGAATAAAGGAGTGAAAAGCCTTCAGCGAGGGATCTGTCACCGATGCTTCCTTTTGTAGCTGGAGCGATGGTTTTTTCCTCCCCTAGTGCAGAGCTGCTGAAGAATTGCACAGTATCAGTTGTAACAGCAGCATTACAATTTGCAAACATGCCATGTTGAGCAGTCAGTGTGAAGCTGCACGCCCGAGTCTGAAGGTTCCTCCGCTGATTCCGCCTGAATCCTCGCAGATGTCAGGCTGCTCTTAGAGACTTTTACGTTTTCATTAAATGAAATCTTTGCTTTTTCTGGGAAAGATCACTTTCCTCGACAGCCTGTTCCACGATGCAGAAACCCAGACTTGGGAGACAGCTCCTAATTTTTAGCTGGCCTTCTGTATTTCATAAATTCCATCAGTTCTTCGTAGTTTTACTGTCTCTAGTAAAGTGTTTGCATCTTTCCAGTATTTAGAGGCTGCTCAGCATAGGTTATATTTAGTCTAAGAATATGTGTAATTGGCTGATTTAATCTCCCCTTGTTAGCCAGTTCTTTCCAACACTGAAATAATTTCTTGTGTCTTTCTTTGGAGTTCCTTATCTCATTCAATTTGTTATCTTCCCTTTCTGAGCCAGGGAGTACTTTGGAAAAACAATCACAAGTGAGCAGTTTGCCTCTCATTTTTTCACCATGACATTCATGTTGGTTATATTTCATCAGTGATTTAAGTTTTTAATTTTGCCTTTCCTGATGAAAGTGTGAGAGTGGTGCAATTACATCAGAAAGTGCCACAATGAATGGAGGACTTCTGGAACCAAAAGCCAGGTCTGTAGCTGAGGCTGAAGTGGAGGAGGAACATACTGGCTATCTCCTGTTTTCCTCTGCTTTTGGGAAGCATGGCTTTTCCCAAACTCAGCCTAACTAACATTGAGGACCATCAGAGTTAAATCCCACAGGCTGGCAACGACTTTGGGGATAGAAGGGTCACAGATTTGCCTCCCCCCTTCTGTGAGGAGATGCTTAATGCATATTCCCTGTAGAGTTTTCTGAGCAGGAGGTGTTCAAGGGACTTTGTGTCACCGAGGCAAATGAACACACTCCTCTAGTCCTCAGTGACAATCCTGATGGAATTAGATGGGATGGGTGCCGAGTGATGAGTGAAGAAGATTTTCAGACTGATTAATTCAGAAGCTGTTCAAAATTCCTGAGGCTCTGAGAGATGTCACAGGAGCTGATGGATAATGTGCCACCAACTTCAGTATCACTGCTGGTACTCATGGCAGTGCTTGGGATGCCTTGGGATGCCTTGGGATGCCTTGGGGTGCCTTGGGGTGCTTTAGTCCTCGTGTGCATGATCTCAATCACAGGCACAACTGGTACCCTCCAAAAGAGACCCTGTTGGTGAGAGCAGCATTGTAGGGGCTGAATGGGGTTTTTGCTCAGCCCTCCTTTTTCTCTTTACTTCAAGCAAGCTGACAAAACGCTGTCAAGCAGATACCTGCATTTGCAAACTGAATTTCCAGGGGGAAGAGGACGCTTTTTTTTTTAATTGAGCAGGAGACAAAGGGGACAGACAGAGGGCTGCGGTCCCCTCCTTTCCAAATTTCAGGGCAGGCACGGACACGGCCCCGTGGGGGAACCGCGGTTCCCGAGCTCCCCCCAGAGGCAGCCGGCACCGGCAGCCTCTCAAAACCTCTTTTCTTATTTGTTCCACCTCTTTTCCCTCTCTTCCTCTCCCCAATAAAGTCATAGGTAAGAAAAGATTTTTCTGATCTTCAGCACAAATTTACCCCCTCCTCCATTTCCCCTCTCTATGGGTGCTTTGTAGATTTTTTTTTTTTTTAAATTTTTTTTATCATTTTGGGTTTTATTTGCAGAATGAGGTGTCCATTTCCACCCACAATGCAAAAAAAAAAAAAAAAAAAAAAAAAAAAAAAAAAAAAAAAAACCAAAAAACAAACCCTGCAGCCCCAGGTACTCTCTGATACCTGCTGTGGACGTTGGGATAACAGGAAAAAAACCCAACCAAACAAAAACCCAAACACAAAAGAGGAAAGGAAACAAAACCCCTCAAACTGTGTCTTAAACAATTGTATCTGGTTTATTTTTGGTGTCGGCTTCTGTAGGAGAAGCTTCAGGTTCAAAGAGATTTGCAGTGGCTGGGAGTGCAGACTTGTCATTTGGGCTGCCTGGTTCTGTACCAGCCATCACTGGAGGGAGGGTAGGGAAGGCAGGAGGGACACCTGTGCTCAGCCCTTTGTGCATCCTCCTGATGGATGTTCCTATTAACTCTGGATTCCTGGCCAAACCAAACTCCCACTTCTTGGGAGTGCATTCTCATGTCTCTAGGTAACGCTTATTTCTGGCTGGCTTGGTAGGATTTCTGCAGGTTTGAGGGATGTGATTGATTAAGCCTGTGTTTTTCTGCTGGTTTCGCTGGGGAATTTTGGATCAATTCCTCCTACCATCCTACTCCTCCTCCCTTCTTCCCCAAAAGGGTGGGTTATTTTGATGAAGAAAAAGGAGCTGCAGGGAATAGCAGTATCAGTTACACTGCAGTGTGGGGACTGTAGGGTTGGCCTGGAGGGCCTTTTTTTGGGCAACCCAGTGGGTGCTGTGGAGGAGAGAGATGATACAGTCACTAAACTGATGTTTTGTAGGGAGTCTTCAATTACATGGGTTTCATGGGAAGGATCATAGGAGGAGGTGCTAATCCATTGTCAGAACTCATCTCCCAAGCCTGTGTCACTGTGTTGGGTTAACATTAGAGTGACATTTAGAGGGTGTCATTGGCCTTGCTGAGATGAAGAAGACAGAAATCTTCATGCTATCAGCAAGGCCTTGGCCAAGTCCTGGTATGGCAGTGAGCAGAAAGCAAAGTGCAGCTGGGGAGCTGTGGGGGTGTCAATTTATTTGTAAAGAGCTCCCATTTCAGAATGGTGGCATTTTCCTTTCTCAGCTTCCGTTTGCCTTGCCATAGACACAGTCTTTCCTCCTTTTTAATGTGTTATGAATTCAGCTGGGACGTGCACAGACTGATGGATTCTCTATTGGATTTGTTTTTGGCACCTGGGCTAGATTTTTACAATGGACTGTGTACTTACCAAGGTTTATTTTCTGGTATTTCCCTCTCCATTTTATGCAGTCTGACTGTACCTGTCTTGCTTGAGCACAGGCTTGAAATATCTCACCCAATGTGATTTAAGTCACTTAAATGCTTTTAATGGGCAGAGGAGTAGCAATTGGGGTAGTTTCTTCTTGTCCAGAGTGGAGTTTCTTCACTTGATAGTAAATTTATTTAATCTAAATTTCAGGCAGAGTGGGAGTCAGTGTGAGACCATCCAGGGAATCTGAGCTCAGGCTGTGATGAGCAACCCTTTGAAAATGTTCTCAGGACACTTGCATGTTCCACATGGCAAGCAGGTATTTTCTGGTGGAGCTCCATGCTGTGTGTGCCACCCAAAGCAAATCTCCAAGGTGCTTTCGGGAGGTTCTCCATCAGTGTGAGAGGAAAGAGTAGGCACATTGTGTTTTTCTAACCAGTGGGAGTTATGTAGGAATTTTGAGTGCTGGAACATGTTGTTTTGATGTCAGTGTAGCCCCCTGAAGGCTGTGCCCTGGGGTCACTGCAGCTACTGGACAGCAGAATAATTCTGGTGGACATCAGAGAGGCTTTGACATCTGCTGCAGGAAACACCTACTGGAGCAAAACTGATCTGAAATTGGCTGGTCTGGCATTTCTTACCCACCTCCTTCTCTGTAACCATGGAGCTCAGTGGGGATGGAGTTGGAGTGCCTTGCTTTTTCTTCTTTAAAGTATATTTTCTACATTTTTGGTAAATGATAAAAAATTACCAGACTTTCAGGCAGTGATGTGTAAAGAAGAAATAAATAGGTTGTGGTGAAGACATCCAAATGTCATAATCAGCAATGCTGTATTAGATTAAAAGGACAATGATACCAAGTAAAATGTTTTCAGTATGCATGGATCTCATTCATGATAATATATTACCTTCAAAAAGTGCTGGTTTTTAGTCAGTGTCTAGTTAAACTTGGCCTGTGTAATGATTATGAAAAAAACCCCAACTCCTGTACCTCATTGAATGTGTAGGTGCAAATCATATTTTATTCTGGTTAGAAGATATTTAATAAAACAGGATAAGAAAGTGATGCTTTAATGCTTTTCGTCTTTTTTCAAAGATTATAGAAAGCATAAAACACTGTGAAAAATACATGTTTTAGGTAGATATACTGCTTCTAACTCAAGGAGGTTTTAGTACAAGAATAATGAGAAAATAGATGTTGAAGTGCTTCTTTTAAGTATGTGGTTAAAAATGTGCTCAAAATGACCAAAGAATTCTACAGGAATGATACAGAATTTGGTCTCTATTGATATTTTGTTAAGATAATGATTTTTTTTTACTTTACAGACAATAAAGTTTCAATAAAAGAAAGCAAAATTGAAGAACAACAGTGACATTCACATTCTGATGGAATTGACTTAAATAATCAATTCCTTTGTCTGAATCATTCAATTTTTCATCAACAGATTTATTTCTCTTCTTTCTCTCCTCTGATTTGTCTATTCAGAAGTGCCACTACTTTATCATAATCATAAGAGACCATTTTTAGTATCTTCAGCAAAACGATGTTTGGTGGGAAGAAGAAATTAAATAGTGAATCCTAGTGAAGACAAACAAAGAGTTTTGATATTTTATTTTTTTTTTCCCTTCTAGTAAGGATGCTATTACAATGTTAGGTGAAAATTATGATATGTTTGAAATTGAAACCAACCTTGCATTTTGCTCTTTCAGTTAGGAGTATCAGTGAGTCATGTTGCAACTTCCACCCCGAGTTCTCAGCAGGAACAAGTCTCACACATGGGATCAGTAGTCCTAGAAGTACCTGCACTGACACAGAATCTTAGATATTCTATCTCAATTACGAAAGGACTCACAAAGGCCATGGATTCCAACTCCTTGGTCCTCTCAGGGCTATCAAAAACTAAGAAAGATCATTGTCCAGACACTCCTTGAACTCTGACAGGTTGGTGCCATGACCACCTCCCTGGGAAATCTGTTCCGTGGCTGCCCACCCTGTCCATGAAGATCCTTTTGGCTGCCAGGACTCACTGCTGACTCACATTCAATTTGCCACCAGCCCAAATCTCTTTCTGCAGAGCTGCTCCCCAGCCTCTCATCCCCCAATTTATATTTACAACAATAATGGCTTCTTACACAAATGGGTGACTAATGTGTTGTTACCTTACCATCTTCATTTTTGGCACCAGCTGCCAAGCTCAGGAAGCCTCCAGGCCTTAAAACTGCATCCCATGGATCCCAGAGTCCCTCTTCTCTCAGGACTGCAGGACCAGGAAAGGAGACTGGGGGCAGCCAGAGCTGCTCTGTGCTCCAGTAAATCTGTCCCTTCCTATAAAAAGAGCCTCCTGCACCTACAGCAAAATTAAAACTTGCTCTCAAAAGCTGAAAGGGGGAGGTTTTTCCTGGAAGCCACGTGAGAAGTCAGAACTGCCAGAGTAGCCACACTGGTGCTGTCCTGCCTTTATCCTTCTCTCTATAAAGATTTAGAGGGACAGGCAAACCTCACTGAAAGGTCAGACTCTGACCTGACAGTCTGGTTCAGTTGGTAGATTTGGGATGGAAATCCTTTTAGTTTAGTGCCTTATTTCCTTTGCTTTCTTGGGTCATTTCCAGACAATTGGCTTAAAATTGCTGCCTGTTTCCTTCTCTAACTGTGACAGTACCCACTGCCAGCCTTCCTGAACCCTTGCTGAGGATTCCTAATGATGGGAGTGAAGAAATACCTCAAAAGTGCTAATTGTTAACTCAAGTGATGAGATGCTGGTGTGTGTACAGTAATTGTGCACAATAATTTTGCATTTGGATTAATTGCCCAGTGGCAAAATCAGCTGATGTTGAGAACAATTCCCTCCAAGGCCCTGCTTAGCTGGGTTTATCAGCCATTGAGTTATGAGCCTGGGGTGTTGTTATATGTTGCACAGTGAAGGCATTATATCTGTACCAGCACAGCCTCTGCTAGCAGGGCAGGCTGGGTGTGATGCTGTGAGCTGCAGCCAAGCCCAATTACCACACGAGAACGCCTCTCCTGTTTGGAGCCTGCCAACCATTTCCTTTGCATATTAACCATATTTATTCTATTTAAGTGGCTTTGCCATCCTGTCTCCAGCTCCCACTCCTCTGGCTGCATGGCTGTAAGCAGTGTCAGGCATGAGCAGAGGCTGTCCCAGCTTGAAGGTGGGATTAATTGTCCTTTGAAGACAGGGCAGGGGGTTGGGATTTGTGGTTTTGACTGTATTCAGCGGTTTGGTTGTGCTCAGCAGCACCAACCACCTCTGTCATTTGCCTGGGGTAAGAGTAACAAGGTTGATTTGTCACCCTTTCCCCCCCAAATTTTCCTCCTTACTCCCATTTTGCCCCAGATTTCTGCACAGTACTCTCTGGAAGAGCTCCAGCTTGGCTGCTGACCAAGGAACCTGCACAGCCAGGTGTCTCTGTTCCAGCCTTTGCAAGCCATGGTGAGGTGACCCCTGTGATGGGGCTGCTGGTGCAAAAGAGGGATTAGACTCACAGCTGATCCCCCCTGGGAATCTGAGGAACATGGCCTGCTCTTTCAAGAACAGCTGCTGTAAAGATTTTAAGGATGTTGTCACAGCTACACTCGCGGGCAAATGGAGCAGTTCATCTGCTTCAGGCTGTGAGGATTTAATTGAGCTCCAAGGGAAGGCTTGAAGCTGAATTAAATCTTTTACTGATGGAGAGCAAGGTCTGCCACAAAGAAATTCTCCTGATCCTTGTCTTCCCTGTGTGCTGCCATACCAACCCAGGACAGCTCTGACACAGTCCAGAGCAGAGGTGGTGCTGAGAAAGGGGCTCTTTACCTTTACCTTCATGGAATCACTTCCTACAACCAAACAAATTCTTTTATTCTCTATTCAGCATGTGTAAAAGATACTCAGAGCAACTGAATGTCATTTTTTAATTGCTGACACTCTGTAACTAGAGATTGTGAGATTTGCAGGCTCTGTCAAAATGTCATAATAAGATTATTCCCTGTAATCATGTAAGAAGAAATATCATATGTGAAAGAGATAGACCAGGAGAGAATACTTTATCTGTTTGCCTTAATAATGTAAGTATGACACATGTATTAATTTTGGAGCAGACTGTGGAGATCTGTAGTAGGAGGACCCTATGTTTTTTACTCCTGGATTTTACTCTTGGATAAATAAATACTCAAGTTCTAGCACATTATGAGTCTCAGGCCATTTTTTTTCCAGCCTCCTTGCTGCCAGAAGTCTTTGTAAAGATTACATTTGGAAATCCTAAGGCACAAATCTTGTGCCAGTTGCTTGGAGTCAGTTCCCCTGGATTTCTGCTCCGTAAACACCTCCTAAAATGACTTTTAAAAAACACCTTGAGCCCTGTGTTCCTTTTGGTAGGTTTGACAAAGACATCCTCAGCAGCCAGGAGTCCACTGTGGGATTCTCTGGAGATAGACAGATTTAGTCCTGAGATCAGAGACCCCATGATACCCTTAAGAATATATCAAAAAGTGCTTCCATGGAAGGAAATATTTATGCAGACTGTCATCTGCTGCCTGTGCTTTTTCGATGGGAGAATTGGATTTGTTCTGTGAAACAGCATTTTTGTTTAGGATCTGTAATGTTTTTCACATGAAAAAAGAAATATTGAAAATCCCTTAAAACCCCAAGAGGGTCAGATGTCTGGCTAAGGGGTAGAACTACAGGATGTTGGTGGGCCTCAAACTTCTGGGAATATGTAAAGTGTCATGTTTGGTTTCTTACAATAGAGAGGTGCTTGCTGAGGAGATATTTCTGCAATAACACGATTATTTTCATGGATTTCACAAGAATTCAGAGTGGTCTCCTGCTATCAGACCAGTTCATTAACATACCCCCAAATGTCTTTGTTCTAGATCTCATGTATTTTTCACAAATCCTCCCTTTTTGTAACATGCCTGAACACATTTTTATTCAGACTTAACCAGCCTGGGACCAACACTAAGGTGTCAGATGTGTTTAAACTATAGAAGAGTTATTACAGAATTCAACCTTGAACTGCCTGGGGTTACAGGAAAGCACAGAACAAGCCATGAATTATGGGGAAATAGATGTGAGGTGAGTGACAGGTAATATTCTTGGAGGCTTTAGGATTCCAGGAAAAAGGGAAATGTGAAATGCATGGTGAGACAAAATTAGAGACCCTTCAGAGACACTAATAAATCTGATGGGTGTTGATTAGTGCAATATTTTGAGCAGCTTCTCATCTTTTGTGCAGTCAAGGGAGAATTCTTTCTGAGTCAGTGCATGGTAACCTGGTTCTCACCTTGTACCATGATTTTCACAGGCACAAAAGGTGGTATAAGTCACAGAGCTGATTTGTTTTAATAGCATTTTACCAATGTTCTGGAGGGGAAAAAGTGAAAACTGCCATCATGGCAGCTATTATACTGGTTTTTGTCCTGTGACTGGGATTTCATTGCACAGTCCTAGGTCTTAATTCTTTTGCTTTTCTCTGGCATAACAAAATGACAGGAGTCAAAACCAGACATAGCTTAATCCATACCAAAACTTGAACAGAATCCAGTGCAAAAATGAACAGACTGATGCCTGTGACTGAAGCTTGTGGATGCCTCACCCCTTCTTATGCTGAAATGGCTCTGGGAAGGGTTTGCCCATGGGACACCCACTGCCCTGTTGTGCTCAGATTCCTCCTGGTGCTGTAGGTATCACCTCAGGTGACTCTGCATGGAGATGACTGCTGGAGCTGAGGCTCTCTGTGGCCTTGGTGAGGTTAATCCTCACGTGTGCTAATGTGAAAACATCCAGTCCATATGTTCAGCCTTGCCTCTGGCTCTGGGAAGGGCCTCAGGTGGGTTCAGAGTTAAAGTCACACCTCTGCCTCCTCGGGTAGAGGCAAGGACTGGAGGGGGAAATGTTAGTTGATGCCTCTGAAAGCAAGGGCAGTCATGATTTTTCCTCCTCCCACCTAGGTTAGAGACTTGGAGAACATTAGGACTTTTCTGTTTATCTTTCTTTAACGAGCAAAGAGAAAGATTGATATTGATTTAAATGTCAGATGACAGAGTTATAGACTTGCCAACGTCTTGGGTGCCCTTTTATTTAAAAGAAGCATCTGTGCAAGAATTGGTACCCACAACAAAGCCAAGGTCTCAGCCAGCAAAATTAAAGTGACTCTAAAAAAATGGTAAATGCAAAGCATAAAAATGCCTCAGAATCTGCCTCAGAAACTTCAACTTCTCTTGAAGCTACAGGATAGGGGCAAGAGAATTTTCTAATCCTCTGACTCACATACCAAATTGTTCTGCAAAGCCTGTGAGCCATAGGATGTAATGTTGTCTGTAAGAGATGAAGGGATGGGAAGGTTTGGAATAGTTTACAGTGGGAGATGATGGTGTTTTTTCAGGGATCAGTTGCTCATTTGGCCCTGCTGGGTAATCAAATGGGGCTGATCTTCAGTCCTGGGTAGTTTCAGGGGTCCTGTGTCTACTTTTGGTCTCCTCAGTACAAGAGAGGCACAGACATGCTGGAGAGAGTCCATAGAAGGACCATGGTTGTGAATAAGGGACTGGAGCTTCTCTCCTGTGAGGAGGCTGAGAAAGCTGGGAGCTCAGGGAGAATCCCATCAGGATGTATAAATACCAGAAGGGAGGATACAGAGAGGACAGAGCCAGGCTCTCTTCAGTGATGCCCAGGGACAGGACCATAGGAGGCTCTAGCTGAACATCAGGAAATACTTTTTTTACTGTGATGCTGACAAGGGGCTGCCTGGGTGGTTGTGGAGTCTCCATCCTTGGAGATATTCAAAAGCCATTTGGCTTGGCAGCTGGCTCTGGGTGGTCCTGTGAGGGGGAGGCAGGATGACCTGCAAGGTCCCTTCCCCCCTCCACCATTCTATGATTCTTTGTAAAATTAAGGGTTCAGTTTACCAAAAGGAATTGCATCCATCTAACTACAGGTGTGTACAAGAAGTCTCTGGTAGGGATAGCTCAAGTTCCAGAGCTCCACATGGAAATGTGAGGCTAGTCCAGACTACAAGGTGAGGATGTGCAGGCTGGAGATGAGCTACAGGCTCTCTGAAGTGATGCTCCACTGTGCTTTGCTCCTGGAAATGGGCTTTGACAGAGGAAGTTCATTGCAGTGAGGGAACCTAGCAGCACCTCAGGTTGGGTAGTGCAATGTCCTTTTCTGAGGGACAGATCTCAACCTCCATCCCATGTGGGCTTGCTTGGAGCTTTGCAGAGTACCCAAAATAGCAGCACAACATGTCTGACTCATTTTCTGCACCACTGAAACACTGTGCAGTGTTGCAGATGACCCAGCAATGGCTTAATAGTATCTGCAATTCCAGTGATGTCTCCTGGACAGATCTGAACTGCTGACACCATGTAGTGCACTGCAATAATGGGAAGTAAGTTTTGATGGGAGGGAGGGTAACAGTAAAGACAAAAGTCCCTTCTAGGTTAAGAGGTTAATTCAGGCCAGGCCAGTGAAGTGTTGTTGGTGGAGGTGCTGACAGGCCATGGAACATTCACAAGCTGAGATCCTGAGCCACTGTCAGGCTGTAAAACATTGACCTCAGTCCTCATGCCATGGGCAGGCAGGGGACACCGAGTCCCTGCAGAAGAGATGAAATTGTGTGCTGATGGTCAGTCAGCTTTCCCTGCAGTGCTCTTTTAGGATCTGCTGATCTCTGCATCACACTCAGTGCCATCCCCAACAGGGCTGGTGTCTGACCTGTCTGCCCTGAAAATGCAGAGCCAAGCCCCACTGGAGGGCTGGCAGGGGCTGGGGGCTGGCTGGTCTCTGTGCTGAGCTGTGGGCTTCACTGCAAACATGAAGAATGCATCTAATCTCCAAAGGGCCTTAACCTGTCACATCAGGTAGGGGTCTCTGGCATAGCAGTGGCATTGTCACTGTTCAGCATTTCATTCTCTCAATCTCTTCCTTCTTCATAAAATTGCAGAGTTTGCTTCTTTGTGTCTGAAGGAAGGGAAGCTCTTCTCAATTCTCTTCTAGCTCTTCTCAGTTAGGTGAATACTAACCTAAAGAGTTCAGAGGATACAGGTTTTATATCATGTGTCTTCTCTAAGCCTTGGGTGATGTGCCCAATGGAAAATTTGGAGTCTCCCAACATCCCAGTCCCAAAGAGGGAAGACTGTTTGTATCACCAGGCTAAAAATCATCTCAGCTGTGTCTTCCTCTCACTTGTGGCCCTGACTTGCCCTGATGGTTGCAGAGGTGCTTCTCTCCCCCTCCAAAGCAGCTCACTGCCTCCCTGGTGTCAGAAGCTCTGCTTGCCTGGTGTTCATAGAAATGGGAAGTCCTCCAGTGAAAGGCTGAGGGCTACTTCACCCCTTTAACAACCCACCACCCCATGTGAGCTGTAACCCCCATGACAACCATATGACAGTCTTATTTTAACTCTAATCTGATAGAAATTTGCTTATAAAAAAGACACATGAGGAGAGCTGACCCCCCTCACATACCTACTTAGATTTCCTGTTTGAAGGCAGTGTAAGTAAGCAAAGAGTAAAACCATGTTGTTGGGTACTACTGGGAGCCAGGGAAAGAGCAGCCTTGAGGCCTTGCCTTTCTCAAGATGCTCAAGGACAAGAAATCATAACAATGATTATGGACTCACAGGGTGTGTGAGAGCAGTGTGAGTGTCTCGTGATGTTTTGCAGAAAGCAGGTTTTCAAAGAGGTGATGCTTTCTAGGACCAATGAGTCTTTTCTATTTTGTTTTTCACGTACTACCCCATATAAAGTGTAGTATTTCCTTAAATAAAGCTTTCCTTTGCCTCTCCATTACACCAGGAACTATGTTGCATTATCCTTTTCGCTGCTGTCCTATAGCCTAAAATGCAACATTACCTGAGCAGGGTCAGAGCTTGGCCCCTGGGCAGCCCTTTTCTCCCTGACAGAATGAAAGTAGCAGCAGTGGGAGTTCCTTGTCTCACATCTCTGAGCCCATCTCTTCCTGTGCTCTTGGAGACACAGGTTGTCTCCACCTCTCTGAGATTCAGCCCTCTCCACCATGCACTGTCTCACCTGTGCACCACCAAGCTGGGACACAAAAAAGCCAAATCCAGATGATGCTTTGAGGCCAAAGCTGGCGATTTAAACTTGTCAGCACTGAGAATTTGGTGTCCTTCAACTCTGTGCAAGGCATTAGCACTGGAGATTTGGGCCATGCTGCCTGACAGAAGGGTAAATGGGTGAAAATTATACAGCCCAAGCCAGCTGGGGTCTGATTAGGGTCTCCAGCCCTCATAATGGTGAGGCAGCTGTTTGTCTTGTGAAAGATGGAGCATCTGCTTGCAGGGTAAATCAGACAGTGGGATATCCAGCTGAAAATTCTCCTAATGCATGCTGATTGAGTATTGGCTTAGAAAAGCATGGATTGTCTGGCTCCTGTTGAACTGTGCAACCAGAAACCTCAGAGTTTACTGCTGGAAGTCAGGGGAAAACTTGGGTACATAAAATGGCAATAAATCAGAGCCTGAAGGGTTTTTAGATTTAATGGGGCAGTGAACAGCATGGAAACAGGACCAAGTATTTCCTCTTCTTTCATATTTCTTTGTCTCCCCCCCTCCCTTCAGCTTTTTTCCTTTGCCATCAGGGAGTACTGAGGGAGGCTGCACAACATCACTTTTCCTAAGATGAAGTCCCTAACTGTTGTGTTTTGTTCCATTCTGCAGCCACAAAATTTACGATAACAATAAATCGAAGGTGGTAATATGCTCCTCAATTTATTGGTGAATTCATGTATAAAAATGAATGTGAAGTACAACCTTCCTGCTGCTGACTTGGAGTGTTGTTGCAAGGCAACCAGAAGCTACAGATCCCTTTTCCATTGCAGTGGGGACCCCTCTGACTGGCTTCATTCCTGCAGAGGTGATCCATAAAGCTTTGCAGGCTTCCAGGAGATGCATCATTTTCAAATTCATTTCCTGCTGGGGTTAATAAACACTTGATTCATCTCCTTCTTCCCAGTTATAGGCTGGTTGTGGTGACTCTAAATAGGAGACTGTCAAGGTGAAGGGGAGGTGATCATGGGCAATACACAGACTGCAGAGGAGTTCAATTACTTGTTTGCATCAATCTTCACTCCAAAGCTGTGTTCATATTGGAAAGGGTTTGGGTGACAGGGTGAGAAGAGATGTGTGGGAGGGAATCCCTTTCCTCTTCTGAGTTTTAATTTCTGAGTGCCATTGAACTATTCCCACAAGCAGAGCTCTGTGAGGCAGAGTGTTTCTGACACAGTGTCTCCCCTGTGAGTGCATCACATCAGAGCAGCTAAAGGACTTCCCTGACTCTGGGGCTGCAGGTACTCCAGGATCCCATTTTGGAGAATTTCTCCTTTTTTACTTGTACTTTGCCAATAGGATAATTAAATTTCAGAGAGACTGAAAAAGGGAGCCAAAATCAATATGGCACTGGAACAAATTGGGATTTTTAGGCTGCTGCTCAGTAGGGAACAATCATGGGCACTTCCCTCTTGTACTCTGGTGAAGTTGGCTGGGTGCAGCTTTGGTTCTTAAGGACCAGTCCCAGAAAAGAGGCACAGATCAGGGCAGTGGGCTGTTCTGAAAGAGCTGAGCAGTTCAGTACCACATGGAAAATGCACAACCATGCATCAAAAGCAGCTGGAGAAACAGAATAATGCTGCAGTTAAAATATTTGGCTTGGGTTTTTGTGAACTGAGCTCTTGATTCACTATGCTTTGCTTCATTTACTTAATGTTGTTTGCAAGTATGCTGAAAGCCCCAGAGGATTTGGGAAGATATCTTCCAGTCTTCAATTTATCAATTTAAATTATTTTAAATCAATTTATCATTGATCAGTGATTTTCCAATGTAGTTTGTTCCTTCTCCAATAAAACTCTTACAAAAGGTTGTGGATACTGAGAACCAACTAGGAACCAACCATTAAAAGTAAAGAATAAAAGGAAATTATTTGCAAATATCTTCAAGTCTATTTGCCCAGTGCTTATAAAAAATCAATACATTTAAAGAAAATCAGGATGGTTCCCAAGCATTCTGCTAACCAAAATGGGGCTTTATTCATAATAAATGCTATTGATGATGAATAATGTGACTAGGGAGAACTGGAGAGAGGCCAATGTATCCATCTATTTAATATGAACTATGGGTGATCCAAAGAATCATAGACTTCTCTGTCTTATTTCAACTGCTGAAAGAATAACCGAGAAATTAATTAAAGAACAGGCAGTAAAACACCAGGGCAAATACAAGTTGAAAGCAGCAAAACTCCATGGATTTCAAGGGTAAAATCATGCATGCTTTCATTCACATTTTCTAGTCAGGGTAGGGATTACTCCTTTCACTGGCATTTCTGTATCTACTAAGATCATGAGCAGAGATGGGGGCTCTCACTCGGTGTAAGCAGAGCTCAGCACATTGCCACCCAATCTTTGGTGATGTCTTAGAAGGCTGCAGCACCTGAATGCAAATAATGTTATGTGTCTGATGTTAATAACCCCTCAATTTCTTTGGGAAGATTAAGAGCAGAGCAGATAATGGACGACTAGCAAATACAGTTAATTTAGATTTTCAAGATGTTTTGAAAAAAAATCTTTACAAGAAGCTATTAATGGGATTTGGTAAGTATAGAGGAAGAAGGAAGGCAGAGGCATTGCTTCAGCAGTGGGGAAGAGGAGGGACAGAAAGACAAGGGCCAAGAGTTCAATTCTCAGCATGGGAAGAGGTTAATAACAAGTTCCACCCAGAATCAGGTTCATGAAGATTTGTGAGGAATAAAAGCAACTCCATAAAAACCTAATAAGCCATAAAAATTGCCAACATGAATTTCAGTATAACCAAGCAGAAGGCAGTGCTGCTCAAAAGGACTGATTTAAAGGTTTCATACAAGCTGATGATTTCTGCATTCAATTTAACCCTCTAGACATAGGGACATAATTGCTAGCAACTGAAAGAAGAGATTCAGGCAGCACACAGCAGGGCTTGCAACAGTGAAAAGCCTGCTCAGCTGAGTTAAGGAATGGGTGGAGGGAGCTGTGTCCAATAATAATGATGTGTCTAATAATAATCCAATGAACTAATGCTTCAACTGTGCCACCTGCTGTATTGAGTCTGATCATCCTTTTGTTGAGAAAAAGAATGGTAGAATCAAAGAATCATGAAATTGTTAAGGTTGGAAAAGACCTTTGAGAGCACTGAGTCCAACTGTTAACCCAGAACTGCCAAATCCCAACAAAAACCATGTCCCCAAGTGCCACATCTACACGTCTTTTAAATACTTCCAGGAGTGTTGGCTCAGTCATTGCCCTGGGCAGCCTCTTCCAAGCCTGACCATCCTTTCAGTGAAGAAATGTTCCCTAATACCCAACCTAAACCTGCCCCGGCACAGCTTGAGATATGTCCTCTTCTCCTGACACTTATTAGGTGAAGAAGAGACCAACCTACAGCTCCACCCTCCTGCCAGGGAGCTGTAGAGAGTCAGAAGGTCCTTCCTGAGCCTCCTTTACTGCAGGTGGAGCAGCCCCATCTCCCTCAGCTGCTCCTCATGAGACTTGATGTGCAGACTCTGTTCCCTTCTCTGCACACGCTCCAGCACCTCAATGTCTTTCTTGTTGTGAGGTGTCCAAAATTGAACCAAGAATTTGAGGTCCCAGCACAGAGGGACAATCCCTGCCTGGTCCTGCTGGCCACACTAGTGCAGACACACAAGTTCAGGAGGTCACTGGCCTTCTTGCCCACCTGGGCACACTCTGGCTCACATTTGGCCACTCTTGGCCAGCACTCCCAGGGCTGCTCTCACTGCTCAGCTTTCCAGGACTCTGCTCCCAGCCTGGAGCACTCCAGAGGCTTGTTGGGACACAAGGGCAGGACCATGCCCTGGTCTTCTTGACCCTCATCCTGCTGGCCTCACACCATCAATCCAGCCTGTCCAAATCTCCCTTCAGAGCCCTCCTACCCTCCAGCACATCCACTCTCCTGTCCAGCTGGTGCCATCTATGCACTTACTGAAGTTGATCCCCTTGTCCAGATCACCAATAAAGATATTAAACAAGGCTGGCCCCAGCACTGAGCCCTGGGGACCAGGAACCAAGAGTGAGTGCTGCCAGCTGGATGGAGCACTGTTCACCACCTCCTCTGGGCTTGACCACCCAGCCAGATTTTGACCCAGTGAGGACTAAGTCCATCCAAGCCATGGGAATTCAGTTTCTGCAGGACCATGCTTTGGGAAATGGTGTCAAAGACTTTACCAAAGCCCAGGTAGGCACATCCCCAGCCCTTCCCTCAGCCCCCAGGCAGTCACTTGATCACAGAAGGAGATGAGGTTGCTCTGGCAGGACCTGCCTTTCATAAACCCACACTGGCTGGGCCTGGTCCCTTGGTTGTCCTGTACATGCCACATGATGGAACTCCAGATGGATTCTCCATCATCTTCCCTGGCACTGAAGTGAGGTTGGCAGGCTTGAAATTCCCTGGATCCTGCCTCTGCCCCTTCTCATAAATTGGCATCACATTTGCTAACCTCCAGCAAACTGGGATCTCTCCAGTTGGTCAGGATTGCTGTAAATGGTTAGAAGTGTTTGGTAGTGCAAATAGGAAAAAAAAAGGACAGTGATCAGCAATATGTAGTTTTTCTTTACAGGTTTGAGGGAAAATGTTGCAATTTAATCCATAGGGAAAGAAGATAAGTTAGAACTGACATATTTTACAGGGTTAATACTCAAAGGGAAGAGCTTGTCTGTCACTTTCAGGTTTTGCTTTTTGTATTTTAATCCTTTTTGTGAAGTAATGAGTACAGAGAACTACAAAGACAGTAAATGGCAGCTTGTTTCAGAAAGGAGAACTGTTCAGAAGCTGCACGACAGAGGCTGCATTTTAATTTTTTGGACCCCAGTGGGGGAAGTATTTCTAAGTGGCAGCTGTATACTTTTGTAATGTATGCTTATATATATGTATATGTATATATATATATATATATATATATATATTTTTTTTTTTAATGAAGGATTTAGCACTTTCAGGATTTAGAATTTTAGTACTCTAAAGGGAGGAAAGGAAATGTCTTGAGCTGTGAACATTCAAGGTGCATATTGGTGTCAAACTGGGAATGGGAAGGGATGTCATGCCATGGAAATACCACCCTGCTCATAAGTGCTGCTCTGCACAAAATCACTTTCACTCTGCAGTGATTGTAACATGGGTTGTCTCCTTCCAAACTGCACAGGGTTCAGATTTGTTGGCACTTTGGGGCTCTGGGTCATCAGGCTGTCTTGAAGTTGCCCAGTGTGGTGTCCCAGACTATCTGAAATGCTTGGGCAGGGGTGTGAGGCTTTGCCTGTGAGTGACTGCACTTTTCACTCAGTCTGAAGCATTTGAAATGAAACACAGGCAGGTCTGTTTATCCCAGCTTTTGGGCAGCAATACTCCAGATCTATTTTTTATTTTTTTTGGAGAACAGTGGAGTGAAATCCCTGCACGTCTGAAGAATGCCATGAGGAATTGCCTGTGACCTGAGAGCCCTGGTGTGATGCACAGGCTGGGATGTTGCTGTGCACACACGTGCTGGGCTGGGACACACAGCAAGCTCCATGCAGCTGGTGGGAAGGGCTGCTGCTGTGAGAGATGTCAGGGCCCTGTGCCATCACAGTGGGGATCAGTCCTGGAGAACTGAATGTGTGCTCTCTATTTTTCTCTTTTTTCCTGGAGTCACTTGATGTGCATGTTAAGATGTGACCACTTGAGGCACCTGACCTGCCTGTTTTCCCACAATGGTGATGCTCTCCTAGCCCTACACTAATTGGAGTCCTCTAGCTGGTGCTCAGAAGTCACCTGCTGTCTTCTTGCCTTACCTCCTTTTTCCACAGCATTCTTAATGGCAGAGGTAGCAAACAGGACAAGGAAGAGCTATCTGGATGCTAAATAAGCTCCTAAGACACTGATCAAATGTGACACAGGGATCACATCTCCCCGTTGTTTGAGAAGGCAGGGAAGTGCCCCAGCCTTCAATTATCACTGGGGAGCTGAGGCACAGAAAATTTCCTGGTCACACTATGAAGAAATTCACTGACAGCAAATGATTCCAGCTTTCCTGGAGTCCAGCCCTGGCTGTAAAGCAGAAGCCTGACCCTTCAAAGAGGCTGTTTTTTCCCCTCCTGCCTCTTTGTCACTGTGTCTCATTGCACAGTGCTTAAAATTAACATCCACATGTGCTGTGGACAGGTCAGGTGTTTCTGGGGTCCTCTGTGGGGAACAAGCCTTACTTCAGGGCTTTTATGGAAATTCATATCAGCCATGATCCAAAAATAGTAATTCTTAATCATGGGTAATTTCTAAAATGAATCAAAAGCATTCTTTTCCAATGAATGATCCTCTTAGTAATGATAAGGACTTTCTAATGTCCCTACAATATGTTTTAAAAAGGCATCTCCTTTTAATAAATCCCCTTTAGAAATTTTGTGTGCAATTTGAAAACCTTAGGAAAAAAAGAAGAGCCTGGTTGAAGGCAGTCACTGCTCTTCAGCCTTAATCACATCAAGATGGTTTTTGTCTGCAGATCTCACTCGTGTGTGGATGTGTGGCTCAGACCTTTCCTTAGGCATGCACTGACTTGATAAGCTGTAATGGCCATGGCAGAGCCCCATGGATGATGAGTCACTGGGAGATGGGGCATTTTGAAACTGCAGCTCTCCCTCCACTCTGCTGCACCTTTGGCGGGTTTGGGGACAGCCACAGGAGCCAGCCAGGGAGCAGTGGCTCTGTTCCCACCACAGAGCACCCTGGAAACACCTTGGGACTCTCAGAAGACCCCTGGCCTTTGAACTGCTCTGAAGGGCAGCTCTAAATTGCAGGAAATTGTGCAAAACCAGAAAACCAGGGGAGGTAGTACTGGACCACATTGCCTTGCAGAGGTATTTCTTTGCTAATTGGGCATAAAGCTGCTGTGGGCCTGCTGAATAAGCCTAGAAGAAAAAGGAGGGGCATAGTCTGTCCTAGAGGCACTGTGTACAGCCAGTGGAGGGATCCAGGAAACATCTGGCTGGAGATGTTTGCCTTGAAGTGCTTGGATTCGGAGAGGGGACATAACTGAGCCAGACCAGAGAGACACAAGCAGTCACACATGTGCCACATGTGCCCTCCCTGCCAGGAATGTAAAACATTCAACTAATACTGGTCTTTCCTTACTGTCTCCTAGTCTTTCATTCTGACAATCTAGAGATTTAAAAAAAGCACAGATTGTTTCCTTAGAGTGCTGAATTTGTGAATGCTCAATTCTATTTCAGGGAAGCACAGTTACATTCAGGAGTTCCTGGCACTTTGATTCATACTTCTCCCATAGGATGCCCTGACCACCTGTGCAGTAGTTATTTTACCAACTTATGTTTGGTAAGTCAGAAGTAGGAATGTGTGGAATTACCAAGAGAAAACCTTTATTCCTTTCTGGAAAGTGTTTCACCAGGAATTGAGAGCTTGTCCCAATGTGCAGTGCCCAAGACCCAGGGCCAAGGATGCAAAACTTCCTGCTCCTGCAGCATGATTGCACTAAATAACCAGAATGAGCAGCTGATTTTGGCTTTTCCTTCAGTTTTCCAGGTTGTCCCACAGACAGAGCCAAGATCCCTACATGGCAATGCAGCATTAGGGTTCAACTCTTGCTCTGTGATAATGTACAGTTCTCTCTTGCATTTCCAAGTGTGACAACAGGGGGGACATGGCCTCATGTTGCAAACCCATAACTGTGAGTTAGAGCTTCCCTTTGTGCCCCTGCTGAAGGGCAAGCAAGTTTCATGGTGATGTGAAGAGAAAACTCCTTGTCTGCAAACCTGATGATCTAGATGGACACAATTCCAAAGCAAGGGGTTTGGGGGAAGTGAACATCCAAACCAAGAGCTGCCTTTGGAAATTTACTGCTCTTCTATCCTGTCCAGTGTTGGTTGGATGTAGTCTCTGTGCTTAGATCACTGGAACTGGAAGTTTTTAATAAATAATATATAGGAAAGTTTACGTAGCTTTAGCTTTTAATATATAGCTTTTATAGCTTTAGCTTTTAGCTTTAGCTAAAGTTAGCTTTAAAAAATGCATATGCCTGTGTTTAAAGGTGAGGGAAAGGTAAGTAGGTTATGGTGAAGTCATGTGGTGTGATTGACTTGTTTTTATAAACATGTTTGTTTACTTATCCTCCTAAAAGCGTGGGTGCTAGAACAGAGGAACTGTGGTGTATCTGCTGGCAGGAAAAGGGATGGAGGCAGGCAGGCAGAAATATGTGATGGAGGCATGGAATTCTTCTAAAATGCATCTATCTCTGGAGATGTGACATAAAACTGCCCCCTTCAGCATCAGTGTACCTGGAGGGTCATCCTCCCTCCCCACATCCCTTGAGACAGCCCAGCTGATGCTGCAGTGGTTTGCTGCAGCTGAACAGCAGCTGCTCCACGTGCTGCTTTGTGCTGCACAAAGCCTGTAGATCATTCCTGGCCAGTGCCATGTTCTTGTCTCTGTCCTCTTGTGGCTCAGTTCCCCTTGCCTGGTATTGCTGTCCCTGGGGTTCATGTGGGTTCTCTGCCTGGGTCTTCTCTCTACCTGGTTTTTCCCTGCCCTTGATGAAGAGAATCTTTAATTAGCAGAGTTAATGGGGTAATTTGACTGAAAATTATCCTTTTATCATCCTTATTTGGATGTCATGCAAGATCCAAGATGGTCCTACAGAATGCAAGATACAGTGATGCTGTTTGTGGGAGCTGTGGGTTAAGTATTGCATGGAGCTTAGAGTTGCAGAAGGTAAGTGTCTGATGAGGAATTCCCCCTATCCCATCATCTAAATTTCTTTCTGTACATGCTTTCTTACAGAGAAATTGTTCTGCAAACACTAAAAAGATCTGTAAGGTATTAAAATTGGATTTAGGTTAGCATTCTCCCACCTGGAAATCCAGGTGCTTGTGCTTTACTTGTCATGACTTGAGCTCTCCAGAGCTTGGAGACAACCATAAAGCTTCTGTGAACATCCTTAAATAGCTGTTCTGCATGTATAAATGCTGCTCCTAATTTCCAGAGCAAGTGATATGTATTGCTCTCTTTCCCTGGGTATTAATTACTCTATTCTTCTGCTGAAGAGCACGGCTGCAGGAGTGGCAGGGTTTGTGTTATGTACTTCTGTCTGGTCAAATTCTCCTTCTCCATTTAGTAAGAAGGTGCAAGTGGGAAAGAGAGAAGAAAGGCTGTGTGGGAGACAGAAAAAAAGAAGGAAACAGTGTGTGGAAAATTTAGAAAACAATGATCAGTGGTAATCATTGGAGGTGTCCAGGTAAGGTGGTGGAGGGGTAACATCACAATGTATCTGTGTTTTTATAATCCTCAGTGCTATCGTAGCAACGCTCATCACAGGGAAATCATTTCCCTGGTGGGGAGTAGAACAATTATTTTTAAGGCCAAACTGAAATCAAAGCTCTGTTTTCAGCTGGTGTGGGGTGGCTGAACTGTGTGAGCTCAGCTGAGCTCAGAGGATTCACTGCAGCCAAGGTCCTGGTTTATGCTCCTATTGCCATAAAGTGCCCAGCAGGTTGGTTCTAGGTGCTGAACACTGGGTGCTGCATCCAAGAGACACTTTAAGGGCAGCATGGACAACACAAACTCGCTCACCCTGCTGGGGTGCTGGGCTTTTGCCAGCACATGCTTATGAGCAGGGTGCTGGGCTTTAGCCAGCAGATGTTTATAAACAGGGTGGCTGGCCCTGGTTGTAGCTTTCCCCTTAATCCACACAGCACAGCTCCTCCCAGGCACCTCCTGAGCCTTGGGGTCAGTTCTGCTTCTGAGGAAGAAAAGCTTCCAATTAGGGGGCTGGCTGCCTGATGTCCTTTCCTGGTTTATGTGTTGGCAGGCTAATTGCAAAGTTGTCATCTTGGGGGAGAAGAAGGTGGAAAAGACAAATGGGGAAAGGCTGATTGGATTTTGCTCTCAGCCTGAGGACGTGCATAGTTGGAGTGTGGAGTTTATTGGGAAATGGAGGCCTAACCCAGTGGCCTTGGAAATCAATAGGAAGCCTCCAACTGGCTTCAGTGTCTCTTTGTTCTAAGCAAAGAGAAGATCATGGAAATAGGAAAAGAAAATGATAAAGCTGCAGAATGCACATTTATCCTGGGCTCTGTGGAGATGCAATTACCTGTCTAGGCTTGTGGAGAGACAAAATAGTGATGTTTCTCTGAAGGGAAATGACTTAAACAAACAGACAAACAAACCAACCCAAATAATGCATTTAGGGGAACTGCATGGAGGAGTCTGCAAAGGAGGAGGATTAAAGGCTTGGTTCTGCCTGTTGCAGTCGTACCCAAACCCGAGTTTAAAAGCAATGTAAATTAGTACAAGGAGTAGAGGAGGCAGCCCCAGTTTACAAGGAGATGTTAGATTCATTAGCCAAAAGGTAAAGGAGACTAAATAAAAAATAACTAAAAACTTCCTAGTGTAGAGTCAAAGAACTGAGATCTATTAGAGCTGTATGGGAGGGAGCAAACCCAAGTTGGCAATAAATTAAAAACAAACAGGTTATTTTGGGAGTCATCAATCTACCTGGTTCTCTGTGAATGTATCTTATACCTAGTGCATTCTGTAACTACAGCAGAAAATCAGAGTGGTCCATGATGTACAGTGAGGGTGTTGCTTTGCATATGTACTCCTGAACAAAGTTACTGTGGTGATAGGCATTATACAAAGTGTTCAGATAGAATCCTTGGCAATTGGTGATCCAGTGGGGAGAGTGATGGTCTGAGAGGGTGTCTCTGCCAGATGGGGAGTGTCCAGAGAATACCCCTACAGAGACTAATGGGTCCTCACTGGAAACCTTTGATTCATATGCTGAATTTATATATTTTGAGAGAAGTAAAATGAGCTCTACACACCCAACCTCTGTAGATTTTCTGGCTACACATTGACTCAAAAATTATGGACACCTGAGTAAATACTGGATTTTGCATTTAGTGAAGCCTACCAGGTATTTGAACTGCTTTTAAGCAGCTAATTCCATATGCAGGTAATATTAAGAATCTTGAGCAGCCAGTGAACTGGAGTGGGACTTGTGAAATCAGAATCATGGAGGTTTGAAGGGAGATCACCTAGTCTCCAGCTAAAGCAGGGCCAGCTAGACCCAGTGGTTCCTGGGTGCCAAATCCAGACAGAAGTTGTTCTAGGGATCACCATTCTCATAATAGACAAGTTCTTCATGTTAAAGTGGCATTTCCTCTATGCCCAGTGCCCTCTGAGTGGCACCACTGAGAAGAGTCTGTCTTCCTTACATTCTCCTGTCAAATATGGATACACAGAGATAAAATTCTCCCTGACCCTTCTTTTATGGAGAGCTGAACAGTCCCAGCTCTCCCAGCATTTCCTTCTGTGCCAGGTACTCCCATCCTTTATGGCCCTTTGCTGGACTTACTCCAGTGTTTCCATGTCTCTTTTGTATCATGGAGCCCAGCCTTGGAGAGCTTGGCCACAGGCATTGTCCTTTGGCCACCATCCACACTGTCCATCACAAAAGGATCAAAGGAGGCAGATCCAGACCTGTGTGTCCCAGCTCTCCTCTCTGACAGCCAGACCCTGCTCTCTAGCCAGGCTCAGAGATGGTTCCCTTCTCTGGCTTCTCTTCCTTGCTGCAGTGAAAGCCTGGTTGGAATGATTATCAGAAGTGGAGAAGTTGATGAGTCACTGTCTTGTAGAGCAGTGCAATTTTGTGTGGAGCACTGTGCTGATCTGCCCACCCATCTTGGGTGAAGATTTATTTATGGTGCTCTCTGAAGTGATACTGTAATATCCTTTCCTAGCCCACATTCCCGCTGGTGCCTGCTCACTACTTCCTTTTTTCTTTTTTCTTCCTCCCCCCATGTGTTAAATAAGATTATAGTGTATTGAGGTTGAAGGGAGCAGGATATTATTAGGATTTTTATCATCAAATTACTACTTTAAGCAAACTGAAAGTCTCTTATCAGTCATGTTGAGCACAATGTACTGGACCTGGCCTTGACATCCTCTCTCAGCTCCAAGGCAAGATTCAGTGATCACCCAGAGGTTACCCAGTGTAAAGGTGGAAAACATTTTGGTGTGAGCAGCTGTTCCTGGTGCTGGCTGCTTTCCTCTCAGGGAGGGTTCAGGGACATTGCATTTGTCTCAGTGAAGCATCTCCTCTCCTTGCTAAGTTGTGCTGCACTAATGTACTCATCTGCCAGGAGGCTTTTTCCAGTTCCTGCCCATTCCAAGAAGGAGAGCACATCTCCCCACTCCTCCCCACCCCCTTGCTCTGCCCAGGGAGGGCTCCAGGGGCTGCAGGAGGGATCTGGTGCCTGCAGGGAAATGGGAGTGCTTTGCCATCTTTGTCTTCCATGCAGTGTGAGATGAGTGATCTGCTGAAGGGGTCTGTGGAAGGTAGAGCTGCTCATCCACCACTTCCTCCTCATCTGTTGCAGGCATGGAAGCGGCCAAGTCACATTTAATTTTTGTATGAAATTAGATTGTGTTCAGTGGCAAATTCAGTGGGTTGCCTGGCAGGGAACCTGGATTACTCAGCACTGATAAGTTTAAGTTGTTGTTGTGAAGTTGTTGTAAACTTCTGTTTCAGAAGAAGTTAAGTATGTCCATTTTTGATCATTTAACAATTTCATTCTATACTTCTATTATAATAAAACAAAAAGATTTGATAAAATCAAAGGTGATAGAAATGCAGCAATGAGTTTTGGATTCCCGAGTGCTGATATGTTTGTGTCCTGAAAGCTGCTCAAAGGTGGAAAAAAAAAAAAAAAAGGGTTTTTGCCTGGTCAAAGGCAAAACCAGCTGCCCTTGTGCACTGCCCAGAGAAGTGCTTAGAGCAGCTGCTCCTGATTTTCACCTTTGTGACATCCCTGGAAGTGTTCAAGGCCAGGCTGGGTGGGGCTCTGGGTTTAGTGGAGGTTGTGTTGGAACTAAATCATCTTTAGGGACCCTGCCAACCCCAAACAATTCTATAGCTCTACAGTGGGCTTGTGAATGCATGGTGGTGATACTCCTTTCCTCTGCTGAAATACTAAATTTTGACTTTTTATTTTGACTCATGCTACCCTTCAACCAATTTTGAGAGTCTCTTCAATCTAACACTGAAAAATTAACTCTGAGGGCAGCAGTGAAGTAGTTAACAAGAAGGGCAGGGGAGCACATTGATGGAGAGGAAAGGCAGATGAGACAGGATTATCCAGGACAAGTTTGTGTTTGCTGCAGGGGGATGAGTCAGTGGTGACGGTGGCTAATGTAGATTTTGAGATGTGAGGGATTCTTTTTCCCAAGTGAAATTTTCAATGGAAAATATGGTTTCAATGTGGACTAATGTGAAATGATACAAAAGGGACAGTAAAGTGCATATGTTAAACTGAGCAGCTCTGCAGCGGGCACCCAGTGAAAGGATTGATGGGTTATTTATTGCAGATTATATGACAGGGAAAGAAATCTGGCTCATCAGAGGTCAGGGAAATTAAATGTTGTCCTCCTGTCATGGTAGGTGCTGAAATCGATCTGTTACCTCCTGTTACACCTTTTGATGAGCACGCAGAACAGCCTGTTGCTCAGTGGATGAGGTCAGATTTTAGAGTTATAGCTAATTTCTAGGCCAGCAATAACATTTCTGGTTATGAATCGATCATAAAATCATGGAACGATTTGGGTTGGAAAGGACCTTACAGACCATCAGTTCCACCCCCCTGCCATGGGCAGGGACACCTTCCACAAGACCAGGTATCTCAGAGCCCCATCCAACCTGGCCCTTGAACCCTTCAAGGCATGGGGCAGCCACAACTCGGTTTTGGAACATCAAATGCTTTCTCCACAGACAGAGAAAAACAGCTTACCAGTTAGAATATTGATTACCCATTATGGAAGTGTTTTTACATAAAGACAGCTTCTCAGTACTATCAGATAATGGTGCTACTAGAAGCATGTTGATGAAGCAGACCTGCCTTTTTTTTTACCCTGTTTTGTGCAAAAATTTGACTTCCATAGGTTTCAGGAGAGGTCACCCAGTTTACAGCCTAATGGGGCTGTTTACATGTCTTTTATTTCTGTGTCAATATGTGAATGTTGTGTATGCACTGTGAACATGTGACAGCACTTATCAAAGTCCAAAAACATATGATGGAAATGTGTTAGCCCAGGCAGGTTAAGTCCTGTGCTTAACATTCAGTCAGCAATACTGCTCCCCAAACCCTTCTCATATCTTTAGTGATGCAGCTGTTCAAGGCCAGGATAATGAGGAGTGAACCACCTTGGTCGAGTGGAAGGTGCCCCTGCTTGTGGCATGGGAGTTGGAACAAGATGATCTTTAAGGCTCCTTCCAACCCAAATAATTCTGTGATTCTGTGATAAAAGTTCACACACAGTCAGCCCTGCTGGTGACTGATTTAGCTGGCCCAAGTTTTCTAAAAGCAGGAAAATATACTTCCTCCTCTGAAAACAGGAGTAGTTTCTTTACTCATCTGCCAACATCTGTCAGTGTGTGCCAGTCACAGTTTGTGTTTTAATCCAAAGTATGCCATGCTCTAGCACCCACAAAGCCACAGGCCTAAAGGGACTTGGCTTTTGCCTGTGGCTTTTGGAAACCATTGCTAAACAAATTACTAAAAGTGACAGCTTGTATGCCATGGCCCTCCATGGCTGCTAATGCCAATATTTGACAGATTTCAGCAAGAATGCTGAGCATTGAGGGCTTTGTCTTATGGCCACCCTTGATGTGGTAAGTGGCAGAGATAATGCTAACAGGTACCTAAGCAGGTAGAGCTGGAGAAGGTGGCTACAGCTTTTCCTGTGGAGAGGCAGAGTAGAAACCCAAATCTACCTTAATAGTAAGATACAGCTAAGTTTTTGGGGGACTTTATGTGCAAACTGATTGTTTTTCACTGGAGAGACATATCTTCTGTTATAAAGGACCTGGTGGCTGGTACCTGACAACAGGGTTCATTGCATTGGGCTTAGAAGAATATTTCTTGTATATCAGCAAAGATTGAGGGCCTGAATATGTTCCCACTGAGACAGCTGTGAGGTTACCAAGCAAAGAGCACCCAGCATTATGAAATGATTTGGTAAATCTGAGTGAGATCAGCAGTCACTGAGAGCAGCCTAAAGAACAGCACAGATGAGGCAAGCTGAGTGCAGGCTGGAAAGATGCTTTGTGCAAGAGACAGTCATCTGGAGTCAGGACATGGGCAGCAAGCAAGGATAACCAGCTTAGCAGACAATTAGGCTGTGGCTGAACGGAAGGAAACTCTTGTGTGATTTAAATGCCAGCTGAATGGTCAGATTGGGGTTCTGCTCCTGACTGTGCCACAGGCTCTCAGACTCCCTCATTCACTGTCAATGCTCCCCCTACACAGCCTTGTTCCTGCTTCAGAGCTGCTGAGATACAGGGGTGGCTCTGTGGGCAGCAGAATGCTTTGCTGTAGACTTGGAGCTCATTGCAAAACCAGTCATGTCTTTGTTGAGAGAACGATGCTGGTAGCAGGGCTGGTTCCTACAGTACCTATAGCTATTTATGCATATATATGTATATATATATATGTATGTATGCATTTATATAGCTATGAATGTAGGTATGTATGTCTGTGTAGCTGGAAGGTTGTCATCTTTGTCTCTGGTTACCACAGACTTGGAAGAGCTTTTTGGAGGTGGTGTAGGAGGCAGGAATAAGAATGTAGCTGTAGCCTCATCTTCTTCACCCTGATCTCTCCTGGTGTCTTTGGCTGGCCAGGAAGAGGACATGGGGGAAGCTTCATCAAGGTCTCCAGCAGGCTAAATCAGAACCTGAGAGTGCCTGCTTTGTAAAAGCAAACTGCTGTAAACAAGGTTTGTTGATCTTTTGGGTAGAGGAATCAGCCTATTGTGGTCATCTAGCAGAATGGTGGTCCTGTTGAAATCCCCTGGGAAACACCCCTTGGGAAAACAGATCAATCATCTACTCAAAAGACAGGATTTACCTCAAGGTTTTATGCCAAATATCTCAGGCAGTGTTCTGCATGTGAGGGGATTCAGGGTTTGCCCATGCAAACCCAGTGGCTGGTAAAGCTCAGGGGCACAGGGGCTAGCACTGGTCTTTGGAAGTGGCCAGTTCTCCTGCAGAATCTTGGAGGGGCTGAAATCTTTTGGACAGCAACCTCAGGAAGCTCAAAGTCACTTGTGCTTGTCTTGTGCATGGAGAGCTCTGTAGGAGCACACAGCTTGCTATGAAAAGGGAAGGGAAAGGAGGGACAGATGGGAAAGAAAGAGGCAGGAGGGAGAAAATGGATAGGGCAAATGCAGGCCAGACTTGGAACCAGTGGTGGCCAAACCTGCTAGCCAGAACACGCCAGGAGGAAGCAGAGATCATGCCCAGCCATCAGAACATCCTTGCTATCCCTTGCCAGACATTTCTCCCTGGAAAGACAAATGAAATAGGAAGCTGACTGATTTAGTGTCATCCCAGGAGCCTTCAGCACAGCATCATCAGCATGGCATGACATAGGCTGACCTTCCCTACCCTGAGCCAGGCTTGGTCCTGGCTTGGTTTGAGCCCCTCTCTGAGATAGGCCAGAGAATATCAGCCTGCCAGGAGCCAGAGTGAAGGCTGTGACAGCAGTGTCCTGCATGGCCAGGAGCACCATGGAATGTGACATGGCCCTGCAGCTGGAGCACAGGAAAATGTGAGAACTCTGTCCCTAATTTGCCATTTGTCAGCTGGGGAGAGCTCTGGGGACATGAGGAATGGGAGATGACATCCCCTGGCAATGCCACTGTTAGGGGCTCAGCCCTGATCTGCCCCACTGGGTGGTTATTTCCTTCTGGTCCCCTTGCCCACATGCCTACCTGAAAAGATCTGCTAAATATGCTGAATTATCTGTTTGCCTGTGACAGCCAGTGAAATAGGAATTTTGGGGAAGAACAGGTTTTCAGGAAATCAATTACCTAAAACTCAACCTCCAGCTGGGTAAAGTCCTGCAGATTCCAGTACAGTGTCTATGGTGCCTAATGCATTTCTTGTGTTGCAAACTGCTCTCTCCTCATTTTAATTATGACCACTTTGAACAAATGCAGCAAGGAACACCCTTTAAAACCCAGTCAGTCAGCTCTTCCCCATTCACCTTTCAAAAATGGGCAATGAGGCTGCTGATCTCTACCTTGTTGCATCCAGAGATCACAAAATGAGACTTGTGCTTAAGTGGATTATGTAGTTTTGCTCAGTGGCTCCATGTGGAGAGCAGAGACTGTGAGCCAGGATTTTGGTTCCCTGCACTGCCTGTTGGCAATGGCTGGGCTCTTCCACAGTGTGTGGCCACCTGTTTCATTATTTGGTAGGAAACTGGGGCTTCCTTTGAATGCACTTTCCTAGGGGACTGTCCTGGATCCCTCCCACAGAGCTGGATTATTTCCTGTTTATTCCTTTCCTGTTTTCATTATATGCTTTAGTCTTTAACTGTGCAGAATGTAACTGGAAAGGTGATCCACAAATAAACTTAGAGGTTCCAGCTTGTAGGTGAATCCCTCTGGACTCTTGGCATGACTTCTAGCTATGCTCTAGGTGCTGGAAAAGAAGTAGATGGCTTCAGACCAGGATATAAAATGTGCTACACTCCCTACATGCACAAGCAGAGTGGGGAAGGGGGGGGAAATCACCAGTACAGGCACTAGGAAGAAAAAAAGATGAGACTGAAGGTGTTGTACCCTATTAAGAAAGGGAGTTCCTCACTTATAGTTCTAGTAAGGGCAGATATTAGGACCTTCTTTTGTCATTACCATAAAAAAAAACCTGGATTACCAAAAATGCACAAAAATATGCACTCCAGTGGGAAGGCACTAAAAATACTAGTTAGGGGTTAAATCTGGAGAGCATGCCCAAGGAATAAGTGAAAAGGCTTGTGCTATCTAGCTACAAAATTTAGTTAAAATTTAATGGGTGTAAAAACCAAAGAAAGAGAGGAATGATTTGGCTTAGCAGTAATGGTGGGGAGGAGGGGGAATTATGGAAGGTTTCAAACAAAACCAGTATGAGTACAGGAGAAATCTGCAGTCAGATGTGTTACTTTGGAGAATAAGCTCCCATGGAGATGTGTGGCACTTGGCTGGCAGTTTGTGACTAGAAGGGATAAGGGCAAATGGACATCTGGGGAAAGAAATCTGTGTGAGCAGGTCTGGTGGGATATGAATGCACGTGAAGCTGTGTTGTGAGGACCCCTGGCACTTTGTCCATAAATAATATGGACAGAAGAGCTGGGAGAATCCAGTGGGATGGCTTTCCAAGCAGCTATCACAAGGAAGATTCTTATGAGAAAAACCACAAATCAGCAAGGTTTATCTGAGCATTTTTATGTCCAGTGCTTGCTGTTCAGAGATCCCAAAACTATTTTCACTTACTGATGGACTGACACCACTCTTTATTTATGGAGACAATAAAGAGAAGACTTGGGAAGGCAGGAGTCTCTGTAGTCAGTTGGGTAGTGACTGACTTGAAATAAATTATTCTTATAATTTAGGCTTTTGTCTGAAGTGTACCATCTCTAAAGCTCATATATACATATATAATTTATATCCTTTTCCTTTTTATCCTTTTCCAGTGAGTACTGGAACCTGCTGTACCCAAAGTGTTGCTGGGAAGCTGTCTCATGGCTGGGGATCTCCATCTCCATCTGAATCACAAGAGATATTGTACCTGTCAAATTTACTTCACAACTCTGGAGATTTTTTTAAACACTTTTTCAAAAATGTTTGACATTTTAATGGTTGTCCAGACCCAAATGAAGAAATGTCTGAGGCAACTTCAACCACACAGCAGCTTTCTTGGCTTCTTATGGTGCCTGTCATTATAATCAGTATGAAGGAGCTGCTGTATTCTAAATTTAGAGGAAGCCACAAGTTCATGTGTTCATTCATTTATTTTTCATTCATGCACTGAGCAGGAGTCAGCCAACAGCTGTTGCACCAGGATTCAGGGAGCGAGAGAATGGCAGCAAATCAGAGATTACAAATAAGTCCCTTGTGAGCAAGAAGCAAAATTTCCAGGTGAACAAGTCAGAGACAGAAATATCTGTAACTGTTGCAAAAAGTAGTCCCTAACTAAGAAGTTGTTTTCATGAAGAGTCAGCTCCAGAGAAATTTCCTGAGAAACAAAACCATTTTTAAATCTGCAAATCTTGGAGTAGCTGTGAATTTGTCCTGAGATGGATAAGTCCAGTGGTGACAACAGACATTACATTTTCTTTTCTTTCCTCACTCATTTGATGTGCCTGTTTATTCTTAGCCACAGTCATTTTCCCAATCTCTCTAATGCCCCAGGATCCATTTCTGCTCATTCTTCATTCTGCATTTATTTAATATGTGCAAGGAGAAGTTGGTTGATGAAACATACTACTGAACTGAATGAGGCCATCAGAGGAGAAAATGGGTTTATTTTTCTCCTTAATGACAATTCAGATGAGTAGGCAATGACTCTTGGAGGATTTTGCATTGAGATCATGGAGTTACAGGCAGTACCCCTTCCATAGCTGTGCTCAAAGCCTCATCCTTGGTCCTAAACATAGAATTGCAGAGTGATTGATGTTGAAAGGAGCCCCAGTGGTATCACCTGGTCCAACCTCCCTGCTTAGGTGGGGTGTGGATGATATGAAACCCCCAGAAACATACCCCTGGAACTCTATTCCTTAGAGACAAAGAAAATTCCTTTAGGATGACACAATCCCCTTACTGAAGCCCCCCTATCTTTTAAGATTCCTATTGGTCTTTAAGTTAGCTAAGTGATTGGTTTTCTTTAGACTTAAAGTTGTAATGTAATTGGATAATGTTACTAACTAGTAGTTTACTTGGTTAACTTTTCAATCCCTTTGAAATGTATAAATATCCCTGTCTACTTGTAGTATTTGGATTTTGTATGCTGACCACCCTTCGAAGAATAAACTGTCTTTGGAACCTCAGCTGCAGATCTCAGCCTTTGTTTCCCTGCTGGCAGGTAGCTAGGGCTAGCTACGTGAACTCCTCCTGAGCTATCTGAGTTCAAGTAGCTCTTGGAGGCTGGGAAAGCCCTAGCCTTCAAAAAGCTACATATTGGCACCCAGAAGTGGGGTTTTCTTGGAGTACTTTGCACAGTGAGGGACACTTGTGTGTGATGTTCATGAGCTTTGTCCTCTTGGTGTTGTCAGTGAGATGCACTTGGGACTTGGCACAAAGAACAGACTTGATGTTCAGAGATCCCATCTGATTCCCAGGCCCACAAATGTCAGTAGAAAGTATCTCCCAAGCACCACACCCAAACCTGAGCCAAACCAGAGCCAAGCCCTTCCTCTCCATCTGGGTGGAGCTGATTGATGCCATCAAAGGAGGCAGTACCTCTCTTCCCTAAAGCCCAGGTTTGAGCACAGTGGTCTCCAACTCAGCAGTTGGAGAGAAAGGGCCCCAAGCCCATGAGGATACCAAGGGGCTGGTGTGATGCTGATGTGCAGACAGGCTTGGCAGACCTTCAGCTGCAGCCTCCAAGAGCCACCTGCTGCAGGGGCCTTGGTGGTTGGTGTTGTGGCACCAGCTACACAAGGTAGAGTTGAAGAAAAGCTGTGTAGTGGTAAGACTGTCACACCTGGCTGTTGAAGAGGATCTGTATGTCCCCAGATCAGTGTATGGCTTATTCTGACATCCTTTGCTGCTCAGCTCAACCTACAGTCTGCAGGAGCAAACACCTCAGGCATGCGAGGAGCAAGATCTCCTTCCTGTCTGAGATGGGATTTTTCCCTAATTTGGTTAATGCCAATTGCCTGTGCTTCCTGAAAAGCTGAATAACTGCAGTTGGGATCATCTTCATGGAAATTTCCATATGCCCCTTGCAGAGAAGCCAATAACCAGCTGTCAAGCAATGAACCTCAGCCCAAACAGCCAACCAGGACAGCTGCTAAATGGGGCTGGAGGGAATGGTGACTCCACATCCACATCTGGCTCCTGCCTCTGTGTGGTGACAGGGCTGCAGGGTCCCATGAGTGCTGGGGCTGCTGTGCAGGGGCTGCCCCACCTTTGCAAGAAGCTTCCAAGTGGAGAAATGGAAACTGCTGCTGTCAGATTGCCCATTAATTCAGCCCAATTATGGATAGAGAGGATGTCTGCTTCCTTTGGTCCTCATCCCTTTCAGTGCAGAGGTGGAATGAAATGTTCTAATGTTGGGATCAGTTCTGGGATATTGTAGCTTTTGTGTGTGTGTGTGTCCAGCAGTCTCTAAAGGTGGTCTTTCCTCCTTCAGCCCCTACAGAGTCCCCAGGCATGACTGGGACTGCAGGGTGAGCTTTGCTTTTGTTAACAGCTTCTCAGCAGTAAAATGTGTTTAAGAGCTTTGTTCTTTCATTCCTTGAAACATGGGATGATGTCTCCTCTTTCTACTGCTCAGGGAGTAGTAGAGGTGGTGGACTTGGAGTATTTAGAGCAGAAGTTTACAGTTATTTAATCTGTAGCTTGAGAAAAGTAATATATGTCATTCAGGAGTGTAGAGAGTTGTTTTGCTATTATTTTATTAAAAGTGCATTTTTTTGGTAAAGGATATCCTTAGCCAATAATCAAGTAAGAAGCAGCACATCATTAGAAAAACAATAAAGGATCAGACTAATGACTCTTAGGGCCTCATTTGCTCTCCAGTTAATTAAACAGACAACACAGATGCTACTGCTGTTAATAATATCATTCAATTACTGTGCTGCTAAGTATTATGATCCCTAGGAAACCATTACCCAGTGCTGATTGAGAAGGGGAACTGTGAAGGGCTACTTAGGGGACAATAAACCATGTCTCTGTCAAAAAGGGGGCTGGAAGCACTTTTCTGGAGACACGAGGTGCTTGAGTACAAGTAGGTGCAAGGTTGTTTGAGGTGATGGAGGAGAGGAAGAGGAATCTGAGAAGTTACATTCCTACCCCAGGTGTGCTGATGAAACTTGGAGCAGCCAGCTGGGGGTCACTGGAAGGCATTTTGTGAAGAAATAGCTGAGGAGGAAGGTTTTTGTTTGCAGAAATAAGAGAGTATATGCTTATAGCAGCCAGGAGATGGATGGGAAATAAAAGGGAATTGGAAATGGAAATGAATGTTTCTCAACACCCCAGAGTGTGCTAAGCATCTCTCCAAGGGGAACAGGGAATCTCATAAAAGCCTCATTGAGCAGTGCAGGTAAGAGATTCACTTCTCTGGTATTTCCACTCATCTACTTTGAGGGTGAGTGAAAAATCCAAGGCTGGCAGGAGAAGGCCTCATTTCAGCCACTGGGACTTTATCAAACTCAGCTTTCCCAGCCAGGCACTGCAGTGACAGGGACTATTAAGCTGAAGGAGCACAGCCCAGCATGGTCCCAGGTGGCTCCTGTTCATGGCACACACCTGCATCCCCAGGAGGGGGATGCACAAAGCTGTGAGAGAGCAGGGGAGGGGTGTTGAAAAAAGTCCTGAGCCTTCCCCAGAGTCCTGATGTGTCTTTGCATCATTTCCCCAATGCCAATCCATTGTGTATCCCTCATTTTCCCCACAAGGATTAGAGGGTTTGTTCATTCCCTCATTTGTTTTCTTTTGTTTTCTATTTTTTTAGTCTGTGTTTGCTCATGCAAAAGGAGATTTTGTAGTATTTATATATACTGTGGTAGCAGCTGGAGACCCTGACCAAGGATATAGAGAATCTTGTATGCTGTGATGCTCAAACTGGCCATTATCAGTCTGGGATTAATGGTCTGTGTGCTCAGTACATTCAGCTGTTCTCTGATCCCCAGGAAATGCCTTGGGTCATGGCCATAATAGTTTAAGTAATATGAAGATATGTGTTGGAAAATACTTGGCAGTAGCTCTGTGTAGAAAAACCTCTCCTGCATGTCTGCTCTGATATTTTGAGCACAAGGAGGGGTTTAGGTCTGTGTCAGGCACCTTTGTGAGCTCTCAGGGTGAGGGTGTGGGTATGGGTGTTTGGGGTGCTGCAGGGACTGCAGGTGCTGCACTGCCACGTGCTGACACCAAGCTGCACTCCTCATACCTGGGTTTGCAGAGGGATCCTTTAGTGAACTCTACGCCAAGACTGGGGTTTCAGTTTGCAAATTAAATGCTAAAAAATAAGTATATTTGTGTGTGGATTCCCCCATGATACAAAATGATTCGACCCCAAACCAGTAAGAAGGGAGTAATATTCAGTTCTGAAAGATGCTCAGGGGAATTTGGTTCATTTTCTTTAAAGGTCAATTAAAAAAAAAACAAAAAAAAACCTTATGTGATTTTTAACCAAACATGCATTTGTTCATTCAGGTTCTTTTTTATCATTATATTAATAGAATCATAGGGTCATTGAAATTGGAAAAGACCTCTACTGTCATTGAATCCAACCATTAACCCAACACTGCCAAGGCTCAACACTAAACCATGTCCCCAGGTGCCACATCTACACACCTTTTAAATACCTGCAGGCATGGTGGCTCAACAACTGCCCTGGGCAGCCTCTTCCAAGCCTGACCATCCTTTCAGTGAAGAAATGTTCCCTAATACCCAACCTAAACCTGCCCTGGCACAGCTTGAGATATGTCCTCTTCTCCTGACACTTAGGTGGAAGAAGAGACCAACCTACAGCTCCACCCTCCTGCCAGGGAGCTGTAGAGAGTCAGAAGGTCCTTCCTGAGCCTCCTTTACTGCAGGTGGAGCAGCCCCATCTCCCTCAGCTGCTCCTCATGAGACTTGATGTGCAGACTCTGTTCCCTTCTCTGCACATGCTCCAGCACCTCAATGTCTTTCTTGTTGTGAGGTGTCCAAAACTGAACCAAGAATTTGAGGTCCCAGCACAGAGGGACAATCCCTGCCCTGGTCCTGCTGGCCACACTAGTGCAGACACAGAAGGCCAGGAAGCCACTGGCCACCTTGCCCACCTGGGCACACTCTGGGTCACATTTGGCCACTGTCACCCAGCACCCACAGAGCCTTTCCCACAGGGCAGCCTTCCAGGACTCTGTCCCCAGCCTGGGGCACTGCAGGGGCTTTTTGTAACTGAAGGACCTGGCACTTGGCCTTGTTGAACTTTATTATGGTTCAACCCCATCTGGCAACCAAATGCCACACAGCTGCTCATTACCCCCTGCTCCTGCCAGGAGGACAATCAAGGAAAAAAGGTAAACCTCATGAGTTGAGATAAGAACACTTTAGTAATTGAAACAAAATAAAACATAATAATAACAGTAATCATAAGAACAACTACAATAATAATAAAAATTGTGATGAAGTTGCAATTATTACAATTGTAATTGTAATGAAATGGAGAGGAAGAGAGAAATAGCACTCAATATAAATAAGTGATGCACAACAGCATTGCTCACCACCTGCTGAGTGATGCCCAGCCTAAGCAGCAACCAGTTCCTCACAGCCAATCTCCCACAATTAAAACTGGGCATGGTGTCCTATGGTGTGCATGACTCCTCTGGCCAGTTCAGGTCACCTGTTCTGGTTGTGCTCCCTCCCAGCACCTTGTGCACCTGCTCCTGGCAGAGCAAGACATGCTGAAAAGTCCTGGACTTGAGACAAACACTGTTTAACAACAACTGAGACATCAGCGTGCTGTCAACATTATTTTCATAGTAAATCTGAGACACTGCACTGTCCCAGCTATTAGAAAGAAAATTACCTCTATCCCAGCTGAAACAAGGACAGGACCTCATTCTGCTGGCCTCAACCCATTGATCCAGCCTGCCCAGATCCCTCTGCAGATCCTTCCTACCCTCCAGCACATCAACACTCCTGCCAAGGGGGGTTTCATCTCAATCTCCTTGTTCAGATCATTGATAATGACATTAAACAGGACTGGCCCCAGTTCTGAGCCTCAAGGAGCCCTGCTAGTGACCAGATGCCAACTGGATGTGATTCCATCCACCACTACTCTCTGGGCCAGCCATCTGGTCAAGTTTTTACCCAGAAAAGAGAACACCTGTCCAAGGTGTGATATACTATGCCCAAATATATATAATATATTATCTACTATTTATAATTGATGTGATATGCTGTATGTTATATATATATATTATATATCTGATATGCTGTAATGTAATAATCCCCAAAATTTTTAGATGGCTTTAGTCCAACAGATACCTGCACTCCCCCCTCAAATTCAGAATGTTCTGCTTCCAGGAAGTTTCATGATGACAAGGCAATTGGCATCTCTGCATTTCTGCCATAAGGAAGGTTCAGAATTGGGAATACACCAGGATCTGAGACCTGAACATGCACCAGCCCTTGGGGTATAACAGGGCCACAAAGACTGAGGCTGGCCCAAGGCTGGTGGTGTTGCCAGGGTGAATGTTCCTTGGCCCAAGGCAGTGGCCAAGTCAGAGCAGTGTGAGACTGAATCCCTCAGGATGTGTCCCAGCACTGACCAAACTCAGAGAGAAGTTTGGACAGGAGACAGTGCAGTAGTTTCAAAGGACGTTGGAACTCAGTTCTGTGCTTAAAACATGGCAAAATGGGACTAAATGGGAATTAAATGCAAGAACAGCCCAGGCCCTTGCAATTGCCACTGCTGAGAAAGATTTACTGTGAATGAAATCCTCCTCTGGGATGCTTTGATGCAAGCAAGGCATCTCCTTGTTTCCACACAATTTGTCTCTTTGTGGCAGCAGGATGAGAACCCCCTGGAAAGGGCTGGCAGCCCCCCAAGACACTTTCTATATGGTCAGGGGTGCTTGGTGACTGGGCAGATGTCCCCAGTGCTCCAGCTTCACTTTTTGGTGATATTAGCCACAGACCCCTCCTTTACTGCCCATGTATTCATGGTTTGCTGTCTGCTCATCTCATCTCATCTCATCCCTGGCATCCAGGTTCTGTCCCTGTAATGGAAGTATTAATTAAAATCAGCCCCACTGTGAGTAACTCCACATGTGCTTGCAGGGATGGGACCTCTTCCCTGCAAGGGTTTGGCACTTCTGCCAGTTGTCCAACCACTGTCCCTTGTCTGCAGCCTGCTGAGATCTGAGATTCCTCATTTTCCTGAGGGATTCCCTGTGGAGCATATTAATTAATCTCACTGAAGTAACAGAAGAAACACACCTGCAATTTTCTTTCTTTTCTTTCTTTCTTTCTTTCTTTCTTTCTTTCTTTCTTTCTTTCTTTCTTTCTTTCTTTCTTTCTTTCTTTCTTTCTTTCTTTCTTTCTTTCTTTCTTTCTTTCTTTCTTTTTCTTCCTTTCTTTCTTTCTTTTTCTTCCTTTCTTTCTTTTTCTTCCTTTCTTTCTTTTTCTTCCTTTCTTTCTTTTCTTTTCCTTCTTCCTTCTCCTTCCTTCCTTCCTTTTCTTCCTTCCTTCCTTCTTCTTTCTTTTCTTCCTTTTCTTTCTTCCTTCCTTCCTTTCTTCCTTCCTTCTTCCTTCCTTCCTTCCTTCTTCCTTCTTTCCTTCTTTCCTTCTTTCCTTCCTTCTCTTTTTTTCTTTTCTAGGAATATTTAGTTTATACATTTGAGAACATGGGGAGTTTTTCAGGACTTGTTACCAGCAATAATGAAATTTCTTTCTGCTGGAAACAAAAGCAACACTTTATTCAAATGTATAGCTCATACTCATCTTACCCTTGTTACCCAGCTGCTTTCTTTTCTTACATATCTAAAGAGCCCTCTTCTGCTGTTTTAATGTTTCTTGGACCATTGTCCTATTATTCCTACATACAAAAACTTGGACATGGATTTGTTGACTTATCCTTTTCCCACTCCTCTTAAATGTTCCTGACAATTCTTCCCTTGCAATAAGTATAACTGTAATCTTACAATAAGTTGCAAGATGTATTGCAGTAAGTATTATTATACTCTAATCTTGGTATTTGTGAATTTGTCATGGAGAAATCTCAAGCTCCTTTGTTATTATCTCTGCATTCTTAATACCAAGTGACTCAATTGCTAATCCCTTTAATTCTTCACCCTTGTCATTCAGAAATTAAGGACTTTGATACCTGTTTTTGCTTATCCTTCTTTTAATTTCAACAATAGTACTGAATATCTGATCAAACATTTTCCATAGTGTCCTTGCTGCTGATCTAAACCAAGTCTAAAATAAAATTGCTTTTTGCTGGTTCTGGTGCTATTTTGGGGGAGAAAATATCTATTGCCTATTACATCCAGGAAGGGCTGAGCTGAAGTATCATTCATAACAGTAATTCTTCACTTGCCATCTAGAAAAACGCAAAATGACACATTTCCCAGAAATTATCTTCTGAATGGTTTCCAAGAGATCTCAAAACATGTCTGGATCCAGTGGCAGAGATCTCCAATGATTTCCTGGAAAATGAATTATATTCAGATGGATCCTGTTATGTGCATGGTCTCATCTTTTAAACCCACATGAGGTACAGTGTTATTCACCTGCTCTGCAGCTTTGTGGTTACTGCCTTTATTCCCTCCCAGATCATATCCCTCAGCCCTGCATACTGACCATAATCATGTTCCTGTTTTCACAAAAATACTCTTTCACATCTGGTACCTGGAATTCTTGTTCTTCCAAGCATCCACATTGCATATCTGCCATTTTCAGTGGGCAAGGTCCCTTCATCTTTTTATTTTCTTCTTACTTTCCCTTTTTTTCCTCTTTCTTCATACCCTCCTTTATCTTTCTCCCCTCTTTGCTCTTCCCATTTAGTCTGTTTTTTATATGCTTTCCCATCTCATCTTATTTTGCTCTTTTCCCACCTTCATTTTCCTTTTCCCTCTCTCACTGTGAAAAAACTTCCATGTTTTATAACTCCATTTGTGCTTCTCTCACTATTTTACATTAGCCTGCAAAAGAGTAGAAGGGAAGCATGCTTTAAAGGCATTTAACTTGTTCTTAGTCTATAAAATATGGAGCACTCTTGAACACAGTTCTTATGCCTCTGCTCATGTCCTGGTGCCTCAGCAAGAGATGATGTGCACAGCCTGGGAAATGGAGGACAGTGCCTAAGAGCTGATGAGAAGTGGGGCACAAGAAGAGGCTGGAGGATATTGAGGGTGGAAAGGGGTAGTGAGCAAAGAAAATTAAGAAATTTTGGGGGGAACCATGATGGTCAGGATGGGGTAAGAAAAGCTATTTGGGCACCCAAGTGGTGCTGGGGATAGTGCCATGGCCAGGACAGTCCTGTGCTGTATTGCAATCCAGCTGGGGGCTGGGCTCTTCTCCCACACAACCAGAGATAGGAAGAAGGGAAGTGGCTTCAAGTTGCACCAGGAGGAGGTTCAAGTTGGATATTTGTACAAATTTCTTCATTGAAAGGGTGGTCAAGCACTTGAGCAGGCTGCCAGGGAAGTGGTGGAGTCACCATTCCTGGAAGTGTTCAAAAAACGAGTAGATGCATCACTTTGTGGTGGGGTTCAGTGGCCATTGTGGTGTTTAGTTGAAGGTTGGACTTGATCTTTTCCAGGATCAATGATTCTATGATTCTGCAAGGGAAGGAAAAGAATTCAAGGGATTCTATGCAAAGGATTCTGTGATGCAAGGCAAGGGAAGGAGAGTGAGCAGAAAGCGAAGAGGAGAAGGATAAAAGAAGATAAAGGAATGGGAAAGCACCAAGAGTTCTAATATGCACAGAATGGGCATGAGGTGAGGGGGGAGCTCCCCTGTGTGTCTCTCTCATCGTGGGAAGCACTGCTCTCCCCCAGGTTCCCCCTGGTCTCTGGGGATGCTGGCACTGTTCCCTCCAGCAGCAGCAAAGTGCCAGAGTCAGCTGCTGGCAAACTGCTTTGGTTAAATAACAAAACAACAGCAACAACAAAAATTTATATACATAAGAAAAGGAAAATGAAGCAATGATGGGTTGGGCAATTAAACTAAAAGCATTTTAGAGTGTAATCCAGCTCTCTCTATCAATAATTCAGGAGGCCAAGATCAGTCTAATTGATTGAACACCTTCCACAGTAGTCAGCCACTAATAAGACAAATGAAATGTCTTTTTTATTGTCAAATCTTCATCTCACATTTGCTCAGGCAAAATTCTGCAGGGCATTTCATTTGAGGAGCTTGGGTGTTTTTTCCTCTTGATGGAAATAAATTGAAGGCCAGCATCTGTTTTTAAAGAGCAGTAAATTAAGCCTGTCTGCTCCTTTGGCCGTGGGTGGGTGGAGAAACAGAGCTGTGCTGAGCAGGATTCACACATAAACCTTGTGTGGGTTGTCACAAGTTGAACCTCGTTCCCAGAGGATGTGTTTTCACTGTGTAATGATTTGAGTCCCTGGGACACTTGGCCTTGACAGACTCCAAAGAACTGCAGATCCTACCCTAAAGCTGGTGTCTCTCACCTGCTTTCCTCTAAAGAAGCACCTGATTAGGATCTCTGTTTCCCTAATGGTGATATTAATGAGTAACTTTTGACATGGCACAGGTGTTTAGAAGGTGCTGAGCAATTAACTTCTCTAATTTATGTGAGCAAACCCCATCACAGGTTCTGTGAAAAAATTACATGAGTAGAAACTGGTTTGTGTTTTATAGCTTTCCTCCAAAATCATGCCAAATGCAATAATTAGGGGATGTCTCTGAAGATGTAGGACATACCCAGCAAATTTGCTTGATTTTGTTTCCTTTGGACTGTATCACTGCATGAGGGGGTGATTGCCCCAGCAAGATGGAGCTTGTGCACTGAGAGCATTGCCCATCTCTGATCAAAAGCTAATTTGAAGGAGGGGTAAAACTTGAGCTACCACTGATGCACCACTGAAGGCTGTAAATCTGAATGTGAAAAGGCTTCTTTAAGCTCAGATACTCACCAGTTATTCTAAAACATCCTCTTATGCACAGAGGCTCTGGGACTGGATTTTTAGCCAATATAAATCAAAGTAGCTCCTCAGGGCATTCTGCTGACTTATATGAGCAAAGATCCTGCCCTGGGGTGAAGAAAGAGCTCTGATTATGGTGTATGTGTGTGTATTTAATTAGGAAGGACTTCAAGCTGTGTCTGTGCTCTGGAGTCCCCACTGAGTTAACCCAGCGTGGCACAAGTAACCTTGTGAACAAACCCAAAATCTGGAGGTCTGGTAATGACTTTCCTCATTTGCTATTATGATATGTGCTTCCTCACAGCTTAGATAAGGAGGGAGGGAAGAAGGCAAAGTGCCTGAGAGGTTTTGTTTTGCTGGTATTGCCTTTGAAATATTATATAATGTGTTTGAATGCTTGATCTAACCAAGAAGTAGTTGTTTTACTTCCTAATCTAATAACTTCCTGATGTCTGTTTCCTCTTAGCTTTGCTGCACTTGACTGCACAAATACCATTTAATTGTGTTCTTGTGGAAACTAAAGGCCAGCAGCTTTGCCAAGAAGGGCTAATTTTATAATGCCCCACACCAGAATTAATCTTGATGGCCAAGATAAGGCTGATGGTTTATAGCTGGCAATTATCATCACAGAACTGTTGCATAGAGTGCTTACAGGTTATGGAGTTCTCTAAAACATTGTGCATTGCCTTTGCAGGCAGGTGTTAGAGGAGAATGAAAAAGGGGCAGATGGGAATGAAAGAAAATGGGTGACAGAGAGGAGGAAAACAGAACCAAAAAAAGAAGATAACAGCAAAACAAAACAAGTAGGGTGAAGGCAGGAGAAAAACAATGTTGTAATCTATTGGTGGAGCAGGCAAGGAAAAGGAATGGATATGACCAACAAAATGGGAGAAGTGTGGAAATGAAATAGAAAGGAACTGATGGGAGAATCAGGCCAGTGAGTACAGAAGTCTGAGATTCAGTATAGTCAAAGACTGTGATTCTGTTGTTGTTTTGAAGGAAATTTTCAGCTTCTGTCTTTAGGCCATGTTCCTGTCTGCCTGGTAGGAAAAGCAGCTTGGTTACCCCAGTAGCTGTGCTGGTGCTTACTGGAGTCTCCTCCCTGGGACAGGTTCTTTGAAGCTGAGACTGGTCCTCTGCAGAGATAAATGAACCCTTGCCAGGTTTGTAATGCTGCTGCTGCTGCTGCACAGCCAGGAGTCAGAGGTCTTCAAACAGCTTCAGACTCAGTGTGAGCACTTGGAGCTGCTGACAACAGCTCTATCAAACTGTTCATGGTTTTGCAAGGCAAATTGAGACCCATCAATGAATGAGGTAGCAAGGCTGAAAGTGAAGTTGTTACTTCCAAGAGTTGCAAGCAAGCAAGCAAGCAAATACAAAATAGCTGTTGATCTGTATTTGGTTTATGTGGGAAGGTTTTGGCTGCAGGAGTGGCTTCTGTGAGAAAACAGGGGAAGATGTCCCCATGTTGGACAGAGTCAGCTCCAGCCAGCTCCAGCATGGAACCCACCATGGCCAAAGCTGAGCCCATCAGCAAGGCTGGTGACATCTCCTTGATGTAAGAAAGGGTAAAAAATGCCAGACAGCATCTGTGAGAGAGGAGTGAGAATATGAGAGAGGAACAACTCTGCAGACACCAAGGTCAGTGCAGAAGGATGGAGAGGAGCTGCTCCAGGTGCCAGAGCTGACATTCCTCTGGTGCAGACCATGGATGTCCATGGGGGAGCAGAGATCCACCTGCAGCTGCTGGAGAACCACCCAGAGCAGATAACACACCTGAAGACTTTGGAGGACCCTGTGCTGGAGCAGAAGGATTTGCCCTGAAGGAAGCTGTAGCCCTTGGCAGGCACACACAGGAGCAGGAATTCCTGGCAGGAATGGCAGCTCATGGAAAGGAGCCCATGCTGGAGCAGGTTTGCTGGCAAGAGCTGTGGTCCATGAGGGACCATTGGAGCAGTCTGTTCCTGAAGGACTGTGCCCTGTGGAAAGCACCCACACTGTAGCAGTTCTTGAAGAACTGCAGCCCAGAGAAAGGACCCAGGCTGGAGCAGTTTGGAAAGGACTGTATCCCATGGGAGGGACCCTGTGCTGGGGCAGGCACAAGAGTGAAAGCAGAAGGAGTGGCAGTGACAAAGTGTTATGGACTGATCACAACCCCCAATCCCCATCCCTCCTGTCAAATTGGGAAAGGAGGAGGAGAGAAAAGAGTTGAGAGGGAAGGACTGAAGTTGGAAATGAGAAGAAGGGAGAAGTAGGGATAAGGGGTTTTTGGTTTTGCCTTTTTTTCTCACTGATCTCGTCAGAGAGTAAATGGCAACAAATGAAATTACTCTTCCCCAAGCTGAGCATGTTTTGCCCATGAATGATAACTATTGATCAATCAACTTTTCCTCATCACAAGCCACAATTTTTTCAATCCTATTTTTTCTCCCTATTCTATTTAGGAGAAGTGAGAAAACAACTTTGTGGCCAGCCAAGGTCAGCCTATCACATGATACTATAGATTGATTCCCAGAAATGTGTAGTTGAGAAAACTTGACTTTGACAAAACTGCTCTAATAAACTTACTGATAGACCAAAATTGAGCATTTGCTCAACACTCATCTGAGTGTTTGCTGCTCAAATCCCGGACTGACAAGTGTGAGATGATAAATAAGTCCCACTGCAAATACAGACCCCTTGCAGATGCATGGGACACGTGGAGGGACATTGTGTCTTTTAGGTCTCCAGTAGACCCTCAGCAGTGCTGCTCCTTATTTGTATAAGCTTCAAAGCCTTCAAATGAAGCTGAAATACAGACTTAAATCACAACAGGAATAGTTCTGGAGGATGTTTTATTTGAAGAAGTTTTAAATAGGACAAAAGGGAATGGCTTTAAACTGAAAGAGGGTAGAATAGATTAGATATTGGTAAGAAAGTTTTCACTGTGAGGGCGGTGAGGCGCTGACAGATGTTGCCCAGATAAGTTGTGGATGCTCATCCCTGGAAGTGATGAAGGCCAGGTTTGATGGGGTCCTTTGCAACCTGATCTAGTGGAAGGTGTCCCTGACCATGGCAAGGGATTGGAACAAGATGATCTTTAAGGTCTCTTCCCACCCAAACCATTCTGTGATTTTATGAAACAACCCTTTTTAACTGGTTTTTCTCTCATGTTGAATAGACTAATAACTTCCTTCATTGCAAAGCCCTTTTTGGGAGGATATTAAATCTGTATTCTTCATGACTAGGCCTTCTCCCTCTCTGGCATCCATGAGATTACACAGTAATTCTGTGTGTCAGAGCAGAATTGTGAATAGTTAGGGACCATCTCCTGTGTCATTTATATAGCCCCTGCCACTGCAGGGTCCTGGATCATAGTGGAGGTTCTCAGGTATAAAAACTGTGCAAATGATGTTTATGACTGCTCAGAAATCTTCCATGAAGTACTTTGTCAGTCTGATTTATTAAGCCACCTTGTATGGAGGAGTTCAGCAGTGAAATAAAATGAAAAACACTGGTTATGATATTAAAATAATATAGTAGGTCATTGTTTTCCACCCAGCAGAAGATAAATGGTGAGGGGTTTGAAGAAGTTTTTTCTAAGTGACTTCCCATTTCTTCCCACTCAGTTTGACTATTCTTGTTGGCTGGGAATAGAAAACTGAAGTGATGGATGGCTCTGATTATGCCTAGTCAGGTGCATTAAATGGTGTCTCACTCTGCTGCCTCCCACAATCTTGCTGCTTGCTGTGCTTATCAGGGCTGGTGGGGAAAAGGTAGATGACTGTAAACAATAAAGAAGAGCTCAGACTGGTCTCAGCAAAAAAGGTTTTCTGGGCACTGGAAATGTGTTGAGGAGTTTGAACAGATCCACTTTTAGTAATTGGGATATGTCTGTCAGCTCACATGAACCCTGTCCTGCTTTTCATGGGTCATTCCATGGAAGAGATGCTTGCAGTATATGGAAAGTTTGTTTTTAGCATCCATCTGTTCAATGCTACATGGAGCTAAGCTCACATGCCTGTCTCTGGTTAAAACATGAACTCGTGTGTACTTGAGTAACAGTGCTGTGATTTCACAGACACCAAGAAAAATTACTCTATTTTCATCAGTGTAAGACAAAATAAGATCCTATGGATTTTTAGCTACAAACCAAGGACAGGTAGGTTTGAGATGCAGTACTTCATTTCAGGTTTGGTGTCAGTGCTGTGTACAAGAGCTGTCTAAAGTTGTATGAAATACAATTCGAAGTCTGTACAAATGCAGCATTGAATTTCTGTGGCTCTGTATCTAAATTTGAGTTGTTGATGTACAAGAAAATTGAATTCAAGCTGGAAAGGTGCAAAATGCTATCAAAGTGACGCTGTCTAATGCAACAGACTAGCTGCAACTGGTTTATTCCTCTGTGGAAAAAACAAACAAACAAACCAGGCTGGTGAGATATGGCTGATTTTTATTAGTCTGTAGGAAAAGCAGACTGAGTGAGCTGCTGTTTGAGCTAAGAACTCTAATGAGAAGAATTAGACCTTGAACAAGTTTGAATTGAAAACAGGAAAACTTTTAGCTGTGAGAGCAGTGAGTTCAGGGACAGCCTTAGAGCTTGATTAGTGGAGGTGGAAGCCCTAACTGAGGTGTACCTCTGTCTTGTAAGGAAGAAGATTTTCGGTGCACAATGAGCTCAACTTCTGGGTTTAATATCTCTTAGGCTCAATTTCCTGACTCTCCTTGGGCAGTTTCTGATGGCTGGAACAGCATCCCATGAGAAATGCTTCTGGCTTTGTCTTGTTGGGGAAAGCTACCAAGGTCTCTATGCTCCTGGTGTGTCCTTGCTTCTGCAAGATCAAAGCTCCTATCAGAAAAATGTATGAGGTTGCTTCATTTGAAAGTGCCAGCCCAGTGAGTTAGGCTGGTGTAATTACCCTGATACAGCAATTCCAGCAAATCTTTCCATGGCCAAAGCTCAACAACGTTGCAAAACTTTGACCTTCATGTTTTAGCTCAGCTCTTCTGTCTTCAAAGTACAAGGACAGATGTGCCTCAAAGTTAGTACTGGCTCAGTGGAAAGCTAGACAGGACTGTACTATTGGGCAATATATTTCCATTAACTTTCTTGGTTTCAGCTTCAAAAAATGCTTTCTCAATCAGAATTGAACTTCTTCCTTTGCAGAAGTTTTGATTGAATGATTTCAGTTTTGCAAAGAAAATTGACAGAACACACTTTAAAATTTGTAGAGGATAATTGAGGCATGTCTCTTTGCTTGCATTTTCAAGCATGAGGGTTTTTTGGGGGAACAATGGCAGGAGAAATAAAAATCCATGTATTTGGTGAAAGACACTGAACCCAAAGCATTTGAGCATTACTTTTACTTTATTTTTAATGAAATCCATGTACTGTGTTCAATGACACCTATCTATAAATCCAATTGAATCACTGCTCAGCCTATATATGATGTATTGGGGAAAATTATGACAGAATTCACTGACTTTTGCTGTTAGATCATTGAAGCCAGGTTTCAATTAATAAAACTGCTGCAAAATTAGAGTTGTCTGCAGGGAAAATAACCTGGCCAAAACTGCAGGCAGCCAGATTCAGAAGACATGTTTGGGGATGCTTTTCTTTAGAGAAGGGTACAATAAATGCTGTAACTGATGTAAAGAAATCTATGATTGCAAAGTTCTGGAAGCAAAAAAACTTGTGTCATTCTGTCCAATTTCTTATTGTGGTCATTAAGGGACAGAGAATCACAAGCAAAGGAGAGGGAAGAGGAATTTTTGTTCTTCCATACTCAGCTGTTCACCTGCTGACACAGAGACTTCCCTGGAAGAAGCGATTTTGTATCTGTATAACTTTGTCTAGATCAGAGCTTTCTCTGTTTTAGCCAAAGTTGTGTCTCTAAATTGATTTGCTGCCATGTTTTTCTAGCAGGGACTGAACCTAAGCACAGTGGGAATAATTAACTCTCCCTTTAGCTGCCCTTTAGGATGAGGAAAGTCCTGGTTTCTCAACAGCAGAAAGGAGAATTTGCTTAAAATACCGTGGACCTATTAATATTTTTTAAAAGTTGGAAAAATACTCTTTTTTCATCTTCCACATGGGAAAAATCTGCAGTAGAAACAGCACAAAATCGAAACAGATACATGAGCAAACTCATGGCAAGTTGTCTGTGTCTTGTGTGTCTCTTAGCTGCTTAAAGGGGAAAGTTGTATGAGGAAAAATGCAATTACTTCAGTGCAAACACATCTGAACCACTTTCCTGAATGCCACTCCACATTCTTATTGGGTGTGATATGTTTTACCAGACCAGCCCTGGCAGCTTTTGGTGTCACACAGATTTATGAACATTACTCTGTGAACTGCACTGGGCAGTGACATCACAGCTTCAGAGGACGTGGGTGCTGTGTCATCAATGATCTCAGTCACTCTGCTCTGTGCTGGCCTTTGGTAATGTTTGTTCAACAGGGTTTTTGTTCAGACACAGCTTCTCAAGCCCTGGCAGTGTCAAACTGAAAGCTGAGAGCAGGATCCTGTTAACTCTGCCAAGACTCAGACCTGGTAGTTTGAAAAGAACTAACTCTTTGAATAAAGTGAGTTTATTAAAATGAGGTTTCTCATGCTTCTTTTTTATCATCACAGCATAGAAGAAATGCATTAATTTTTGGTCTTTTGTTAAGGCATAATTCCCTGTGCTTTTTCCTGATGTATTTCCCCCAGATCCCTCAGAGTGCTGTTTGGATCATCCTGCCAGCTCTGCAGGTGGTGAGTTCTTCATCTTCCCCTCTCATGGAGAAGACTCAGGTCATTGCTAACAAACTATGAGCAACAAAAATCAGTTACTGAAAACTATTAAAATTGCCCAAAAAGTCAATTTACAGAGGTGAATAAGGAAAAAAATCTTATTGCAATCACATCCATGGAGTACAAAAAGCCTTTGTGATGTAAAGGAATGACAGCATCAGGAAAAGTTTGCTATGCACTGAGGACATAAGGTTATAGTGATGGTCAGTCACATCTACACATGCAAAAAGGATAATATTTTGCAGTCCAGGACACTGATAACTCTGATACCACTGTTCTGCAGCTAGAAGGGCTGTGCACAGTTCTAGCAAAGATTATGAAAATTTTTGAAGAGCAAGAGTGATCTCAGACAAGTACAATAAAAATGATCATATAAGGAGCTGCTTCTAAAGAGACAAAATCTTCATTGTATATGTTCATATGTGTATGTTGTAGAATGCCTCTTGTATTTCTTGCTGCAGGACTCTGACTCCAAGAGCTCTGTTTATAGCTAATGTTAACTAAGGAATGAAGCTGTGACTATCTCAAAGAAGTGTAAAGGAGTGAGCAATGATGGAGAGAAATGGGAATTTTGGATTGAGGGCTACAAAAGAACAGTGTGATAAAAGGAAGCATAGAACAAGAAAAGTACAGGCTGTGTATCAAAAAAGAACTTCCTAATAGCTGGATCTACTGGACAGGGCAACAGTTTCCTAAGGGAGAGAACAGAAGCCCTGTTATTTCAATCATTTAAACAAAACTGGACAAAGCCCTGGAGAATACATTGTAAGGAACAATCATATGCCACCCCCTGGGAATGGATAACATGACCTGATAAAGTCTTTTCCTAGTGGTTGTGGCCATTCTCTTCAGATTGAGAGCTTGTTCTGGGTATGATTTGTCTTGGGACTAGATATGATGTGAGCCTCAGGTCAGTCCTCTGATTGATTCAGAGAACCAAGCAGAGAGAAGGAAGGGGAGGAAGAGAGGGCAGGGACAGTCAAAAATAGAGCTCATGGGGAAATATTGACTCAGAAGTCAACTGTCAACTGCTGCCCAGCTGGAATCCAGCACAGAGCTGCTGTTGGTTTTGGGAGGAGGCAGGAATGGTACCCCAGACACAAACCTGAAATACCAGAATCATTCTGTTTAAAGGTTGTCTCCTCTCAGAGCAGGAGAGGAACCTCTCCTCTCTTTCCAGCCTCTTTTCTGAAGCAGAGGAAATTTTAGGGATAAGCTGAGGTGCTGTTCTAGCTGTACAAAATGAACTGGTGAGTGTTGGCATCCTTGATTTCTTGGGAGGTGGTAAGCCAGGTGGAAATTACCTCAGCTGCTCTGTTACCTTTTTCAAAAGAATTTCCAGGGACTGCAGACATCTCCTATCTGAGCATTAAAAATAGAGGCTAAGTTCAACAATGGGAGGTTTGAGATAATCAGATCTTCTGTGTCAGGTAGATGAACAGGAAGATTGTGATTTCATGGGGCCATTTGAAGTTTTCCACTCCCTCTCATTTACTTTTTTAGCAAACCCCTTTATAGTGTAAATTTTAATCAGAAAAAAAAAAAAAAAAGAAATATTCACATTCTAAGGAAAAACAATAACAAACACAAGCAAAGACAGAAATCTCATTTTTTTTTTTTTTTTTTAATTTTTTTTTTTTAAAGCAACATCTTCCAAATTTTGTCTTTTGCTAGAAACAAGATGTTCCCTGATGGGCAGCAGTGGTCAAGCCTGGTTTCCTGTGAACTCAAAAACATCCCTGGGTCTCTTAAGCCCTGATTTGCATCTTCATCCTTGCAGGCAGATAGATACTCCATCTCACACTGTTTTATAAGGTGATGGAGACATTCCTGCAGTTCTCTTCCATGCCTCTACATCTCACCCCACTTTCCAGGACCTCCAGCTCCTATTTCTTTCCAGTAACTGGCCAGAGAAGGAGCTGATCCCAGCTGCAGCTCAGCCTGCACTATGTGTGTGTTGGTTTTTAGGCCCTTTTATGTGTATTCACAGATTGGCCAGATGGCAGGCCCAGCAGAATAGATCAATATTAAGTTCACATTACAGTTTCTTCTAAGTGGTGGAAATTGGTGAGCAGCTAGCTTCAAAGTTATCATGGAGGAAAAACAGATGGTCAGAAATACAGATATAGATGGCTCATCCTTACCAAGAAATGAGAAAAACACAGAACTAATTAGAAAAAGGAAAATTTCTTATGCTTTGGTTTAATCTCATAAACCTATTCCTTACTGCCATAACCCACTGGGTATTTGAAGGGGCCAAATGTGACCAAATCATGTTTTTGCATTATGCAAAAACAAAGCTCAAAAGAGAGGAGCTGTTTCCTGATGCATTTTGAAGCTGTTTTCCCTGAACATATTGGAAGTTTGATTTCAAGATCAATAAGAAAAGAAGTCTGTCCTTGTTGTGAGGAGAAAAAAATCAGTGGAAGCCTGTTGCATTGCTGCCACCCAGAATAGATCTTCTGCAGGTTTGATATAAAAGAAAGCAGTGGGTGCCATGACCTTACTTCTGCAGGCAGGACATGGAAGCAATGGTAACAGACCAGGGATGGGCCAGGATGAGAGGCCATGCCAAGCTTGTTGAGGGATTTAGGATTTGAGGTTGCATCTGGGCAAGTCAGATTCTTTTTCTTCTCCTGTGATGTCCCTGTATTCCCAACAGGAGATGATATTATCATGTATTGCTGTGTGTTCCTGTGGGGAGATGTGCCATGCTTTGTCCTGGCATTAGAGACTGTCTTTGGAGCATGGAAGGGGAGGATGTCTTTGAGGATGGAAGGAGATGTGCAAAACTAAGAGAGATTGTTCAGCTGAAGACTACAGTGAGATCAATCCACTAGAGAATAAAACAAAAAGAGGTTCTGGTGATGTTTGAGAAGAAAGGCAGCAGGGTTCAGGGGGAGGAGGGAGCAGTCAGCAGTGCCCCTGTGCAGGAGGGTGGTGCATTACACAGCAGCTCTCATCCAGGTAACAGCAGCTCTTGGTTACCTTACAGGGGAAAGCCTTTGTCCTGGTGCATGAGTTACTACCAGTTAGTTAGATGAAGTTTCCCTGATCCCTCCTGAAAATCTCTTTCATCTGCACCACAAAGGCCACGTTGTTTCTTCTCCCTGCTGAAAGCAGGAGCAGCACATCCAGCAGACACAGCCTGATCCTTGTGGCAGCTCCTCTGATGTAGGTGAACCTCTGAAGTGAAGTTTGTGACATCAGGAAGATGTTTTAATCTGAATTACACTTGCCCATCTGAAGAACAGGTGTCATTGTCCTCTCTTCATTATCTCCTGGCCTGGGCTGCTGCCAGCATGAGTAAGAAGGGTTTGAGTCACAAGGATGGAGAAGTTAATTCCTTTCTGGGGACTGTTGTCAGAGATGACCTGGCCCAAATGCCCATCATGGGGATGAATGATGTGTAGATGAATGAGGGGAGGAACCTTCTCCTAAGAGAAATAAGGCATCCCTCATAAATAATGTGGAGCATTGCTTTGACATTCAAGACATCTAAGACTTGTTGCACATGTAATGTGAATGTGAATGAGGCTCAGCTGCTCTGCAGATTCACTCTGGCCTAAGCATGACCTATAACTAACTCACCACTGCCACAGTTTTTGTTTTTTAACACTGGCCATGTACTTGGCCTGGTACCAATGCACATCTAGAGACAAACCTCTCTCAACCTCTGACAGAGCCCAACACAGAAAACCACTCAGAAAACCCATGCAGGCTCTATCTGTGGTACTAAGTGAAGCAGGACCTGTGTTCTGTAGGACACAAAGGCCAGCAGAGATGACAGACTGAGTGCCAGAGATAAACACTTGTTCTGCACCAGGAGGGTGCTCAGTTCCACTGGACCCTGGGCAGTGCTACCCTCCATGTGTGGACCAGACACAAACTTTGCCTGGGACAGTGCTGGTTATTCCAGAGGGAAGCCATAATGGGCTGGGCTGATGATGAGAGTGTCAACATCATGGCCTGGTGGTGAAATTCATCCTCAGAATCACATAATTGTTAAGGTTGTAAAAGATGTTTAGTTCAAGTCCAATGGTCAACCCAGCACCAATATCAGGTTTACCATTCAACCATGCCAATGTTTTCTGAACACTTGACTGCTTCCCTGGGCAATCTGTTCCAATGCTTTATATAGTTTTCATTAATTTTTTCCCCTAATATCTAACCTAAAGCTCCCTTGGCAGAACTTAAGCCCAGTTTAGTTTGCTAGAGTAGATACTGCCTTGCAGTGGTGGAGATGGCTACTATGCAGATGCAACACATCGAATCCATTCAGGATTTTTTCCCATAATGTTTTCTTTTTGTTATGGATTTACTTATTCCAAGCAGTCTGTACCACTGCAGTAGCATGGATTTGTTTAAGACTCTTTTTGCCCTAGAAGCAAAGTATTATTTCAGAGAATTTGTGTTGGAGGACAGGACAGATGTTACAGACCTGTCTGTACCCTCCAGCTGAGTGTGGTGCAGAAAATACTGATGTAGATCTAAGCAAGCTGCTCTGTCCACATGAAGCTGTAAAGTGTCAGAGATAGTTGCTTGGGGCTTGAATTCAAGATGACATTTTTTGTGGATAAAAGATCTATAAAGTCATGAGTGACACGAAGAAGGGAAATGGGGAACAACTGTTCCTTGTCTCTTCCAAATAGGAGAAGATACCATTGCCATCAAATGATAGTAATGAAAGGGAAGTAAAGGAGCAATGGCAATTTTTTAGAGAATGCATGGCTGTTCTATGAACCTTCTTGCCACAGGGTGTTAAAGACATTGAAGGGACAGTGCCCAAGCTCATGGAAGAGAAATCCATTTTGCTAAACCCAGCAAAAGCTGGCTTGGGAAATCCCTGAGCACCAAATAATGAAGCTGGGTATGTGAATTCTTGGGGGGAAATTCACATGCAATTGTAGCATTCCTATGCTCTTCCTCAGCCCTCTGCTTGTGGTCACTGTTGGATTCAGGGTAGCTGTGCACAGAGCTGCTCTCCATGTTCTGGTTGTGGGCAGGCACACCAGGAAAATATCTCTTTACAATAGAGAGAAAGATGCTGGGGCTGTCCCCAGACGGACCTCATAGAGATTGCAATGAGAAGTTTCTCTCTGTGTCTCATCTGAAAGGCACCATAGAATAATAAGCATTGAAGAATGCTCTAAGTGGTTTTTCCTCAGACCTTTATAGCTACACTCTGGCAAATAAGACAAAGAATTCTTTTTTTCTTCTAGAATTACATGTAAGTGCACATGTTCTTTGAGAGTTTTTCATCAGAGAATGGACAAGGCTTGGAAAAAACAAAGACAAGGAAGACCCAAGAGAGAACTGATGTGGTGCCAGCCCTTACAGTGTGATCCTTTTCTTCCCTTGCCTGCACTTTCCTGCAGTTCTGCTTGGTGTCTGTGGCCCAGCTGTTCCATGACTGGGAGGAGATGGATTTTGTGGTGTGTTGGTGCTTCACAGCCCAGAACATGACATTTCTTCATGCCAAGCTATTCTTCTTGGTGCCAGCCCAGATGATCTCTGTCTTGAAAGCCTAAGCAGCTGGGAGGGGTTTTGAAAGTGAGGGGGAGTACTAATGACATTACTTCCAATCAGGGTGAGAGTTATTTAGACTTTCCTTGATCATTAAAACACTCATTAAACACCAGACAAAAGTGCCTGCTGTGGTCACATTTCTGCACTGTGGTACCTCAGCAAACCAGCTACTATACCAGAGTAGGATGGGTGGTGTTTGCTTAGGTTGGTGCAGTGTAAAGCTCCATCTGTACCTTTCTCACTCTTACCTCAGCTCTGTGGCCTGTTAAAGGATGCATGTCCTGTACCCAGTACTGAGGTCTGCTGCTCAATCTTTCTCCTTCACCACAGGAGAGAGAAGCCCTGATGTCATCAGTAATGTTTCTGCTTTTCTTTAAGCCTTGTGTTTCTTAATGATGGCACAAAGTCATCTCTTTATACTCTGATAAAGGGCAGTGACTTTTGTGTGGAGGAAATCAGGAAGAATTTTGGTAGCTGGAATCTGCTACCAAGGCAGTTACTTCTGCTTCTGCCTTTACTTGATGCAGGTAAAACCCAACTGGAATAAAACCCAACCACCTGACTCTGTGACCTGTGTCCTTTCCCAGCATTATTTGCTCCTTTGTGCCCCTCTCCCTCTTCCCCTTTTTCCCAGAGGCAGTCTCTGATGTTAAGAAGACACTGGTTTGCTTTAGACTTGAAAAATACTGAATTTCAGAGAACATACACTGCTGCAGTTTGCTTTCCATGTATTACTCTGTACACTGCTGGATAGATCCTGCAATGCTTAAGAAATGGAGAGTTAGGTCTGTCTCTGGTGCATTTTCACACCCCTCATTTCAGTGTGTTTAAGGCAATGGCTAGGGTGTCTATTCTTAAAGCCATGTTGTATAGGAAAAATCTGTGACTATGATCCTCTATAAATGAATCTATTTGTAGAGTCTTATTCCAGCTTCATGAATAGAGTCCTTACTTTACTCCAGATTCATGGTGAAAATACAGTTAGAGACATTTATCTGATATTTTGGAAGGTAAGTATGACTTGGGGCCCAATAGAAGTCAGAATTTCTGGATTTTCTGTCGACCTATGTGAATTGGAGGGAAACTAAAGTCTGCTGGTGCCTGTGTTTCCCTATCTGTAAAACATGGATATGGATATATTTATATCTTATGGTATATATAATTACAGAGTCTGTGACAAATCTTAGAAATTCAACTGTGAGCGTGTAAGCACCTACTATTAATGTTTCATGATGTCCCCAAACTGTTTTTTAGGGATATCTTTAATGAGAAGGATACAGTGAGATCAAAAGAAACCTTTTTTCACCCCAAATATTTTTTTTAGAACCCAAAGTAATAGTTGTTTCCACCAACTGCTATCTCTGCAACCATCTGGAAAATCACATTTTCTGAGGCTTTCCTTCTTTTTATCATCTGTAACTAAAGCTATAAAATAGGAGACATCCCTGGTTTAATAAACACTCCTATAGTTCAAAAGCTGATCTTAGTAATGAGAGGCAATTATAGCCTTTATTGAGGGAGTCAGGTGGAACTAACCCAGCATCAATCTGGTAAGATACTTCCCTTTCCAGGTACTTTGGTTTTTTTATGATGAACAGTCTACCTAGCTCAATATAACAGGTGAATCTCTTTCCTTTATAACCTGGAAAAGAACCTCCTATTTTGAGTTTTGTGCTTCTTTTATAAAGTGGTTTTTACAACCCATCCATCAACAAATACCAACTGACCTAAGAATAAACCTGTTGCTTTTTGAAAGGGATTCTTGCTGGTTTTCTTGTTTTATTTTCCTTGTCCACTCTTGCTTAACATTTTGAAAGTTGCCTAGTGTTCATATTTCAGTTCTAGTAAAAGTGCAGACTCTGAGATGCAGCCCCATCTTGAGAAGAAGGCAGAATTCTGGGTTCTGCACCTCAGCTGGTGTGGCAGAGCTAGAGAAGATCCAGAGAAGGACATGGAAATGATGAAGGAAATGTGACTTCTGCTCTATGAGTTTAAAAGGCTGTGGCTTCAGTTTAGACAAGGAAAAGCTGAGAGCAGAGATAAAGCTGAGTTTAGATGAAAACATGAATGTGGTAGATAAGAAAGATTTAGAACTTCAATTCTGTAACTAAGGTGTTCTAGCTGAAACAAGGAGATATCCTTGAAATTAAAATATACCTTTTTTTACACAGCAGATAGTGAGCTTCTGAATTTTGTTGCCACAGGAGATTGAGGAGGTATGCAGTGTCAACAGTTTTGAAAAAGAATCAGAGCAATTCAGAGCAGCAGGTGCATGACCTGAGTCTAAAGGTGCTGGGCAGGGCTCCTCAATGCTCCTGCCTCATTGGAGCCTCACATCAGGCCTGTCCTCCAGCTTCAGGTCTGTAATAATGTGGGTCTGCTGAATGCCCTGTGTTTTATCTGCCAGCCCTCTGTGGGTATCCTGATATCTCAGGGGTCTGGTATGAAGCTAGATGATTCTTTCTGGAAAACTGATTTAAACCCTCAATATCTCCAATGCAGGCTCCTACACTGGAGACAGTCACTCAAGGTGACTATCATGATTAGGATGTCTTCCTTTGGCTGTTTACAGGTAGTTGTCTGCCAGTGCTGTGGGTGTCTAAATTCTTCTGCAGTCAACAGATGTCTAGTCAGTCTAATGGGGACCTAATGAACATGATCAATGAACAGTCAGAACTGTCATTTCAACTTGCCAGGCTTGGGATAGGCAGTGAAATAACTCACTCCTGCCTGTTTGCATAGAGTTTCTGTTGACTGTAATGAGAGTTTGGACACATAGAAAACTTGCAGATACATAAATGTAGGTATATTAATCTTGAACAGAGTTCTGTCCCAAGATTTCTGTTATAATGATTGTAGAGCAATAGTTGTCTCCTGAGAATAACTCACTGGCCTGTTTTAGACACCTTTGTGTACACAACAGGAGCTGCCCTTGTGAAGTACAGAGTTCCACTCACTGGCTGTAAAGGGGCTCTAGACAGTGGTACCCACATGGTGTATGGACATGATGGTCAAGTGGGTCCCAGCCATCTCATTTTACAGACTTTGGAACAGTCTCTGAAAATCTCAGCTGTAAGAAATGTAGATTTTTAAAGCAATGTAATCTTAATAATAATAATTATTATTATTATATAAATGTAATTATAATATCGAAACAGCCCCCTGCTTATGGGCTGATTTAGAATAAAGGTTTAGCCATGATTTTACCATTTGAAAGCCATGCTGTAAAATGTGGTACATCCTCTATCCTTGGATTAGTTTAATATCCTGATGAAATTGCCTTTGCAATACTAACTGTCAGCAGTGTACAACTATGGCACAAGCTGGTAAGTTGTTTATCCTTCTAGTAAGTAAAGATAGAATGGATTAAATCCCTAAATTCCTGTGGTGTTCCAGCAGTGATATACTTTGATTAGGTGTCTAGGAGAAAGGCTTTTTGAGTATAGGACAGTTTAAAAGAAATTTCTTTGTCTGGTGGGGCTGTGGATGTTGTTTACTCCATGCTATCAGCAGACACAAAATTAGGATGCCATCACTATACTCTGGTTTTGGGACAGAGCAACACCAACTTCTCTCAAAAACACTCTGGGAAAGTCCATCTATTTCCAAATTTTCCACTATTGCTTGTGACACTGAATAGACATGAAATTTCTTCAGTGAATCAATGTAATATAACCTTGTTTAGGAGACTCAACATTGTTTGAGGTAGAATGGGTTGCCCATTCTTCCACCTTCCCCACTCCTGCGTGAGCATTGCTGCTCTGTGCCTTATTTCCTTCAGACCCAGGGCGTGGGTGAGGGATGGGAGGATGGTGTGGCTGCAGTGGCCCTGCAGCTTCGGGTCTGGCATCAGGGTGATTGCTGTGGCTTGCACCATGGGGGAGCCGTGGCCATGGCGTGCCCTGCTGACTGCTGCTCTCAGCCCTGCTGACTGTCCTTGTTTCCATCCCCTGCCAGGTTACGGACATGCTGCCCCAGGGACGGATGCAGGGAAGGCTTTCTGCATGTTCTACGCAGTGCTGGGGATCCCTCTGACACTCGTCATGTTCCAGAGCCTGGGCGAGCGCATGAACACCTTCGTCAAGTACCTCTTGAAACGCATCAAAAAGTGCTGTGGCATGAGGAGCACCGAGGTCTCCATGGAAAACATGGTCACTGTGGGTTTCTTCTCCTGCATGGGGACACTCTGCATTGGAGCAGCAGCCTTTTCCCAGTACGAGGAGTGGAGCTTTTTCCACGCTTACTATTACTGCTTTATAACATTGACTACCATAGGGTTTGGAGACTATGTGGCCCTGCAGACCAAAGGGGCCCTTCAAAAGAAGCCTCTCTACGTGGCTTTTAGCTTTATGTACATTCTAGTGGGGTTGACAGTCATTGGGGCATTTCTAAATCTGGTTGTTCTCAGGTTCTTGACCATGAACAGTGAGGATGAGAGGAGGGATGCCGAGGAGCGGGCGTCCCTGGCAGGGAACCGCAACAGCATGATTATCCACATCCAAGAGGACTCCCAGCATGGTCGGCCACGGTACAAGGCTGAAGTGACAGACCTGCAGTCAGTTTGTTCCTGCATGTGTTACAGGTCCCACGAGTACACCAGCCGGGTGGTGTCCCACCAAAATTCGTTCAGCTCGAAGCTGAACCCCCAGTACTTTCACTCCATCTCTTACAAGATAGAGGAGATCTCGCCAAGCACATTAAAAAACAGCCTTTTCCCATCTCCTGTCAGCTCCATCTCACCTGGGTTGCACAGCTTTACAGATAACCACAGGCTGATGAAACGGCGAAAGTCCATTTAAAGGGATTTGTTTTATTTTGCTTTCCTTGTTTTTCCCAGTTCTCTGTTGTTTTGGGTTTTTTGTTCCTTGAGTGAGACGGAGCGAGGCCAAAGGGAGTAGAGCAAGCCAGTCCTCCTCTGAGACTCAGCTCTTGAGCATGAAGCATGGATTATTACTGTTCCAGCAAAGTATGCCTTACATTACCCCCTTGGTGGATGTCAGAGGATTCAAGGTGACGTGAAGTGGGTACCAAATCCAAAGTTGCACACACAGCTGGGAGCCTTCATGTGCCACTGGCACTCCTGACCTAACAAACTTTTTCCTCATGAGCAGGTTGCAGTGTGTGTGTGTGCCTGTGAGAGTGCAGGGTGGGTGTGCGTGTGCGTGCGTGTGCAGTTCCACAACCAGTGCCATGTGACAAAAATTAAAGCATCAGGTATTATTTTTTCTTTTGCCCTTGAAGCAATTGTGTTCCAGCCTGCTTTTTTTAGATTGCTTCCAAAAGGAATGGGGAGGGTGGGAGGGGAGCCAATTTGTTTGTTTTTTTGGGTTTTTTTTTTGCCAAGAGAAGCATGCGCCATAAGCAGTCAATATACCAGGTGTATCATGGTATAAAATTGTTTAAATGCTAGATTTTAGATTATATTAACATTTCAAAAAAGACAGGAGAAGATGGATCATTTTAGCTTGCCAGTTCAAATTTAAAAAAAAAAAATAAAGCATGCACTTTGTAAAACTGGTATGCATAATAAAAAAACACAAGAAAAACTAGCAATGGAATTAATAATCAAAAGCAAATAACCATATTAATTTAACTATATTTAATTTTATAGTTTTCAACTGTTTCAACAATTTGCAAGCAGAATTTTTAGGATAAACTGGGAGAATTGTTGGAACAGAGAAGTGTATTTTGTTACTTTAATTTTTATTTAAAAAAATTATTATTATTATTATTATTATTATTATTATTATTATTATTATTATTATTATTATTATTATTATTTTGTGCAGCAATTACCTGCATGAATAGGATTTATATTTTTTGGAATGCTTGGTTAAGATGGGTATAAATAGCAGGATGTATATTTTTTCTTATATAATAGGGACAGGGCATTCCTTGTTTTAAATAAAAAAATAAAGATGATTGTCTCTAAATGCTTTTGATTTGTAAATAATGGAAAGCCTTTGTTGGTCTCAGGAAGAATTCAAGGGACAGTATCTTGTGTTTGGCTCACTGGGAACTTGTGAGATTAGATGTGATATTGCTTTTTTTGCTAGGCAAAGGCAAAATGCATTTAGCAGTAACAGGCAAAAATAGCTTTACTCCAGTGTTTGGAGGGTAACAGCACAAGCAGTTGTGTTGGCAAGTTGTAGTGGAGGATGTTGAGACCGTGTCATAGAGTTGTTCCTTGGACATTGTCCATCTCTCAGTTGTTCATCTGGACCAAACAGACTTTACAGAACCTAATTAGAGGCCTAATCCAGCTCCCTTTTAAGAAAATAGGAATTTTCAGTGATTACATGGGATTTAGTGCTTTTGGAGATTTATCTTTGATTTTACAAGGGTAGGACTGGGAGTTTTATGAACCTGCACCTTTGTCTCTGATTTAATTCTATATTTTAAATCACTTTCTGTGTTAATTTGCCATACAAAACCCATTTATTTTTGGCACTAATCACCTCCTGCTGATTCTACCATTTTGTGCTCTCAGTGTAAAAGCAATAATCCTTTTTTTACCCTTAAAACGGGATGGTGTGTGCCCAGCCCTGAGCTCTGTGTGCTGATGGACGTTGATACCCTCTCAGAGAGGCATCTATAAAGAGCATTCATAGGGAGAAATAAGGAGTGTCATTCCTCCTCTGTTGTCTTCTCCTTGGCTTTAAATTATTAACTAAATATGCTCATGTTCTCCACATCTGTCTTTCAATAAGTAAATGACATCCATGGCTTCGACTCCGTTACGCAGCTTTCTTTGGGTGTAGAAATTGCTGTGGCATGAAATCCTCCTTTAAGGTTGGTGAAAATCCAAGAGGATTCTTAATGAGGATGGACTTTTTCAGAGTAATGTGTGGGGCATGCTGGGTGCATCAATGCTGTGCTGCCAGTACCATGTCCTGGGGCAAATGCTGATGGCAGAAGGATCGAAGCAAGAATACCTAAAAAAGCAGTTTCAGGATGCGTTAAACCATCTCAGTGTTTGATACCTCAAAGCTGCTTCCCCTGACAGCCCACAGGGTTCATGGTGCTCTCCAAATTCACTTTTTTCATCTTTGCTGGTTATCCCAGAAGTGAAAATAAATGTATGTCTCTTTTCCTGCTATGGAGATAAGAAGTATGCCTGGATTATGCACCTCTATATCATGTACAGCTGCTGGGTGTATTTGACACTGAAGCAGGAAAATTTTGGGGTTTTGCAGAATTTGAGTTGAATTCTGTGCCTGGCAAAGGAGAATTTTGGTAACAGGACTTTTAGCAAAACCTTTAAAAAGAAAAAAGCAGTTGCATCTTATAAAACATTGCAAAAAGTTTTTTTCTCTTTTCCTTTAAGAAAAGAAGAAATTCTTTTTGTGCTGCATATAAAAATCATCTTTAAATGTCCTAAAAGAATATTGAACTGCAAAGGTTGAAAACTTTACATACTCTAGCTGAATCTTCCCTCTGGAACCACAAATGAAGAGTACATTTTAATACATGGGGTGTTTAACCAGGGGAGAAACTTACCTCAGCATGTCATGGGTTATCTGCCATTAAAACTCAATGGCTTTGTAATAGCTTTGCTTTAGCTTAGTTGAAGTTTGTAGATGTAGTTGAAGAATTCTTTGTATGTTGGTATGAAGGAGCCAGAGTAGATGTCCGTAGCCATACTTTTAAATTTAAAAGCTGTGATGAGTGTGTATGTGGGAAACCATATTTGCATTCCTTGGGATTTTCAAATACCCTTATTTATTTTATTTTCTGGCTGAAGAACCCACTATTCTCTCCAACCTGCATTTTTGCCACACATGGGATTTTGAAATAGCAGGGTGTTTCATTTGCAAGGAAACTCTTGCAGGACTTTGCCTTGTGAGCAGCCAGACACAAGAACTCTCACATCAGAACACATCACAACACGAGGCAAAATCTGCCTCTCTCTTTAGTTGTTTTCATGGTTCTTGACTGATGTGTGAATAATGGCTTGGGCTGTCTGGAACTGGGACAGACTGAATCATGAAAGGGAAGCTTTTGTCCAAGGTTAATCCCAGCTTTTCAGTTAAACATGAAAAATCAGTCAGTGAAAGGTGAGCTGACTTTTGTCAGTTCGGTCTCTGACTTCTTATTGCCCTACATGTTTTCTTCTCACAACACTGCTTTTCACAGAATACTTTTGCTAGTGCATTATTGAGTTTATTCCACTTAAAACATTATCTCTTTCAGAACAATTTCTCTTGCTCGCTACTTGCTCTTTTGAAATTCAGCTACGAGCAGGTAGTAGTGGTGCTGCTTGTGACTAGACATCCTAATGTCTGCTATCACTTTGTGATGCACTCTTATTCCCCAGAGTCTCATTTCCCCTACCCTTCCCTATTATTAAGCATTAGAAATAATAATAATAAATCAGATTAGTCTATTTATGTCACACTAATGTGCTCTTCATCAAAACAACACAAATTTAGCTCCCTGCTGTCGACTTTGATTATATAACAACTCTATTATCCTATAATATTTCATATTATCATCAAAGGGAAAAATCAGTTTGATCAGTGAAGCACCAAAATAGCTTTGACTGAGCATGCTGTGATATGGAAACAAGAGGAAACTTAATAGAACAATGCCGGCAAAAGTCTCTACTTGGTCTTCATTGTAAGGAATATCCTGAGTGATCTAACATGCACTGCTTTGCCAGAACCTGGTACATGGACCTGCTTTACAGGGGTGCCTGTAGTGGGGCAGCCCAGGAAGGGATGTTTGGATTTTACTTCAAGAGTCCAAAACAGCTTCTTGGTTGTTAATGAATGAAGAAGATTTACAATGACCTTCAGCAATAAACTTCTGTTTGAACTCCCTGAAACAGCTCATTAGGATGAAATAAACATTATTTTAAAAAAATTAAAAAAATAAAAAATAAAAAGAGAAAAGAGGGAAGTGACCAACTTAATCTACTGTATTGTACATTTTCTCATTAGTTCCCTAGTGCTTTGATCAATGAAATGTCAGGGCGGTAATCAGGATTATTGTGAATCCGACCTAAGCAAGGTAATTCCTTGTTTTCTCTGATAGATTTGGAAGTTTTTGTTAAGGAAAAAATAAAGCTTGATTTGTTGCTAAGAGCTTAAAAAGGAGCAGTCATTGGAACCAAGATGGAGCATGAAAACGTTCCAAAACTATTTGGTGTAGACCAGAGGGCAGGGGTTTGGGCAGAAGTAGCTTTCAGCTGAAGTTTATGTCCTCATTTAGCTTTATGTAATATTCCAGTTAATATTAAGATCTAATTAAGACAGTCATTTAAAATCTTTCTGAGGAAGCCAGATGAGAGAGATGTGTTGGAGTGTGTCCATTACACTAATGTTATGGACTTTTTCATGCATATTTCAACAAGACACTATTACTGACTGGGATATTGCACAAATGGCAATGAGAATTGCACCACTGCTACTTTCATAAACCAGAGATGTGTAACACTCACTGAACTAGAAAAAGAAAATACTGCCTTTCTGACCAGCCTGCTGCCATCTAACTTTTATATAAAACTATTTTGGGAACTTCAGCAAGATGAATTGTAGAAAAAGGGTTGGCTATCATAACAATTCACCAAAATTGAAACAAATGGAATAGTGTGACTGTGGACACAGAGAAATTGATTATGGATGGCAGGTGCCCTGGGACACTTACACCTGTTAGTCTGAGCTCAGAGGCTGAATTAAAACCATAAAAAAACTGATGAAACCCTTTGCCAAAATGCCATTTTCAGTTCTTTAAGATGCATATAATGAATATAGCAAAGGAACTTTCATCCCAAAAAAGTAGCAGGAAGGCAAAAAGAAAATTGGGAAAAAAGAAATTGTTCTCAGAAGCAGGAGTAGTTTTGCTATTTCCAGTTGAAATTACTGTGAGGTGATGCTGAAGTACTGTTGAGCTTTCCTCTGTGTAGAATCAGTCTGGGACACTGACTGTCCTCTGCTCAAAGCCCACCCCAGTGTTCCACTGATAACTGCTGATGGGGAGATTCATGGAGCTCCTGACTCTCCAGTCAAGTTTTTGCTGCTGTCTCCATTTAACCCAAGATTTTATTCAGCCAGCCCACCCTAAGCAGGGCTGGTCTCTGGGATATATTATGTTAGTGATGCTATTTCCTCCTCCTGGTGCTCCCAAGTGCAAGAGGACATGAGCAAATTCTCCCCTTGTCTAAGGTCTGGGTAGGCAGGGCCTTCCTCAAGCCAACTGGTTTGAGTGCCATGCAATGAGTCCTGATTTATTCCATTTTCCTGAGAATGGCATGTGAACCTTTTTTCTGTTTACTGCTAAATACTCTATCAGTGCCTCCAACTATGGCTCACCATGGACAGTCTTTCCTAAACCTAAGGGAAAGCAGTAAGACCTAACATCAACAGTCAACCTGTATAATTTATACAGCTGTATTTTGCTTTATGGAATCCAGTCATTCAAAGCTGCCTGCTAATTTTAGGCTGGAAATACTATCCCTGGAGCCTTCAGCTGTCATTTGTCTCTCCTTCTGTGAATATTGTAATTAATAAATATCCCAAAGCCCTCCTTCACCTTCCTTTTGACAGGGTAAGGAGTGCTGCCAGGTATTAACACCTACAACAGATTGGGGAAAAAAAAAAGGAGGGGTAGTGGGGGAAGATTGATGATGCAATTTTATTGGTAATTAATATTCACAGTTCTAAGCTGTGTTGTCTTTTAGTTCACTTTGAGAAATACAGAGCAAACAACAGGATGATAACATTTATCATAGCTGGCGAATTCACAAGTGGAGCTGGCAAATATAATAATTGAAACTATGCTCCATAATGCATCTTCCTCATGCATGAGTTCTGATACCACCATCCTGGCTTTGATTCATTGTTTATCTGGCCTGTGGAACAGCTTGCAGTAATTGCTGTATCCAGAGCACTGCACTTGAGGCTAGAAGAGAGACCCATTTCACAGACAGCCACCCTCTGGCTTTCTCTGCAGTCTCTGCCCCCTTTCCCACTCTGACATTAACTCATTAGCTTGCCATTTCATGGATGTGTGTTCAGGCCCAAGATCACCACATTTTGTGCTCTGCCCCCTCATCTATTAATGCAAGGCAATATGCTACACAACTACACCCTGGGGAAGAAATCTACAGATTGATTAAAATCAATATGTAGGGAATTAAGTAGGAAATAAAACGTGCATAACCTTGAATGGGTGAGATCTGTTTCTTCCCTGACTGGGATGCAATGCATTAGCCCACGAAAAGAACTTTGGAGTGTGTTTGTTTGGGAGAAGGCCATCAGGAGAATGGCCAGCACAAATTATATAAACAGGTAAAGAGCCACAGAGGTTTGGCTCATTGTCTGTAGATCATAGGTGAGGTCCATGGCATAGTTTCAGATTAAGAAAGAGTCATGGCCTTCTGGCTTTAGTTTATTTGCTAGTCATCTGCCAGCATCCTCCCACACAGGAGTGGCAGGAGGAGTGGGAAGGATGGACCAGGGCTGGTTCATAGTGGAGTGGGTTGTTGTGGTGAGGCCACCTCACCAACACCAGTGTCAAAGGGAAAGTAGGGAAAATTGAGTCTCCTAGAACACCTTCCCTCTCCTATTCCATGGAAGAGGTCAGTCACACCAACCCTCCTACGCCTGCAGCAAACCCAAAAGACCTGAACTGTGGTGTCCTTGTCCATCTTCAATAGCACCTCCCCAGAGTCACAGGAATATGTGGGAAATTCTAAGCTTCTCTAGCTGAGTCCAGGAGGTCACAATATAGCATAGAAATCTCTTTGTATTGACTGTTTGGACAGTTTCTACACGTCAAAATGTCATCAAAACTGACCTTTTGAGAACTAACATTTATTCATTACTGCTGGCTCTCTCTGCAGAGTGGGTATGAAGCTCCTTAATCATAATTATTGTTCAAAGGATAATTAATCTGATAAAAGTATTTAATTAGCTTATCTGAAGTAGACTGTGTAAGTGATTCTGGCTGCCCAGAATCTGAAACTGCAACTCTACAAAACGATTTCCAAAAGGCCTATTTGATAATATCACTTCTGACATGGAGGTCATGCCTCAGCTGCTCTATTGACAAGCATAATCTTGGAATCTTGACTGGAGCTGGTGTTGGAACAGTCTGGGGAAGGGATTTTAGCTCAGCACCAATGCAGTGAGGCTCCTAATTCCCACTGAATTCAGGGCTGATATCTGACTTGCACACTGGGCAAGAGCTCAGGGCTGGTTTCTCCTTAGGGTTTCTCCCTAAAAACCAAGACATGGAGCTTGGGTTACAGTACCTTCAGGTAGATCTACAGCCGTTTTTCTTAATGCTTCCTGTGAAGTATCCACCACATTTGTCTTACCTCTCTCATTTGCAGCTCTTCTCAGAACCCCTTCTGAATGGTGATGTGGGTGGTTTGAAGTTTCTTGTTTAGCACATAGCAGTGAGCACAGACCATTGTCTTCATTGTGCCAGTCATCCAAATGGATCTGGGGGCCAGGTCACAGTAATTCATTGTGGTTGTGACCACCAAAACTTTGCCAAATTATTCCGATTTCTCTAGCAGCTGCTGTCTTCCCAAAAGATTGGCCAAGTGAGGCAAAAGAGATGTATGTGAGATCCTTCTAGCAATGCAATTAGTTGGGGTTTCTATCCTTACTGTACATTCCTCTCAAGTTCTTCAGCATTGAAGCTCCAGCTGTTCTATGGTGACTGATGTTTCCATGTGACTTCTCTTTGAAGTCATTATTCATTACTACCATATATGTTTTTCAGAAAAGATCCTTTCTAGCCTATCTTTTCAACACCCAGCATGGAGGGAGCCTGCAGTCAGAGTCAGCAGTGGGAAATTCCTCTTGATTGTTGATACTCTATTTTTTATTCTCTTGGGAAGAGCAGAATCCTGTGTGGTCACCACAGACCCACAGAACTTAAAGATCTTCTCGTGGCAATTTCCCTCCTTTTCAACCATTCAGCAGCATTTACATTGTGGCAGATACTTTCTGTATAAATTCTTAGTGGAGGAATATTATTCATCTGGTTGGAGGACAAGTGTAATACCTGCATAACACAAGAGGGATCCCAGAATCCCAGGTCACAAGAGGTTTACGACTGTTAATCTAGCAGTTGAGTTTATTAAGTAATTTCTTGTGTACCACTCTGAGCACTGCTTTTTTGGACTTTGACAAATTTGGTTAATGCACACAAAGTCAGTTTAGGTGTAAGTACTGTTGGGTTGACCTTGTCTGAAAAAAAAAAAAAGCTAATATATCCTTCAGAAAGAATCCTGTCTACTGCAAACTTTTGACAACTAAGAAATAAGCAGAAATTATGAGGCAATGGCTTTTTCTTTAGAATGCAAACTCAATTTGTCTTTCTTTTACAGAATGCACATTTCCTATAATACAACCAATAATCCATCTGTTTTTTTTTTTTTTTTTTTTTTTGCAAGGTCAGGAGTGAACTGTGGAAGAAAAAAGATGCTTTATTTTTCCTCTTCCCTTGACTTGTTAAAATTTGTGTGGTTGTTTTGCCATTGAGGAGTATCAAGTAAAACTTCTGATCCTAGTGCCATGATGGCAAAGGAAATGAATTGGAGCTGGATAGGTCAATGGGGAAAGGGAGGGGGGCTTAACAGATGTTTCCAGTAGGCCAAAAGAATGTGGATACTGTCTCTTCAAGGTGCAATTTCTTACTTCAACAAACTGTTCATCTATGAGAAACAGGGATAAAAGTGTTCAATTTGGGACCTAAGGAGTTTATATGGAAATTCTTGGATTTCTTCCAAACACACATACATGTTAAAATTAAATTGTGAATCCTACTTTGGAGACTGAGCCTTCCTGCTCAGACAGAAGCGTGTGTGTATGTGTGTGTTTGTGAGTGTGTGTTGATGCTGTGTCTCTTTTGGATCTCTTGACACTTTTTGGTGCATTTTTGTACTTCTTTGAATGTGCATATGTGGACTTACCGACGGTGTATTGACGGCATTCTAAAGGCCCTCAGCAGCCTGAGATAGAGCAAAAATCTAAATTTCTACCCTGGTTGATACCTTTTCTGTGCAGCACACAGAGCATTAGGGTCATCTAGAATGAGGAGCTGCTTGGCTGTGGAGACTGCACTTGGAATTTACCTCCTGGAAGCTGTTTTCTCTGCTCATTTCAGACCTCTAAACTTCAACATAGTTGTTGAGTGGGTCCTGGCAAATGAGAGTGATCAGGTCATAAGCATCAAGATGTGATTTGTTAAACCAGTGATAACTTGATTACAAAGAACCAAATTAAAGACTTTTGTGTTTTCATTTCTTTTCCTGGCCTTCTCCGTCATGGGAGAGGATGCCTTCACACATGGCCTTAGAATGCCGTACTGGAGTCAGAATGCAACAACAGTCAAATGAAAATAAGATGTATTGCAGCTTACTTAAAGAATGAAAACTGTATCACACAAATGTTTACAAGTCCAAGTAGACAGCGAACCCCTGTACAATATGTAATTTATGCAAGGGATTGCATCTTTTTTTTGTAATGAATGCACTACGCAACCCTGTATATATTTTACAATGTCTTTACAGAGAAAAAAAAAAGAATCATTTACTGTAGTGTTGTAAAATAATGCACTTTTCTAATTTTTTCATTAAAAATCCTATGGCACGTTTTCAAATGTATATTGTTTCTTTTATATTGAATGTGGAAATGTTAACTTCCTGTAAAATTGCACTACAGAAGTAAAATCCACTGATGGAACTTATTTTGTTAAAGAAAAGTCCCTTGACAACCAACAGATGTTTATGATTATACGATATGTATGTGTGTGCATATATGTGTATATAGTGTATATGTAATGTATGTATATGTATATGCACACACACATATATCCAGTGATATGTGTATATATAAAATGATATAGGTCCAGATTTATATATGATTGTATTAATATAATATCTATAGATTGATAGATATATAGATATGTATATATATTCATACATACACACAAGAATCACAATGTACAAACCCAGAAAGGATTACTCATTAAATTTAAGGGGGTTGGGGGGCAGAAAGATGTCATATACAGAAGATATTTTGCATTGCAATAAAAGCTTTTTTGACAAAAGTACGTGCAGAGTGAAGTATGAACCTTCATCAAATACCCAATGATGCTGTTCCTAAATGACTGCAGTTCAGAATAAGCAAAAATAAACTGCTTAGAGGAGGCATAAAGGCAGAGTCAGTGCATGGTGGGCTGGAGTCAGCTGTTGAGACTTCCCCATCTTAACTTTGTGGAGCTAAAGAGCAGGATCTTGGGATCTCAGACTGAAAAGTGTGGCTTCTCCTGACTTGAGGAGATCAGTATTCCACTCACTGAATGATTAATCCTGTGCTGCCTCATAAAAAAGAGGGGAAGTGGGTATCAGTGCTAATTTCAGCTGGCAGATATTGCCTCAAGGCACAACCATGATTCCTTGTTTGGGATGGGCACCTTGTGCTGTTGTTGCCATCCAGGTAAGTCACAAGGGAAGCCAGGGACAGGCCCTCACTTTGTCCTAATGATGTGATTTTGTCACAAACGAATGTTTAAAGATCACTTAAAGAATCACCATCAAAACTATCAGTAAAGACAGGATTGATATAAAATGACAGCATGGCAAAAGTCATTGGCAAGATTCACTCTACCACTTCCTACATAGTTAAGGCACACCAAGGGAAAGCAAACAAAAAAATCCAGTGTTAATCAATCCAAACCAAAATAAACCCAAAACTATCCATGAGTAAGTGGGGTGGTAGGTGACAAAAAGGATAAGTTAAACAACTCAGCAAAGGATTCACATAGGATTTACTGTGCCACAACAGTTAACTTTCTTACAGGCCTCACCTACAAATCCAAAGTGTCTCATAATCCAGGAAAGCAGCATTTCTCCCACATTTGCTATGGTATATGCACTCTTGCATGCAGACAGACATGAAGAGTCTGCACAAGGTGCCTGTGAAAAATTCCTCTTGAAAGCAGTGAAATACTCATTTCAGATGCCTTTGTATGTTCTCAGTGAAGGGTTGAGGAATTGGGGTGTCAGGCCAGGATTTGTCATTTTTCAGTAACCCTCAAGTACTGCAAATGTGAGAGATTTTTGTTTCAGAGAAGTGTCCACTCAGAGGGAGATGCTGCTCACAGCCCTCTGTGGTCCAGGAGAGCTCAAAGGCTCTCACTTTGGGGCAGCATTTTTTGGGCCACCAGAGAGTCTTGGGCTTTGGCCTCACCAGTGTTTCATCCTGGCTGCAGTCCAGGTTGGTGGCTTTCTTCGAAAGTCTGAGAACAAAAATATCATCCAACTTGGATTGTTATTCAGGAAAAAAAAAAATTCCAAGGTTGCAAGGCTGTTGATTAAGAAAAAAGCAGGACCCCATCAGACAGCACAAGTTCCTAGGAGCACACAGTGTTTCTGATGAGATCAAGAGGGGCTCAGCCTCGGTGCTGTTCATCACTGCTGCCACAACTGCTCCTACAAGGGCTTCACCACACCCTAATAGAAGGATTGTAAAAGTTGCCAGAGTTAATATTTCACTTTTAAAAAACATCTCACTAATGGGAAGAATCCACTCTTCTTTTCCTTCTTGGTGATGCTGTGGCCAGAAGCTGATCCCAGTTGTACAGTGACAGAGTGAGAGGTTTTATATTTCCTTCCAGCAGCTTCAATGAAAGGAAATATCTACATGAACAGTGAGAATAGTTAACCATTAGAATAAAAAGCTGATTGCAGCAAATTTACCATGACATGCATTGATAAAACACAGACTAACTATGTGTTATGATATAATCATGGAATTGTTTGAGTTGGAAGGGATCTTAAAGATCATCATTCCAATCCCCTGCCGTGGGCAGGGACACCTTCCACTATCCCAGGTTGCTCCAAGCCCCATCCAACCTGGCCATGGACACTTCCAGGGATGGGGCAGCCACAGCTTCTCTGTGCCAGAGCCTCACCACCAACCATAATGAGACATTGCAGTGACAGTGAGGCGAGTTTGTTGTCATAGCCTTCATCTGCTCTTGCTGTGCATGAGTCTCACAAATGGGTGAAGATCCAAGAAGTCCTGAGTGTTGGTACACAGTCAGTGTTCTACATATCTTTATTTAGTGCTTGGCCTACATTAAAACAATAAAAAAGATTCATGTGGCATCTTCATTTTCTGGTGAAGACAGGAGCATTTATGGAACAGAAAGGAGAAAAACAGCAGTAAACACAGAGAGAAAGATACCAAAGCAACCTCACGTGTTTTTTGGGCTGCATCAGATAACATTCTTTACTGGGAGGGTAGTGAGTGGCACAGGTTGCCCAGAGAGGCTGTGGATGTCCCATCCCTGGAAATGTTCAAGGCCAGATTGGATGGAGCTCTGAGCAACCTGGTCTAGAGAGTGGCATCCCTGCCCATGGCAGGGGGTTGGAACTAGGTGACCTTTAAGGTCCTTTTCAAACCAAATTATTCTATGATTTCTGTGAACATCTCTATTAGCAGTATAGATCAACCATTTCTTTCTTTTTGGAGTGGTATTTGAAAGCATATTTTGTCATGCACAGAAAAGCTAAAGTGCTGTTGAACACCATTTGCTCCTTTTCCAAAAACCTTTCAGAGTAATTAATTAAGGAATCAATAATATAGACTAGAAGACAACATTTTAAAGGGCTCCAGGTATTGCAGGAGAATTTGAAGAAGATTTTGCATGTTGAGCTTAACAACCACAGGAATGTCAGACTTCAGGGGATAGAAGTAAAAATGAAGGAAAAAAAACCTTCAATCTTTCATCTACAGGCTATAGATATCTCTATAAATTTGAATCAAAGTCTGATTTTTTAGGGTTTGGCTGCTGCCATGTGCGTTGGTCTTGTCTCAGAGGAGGAAAAGAATTAAACATCCTGCAGCAAAATGCAAGAGGCTGCTCAGTACATATCAACTGCTTGGTTGACAGCAAACCATACATTTCAGCCACAGAAAACAGGTTTGTGTCTGTAATCATGCTGTGACCAAATCTCTGCATCTTTCTCACCTAAGGCAATACCTTTAGTTCAGCTTGTCCATTGTAAAAACAGTGACTTTTGAGAGAGAACAAATGAGGGAATTGTGCTGGAAGTGTACAAAATAATGAGCAGTACAGAAGAGATAAATGAGCTGTCCCCTGTTGTGCTCTCTCACTCTCCCAGGACAAAGCAATATCCAATTAAACAGAAACTAAAGCATTTAGAACTGAGAAAAGAAAATATTTTTCTTTCTGTTATTTATTAAAAAAAAAAAAAAAAAAAAAAAAAGTTTAGGAATAATAATTTAAAAAGCATATTTATAGAATCTTCAGATCCAGGAAAAAAACCCTGTTATTTGATTAAAAGGCAGGAAGCAAAAGCTCTGGAAGACCTGGTATCAGTGTGTCAGTCCAAATTCAGCCAGTAAAAGATGTAAAGACTATTTTGCTGCTGGGGCATGATTCTGCCCCTCTACTGTGCTCTCATTGTCCCCACCTGGAGCAGTGTGCCCAGCCCTGCAGCCCCAGCATGAGAAGGACATGGAGCTGCTGGAGTGAGGCCAGAGGAGGACACAAAGATGATCAGAGGGCTGGAGCACCTCTGCTGTGAATTCAGGTTAAGAGGGACTTGGGGTGGTTCAGCCTGGAGAAGAAAAGGCTCCTTGGAGACTTTAGTGCCCCTTCCAGACCTGAAGGGGCTGCCAGGAGAGCTGGAGAGGAACTAGGGGGTAATAGGACAAGGAGGAATGGCTTTAAACTGAAAGAGATTTAAACTACATATATATCAGGAAGAAATTTTTTGCCATGAGGGTGGTGAGGCCCTAGCACAGGTTGTGTCAGAGACTGAATGTTATCATTTATGGCTTAAATATCTTCAGGAAGGACCTTTGCTAATATAGCAAAACTGCATTACAAAAGCTGCAGAGAAGACCACCCCACCCTGAAGACCTTTCTGACTGAGACCCTGGACTGCTGGTTGGTGGAGATGAGATAAAGCAGTAACTCAGGGCTGAGGGAGAAGAAAGCATTCACAGAGCACAATCTTAGCACCTTGGGTGGAGAACACAGCCCTGGGGTTATCAGCTGCCAGATATCAGACCCTCACACCAAGGGGTGGGGGGAGGAGGTTTTGGGTGTGTGCTGAAAAAGCCTCAGGTCAGGGGCAGTGACTGCCCACCCTCCACTGTGCAGACCAGCCCAGCTGCAGGGGCTTCACCCCAGGAAAAGCTTATCCACAGCACAGGGGTGTCATGGCCCACCAAAGGTCCCCCAAAGGTGTCCCCACACCTGCTCCAGAGCACTGCAGATGATGCAGCAGACCCTCAGTGCTACAAGGGACAGTGTGAAACCTATCCCCTTAAAGGGAGGCACCTGGGAGTTCCTACCTGCCCAAAATGTGTATTATGGATATATGGGATCCCACACTTCACAGTGTGATGCAGCAGCAGGGACAGGGACCCTCATCACCAAGAAGAGCAGATGGAGGGGAGCAATGAGATGTCACTGAGACCTTTGGATGGGTGATGTGTTCCACCTAGCCCTGTCACTCTTTCCCTGTCCCCTCACCCCCCATACACACTCCATCCTCTATTTTTTTCTCTCTCTTTGCCTCTTTTGTTATTAAATAAAATATATATATATTTTCTTTTTTTTTTGGCACCTCATTTGGTTTTAATCACATTTTTGGGTATATTTCAAACCTTTCTGGGTCTGATCCATTTTATTCCCAGAGGCTTAGCTTTCTTTGCTCTTCTGGGTTTAAACCATTTTTTAACAGGTTGCCCTGAGCAGCTCTGGATATCCCATCCCTGGAAGTGTTCAAGGCCAGCGTAGATGGGGCTTGGAGCAACCTGGTGTAGTAGAAGGTGTCCCTGCCCATGGCAGGGGGGAATGGAATTAGATGATCTTTAGGGTCTTTTTTGGCCTTCAAACCCAACCATTTCATGATTTTATGATTATATTGAGACTATCCTGGCCTCCAGCATTTTGCTGCTGGGAAATGCTGACTGTTGAAGAAAAGGAAGAAAATGTCCTTGTGGCTGAAGCCAATGCACTGTGCTACTTTCATAGTGGCTCTTGATGAAAACTCTTGGCTTTAACACTTGTCATGGACTCCGATGACCTGTCCTGACTTAGGCCTAGGGTTATTTCTCCCAGGTCTGGCTAAGGCAGGAATGTGTCACTGGGTTTCTAAGAAGGTGGAAATGCTAGAGATAAAAGCTACTAACCTATTCCACTCCATTCTACACTGAGTTAATCTGTCCCTTCTACCTTCTAGTCAAGGTTGAGAGGCAGGAAAAAACCCTCTACCTCCTACATTAATAGTCTTGTATCACAACAGACCCAAATTTCACTTTGGAACTTCAGGTCATATGCATGAACTTAGTGTTTCCAAAGGGAGCAACCAGCAGCTGGGATATTCAAAGTTAAGTTTGAATAAAAGGAGAACACATGATATGTCATGGTCCTTCTCTCCACAAAAGCCAGCAGCTGATTTTTCAAGGAAGAAGAGTTTACTCCATCCTTTGGTGTCCTGTGCTGGCCAGTGGATAGGGAGCAACAGCTTTTACCTGTTTCACTTTCATAGTGTCTGATGAATGTTAGCAGCTGCATTTTGAATAGTTGGATGCAGAGGCAAACTGCAAGGTGCTGACATCTGTGGAGTTTTAGGACAGAAGTTTGCTGTGTTATACACAGAAAGGAGAGGGAAAAAGGCCCAACTTGCAGCCCAAGTGACTTTGATCTCAAACTATGAGTTATGCCTCTTGATGGCTCACATTTACTGAGCACAACTATTGCTGTGCTTTTCTTTCTACTTCATAAAATGAAAGAAATTCTATGTATAAAAAGGGAGCTGCTAAGACAGTTGAAATAATTTTACCAAGAGATAAAAGGAGCAGAGATGAAGCAGGAAGACAATATCCCTCAATTCTAGGTTCATGCTACCATTATGAAACACTGCACAGCAGAAGTGATCCCAGTTTGTATTTGTGTGTTAGTAGAAGTGATTCCAGTTTGTATTGTGTGTTAATCTGTCTGTGTTGTGCATGGGCTCTGACTAACCTGGTATGGACTCTGCATTTCACAATTCTTCTGATAGCAACTCATTGAATTTATATTTCTGTAAACAAAAGGAATATTTGGATTGATGGGTTAAAATAATCCATATCTTGGTGCAAGAGCCTGTGGGGTGCTAAGGGACAAACTGATGCGTGGTAGAATAAAAGCCAACGCCATTGAGATAGGACTCAGCTGAATATAGATGTGATGGAAAAAAAAAAGGGAAGGGCAGCAATTAACATAGTCTGATTCTCTTCTTGGCTCTAATTTCAACACACTTCTCTTCATAATGCTAATACAATTTTCCCTATTCTTTTTTCCTTCCAGAAATGTCTTCAGAAAAGTCTTTTTTACTCATGCTGTAAGTTTACCTGTCCAGAAGTTGTGGTCATCAAGGAAGAACCCTCCTGCAACTCTAAAACCTGTAGATAAGGGATGTGGATGCTAATAGCTTCTGGCTCATTAGCACAAGAACAAGTATCTGTGGGAGGTAATTGCTGTAAGGGTAAAAACGTAGGAAACAGCCAAAACATCGATCTCTGTGTGAAGGTTAATCCCCAGGTGCTAAATCATTTAAATTAATCACCCAGTGCTGCAGGCAATGATTAGTGTCTGCTCCCCCCAGGGAGAGGGATGGAGAGAGAGAGGGAAGAATCTAGAATGCAAATCACCAAATCACACCGTGTTTGTTGTCCTTTGGACATTCTCCACCTCCTTGCAACAGCCTGTAGGCCAAAAGGGCTTTGCCAGACTTGGTCTTGTCAGGAGTCCTAATGCAAACAAGTCAATCAGGTCTGGCAGATCTGCTAACAAGAAGAACAAGAGGTGACCAGATGCTGTTTAAATTAAAGAGAGAGCTCTGGGAGCCCCCTTGGGCAGTGGAATCCCAAACACAGTTGATTGCACTTGGATATTTTCAAGATGATTTTAGCCTGTCTTTGATCATTTAAATCCATCCCATGTTGATAGTGGGAGCAAGGATCCCACCATTGAGTAACCATGTAGTTTCTTTTAGCAAATAAATTTTCAAATTTGCCATTTCTTCCCTGTGCTTCATTAGATAATCTGACATGGCCCAGGGCTGAAGGAGTTGTAGAGACAGAAAGACTCAGTCATCTTGCAGTAAAAAGTAAATAATCATATTTTGTATATTGTGGCCTTTAGTGGAAGAGCTGAAGGAAGTGATGATCTGGAGATGTTCCTGAGCTCCCTGCAGATGTCCCCCAGCCAGAGACAGCACAAGGGTTCACATCCATCGTGAGCTCAGGGTCTTTCTGAGCTGCTGTGTAGCAGGTGAGCTGTAAAACCAGGACTCAGGTCTCTCAGCCCATGGCCATGCTGTGTGGAGTTTCCAGTCAGTTCTGATGGAGTGTGTGTTTCTGGGCAAATACATAGAGGCATTTATTCTACCTCAGTTTTACTGGGGAGCTACATGGCCTGCTCTACTCCAGCTAATTCTCTGTAGGAAATTGGTGTATAAGAAATAATATTCTTTCAAAGACCTTTTCACAGGGTCAATCCTTACACAGGTTCAAAACCCAAAGAGAGTTTAACCAACCCAGCAGGGAGATGTGAGGAGTGAAGGGTGATTAAAAAGGCTGTGATGGGCTGACCTCAGCCTCATTCCCATTCCTCTCCTCAGGAGCTGGGGACCAAGAGGTGAAGGCAGGACTGGGAAAGGTATGGGAGGAAAGTGCTGTTTCAGTTTGTTTCTCACAATCCAAATTTAGTTTAACTTGCAATAAATTAGTTACCTTAGTTTGAGTCTTCTTTGGCCATGACAGCAACAGATAAGTGATCTTCCTGTCTTTATCTCAATACACAAAATTTCCAGTCTTTGGTTTTGGCTTTTCCCCTCCTCCATTGTGTCCTGCTGGGAAGTGGAAGAGCAGCTGAGTGGGAGTTTTTCTCTTAGCCAAGGTTAACCTACCACAGCAGCCATGTGGAAACAGCTGTAAACAACTTGGTCAGATTTTAGTGATGTTCCAATTTTAAACAGGAGCCTGGGCTAGAGACATCCTGAAATACTTCCCAGCCTGAACAAGACTGTGACTCTGTGTTTGAGTCAGTGTAGCACAAAGCAGACACCTGCAATCAAGAGTTACCCCATAGATATAATAGCAGTGACTTAAATGCAGTCTCTCAGTACCAACAACACTTCTCCAGACACAACTGATCTGTCTCCAAATGGACACAGTGGAAGATTTGACCTGTCTGTGAATGAGGAAGAAGCTTAAATGAAACATAATCTAAGCACACCTACAATAAATCTTGTATAAATCTTAGTGACTCATGGACATTTTCATAGCACCCTGGACTTACCTAGTAATGATCATTCATCCTCACCTTCCAGTGGGCCCAGAACATTGCACATGCAGCAGCTGCAGTGCCTCCCAGGGAAAGCTGTGCAGGCTCAGGTAGGGAGACATTAATCATTGAGGATGGCCAGGTGACAGATGGCTGAGTGAACAGGGCACAGCAGGCTTTCCTTCCCAGACAAGCCTGTGATAAGCAGGAGCCAGGGTTGTAAGGACATGATTGTTAGTGTAGCTGTCTGATTACCAGAGAAACAGCAACAGAAGACACGATCTGGTTGCAACTGCTTCCTGAGCACCTTTTCCCTGCAGCAGCTCTGGGAGAGGCAAAGTCAGACAGGAGATGGATGGCCCTGCAAGGCTGCAGCCCTGAGAGCTGCTTGTGAAGCAGAGTTATGTGCAGAGTGCAAGACCTGCTGTGCTGCTCCCTCTGCTTCTAGAGGAAGTGGTGGCCCTGTACCTAAAGAAAAGTTGTAAGTCAGCCTCTCCTGGCCAGCCTGAGCCCATGGAAATTCATAAAGAGATATAAGCTCTTTAACCACTGATTGGGGAAAGAGTGTTGAGATCAGAGGCAAAGAAACAACTGCACTCATCAGCATTGCCACATCTTTTCTCTACCCTGGAAAGCAGTCAGAGGCTCAGTGGTGTGTCTGGACTATCCCTCCTGTGACAGAATTTCCTTGTGTAGCAAAACACTGATGACAATGCAGAGAGCAAAACCCCACCTCAGAGAGACAGGTTGTTGACAGGCAAGTGTCTGGGTCATAAAATCGATATTCAAAATTACGACAACATTTTTCTTCAGCAGAAATCTCAATGCAATGAGATCAAGAACATGAAAAGAGATGATCTTCCTTCTAGCCACCCCCTAAATGGACTTAGATCTTTGCTGTGGCACATATAACAAAGGGAATCTGACATCCTGTACAGATCTCAGCAGGAAGAAATGGTGCCTTACACAGACCCATCATCTCCTCCAGCTAGCTGAGTGTCCTGGGTTGCAATACAGGATGTGGCCAGAAATGTGTATTCTATCACCATCTGTTGAAGCTGGGTGGGGCAGTGACCCTTATCTCAGTGGCACACATTATCTGCTAATGGGCCAGCTTTAAAACCAGGTGGGGCAATCATCTTTATCTTTCCCACCACCCATCCTCCCTCCAGGAAGATATCATCTGCTGCTGGGCCATTGAGTCCCAGTGCATGACTGATAAAATTACATCATCCCACTGGGAGATGCTCCAGCCAGGGGGAGGAACCAAGCCTTTCCTACTTAGATAAAGACTGAGATTTGGAACAAGGTACCTTCTTTCCACTGGATTCCAGAGGAGAAGCTGAACCTTTCTACATTATCCCTGGACTTTTGGAGGAAGGCTGCACCCTTCTACAGGAGCACTGCTTCAGCTGAACCACATCTGCCACTGCAGGAGGATGCAGCCACCATTTAATGGGACTGCTACCAACACCCTGACTGACTGATGGGGTGTCAGCTTGTATTCTGACTCTGTCAGTGTTTTGGGATTGTTCTTTGTAATACTGTATTTCTATTTTAATTTTCCCAGTAAAGAACTGTTATTCTTAATTCCCATATCTTTGCCTGAGAGCCTCTTAATTTCAAAATTATGATAATTTGGAGGGAGGGAGTTTACATTCTCCATTTCGAAGAGAAGCTCCTGCCTTTATTGGCAGACACCTGTCCTTCAAACCAGGACACTGAGTTAGATGTTATAGCTCCTGATCTCCATTGACTTTATCAAGAGCCATACTCTGGTGCCCCTTATTAGAAGGTAGTGTGAATAAATCACAGTCACAAGAGCTGAAAGCCTCATGTTGCTGCAAACTGAGGACTCAGCCCTCCAGTTCAGTGGTGCTTGACTCAACTGAACCACAGAAAAAATGACCACAGAGGGAAAAATTATACTGGTGTGTTTGTGAAGACTCTCCTACATATGTAAAAAAATTACCTTTCTCCAAAAATAGCTGGGAGGTTGACTTATAGAGCCTAAATTCTGTTCCAGCAGCTGGTTTCACAGTTCTGCTTGTCTCCAGTACATGTTGCCTTCCGTTTGGGTTCAGTCTGTTCCTTATCTGTACCATCCCTGGCTGAAGGACAAGAATGTTTCTTATCTCCTTAACTTCTGGACAGGAAGATGCATGAAAACTCAAGCACCACCTCTAGGGATGCTTGTGAGGGGATACACTGTGGCAGTGATTTATTGCTCCAGAAGAAAGAAAAGAAATATTTGCATTCAATTTTCAATAAGCAGATGGCATACAGTTTTTTTTTATATTGCAGTAAATTTTGAAGTCCCTACTGAAAAATAAGAAAAGCAAGTGTATTCACTTTTATTTCAAACTTCCCCTGTTTCCATGGCAATATCCCAGTGAGGTACCAAGAGTAGATGCTGGGATATGAGGTATTAAACAGTTCTTTCTCTCTGCATCATGAAAGGCAATGCTGAGATCCATGCGTAAAGAAAAGCGAGTTGGGAACGACATGGGGACACAGAGGAGGAGAAATTTCAACAGCCTGTGAATCCACAGAAGGATAAGGTAGATTTGTCCCTTTGTTTTAGCCCAGGGCAATTCAATTGATTTTCAGTAGGGCTGTACCAGCACTAAAAAGATGGGACCATTCCCATGTGGATTGGGTGGTGGGATGGAGCCAGACTCCAGCTGGAGCTGTGCAGCAAAAGGATGAGCAGCAACAGACATGAACAGCAGAAAGTGAAATCCAGGGAAAAAGGCATCACAAAGAGAATGGTCAAATCCTGGAACAGATTGCCCCAGTGCTAACCTTGAAATAATCAAAGTCTGACTAGAAAAGCTCTTCAGCAGCTTGATCTAATTTTGAAGTTGTCTCTGCTTTATTCAAAGGTTAGATCATCAAGTTCCATTCCCACTCTAAATTGTTCAATTATTTTATATTTCCCTTTCATGGGCACTTCGAGAAGCTTCCTGTTTCCTTTCACACTGTATATTTAGCCTAGTCTGTAGGAAAGGTAAATTAAATGATCCTATTCCTGCTTTTGTTGCACCCTTTGGCAGATCATTTTATTTCATAAATTTTCTTTATAATGAGTGGGAAAGCCAAATTTCTCCAGTGCTCTCTTCTCCTCAGATTTAATGTTGCCCTTGACTGACACATTGGAATGCACGTGACTGAGCTCTGTATTTATTGTTTACTTCAGTAATTGGAGGCCTTTGATACCACAACAACCAGAAATGTCACCTCTCCAGATAAAATGTGTCACCCAAGCATCATTAGCCAGTTGAGCAATATAACAGGATCATATGATAATTCACTTTGGAAGGGATCTTAGAAGATCATCCCATCCAGCCTTGTGCCTGGAACAGGACATGGTGAAAGCTGATTTATACAGACTCACTAATTCAGGGAGAGGTGTGGAGTAGAATCAACAAATCAGAGGATCAGAGTTATAACAGGTATTGGATGGTTTTCTCTAATAACAGTGAAAATATATGTAGTGATCTGTTGGTGGTGCTAGTAGTAGTAGTAGTATGCATTGAAGTCCTAAGCCTTTAGATAGAAAAAAAATTTCTTTGTTATAATCTAGGTGGGGAAATAAACAAAATGGACATCAAAAGAAGTATATTGGAATAATAATGTTACAAAATCACAAATTAGATAACATTTCTGAAAGATACATCCTGATTACACAGCTGGAAAACATTCACACTGCCCTCAATCCCGGGCCAGTTCCTTACAGCTAAGACCATTCTTCTCTCTAATGACAGTTTTTGTTCTCTGAGGGGCAAGTTTGCCCCAGCAGCATTCACAAAACTTAGAATCCTTCAGTGGGGAAGATGATAAGAAGAGGATTTTGCCTGTGACTCGGGAGACAAATTGAGATCTCTTTTTAACTTGTTGCATGTGAGAAACCTGAAGGTTGTTCTTTAAATGGGTCAAACCATGAATATGTATTTTTTTCCAATTTCCAAGTTAGGTGAAGATTTCAAGTGGCCAAGACCTCAGCAACAGCATCCCTGCTGTTAGTGTGGGGGCAAATGAATGAATGAAAATCTCCACAGCACAATATGAAGCCATCTGTAGCTCTCCCCTCACAGTACAGTCCATGATCAGATCTTACTCAGCCTTTACAAATTCACTTATAGTGATAGGGCACTTTTGTCATAACTCTGAACTGGCTACCAAGAGGAAAAGTAGCTGATTTTCTGAGTTCCACAAGTCAATCCTCTATGTCCTGCTATGGGTCCCAAGAAGTCTGGTGCATTCCCTTTTTCTTGTTCTTACTGAATTTATTACTTCCATGTTTTTATTGCTGTATTCCCACCAGTCCCTCATGGAATGCCACTGCTTGGTGCTTTGAAGTGACTCTGATCACTGAGCTTGTTTCCTTCTTTAGTTTATCCTGGAAAGAAGCTGGGTGGGTGGGATGCTCCCACCTTCCCTGTGCTTCTACCCAAGGGTTGACACAGACTGGGAATGCTGCTTCTTGTGAGGGGATCCTGAAACAAATTATGACATTGATTATAGTGAGTAATTTAAGTATAATCTGAGCTTATTTTTCCAGAGAGGGAGGCACAGGGTGGGGTCTGAGGTCCTGCCAAGCCTTTTAACCCATCACAGGAAGCACTAAGGATCCCCATGGGTCTAAAGCTCAGGGAGGGCAAAACAAATTCTTAGCCTGCAGAATGACCCATCAAAAATTGAGACTGAAACCCACCTGGCACAGCTCCATCTCATGATAAAGGAACTGTGTCTTCTGGGCAGTGATCCATGTCACTTGCAATATGATTTGGTTGAGACCACTCTAGTTGTTGAGAAGAAATTTAGAAAGAGGCCAAGTCTTGTTCTGATTTCAGGGAAGGTGTTTGTAGCTGATATTCACTGTGATCCATCCAGATCCAAAGGCTGGGTGTGTTTTAGCAAAAAGACTGGAAGTATCTGGCTAGAGAGGTCCTGTTTGAACAGTGACCACCCTCCAGGAGTACCCCAAACTCCAGACAGCACCAACTGCTCTGTAACTATTACGGAAAAGAAATGCTTGCAGAAAACATTTTCTTCTGTAGCAACAGATGGCTTGAGGCTGTCACAAGTAAGAATTCCTAATGAGGTCCTTCCAGAGGTGCTCCTGAGAAGGGCAGAGGAGGGAGAGAAATGTGTCCCAGATTCAAAAAAGTGCTCATCTCCCCTCATGCTGTCCTCCAGCTGTAAAGGGAGAAGCAGAATCTCACTTCCTCCTTGCTGAGATTAATCTCATTCACTGAGCCAAGCCAATTAGAATATTACAAAACCAAACAGAGCTTTTTTAAAAAGACATGAGCTGCAAGGTGGCTTGTTTTCAAAGTTCATTGTTGGTATATTTTTGTGGCGTGTGGAGAACTGGGATGGAGCTTTCATATTTGCAGAAGCAATGACATGGGAATGGAGGGCTGTGCAGAGAGTGTGAGGCAGAGACACCTTTGCCATCTCTGCTGAAATCTCAGAATTTCAATACTAATAATATTAACACACACAGAGGCTGAAATAAAATATATGCACCAGGGCTTTGATATTTAAATATGGTCTTTTCAGTGAGCAGTGGAGGATAATGAGATATGACAGGGAGAGCAGTTCTCAGAACCACAACTAATAAAGAATTTAGACCCCTGAAGTTACATTGTGGGATATCTAATTTTCACTCTTCTGGCTCTAAGAGTAGAACTGAGAAGTCCTGCTTGAGCTATACAGGTGTCCTACATTATGTACACAAAATTGTGAGTTATATCTGAGAGAACAGAGAGTTCTGCTGCCTTTTAGAGTGACCTCAGCAGGCTGAAGAAATGGGCTGACAGAGCTTCATTAACTTCAACAAAGGGAACACCAAATCCTACCCCTTGGGGAGGAATAACCCCAGGCACCAGGAGCAAGTGGCTGGAAAGAAACTTTGCAGAAGAAACTGGAAAGGTGAACAAGTTTCACAGGAGCTGGAAATTTGCCCTTACAGGAAAAAGAAAAGGCCAACAGCCTCCAGTGGTGCATTAGGCAGTGCTGCCAGCAGAGCAAGGGAGGTGGTTCTTCACCTCCATCCAGCACTGGTGAGAACCTCCAGGAGTGCTGTGCCAGTGCTGGGCTCCTGAGCAGAGCAGGGACATGAACATGCTGGAGGGACTCCAGGAAAGAGCCACAGTGGTGGGTCAGGTGTGGAGCACCTGGCATATGAGAAATGGAGAGAATATTCATCCTTGAGAAGAGGAGGTTCAGGGAAATCTTGCCCAAATGTATAAATATTTGATGAGGTGAAGTAAAGAAGATGGAGCCATCTTGCAGTGTCCAACATATCCTTAGTGGTGTCTACTGACAGGACAAATGGAAATGACAGAAACTGAAATAGAGGAAACTCCATTTAAATGTAAGAGAAAACATTTATCTTGGAGGGAAGTTGAGAGACTCTGGAACAGGTCACCTAGTGAGTTTGTGGAGTCTGCATCCTTAGAGGTATTCAAAATCTGAATGGACATGGCCCTGAGAAAATTCCTCGAGCAGAATGATACACAACCTTATGGACCTTGAGAAATGAGCTTTTGAAAATCCAAATGGACAATAAAGTCCAAGATTTTAGGGAATAAATACACTTTGAAGGAGGTGTGATACAAGCTGTCCACTTGCAAATTATATGCCAAAAGGAGCAGTAATGCCCACAGAGACAGTAATGGGCTACTCTGCACCCAGTGTTCAAAGAACTGGATGTCTGCCCAGTGAGAGTCCTGGTCAGAGCTTCTATTCAGACACAGTATTTTCTGATGGCATTCTCATGTTTACCATAAAGAATGTCACCAGCTGGGCTGCCATGGGGGGGAGAGGGGTTGAGTGGGACCAGAATGGTTCTGCTGATTTCCCTCAAAACTAGAATTCATGGATCATTTAATCACAAATTCCCTAATAGCTCAGTGCAGTCTTGATCAAAATGCAACCGTAGGCCACACACATCAGTAACATTTATTTAGCTGGATAAAATGTGCTCATCAATTTACATGGGCCTGTGGGATCTGGAGAGGAATGATGAGGCTTCACTCTGGCACTTGACTATAGCTGTTTTGAGGGGGAGCTAATTTTTTTTTTTTTTTTTTTTTACAGTGACTTAATAATTTATCCCCTGACCAGAGGAATATTCATTAAATAACTGTATTGTCCATCTGGGTGAACAGAAATCACAGTAGGCTATACTCAAAAGACATTACTCTATCAAATGCTAGTGGGGCCAGGCCATGGTGTGGGAATGGGATGTTGCAACTCTTCTTGATTGAGTAAGAAATTGTTGGATCTGAAGAAATTGCAAACTTAAATTTTGAAAGAGCAAAGGGATCTATGCATGGGTTGCCTTTTGTGAGGCAGACAGATGGTGAATGGGTTGTGCAAGTCCTTGAATAAGAAGCCTGAGAAGCATCTTTCAGCTTATTAGCTGAATCACAGAGTGTGAAAGAAACTTTGAAACCTGCTAGACTAGAAAGTAGCATATTTATAGAAACGTCTCTGTGAACTGCATTATCCATTCCTGCACTGCACACTATGTCTGGTATTACTACTATTTGTTCTTACCTTAGTGCAGCTTGGAATGAAGAGATTTAGAGATAATGGGCTCATACCAAGATTTTTCATCCTTTTGTCATACCAGGCTTTAAAATGAAGATACTGAGATGATCTAACAGTACTCGGTTCATGGAAAATCTCAAGAAAATGGGAATGTAGCACACCTCACCTGCCACAGGCTGCCTGGCAGCATTGTATACAGGAGAAAGGAGAATTTTCTCATGGCCACCAGTGAGCCAGAAGTCTTTGATGTTCAGCAGACCCAGGAGCTTTGTGTTGGCACCATTCAGTCTGCAAGGATCTAAGGTAACACTGCAGAGACATAGAAAACAGGCTGATACAGCAGGAAGAGACTCATTCCACTAAGATATCCTAAGAACATGGTCCTCTCCTGGGAAGAGCAGCTTGGCCCAGAGCCCAAGGAGCAGGAGCAGCCCATGAATAGTCTGGGTTTAGGGAGGCTGCAGTTCATTTATTTCAATTTGCCTGAGAAAAAATGTCAGTGAGTGCAGCACCTGCCACAGAGACAGTCCTGCTTTTCCAGAAGGCAGTTTTGGAGCAGATTCTGTTACCACTAAAACAAGAGTAGTTAGATATATCAGGCCTGATTATGGATGCATATGCTGTGAGATTTTAGTTCTTTCCTGAGTGTCTCTGTGCATTTCTTGGTGCCAAGGTTAAGAAGGTTGAGGATAGTGTGAGAAACAGTTCCATCCTTAATCAATCAAAGCCAATTCAGTGAGACACAGATCAGTGCAGTGAAGAGGATTCATACTAGCAAAGGTCCACAGCACTGCAGAACAGAGAAACCAGCTCCCATGGTCTTCAGGAGATGTGCAGATGTAGTCCCTGCAGAGAACCAAATGTCCTGTCACAGAGAAGCATTCCCTTGAGCAGCATTCCCTAGGGAATGGAGCACTGGAGAGGTTAGGAGCTGTCTCTCCTCAAACAGGCAGGGTGGGTGGAACAGCACACAGGGTGATGAGTGGGGTGGGACAAGGCAGGGAGGGACCAGACCCAGAGCATCCCTTTTGTGGGAGTCCAGGGTGTTCCCCTGGCTTTTCTGGATGCCTCGAGACCCTCCAGGCAGGGGTCTCAGAGGCCTTGGCATGATGCCCAAGACCCCTGTGGAATGGATTTTAACCCCTGGGAAAAATTACCAACATTGCAGGAAGAATTACAAGTCACAAAAAATATGTAGAGCATAAATTAGATTGCTAGAAGGTAGAAAAGTGGGTTTTTAGAATTGTTTATGATAAGTAGTTTGGAGCTAAGATGGAGGATTTTGGGCATGATATGTCTTTTCTTTCTTCTTCTTTATGCCATCCATCTTTGGATCAGGATGGCACCACTGGATTCGTTTGGGAGAAAGTTAGACAGTATAATGAAAGTGTCATGTATTGGAAAGTAATTGTAAACATTAGGTAGGTAATTTATAGTATAAAAGATAAGTCCTGCCCCAAGGGCAGGCAGTGTGCCCTCAAACAGTGTGCTAGACAGACCTCTGTAGGTCAGGGAAAGAATTCCTTGGATAAGAAAGGATAAACAACCTTGGAAACCTCAGAAAACAGCTTCTGACTGTTCCTTCGGTGCTCGAGCTGGAAAACATGGACTCTAAACCACCCAAATGTCCTGCTGTGGGTGAACTCAGACCCAAGGAGACCCCACAGGCAGTGACACCCTTTCTGGGTGGGAACAGCTCCCTGCCAGTGCTGCAGGGTGGGCTCTGCCCAGGAAGCTCCTTGGTGGACAGACCAGCCTTGCTCTGCTCTGCTGGGATGGAAGAAGGAACAGGGGACAAGAGCAAGGGTTGATTCATCACTGAAAAGCCTTTATCTCAAGCCTTTTCTTAGGGTGTGGTATCAATTAACACTTACCTGTGCCCTTTAGCAAAATGGTTCCTGCTCTTCTCCCCACATCCCACATCCCACATCCCACATCCCACATCCCACATCCCACACATCCCACCCCACATCCCACATCCCCCATCCCCCAGCTGCTTTCAAAGTCACTGCTTTTCCCACCAAACTGCTGCCATGTGGAGGAGGGGAATCAGCACAACACGTGTAACCTTTGTAAATGTTTTAAATCAGGTCTGTCTTGTGACCACATCTTGTTGGGGGGAAGGATTTGGGGGATGATTGTGTTTCAGCAGTATATACAGTATATATCAGCAGTTATATGACACTATCATGAGTGACTGCTTGGGGTGGTGATCTACTGATGTCTTCTGCCTCACTCAGGGCTGGAGAATGAGTTTTATAAAGAATTAAGATCTGCAATGGGAGTAGGAAATATCTGGCCACTGTAGATAGGTTTGTTTTTTTTTTTTTTTTGAGATTTGTTCCTTTAAAAGCTGTTGTTTAAAGTCAAGACAAAAGCTACTCCTTTGTGGAAAAAAAGGCTAGATAAAATAAACTAGTTTAAAACTCAGAACTGAGGGGATAAATCTCTACCTTACAGGCTTCCCCTGAAACCACCTGGGGCCCTGGTCCTTTGGTTTTGAATGTCTGTACTCTGCTGAAGACAAAACAAAAGCCAGACCTCTGGCACAGGCAGTGCTCGTGTTCCCCCAACAGAACCCAGCTGAGCAGAGGGTCTCCATCCCCAAAACACAAACTCAGATTCAATGGACAGGGGCACTCCTTGATGTCAGGGAATTTCCAAGTCACAAATTCTAGGTCTGACATGATTTTTGTGGGTCTCTACAGGGACTGACACCTCCTGATCTGTCCCTGTGTTTCAAGCCATCTGCTCACATGCAAAGAGCAGAGGAGATTCAGCAGGTTCTTCCCTGGAGCTGGTTCTGGCTCCAAACCATTGAATGCCAGGGTTGGCAGCACTGGATACCATCCCTCCTCAGTTTCCCCACTATTATATGGGGCAAAGGGGGTTTAGAGAGATGTTTTACCTTCAGTGCTTGTCAAAATACTGAAGCAGCTGAGGTTTAGCTGCCTGAGAGGAGTAAAATGCAACACTCAAAATCATTAAAGCACTTTGAGTCAATAATTCAAGCAGCACTGTAAGCAGAGGATAGCTAAAACCAAGAGACTTCATAGCCAACCCAAATTTTGGGTGTCTGGGCTGTAGACTGGACTACGTTGGATTTTTCTCCCTCAGTGAGTATTTTATGGGTAGGGCTGAGTTTTCTGCCTCAAAGTTATTTTTTATCCAGCCAGGATTTGGTCTAGTTTGTTAAGTGCAATAGAGGTTGTCCAAGGAATATAATGTGCCTCACTCAGACTTGTGCATTTTTATCTTATCTCCCTTCTGCAAGATAAATTTGAGCTTTTGCACTAGTAGGTGGATAAATTTTCCCCAAAGAGCCAAACTCAGCTCTGGGAAATGGGCTTGCAGCAATATGCCTGCATAGAGCTGACAGGGATGGGGAGGGTGGCACCTTTCTGACTGAGTAGGAGTTTGAGTTATTGGGGAATTTAATTTCTTTTCCCTAAGCACTCCCTTCCTTTCTGTGGAAGTTATTTTTTCACTTGCTATTTAAACTGATGCAAAGTTCCTAACATAGCTATCAGTATCCAAGCCTGCTGCAAGTATTAATGGATAATTGAAGCAGTAATGCAAGTGAATGGGAGCATCCTCCAGTGTGTAATTGACTGATGTCCTCAATTCTACAGAAACTCACAGAGCACCAGCTGGTCCAAGGTCTACTGGGGAGGAGGAAAACCCACCTAAATACACAAACAAAGATTCGGCCTTGTTTTAGGGCTTCCTGGAGCTTACAGTGACATTTGAATGAAAAATATTATTTCTGAAAAGAATAACTTCAGTAGTTAAAAAGAAATATAGGAAGTCAATGCAATATCCCTGCAGGTGCAGATAACCTTCTGAGACTCACACCTGGGACAGAGAAGGTAAAGCATAACTCACAGACAATGGAAAAAGGATGAAAAAAAAATTCTGAAGAGCTTTCATCAAAGAAAATTGAATTTAGGGGATGAATTTGCCCCATAAATCTAGGAGTAAAAATAGCTGAGGCTGACTGATAGTGGTCTGAAAAATGAGTTCAGTTAGAATGGTCCCAGCTGTGATGGATAGGGAAGCTGCTTCTTATCAGGTCAGGCCAGTAATGGAAAGGCAATGGGATAATCATCAAATAATTCTTTTTACTACCTATCAGTTACACATAAGTGGTTGCCTTACAGAACCAGTTAACTGGTGACAGTAAATCTGAGCAGAGCCTGTGTGCTTCAAATGAGGATCTCCTTGTGCTCCTCCCTTACTCCTTGGAGTGCATTTTGTTTTTCCATTTCTGATGCTGCTGGGTGAGCTCTGACTAAATGCTGCTGCTGTTTGATAGTGTCCTGGTACCTGTGAGAAATGTGCTAGGAATGCCATAGTAGTTTTAAGCAGACATGCATCAGCACCCTCTCCCCAGACTGAACTGGCTTTGCCAGTGCAACCAAACTGAGATCTCTTAGAGATTTATTTTTCAGATAAAAGCTGAAGTCATGACTGGCTACTTCTGGCTACTAAGAATAATGCTCCTTTTACTATTGTTACTGCTACTGTCACTGCTACAGGTGATAGAACATAACCAGTAGTGCTAGTAGTAAAAACAACAAGGATTAATCATAATAAAGACATTTCCCACATTCTCCCTGAGCACTAAAATGTCCCTGGAAAGAATAAAAAGAATGGCACTGACTGCCCAGCACCATCTGACCCTTAATGACTGTGGTTTATCCATGTGGGGGTTTCTGGAGTTGTCACTTTGGGGCTTTGCTGTGGGGCTGCCTTTAAAATGAGATTGGAGATGGTGGAGAGGGGGTGTGTGTGAAGATAAATTACCTGATGGGACAGGTGGTGCAGGGGCTGTAAGCAGTTGCATCAAAGCATTAGAGTTTGTGATAAAATTGTGACCATAATTCACAACAATGTGGAATGTGTCTCTGAAGATCACTTAAAATTTTCAGAGCAGAAATTATGTCCATATAGGCAGTTACTTGGTAGTTCCCTGTGTTTCCAAGTTGAAATATACTCTTGTTTTGTAAAACATGGGTCTTTACAGTATTCTCAGTCACCTGTTGTGCTGAGGCATGGTGCATACACAGAACAGCCAAGTCAGAATCTTTTCTGACCCTAACACTGATTGTTTCCACTTTAGAGGAGACAACCCCAGAACTGGGCAGTAATGGTAGCTACTGGTGTGGCACAGTCCCAGTTGTTCCTGTTACTTAGGAAAGTCTTCAGAAAATTTTAGGCTAATGAGGTGTTCTTGGCCATGAGAGGGTTTCATCCACCAGTGGTGTTAGCAGGTATCTGTGAAGCAAATGGAAACCTGCAGCTATGTTCTCTTTAGCTGCACAGTGAGGGTACTGACTTTCTACTGAAAAGGGGCTGGGTTTTTTATTGCTTAGTAAATTCTTCAGTTGAGTCCTAATTTTATTTATGTTTTTTTCATGGAAGGGAAATGTTAACTTCTTTGTGTCTCCTCTTTTTGACACTAAAAAAAATTGCTGTAAGAAAAATACTCACCATTTGCTTCCTAGTTCTGTTGTCTTTCTACTCTTTCAGTCAATCCTCAGCTTCAGAGTTTCAGCTGTTCACAAAGCTTTGCAGTATTCCTTTCAAAACATCACACTAGTCAGTGAAACTTGAGCTATCTCATGAGTTTAATTAGTTATGTGACTTAAAGGGAAACATGGTTCCAGTTTCTCACATGCCATGTCACACTGTGCATCTGTCAAAGAGGCAGTGGGAGTCTTCCAAGAAATGCTTGGCCTATTATTCAGAAAGCCAAGGCCTTTTGTTCCCTTCAATGGCAGCTTGACTTAATAATTAATGCCTAGCACTGTGTAAACATGAGTTAATGAACCCTCCTGCTACCCTAAGGCTAAGGATTAGCATTTTCCTCACACAGAGTGGGAGACTGGGCTGCAGCAAACCCAGTTGTGTCTTCTGCTTATGATGGCCCAGAAAACTTCAGGACTCAGATGCCCCTGTAGGAGAAACTGGCTTTAGGCAATGAACTGAAACAGGAGGTTTTTTTCATTCAGGAAGAATTTGAAGAAACACTGAGAACAGTGGATCTGTGCTGCTGGACTCTGTGCTTGCTGGTGGCCCAGAAGGCCAGAAACCAAAACAGGCAGGAATTCAAGTTGTAAGTGGGGCTGGCTAATATAAATTCAGTTTCCATGTCAAAATCATTCTTAAGGGACCATGACTCTCATGGCCTCCTTGGCCTTTCTGAAAGTTTGATGTCATGGACTGAGATACACAGTGATTAGTCAGGCTTGTCATTCCCTCTCATAAATCAAGAGAAATGGAGGATCCTTGAAAAATTCAATAGTGAAGTGCAGGTGCCAAACTGAAATAGGACAGAGGTCAAAGAAAGAATCCTGGCTCAAATTAAAAAAAAAAAAAAAAAAAAATCCTAGTCAGATAATAAGCCCTTGAACATTTCCTCTTAGGAATACAAGACACCAGAATACCACAATCAAGAGTCTCCTGCTCCACAGAATAACTCCATGGAGTTTAAAAAGATGCAGATGGTGCCAGTGATGTTCCTCTTCATTCCTACAAAAAGCCCCAAACATTCACCAGTGTTCCTGTGCTGTAAGACTTTTTAAAAGATAATGCCATACCCAGACTTCAAACCTACTGCTAAGATGAGCAGGACAAATTTGGTTCCAGACACCAGTTCTACAGTCTTGCTTTGGGCTGGCTCTGGGATGGTTCAGCAGCTGAAGCTGATGCACAAATACTGTGTTTTTTGGAGCATGTCTCTGGAGGAAACTTACATCCCCAAGGCACATAGGTTAGGTGAGGTCTGATCAGTGGTTTTCAGTATTCTGATGATTGAATAACAGTTAAAAGTGCTTGCAAGGATAGGGGGAAATATCTTCTATCTTCTACAGCCTTGTTTCTGTGCCTGATCCCAGGAGGTTTATTTCCCTGGTTCACAGAGCACCACAGCTGCAGACTTCATCATCTTCATCACCATCTTTGCTGACATGGACATCTCAGAGTGCAAAGCTGTGTCCAGCTCTGATGTCTCTGCAAACAATATTCAGCCAAGGGGGTTTCTGAATAGAAAATATATTGTCACAGTCATAAAAACAGGAGACTTTTCTGTTACAGTTTTTTGTCACTATTTTCTGCAAAATGGTGTTCTTATCCATTAATGGGAGAGTAAGGGAGTAAAGGATACTCAGGGGAGACCTTGTCACTCTCTACAACCACATGAAAGGAGGTTGTAGCCATGTGGTGTTGGCCTCTTCTCCCAGAAAATTAGTGACAGGACAAGAGGACATGGTGTCAAGCTGCACCAGGAGAGCTTCATGTTGGACATCAGGAAGAATTTTTTTATGGAAACAGTTGTTAAACATTGGAATGGGCTGCCCAGGGTGGTGGTGAAGTAACCAACCCTGCAGGTGTTCAAAAAATGACTGAATATGGTACTTAGTGCCATGGTTTAATTGACACAGTCCTTTTTCTTTTAATGATTCTATGATTCTCATTCTAAGAAGAAATGAGTGCCATTGGTTTAAAGAGGTCAATCATAGCTCTGGCAGAGTCAATAATTGGATCCAAATCTTCCAATATCGTCCTGTGTTTGCACATCTGGCTGGACATAAAACTGAGCCAGGGTTATGAGGCTGTGCACCTTCATTCCTCTTTTTCAATGGCATCAGAGGCTTAAATGCCACAGTGAAAACTCTCCTTTCTTGTCAGGCTGTGGATGCAAATCTTGGCAAGGAAGGGCCTACAGGGGAAGGGGAGACCTCTTCTTCAAAGCAGCCTAATCCTACCAGGGAATTGCTTCTGAGCCCAGAGCTGAATGTCACCCTGCCCTGCCTGCCTCAGCACTCTGGTGAGGAGTAACTCCATGGCTTAACTTCTCCCTGTGCCTGGGGATTCTCCCCGGTGATTACAGTGATGACGCAGCAGCAGCTCATCCCTGACTCATCCATCGACCTCTCTGACAGAAGCAGGGGCAGGAGGGGGACCTGCATTTCCTTCATTAATATTCCAGAATTTCTGTGAAGCTGGCAAGGATTGCCTGAGACCGCCTGCATGTTATGGGAGAGAAACATTCACCTTTGCTTCCTGTGGGAAGCTGCCTGTGGCATCCCCCACCCCTCTGAGTCAGAGCTGGCATCTCCTCTTTATTTGCTCTGCTGGACACAGGCAAATGCTTCATGTGGGAAAATGGGAAATGAAAATGTGTTCAAAGGATAGTCACTGGCACAGTGGAGAATGGCATAGCTTTCCACACAGCACAAGGTAAAAAAAAAACTTAAAAAGCAGCATTAATAATGTATATGTGTGCCAAAGCAGCATGAGCAACCATGAAGAGCTGCATGTTGCACAGCTTTCCTCAGCTGTCTGTGGCAATTGGCTTGGGAAATCTAAGAGCTCACCTTTGTCTCAAGCTGAATTAAAAAGGGCCTCTTTTGTCAGGTCATGTGTTACTACAGTGTTCCCAGTACCCTGGTTCCTTGTCTGCAAAGCTGCCATGCAGCAGAGCCTCCAGGAACACTTATCTTGTGTCTGACATGGTTCTGCCCTGAACATGTTGTGCCTCTGCAAATTATAATCTGATTTGAAAGTGATTCTTATCTAAAGTGGCCTAAATGACTTACAGTTCCTAATCCTGGATTTCAATAAAAGAGAAGGCATCAGATGCACAGTATCTCCCTGTCCACAATGTAGTGTTACAGTCTGTCAAGGGCCCTTATTTGGGAGAAGGGTCTGTGTACAACAGACATCATTGCTTGCATGATCCCCAGGCTTTCAAGTCATTACACTACTGACTGCTCCACTTCTCAAGCAACTTCTCAGCTTCATTTCTGTGCCTGATCCCAGGAGGTTTATTTCCCTGGTTCACAGAGCATCACAGCTGCAGACTTCGTCATCAAACCATTGCTGACGTCCATCAACATCTCAGAGTTCAAAGCTCTGTCCAGCTCTGGTGTCTCTGCAAAAAAAATCCAGCCAAGGGGTTTTTTTGAATAGAAAGGATATTGTCACATTCATTAAAACAGGAGTCATCTTGACTGCAGGGTTTTTGTTCCAGTATTTTCTGCAAAGTGGTGCCCTCATGCATTAATGGGAATCATTCAGGCATCCATACACACACTTTTGTTTGTACAGTGGTCAAACATCTGGAGGACAGCCTCAGTGTGCTGGTGATGACCTGCATGTCTCTTGCTGTCAGCAGGTGGATGATGCAGTGCCTGGGAGGGAATGAATATGTTGCTGGTGGAGAGTTTCTGACGATTGAGAAGCAAGACCAGGCTGGATGAGGGTCTTGGCAACCTGGTCTAGTGGAAAGTGTCCCTGCCCATGGCAGGGGGGTGGAATGAGATGGTCCTTAAGGTCCCTTCCAACCTAAATCATTCTATGGTTCTATGAGCCTAAATCCTTGCTGCTCTACAAGCTTCTGTGGTAACAGTGACCCTGGGAACAATCTGAAAGGGCAGCAGATAAATTGTGGCTCGTCTACACAGACTTGCCCTGGCACTGCACACATTTTTCAGTTCTCAAAGGAATTTTGTCCGGGGCAAGGAAATGCAAAATCTGTATTGTGTATACAGGAAGCAATGCTTAGCTCTGCAAGGGAGCACCAAATGTATTTGGCTATAAAGACCTTGTGACTGTAAAGCAGGGGGAGAGCAACATGAGGCAGGAGCAGACAGATAAAGAATGACTGAGGCTGTTTTGGAGATCTGGGTTAAATGTGAGCTTTGCTGCACACAGGAATCCTAGGACTGTATGAGGCCCTGGAGGAGTTCAGGGCCCCTCAAATTACTGGGTGCAGTCACCTGCAGACACTGCTGAGCTGAGTTCAGTGAGTGCCTAAAGCTTCACACAGACACTGGATTAGCTGCTGAGGACATTGCAATATTTTGAATAAACAACCTCCTTCTTCCAAAGCTGGGCAACCTTGAATAACCTTTCCCAGGCTGCTCTCTGCCTGCTTTTGAGTCTTTTCATTTTGCAATCCAAAAAAAAGACAAGTGTTTCTAGTTCTAGGCTGACACTGTCCAGATGCATAATGGAAACCACGTGCTTTGTTTCTGCTCCTCTGGTTGTGGCCCAAAAGATGTATTGAAACAGGTCTCAAAAAAGCTGCATTGAGGAGGAGAAGAACAGAATGAAATTTTTTTTTCCTCAAGTGTGCTCCTGACATGAATTTGTCTTCCTTTGCTTTGGGCACTGCCCCTGTGGCACTCCTGGGATGTTTATACTCCACTGCTTCAGGATATGGGAATGATGTATTCTGCTTGTGAGACCAAATTTATTCATATAATCCACAGCTGTATGAATCCCTGCAAGGATGATTTCCCTACCTCCTGCAGATCTCACCTCTGTTTTCTAGTGTTAGAGCTGTGCAAATCATCAGACTTCAAACCACCTCTTGCAGAAAGTCTTGTCCAATAACAGGTAACAATGGGATGAAATCCCAAGTTTTATGGGGTTTAATTTTTATGGCAAGCAGATTTGATTTCTCCAAAAATATTTGCTTGACAATGATAAAACAGAATTTTGGAAATAAATTAGCTGGAGACTAAATCATCGTTTAAAGGCTGAATGAGGTGAAATTATCAAACCTGAAGTAAGGCTGTCTCTGGAGATGGGAGATGTGAAGTCTGTATTTGGAGGAAGATTTGAAGATTCCATTTAACCCAGTAAAGGTTTCATGGAGAAGTTCAGGTTAGCTGTATTATTAATGAATGGCTTTTATCCTCCTGGTTTGTTTATGTACAGATTCTTACAGAAATATTATGAGTTAGAGAGTTATAAAATGCTTTATGGTCTACACATCCCACTATAAATCCAGGTTGCCTTAGTTACCATCTGGCTAACTGCTCAGGTGAGGGGAAAGAGAGCAACTGAAAGGGAAAGAGAGAGATTAGTACTAATACATTTTTTAAATCTAGAAAGATCTTGTGAATTCTAATGCTGTGATATGACAGAAAGCTTTCAAGACCTGCATAATACAAGAGGACTATGAAAGTAAGGATTTGGACTGGCAGCTCTTTGACAAGACCACACTGATGGATCTTTTTGCTAAGAACGTCATGAATTGCCTAATCAAAGGCTTCAGCAGAGCTAATACACAGTCACTTTTGGAATATTTTCTGTATTTGGGTTGAGGAGCTGTGTCTTCCTTGGTAATAAAATGTGCTTCAGGCATGGGGTAAGCAGGTGACTGAATTGTAGAGACTGGATGCAGAATGGCAGGATCTGGCCCTTGTCTGGTCTGATTTAGGGTAAATGGAGGCCCAGGAAGAAAAGACATCTTCCCAATGTCTTCAAACAGGGCCTGTCTACTTGAACACAGCAGGCTGGAAGGGTATTCCTGTGAAGTTTTGTGACACACCTGTGAGTCACATATTGGTTGACTTTTCGTAGAGCAAGTCCCAGCTGACAGAATCTACAGCAAAGACTTGACATCCTCAGCCTCCACTTGAAAAGGCAAAAGAGAAAATAAAATCAAATAATTCTAGCACATGCTGTTGTGAAGGAAAGTTTACAGGAATGGAGGTCCCTTCCTGTGGGAAGAGGGGCCAGACCTTCATAAAAGCTGTTATTAAAAGCCAAGCTCATAATCTTGTGAGAAAAGTAATTTCTTTGTGAGCAGTACTGCTAGTAGGGTAGATGCCCGAGTCCTAGTGCTTTCCTCATCCCACTGCCCTTTGCATACAAAGTAAACTAAATTTGCTGCTGTTTTGTTTGGGATTTTTTGTTAGTTTTTTGTTTTTGTTTGGTTTTATTTTTGTTTTGCTTTGTTTTTTGTTTGTTTGCTTTTTTTTGGTGGTTTTTTTGGTTGTTGTTTTTTGTTTGTTTTTTTGTTTGTTTGTTTGTTTTGTATAAGGCAAAATGCACCTTAGTTGGAAGGAGTTTGTAGGCAAACAGAAGTGTCTGTCCCATGGCTGTTCTTCCCACACAATCTGGAACAGTATTCAGGGCTCATTAGGCCCATGGTTTGCCTTTTTGGTTGATTCTAATGAGTAATATAATCACACAGGTTGAGAGCTGGGTATTGACTTTCATGGGATTCTAAGCCTCCAGGGATGCCAAATACAGATGTTTGCAGTCACTCTTCTCTAAAAGATACCCTGGGGATCTTGGATATTAGTGATGATACATTCTGTGTCCTGACAAAAATAGTTTCTCTAAATTAGAATGAGGGAAATGGGTAGAAATCATGACATATTTTTAAATTTTTAGTCTGAATTTATACTGAAATGAGTAGGAAAGATGGCTGAGCAGGCACACTGACTTAGTCAGTATCCCCCTAACCCCTATAAATTTTAACCTGATGGCCAAATTCTCTTCTAGTCATAGCTAGTCATAACATCAACCCAGGACACTTCTCCTGCACTGGTGTGGCCTCAGCTCAAGTCCTGTTTGAAGTTTTGGGCACCACAATATAAAAAAAGACATTAAGCTATTAGAGAATGTCCAAAGGAGAGCAATGAGGATGGTGAAGGGTCTGGAGGAGAGGCTGTATGAGCTGTATGAGCTCTGTTCAGCCTGGAGAAGAGGAGACTGAGGGGAGAGACCCCATTATGGTCTTCAGCATCCTCAGGAGGAGAAGTGGAGGGGCAGGGACTGATTTCCTCACTCTCTTGACCAGTGACAAGACTAGAGGGAGCAGCATGAAGCTGAGGCAGTTTAGGTTGGCTGGTAGGAAAATTGTCACCCAGAGGGTTGGGCACTGGAACAAGCTCCCCAGAGAAGTGCCAGCCCCGCACCTGACAGAATTTGGGAAGTGTCTGGACAATGCTCTCAGGCACATGGTGTGACCCCTGGGCTGTCCTGCATAGGGCCAGGAGTTGGACTTGATGATCCTGATGGGTCCTTTCCAGCTCAGCAGAGTCTGTGATTCCATGGCTCTAAGATTCTTCTGTCTGGTGCTACTTGCTGAGCATGAAGCCATATGGTGTGGGACTCTCCTTTGGTCAGTGGTCCTTTGCTGTCCACTATCCTGGCTGTGTCCCATCCCAGCTCCCTGTGCATTCCAGCCTTCTCTGTCAGGAGAAGCAGAAAAACCCTTGATGTTGTGTAATCACTACTCAGCAATAGATAAAATATCCCCGTTATTGGCACCATTTTCATTATAAATATATCACCACATGAGCTGCTATGAAGAAAATTAACCCTATCCTAGCCTGAATCATCATACTCATTAAGGAACTTGAATTTTGTGTGTAAACTAAAAAATGCCCCAGATCTCTTTCTACACTGGTAGTCATAGCAATGATCCATAACAAGTAAGAAAAGTTAAGTTGATATGTTTCAAGGAAGGAAGCAGGAACATCCATTCAGATCCCATAAGAAGGTGAAAGGTGGACTTTGGCACACACTTGCTCTTCCTGTAGTAGCTCAGACTGCTTGGTGATATTAGTTTTCAACATAATGCTCTTTCACAAAACCTGCACTTGCTCAAGCATGTGCTTCCTGGGACAATAAGAATAAACCAGCTCTTTTGGCTTATTGAAGTGCATATTGAAGGCAGAGTTATTGAGGTTCTTCCATGGGCAGAACACTTGGACATCAATCTTTAGTCTCAATTCTGGCATTGGCAAAGTGGTTCCTCAGGGCTTCTTTTTACCCTTCCCCATGGTGAGTGCAATCATAACTTACCTGTCTCAGATCTTCAGATTTCGAAGTGTAACTAAGAAATTTTTATTCTCACTGGTCACTGAACTAGGTGGGATCAAATATTAGACTGAAATACAGAGTGGAGTAAAAAATAACACTCATTACTTTCTCCATGGTTTCTCAGTTTCCTTTTTAGACTTGATGTCTGAAATACACTGGACAGATAATTTTTCTAGCAGTGCTAACTATAGATGAGTAATTCTGATGGTCTGTAAAAATAGCTCAGGCAATAAACTCCCCATCTACACAACTAATGCACTTACAACCACCACATCTTGAAACTTTCTGGTTTCTTTTCAGGGGTCCCTATTCCGGCATTTGAAATTTACTGGAACAATAAATATGGCAGCACTGCCATTTATGATGGGGTAAGGAACTTAGGACAGATTAGTGTTAATTTACTCCTTGAGGTGGTTTGAATTTTGACAACAAATGTGGTGTTTTGCTGTTGCTGTTTCAGTTTGCTGGCTGAGCATTTTTTTTAATGCCTACTGCCTCTGCTCAGCAGTATAAAAGCATGATTGCTTTTTATTGCCATTCTCCCCCAGCACAAGACTGTGTCTGTGTCTCTTACAGACTTGTCAATCTGAAAACTTCATTTGTAAATTGCCAGAAGTCCTCAGGGCATATTTCTTGCAGTAGTCTATCCTCTGTCTCTCAGGAGAAAGAGAGAGATTCACCTTTGGCTGTGTGGGATGGCAGAGAACCAGCCTGCATCCTCCTGCTAGGGTTCTGCAGGGGCTGGTGATGATGTGGTAGGTGGGCTGCATGTTTTCCCTTCTGTCCCATTTTCAGTGGGACTATGACAGCAAGCTCCAGGATCCCAGGGCAGTCCTATGGCTCAGAGAATTGTATTTGCTCTTCTGGGGGCTGTGGCACTGCCTGAAATCAATCCTCTGCTCATCCCAGTGCTTTTCCCTTCTCCTTCCTTGCAATCCTCTGACTCCTCATCACATTTTCACTCTAGCTGGGTTCTGGGACCTTTTCCTCCTCTTGTCTGCCTGGGCACCAACCTATGTTCAGTCCCATAATTGTCCTTACCAGCCAAAAGAAGCAACCTCAGGAAAAAAATTGGCTCAAAACCTGAGATGGAGTGTCCTTGCTAGACTGAAAGTTTTAGAAAGACTTTGTGCAAGATACTCTGCTGAGACTGCAGCTCACCAGGCACAAGGAGAGTGGACAGGACACTGCTGGTAAGTGGAGCATGGAGGTGAGCATGAGGGTGCTAGAAAATTGCCATGAAAACAGAGAAATAATTTAAGTCTATGGAAGATTTACTTCCCTAGATTTACTTTAAATTACTTCATATTTGCTCCTTCCCTTTGTGTTATTCCTTCAAACAGCAATTTTGCTGAAATTTCCTAAGGACCCTACTTTTCCACAGTCAGAGCATACATTTAAGGGGAAGTGTTTAAATGTTCCAAGCTTGCTGTTTGCAAATAACAGGGTGTGAGAAGAGACTTTCTGTTGATCTTAGTGGAAGTTGAGGACAAAGAGAGAAAGCTGAGGCAGAAACACAAGGGACAAGGAGGAGAGATCAGTCAAAATGTGTAAGATCAGTGAACATGGCCTGTCCTCCCTCAGTGGCTCACTTTTGCTTGCTATCTTCCAGAAAATGAAAGGTGCCTTTTTCTGCTCTGCAATTACAGTTTGTGTCTCACTGAAGGTGTTGAGATGGGGAAGGGAAGGTTGGTAGAGGAGCTGAGAAGTGAAGGGAAAATTCTGCTCATGTTTCATTTCTGTGCTTGAAACTTGAAATCCAAGGTTCAAATGTAATTTAAAGGATTGTGATTAAAGCTTGGGGTGTTTCTTAAGAGATTTCTGCATACTGAGAGGAGTAGGGGTGCCACACAGCACTTGCAAAAGGACCAAAGAAGGATGGGTGCCTAATCCTGTACAATTCAGTTTTTAGGTTCTTTTGTAGATCATACTGAGTACCTATCTCACATTTAATATGCCTTTGTAGACCTTATGCAATCCTGCATTCACCAAATTCCTTTGCTTAGTTACAAAGCAGGCAGTTATTTTCAGCAATAAGCAATGAGAGCAGCAGATGCTTTTGATCAATATTTCCCCAGAAGAATTTTCATTCTATAAACTGCTTTTTCATCCCACTAATGCCAGCAGACCTTCAGGGAAAGCAGAGCACCAGGGCATTGCTAATACTGAGCATTCTCTGTGGATGTTCTGCTCTGGGGTCAGTGTGGTATGAGCTGTCTCTCACTTTATCCAACACAATTCCAAGCTGGTAGCCAGCCACTGAAGCCTCTTTCAATGACATCTTCTCATCTTGCCACTTCTATTTCTCACTTACCTTTAAAAATGAGCACTTCAGAATTCAGCTGTTCTGTCCTTTTGGGAAGCCTGAATCCAGAAATCATATAGGTGCATCTTTTTTTTCCTCCCTCCTAGATGCATTATTTGAAATAACAGAATAACTTCTTTTTTTTCTGAATCTTTAGAGATATATATGCATCTGTATATCTATGTATTTATATCTTTTCCCATTCTGTGGGCTATTTTTAGATGCTACAGCTGAGTACCATGAGCTACTGCATGTGAACAGGTTGATGTATATTGCCTTTCCTTGTTCCACATCTGCTACTGCATCTGTAAAGAAGAACGTGGCTTGAAATAAATCTGAGTTACTCACATTATGATTACTTTGTAGAGTCAATCAGTTTTCCAAAAAAGTTTTGATTGATTTTATAGAAGAAAGTAACTCTCTAGATAGAGGACTAAGTGGAGAGAAGTCTGATTTATTATTGTATTTTTCTGTATCTCTTTATAGAGCTGCCTGAGTCTGAGACACTGAAAAAGAATCAAAGCAAACCCAAGCAAAATAATTGAAAACAATGCCAAAAAAAGGTCTTGAGAAGCTACCTAATCACACATTTGAAGAAAATAAAGGCTGGTAGATGTTTATTTAGCCTAATGATTCTCAAGCATTAAGTGACAAGTAAAGAACCTGGTTCCTCTTGTGCTCAGTGAAATGTGTAGAGGCCTTCAGTGATGAAAATCCATGTGGGTTTTGCATTTTTACTGCACTTTTTTTCCTGCTTGCCTCCCTCAAAGCTTCTTCCTCTTCTACATCCATGTAATATCTGTGACAGTAAATTGGGAAGATAGACTGAAACTTCATTATTCTGCTCTGTGCTGTTTTGGAGTTAGCTTTCTTCACCCCAGCTGGTTTGGTGTCATGTGTTTGCAATGACAAGAGTGTGGACTACACAGTGATTTATAAGAGATTAAACCCAACTATCACTTTTTACAACCAGCTTAAAGGAGGGTCTGGGCTCTTCTCCAGGCAGCAGGTGAGAGAATGAGAGGAGATGGCCTCAAACTGCACAAGGAGAGGTTCAGGTTGGACATCAGGAAGAATTTTTTCACTGGAAGGGTGGTCAAACATTGGAATGGGCTGCCCAGGGAAGTGGTGGAGTCACTGTCCCTGGAGATATTTCAGGAAAGACTGGACATGGCACTCAGTTCTCTGGTGTGGTTGATAAGGTGGTGTTTGGTCAAAGTTTGGACTTGATGACCTTGAAAATCTTTTGCAACCACAATGATTTCATGATTTTATTAATTGTCCAAAGGAATATTCCATACCATATGGCATCATGATGAGTTTATAAAGCTGGAAAGAAGAAGGAGGAAGGAAGGGGTGTTTGGAGTTAGGATGTTTGCCCTCCTCAGTCATCATGATGTGAGATAAAGCTGTGCTGTCCCAGAACTGGCTGAGATGGGCTCAGTTGGTCAGAGCCTGGTGCTCAGAACACCAAGGTTGTGGGTTTGATCCCTGTGTGTGCCATTCACTGTGGAGTTGGACTCCATGATCCTTGTGTGTCCCTTCCAACTCAGAATATTCTGATTCTGAAATTCAAAATTCTGCCTGCTGATGGCACTTAGTGAACAAATTCCTTATTTTGCTCTGCCTGTGCACACAATTTTTGTCTGTTTGTCTGATCAGCTGTCTTTATCTCAACCCTTGTGTTTTTCTTGCTTTCACTGATTCTCTCCCCCATCCCACTGGGAGGGAGTGGCTGAGTTCTCTGTGGTGCTCAGATGCCTGCTGGGGTTAACCCAAGATATTCTTCCCATTTCCATGTTCTTTGACTCCTGTGCAGCTGAGCAAGCTCAGCTTGGCAAAAGTGCTCTGATGGCTCTGAAAGAGGGAAGTGAAGAAACTCTGGACTGCTGTAAGAGGAGTGAAGGGCCACAGGAATCCTTGCTGGATGTTGCACTGGAACTTAAGTGTGGCTGTGAGTGTGGTACCAGAGGCTGTTTTGTAAGAAGCTGGGCTGAAAGTGTTTTTGGGGAGGAAATAAAAAAAAAAATCACATGGTCACAAGAAGATAAATGGCTGAAGGACAAAAAGTCTGGAGTAACCAGAGGGTGCAAGATATTTGTGTGGAAGAAAGTGGAACTGGATGTTCCCAGGTTACTAGAAAAAGAAGGTGGGAGAAGTTGATATGAAGCAGAGGTAAAAGAAGGTGGGATAAGTCTTTATGTAACCTGTACAGAAGCCTCTCCTGACTTCCAAGCCCACCCTAGATGTTCTCTCGTGATGTTTCTCCATGTCATATCTGTCAGTCCCTGTTCTAGTTATCCTGGAATGCAGACAAGAAAACTGCATTCAGCACTGCAGTAGTAGTTCCTCCAGGGTTAGTAAAAAATACACAATTCTTCACTTCTACTGCTATTTATGTTCTCATATGAGTACATCTTATATCTGGATTGGGTAAAAAAAAACAGATACACCAACCAAACCATTGTAATCTCTCAGCAAAGTTCTTAATGAGTGTTCCTTGCAAGGAAATAAAGAAATGAAACCCACTACATATTCTTCCTTTGTTTCCTTCTGCAATTTTCCAAGAAGCATTGCTCTACACATTATCAGCACTATAAATCTAATACTTCTTAGAAACACTTGTTTAAGAGATAAGAGCCAGGGACAAAAATATATAAAAACTTGATTCTGGGTCTTCAACCACTGCTTTACAACAGATCATAGGAGGAATTTTTATTTTTTTTTTCTCCTCTCAGGGAATTCATAGCTTTTGCTATGACAGATAAAAATATTTTTAATAATCTTGCAACAAGGAATTTGGTGTGTGATCCTTAAAACTAAGGCAAGACAAAAATCTTCTCTGCTTCAGGAGCATGACTGATCAAAGAATGCATCTGAAACACCTCTGGTGCTGCTGGGTACAATTCCACTCATTGGAGGCTCATTCATTTCATACGAGTGCAGAAAAACAAGCAACATTTAATGCATTCACATCCCGTCCCTTTTCCACACTTCGTTTCCTGTTCTTATTATGAAGCATTGTCAGACAACTGGATCTCTGTACTTCATGGTTCATTAGCCCCCTTGCCAAAGCACTCACAGGATTACCAAGAGCCAAGGCAGACTCACTATTTGCACAAACACACACACATGCACACAGGCTATTGGGATGGAATTATTATTTGTAAATTACTTTTAATTAGACTGTTCATCAGTCTAAGTGACTGTGCTCCCCTGTTTTAAGTAGCACTAAATTACTTCTTGATATTCATTGCTTGTTTTTCCATGTGTGTTTCCCCCCACAGTTTCAAAATAACATCCTCTTATTGCTGGAACAGTTGGTAAGATTTTGACATTGCTCAGCCTGGTGTTAACTCATAATCCTGGCTGCTGCCCCAGTCAGGGCTCTTTACCTTTCACAAGAGGGGAACAGTATGGGACAAGACCTTACTGAGAAAAAATGGCTCACAGGGAAATAAAATTATTGGGATCCACCTTGGCTTGAATTCCCAGAGGTTTCATTCATGTGGCTCCACATCTGCATTCCAGGCTGAGCCTTGCACTTCCAGCAGTCTCTTTGAAAGGTGGCTCCTCTCTTAGGAGGGGTTATGTCAGTACTGCACTTAGACACTTAGATGCTGATGATGAGAGTGATTAATCTGCCTTTGGCATTTCCCATCTCCTAGCATGTGTGCTCTTGGCTTTCATGTGTGGCTTTTATTGAACCCTTTCAGAAAAATCCTTTCCCTGTGCTGACACCCTGAGCATTTTCCCAAGTGCAAGGTTTCTTCTATCAAACCACCCACCAAAATAGGATTTGCCATTCTGAATCTCAGTGGCTGAATGAACCTTTGGGAGGTCTTGGCTGGAGACAGAGGGTCAGTGCAGAGGGTGTGGGGAGTAATTTGTTTTTCCTATGGGCTGCCTCATAGAATTTAATGCCTTCTCTTCAGAATGCAGTCCCTGCAACCAGTCCAGGCTCCTGTGCCTGGAAATGAGTCTTTGGATCTGGCACCTGCAGAGGCAGCAGGATCTTTCCCACCTTTTTCACTAGAAAGTGCCTGTCTGTGATGCCTTTACCTTGGCAGTCAGTTGGCCCTCTTCTCCAACTTCCTTAACAGACTGCACCATCATATATTTAATTGGTTTTTTTTTACTTGTGACATGGTAAGGAAAGAGGCAAGAAGTCTCAGGGAAAAAAACATACAAGCAGCCAAGAAAAAGAAAAGGCAAAACAAATCCTCCCACCGAAGCAGAGATCTCAGAGCTCATTTATTTCAACTTTCAACTTACACTGAGATTTTCCAATTTGCTGATGTTGAAAAGTACATTGAATCTTGGCTGAAGTACAAGTTCTAAAACACTTATTATTTTTTTTAAGCAGAATTTATATCCACAGTTGCATGGGAGACAGATAAAAGAGCAGGCAGATGAAGCCTGCTCTATCCAGGGTGGGGAATTTGGAAGCACTGTGATTAATTTCAGAGGAGAGTTGTTTTAGTCATATTGTGGTATTGAAAACCTTCAAAGCTAATTTCCTTGTTGTCAGAACTGAGGGAGGAAGGAGACATTGCTGGGCTATTTACTTCACTGTTACATTTTCCTTCCTCCTGTTTTCAGCATCTGGAATCTTTCTTGATGATGCCCAGCTTGCCTAACTGTGATATTAAAGTGTTCTGCCAATCTATCACCTCTCATCAAATAGGACTTCCAGGTGCAAGGAGAACCACAGATCTACTGTCAAAAAGTGTGTTCTTCACTCTGCTGTGTTTTAAACTTGCTTTTTCTCCACTTGAGACCTACTTCAGCCACTTGCTATACATCCAACTCAGCTGAGCCCCAGCAACACAGCAGGAGCCAAACACTGGGCAAACCAAATTAAGGGTCTGACTCACAGCTGCTCCAAGGAGCAAGCTGAGAGGTTATGACTGATCTTTGTGGCTTGGTTCAAGCAGCCTTAGTCCACATAAGGAGAAGGACTTGCTGTGCAGTGGTTGCCTACCTTGCCTCATTGCCATTCTCTGATGCTGGGCTTCACGGGGTTAGTGAAGGGCAGCAGGCTCATTTCCCAGTTAAGAAGAAAACTTATACTTATTTGTGTTTGCCTAAAGCTCACATGGATTTTTCCTGACCCTCACCCACTGAAGATGATCAGAGCTCTGCCACTGCCCTTCCCACTCAACAAAGCACCTCTGGAGCTCATCTCTGTGAGACCAGAGTTTGAAGAGATGAAGTTGAACCTATCCCTCTGTCTTTAAACAATGAAGTTATGAATATCCTGTAAGACCCACAAAATGTAAATTTGCTCTATAAAATATATATATATATATATATATATATATATATATATATATAATTTTCCTTCAATTTGTTCTGCTACTATCATATTCTTATAATTGATTTTTAACTCAACTAGATATGTACTTCTCCTTAAACCTGGAATGCCTTAGCTCTATTTTAGGGTTTTTCTTCTCATGTGTAGCAGGTGCACATGCCCAGGTGTTGGCTCTGGGGCTACAGGGGGGTCTCTGTAAGGAGATCCAGGACTGCCCCAGATGGGACACAGATGGTCCCAGGGGGCTCCAGTGGTTCCACTCAGCCAGTCTGGGGGTGCTGGGGGGAAAACAAGTTCTGGAAAGGCCAAAGGCAGCAGTGGCAGAGCAGGAGTGAGCAACAGGGTGGAATTTCAGCCCTTAGCCAGGGCTAATCTGACACATCATGACAAATCTATCATGTAATTAAAAGCACCTATTAATTTTCTTTGCTTCTTAGGCCATCTCTTTCCTCATGATTGTGTGTGCACAATTCCAGTAGAATTGCTCAGTGTTGGCTCTTCTCTTGGCAGCAAAACCCCATCTCCTCAGTGCTGTAAGATGGAATGACTGAAGATCATTGCTGTACTAAGGGAAAAGCCCCAGGAAAAGTGAAAGTTTGCTGGTAAAGCAGCTTGTGTAGAGAGACCTCTTGAGAAACGTTTGCCATCATGGATGCTTTTGAAAACATGAGTGACTGACAGACCCCTGAGGACCTGGCTGGTCTGACTGTCTCTGGGAAGTCTTACAAACACTGTGATGTCTTCAGAGTGCCCTTTCATGAAAATATTCCCAATAGGAGAGCAGATTTAGCATTCCTGTGACCCTCTAAGGGCTGGAACAGGTTAACTGCAGCAGCTCTCTCTGTTTCATGCTAATGCAATTTCTTTACCTGACTGCTCATGCTTTCAAGATCAAGGGAGCACATCATTATACTGGCCATTTATCTTACTAATTTTTCCCTACAAGCCAGAAAAAGGATCTGTGATGGCCAGAATTTATTCTGAAAAGCCTAGAAAACATTCTGCCAGAACAGGTTTTTCTTGCTCAGATCTCTACCCCAGCTGGCTGTATGGATTAAAGAAGATGTTTTAAGATGCTGAGCTGTTGCTTCTCTTCTGCAGCAGAAGTTAAGGGCAGCTGAGCATCTAAGGGGCAGAGGGGTCTCAGTGATGTCAGTTTGTTCCCTGTCAGCTATGCAGGAGATAACAGCTGGGAAATGTGATAAGCTAAGCTTGAGACTGTACCCTGCTGCACTCCTGTTTTAGGCTCAGCAGGAAAGGGGCCACCATGCTTGATGAAAGGACCACTTCAGAGTTCCTAACCCATCCTGCCTGTCCTGTAGCTCCTGGGGCATACCTGTGCAGCAATCTTGGATGTCAATGGCATCTTAAAAGTTGCTACACAATTTTTTGGGCAACTGGGTTGAGCCCAAAAATTCAAAATGTGAAAAAAGAAACATATATCTTTCACTCAGGCTTTCCCCAGAACCCATGCTTCCACTTCAAAATTATAGTGTAAAAGAAATAGTTGTCTAAGCTTTTGCTAATGTTGAGATTAACAGAGGAGGTTACTATTGTTCAATACACAAATTCAGAGCAATCTCAGTAACTGAAATATCTTCATGACATTACCATGAATGTGATTTGAGAGGAGCCTGACTGGAGTCTCATATTTCATGGAAAGAGGATTCTATCAATAGATGACAAAGGTGCTGAGCAATATGCTATAGTCCCTCAAAAGAATGATTGGATAATCTATTTGAAATCAAGATAAACAGAGAATTGGAGCAAATACTGTGGAAAGGCTCCTGTATTGACAGTGGAGTTATTGTGCTATCCTCTCTGTCTGGAATTTTGCCAGTCTCATGCTCGTGGTTCTCTCCTTGGTTGTGCTCTGGAAAATAATGGTTAAGAGCAGCTTGAGACATGCAAACTCTAAAGAAAATGTGAAGAAATGAAATCCAAAGTGTTATTTTCACTGGGAGCCAGTAGCAGGAAAATACTTTAATGAAGCAGAGAGCAAGGTAGAAGAGCATGAAGTCCAGGAAATTTCCCTAGGCAGGAGAGAAAAGGAATAGTATACAATAGGAATGAATGTGGAAGACAGGTGAAGCCAGGGAGAAAAAGTCTAAATGGCAGGATTAGTGGACATGCAGCTAAGTTTCATGTCAGGACACCTAAGATCTGTGACATACAGCCATAATTTACTTGAGAGGAAATGATGAGAATAATTAAAGTAAATTGCTTGCTTTTTCTGGACATCTAATTCCTATTCTGTCCGTTATTTAAGGGCCTTTAGGTGTGAGGTTCACTACAGCAAGGCCCCTCTTGTGTAGCTGTCTGAGGACTGACCCATCAGAGTCCTGGTCAGTGACATAAACAGCAAGGACAGAGCAGAGCTGAAGTGAGCCTGTTTCTTGGAGTGTCTGGGGTCCAAAACAAGCAGGAGGAGGGTGTGAGTGAACAAGAACAGCTTTTTATAAAGAGTCCCTGCCTTGTTCAGTGCACCAAGATCCCTCATGACTTCATGGATCAGGAATTGTCTTTACAAATGCATCTGTGACCCTTGGCAAAAGCCCAGCAGGGTTCAGTTCTGCAGAGAGGCTTCAGGTCAGGGGGGACACAGCCTACTCCTCACTTTCCTAGTGCTACTCCAGCATGATTACTGTCCAAGAATCTGCAGTATAGACATCAGAAGGTTGCTGGATAAGGAACAGCACCTGTATCAGAAGGAGTGGTGGAACATACCTGTGGAGAAATCTGACCAGGTGTGATCACAGACTTCTCTCCCATGTCTGCTTGTTCCCTTTTCTGAGTCCTTCATGCTGGAGCTTGCTGCCCACTTGATTCCAGGTATGCTCTGCCTGGCTGGATCATATGGTTTTAGAAACTTCCCAGTGTGAAATAATAATAATAATCAAATGAAAGAGGTCATAATTTTAAAAAATGTTGGCTCCTGTCACTATGTTCTCCAGTATTTATAGTTTTATAAACTGCCAACAAATCCAAGTATTTTGTCTTTTTGACAAACATTTCATGCAATCATAAATTAACTCATTTGTCAGCAAAATCTGACATCAGCAGTTAAGCTGTCGGTGTACAGAAGTACTAGGGCTGGAAAATCCTCATCTCAGAAAAAAAAAACAAAGAGCCTAAATGCACCCCAGACAGTGAACTAAGTGTGCCTGAGCTGAGTCTGCTGTCAGGGGCCACACTGCTCATGGAGCTGACAGGTGGTGATTCTGCAGCTCAGGCATCAGCCAAAATGGCTCTGGACATGTTTGCCTTATTTATAACCCTGCACAGGTATGCAGGAGAAGCTCCTGGGCTTTCAATGGAGCCAGGGATCTTAAAGACTCTCAATTTTTAAATTTCTGGCTTGTATTGAGTTCCATGCATTATTGGTTTAGATCTTAAGAGAAGTTCTGCGCCTTTTTTTTTTTTTTTTTTTTTTTTTTTTTTTTTTTTTTTGTTGGTTTTTTTGTTTTGTTTTGTTTTTTGTGGGGTTTTTTTGTTTTTTTTTTGGTTTTTTTTTTTTTGTTTGTTTTTTTTTTTGTCAGATACAGTGCTGATAAGAACAAAATATAGACCAATAAAAAAATTAATTTATCCCCTTGATGTTGGGATTTACCTCCTTTCTAACTGAGTAGGACACTTTGGGCAGATAGATCTGCTGCCATGTCTTTTGAAGAAACTGCAGAGGAGTCAGATCTGCCCTGAGCTCTGCACAAGCTCAGGAAGAGCTCTGTTGATAGCTATAATCTGTATGCATCTTTAATTCTGAGCAAAGATGTATGTTTTAAAAACCCTGTAGTTTAGTCTGAATAGCTTTTCCATTTCCCACATTTCCTTGGGTGGGACATCCTTCCTATGGAAACCCCTCTAAACATAGCACTGTTAAAGCACTCCTCAAAAAAGGGGCAACAATTCACCTTCTGCAAAACACTTCTCTTATCTGCATAATGAGCAGATAAATGAATTTTAGCAATTTCTGACTCCTTGGATGAGCTGGGGTGGAAGGCAAGAGCAAGGAAAAGTACCCAGGCCACCCAGGTAGCATGGAGATACAGAAGCTGCTGAAAGAGCACTCAGCAAGCTTGAGACATTTGTGTGCCTACAGATCCACCTGAGCTCTTCCAGAAGCCTTGATATTAACAGATTATCACCCAAATTCAGACTTGAAGTTCTGAGATTAAAGGTGAGCAGGAATTTCTTCTCTGCTCCAGGCAGGCAGCTCTTACACAAAATGTCTGCTGTTAATAGCAGGGAGTGATATACAGTGAGAGTCCAGCTGACACTGGCTGGGCATCAAACTGGCCACATATGTGTCAGACCCAGGACCTGTGAGCATCTAATGGATTTCTTGGGAGACTGATTTTCCTGCTGTAGTACTGTACTAGCACAGCTGCACATCTTCACCTGGCAACAGATTTGTACCAAAGTAACTGTGAGCAGGACAGAGCAAATTTTGTTTATTGCTATATGATGGAAGGAACTGGTTTTTATTTGGAATGGACAAGGTGAAGGGATGGGGACAAAACTCTGCTCATAATTCACTTAAGTGCCCACTGCTTAAACTTCACTGCTTAGCACCATCTGAGACTTTTTGCAATGTCCCACCTGGTCTCTACTGGGATGTGAGTCTCCCCCAGGACCCAGGTCATCTCTGGATGTGAAGGATGTGGTGGAATATTTCACAATGTTTGCAGAACTGAAAAGAACCTGAAGTTCTATGGAAACATCACAAAAAAACTTTGCTGTTCTTTGGGGCTGAGTTTCGAATGAGTAAGGGATTTGTCACCCAGGAAAATTCTCCAGTGAGGGAAAAGGTTTCCATTACCCTCTCTTGGCTGTGCATTTCAGCTTGCACGAGGAAGAAGAAAATGTTGGCTTCCTGTTTTGGGAGCCAGTATGGAGCAACTCCAACTTGAGCATCTCAGGAACCAACCAACCAACAGTCCCTGTATCTTTTGTGGTTCCCAACTTGTTTGTTTGGGGACTGGTATGACAGAAATAGACATTCAATTAAAAATAGCCAGGACTATATTCTACACTGAATTTAGTATTAAATTAAAAAAAAAAAAAAAAAAAAAAGACCTTTTAACAAGTGTCAGCAGATTCTCTAGTGACAATAAAAGCAGTGTCATGCCGATGCCTGGCATTTTTTGTTCACTGTTCCTGCTTCAGCTAATGTCTACACTCATTCATCATATCTTTTCAACATTTTGGCTTTCCTCCCAGGCAGGATATGTTTTTTTTTTTTTTTTCTGAAAGGCATAGACTATAATAGGAACCATTTTTGTTTAGTTGCAGGGAAATGTACATGGAGATAAATAGCACCTGAATCAATAAAAGGTGAGACCACAGGTCTTACTGTTTAAAGCTTTAAACATCACTTATTTATCCATTCTTCCAAAGCAAAAAGTAATTCTTTAATCATTTGACAATGGTTATAGACATATGTTCAGATAAGGCCTCTGTTTGTTTATCAGTGTCTCTAGTGTGATGTGTTCCTCTTGTCACTTATTTAACACAAAGCCTTTCAAGATCTTTTCTCTCAGCTTCTTCGTTGAGGAGTGCGTGGACTCCTTAATACATTATCATTCTCAAAGTGCCATTGACATCTTGCTTATAGGATTATAAATGAAGAACTTAGAATTTTTTTTTTTTTTTTTTTTTTTTTTTTTTTGCTTAGGGAACCAAAGGAAAGCCAGATGGAAAGCAGGGTGTAAGGGCAGGTAATAATTTCCTGTAGCAGAGCTAGGCTAAGCACAGATTTGGCAGATCTTCACAGCTTTGGCTCCAGTGATTCTGGATCTTTTTTGACTTCAAGCCCTGCTGAGAAATCTTCTTATCACCTGACTTGCACTCTGGGCTTCTGCCGTTGACCATCCAAGAGGAAATAAAGAGGAGCATGAGAAAGATGCTACCAAGAACAAAGTTTTGGCACTAAAGGAGTATAAAAAGGCTAGTCTGGCTTCTGCCCTGTTTGGTCCTTAATAATTTCTATTTTCTGGTAAAATGAGCTACAGCTCATTCTAATAATGTTGTGGTTCAAACCTCCCACTGGAGATTCCAGATATTGCCTAGGTATTAACCCAGCACCTTAAAGGGTTAAAATCAGTGTAAAAATCTTAATAGAAGCCAAGAAAAAAGCCTGGTATATCCATTTCAATTTCTCCTCCTCAATATATAAAGTGTGGGAGTATTTAGAAACAAAAGTGACTTTTACTCTGACAAACTGCTTTGTTTTTACCACAGCTTGGTGGTGGGTAGAGTTTTGTGCTATTTCATAGTGTAGAAAAATAGAACTGAAAGAAACTAAGAGGCTTGCCATGGTATCAGACAGTGGGGAAAATTAAGACCATCCTCCAAGCCACTGGACCTTTAGCATTATGGAACCCATAGAAATTAGAAGATCTTTCAGAATGAGTCTGAAACACCCCAACACAGCTGGAAGCGACCATGAGGCAAGGCCAGATCCATCTATGCTGTAAATACATCAACTCAGATGATCAGTTAGAGTTATACCACAGCCAGGAGTACAAATGCTTTCTAAGGTAGTGCTTTTCTTTTCCCACCTAGTAAATCTGTGCCTGGTTGCTTAATGAGTTCCCTACATTCTGATGTATCTCAGAGAAGCTTTGGTCACACAGTTCCTTGGTGCTGCATTAACTGCAAATATGGGAGGTCCTGACTACATTATCCCAGTATCCTGTTTGTCTTGGAAAGCCTTGCAAATCCATCATAATCCTAATCATCTCAAGCAATTATTCTGTGTGTTTAAATGCTTCCCTGAAATGGGATTCTTTCCACAGCTGGACTCAAGTGGCTTAGCTAAGTGCAGACTGTACTGCAAGTTCACCACATCAACAAGAGGCTACCACTTGGACTTGTCCAGATTGTTGTATTTGCACACAAATCAATTGCAGGAGAGTTAAAAAATCCATTGGAAGTGTTTGGCTGATTAAAGAACTGGTCACACAAAAGTGAACATGCAAATGCTGGACTGGATTAGTTGGTTCAACAGTTCCTTAAAATTATTAACAAGTGCATAATAAATGTGTAGTACAGAAAAGTCCATAAAAATTTATTCCACATGCCTTCACAGCCCAATAAAGCATTTATAACAGTCTCTGAAAACACTTATAATAAAAAAATCAATTACCAGTGCAATAGGATGGCATGCAAAGAAGACCAAAGGCTTTGCTATGACGTCCTCCAGTTCTCATAGGGGGCAGGGAGCAAAAAATTATATGGACAAAAGCAAAAATCCCACACCAGCACTCTGCACCACTCTGATATACGGGGTATTCTGAATATGAGCCAGTGTGTGCCCAGGTGGGCAAGGAGGCCAATGGCCCTGTCATAAAACATATAAATAATGATACTTCAGATGAATATGTCATTGCTCAGAGAGGTGGTGGAGTTTCCATCACTGGATGTGGCACTCAGTGCCATGATCTAGTGACATGGTGGTGTTCAGTCAAACTTTGGACTTGTTGATCTTAGAGATCTTTTCCAACCTAATTAATTCTGTGATTCTGAGATCATTTATCACCTATGTCTGTCTGTAGCAATCTGGAGTGATTCAGAGAGAGGCAAAATCTTCCTCTAAAACATCCCAAGGGACAAATTATGCCTAAGAAGGAAAGAGTTCTTTCATCACCTCTCTAGGCGACTGGCAGAAACCCTGAAGAATGACAATGATACTATATTTAACAATTTAGTCTTCATGCTCAAGCCAGTGACATCACCTGAAAGCATCAGGTATTTCAGAAGCTGAAAGGAATGAAGCTGACATGAACAGAAATGACTGGATAAGAGGGGTGGGGAAAATTGCGTTTGACATGCAGGTCCACACCCTCTCCAGTCCCCCATAATACGAAAATATGGTCAGATGATCCATTGAATGGGGAGGAAAGAAAAGACAACATACTGTCTGCTTTATGAGGAGATAAAATCACTCCATGGTTCTGCAGAGGTAAGAGTATGGCATGGACATTTGAAATGTTTATATATGTGTATGTATGTTTGTAATTGCAAATATGCACAAAAGACATTTAATCAGAGTAGAGACAGTCTCAGAAAGTTCCCATTAGTGAAGCATCTTCTGATTGCAGAGGCTTATAATGAAGTTAATGAGAATAACACTTTAATCATGGGTAGCTGCTGCCGTGGAGAGTATAATAGCCACATTATTTAGGCTGGATTTTTCCTCTGACAAACACAAATTTAGATCATAATGGTCAGAGGTTTGGTTCCCAATTCTCAACTGAGTCAATTAAAAGTAGAGAGAGTAGGAGAGTTCTTGCTGAGAGATGAATGGACATAAACTCCTTTGAAAGATAAATCTTTATTGTTCACATCTCTACATATTGATTTAGGAACTTAACATTGGCTACTGAATTTAAATTAGGAGCCAAAAGATACTGTTCTGCTTTCTGAACATAGTTAATGAATTAATCTTGCCAGTATGCCCTCAAGGTAAGTAGCAATCATTATTTGAATTTTAGAAATGCAGATAGCTAAGGACAAGTAATTTCTGAAGTATCCATCAAAGTGCCTAGTTCAGGATACCTGCCTTTTGGTTTTCCAGAGGCTTGCTCAGCATTCTTTTGGCAGAAGGTGCACAAATGAGGCCAAAGAAAGAGATCTGGAAACATAAAAAGCATTTCCAATTTAAGTGTCAAGGGATGAAAAACTAGATATCTGTGCCCCCTGCCCTGCCACTTTGCATGATGAGTGAAAGGAGCAGGTGGGGTCATTCTGAGCTGTTTGGAAAACCAAAATGTGTTGAGAGGAATGTTCTTTATCCAGGAGGGCAGCCAATGTGGAAGAGCTGCTATACCCCCAGATCTGAGGCTGGTGTTGGTCCTACTCACATTTATCAATCTAACCTGAAGCTGCAACATCTTACAACAGAAATCTTCTCCAAAAAGAAATATAATGAAGATGTTGAGTTGGTAGAAGAGGAACGAAGAGTTTGCAACAGCAAACTTATTATCTGAAAACTATAAATGTATATTCTGCAAGGTATTCAGATTTCTAGGAGTATGACAGCAATGTAAATTGAAGCTGTAAGAGAAAAATTTGAGGAGAAATTGAAAAAGTGGGAAGACTCGTGCTTACTGTCTTCCTCTTGGAGGAGTCAGCTGCTGCTGTCAACTCATTTGAATGATGTCCATGGAGCTGGGTTAAAACTCTAACAAAAGAAACCACTGGAAGGAAGCATTTTTTTGCTATTCACAATTTGATGGAAAGCATGAAAGTGATCATTCCTCAGCTTGTTTCAGTAGCAGCAGCTGGCAGTTTTCCCTTGCCTGAGCAATGAGGATACTGCACTGGAAAAAGTTATCTTTCCAGGGCCCCTCATTTCCTGCTAAGGTTAACAGTACTCCTTTGATACCACAGACTATACTAAAGACAGAAATTGTCATCCCTGTCAGATTCCATTACTTATATTTTCAAAATTATCTTTTTATAGTGCACATTACAGCTGCCCGCCTTCTCCACACAATACTGCAACAAAAAACACTGACAAGATTTCAAAATCTTCTTCCAGAAAAATGCCACTACTTGGATGAGAGAGGTGAGGACTCAGTGGACATCCACACGTGTCTGGTTTTTGCTTTAATTTTTGAGCTGACATCCAAATGTAAAGACCATAATCTTGAAATTCAAGGTGAAAGTAGAACAGACATAAATTATTTAATCAATAACTGCTTTAGGAACAAAGCTCAATCTTATCCTAGTTTAAAAAAAGAAAACAAAAAAAAAAAAGAATATTTTCTCTACTTTTCAAAAGTCAAAGAAGAAACAAACTTTCCTAAGAGGATGTACTCAGAGTATTTGGAAAATGTTAAGGAGGATTTTAAGATGTCACTTTTTATCTTCAGCTACAACACACCTCTTTCCTAATTTTGTGGCTGCTAGGCTTATATGGAGAATTTCTAATCAGATTGGGAGTGTCTTGAAAATAAATGTCAGTGAACTGGAATGGAAATCATAACCTTGCAAACAGATGTGCAATTAAATGCACAGCCACGACAACCATATTTTTAGCCATTACTGGAAAAACCTCAGCTTTCTCTTTCTGAGCAGAGATCCCTTTTGATTAAGTGCCTCTTTCAGGTCAATGCATCTGAGTGAAGCTTAAATTTCCATGATGAAAATATTGAAGTCCAAGTTCAGGTCTGTCTTGTCAGATGACCTCCTTAATGACTGCAGACAAGTAGCAGTGACACATTACAAACCCTGAAAGCTGGCTGAGAATATGCAATGTTAGAGTTCTCCTTATTGCTTCTCTGAGAGCAAATTTTATGACACTGATGGCAATGATATACCTTTAGGTCTATGACAGCCCTATATTTTCTAATAAAGTGTTATGAGGAATTTAAAATTATGTGAAGATGAGTTAATTATTAGCCACATATTATTTTAACCTCCCATTTTTGTGCAAGGTGCAGGTCTCAGAGAAAAATCTCACCCTGGTGCTGGCTCTTGAAGAACAGCACAGAGGAAGCACAGCCCAGTCACACAATACAAGTCATAGAAGAAAATTATATGTGACCACAGATATTAATGTTGAAATATATTTATTGGTGATGGACCTGAACTGACACTTCCTCAAGTCCACTGTGGTTTATGAATTTAACTGGTTTGCTCAGGGACCTTGTTTCTGCATTGCATTTTATGTTGTGTTTACACCCAAGTCTGACCCAGGTGTCACTTAGCCAATTAATTTGTTTATTCTCCTAGTCCAGTTTTATGGTTAGATGCCATCCAGGGGATGGTGGGAGGAACCCCCAAAAACCTGTGCTGTGGAGAGTCAGCCAAATGAGCAGTGCTGCCTTCCCAGGGCAAGGTGAGCTGGCCATCAAGAGGTCGGGGGCACATTTTGTGAGCATCCTTGAAAAGGTAGGATAGATCTGGAGGACACAGAAGTGGTGACTGCATACTTCAAAATTATGTTCTCTTTAGCAGGAAAATGTGATTCAGGAGGAGAAACAGGCATGATTTGATTGGAGAATAGATGTGTACAGCACAAATACCTGTGCCTTGATCACAGCGGATGTTTTTCCCCCTCTGCTTTTTTCCATGGTCTGGGTGTGTAATCCTCTCAATTCTTCAGAAATTAGTTGAGGTGCACTGATGCTCTGCTGACAGGCTTGAGAAGCCAGTGGCATCTGTGGAGGAAGAAAGCCTGGATGTGCAGGGGTGATAACCTCTATCCCTACCTGAGAGAGATGTCACTGAAGACCGCAAAAGAAAAACAAAAACTCCTCATGGCTCTTTTTTTTCTAGAGGAATGATTCAAAAAACTATTTTTTATCTGTAAACAGGCATTTATATCTGTATAAACATCACCAGAACAAAAGCAAATGAAATTGACTTGAAATAAGCCTCATATGGGGTCCTGAATGCAGAAGCTCTGCAGTCTGTTGTCAATGGCCTTCCAGTTTGACAGCAACTATTGTTCTCATGTAAGTATTTCATTAACTCCAATTTCTGCCATGCTGGTGAGTCACTCCTGGCTTCTCCTTTATGATTTGTACCAGATTAAAAATGCCTCAGTAATAAACACCTGATTTTAATCTCCATGCTGCAATAATGTGTTGTGAACATATATTAGAAAATATTGCACTATGTATTTACAACACCAAGCAGCTTTACAATAAATTATGGAACAGCCCTGTCATAAAACATATAAATAATGATACTTCAGATGAATATGTCATTGATATTTTGTCACTGTTCATTATGCTGTATAGCACAATACATGATCATAAATATTGCCCAGAAGACTAGCACAACACGTGACAGGTTGTACAGTAATCTCATTGATATAATTCTTTTCCTGCACATAGATTATAAAACATTATTTAGAAGCACTTGAGCTGCAGAAGGTCAGTCCAAATAGGGAAGTCATTCTTATGTGAGCAGGGCTTTGGGTAGATGCCTGCTGAATGGGAAATTCCTGTGGGACAAAAAACCTTTGAAAGATGTGATGTGACTGCCTGTTTTCCCAAGCCAGATCTAATGCAGTGTTCCAATTATGTGGTAGTGGTGAATGTATATCACTGAGCAGTACACATTGTATATGTTGTGTGCAATGGGCAAAGAGAAGGTCAAGGCAGCAAAATCCCTTGGGCTTTCTACAGGAACAGCTCTTGGCTGTTCTGTGCTGATGAAATTCCAAAGTTTTGTTACAAACAAGCAAGAGGAATGGAAAGTACTTTCTGCAGCCTCCTAGCTTTAAAGCATGCCTGTCCCCAGTATGAATCTCCCTAGGTACTGGCATGTTTTCCTTCTGGTACAGCGTGCTCTGCATTATTAAAGGCTTCTTGTTTGACTTCTTCATTAGGGCTTCATTTTACTTTTTGATTGTAGTGACTAAATATAACAATAAATGATTTAAAGAGGAGACAGAAATAAGTGTTAGGGAAAACAAACAGCCTCCCCCCTGCCAAAATGCTGAGTGGCGTAGCAGCGAATGGTTGAAAGAATCAGATTTAATTAGGGCTCCTTTCAGCACTGAAAATTCCATTTATGCACACTATTAAAATAATCTTCTGCATTAATACTAATTTACATCATCAAAATAGCACTTCATCTATTATTCATAGGGCATTGTAATTTCTCCTGACTGAGAGGCTGAAGCATGGTTAGACTCTTCTGCTAAGCACTGAGCAGAAATTAAGATATCTGTAATGGCTTCAGTTTTCTATCACACTAGATGTACCACAGTTTCCTCTCTTTTCTTCTATATGTGTAATGACCACTGAAAAGACCATAATAATTAACATGCTCTTTCTATGCCCCTTCTGGCCAAGGATCTCCCTGTCACAAGCTTCATGTAAAATCAGTCTCCCCTTACCTGCTGCCCAAGTGCAGCCTCATTCAGGGGAGGTGAAGGAGCTGCTTAATCAAGAGAATAGCTCTTGAAGGAGAACAAACAAAAATCTCATTTTTCTCAAGTTTTAAGGAAGAATTGATGTGCAAAGTGCAACACAGCTGGAATTTCACGAATTCTTACCTTGGAGGTGGCAAACTCTTGCTTTCTGTACAGCAAAAAGTGTTGGATGTTATTCTGCAGCTTTCATTCTCTGTGCCATGTTCTCCATGTCTCTGTGTGTAGGATGTTGGTGCAGCTCCTGCTCCAAATGGGCATCATGGTCCCTGTACCTGCCAGGCTGGGGCCTCTGGCTTTATGAGCAGCATCCTAATGGATGTCATAACAGTTTTAGATTTCTGAGCTTGACTAAAGCTCTGAGCTTGTGCTAAAAAGACCAGAAGTATCTTTGAGACTACGCTGGCAATATAGAAGGGTCTTTCATGAGTGTAGTTTTCATCTACTTGAAATAATGATTTTCTGAAATGCTCGTTTATCCATTTCCAGAAGTGAGAGCTTCTAAATCACCAGTTAAGGAGAAAATTCCCTGATAACTTGCCTATAAGGTTGAAAAGAGAGGAGATAGAGATATTTGAGCATCAAGAACTGAGCCAATTGAGCATAGGCTTATACCTTCTGCTCCAGTGGAGGGAAGGGCAGATGACCTAGAAGGACTTTCATGTTTGTTGGTGGAGTGAGTCATTCTGCTCCTACTGATCAATGTAAAGGAAGAAATAATTGTCTACAAAGAGCGCTGTTAACCACTGAACAGCAACCTGGAGGGAGGGAGGGAGGAAGTGAGGTAGGTGGGATGTAATTTTTCTTTTGATAAAGGAAGGATGCCTAAACAGAAGTTTCATGTATCAGTTGAAGATGGAAAAAGACCTCACGTGTAAAGTTGTGGTTTTGGGACCCCAGTGGCCTTTCAGCTGCTTGTTGGTTTAGAGTCTGCAGCAAAGCACAGTATGACTCTGCAATGTTTAAAGAGCAGTAATCATGAAGGCTTGGAAATCAATAACTAAGACAAAGTAATTCCAGCCTCAATAATCTTAAATATCAGAAATGTTATAAAAGGGATTAATATTTTCCCATGAGTTGAAAGGTTTTGCTTTATTAACCTTGTTGTTTTATTAATCTCTATAAAGCTTTTTTTGCACCTTGACTGGTGATATTTAATAATTCCTGTTTGTCATATTCTTGGCTTTTTAGAATATGTTAAGCACTGCAGAGGAGATGTACAGCAAAGTTTGACTAAACTGGTCACCATGAAACTACTTGTGGGAAGGATGCTTTGATATAGATTTAAATGCTGGGGCACTGTAAAGCTCTGGAAGAAGATTGAATTTTCAGTACACTTAGAAAACCATTAACTAACATGTGTTATGTATAGATTTACATCACTGATTTCATGCTGCTACATGTGATCATAAAAACATAATAAAAGATCCCTGACAGAGTCAAAATTAGGCTTTAGAGTAGATTTATTTGATTTAAATGAGTATATGAGGGGAAAAAAAGATATGTTAATGTGCTCTGCATTATTTCTCACAGTGTGAGTTCCATGAGCTTCCCGAGGTCTTTGTTAAGTTACTGATGCTTGGCAATACAACAAAACAACACTGTGCACTTGCAGCCCAGAAAGCCAAGTGAATCCTGGGCTGCAGCAAAAGAAGGGTGACCAGGAGGCTGTGGGAAGTGATTCTCCTCCAAGATTTCATCATGGTGAGACTCCACCTGGGTCCCCAGCATAGGAATGCCATTGACCTACTGGAGTGAGTCCAGAGGAGGCCACGAGATTATCAGAGGGCTGAAGAACTTCTCCTGCAAAGACAGGCTGAGAGAGCTGGGGTTATTCAGTCTGGAGAAAACAAGGCTCCAGGGAGATGTTTTTGCAGTCTGCCAGTACTTAAAGGGGGCCTACAAGATTTCTGGAGAGACTTTTGGTAAGGGAATGTAAGGATAAGACAAGAGAGAATGGCTTTAAACTGAAAGAGGATAGACTTAGATTGGATATCAGGAAGAAATTTTTCACTGTGAGGGTGGTGAGGCCCTGGCACAGGCTGCCCAAAGCTATGGATGTCCCATCCCTGGAAGAGTTCAAGGCCAGGTTGGATGAGGCTTAAAGCAGCCTGGTCCAGTGGAAGGTGTCCCTGGCCCTGGTAGAGGGCTTGGAATGAAATGATCTTTAACCTCCCCTCCAACTTAAACAATGTTATGAGCCTATGAATTAAATCAAGGTCCTCACAAGACATCCTGCATTGGTGGATTGATTAATTTGTCTTTACAGCCAAGACCTTACCATTCCAATAATAAAGATAATCAGGTGGAAACTGCGTGAAATGAGTTTGGATAAACAGCTGAGCATTTGTAGCAGAGAATATAAAATTAACTTTTCCCCATGGTCTCAGGGGATATTTATGGAAACCAGAAGTGGCTACTTGGGAAAGGGATCCAAATTATATGGTGAAGAGGAGTTAAGCAACCAGGTTTCACAAGATTTAGTTGGCTTGGAGTGGTAATGACTGGACAGCAGGGAGCTCTTTTGGAAAAGCAGAGCTGCCTTCAGCAAATGTCATTATCTGTAACAGAGAAAGCCTGAACAGGTGATTAAACTTTCTCTTTCCATTTTCAGAACTTTCAACGAGAAGCTGAAGGACCATGCCTTCACATTATAGTCAAGATTCTCTGTGAAACTAAGGATTCTAGTTTCCAGCCTTCAAAAAAATTCAGCATCAGGTTACTAATCTAAAATAAGTTTGAACTGTGATAGATCTCTCTATCTAAACTGGAAACAGTACCTGTGACAGAATTCACAATTCACTGTCTCAAGATGGACACACAAGCCATCCACTCAAGTATTAAATAGGAAAATGCTAAATTCTAGCCCTCAAACCCTAGTTGCAACTCTTGAATATCTTGTTCTTTTCCTACTGTGGAAGCTTTTAAAGCCAGAAGAAACTACAGTAATTATCCAGTGTAAAATGCATAAACCAAGCCATAGGACATGCTTTAACTGATTCCTTTTTCAAGACTAATAACTCTCCTTGAATTGTGATGGAGCTTTCAGAAAAACATTCAATATTTATTTAAAATTTTCCAGGGATAGAAAATCCATCATAGCTGTTGATAAGTTGTTCTGATGGTTAAGTACCTTGCTTGTTGACAGCTCATGACTTATTCCTTGTCTGAGCCTTTTAGTCTAGGTTAGATCTTTGTGAGATTACCTGAAAGATAGAGGAATCTTTAACTCACTTTTCACATCTGTATGTGATAACTGGTGGGCAGTGTAATTTGCCCTTTCTAGTGTGTAATGTGATCTTTCTATATTTTGATAACCATCCTGAAATGGATGAGTAGAGACCTGAACTAGAAGGAGCAATCCTATAGCCATGATACTTTATCAAATTGAGAGCCTGTGTATTTTCTGTTCATGCACTCAAAAATCCTCAAATTTATGTATCCAAATGTCATATTCTCATTTCTGACTATGTTACACTCAAAAGTCATTATTTTTTCCAAAGTTACTAATTTCCAAGAGGAAAGGGGCCAATACATTATTCTTTATTCTTTCATAAACAGCTTGACAGTTGATAAAAGTACACTTTTTGTGTGTCTCAGTAACCTCTCTTTTCAGTGTTTTCTGCTTAGAAACCCAACTAAATATACACTCTGTTTGCAATTTCATGTCAAGAACTATCAGTCAAGGGGTTGTAAAAAGTTCAACATCTACATATTCATTTCAGATCCTCCTAGTTCTTGTACAAGTTGTTTTTGGTGTAAAGTCAAATACCACAGTGATTTCTACTGTTTTGACATTATTGTCTTTTATCCAAGCCTGCTGTCTTAAGAAGAAAAATACACTATATTCTTTAAAAGATTTATTATCACATTAGAAAAAGGTTCTTTCCCAAGAGCTGTTTGGGCACTGGAACAGGTTCCCCAGGACAGTGGTCACAGCACCAGGCCTGGCAGAGTTCAGGGAGAGTTTGGACAACTCTAGGCACAGTGTATCACTCTTGGGGCTGTCCTGTGCAGAGCCAGGGGCTGGGCTTGATGACCCTTGTGGGTCCCTTCCAACTCAGAATATTCTATGCTTCTATGATGGAACTCTGATTTACATATTGACATTTAAATTCCTTATTAATCAATTAACATATTGTTCAGGCTAATTCTTTTTCCCCAAGGCTAGATGTCAGACAAAAATTTAGTGCTGCAATTACTGTTACTCACATCTTTCTTTTAAAATATTGTGTCATAAGAATTTTACTCTAGTTCATTGGAATTTTCCCAATATTCTAAAATATTTATGAAGATAAACAGAACAATGCTCGGCCAAACATTTCTATTAAGAAAGTTGGTGGGAACAAATATGGACCAGCAGATTGAAAATGTTTTAATTTTGTAGCTCATATTCCAAAAATCAACCCAAATCAATAACGCTTCTATGCATATGAATAACTTGACCATTCAAAGATTTTAAGTATAATATCTTTGGATAGATGAATTAACATACTTATCACTCTTTAATGCCAAGGAAGATGGGTCATTTTGGCATTAATAGTTTGTCATCATCATGGTTTGATGATCAAGTGTTCTCCTATGTTCCTCTTGTATTCCTAATGCTTTGTTCATTAGGAATAGGGTGCAGTTTGATGTACCTTCTTACAGCTGTGGGTTATTAGGAAATTAATAGACATTTGTATGTTTTTTTCTTTGTTAATGTACTTTTTATTTTATTGATCACATATAAATCACAATAAAGTAATAGGGCTTTAAATGGTAGGTGATGAATGTCTAGTTTGCAGGATGTACACTTTAATTTCTGAGAGAACATGGGGAACAGAGATCAGCTGGTCTAGGCACTAGCCAACATTTTTAATACTTTGGGTGTTCTAACTGCTAGGAGATGTAGGGTCAGATGCTCCTAAATGTAATATTTCTTTTTTTTACTTCAGCAGCTCCATTTAGTCATTTGTTTTCTCTTTGGTTGCTTGGTGTCTTGAAGACAGTCAGTGCCTTGTATAAGCAAAGAGAGATATATTCTTGATCAGAATAGGAGAAATCTGGAACTGTGTGGGAGCTCCCACATGATGTGGCAGAAAATGTGTTTGCTGAAGAAAAAATAAATAAGTACTATTAGACAAGTCCCTCTGATTGATTTAGACCAACTGAGCATTTGCCTTTGACTGTCTTTATAAACTAACCTTTCTCCTCCTCCTCCTCCTCCTCCTCCTCCTCCTCCTCCTCCTCCTCCTCCTCCTCCTCCTCCTCCTCCTCCTCCTCCTTCTCCTTCTCCTTCTCCTTCTCCTTCTCCTTCTCCTTCTCCTTCTCCTTCTCCTTCTCCTTCTCCTTCTCCTTCTCCTTCTCCTTCTCCTTCTCCTTCTCCTTCTCCTTCTCCTTCTCCTTCTCCTTCTCCTTCTTCTCTCCCTCTCTCCCTCACTCTCTTTTTTTCTCCTTTCTCTCTTTTCTCACAGAATCATTGATGTTGGAAGGGGACTTTGACTATCATCTGTAGGTCAAACAGGTTCCCCAAGATCTAGTTGCCCAAAATAGCAGATGTCCAATCAAATTTTTACTATCTCCAAGGGTGGAGACTTCAGCCTGCCTGGGCATCCTGTGGCAGTGCTCAGTCACCCTCACAGCAAGAACCATGTGTTCATGTTCAGAGAGAACCTCTCGTGTTTCAATTTGTGCCCATTGTCCCTGGGTCTGACACTGGGCACCACTGAAAAGAGCCTGGTTAAATCCTTTTTAGCACCCTTCCTTCAGGTATTTAAACACATGAATAGGAAGCCTTCCCCAGGTTAAACACACAGCTCACAGCTGCCTCTTCTTCTCATCTCTCTTTGCTTTTCCCCTTTTTCTGGATAAAAGTATCAGAAGGACTTAAACTCAATGAATCATCCCATGTTATGGAAGAGATAAGGTACAGAGACTAGAATTACAGCTGTCATGACTAAATTACAAAATAATATTTACAGAGCTGTTAAGGCCTTGTGAACTTAAGATACAACAGTGTTATTTCAGGTGAAAAGGGATGCATTTTCCCAACTGTTCTCTCAGTCAGTAGTTAAACAGATTAATTACTGGCATAATTCCAGCACGTTAGGGATTGATTTGCCTGATTTATTTGTGTGTGTGTGTTACTGAAGGGATGCAATGAAGCATATAGTACTTTTAAAATAAAAAGTCCTAACTTATGAGCTCTAGAGAGCATGTTTCAAATCTGCCTTAATTTACTAGACATTCACTGTCTGAAGCATGCCTTTGATCAGCATTTAAAAAATCACCAGAATATGATCTGTTGCAAATGTCAGAAATTCCTGAGGTCTGTAACAAGGCAGAGGCCTGTCAGACAGGTTAAAATGCAGATATTTTTATTTCTCACTGTCACTGTCTTCTAGTGTCAAAACTTAGCTGAGGCAAACACAAAAAATGAGCAACATCTCCAGACTATGCTGAGGGCTTTACAAAGAAACATTTGAATGATGCCTGTTTAAACAAATGTCAGAACATTCAGAGGGATTCAGTTGTCCCATCCCTGGCTGCTGATCTCTCACTGGGACCCAGCCCACACTCCCAGCTGAGGAGCACACCTCTGACATCTCTTGATCTGATATGGGCTGAAGGATTCATTCCCATTTCTGTTTTTGCAGATCACTTTGGAAAACTTTCTCTGGCTAGCCTGGTTCTTACAAACAAACCCTCAAACAGCTATTACAGTAAAATTTGAGGATGTATGTACTGATGGAATTCATAATTTACACAACAGCAATGTAGGAAATTAAGGTGTCCTTCTATGACTGTGCATATATTTATTCACCTTGAAGAGGTCCACTCTGTTTCAGCACACTTGCTCTCAAAACTGTGCTAAAAACCCTCAGCAAGGCTGTAGTATTCTAAATTGCTTTCATTGATTGAGGTCTTGATCTTCTTTGTCTTTGGAGGAAAAAATTTCCTTAGGAGCTCATTTTGTGCTTGAGAGTCTGCTCAAGTTCAAACCTTGCCCCTTGAGCACTCCCTAGCATTCATAAAAATAATATATAATGGAGATATTACATATTCACTTGCCTTCTGATGGGTCTTTCCTGCACATGCCTACCTCAGAGGTGGTGGTGTATTTTGGGTATAGATATCCAGGTAGATGGATCTTCTGGAAGACTAAACAAAATGTACTAATTACAGTTAACCATAGCATGCTTGTGAAGAAAACTCAGAATATGTAGTGAGATTCAAACACATTAATGGTGTCTATAAAGTACTGAAAACTGTCTGAAAAAATACTGAAAAGTTGAAAACATCAGCTGAGAAACACACTTATGAAAGGCATGCATTGGAAAAAGATGCCTGCAAGTGGTTATTTTGGTTATAACAATGCACTACAGAAGCTAAGTACAACTTTGCAGAGGGGCAGACACTCACTGGGCTGCAGCTGTGCCAGGAGAGGTTTAGGTTGAATATTAGAAGAAGGTTTTTCACTCAGAGGGTGGTTGGGCCCTGAACAGGCTCCCAGGGCAGGGGTCACAGCCCCAAGCCTGGCAGAGCTCAGAGAGATTTTGGACAACACTCCCAGGCACAGGGTGGGAATCCTGGGGTGTCCTATGCAGTGCTACGAGTTGGACTTGATGGTTATTGTGGGTCACTTCTAACTCAGATTATAGCACAGTGTTCTATGATGTTTTAAACCTACTGAAAGAGGTGATACTTGACAGACTCTGCTACCATCAGGGGGATGAGGCCCTGGCACTGCTTGCCCAGAGAAGTTGTGGATATTCCATCCCTGCAATGGTCAAGGACAGATTGAATGGGACTCTGAGCATCTCAATCAATGAAAAATGTCCCTGTCCATGCCAGAGTAGTTGGAATGAGATGATCTTTAAAGGTCCCTTCTAATCCAAACCATTCTGCATTTCCATGAAATACAGTTTAGGTAAATCATATAGATTTCTTTTAATACAACAGAACAGTTTCTCTCTCTTTTTCCTCATGCCCTTGCCTGACTACTCATTATTTTATATTTGCAAGTAATCAGTATTTGATTTTTTTCCCTCTTCATATCCATTACTGGAAAATACTTAATCTTTATGCTTGCCACATTGGTAGAAACGAACGATGAGTTACAGAAAATCAAAAGGCCTAAGAAAAAAGAAAAACTTTTCAAACACTGTAATACCACTGACAAATTGAGTTTTGGCAGCTTTCTAAACTAAGCAAGGTTGAGCTAAACTAGTACAAAATGATAGATCACCAAAAAACCCCTGACTGGCTAAGCAGCACTTCATCTTTTCAAGCAATTTAGTTCAGCTCTTCCAACACAATGGCATTAGATGTTATGCTTTTTGAATGATAAGCTACTGGAAAATAATCATACTCCATTTCTTGTTGCCTTTTTTTGTGTTCATTTTTATACAAGGAAGATAGGCTCAGGAAAATTAGGGTTCAGGAAACTTTTAGGTTCAGGAAAATTAAGAGCTGCTTCAATATCCCCAGTTCAATGAGTAGCTGTTAATGTCACTGTGATGCTGAAGTGAGGGTTTATGTCTGCAGAGATTTTTATGAACCATCTCTTATATCCTTATATCCTTACCAATATCTGCCTTCTTAGAGAAATGGAATTCACTAGCAGAGAATTGACTTCAGCTTGAACACATATGAAAACCTGGTTTAGAGCCATATTTTTTCTGGTGCTGAAGAAGAATTGAATTGGTCAGAATGAAATATTTTTTTTTAATGGATCACTTGTTTTGGTTTTTCTTTCTCTTCTCTTCTCTTTCTTTTTCTTTTTTTTCTTTTCTTTTCTTTTCTTTTTTTTCTTTTCTTTTCTTTTTTTCTTTTTCTTTTTCTTTTTTTCTTTTCTTTTCTTTTCTTTTTTTTCTTTTTTTCTTTTCTTTTCTTTTCTTTTTTTTTTTTTTTTTTTTTTTCCTAGAGATGGAGCTAAAGCCAAACCACTGCTTTAAAAAAATGTTGAATTTTTTTTGTACTAAAACAGAAGAGCTCAGGTCATGGTTGAAACAAGAGCTGAATAGTTTCCTTGTGTGCTAAGTAACGAGGGAACTCAAATGTGGAGAGGCTTTGTTGAAAGCCTGTCAGGTGACACTGTCCATTGATATCTCTGATGTCTGGATCAGGCTCTGTGACCACAGGAACATCCAAACTCGGACAAAGGGTTTGGTCTGACCTGGTGGCTTCAGAGGCCCCAAGGGTGGTACAGTTTGTCTTCCCACTGTTTTAATCCAAAAAAAGTTAAAATACTGTCCCCAAAAAAATGTTTGGGTATTTAAACATCACGGCAATCAAGAGTGCCATTCTTCAATTATGGTAGCTGCTCTTGGGGAAACTTTACTAATAGGATTTAACAGTCTGTTGCACAAGGAAGCCAATAGCATTTTAAAAAAAGCCAAAATCTTTGTTCTTCTCTCCTTCCTTTGTTCGAAGCTGGCAGATTGTAGTTTAGTCTGTGAATATGCACAGACTTGAAATTACCTTTCAGTTAGCATGTACTGGAATGGGAAAAATCTAATTTGCTGCCAGTATCAAGAGTGTCAATAAGAAAGGGTCATCAATATGATGTGCACATGGAAAATAATTCATTTTGCTGTGTTCCCAGGTGGCTGTGGTGCAGATGCAGTAGTTGCTTGCATCCCATAATTAAGTCCCAACAGCTTTGCAATTGTATTATCTATTTCATGCATTATCCTCAAATAATCTCCTTTTCTGTGTTATATTTGACTGATACCCTGTGCTGCTAAACAGCTATGAGAATGATGGTGCAGCACTACCAAATTGAACCTTTCATGCAGGCACTGGGTTTATATATAGCCCTATAATGGCTCTGTTTAAGCTGGGGAGAAAGAATTCAAGTGGGATGGGATGGCACAGGTGGAGCCTTTTGTACACTTGGGAACAATCTCCCCTTTAGGCTCCTTCTCCAGCACTCTTTCTTCTGGTTTTATAACAGTGGATATCTAAACCTGAGTTCCCTCCCTCCCTCTGTGTTTAGATAACAATATTTAACTTTTTATAGCACTGCAGTGGCAGGGATGAGCTGTGACAATTGTTGCTGAAAATGAAGTACAAAACAAGCCTCTTTCAAGAGAGGATGTTTGTCAGCTCCTGAATCAGCAGTCCAGCATGTTAAACCTTCTTGTCTTTCTCTTCAAAGCTCTGCAGAACTTTCTGCTTCTGTTAAAGTCCCCCATTGCTGGACTCTGACTCTTTCTCACCCCATGACCACTCTCCCTCTGCCAACACTTTTGGTTTTGTCAGGTTGTTGGTCAAAACTGCCACTGTTGTCCATGAGCCCTACCAAATATAGGCCCTCTATATAAATGGCTCAACTTTCACCCACATCTTAAAAACTCATTATGTTGTATTACTTACTATCAAATTATTTGAATATGCTCTGCCCAGGAAAAGTCTTCAAAATTTGATAAAGTAGAAAATTTCTAACTGAGATATTAGGTTCAGCAAGTATTTATTATTTAGTAGTGAATATATCTCACTAAAATTTGCTAGGTTAAAAAGTCTGATCCTGTTCATATTTAGTCCAAAAACTTGGCATTAATACTGGCGTCTGCTCTCAAAAGTAGGCTAGAACTGGCTGTGTGCCTGGCTCTCTTGATCTCTTTTAAACGACATCCATCTTCAAATCATGACCTTCCAGGCATAAAACATCCCCATCCTCAAAAAAGCAAAAATTTGGCATAACTTTAAAGTAACTTTTGGCTTTTATACAAATGATATTCCATAATGCTTTACTGCTTTAAGGTATTAAAAAAGAAAAATAATAAAAAACCAGGAAAATTTAGAGTAGTGGTGGAAAGTATTTGTAGCTGAGATTTGAGATGAGAGGTCACAGGGGACACATGGAAGTCTAAATGTAATGGGAGGGTTACAACTGAGTGTTTGAGATCACCTACAAAGTCATTTGCAAGGGTATGAGCAAAAACCAGATTTAATATTAAGTGACAGCACAACAAGGTTCATTGACAACATTCACTCAACAACTTACAGGACAGTTAAGGCACGCTAAAGAAAAACAAGCAACAACAAAACCAAATAAAATCCAGGCAATCAGACCAGAAATGAACTGAGAACTATCTAGTGTGTGTGTGTGTGTGTGTGTGTGTGTGTGTGTGTGTGTGTGTTTAGGTGCCTATGACAAAAGGACAGTGAGAACAAGGATAAAAAGGAATGTGGCCTAAAAGCTTAACAGCACTCAAACTTAACAGTACTTTAAGTTAACTTATACCTTAAGCCCAACAATTTAACAAAAAAAACAACACTTAACTTATACCTAACTTGCAACTTAATAATTTAACAAATAAGTAACACTTAACAGCATTTAACCTAACTTATGTCTTCAAAGCCAAACTTAGTATGTAGCAGAAGAACAGCACTTAGCAGCATTTAAGTAAGGTTAAATCATAAGCTACAAGCTTTCTTACTGGCCTAACTTACTTCAATATCCAAGGTACTTAAACACCTAAGGAAGCAGAATTTCTCCCAGATTTGCTGTAATACATGCTCAGGTTTATGCACACAGACATAAAGAGTCAATGCAAACAAGACACCTGTGAAAAATTCCCCCTGGAGGTCAGTGAAATACTGACTCCAGATATTTTGCATCTCCTCACAGGCAAAGGGTCTGGCCTTGAGGAGTGAGCTAGTGGCCCAGGACTCTTCATTTTTCTGAGATCCTCCAAGTACAGCAAACTTTTCACAGCTCAGGAGAGCTCAGAGGGTTTCATTTTGGACCACTCTTTATAGGGTTTTAGTTCTAACAACATTTCATCCTGGCCACGGTTTGGGTTGGTGCTTTCTTTGAAATGTAATGCCATTCAGGCAGGAAAAATATTTTCCAAGGCTGTTCACAAGAAAAACAATGCTGGTTAGACAGCAGCAGTTTCTGGGTGTTTCTGGTATGCTCAGGAAGATCTGATTGCTGTTTTTCGAGGCTGAGGCTTAACAAGCATTTCTCAGACCAGTGTGGGCTGGAAAGGAGAAGCAGGGATGCACCACCACAGGGAGTTCAGGTTGCTGCCAGGGCAGACCTACCACATTCCAGAGGGAATAGTGGTAGTGAGGAGGAAAGGCTATGAGTGAAAGAACTGCTGAGGCAAGTGGATGATTGATTTGAAATTTTAAAAAGAAATTATTGAAATAGAAATGCCAGTTACAAGGAAGGTCTTGATGGCTTGATATGGAGAGGTGCAATGAAATAAAAAACAAACAAAACCAAAACAACAATAAACCCCCAAAAAAGATGCTCAATATGATTGTAAATTTTGAGGAAAATGCATCATTCTGGACTTAAAAGATGTGAAAAAAATTCTCAGGATTAAAAAAATTACACAGTATGAGTAGGCAATGCAAATACTGTAGTAATTTTGGATGATATGGAATTAGTCTGTCTAGAATTTTTTTGTGCACATGGTTGAAACTAAGTCAACATGGTTGGCAATTTCCAAAAAACCCATTTGTGTGATGATTACAAGGAAAGGTGGGCTCTTCCAAGGTGGGCTGCTCCCAGGTGTCTGATTCCATGTTTTCCTCATTGCAGCACTGTGGTGAAGAGTGAAGAAGCCAAATGAAGAGCTCTTTTCTTTCATTCTTCATTCTTTCAGCCTGGAAAAGAGAAGATTGAGGTGAGGACTCATTGCAGGTACAACTTCCTCCTGAGGGAAGCAGAGGGGCAGCACTGACCTCTTCTCTCTGGTGACCAGAGACAGGACACGAAGGAAAGCCAAGAAGGAGCATCAAGGAAGGTTTAGGTTGGTTATTAGGAAGAGATTTTTCCCCCAGAGGGTCAATGGGCACTGGAACAGGCTCCCCAGGGAAGTGGTCACAGCACCGATCCTGACAGAGCTCAAGAAGAGTTTGCACAGGGCTCTCAAGCACAGGGTGGATTGTTGGGAATGGTGCTGTGCAGGGCCAGGAGTTGGACTTGATGAATCTTGTGGGTGCCTTCTAACTCAGGATATAAAAATACCGCAATAAACCTAAAAAAAACCCCAAAAGACCAACAAAATAAAACCCCAACAGATTCACTGGGGGTTCGACACAGGCATTCGACATAGACGTGTCACTGTCTTTGGGAATTTTTTCTTTGTTAGTTTTCATCTAGTTGTTCCATGATGCCTTTGGGCCCAATCCCAAAACATGAAAAATGAAATTGAACATTTGTATGAATTTGACAGATTTTAAGTCACACCTTCAATATAATGAAAAAGGGATTTGGGATCACTTTCCCTGTCGTGGGACAAGGCTGAGGGAATGACAGATTTCTTACCATGTTCCCAAGGTCAGACTACACGACACTTGTTCAAACTGAGCCCAAAACTTCAGTGCCAGTACTTTGGTTTCCATGCTTTTTTGTTTGTTAGTTTATTTTTTTATCTGGATTAGAAGGATCTGCAAGAAACTTAGGACAAGTCACTAAAAAAATGAAATGATTCATCCAATAAGGCAGTAAGAGATTTAATTAGATTTCAAAATGAGTAAATCTGGTTGGTTCATGGCAGTGTGGAGCAGGTGCCAAGAATGACAATCATCTTTGTGGGGGTGGAAAGCCCTTTCTAGTTGTGCAGAACAAGGAGGTTGGGGGATGGAGTGTGCCAAATATCTGTCGATAACTCTGTAGAGGGAACACATGAGGGGAGACAGAGACACACCATCAATAACTACAGCTCACTGTGTCTGCCATGATCCCTGGAGCAGAAACTTGCTGTGGAAGTCCCAGCATGCAGAGTACCATGGGATCCTTCTCCAGAGCTACTCATTTATCTTTCTCTGTGGCAACCAGTCGTAAAAGAAATGAAAAATTTTTAACAGTGACAAGTGGAAAACTCAGGGAACTGGAATTAACAAATATCAGTTCAAAGACATTTAACAAACTGTGATTAATGTTTCAATTAGGACCTGAATGAAACAGAATCCAGGTCCACACAAAAGCTACCAGTGCCTTCAGTTCTGGTCCCTACCTTAACTTTTAGGTTTAATCTGTACTGTCTGTTGTGTAGGAAAGATTCCCACTGGGTTCTGCCCTGGACTTTTGCTAACTTTTTTTTACACATCAGAGTCAGAGGAAGGGAGAAAAGGAAGGTTACATGGTGCCCTTCAGGCACTGCCTCCTGGTGGAAGGAGCAGGTTTCCCATTGCTCACACCAGGTCCCTCCAGATCCCTGGAACGAGTTGTGTATGAATAAGGTAGAAACTTCATGTTAGTGTCCTAATTAAAAATAAAGTGCTTAAATGCAGGCCAGCACAAAAAAATTCTGTAAACTTAAACACACTTTTGGTTCACTACATTCTTGCTTTGGTGAGAGGAATGAATTGCTCCCCGTTTCATACAGCTTGGTTAAATCTATGTTTACAGCAGAGGCCACTTGAGGCTCATCTGACTCAGTCTTTTGCTTTGTTCCTCTCCCTGCCATGGCACTGAGGTGCATTTCATGACTGTTTTATTTCCATTACAGGCTTGATCAGCCTTTCACTTCCTGAAACAGCTGCCACCAGTTAAAATGAAATATCTGCACATATTGTGCCTTTTAAAATTTAGTCCCATTCAGTTTGCAATATCTTCTTTTCTAAAAAGCTGTACTTTCAAAAATTACATATTGGAATGTGTAAGATATAAATTTAATGTAAAGGGAAAATGATTTAAAGATTTCAGTATAATTTAATGTAATTCCAAACAATATTCTATGTCATTTTACCTATAATAGCTTCTTTTTGATGATGGGAAGTTTTCTGTAATTCTGTCCTACTCTCTGACAATAATTCATATCCTAGTTGAAAGGATTTATGTGCCTATTACTGTAATTTTTTATATTAATAATTTGCACATCAGAGACCAAGTAATATTTTATAGAGATATCTTTCTCACACTACAAAATTCCTTCCTGCCTTTTATATCTATTCAGAAACCAAAGAGCATAAAATATGCTGTTTGGGAAGGAACTTGTTGATACCCCTTACTGAATGGAGAGATTGTCATCCAGAAGTTCCCCAAAACTGACAACAATCTTCATTTAATGACACACCATTAGCCTCAACTACAAAGGCACCGAAATGGATGCAGCTAAGTTTTTTTTGTGGAGCCAAAGATTTCAAAAATGAACTCTGGAATGGTTACTTGTTCACAAATATTTTGAAAACAGTTGGAAGCTGTTTGGGGCACCTATGCTTACAAGGACAAAAGGCCAAGGATAGGTCACTTGTCTTACTTTGGTTGTCACTAATGAGATTTTTTTTTTTCCTCATTGTAAATTACTTTGCACTTGCTGAAATACAGAGTTAAAGAGGACTAATAGGTGAGCTTCTAATGAGTCACTATCTCCAAATGACCTTAAAACTGTCAGGCACAGTGCACAATGTGCCTAGATGTTGCTTGGTGTTCATCTTGTTTTCACTGTTGGAAAGGGGAGCAGTGCTCACTGTTTAGGGATGTTGGATGGTGGATTCAAAGCAATTGCTCGGGAAAACATTTATTTCTCCTTCCTGAAGGGATTTCAGTCTGATTGCAGAGACCACCTTGGCATTGGTATAATAGAATTATTTCTCTTTGAAGAGATTGAGTAGCTGGGGTGAAGGTGATGTTTCCTTCAACTTGAAGTTTTTTGTCCTCTGTGGGATCATGTTGGTAATCACTGCCTAGAAATGCTTGGAGAACAGCACAAATGAGCAGTTCCTCCAAACACAGAGTTATTAATTGCATGAGGCTGTGTCCTAGAAGTTCCTCTTCCAACAGATTCATCAGACTGAATGAAAAAAGGAATTTTAACACTTCAGAGGGTTGTTGTAGAAGTAATAACATCATAGACTAACCAATTATAATCACTTGTATTTCAAATAAAGTAACATCCTTCCTATAAATGGCAGCTCATTTTTTCAGTCTCTAGTGCTCAGTGGAAGAGAAATTCATGCCACTCTTGTAGCAATTCTGTTAAGTAGTAATTCAGATTGGCCTTATCCTTCAGGATAGAAAGGGATTTCAAATGTACAAGTGCAAAATGGAATCAGATCCATTTACCAAGGTAGGGGAACAGGACAACATGACACTTTCCAGAGGAGTCCTAACTTAATTTTTTCCCATTCACATTTGTGTTCTTGGAAAGTGATTCAAGTTATGTAGTAACCAATGAAGGATTCAGAGTAAATTCCAATTATTGATTTTCCTGGTAGTGGAGAACATCTCCTCTTTCTCTTACCATGCTTCTAACTAATCTCACAGGCTGAGTTTTCTCCCCTTCCAGTACCACAGCTGCATGCAGCATAACTGGCATTTCTGATTTAATCCTGCACTGTAGTGCAGAAGGAGCTAAACTTATGCATTCCTTATTATGAGGAACAGGATCAACTGCTCACAGGCTCACAGATTCCAGGATAAAACCATCCAAAGGAATCATTATATTCATGTGGCCTGACCTGTGGTGCAGTACCCACCTATGGACCTCCCTGAATTTATCTGTGTTAGAAGAAGACAATGTAGTTTCCAGGTCCCTGTGATTTTGCTGTAAGTGCTTTAGAATCCCCTGCAATTGCTCTTCCAACCTTTCTGTGCTTAAATTGTGGGTCTCAGCCTGGCTTGGATGTCACCACTGACTTTATTCTGTAACAATTGTCTGCATGACCAAAGACCTCATTATCCATGAACATGTTCATTTCTTACCCATCATTACAGGTAAGAAAGATTCTCAGCTGGAGAAGAGGAATATTTGAAATATTAGGCACAACATTTATTCCACTATTGCAATTAAAGTACTGTGACTCCCCAAAGCAGCCACACTATGAATTTTACCTGATGTTCATAAACTTCTTCGTTCTCAATTTTTCAGCCTAGAAAGGACAGTTATGCTTTTGCAATTTGCCTATTTCCCTAAATACTGGGAACTGCAATTAAGTGATTTGTACATACAAGAACTTTTCTGTTGAATACATCCTCTCCTGAGTGAAGAAAGTGTAGAAGAGAGCAATTGGGATGCTGGAAAATGGGAAAATTAAAGCAATAAGTCCTATGTCCTCTAGCTTAAGGGTTTGGAAGTGGTTATGTGAGAGGGTAAAAAACACAGAAGGTTCTTTTAAATGCTCCAAATATATCACTTTCAAGACTGAGGTCATTGCCAGCAAAGTAAACCATGCTACTGCAGCCCAGAAGTCCAGCCATGTCCTGGGCTGCATCCAAAGCACCGTGGGCAGCAGGTGAGGGAGGGGATTCTGCCCCTCTGCTCTGCTCTGTGAGACCCACTGAAGGGTGGAAAGGGACTTTTCACAAGGGCATGGAGTGATAGGACAGAGGGGAATGAGTTTAAACAGAGAGTAGGTTTAGATTGGATATTAGGACAAAATTCTGCCCTGTAAAGGTGGGGAGGCTCTGGCACAGGTTGCCCAGAGAAACTGTGGCTACCCCATCCTGGAAGTGCCCAAGCCAGGCTGGATGAGGCTTGGAGCACCCTGGGGTAATGGAATTTGTCCTTGCCCATGGCAGTGGTTGGGAATGAGATGACTTTTAAGGTCCTTTTCTCTAACCCAAACCATTCTGTGATTCTATGATTCCCATAGAAATTTTGTTTAAGATTTATGACAATTCATGATCTAAACAAAAATAAAAAGATAATTTCTGTATCTGGACTCTGCTTCTCTTTCATTTGGGCATATATTGATTCTAAGTTTTCTTCTCTCAATAGAGCACCTAAGGGTTTCCAAAGGACAAGAGGTACAAGACAATGAAAGCAGTAAGTGGGTGTAATATTTTTGTGCAAATCAGTCCTTCATTAGAGTTTGAAACAGGTGAGGATGATAGAACAGGAAATACTGACACCCATTTATTGCCATTAGGACTATGGTAAGTGCAGTTGTCTGTTCTGGAGATGTGGTTGCCCCCAGGCATCCAAGGCTGTGCCTCAGTTGCCAGGTTGTGCTTTCTAAACAGAGCAAACATGAAATGAGCCACAAACTTATTTTATGTCAGGAAAGAAAAAGTGTTTGGTCTCTGTACTGCCCAGTTGGACATTAAAACTTTATTTAATCTTGCCAATGAAAATAATAAAAAAATAAAGAGGAATAAAGATTTTTAGCATCCAGGAAAGAAAAGAGAATCTCTGGAGACTCATGCTGGAAAGTGTTTGTTTGGCTTTTATCCTGTGCCAGTTAGCAAATAGAGGATATTATTTTAATTTACATTGAGTTTAAAATTTTTAACTGCAGTAGCAACAGTATCAAATTAAAAGTTTAAACAGTAATAGCTCTTGCTTTAAGGACTTTGTTGTGTCTGATAATACTCAAAAACAAGTAACTTGGAAAACTATCATCTTCAAGGACAGGCATTTTCAAAGTTTCTGCAAGGCCATAAAATTATCTAATGAAATTCCCCTTAAATCATGGGAATCCTGAGATGAATCTTTCAAGCTTGATGTTAGATGTTCATCTTGTCCTTTGTGAGCTTGTGATACACATTCCTTTCTGGTTTTCACTCCAGCAGAAGCTGATCCACTGCATGCAGGATGGTTCTGTGGATCTGGCTTAAAATACTACTGAAACATCATGTCCAGGCATCCTTTAGCTACAAATGCTAAATCTTTTATACCTTATAAAAGGTACTATAAAAGGCAGGAGGAGCATTACAAAGTTCCTTTCTGCCTCTGGAGCCACATGAGTCTTGGCTTTCACATTTTCAGGTTGCTGTTAGGATACCACATGGCCATTGACTTTCTCCAGAATGCTGTGATATATCATTTCTGGCATAAGCCAAAAGTGTATATTGATTAAGCATAGGTTCCAAGACATTTCAAAGACATATAGGAATAAAAACCAACACCAACAGGGAAAAATTAAAACCAGCAGGAAATGCTTGTTCCAAACTTCTCACAGTTGAGAAGAATGTTGTGGATGAGGAGTATGTTTGTTTAGGAATAGTGCATTGAAGGAAAGTGCTTTTAATAGATTTTTTGGGTATTTCCCAGAAAAATACTCAGGGTTGCTGCATCTCAGGGATTTCAGCTGTATTGCTGTCCAAGTAGTTCATGGTGGAACAGATTCTGTCTGCCCAGTTCCTCTCTTAGACAGCTCCTGAGCCACTCTGCAGGGGGCTGTGGTGTTGCTCCAATTTATTTTTGTGTAAATATGGTGAGGATCTACATTCACTCCATGAGTTTAATGTGATGAATAAGTAAAATACAAACAAGCAACACTTTTGCAATGGCATTTTTGTTTTCTTTATCTAACCACCTGTGGTAAGACTGGGTGGAACTTTCTTCACTAATTGCCTTTCATTCCAAACCAAACTTAACTCCAGCTGGGAGTGCTGCAGGGGTGAACAAATCTTTAGGCACCTCACTAGAGTGAGTCTGATAGAGAACACACCAGTCATTGTATTGAGCAGAAAATTGGATAAACAAGGAGCACCTGGGATCAATGAAAAGGTCTTTCAAACGACCAAGTTACACAACAGCTTCTACTGAGGTAACATACATGGATATACTCCCAGAGGGGTTGTTGGGAAGTCTAAGGCATGAAAAGGAAGATCTCTGGAGATGCCATGGAAATACTGTGTCTCCTCTGAAATACTTAGGGATGTTGCTACCAGAAAGCAATTTTAACTACACCAAGCAGGGATGGACAGGGAGAAAAAGTGGGACAGCGTCAGTCATAAGGCTGTTGTGGTTGTTTGGTGGATCTGTGAAATACTTGGCAGTGTAATACACAGATAATCTACTTTTGACATGAAAAGGAGCCTCTTGACTGGGATATTTTTCATGGCATGGATGAATGGCAAGCCTGCTTAACTCAATCTTATTAATATAAACCTGAAATTTAGTAGTTGTTATCACATCTGTTCCTCTCTTGTCCATGAGACCCCTTTGAAACACATGTGCTGTGATGTGGGAAGGGTAGAAGGAAAATGAAGGCCTGGCTGCAAAATAAAAAACGTGCCAGAATGTGTCAAGGATCTCATGGCTTTTTTTCTCTGGTCTTTCGAAAACCAGTCTTTTATAAATTTCTCTCAAAGGAATGTATGAAAGAGATGCATCTTGGAATATCAGCTTGGCTACAGCAATAAATTGCAGCTTCATACACATTTACAGTGAATTTCCTACCCACCAAGAAATTAGTTATCTGGTAATGTTTCCCCTTTGTCTCACTTCTACCCTGATATGGTACCTTTGTGTCTACCCATTGACTCACAACTGAGACCTGGAAAACATTATTGAAGAGTAACTGTACAAAGCAGACCATTGAAAAATCCTGACCTGTTCTTGCACGTTCATTTACAAGTGTGGAACACTCCTTTCATCCTCTTCTGTGCTTTGTTGTCTAGAAGGTCTCCAAAGATGCCCTCTTTTGAAGACTAAAGAGGTAATTTATTTGTTTCTCTTTGGCTTGATAGAATATAATTAGTTATGACAGTCTGCATAGAAATTAGGTGCTGAAATTGGAATAAATTTCAGGCAGGAATAAATGTACTAGCAGCAGTATTTTCCATGCAGTTTTTCATTCCAAAGGAAAATTGGTTGTATTTCCAGGTGATATGTGAAATATGTTAGACTCAATTCTTCTTTGTTCTCCAGTTTGTATCTTCTTCTCTGTAAGGTCTGTGTGAAAAGCTACAAACAGGTGTGATAAAGTGTTACATCTGGTTTAAAATGTTATGAATGGGTTCACTATAAGGGAAACAAAGATGGGCTCCAAAAGCTTTGCTCTCAACTCATCTTGCCCTTCTGGTTTGAACTAATTTTTCCATATAGGTCTGATCTGTCCTTGCACCTGCATAAAAGATGGGGTAAAATGAGAACAATTTGCATCTTAACCTCCCTCCAGGAGAGGTTACCTGGTTACATGAAGTACCATGTCAGTGGCTTCACTGTTCTCAAAAAAACTCATAATGGATCAAGGTTAGAGTTTAGGATTATAAATATGCTATTTCAGGATAAAAAGTAAAGTATGATCTATGCCTAAGACTTTTTGATTTATAAAATAAAGCTAAGAAAGAAAGTAGATAGAAAAGGTTGGAGATGAGTTAAAAAGGGATCTTTTTCATGAAGACAAATGATTTCTTTGTTCTCCTTAGCATTTAATTCTCCTTCTCCCTTGGGTGTGACCTCTTCCATCCTAGTATCAGCAATCCACTGCATTAATATGATGTTTGCTCCTTTTTCTAGATGATTAATGAAAGTACTCAATCTTCAGTTCCCTAATTAAAGTTGACCTTGATAACAACAGCCTAGATGGACATTAGGGAATGGAAAGCAAGTTGGAGGAAATTCTACTTGGTGAGGATTTTATGGTAGGAGAGGTTTACGTGATGAAAATTGAATATCTGAAGTAAGAGAAAGTGCTGAAGAGTTCCTGAAAATTTGGTGATGTCTTGCAATCCAACAGAAACTAAACAGCTTAGCCTATGTCTAGCAAAGGAGATGTGAACACACATCATGGTCCAGTGTTTACCAGACAGGAGAATCTGGGATTCCACACCCTGAATCTGCCAGAAAAATGAATGCAAGTTTTCCTGTGAATATCGGTTTACCTAAAAGTGTGGTCTTATAATACAAAACGCTTGTGGACAGTAATTAAAAGGGTCTTCATTTAGATGACCATATTCAGGAAATTAAAATAAGATTTGTGAGTAAAGCAGAGTCTTTGCTCAGAAAGTCAGATAATTGCATTGGATTTGCCATTCGACACTTTTTCATCTGAAATTTTCATTACTTAGACAGAAAATGGTACCATTTATAAGCAGAGTAAGAGTAAATAGGGTAATGCTGAAATAAAATCATTGAAGGATGCTGTAGGAAATAAAAGAATCATATTTATCAGGGACACACTAGTGAGGAAGGATATGAGACCTCTAGCCCATGCATTCAAGGACAAGAGGGCATGGTCTCAAGTTGCTCCAGGAGGGGTTTGGATATTAGGAAAAACTCATTCCCTGAAAGGGTTGTCAACCACTGGAAGAAGCTGCCCAGTCACCATTCCTGGAAGTATTTAAAAGACTTGTAGGTGGCTCTCAGGGGATTGGCAGAACTGGGATAATGATTGGACTAAATGCTCTTAAAGTTTTTTTCCCAACGTAAAGCATTCTATTCTGTGATCTTATGATTGGTATTTTTAGTCTGCTGCCATAATTTTGCAAATATTGCCTGCTGTTCTTAAAAGCAAAAAATACCTAATGAAGCTTAATATATTGTGGCAAGTTATTAGAAGTCTTGAACTCCAAAACCTGATGCATCAGCACCAGATAAGAAAGTGAACAGAATATGTCTGGATTAAGTGATAATAATTAAAAAAAAATCTTAAGAATTAACCAGATGATTTTGTGGCAATGAAACAGTACAATCAATCTCTAGTAGAACTTCTGCAGTGTGCTGACACAGGTCCTGTAGCCTCAGGTCAGCCTTGGTTTGCTCAGTTGCAGATCCATCTGGCTTGCAACTTTCCTAGCTCCAATCATAAATCATTAAAAAGTTATTCTCTTATTCCAAGCACTGATGTTTGAGTTTGTTGGTGCTCTTCCCATGCAGGGGCACAGCACAGCTAAATCAGCACAGGTCATTGTTTGACTTATGCAGCACTTCTGTGCGAGGCTGGTAAAACATTCAGAATCACTAATGCCCATTTTCTGTCTGCTGGCAATGACCTCTCTGTGAGAGACACAGAAAAACACAGCTTGTGCTGAGATGTACCACTAGGAGAATCTGGAATCTCTGCTGGTGCTTGGTAGTGTTATGAATGAAGACAGTGTTATCTGTTAAGCATGAAATGTTGAGGGTAAACATATCTCTGATATTTTATCTTTTCCACCCATTCCCAACAGGCATTGCAGCTGTGTGCTGGAATTTCCTGGAGACATCCTGCATTTTTGCAGCCTCCCTTTTCTGGTAGGCACTTAGTGTGGCCTCCATTGTAGTGGTCCTGTATACTAATCTCCCTCATGGAAATTCCCAGATATGCGTAGGAATACAAGTGGAGCGAGGGAAACAGAAGCAATGACACTGTCTGTCGCAGCACCATGAAAAGCAGACTTGAATGAATGTACTGGACATCTGACCAGTGCCCAATACCAGAGAAGCTGGCTACCATGTCCCAATGTTGTGCTGAAAGTGCATCAAGGTGGTTCTGGTCTTGGGATGGAAGATGAGGGAGGTGAGCACATCAGTTGTCAGGTACATCGACCTTCACAATGCTCTTAACTGATTTTCTGGAGCTTTATTTGCAGGTGTTGATGTTAATTGATGCTGTTTCTATGGATGATTCAGTGGGCTGTTGTTCAGGGCCAGCTGGCTGTGTGGGGACATGGAGGGAAGAGAAGGAAATGTCATCAGGGTTGTACATATGACACAGAGTAAGATTGGTCTCATGTCTTAAAAATGGGCTCAAGTAAATAGAGAATTCTACCTTCCTGGCCTGCCTAAGAAATAGGGCTGGGTTATTTAGTATGGCTGAGTTGTAGAAGGCAGCAGAAAAACCTTGAACATACATCAGTAGTGCATAGTTTCCTATACAAGGGGAATGGAGGGACTTTCAGCCATGATATATTTTGGAGAAGCCAGTGAGTGACTAATGGGTGAGTAACTGCATGCTAGCTTAATTCAGTGTCTGGATTTGTGCATGTTGAGTCTTTGTGGAGACCTTTAATATGTGCCTTCAGCTTTCAACCTACTTCTGAGCCTCCCCTTTGACTATTCAGATCCTCCCTCTACCTCTAGCATGTACTCCGAAGTACAGGCAAATAGCATGCAGGAAACACCCTGGGCCGTGAGAGGGGCAAGCTTGGCTAAATCTGCAATATGTCCCTCAATAAAATTCAGAGTAAGTGACTTTATCAAGCTCCTTTCTCTTTCTTCTTTGTTCCAAACACATCTACATCAGCTGCATTTTGCATCGTGTCTCTGGGGCAAGTTGCATCCTTGAGTTACTCCCTGGAGATAAAAAATGAGTAATGCCACAAAGAGAGCTGGAACTGCAGAGGAAATCTGAAAGCAAATGAAAAAGTTAATGGGTGGCTGCAAAGCTGCAGTACCTGCTTCAAGTGTGGGACATCAGCCAGCACTGAAAACCCCAGCTCAGAGTGGCACTGCTGTCAGCTCATGCACTTCAGAGGACCAGTTTTCTTTTGAATCATATTTTCTAGCAGTAAATCACAGTGTATAAAGCTGACTCTGCCATCAAATCAAGAGTCAGATAATCCAGCTATTCACTTAGAAAGAAACCTCCTTGATAATTAACATAAATAAAGCCTTTGAGGCTTGTAGGTGTCAGAGCCAAGGCTCAAGGGAGAAAGTGATAAAGGCAGGCAACTGGATGGCAAAACAGGAGGATCATTAAAGGGGTTGGAAATGGACCTGTCATACTCAATTTTGCTGGCAATTTGGTTAATAAAGGAATTAAAGTTTAAGGATGTCAGAGAATAAATTGCTTGTTTTACAGTGCTGTGAAGGGAGCTGCAGACTTCAGTATGTCATACTCATCTCTTTTCAGAAATCTGGAGGAAAGGCTGTCCTGTTGGTGACTGCAGTTTGTTCACTAAGCTTCATCTTTGAAAGTGAAAATTGTCTTATCAATGGCTCAGATTTTTTTATTCTTCCTCCACCACACTACTTCTGTGTCAAAAAAATAACACCTGGGACTAGTTTGAGCACCTGTGAAATTCCTGTTGAGGAATATGATCAGTGATATTTTTCTGGGGAAAAAAATGATAGAGCAGGTTATAGAGACTGATTCCATGGTGGTAGAGGGTAGTGGGGCAGTGCAGGGTTAGTGCACCTGAAGCAGAGAGGGGAAATGGGGGAGCTGTCCCTACTCAGACCTGTTGGCCTCTCCTCTCCACTTGTAAAGTGATGGTGATGTGCACAGACAGGATCTGGGTGAGGTTCCTGTAATCTAGTTTAGGAACACCAGTTTGGATGACACCAACTTGCAAGAGCAGCTCTAATCAGGAAGGATGTTTTTGAATATCTCCTGCAGCTGCAGATATGAAATGAAGGGAGAGGAATCTGTTTCACTCCCTATGAGGACTTTCACTCCTATATAATCCTTCTAGTGTGAACACCTGAGATGATTGTTCTTTTTTGGGATGCTTGGAGACACCACGGATAGAGAAAGATGTCATTGTGACCTTCAAATATCATGCAAGAAACTCAGTCAAAATTGACATTCTTGAGCTTTTAAATATTGCCTGAAGATTTGCGAGCCCTAGATGGGAGACAAGAAGATTTTTCCTTTTTCCCACCTTCTTGAAATTATAAAACATCACCCAAGGGCTCTGGATATAGTCAAGAAACAAACATGACAGAGGAGTTAAAGCAGCTGAATGTAACCAGCCTTAGTAGCAGGAAAGAAAACCCACAAAGAAGGGCTCCAGCTCACAGGTGTCTGACAGTCTCCAGCTCTGTGTCATCTGGCTTTGGAAGCAATCCAGTTCAGGGGCAGAACTGGCAGAATGTGCTTGGGAAGGCACCCAGGAGCAAACAGGCTGTGCCAGCACCATCACCAAGGCGTGGCAGGGAGGTGTCAGGCTAAGCTGGGGCACAAGTGTACCAGGGAGGATCAGACAAGGGCTTGCCTGGCTTCTCTTTTACTTTTTTCCCCTTTCATTCCTTTGTTTTCAAAGAAATCCTAGTAATCATTAAAAAGAAAAAATAGAAGTTTCTTGACCTAAAATCCAGAGGGAATTGATTATTTTTTTTCCTGCTTTGAGAGAGATTGCTTGTGCTGGCAAGTGACTCATTATACAATAGACTTCTCCCAGAAGCATTGCTATGCCTGTGAGTAGTAAAATTTTCCTAGAAGAAAAGTAATTTGATTTTTTCATTCAATGTATTTTAAATTTCCTTTCTTTCATTTTTTTCTTGGTGTACTTCAAATTTTTTCCAAGGATTGCTGTACAACAGCTACTATGGGAGAAGCTGGTAGCTTTTTAAAGTCATCAGTTAATTATTTAATATTTTTACAGTGGTAAAACCTTAACCTTTTGGAGAGAATAATGCCCTTTTTTTTGTGAAGCTTTTTTCTGTGAAGCTTCTGAGAATGATCAGAAGATGGAAAGCTTGAAACCAAAACCTATGAAGCAAGGAAAAGTTCTGCAGTTTATTTCTATATTGAATTGTCTCTGTTTTCCCCTCCACGACACACATTATGGTGTGATTTTTCTTGAGACAATTGGGTTAATTCAGAGTGACATCATCCCAGAGATTTACTTTCAAGTCATTCCTTGGAGGACTTTGGGTGACCTCTCCTTTTATAAACCTGAACTGATCTGGAGTGAAAGTCTGTCAAACTGTCCTTCTTCATCCACAAGAGGCCTTCAAAAGGGTTTATGGCTGCTCTTCATAGTGGAAGAGCTGACACCTTCATTACAAGGGTGCTGTGACCATTAGGTATCAGAAAAGCCAATTTATAAATGCTCTGATGATGGTGACAAATGGTAATGTTCCACTTTTTTTCTGAATGCTATGGAACACTGAAAGGAGAGATGTCTGAAAATTGTTTTTTGTCTGAGATTTCACTCTGTCATGGAAGTCTTTTCCAGGACAAGAGAGATTTTTTTTGCAACCCTGAAATTACAAGTAATAAAAAGAAAGGAATGTAATATAAGCAGATATAAGAGAGTGCAATAAAAGGGTTATTTAACTGCTGCTTGGAAAATCTCATATATCCCTGAGTGCATGTTCTGTTTGAAGCATAGCTTATGCTCCATGTTTCTGTTTAGGAAGTTCCTGGTGTGCTCCCAGAAGAGTAGAAAACTGAGTGTTAAGATCTTCTCCATCCACTGGCTCAGGAACAAGAGACATCATCCTCTCAAAATGCCTGTAAAGGCACTATAAGGTCTGATTTAGGTGGTTTTGGTCTCATTTAAAGTTTTTTTTTCAGTGATTTTTAGCAGCTTAATGTATCTGAAGCCTGGACTCAGCCCATGGGAAGCATAAAGCCCAAACCCATAGGTGGGGCTCAGGCAGGAAAGTCAAGGCTGGCAGACATCAGGCCCTGTGCAAATATTGGTGGAGAAAGTAATTGGAGGTTCAGTCCCCAAATATCATGACCTGTATGGGACAGGTGCATAAGAACTGCTCTTCTAACCTGGTGCAAAATTATCACAGAAGGAACTTCACTGTGGACCCCAAAATCTGTTGCAGGGATGTGAAAAAATAAGACAGTCCTTGCCATATAAGTTCTAGGGATAGGTGAATCATCATAAAAGCAGGGACAGAACATGAAGCAGTATCTCCAGTGGGAAAATCTGATTGCTGTTGTATCAATGCAAACTTCTCAGCTTGAGGGATGAGAAACATAAATTTAGTGGTGGAAGTTACTGGGGAGGAGAGGACAGGACCAGGCAGGTCACAGGTGTTGAAGATCAGAAGCTTTCATGCACACAAGAAATGATTGTGGTATAAAGTGTGCTAATTCAGAGGGAGAAGTTCAGATATGCACATAATAAGAAAATTAAAGACACAATTCCTCATGGACCCTTTGACACCACAAATTAATATTTATTTTATTGCAGCTGTTCTGTGTGAGCTAAACTGATTTTACTAGAAGGTCTCCAACAGACGTTTCACTGACTTTCCTCTAGGCAATGAAGGACAGTGACATGAAAACCTTTGATGGTAGATGCAGAAAAGAGATTCTCATTTGAGGTGGGAGTTTGGTTCAGATTCATCTTTGAAATGAAAAAGACTTTTAAAAGTCTTTTAGTCAGAGAAGGCAGGGTAGAGAAAGCAAATAAATATTGATGAAGAATGAAACTGAGCATATAACACCACATTCATTAGGTTGCTCTCTCCTGAGCTTCTGGAATGTTTTATGCATTTTAAATTAACCAGTTTAGCAGAGGCCAGGTTAATTCTTACCACCTGGAAATGTGCAAATATGTATGTATGTACTGAAGGTCTTTCTGGAAGCAGGAGGTATTCATGCAGTGTATAATTTGCTCTGTAAATTTTAATTTTAAATTGAAAAATGTCTCATAAATAATGATTTGAAGCCTCAAGAACATGAGGCCAACAGTAATGTAGAAAATCATGAGGTAAATAGAAGAACTCACATGCAGAGAGAAACGACCACAACAAGGTCTGTGGAATGAATTAATTAATGAACCTTATGGCAACGTTGTTGTACCACTTATGTCCCAGTCTGCAGAGAAATTAATCCATTCAAAGTTTCCTGTTGAGTTCTCTGACAAATTCTGTGGCAAATTTCTGTTGAAAGAAATTCTAAACATTTTTTCCACAGATATGCTTTTATGCCAGCTCTGACACCGACTCCTTCTGTTGCCTTAGGCAAATTCTATCCATTGACTAAAACTTTGAGCTTTTCTAGGGTTGGTTTGCTGCCTTTGTGAAGGCTGTCATATTTATGGAATAAAGTGGTTGGGTTGTACTCAAACTGCATGCAATGGAAAGTTATCCATGGGACTCCTTGTATCCACAACTGTCTTTGTTCCTTGATAAATGAGGGCTGCACCTGCTGTTCATGTGTTAATCTCAGGATCAGTGCTCCAAGTTCATATGCATCAATGCTCTCTGGGTCTCTCTGGTTTTTTTGTGAGTTTCTTGGAGTTATTGGCCTGGGTTTGGCTCAGGCATTACCTCCTTTGGAGCCTGTACCAAACTACCTTGTTTGGCTAAGGGGGTTAAATGCCTCTGTCTGAGGTCTGCTCAACTGATATGTACAAAATGTACACATTTACAGTCTGTTTTGATATTATCCAAGCCTAATAAAAAATCAGAGTATTTTCTGATCAGCTTTTCAGTAAGAATTAATTTGGGTTCTAGTTGCAAACTGTGACAATGTTAGAAGCCCTTGGATGTTTTACCAGTTTTACTGCTAGCATTACTGTTGGCACATCATTCCCCACAAGGTTGTGAAACCAAGCTGAAGTCAGTTCTGACAGACCCAGCTCATTGCTTTCACCTTGAATTGAAAGTCAAGTTGGAAAACTGCTGAAACCAGCTGTTTGTTGCAGCTTTTTCACAGTGCCTGATTGCTTCCTGGATGTGTGTGATGCTGGAGTTGGCACATTGGCCTGATCCTGCCTCCTCAGCATCGTGCCTGGAGGAGAGCACAGCAAAGTTTAACATGAAAGAGATACCACCACTAATGTCCTGTGGTACCTTAGGCTGCTGTTTGCCTTCACTCATCTGTTTTTCTGGTCTGTTCCAAGCGATGAAGCAATCCCCAGAGTTAAAAGGGATTTGTCTGTGCCCAGAATTGCTGCCTGTTGCCGAGTTATCCCAGCTGGCTCCTGACACTGCTCTCAGAGTCACGTAGCCTTGTCACTCTCTACAGCTCCCTGGCAGGACGCTGTAGCCACCTGGGGCTTGGCCTCTTCTCCCAGAGACAGGACAAAAGCAAATGTCCTCAGGTTGTGTTAGGGGAGGTTCAGGTTGGGCATCAGGAGAATTGTTTCACTGAGAAGGTTATCAAGTGTTGGAACAAACGGCCCAGGGAAGTGGTGTTGGTCACCCTAAAAATGACTGGACGCGTCACTTAGTGCCATGGTTTGGGCTTGATGATGCTGGAGGTCTCTTCCATCCTTATTGGTTCTGTGATTCTAAGATTCTATGAATATGTTCTATTGTACACAAACGTGTTATGCACACTGTCTTTTGCTCTGACTTACTTCCTTCTGTTGGCATTTAGGAGGTACATGTGCTTTCCATTAGAAAAGGAGGTGTTTGATATCAGAATGTTGGGATATCCTGCATTGTACAATCACTCTCACTCCCCCCTATATTATACACAAAAGGAAATTAACCCTTTGGCAAGAAATGATAATATTTGGTCACCACAAAGAGCACAGAGATCTCACATTGTTAAAGGCACAACGATTTAAAGATGAGATTCCAGCTGAAAGCTTCATGTGTTTAAATTCCATTTTAATTCAGATGTGTTTCCTGACTTTCATGAATATCTGTGATATTTATAAGCTTTCACTAAATACTGTTGATGAAAACTTTTCAATCTGTGCACTGTTTGCAAACTGTTCCTTTCAAATCATCACTATTCATCATATGTGTAAGCTCATGTGGTCTGGTTCTTTACAACCTGCTTGGATGCCTGAGACACATTCATAGGAAAATAATGAGCAGTGTTTCTTCAGTGCAATCTGTTTAGCATTCAGAAACATTTTCAGATTGGGAAAAAGTTCTCCAATTCATAACGAAGCAGGAGAAGAGGGAGACCTGTTGAATAGAAGAGCTCTAAGTTAGAATCTAAATTAGATTCAATTATTCTGAAATGCATTCATGAATATTTTACTTAGTCAAAAGTACGCAGTGAAATATTTAAAAAGGTAGGCCTGACCCAAGATAGAAATAACTTCAGTGTTCAGTATGAATAATGGCAGAGACTTTATGTGGTTGGATTTCTCTCTGCACTCATGTTATGCCCTTGGACAGTACCAGCCTTTTTCATTATTGCAATACCTGACACCAAAGAGATGCATAATCTTTACCAGTGAATGTGCTTGAAGACCCAAAATCCAACAGCAACAAAACATGTGGGTGTCTTTCTCACTTATGTTAGGCTTAAAGTAAAGATTAGCCTGACCAGATTCAAATTTTCCCCAGCTACTCTTTCACAGAATACCAGAACTGGAGCAGATTCCTCGACTCCCAACATCATGCTCTGAATTTGTTTTAGATGGTACCTTCTAAAAGTTGTTAATTCCTATCAAAATCAATATAAAATATGGAGGGTTTTATTATTTGAAATTATAATTTTCTTAAGACTTAAATGATGTAATTGAGTTTTGTTAATTTTCATTATCTTTCAGTCATTTAATTTCATTCATAATTTCCAAAAATGCTTTTGACAAAAATTTTGTAATGGCAGTAAAGTGGAATACCAAAGAAATGTTTGTTTGAAGAAATTTAAATTTACTCAATTATCAAAAGAATTGCATTTATGCTGTGCTTTCGAATTTTTTTTTTTTTTTACCAAAAGCCATTTTTGTAGAAATTCTATGACAAAAAAACTGGGAAAAGGATTTCAGAAGGGAAGAATTATGTTTTGACAGTTTCTTGAAAAGAAGAAAGAGATTATAGTGCCAGAAAATGAGAGTTGTGTAGTGCTGAGGTTTCAAAAATGATGTGGAGATTGTATTGAAGAGGATGATACAGAGTACAGAAGACATAGCTGGAGAGTGGAAGCTGGACAGAAAATGTGCTTTGGTATGATAATCTGTTGAAATCCTCAAGAAGTGAATCAGGGCTCTATTTTAATAGAATATGAATGATTTATACATATCTCACAACCTACTCTCAAAAAACATAAGCAACAAAACCCAAAGGATTTTTAACCTTTTGACATGATCAACTCCACATCACATCTCTGCTGTGAAACTTTAATGTTCTTTCAGGCTTACCTCCATCTGCAAAATGATTATGGCAAGTACCTGAACCTCTTTAGCAAGTCTTACAACAGCTCTTTTTATTTGTTCCGCCTTGTGGTTTCTGCAAGTAAAGTACACAGTCAGCACCATTTAAGGGGGCCGTTTGAAGTTGGATGCCTTGCACTTTTTTTGGTGGCAATAGCTATATATACTCTAGTAAATAGAAGATATAAAAGCAGAAGTGTAAGTGGAAAACCTTGATCTATGCAGGCTTCTGAGAACTACTTAGGCATTAAATCAGGAAGGAATAGCGTGGAAATCCTGCGTATTCTTTCACTGTTCATTTCCTCAATGCCTAAAAATATTCCTCTGCTTCACCATTAAACCAGGTGTGATGAGGGCAAGGCAGGCCAGCACGAAAGCAGAGGTTGCTCTTCTTTCTGAGAACGAAAATATCCAAATAAATCAGTGTGCACTGACATACATAATAAAGGATCTGGGCTGTGTTCAGGGAAGCTGTGAGCTGGGGGTGGTTTCTTGGAAGTGGAAGGATTTGTGTAGCTTTGGGGAAGGAGCACTATTTTGGGAAGCGGCTCTTTCAACTGCAAGGAGAAGAGAATTTGGAGACTCATTGCTCCAATAAACCTCAGTATCCAACAATTAGCAAATCCTTATTAGCAGCTTTTTTCTCTGAATGTATTCTGCATGTTTGTGTCTTCAATGTTATTCACGTACAGATGAAGACTTACAAAGATTATTCTTTTTTTTCTATTCCTTTTTTTTTTTTCAGTGAAACAAGTTAATCAGAACTATTTTTAAAATTTATTTTTTCCCTTCACTGTTCTCTCCCAGCTTCAGTTGATAGGTTTCCAATCCTGCTTTCTCATGTCCTGTAAATAAAACAAAGGGATGAGAGTTGGAATATTTCTAATGCACTTATATAAGAGCACAGGGAACAAATTCCAAAGGACACAATTGCAGATGTCCTCAGTATGGAAGACTACATTTGGCTTAAGTTCCAGAATTAATGGCTGTGCAGTTAGTTATTGTTAAAATTGGATTTACTGCCAAGTTTGTTAAAAAGAACCAGTAATTAATACTGAAAATATTTTCTTCCCATATAAGCTAATGCGGTCATATCTTGGGAGTCAACTTGCATCATGATTTGATTGCTATAGCCCAGATTTTATTGGCATCTTTAGTTATTCTGTTCAAATAATTGTCTTAGTGTTTTCATTTGATCAGTTAAATTTTTAGTTACTGAAAAAAAAGAAGTTATTCGGATGCCAAGTAGAAGTAGCTCATGTATAACAGAAACTGGTAATTTAGTGAAATGACTGTTCTAGATGATGAGCAAAGCTTGGAGAGAAAAGCTAAGGAGCACGACAGTCAAAGCTGCTCTTTGGAGTAAAATGAGGCTCCTTCACCATAGAATAATGAGAGAAATGGGACCTGAAGTTATTCAAAGAAACCCTTCCTATTAAGAGAGAGGAAATTATTACTTTTGAAACAGATGTTAACAAGGAAAAAATGTCTCCTTTTCAACCTAGTTTCTTGGGAAATTATAGGAATTATAGAAATTATAGAACTAAAGAATCATAGAATATTCTGAATTGGAAGGGACCCACAAATATGATCCAAGTCCAACTCCTGGCCCTGCACAGGACAGTCCCCAGAAGTAACTCCATGTGCCTGAGAATGTTGTCCAAACTCTCCTTGAGCTCAGTCAGGCTTGGTGCTGTGACCATTTCCCTGGGGAGCCTGTTCCAGTGCCCAACCACCCTGTGGGAAGAGCCTTTCCCTAATATCCAACTTAAGCCTTCATTGCCAGGACTGGATTCCTTGGATTCCTATCCGTGGTCACCAGAGAGATCAGTGCTGCTCTTTTCTTTGTTAGAGAGCTCTTGACTGCTACAAGGTCTCCCCTCAGCCTCCTTTTCTCCAGGATGAGCACACCAACTGACCTCAGCCTCTCCTCATGAAGCTTCCTGTCCTGGGTTGCAATACAGGATGTGGCCAGAAATGTGTATTCTATCACCATCTGTTGAAGCTGGGTGGAGTAGTGATTCCTTATCTCCCTGGCACATATTATCTGCTAATGGGCCACCTTTAAAACCAGGTGGAGCAGCCATGTTTATCTTTCATACCACCCATCCTCCCTCCAGGAAGATACCATCTGCTGCTGGGCCATTGAGTCCCAGTGCATGACTGATAAAATTACATCATCCCATTGGGAGATGCTCCAGCCAGGGGGAGGAACCAAGCCTTTCCTACCTAGAGAAAAAGTGAGATTTGGAACAACAAGGTACCTTCTTTCCACTGGATTCCAGAGGAGAAGCTGAAACTTTCCACATCATCCCTGGACCTTCAGAGGAAAACTGCACCTTCTACAGGAGCACTGCTTCAGCTGAACCACATCTGTCACTGCAGGAGGATGCAGCCACCATTTAATGGGACTGCTACCAACACCCTGACTGACTGACAGGGTGTCAGGTTGTATTCTGACTCTGTCAGTGTTTTGGGATTGTTCTTTGTAATACTGTATTTCTATTTTCATTTTCCTAGTAAAGAACTGTTATTCGTAATTCCCATATCTTTGCCTGAGAGCCCCTTAATTTCAAAATTATAATAATTTGGAGGAAGAGGATTTACATTCTCCATTTCAAAGAGAAGCTTCTGCCTTTCTTGGCAGACACCTGTCCTCCAAACCAGGACACTTCCTCTCAAGGCCCTTCACCACCTTTGTAGCCCTTCTTCAGAAGTTAAAGGATGTAAATGTGGTCTGCCAGGCTGTTAACAAAAACTCATGTTGGGATATGCAGAGAAAGCTACAGCAGGCTTTGTGAGCCACAGTAGGACTAAACTCAAGCTCAGTCAAGATATTAATGATGGTAGAAACTGTAGATCTCCTCTTCCTTTCTCTGTCTGCTCACATGAGGAAGACAAGATGCCTGAAAGACACCCTTGTACATCCTGAGCAGGGGCCCATGGGACCACCAGCTTTCAACTGACAGATTTTGTTTCTGGGTTTTGGGATTTTTTTTGTTGTTGTTGTTGTTTGGTTTGGGTTTTGTTTTTGTTTTTTGGTTTTGTTTTTTTTGTTTTGTTTTGTTTTGTTTTGTTTTGCTTTGCTTTGTTTTTCCCCCCTTGTTGCTGTTATTGAAATACTGGATGATTTTATGACTGTCTAAAGTAAGGGTAAGACTCGAGTCCCAAGTCCATCAGCCAGAGACTCTGTGGTCTAATAACTCTCAAGAGTCAGCCAAAACCCTTTATTGAACCTCATCTTTGGATTTGAAATGTATAGCCATGTTTCTCTTCCTGCTAAAACTTTGATGAACTTCCCCTCAACAGCTGCATGGAACAAATATTTGATGGAAGACTCAATTTCAAACTGATGCAATAGACTCCAAACTATCTTTCCAGAACCAAAGTCTTGCTAATTGCCTTATAGCTTCTTTTTAATGTCTGCAAATAAAACATTTACACAGGTTTCAAATTGCTTCTCATGAAAGCTGGATATTAATTAACTTTGTTCCTATGAAAGCACCTTAAGCATCTTTGCCCACTCACTTTCTTATTTGTTTATGCACTTGCACTATAAAAATAGTTCATTAAAAGAAAAATGGAAATCATGTTCAGATGCAGAATAAAGTCTCCTCAGTTACTGAGCTTGAAATGCTGCCAATAAAAAGCAATGCTTTCTGATGAGACACACTTTGTAATGTTTAATGAAAGGTAAAATGAAGACTTAAAAAATGATAGATCATAAAAAAATCCCATACTTAATGCAGCACAAGGGAGAGAGATTCATGATTCTGGTGCATGCACATCTAGGAAGGGTTTTCTGTGAAATATCTGCTTTAACTAAACTGACTGCAAGATCTGTCTTAGGTGCAGAGTAGCAGTGATTCAATTTTTTTCTCCCTTATTTTACCACACCCTTTTGTAATTTTTATATACACATACATGTGATATGTGTGATATGTACATATGAAGTTGTCATATTCAAGTAGCCAGCAAGACTGAGCGTTCTCTGTCCCAGTATCCTCTAAATTTCTACAAATGTGGTTTTTGTCCTTGGATTTTGTTTTTTCTTTTGATTCTTTGTTTATTTAGCTAATGACTATACTTTTATCTGAGATACATAGAATAGGGCATCTCACAGATCCCATGGCCAGAATAGGTAAAAGATGCTTAAAGTCATTCAAAACTTGACTTGACAGGAACAACCTGGTCTAGCTTAACCATCTCTGAGTAGGCTGGATTAGAGACCTTCAGAAGTCCTTCCCAAATCAAATTATCCCGTGATTCTGTGATACTTAATTTTCTGTTGCCCAGTGTGAGGTTCTTGACCTCCAGTGCCCTAAGGCACCAACTCCTAAGCTCTTAGCTCCTACTTCGAGCTCTTGGCTCTAACTTCATCAGGTTATCTTAAATAAGCAAAGCAGCTAACAGTTGCTGAAAAGGTTATTTATTACAAAGCACATCAGTCTCAACGCAGACAAGCAATGGCAGAAGCAATGGCAAAAGCAAAAGGAAATGGCAAGAGCAAATGGCTAAAAGTCCTGGCAAAAGCCAATGTCTAAAAGCACCAACTCTCCCCAATACATACTCTTATATAGGATTTTTCCAACAAGCTAAGACACAAGCTCAGACCACCACTCCTTAACCTATTAGAATTCTAGTTTCTTAGCACACTAGGTTATGCATGAGACTATCCATACAACCTATCTTGTTCTATCTGAAAAATGTAAGCAATATTCTTACTATAGCTCTATTATGTCTAGTGTCTACAGCCATGGTCCTGGAGCCTCCACTGAAGACATCACTCTGTTTGTTAACCTTCACTAGAACTCACATTGTTACTGTGGAATCTAAACCTTTCACTTACTAAAAGTATTATAGCTCGTACTAAAACTTACTGACTTACTTCTACTCAGACATCTACTTTATGAGTGAGTGGCTTAATATACTTCAATGCATCCACAGACTTTAATTCAATCCCTACACTTAAATTTCTCTCTGAAGAATTCAGAGAGACCCCTGACTCACTGACCCCAACAGGCCAGCTGGGACAATGCTTGTATAAATTTGTTGCCAAAAGTATATTCCCTGTTTGATTTAGTTTGAAGGCGAAGAACTCATCAACCTTTGCCCCAAATGCAAAGGAAAGCAAATCAACTCTTCTGTAGAAAAGACATGAATGGATTGTCTCAATCCTTATAATTTAAAATTAATAAGAAAATGATGAGATTTAAATTGTTCAAGAGATATTAAAAATGAGTGGACTTCAGAGACAGCTGATTGATGATAAAAGGAGGCAATAATAAGATTATGAATAGTGAAATAGTTCTTTTTGTTCAGAAAGTCTTTTGGTGAAACTGACTGAAGTGTGAGAGCAAGATTTTGGATCTAGGCTAGCAGACTTATTATTTGGCTGCAAAGGATATATATCCAATCTTGTTTTGGATGACTAGTGACAAATTCAGTCATTCTCTTTTATTCCAGTCACCAGAACAGAAAAACATTTCAACAAAAAACATCTGCTCAACTAAATGAATTGAGCTGTGTCACACACTGGGAAGGTCAAAGTTTTCCTATGTTGTATATATGAACTTTTTTCTCTAGTAAGGCATGTAAAAAATCCAGGTACTTTTCTAAGTGGCTGTAGGCTCCACATTGAAGTTTGTTTCCTAAAAATTCAGTGCATAATTAATTTAAAATATTGCAAAAACATTTCTATGTATTTACCTGTTAAGTAAACATTGTCTGTTAGTCTCAAAGGTCAGATTCTTCCCAGAAGAGAACTTCAGGGAGACATTTGAGAAGTCTGGATAAAAACTATGAAGGAGGTAAAGATTTTTAAAGGAACTAACAGGTCTAGGAAAATTATTGCAATGGAATTTGAGAACTTTATAATTTATAATTAAAAGTTATAGTTTATAATTATAAGAGAATCATTAGATTAAGAGGATTATTTCAGTAGCTATTTAAATCTAAGTCTTACATCTCATTGCATCTGTTGTTTTCTCCAAAGATAAAAAAAAATACAAGATCACACCAGCAGAAGTAAGTGATGACAAAATGACTGGGGTTAACTATCAAGGTCTAGAAGTATTGGATTAAAATACAAAACGATTTTCTTCTCATGAAGACTGGAAAAACTGCCATAGGATGAAAAACTGGCACAGGACGAAATCTGCAGAAAGGTTTTGAAGTTTCAAAGGTCTGTTGTAAAACCAAATCTTCTCAGCAGAAAACAAAAGAGAGGGAAGATGCACATCTTTAATTGGCTCCCTATGATTGTGACCCACCAGAGCCAGGCTGCCAGAAGAAAATATACTGGGCTGTTTTAGGTGGGATTTCTCCATATCCAGAGCAAAATTTTAGTGCCATTGCAACTGACCTGGAATACAATTTATATCTCTCACAAGAATTATTCAAGAGGGCTATTAAATTTAGAATATGGTTACTAGAATGGAAGAATAGAGATACTATGTTAAAAAAAAAAAATCTAAAAGCATCACTTCTTCTGACTAGCATAATGAAAGCTAAAAGGGTATGTAATTATTGCTTATAAATATCTACAAGCAGGTAAATTCCAGGAAGAGATAGAAGCCAAAGTACAAATGGAGTATAAATTTACCATAAATATGGTTAGGCAGGGAATTAGAAGCAGCCTTGGAGGAAGGAGATTAATGCAGATCAGCTGTTCCCTTGGAGTAGTAGGTACAGATCACATAACTCATTTTAAGAGGGAGTTTGATAAATGCATGACTAGTGTGATATGACGTGACTTCCCGTGGTGATTGAGGGCTGGAACTGATTACCCAGGAGATCAGTTCCTAAGTGGATAGATAATTGGTGGAGGGAAGAGGGAAAAAGCCAAGCAGCACATAGAATTGGGACCTGGATAGAGAGAAAGCCAGAGACTGGAATTAATTTACCCATTTAGGAGGTAGATATATGGCTTAAGAGAGTCTTTCATGTTCACCCTGTAGACAACACAGAAGAATCAGCACTTTCAAAGGGCAATTCATTCCACCAAAGCAGCAGCAATAAAACCAGGGTATTTATCCTGTGCCACCTGCTCTAGGTGAACCTGCTTATCAAGGGGCTTGGTCTAGGTGATCTCTGAGGTTTATTTCAACCCCAACCATTCTGTGATTCTACGATTCTGTGAGTTATCTTGGGAAGAGAATTATCTTTTCCTAAGTCCTTCTTTGTTGAAAATATTGAGAACATAAAAGGCAATCTTAGAAGCCTAGATTTTCAGTGGCTGTAGTTAGTCAAAAGGAATCTTGCTGTATCTAAAGGAAAATGTGTGAATAAATGGGGAGATATAGAGGGAGATGTGAGAAATTCTTCTACAGAGAGGAAAATGAGGGCAGTGATTTAACCTAATTTCTGTAGTTTTATAATAACCTTGATATTTATTCAACATATAAGTTACATTTACAAGTGATTTCATTGGCAATAGGAGTGATTTGATAATGACAGTGTGTGCCTCAGAGAAGTCCTGAAAAAGATATGTGTTAGAAGAGTTGAAAGGTGAGCACTTAATCTAAGTTAATGAAAATCATCCTTTTCTAATTTTCTGTAGATGTTTCTTAAAGTTACAAAGCTGTTGCTACCTAATTTTCAACTAATTTGGTCTGAGGAGAAATGGAAGCTTATATATATATTTTAAGAAATTAAGTTTTGAACCAACTAACTGACCTCTACCACATTTACTATAAATTCACATTTATTTCTTATCTGAGTGCTGAATTCTTCAAAATTTTGCAACTTCTCCTCTGGTGTATTTGTAGAAATATAGGTTGTATTGGAGGAGACCCTAAGGATCATCTAGTTCCAGCTTCTCTGGGATACAAGAGGCATGGAAAGGGACTTCTGACATGGGCATATAGGGGTAGAACAAGAGGTGATGGATTTAAACTGAAGGAGAATAAGCTTAAACTGGACATTAGGAAAAAATTCCTACTGTGAGCATGGTGAGGCACAGGAAAATGTTGCCCAGATAAGCTGAGGATGCCTTATTCCTGGGAGTGTTTAAGGCCAGGCTGGATGGGGCTTTGAGCAACCTGGTCTAGTGGAAGGTGTCCCTGCCCATGGCAGGATGGTTGGAACTGGATGGTTTTTATGGTCCTTTCCAATCCAAACCATTCTATGACCATTCTATGATTCTTATAGCACTTAACATCTCTGGCTAGAATTATTTCTATAAGGGCATTACTGTTTCTGACCTAGTCTCTGGCTGCTTGGAAAATCTCTTGGTATTATTTCCAGATTGTCTGAACTCACTTCAACCCTCTGCAGGCTTCCTGTTTGTGTTTGTGTTTGTTCAGGAGTACATCATTGATCCATGAAGCTGTCCTGGTGTTTTTGCCCAATTTCTTAATCAGGATGTGTTGCTCCCAAGTTTGGACAAGGAGATCCTTAAATGCTCATGAGCTTTCTTGGGCTCCTTTTCCCTCTGGGGTTTTATTCCATGGTACTGTACTAAGCAGATTCCTGAAGAGGCCAAAGTCTGCTCCCCAGAGGTCCATGGCAGTGAGCTTGTGCACCCTCCATGCTGCCCTAATCTTGAACTCCATAATTTCATGGTCACTGCAGTCAAGGCTGTCCTTGAGCTTCACATTCCCCACCAGTCCCTCCAATGCACTCCAGGAACCTTCTGCATTGCTTATGCCCTGTGTTCTTCCTCCAATAGATACCAGAGTGTTTAAAGTCCCCCATGAGGTCTGGGGCTTGTGAACATGAGGCTTCTCCTACACCTTGATCTTCCTGTGTGGGTAGCCTGTAGCAGATCCCACCGTAATGTCACCTGTCCCTGCCTTCCCTTTACTCCTGAGCTGTAGGCTCTCAGTTAACTCCTCACCCATCCCCAGGTGAGCTCCATGCACTCCAGCATGAGCTCCATGCCCTCATTGGCATGGAGGGCAGCACTGCCTCCTCACCTGCCCTGCCTGTTTCTCCTAGAGAGCCTGTATCCTTCCATCCTCACACTCCATTGTCACAGAGCCATCCCACCATGTCCCTGTGGTGCCAGTAAGATCACAGCCCTACAGGTTTGTGCACAGCTCAACCCTCTTGTTTATTCCCTGTGCCAGCTCACTGGCTGGAGTGGCTGGAATTCCTTTGTGCTGCTCTTCAGGGGCCCTTCTGTTGACCTCTGCAGTCCCTGGGAATCTCCTGCTGGCCCTGGCATCCAACTGGTGGGATGGATTGAGGCCCTTTTCCCCTACCCTATTAGAGGCAATTACTACAATACAGAAAGTGCACTTATAACAGTGATTTGCAATTTCCTCCAAACCACATAGACATCAAAGCTTGTGAGATACATGAATGAACAATTTCAAATGCATGCCAAATTGGGCAAAAAGACAAGGGGCAAGATCAATAGCAAATACCAAAGAAATGGAAAATGTTTCTTTCTTATGTAAAGGAACTGTGATTCTTAGATCATTAAACGTTGTATTGTTCCTGCCATGTCATGCAGATGAAAGAATTCTATTTAATTTCTGCAGGGAGCTGTTTGTCTGGGAATATTCTTTTCTTAGCTGTGTCCGAAAGCCAGTTCAAAGTTACTTTGAAAATATCTGGCACACAAGTACACACATGCCCTTTGTCTTTTTGATTCTTCTAGAGGTCACACACTTCACCTGCATATTCCTACCTCCCACACTGACTGAATGCAAACCACTACAATTGAAGAAGTACTGATGTCTCCAGGCTGAAATACTTATATCAGCTGTTACCCTCTCCCAAGGCAGATGCTCATAGCAGTGGTTGTCTCTTGGGTTCAGGTGTCAGAAGCCAGCGAAAAAAAACCAACTTCTACCATTGCCCAGTTGCCCTCACCTTGTCACAAACTCTGTGTAGTCCCAGCTGAAGTGATACAATCCCTCATTGTCGAGTGGGCTCTTCTTACCAAGAAGATTAAAAATCACAAATTTCATGTTCTGACTATCACAAGGGACACCTCACCTATATCACTCTTCCTTCTAGTGAAGAAAATTTGGGGATTTTGTAATTTTAGAGATGAAGGAATTCAATAGAGATGTACAAGGTACTGTTGCTACATCCACTTGTGTTTCTATTTCCATTTCCCTCGCAAGCAATAATTATTGGATAGAATCAATATAAATTATGCCCCATGTTTCAGGCACTCACACTACATCAGGTAACACACTGGGCTATCTCAGCCAGTTACTTGTCCTTAAAAAAGTGGATGTCCAGCTGGCTTCCTAGCAATTGGCCATTACAAGGGAATATTCTCTGCATTGAATTTACTGAGCCTGGGCAAAGTTAGCTTGGTTGGGTTAGTTTGTTGGCACATTTGCATTCTGCAGTAGACAGAGGTTTGTTTTAATTACTTAGAAGTGTTGCATGCACACAAATCATTACCAACCATTTGCTTGTAGTGCAGACACACAAGGGGAAGAACTTCTGCCAAGCCAGTATGACTGGGCCAGCATTTTACTGTGATTGATATCTTGCAACTGAAAAATCAGAGGGCTTTATTACTTTTTTTGGATTGTTTTTGGCCTCCCAGCTGCCCCTAGTATTCTGGCTTATATATTTGACCTGAACATCTGCAATACAACGAGAAAATCAGAGGACTCCCATTACACAAGCCACCCTCTATCCAGCACTGGAGGTGCACTGTATTTTAAAAGTTTAGAGCAAAAGAAGATAGATTAAATAGAATTACTATTAAAAAAAAATATAGCTGGTGTTTAAAGTATTCCTAAAGCTTTGCCCAGTGGTCATTATTAATGCCTAGTTCGAGTAATGAAATATCTTAGGTTGGAAAAGACTTTTAGGAACATCAAGTTCAGCTGCCAAGCCAGCATTGCCAAACCAGCTACTAAACCATGTCCATAAGTGCCACATTTACATGCCTTCTAAATAGCTCCAGGGATGGTCACTCAAGCATCTCCCTGGGCAGCCTCTTCCAATGCTTGACAACACTTTCAGGGATGAAATTTTTCCCAACATCCAATAGTTCCCTTGTCAACTTGATCTCAACTCCTCTTTCCCTATCACTTGTTACTTGGGAGAAGAGACCAACACCCACCTGACTACAACCTCATTTCTGGAGATTGTAGAGAGCAGTAACATCCCCCATGAGCATCCTTTTCATCAGGCTAAACACTCTCAGCACTCTCAGATTCTCTCTGGATCCTTCCCCAACTGTGTTGCCCTTCTTCAGACATGCTCCAGCTACTCAAAATCTTTCTTGAACTGAAGTTCCAAGTCCAGGGAGGTGATCACTGGTTGCTAATACAAATCAGGATGCCATTGCCCTTCTTGGCCACCTTGGCACTGCTGGTTGGAGATACTTGTAGATAGTGCCTGGGGCAACCACCAGTAGTAATGGATATACAGGGTTTGTGTTCAGACATCTCATCTGCAGTCATGCCTGTTGTACAGAGTAAATTGTTGTACCCACTCAGAGCCATGTAAGTGGTTCTGACTTCTGTCTTGATGGATGAGACACAAAAGTTGGCTGACACAAACAGGAGGACTAGATGGAAGGGAAAAGGAAAAGCTTTTGGCTGTTACAAGCTGCAATAACACAGCCCAGCTGTGTGCTCTGTTTTCAGTCTGTTGGTAGCAGAAAGCAACACCAACTCCAGTTTACTGCATAGACAATCTCTGATGTGATAGCCATGAATTTCACAGCCTCATACAGTTTTTTTTCCTCACAGTCTGCTTTTTTGTAGGATTTGAGCCACTTTGGAGAGTGGCTGAGGCCAGACTTGGTGCAGAAGCTGAGGAGGTGGAGTCATTTGGGCTGGACCACTTCATCTTTTTGGGGAGATGGAAATGGTCAGACTTAGCACTGCATAATGGATTATTGCAAGTCCTTAGAACTGTGGTAGCTGACTGTGTGCATGCTCTTAATCCATTGCATTTTGTCATTGCTAGAATTCAGGTTTGGTTAAATCACTGCAAGGTAAGAGCATGAACAGACTGTAGCTACAGGCAGGAAATGTGCTGTACCAAATCTGACTGGCAGAGGAGCTGCTCTGTTCTGGAGCAGCAGCAGGATGATCCACAGCACCCAAAGTGACTCAGGAGGTTGTGTTTGGGCAAATGAATTTTATTCTCAATGTAACTGAGTCACAGCAAAATTCCTTGGCTTGCTTGAAGCACCCCACAGCATATAAGACATCAGGGTTCATAGGAGACTTTTGATTGCCTAGTGGTGGTTAGAGAGCAGCCAGAACATGGTGGTGCATGAGCATCTGCAGATATTCTGTGTGTTATGATGTTTAATGTGATGTACAACATGTTTCAAAATGTAAAGTCTCAAATGAAACCTTGATGTGTCTGGCTATTTCAGATATGAAATCTTTAGAAGACTTATCTTTGCCTCTCACCATATTTTAGCCCTTCAAGCTTACTTTTCCTCATTGTCCTAGCAACTTTCAATGATGTGACAGGCATGAGAACTCACAACTAATTCTATGTAAGTCATTCTACTAATTCAAATAAAAATGTAAAACACCATTAGCAATTCCTTTGCATGGTTATATATGGAAAAGGAGCAGAATGGTGCTGCTGTTTTAATAGCCTAGAATGAAAATAAGGATGTACTATGCTGATCAGAGGTTTAAAATAAATGTACCTGTTCTAAAATCTAGGCAGCTGTTCACTGTACAAGTATGATATTTAATCACAGCAGGGTGGTCAGGCTTCTGGGGATGTTATAGGTGTGTGAAGACTAAAAATAGAGATGAGTTAGTTCCAAAGTACCAATCTGCTTTTTCAGTGATGTGTACTCTAATGTTAAGCACCTTAACCTAGTGCCCTAGAGACATGTGGCTTGAATATTTATTATATGCAAAATGATAACAACATTTCATGTAGTGAATGCCTCTGATAGAGCATTAGCTGGTGGTAGAGCTCTTGTTCTCCTGGGGAAACAAACTCTTTAGATCAGTTTGAGCTGGGTTTTGTACTCATGCAGTCTGCCTGTCCTTGGGTGGCCTCCAAGCTGTGTGCAGAGCTCGAGGGGAGAATGGATGGGAAGCTTGGAAGAGGGAGGGCTGAGGTCATTCCCAAACTTGGTTTTCATCAAGCAGGGGGGCAGGATGGCCACAATGTGCTGCTGCACAGGGACAGCCATGCCTTTAGGCTCTGATCTGCCTCCTGCAGCCATTACCTCTGTGTGCAGCTTTTGGCAGGACCACAGGCTTGCAGGAAATGAAGGAGAGAGATCCTTAAGGGCTGGAGCTGATTGCAATAATAATCCTCCTCTAGGGAAGATAGAAATACATTTGCCCCTGTTCTCTGAGGCAATCCTTAAACCTCTGTGTGCTCTTCTCCCCACTGTGGTAGCAGAACGTTTGGGCTGCCTGACTGCAATTAGCACTTTGCTGCCAATACAAAGTGAGGAGCAGCACTTTGTTGATGGCTCATGAAATTATGTGGGATAGAGCAGAGCAATGTAGGTGGTTCTGACTGGAGCTGCCAGGACCAACTAGCAAAATTACTCTTTCTGCAGGAAATGAGGAAAGGGGAGTTTATTCCATGTTAAAAAGCAAATTACAAAACTTAAATTGCTCTTTTTTGGAGCCTTCATCTGGTATGTTTGGGTGAAAACAGAATTATATGTGTTCTGTCTGGAAAGAAATAATTTCATTTTACCACTCTACTTTTTATGAGAGCTGGAGAATATGACCTGATTTGAGAATATCTTGAGCAAACTGCTAGGCCTTGGAGGTATATGATGGGTCCCCATATTTATGCAATGGGAAGCCCAAGGAGCATGCTTTAGGAGTAGTTTTTTATATCTTTCCAGAGGCACTACTGGAATTTCAGAAGTATTAATATTACTTACTACTTGTGGGACCCGAGTTCAACACATTTACTGAGGAAAGAAAGTGCTGAATTCACTTCTGCTGTGGTCATGCCCTTTTGTGTTTGCTTTGGCAGACCTTTCAGGGAATAAGCACATCACTACCTTGTCACAGGATGACATTTTTCTCCTAAGCTTCTTTTAACTCAATATTGACACTTAAGAGGCACTTCAGCATTTTCAAAGAACCACAAATGTATTTAATTTGGGCCTGGATGTCAGTTTTTCTGCCTGGTCCGTAGACGTATCTGGGTTTATTTGTTGCTTACTACCTAATTTTTTAGATTGCTGTGGTATGTCTTGTTGAGGAAAGGGAGGTTTTCTGTCTTCAATTGCATTTCAAAGTGAAGGTTCATGCTCTCCAGCTACATCTATTTTGTGCCTGTTACTTTGTCCCATCTCTTGATGGGGATTACCCTATGGTACCTGCAGGTTGATTCTGTTTTGGTGTTGGACTTGCTCCATTCTGTCCAGAATTTCCTACAGATCCTAATAAATCTCTGCTTCTCTTCCCACAGCTTCTTTCAGCTTGGCCTTGGGACTTTGTTTCACGTTGTGTGTGGCTGACACTGGATGTGGTTCAGAGGATGTTCCTGTGGAGTCCTGCTCTATAATTCTTATCAGCTACTTAGAGTTTGCTTTCAAAACCACATTTTCTCCCCTCCCATAATCTGTGAGCCTTTACAGATTAAAATAGAGTAGAATAGACTGTTTCACTCATAAGTGAGGGACCTACAATGATCATCTAGTCCATCTGCAAATCTTATCCCTGACCCAGCCTGCCTGCTAATGTAGTGAAATATACAGGAATGCAAGCAGGAAAATGAAACTTCCTATTGGATTTCCACCTTTATTCTGGTTCACTATGAGGTTTCCTCTGATGGTTTTTCAGTTTGTTTGTTCCCTCCACCTCATCCCTCTTACCTCTGTGGATTAGGGCAGAGAGGAAGGGAGAGGAGTATGTTTCATGAGTAATGAATGGTTCTGAAAGCTCATCCCAGCTGGGAGTGATACACCAATAGCCATGCAATGTCCCAAAAGCATCACTGGAGAGACGTGAGTACTACAGCTGACTCTGAACTCTGATCTTCTCTGTTGACCTGCTCTGACTTGATTGCTGCCTAACTTAGATGGTTGAAAACATTCTGTTCTTGTTAAGCGTTATGGTGGATACCCAAAGTAATAATTTTCTGCATGGCCCTTTCTTCCACAGCAATAAGTGGTTATTTTAGAATTCCTGTGTCTAATGGATGTTATTAGGATACCATAAGGTGCTTTGCTGCCTGTCTTGGAGGAGCTGTATAATAGCTGAGATTGATGTGTGTTGACAAAAGAGATCATACCCTGAATTATTATTCATATTACTGTGAGATGTAGAGTGCTCAGCTCCATTGTATTAAATCATGCATGAAGTTAAAACAAGAGAAGATTGATGCTTTTTACAGTCTTGGAATAAAACAAACAAAGGATATAACAAAGACAGGAATAATGTCACCTGATGATCATGAGATAATTGTGGTCACTGTGATTACTGGACTGTTGAAAGAGTGTCCTCGTTTTTCACATCAGAAACTATTTGCAGAAATTATGTAGCAGAAATTTTAACATAAAGAATTAAAATGGAGTTCTTCTGTATTCACAGGGAACACTTCATGAAAGGGAAGTACCTAAATTTGTTAAATAAATTATTCACTTGGAAGTAATTGGCAGCCTGACTTTTTCTGATGTCCTTCACAGAACTGAGGTATGAGCTCAAAGACAATCAGGAGCAAGTTTAAGCTTAGCTGAAGTACAGCAATCTCCACTTAAATTTCACTGTGCATGACCTCACTTGCATAATGTGATGGCACTGGAAATTCATTACTTCTCAAATTAACTTTTTTAAAATTTTTTAATTTTTTTATGAGCAGAGAAACAAAAAAACTAGTTTCCAGTGGATTAGTAAGAGGAAGTGTATTCCTTAATTTTTAGTAAGTGTGAGGCCAGGTTGTAATGACTGGTAGGTAGGATCTCATTTAAAGGCTTTCCAGACAGTCAGGCAATTGAGACACAAATTTGTGCTTGTATTCACTTACACAGCACATTGGCTTTAGCTGTGTTTTCTCAAGAAATCAGACAGAAAACATTAAAATCTCCCCATTATTTCCTTCAGTCCTTGGAATTTTGTTCCTCTCCTATGCATACCTGGTAGTGATCAGAGTGGCTGAATTTCTCAAGTTCTTTGTAAGCTTTCTTACAATGAGAAGTACAGATCTCATGTCTTGCACTCACATTTGTCCTGTATTTTCTACCACATGCTTCTTCTTGAATTTAGTGTCTGAAGAGTAGCAATAAAGAAGAAAAGAATAAGAGGAACAAGATCTAACCTCAAGTTCTAAATAGATTTCAAAGGAAAGGGTGAATGAAGGGTGAATAAAGGGTGAGAAATGAAGAAAGGAATCTGGATTTGAGGTTAGAATTGTGTCAAGGATTTCAGCTTTTTTCAGGGAGGCAGAACTGGGCACAAGGGCTGTGTGTGTCACAGGCTATCCCATATCAGTGTTATAAATGAGAAGAGAAAAGTGTCGATATTCAGCAAAATTTAGATTTTTTTGTTTTATATAGGGAGCAAGCAGCACTGGGGAACGTGAGGGGTCACCGCCCACTCCACGCTCCATCGAACCTTGGTTTGCAGCCTCTTCTTATAGTATGGTCTCTCGTTGTAATCAATAATTTTTGGTTTTTTGCTGTCATAATTTTGCCAGCAGTGGAGGTAGAATAAACATCCATAAAGTCTCTGGGCACTGGCAAAAATTGGGAAGTCTGATCTTTATAGATAGGCAGCATTGACCAAACAAAGGCAGGAAGTCTGAGTTTGCAAAATCTATCAGACTATCAGAAAGTCTGATTTTGCAAACTGGTAGTAGATACAACTTATTTAGAAAACATAATATTCATAACAGTGGGATTTAAAGCAGAACGATTTAATCGTATATTTTCCTCTATCTAGTTTTCATGCTTCACTTCAGACCTTAGTATTCTGGTTTATACAAACTCAATACTTTTATGATTAACACGAGTATTTTACAAATTATCAAATCAGTGTTATATGTGCATTCTGCAAAGCTCCTGCTTGCTGGAACCCTGGAAACAGGGAGTTTTGAACTTTCTGTGCTGACAGGCACTGGCCCCCAAAAGAGCACTGCATTTGACCTGAGGCCATGGAAAAGGATTCCAAAATTGAGTAGTAGGACTAGAATCACTGGTGTGTAGTTTGAATAGAAATGTGTAATATCACATGGTGAAAAATTTAGAATTTAGGGTTTTAGAATATAATACTAAGTATAAAGCAAGATGGAAGTTTTAGGGCGGAGGTTTCTTTCTTCTTCCCCTTCTTCTTCATGGGTATAGGTGGTATTTTTGTGATTAAATAAAGAATTCCACATTGCAGGCCATGGGTGTTTGATTATTGGGTCAAAAGTCAAAATAATTTAGGTGTTAGTTCTTAATTGGACCATTAGGCCTTAAAAGACCTCATAAGGAGAGAGGTAGGTCACCATTTTTAGCTCGTTAGCTAGAAGTGCTGTAGAACTCACTGTAACATAGGTAAGAATTAATAAACATCTAAATCCAAACAAGAAATTCTGTCTCACAAGCTTTTAATCTCAACTCTGGTGGAAGAAAAAGATCAAACACCTGCTTGCTTTGACCACCCCTCACCAGAGGCATTCAGTAACTGTAAGGGCATATGCATAAACAGAACTAGGAATTGGTGAGTATTCCTACAGCAGACCTCCACTTAGAGGTTTAGGGAACATTTCACCATGTTTGTCACACTGAATTAATTATCTATAGCCCTTCTTTTTGTGTTTCATCCCAATTAAGGGAGTCAAACAGTCCAGAACAGAGACATGCATAGAAGAATAGGCCTTCTCATTTATGTGAGAATAATGCACGAAATTTGATTAATGTGCATTTAAATTGTCTATGAAAATGACTTGTTCCCACCACAGCTTGCATTCAAAATGGTTTGTGGCAACACTCATTTTTACCTCCCATTGATGTCTATCCTTTAATTTGACCATTTCTTTCACCTTGCTGTTACAAATCAGGTCTAGATTTTAGCCTCAAATGTTCGCTATTATAGAAAAATCTTATTTAATGCTGTTGTGTTTTATTCATTCATGTGAACCATTGTAAAAATGCTTCCTCAGTCCACAGTAAGTGTGGAATGTTGCATAAGTTGCACTAAAGCAGGAGTTCTGGCATGTGCTGTCACTTCCACTAGGCATTCTCTGCCTTTCCCTTGTGTAATGCGTTTCAGTCTAGTGCTTGAAATCTGGAACAGAATAGCTGAAATAAAAGGTTTATTATGGCATTTTGGGAATTATTGATGCTTTCTGCATCTTCAGTTCCTCCCTTTGGGCTCTTTTCCTTTTGTGCTGTTTTTCCTTTGTATGAAAGGGCTGGTGTTTATGTCACAGTCATGTCTTCTCAAGTGTGCTTGGGGAAGGAACTTCCACCAGCTCCCTTGAGAGAGTGGAAGAGGAGTTCTTCTCCAAACAGTGACTTTCAGAAAGTGACTGGAAATTTCCCTAAGGTCACCTTGTTCATCCTTGCCCACAAGAGTTTTAATGCTGTAAAATTTACGTCTGAAATATGACAATCCCCGACTGCCTTTCCTTTTTGTAGATTGCCTTTTCTATAAATATTACTTCTCTCATCCCAGATCTCCTCCCATTAACAGCTATTAATGTCTTAATAACGCTGGCATTCACTAGGAAAATGCACTTCTGTCACATTCTCACATTCAGATCAGAATGGATCTTTTCTTTTTAACTTCAGATAAATGATTTTTTTTCCAGGGGAGGCTTGCTTTTCAGACATTGTATTTCACATTGCAATTGAAATGGATTTAATGATCCATTTATAATAATTAGACCTGTCATGTTTTTGTTCTTAATATATTTTGTGAATGACTAACTGCAGCACCTCCCATCTGGCCCCTGCAATGCTTGATGAGGCTCTTTCCTCCACCAGGTCTGGAAAGTTTCATAAAAAGAGTAATTTCAAATAATGGAAGTTATGAGGGTGATGTGTAAGTCTTTATATGACACACCTATTCAAATAATTTGTCATGTCATGGAATTTCTGGAATAGAACTATCAGAATGAAAAGCGTTATGCTCTCTTCCACAGTTCAGTGTTTTATTTACTCTCTGACCTTATTTTTCAATAACATTTTAGGTCTACCAGACCTAAAACAACTAGAAATTGTAGCCTCAGGCTGCATTTGCCAGTTAAATAGCATGACTGTGTTATACCAGGGGAGTCTATAATGGTATAATAGCTTCATAGCCAGAATAAAATGTAATTAATCATCTATTAAGAACTGGAAAATAACTGTAATTGGTCACCCAGTATAGCAGGAGCTGGTTAGGCAGAGTATTAATGAGTTTAATGTTAAGTCGTTTCTCTCACCACTTTACCTACACATCTTACTGTAATATTTACTCATACATTTATTCATCTTTTAATTCATTCATTTATGCTCTCAGTATCAGCTAAGCATCAGTCTCTTGATCTTGAAATCTTTGCTTTCTTTTATTTCTGGAAGTTTTTAACATGTTACATGGGCTCGTATTTTGGTGCTTTGATAAATGGAATATGAAAGTGCTAATGGAAGACTAACTCTTTACCTGATTAATCACACACTAAAATTCAAAGGAAAGAGTAATTAGACAAGAATGCTAGTGCAAAATATGGATGTCAAGTGGCTTTATCTGAACCTAAGGCATGCCAAACCCTGATGGTTGCCTTCTTGATAAAATAAAGTTTATTTCCTTTTTCTGGATATCAGCAGTGATTGAATTGATAGTGTCAAACTTCTCTAATGAAGCAAGAAAGACTGGGAACTAACACAGGCATTGTAAAATGTTCAAGGAATTGGACATACTGGGGATGAATGTGGGTTGTATGAAAAGGAGAAATAACTTGTTTCAAAAGGGAGGTTGATCCATTTCCAGAACGGATTCCAGAGTGGATTAGGTGATGTGTGTGTCCTACTGCAGGAGGTTTGTGGATCTGGAGACTGAAGAGATCCTTCCAAGGCCTGTCTTACTGAGGAGGGAGGAAAACTTCAACAGGAACATCTTGAGCACAACTGTGGAGGTGAGGTTTTAGTAGACAAAGGGAAAACGTTTTTGAGATAAGGGATATGTGCACCTGGACATCTGCTGTTGTGTGGACTCTGAAGAGAGGTGTGCCCTGGAGGAATTTCCAGAGCAGATGCAAAAGTTTTCAATAATTCAGCTCAGATCCAACAAGAAAACCAGCACTTAGATATTTTAATGCTGTAGTAGGTGCTCAACATACATATTAATGTGGGGTGTCACTGGATCCTTCAGACACTGCTGGGACACAAAGAATAACCACAGTGCCAACAATGGGAGGCACCAGCAGACTTTATTAGAATGTTTAGGCACTGCCTTACACTTAGCCAGTCTGAAGCAGATGAGCATAAATTGAATTTCATGCTAACTTGCTTTGGGCAATGAGCACCCGAATTTTTAATTAATTTTTAGTGAATTAAGGTAACAATTTTTTTTTTTTCCAACAAAAATAGCATTATTAATCTGCTCCACAGTCTGCTCATGTGACAGGTAATGTTGATGGTGTCATTAATGATATTGATGCAATAAGTGCATGGCAGCTGTGAAGGTTGGCAAAGCCACTAATAAGTAGCTTGGTATAGAAAAAATTGCTAAAAACACCAGAATTCAAGGACTTAGAAACAAATAGATGGGGATGGGAGGAAAACCACTGAAGCTGTAAAGAAGAATGAAGGTCTATACTGTGAAGGTGGTTGAATACAGAAACAGTTTGCACCAAGAGGTGATTGAGTCTCTATCCATGGAGATATTGAACCCCCAGCTGGCCATGTCCTTGAGTGACCTGCTTTACCTGTCCCCACTCTGAGCAGATTGATTGGACTAGATGATCTCCAGAGACTCCTCTCACCTTCCAACTTCAATTAATCTGTGTGATTTTGTATGCAATTATGGTTGCATAGAAACCTTCACTTCTGATGTTTGCTCATTTTTCAGTGCTTGATTTCGTAGCACTCTAGGTGTTTTACTATCATGGATACATGTGCATGTATAGGGATGGGGAATGTGGTCATGAACACACACACACACACACATATATATATATGTAATAGTGAGAGCAGTATGACATCTGACATAATTTGCACATCAGGCTTGATTGCCAGCCCTGTGAAGGTTATTTTTTCCCCTTAGCACAGAGAGTGGAGAAAGCTCTGATTTAGAAAGAAGAAGAAAAAAGGGTTTTTTCCAGTGTTTGATTTCTGACCTACAGCACAACCATGCAAAATCCCCAGAGTTTACACTGTCAATTGATAACACTGGAAAATCAACATGTTTGCATGGAGTAAGGTATCCACACCAGCAGGAATGCCAAAGTACCTGGTATTGACTCAATCCTATGCTCTGTGCATGAGAAGAGCAAGGAATCACTCTAAAAACAAAGCCATGTTGGTCCATTGACCATGTCAGGATATGCTTGAGGAAAGGTTTTCTTTTTGACAGAAGTCACAAGATAAGGGCTGAGGCAAGCAGGCAAGCACAGCCCCATATATTTGTGTGTAGGATGTTTGGGTTGCTCTAGCCTGTCCTTATATCCACCTTCCTCAGCCAGATCCACAGGGAATTGAGCAAATGGCTGGCCCAAAAGGGAGCTAACTTGTCAAATAACTTTTCAAAGATAGACAGCTGAGAGGATGTCCTGTAAGCTGCATCACATTTTCTACCAGAACCTGTTCAAATCTAGAGTGGATCAACAAACAAACTTGCTTTCATCTGGGGAGAAAAGGGATGCATGACAAGGTTGTGTTTGAAAGGAGACTCTGTGTCTCCATGCAGAGATTGCTGCTCTCATCTGTCATTCCTACTAATCTTTACCTGACCACAGTGAAAGATTGGTGTGCAGAGCATGGACTGTGGGGCTGCAGTTGCATTTTGTTCTTTGGGGTAGAGAAAAAAAAAGGTAAGAAATGCATTTCCTGAAGTAGTCAAATGACATAAAAATATAAGGGAAGGGAAAAGAAATGAGGATTTGTATCTTCTGATTTTTTCTGTATTTTTCTGGTGAACTTTGAACAAAATGGCTAAAATGGCTGATTATTTTTCATCTTCAGAGATGTGAAAAGTATTAAAAGGATTTTATAAGCTTGTCCAGAAGTAAAAAAAAAAAAAAAAAAACAAAAAAAAAAGAGCAAAAGAACAAGAAGCTTAAACAAAGTTAAAATGCGTGAACAGAAGTCTTGAAAATTTCAGAATTTCTAGAGAGACTTTCAGTATTAGGTTTTTTTTTAAACTAGATCCAGGGGAAGCCAAGTATTTTTCAGGTACACAAAAGAGATAGAATTTTTAGCTCATATAGATGAGAATGCTGCATGAATAATGGGCACAAAGCTGCTAGAACATGGGATCTGAGTGCCTAAGTCACAAAGGAGATAAGGAATAAACAGCAGCATCTGCAGACCGGCTCAGTGCCCTGGAAGAGAGACAATCCTGAATTTGAATGGGGAACCAGATTGCAGAAAGAGCCTCATCTGGTCTTCTGCAAACATTCAACTCTCAAAAACCAACAGAGCTGTGAGTTTCCATTTGGTTTTATTGTCATTCCCAGTGAATAGGGGGAGCAAAAATGGCAGGAGAGGGAATGAGGATGGTACAGACAGCTTTTAGAAAGTACCTAAAGGGCTTTGGAGTTGAATGAGAAGAGAGTCTGAAAAGAAATAGAGCAAAGTATGTCTCATCAACTGACAGAAGGTTTCACAGAATCATAGAAGAGAGAAATGCAGAGAGAGGAAGGATGTGCAGCTTGTTCTGGTGAAGCTGTGGAGCCAAAGCTGGCTGCCAGTGCTACCTATTCACAATATTACAGCATTTTACACAGGAACCAAAATAGAAGGAATAATATTTTCCAATTTCAAAGAAGGCTGGGTATCCAAAGAAAGAACTAAGGAGAGTTGTTATATTGTATTGAACTAGTCATTGTTAATGACCAGACTGACTTAAAACTGTTAGCAAGGATGTGACCAGGAGCTAGGACAGTATAAAATGTGAGTCAATATTACAGTTTTCATGAAGAAAAAAGAGAATAAAACTTTATGGCACACTAATCAAGGGCTGTGGAAAAGAAGGCATGGGGTGAGGATAGGGAGGGTAGACCTTGAATCAGGAGAGATGTCTGAAAAGCCCTTGAAAGGGAGAACAGGAAAAATAAATTAGGAGTGGCTGTTTATAACAAATGAAGTTTACAATCATTTATGCAGAAATGGAAAAAAAAAACCAACTGAATTCTGTCCTTGTGCAATAATGTTCCAAAGTACATAGTTAAAAGCATTAAAAGCAAAGAAAATGCCAAAGAATAAAGCATTGAGTGAATATTCACTAAAAGAAGAAAAAAAAAAGTCTTTTGTCATCAGAGATTTGCACAGAGTTGGGCTGTTGTCCTGCTGCTGTAGTTGTTACAGTTCTTGGACTGAAGTCCAAAATAAAAGCATAAAAGGAAGATCCAGCCAAACTACAGCTGGCAGATTATTGCAGATTCCTGGCAAACTGCTGTGAATGTGCCTCACTTGCATTTTCTTTACAACCTTCACCAGCAGCTACTTCAGTCTCTCCAGTAATGAAGATGTGACTCTCTCATTTACACCTATTGAAACTATTCCATTTTAGGATAAATAATTATTCATTGGAGCAGGAATTAGGAGAAAGTGTCCAGCATCCCAGGTGAATGCCCAAATACTGTATTATGGAGAAATTCCCATTTTCTCTTGTTCATTAGGTCTTAATTCAGCTATGCAAAGCGGAGCAGTGTCAACAGAAGTAAATGAAATGGCTCTGTCCCAAATAACCACACAAAGCACTGAGGAGGGCATCTCCAGAGGAGGTGAAAAGCCTTCATATATTCATTTGAAGCCGAGCTTTAACACTTAAGAAGACTTAAGGGTACAGAGTTTTCTTGAGCCAAGTTTCTTCATTTACACCTGGGGCACAAATTGGTCAAATTACAAATTTACTCATCCATAGCAAACAAAAATATTTGTGGGAAGGGCTGCTTTCTGTCACAGAATGTGTCTTTCATTCTTAAGAATTGCTAAGAAAAAGAGAGAAAGAGCATAATTCATGGAGACTTTCCAGCCACCTGCAGAAATATCAGCAACTTCTGTTTGCTGACTCTTTTTCACAGATGAAGAATATGGGCGTAAAAAAGAAACAAAATAGCAGGATACAAGTTAGAGTGATACTGCTTTAAATATCAGAATTTCATGTGCCAGTTGTACCTCCAGTTGGTACATTGCCTAGAGAACTGAGAATACCTTTGCAAAAGATAAACCAGAGGGCAGAACAAATAAGGTAGCTTGTACATTTAGGCTAGTCAACTAAATAAGGTCGTGTAAAACTTACATCAACATGCAGCCATTCATCAACATTTTGAGGAGAATCAGATGTAAAGTCACTGTTGCTGTGAAAGCCAACTCTCTGGGAGTGTGAGTCAGTGAGAGATTGGTACAGAGGGCATCTATCAGATGGCACAGCTGAGAAAAAGGCCCTGGGGTGCTGGCCAATAGTAGCCAAATGTGAGCCAACGTGCCCAGGTGGGCAGGGAGGCCAGTGTCCTGCTGAATTTCTGTGTCAGCACAGGTGTGGCCAGCAGGACCAGGGTGGTGATTGTCCCTCTGTGCCGGGCATGGGGATGCCACACCTGAGTATTGTGTGCAGTTCTGCAAGAGAGAGATCTTGAGGTGCTGGAGCAAGTCCAGAGAAGGGCAATGGAGCTGGGGAAGGGTCTGGAGAGTCATCCTGTGAGGAGGAGCTGAGGCAGCTGGGGGTGTTCATCCTGGAGAGCAGGAGGCTCAGGGCAGCCCGTGCTGGACAGCTCCCAGTCCATCTCTTTTCCAGGGACAGACAGCCTGGGAGGAAAAGGCCTCAGGCTGTGCCTTGGGGGAGGTTCAGGGTATCAGAAAGATTTTTTTTTTTTTTTTCCACTGAAAGGGTTTTCAAACACTGGAACAGAAGGTGGTGGAGTCACCAACCCTGGAAGTGCTCAAGAAACAGGACCGAGTGTTTAATGTCATTGTTCATTTGACATGGTGGTGTTTAGTGAAAGGTTGGACCTGATGATCTTTTCCAACCTTAATGATTCTATGATGGTCAAGACTGATGACATTGTTTGTACATACCTCCAGTACTTCAATGTCTGTCAGATCCCTGTGCCTTTCTTTCCCCTTTTTATCCTGGATGCAACTGAGAGATGCTGGATGCTTGTTGTCAGATCAGCTTCAATTTGGCAGCCTTTGAAGAACATGAGACAAAGAATCCTGCACTTTTCCTATAAAAGCCACCAACCAAGTACATATTGGAATTTGTATTCCTCTTGCCTGATGATCAGGGTAGAAAAATACTATTTTTCAGAAGGTTACCTTTATTTTTTAAATGCATTTGTTGTTGCACATACCTCCTACACTTTCATTTTCTGTTTCTCATAATAGCCTTACAAAGCTTTCATCAGCCTTCCACTGATGTGTTCATTTAGGGCTGCCCCATGTGGTGTAGATGCTTTTTTCAGACAATGCCAGTGACAAAAAATCAGATTTCATGATGAAGGCAGTCAAGCAAAGCTTTTGCAGTAGCTTGTTACTTCTAGGTTATGGTACAGAAGAATTGATAGCACACCCACATTTTAGGATAAAAGGAATACTTTTCTCAGAGCAAAACACAGAGATTTTATGCATTTGATACTTTTTGTTGACTTTGAATACATGATACACAGCAAAACAATTGCCCTGAGCCCATTAAGTGGTAATGCTGAGGGTTTCAAAAATCAGTTGGTTAGGTGGTGTCATGGGGGAAGAGTGAAACAGTTTTACCTTCTGCAAAAAATGAGGATACCTGGGAGTGCTCAGTCATTATGGCAAGCAGCTTTGCAAGAGAAAGTTCTTATGTGCCACTGTATCAGGATATTGCTGGCTGTGTGACAAGCTTTGGAAATAGTTTTAAACATTGTCCAGAGCTGACTGCTGCATGCAAATTTATCTAATGCACTCAGGAATGTGCTCTCAAAGAGATGGCATGTGTCCCTCTTCCATGTCACCCAGCATCCTACACACTGGTGTAGGACAAAGGAACTTTTCCATTCTGCATCATCATCTGGTGGGTGAAAAGGCACTTAGACTGCCTGAAGTGAAAGGCTTTTAGTTTTCTCTTTTTCTTCATCTACTGAAGCATTTGCTAGCTTAGTCTGTTTATGGTCACGCTTTCTATGAATTTTTCATTATAAACAGCTAAAGGTTTAGTAAATAATTAATTGCTTCTATAAGCATCTTACAGTCACAAGCACCTGGATAAGAAACACTTTTTAATTATGAAAAACTGTGGAGTGGGCAACATATTGGGCTGCTGTGCTTTCTAAAAGCTAATTTCAGAATGCTTATTGAAAGACAAGTTATAAATTAACCCTTTATGGGTAATCTTCAAGGAATATTTGATTACATGTATTTTGAAAATGAGCATTACAAGGGTTTGGGGTAATTCCTCTGTGTTTCCTCTTGGTCTGACCATGAAAATAGCTGAAAAGGCTCTGGTTTGTAGCCAATTTCAGATCAAAGTATGAGCTCTGAGTTATCCTGGGACTGGCAGTCCTGTGAAAATTTGCATAGGAGCTCTTTGGAGTTGTGCATCCTGTGGAGCTTCTGGGGTTGGCACAGTTGAAGTCTTGGTCTGGAGACAAAGGAACAGCTCTGGCCTTCCCACAGCACTGCACCACTCAGAAAATGGGAAATTAAAACATTCCTTTCCCCATCTGTGCTCCCTCACTACAACCTGCTCCACCGAGCCACGCTTCCCTGTGAAACCTGGGAACTGTCCTAAATAAACCAAAATCTCATGACAGCAAAGCAAGTGCAAAGAATTAGATCACAGGAGGTAAAAAAGAAAGTTCTCTTAAAAGAGGAACCCAAACCATCCCAGCTAGAGGTCTGCCCCAACAGTCCTTCTTCCACAACCAGTCTCTAATTGACATAGAGTTAGACAAATGCTCACTTCACTCCTTAATCCCATTCAAAGGGGCATGTGGTGAACTCAGTCCAAAACATAAGTCTGCCGCCAAACTTTTAAAAAAGTGTTTAAAAAGTAAAATATTTTCATGACATAGCTAAATAGCACATCAATTATGTAAACTGAGGGTTTCACAAAATAATTTCAAAGTCTGCCTGCACTATTGTGAACCTATTCCATAACAACCATTTGTTTCTATATTAAAACCAAACCATGAAATTGTTCAGAACCATTTAGAAGCAAAGTTTTCCTGCCTGTCTCACTTACCCAAATGCATCAAACTGAAAAGCACAAAGAATACCAAACCAAACCCATCTACAGATCTGGCCCAAAATCCCTTCTTCCACAACCAAAAGCTTTGATAGACAAAGATTTAATTTAGTGCCAACGCTAATGTCACTCCTTTGCTCACATTCAGAGAGGAAATTCAGCACAGGGACACCAATGGGAAAAGGACAGGAGCTTTTCCCAGTGATTCTTTAACTCTCTGTGAGGGTGGTGAGACCCTGGCACAGGTTGTCCAGAGAAGCTGTGGCCACTCCATCCCCTGGAAGTGTTTGTGGCAAGGCTGGATGGGGCTCTAAGCAACCTGGTCTAGTGAAAGGTGTCTCTGCCCATGACAGGGGGTTGGAATGAGAGGATATTCATGGTCCCTTCCAACTCAAATCATTCTGTGATTGTCTCTCCACCATAAGCCAGGGTTCCTCTCAAGTGGAGCCCTTAGCTTCTATGGTTACATGGAAGGGGCAGGGATTAGAACCTCTTTCTGGTGTCCTTGATTGTGAGATCAAAGCTGTAGGTTGTGGAAAACCAAGGTGTCCTTGCATGTTTTGAGTGCCTGCAGGGGCTTCAGCTCATCTTCTTGGGGACTCGATATTTCTTTTATAATCAATCTCCTTCAAACACTGATAAATGGAGGCTATTTGAGAATCTAAGGGGAAAAATGTATAAAAAAAGAGAAAAGGCTTCTCTCATGTGTTTGAAAAATAGTTTCACAGTCCAACAGCCTCCCTTCCCTCCTCCACCCTCCTTCGTGCCTCTCAGGACATTATTCCCGGTTCAGCTCCCGTGCTGGGGCAGTCACCTTGAGCAAAGCCTGGTGGCTGCAGGAGTCACGCAAGCGGGTCAGTGCCTGGGCTCTCTGCACCCAGGGGACAGATCCTGCACTCAGCTTGGCTTGGGCTGCTGTGTTGGAGCTTCCCTCAGCATCTCTGCTGCCTGAGTGCAAAACCACGGGGCCAGATTGATGGGGACGCCAGAAGTGCATTTTCCCAGAGGTCACCTAAATCCTGGTAATGATGCAATGCCGCAGTGCACTCCTCCTAATCCAATCCAAGAGCACAGTGGTTTGGGCCCTATCAAATGAAGCTCAAGGTAAGCATGTGAAACGTGGCTGCTCCTCAGCTGCTGGCAGCTTTCCTAAGTGCTGAGAATCAGATCAGAGCAAGAAAAAAGCCTCCCACCTCCAAAAAGAAACTTTAACACAGACATGCACCTGGAAAAAAGACAATGCTTGGGTTCAGCTTCATTTGCCAGGCTTTTGTGATTCTTTCTGATTTTAAAGCCTATTTGTTTTAGAGCCTGATTATTTCTAAAATTCTAATAATTCTGGTTTGTTCTCAGGTGTGAGCAGACTCAATACATTGGGGAAATTCAAGACCTTTTTAAAAGACCTCAAATTGAGTATACAGAAAGCTGACATGTCAGGAAACATTGTTAATTTCTGAGAATCTTTGGTCTTTGTCTTTGAATATGGTGCTAAGAACACTAAGGTTGTGGGTTCAGCCCCTGTTCAGGCCATTCACTTAAGAGTTGAACTCTCATTGTGGGGCCCTTCCAACTCAGAATCTTCTGGGGTTCTTTGCTCATTAAAGGATTGATGTTCAAAATATAGGATCAGGGGATATAAGACTCTGTATAATTAATCTGGTATTGGATAAGTACTGTAATATTTCTTCTGTATGAATTTAATCCATAGAACAGTAAATGCAGCAACAAGAATTCACAGACTTATTGACCTGGTTTATTCCATATTAAATATTAATTGCAGTTTCTTCATCATGTCCAATTGAAGCTTCCAAGCTGTGTGAGAGATATATACATATTTATCTTTTACATAATGCCATACAGAGAACACACAGCATTGATGGACACGCTTGTTATTTCTCATTCTGAATGCCCAAATAAAAGCAAGTTAAAAGTACCCTATAGACCTATCTGCTACCCAGTTTAACCCCACCCAAAAGAGAATTTTCTGTCTTTGGAAGGTGGCTGTCCCTCTCTTCTCTTTGCATATTCTGGTCCCCAGTGGAACACCTCACAGAGAGGACATATACCTCTGTGGCTGAATTTCCAGAATTAGGCTTGCTATGAGCAAGGGTGTTGTGGACCTTTCTCAGGTGGTTCCAGGATATGGTGAATTGTTAATTAACTGTGAGGGGATTACCCAGGACACAGATTAACTCTGCTATGGCTGCAAACCCCTGAGGCCAGACCTGCCCGAGCTGGCTCAGATCTGCAGCCAGCAGGACCATGCTGGCTCTGTGCTGTGGATGTTTGTGGCTCTGAGCTCCCCTGGGATGTCCAGCTGCTTCAGGAAGGTTCAGCTTTAGCCTCATCTGGTTTTTTTGTTTGTGTGTTACCTTGCAGAATAAGCATACTACTACAAATCACTGTCATGGCAATGAATTAATAGTATTAAAATCCAGCTTAACCTAACTTATTAATATAAAACCTGCTTTGAAGGAAAAGGAAGTCCTGAGCTAATTATTTAAGACTGGATTCTTTCTGTTTCAGAACCCTGATTTCTCATGCACCTAATATTCTCATTTCCTGGTTTACAGGCACGTTCCAAGTTTCTACATTGTTTTTGCACTGGTGTGATGTATAAGAAGTGAATCAGCTCCTCTCTGATTTATTTGACATTCCCAACTCCGCTTGAGCAGATTCTTTAGAATCTGGTTGCTCTGAGGAAACTATGTTCTTGCCAGTGTTTACTGAAGGGATTTGTTGACTGGGAAATGAAGCTATTTCTTGCACATTGATTGCAACTCTTGCCAGCCACTGTTTTGAACTGTGTTTTGTTTTCTGAAGAGCTCATTACCCTGGCCAAGCCTTTTGCTTCACTCAAGTGCAGCAAGTCTGCTGTGTTCATCTCAGTTATTTCATAGAATATCCTGAATTGGAAGGGTCCCACAAGGTTAATTGTTTGTTTTGGTTTTTTGTTAGCTTGTTATTCAATAATTTTAATTTTCTTCAGAACTATAGAGGAGTTGAGCATGAAAGCTCTGGTCATCCCAGGGCTAAACCTGAATGGCCCTAGAGTGGTGGATAATACACCAATCCTCATTGTCCATGCAGACATGATCCCTTTTGAGCACCCCTAGGCACTCTTACGGCTGTTCTGATGCAATAATCATAGAATCATAGATCAGCAAGATTGGAAAAGATGTCCAAGATAATCCAGTCCAACCATGCAGAAGATCTTCCATCTTCTGATCTGTTGTACTCCCCCACTGCTGGCTCAGCTGCAGGAGTCCTGGGGAACCAGGGATGAACATTGTGGTCCAGCTGAATAACCATGGTGGTGGGAAAGGGCATGAAGCTGTAAAAGCAAATGTTAATTCAGGGAGGTCAATGCAAAGCACCTGTGTTAGGCAGGAGCCCCGGATTAGTCTCAAACCAGACTCCTCCTCTCTTCCATGCATGGTTAACAAAACCAGCATGTGCTGCTAGGAGAGCAGATATGTTTGATGCTACCATTGATTTTATCTTTTCCTAAAGTTTGACTCTCTCAAGGAGTGAACTGACATATCCCAAAATCTGAGAAATCTGATGGAAGCTGATTTCAGCAAAGCTTGTTTGTTTAGAGCTGTCTTTTCAAGGAATAGTTTCTTTGGTGACACTTAGTTTTTTAAGCATACTCCAGAATGAAAGATGGTTTTTCAGGGAAGGAAAGCATTTAAAACTAAATTTTCCCCTGGCATATTCCATCCTTTGTCTGAAGTAAGACACAAGAGCAGGCACAGCAAGTCAGAAGCCCCCTCATTTTTTAGAAAGTAGATGTTATAGTAACATAACCTCTGGTTTGTTCTTGGGAGGAAGTATCTGGGACAGCTTTAAAGTACTGCAATAGCCATTCATGCACATGATTTAAATCAGCCTGTTCTGCTGACAAGATGAAACCTGGAGGAAATGGGTTTTACTTGCTCCTTAAGAAGATAATTTGGGGAGGAGACGGGACATGAAATGAGGGAATCTGACAGGAGCAGCATTTGAGATGGTGAAAAACTTCACAAAAAATACATTTAGTAGGCATTCAGAAATAAGGAATTCTTTATTTACAGAGTAAAGATGACATTTTCAGATAATATGCCTTGAATATTTATTTTTGTTTTGTGTTATTTTCTGACAATTTTGTGTGTGAAAACTTCCCTATCTACTCCAAATTTTTCTAATTCTTTGAGCTACAGGGTACAAAAAAGGTGACAAGATTGAAATCAAGGAATAAAGGATGAGTGTGCTGCAGAAATCACCCATTTCTCAAGACCACAATACAGTATCCAAAAGATTAAAGGAGTATCCAAAGCATACTGAGTGAGGAGGGGTCTGTCTCCCTGTGCTCAGCATGCAGCTGTCCTGAGCAAGGCAGAAAATGCTGACAAAAGGGACTTTAAAATCTTGGCTCTGCAGTGTTTGATTCAGAGCTGCAGAGAGGCACCTCTGTTCCCTCTGAACCCAGCCTCCAGCCATCCCCTGAGTGTTACAGCTCCTTCCTGGCTCCTCATTGTGTTCAGCCAGGTCGTGTCTTTCTGGTTTCTCCATTTTGGTTTACAGGGTTCCCTCCCAAGTGTGGAAATAGAGTTTTTGGACATGAGGGAGAAGGAAGGGAAAGGACATTTCTACACCCTGGGATGGGGGCTGGAAGGATATTTATTCTTACACAAATCAGGATTAAGCATATATTTATCTCATCAGTGACCTGTATCTCTCTAACCTGTTCTTTAAAAGCTCTGTAGGAAGAACTCCCCAAATGTTCTGAGGAATTTCTGCTGCCCTTCATTAGCATAACCTATCAGTCTAATGTGAAACATTTACTCTGCAAATTTTTCTTCCTAGATAGGTCTCTTCCATAACCTTATACAGGCTGGGACACCATTGATATATCTCTCTTTATCACAGATAAATCATATGATGATTTCCTAAACAAAAGAAAGCCAGTTTTCCCACAGGCCATTTTTAAACTTGCTATTCTTGCTATTTTCCTCTGGACTCTCTCCAATCTTTCTACATCTTAGTGGGATGCCCAGTCCTAGACACAACACTCCAGCTGAGGTCTCACCACCAAGATAAAGGACAATAATCCTAATTACCTCCTGTGTCTTCCATATTACCTCCTGTGTCTTCCATATGTCAGTTCAGTCCTGGATGAGATGGGCCTTTGCTGCTGCTGCAGCGCATTGTTGAGTTCCTATTTAGTGCTCAGCTCACACCCTGACTTCTTTTCTGCAGCATTGCTGCCTTGCCAGTTACTTCTTATTTTACATTGGATTTCTCCTTCCTAAGCACAACACTTATTTATTGATTTTGTTTATATCAGAGCAATTCCTCAATATGCCAAGAACTTTTTTGTTTGTCATCCTGCCCTCTGGGGTCCCTGCAAGACCTCTCAGCTTGGCTTTATCAGCAAATTTTATGTATCTTCTCTATAATATCATCCAAAGTATTACAGGTAATATTGAATGAGCCACATGCATGAAAGACCCCCAGAGGAGTCCTTGTAATGCTCTCTGAGTTTGATAGTAAGCAGCAATCTACGGTTGAAATGCTGCATTTACCTGAATCCAAGACATATCTGTGATCTCAGCATCACCCTTGAGCACAGGGTTCATTAAAGATAGAGGTTTAATGACTGCACACAACTCACTAACTTCACCAGGGCAATAGCCAGTTCCCATGTACAGAGGGACAGACAAGGGAGGTTGGGAGTTTTTTGTCTCTTCTCATTGGAAAGAAAGAAGTTATATGTTCTCATCCAAGGAAAAAGATGATAAATATCTCCTCTTTAATAGAGGGGTGAGGCTCCTTCAGCTGCCTCACATTTATCAATGGGAAAAGGCCAGGGTTTGTGAAGCAGCTAATGCATGGCAGCTTCATGTCCTGCTGTCTGTTCTCAAAGCAGCTAAGATAGACAGACTAAACAAATTTTGAATGCTCAACATTCTCAGGGCAGAAAAAAATAGTATCTAGTGTGTGGAAAAATATTTTAGAAATATTCTCTGTCCCTTCTTCCTCTCAACTACTTGTAGGATGTTCCATGACACTGTAAGAAAGCCTCAGTGAAGTCAGATGAGAACAAATTTACCACTGCCTTCCCATCCAACACTTGGGCTGCCTTGTCAGGGAGGAAATTTGATTGATCTGACATGATGTATTATTTTCAAATCCCTGATGGCTGTTTCCTGTCAATAGGTTTTTACCAAAGTGCCTGTAGATTTTTCAGTGACTCCTAGAGGCAGCCTGAGGATAAAGGTGAGGCTGACTGGCCTCATGGTTTTGGGCTCTCCTTTATGTTCTCTCCTTTCTCTGCTTCAGTACTCTGGCCTCTCTTGTGTCTTCCTCAAGCCTTCAGAGGTCATTGCAAATGGTTCACACATTATTTTGGTCAACTCCTTCAAAATCCTTTGAATTACATGGCACCTTATGAATTTCAATGATTCTATCTTATCTACATGGTCTTTAACCTACTAATTTTCTGTTTGAGCTTTGTCCTCTTATCACCTTTTTAAAATTAATTGGCTTAAGTCGCTGTTCATAATTTTTTAACATAGTCTGCAGCAAAGCATTGAATTCTTCAGTCTTCTTTGGATCATGTACTATTTATTCCCATTCCCTGTAAGGTAATGGACCAGTAATTTCCTATGGTTTTTCCTACTTTCAATGTATTTTTAAGACCTTTTTGTGTTACTCTTTATGATCCTTTCAACCTGCAACCCATTTAATCCCAAACCCTCACTGTGGTTTTTATACCTCGTCCTTAATGATAGACTTTTTTTTCCCTTTTGTGTCATTATTTCTTTTCCTTAGTTTATTTTCGGGCCCTTAAAGTACTCCTGATGCAGTTGTAATGGCTTCTCACTGTGCTCTCTGTCCTTCCCCTGTACCAAGATAGGCTGCTATTGTGCCTTTAATACACTCTCTTACTGTAACTGCCAGCTCTTCTGCCCTTCTTTATCCCTTAAATTATCTTCCCAAGAGACCCTTTAGATGAGTTCCCTGGGCTTGCTGAAATTTGCTATTTTTAATTTTTTTTTTTTTTAAGTCCATTATTCTTACTATTTTTTCTCTGACACTTTTTTTTTTTTTTTTTTTTTTTTTTTCTTAAAATAGTGACTTACAGCCCTTTCACCTTTCAGCTTCCTTTTCAGATTCTTTTCCAGTTCCTCTCTACTAGACAGAACCAAATTCAAAACACTTTGTCTCTTTATAATTTCCTTTACTGTTCGATAAGTTCCTGATTCATTTCAAGGATGTTATGGATAGTTTGAACCCACCGTGCTCTCCCAGCAAATATTTCAGCACTTGATACTCCTCATTGACTACAAGCTCTCCCTCAGATGTTCACAGTCCACAGAAGTTTCATCTCCTTCCGTTACTCTCCCTCATACACAGACACAGCAGTGAACCTGCATCACTTCTGAACTTCCTGGAAAAAGCACATGTTTTGGCACAAAATACAAAACCCTCTGTCCAAGTTTTGGACAAATTAGGGGAAAGAAACCTCCCAAAGAACTTAGAAAGAATTCTCCCCCAGGGGAAAGTGGAAAAAACTTGTTTATTGGCAAAACACAAAAGAAAACACTTCCCAGTCAGACCCGGATGGAAAACAAAACGAATTTCACCGAAGCAGCAAGACGAACTCGGAGATCTTCGCTGGGAAGGGCAGCAGAGCTTCTTTGGCAAGCTTCCAGCGGCACTCTCCGAGGTTCAGATGTGTTTCCTCTGGAAGCCGGTTCCGATCTTGGGGGAAGAAGGGAGGGGGAAAGAGGGGCAGCCGGGATAACCAGCAAGGCAGAAAAGGGGGAGGGGTCAGGGCAAGTGAGCAAACAGCTGGGAGCAAAAAGCCGCAGCTGGGGCAAAAGCAGCAGCGGGGGGGGGGAAATAGCAGCAGGGGGGCAAAAGCCAGCAGCAAGCAGCAAGCGGCAGCGGCAGCCGAGCAGCAGCAGCAGCAGCAGACCAGCCCGGGGGAGGGGCCGTCCCACCGCCGGCAGCTCCATGGGGGGCAGGGAGAGGAGCTAGTCATAACATAAACATCAACCCAGAACATTCCACCCCTTATCCCATATCGTGATCATTGACACACGATTGGGATATACACTCACTAAACACAATATAAAACTTCCTTTGACTTGCTCAAACCTTCAATACTTGCACGTTTCCTTCTTCTCACTTGCTCAGCCTTCACCACTTACACATTCCCTTCTGTTTCATATTCATACAATTTATCATACAGGCAATGGTGGTATGGCCGTAGGCACACTCAACAATAACATCACCCTACAATCAGATCTCCCTGAGGTACGCAACGAGTTGTTCCATCTTTCTGCATGATCCACCAGGTACATCCTGGTCCTTGAGCAAAGGCAATCCCACGAATGGGTTTGCCTGTACTCGAGGCAGGATTAACCCACACTGTCTTCCCTAGCAAACCTCTGACATGGGCCACTGGGACTTTATCTCCTTCTACTATATTGAGGCACTCAGACTGGGCGGGACCTGCTCAGTTGGTGGAACCTTGAGTGTTGACTAACCAAGTGGCCTTAGCCAAATGCTGCTCCCAGTTCCTGAGAGATCCCCCACCCAATGCCTTTAAGGTGGTTTTCAACAATCCATTGTATCTCTCCACTTTACCTGCAGCTGGTGCATGGTAAGGGATGTGGTACACCCACTCAATACCGTGTTCCCTAGCCCAGGTGTTAACAAGGTTGTTCTTAAAATGAGTCCCATTGTCTGACTCAATCTTCTCAGGGGTACCATGCCTCCAAAGGACCTGCTTTTCCAGGCCCAGGATGGTGTTCCTAGCAGTAGCGTGGGGCACAGGGTAGGTCTCCAACCACCCGGTGGTGGCTTCCACCATGGTCAGGACGTAGCGCTTGCCTTGGCGGGTCTGAGGCAGTGTGATGTAGTCAATCTGCCAGGCCTCCCCGTACTTGTACTTGGACCATCGCCCACCATACCAGAGGGGCTTCACCCGCTTGGCCTGCTTGATGGCAGCACACGTCTCACAGTCATGGATAACCTGGGAAATACTGTCCATGGTTAGATCCACCCCTCGGTCTCGTGCCCACTTATAAGTGGCATCCCTACCCTGATGGCCTGAGGCATCATGGGCCCATCGAGCCAGGAACAACTCTCCCTTATGTTCCCAATCCAAATCTATTTCCAGCCCCGCTATCTTTGCAGCCTGATCTACTTGCTGATTATTTTGCTGCTCTTCATTAGCTTTATTTCTGGGGATATGGGCATCTACATGGCGAACCCTCACAGGTAGTTTTTCTAACCGAGTAGCGATGTCTTTCCACTCTTCAGGAGCCCAGATTGGTCTTCCTCTACGCTGCCAGTTCGCTTCTTTCCATCTCTTCATCCATCCCCACAGAGCGTTAGCTACCATCCAGGAATCAGTGTATAAATAGAGCTTTGGCCACTTCTCTTTCGGCAATATTTAAGGCCAGTTGGACGGCTTTGAGTTCAGCGAATTGACTAGATCCCCCTTCTCCTTCTGTAGCCTCTGCAACCCGTTGTGTAGGGCTCCATACAGCTGCTTTCCATCTCCGATTCGTCCCTACGACGCGACAGGACCTGTCAGTGAATGGAGCATAGCGTGATTCCTCTGCTGGCAGCTGGTTGGAGGGTGGGGCTTCTTCAGCCCGGGTCACTGGTTCTTGTTCCTCGTCTGTCACACTAAAACTTTCACCTTCTGGCCAGTTAGTAATTATTTCTAAAATTCCAGGACGATTCAGTTTTCCAATTCGGGCACGCTGTGTAATGAGAGCAATCCACTTGCTCCATGTAGCACTGGTGGCATGGTGAGTGGAGGGAATCTTTCCTCTAAACATCCACCCCAACACCGGCAGTCGGGGTGCCAGGAAGAGCTGTACTTCTGTACCAACCACCTCTGAAGCAGCTTGGACTCCTTCATAGGCGGCCAAGATTTCCTTCTCCATTGGAGTGTAGTTAGCTTCAGACTGTCACGGTGTGACTGGGGTTTGCCAATTTTAATGTATTTAATTTCTTTTGGGGATCGAGTTTAGGAGTAAAGACAAAGCAAGCTCAAAGCTTAAAAAGGGAACTAGAAATTTATTAACAACACAAAACAATTCAGAATGAGATTTCCAGATTATTTCTTCCTCCCCTTTCTTCATACCAGCAACACACAGAAAAAAACCGGTCAGTTATTCACTTAAATAATCATTTCAGTTCAATCAAGAGAGAGAAGCCCCTTCTTTTTGTTTAGGCCTAGAGGGTGTCTCACTCTCATAATCTGCACCCACCCGGAAACTACAAATTATGAATTTCCTCCCATTTCCTCCCAGTCCTTCTAGAGCTGTGTATGGGTTGCTGAAAACAACTCATCTCTCACTCTCCACTCAAAATGATGAGATGGAGTTCATCTCACTCTCCACTCAAATATCTCTGTCCAATTCCAGTCCCAAAGACAGAGAGCTCTACTTCCCCAGGCCCATTTCTCAGGGCAAAAAAGGTCTTCTTCTCAGGCACTTTTAACCTCCCCAAGTATATTCTACAGTTTAAAGGAATTTTAAGTAAAGTCACGATCCTCTAAAGCCCACAAGAAAAAGGTTTTAAGCTACTTATCAGTGGCGACTCCTCCATCTCTCCTGCTATAAGAACTTGTCTTCCTTCTGCTGACTTTTGTAATTCTTCCTGCTTCATGCTTTCCGTTCTGGGGAGCTCAGGAAAATCCGAAGTCCCATTCAGGCACTAAAAGTTAAACTTGTATCCAAAACGGTAAGGATCCAGGCTGAAGCCATGCTGGAAAAGACGCAGCCACACGAGATGATGAAAATGGCTGGACTTCTTTCTGCCACTGTGCGAGGCCTGGAGCCGGGCTGGGCCAGGCCGAGCCGAGCCGAGCCGAGCCGAGCCGAGCCGAGCCGAGCCGAGCCGAGCCGGGCCGGGCTCCCCCACGGGTCCGAAGCCGCTCCGGGGCATTCCCGAGTCCAGGCTCTCCTTGCCCCGTGCCGGGGCCAGGGCTGCCGGGGCCAGGGCTGCCGGGGCCAGAGCCGAGTCCACCCCGGGGCCTTCCGGGCTGGGAGTCATCCCGGGGCTGGGCCCTTCCTCCTCCCGGAGCTCAGCCCGGGCCGGGCCCCATGCTGGGACCCGGAGCCCCTGCCAGCTCCTCTCACCTGCCCCACCGAAAGCAAAAGACATAAACTAACTTCTTTCCTGTGATTTGTAACAGCGAAACAGCGTTCTAATTGGTTTCCTTGGCTGTCAATCACCAACCCAGGTCTCTGATTGGTCCCCGCAGCCTCAGGGGAGGCTCCTAGAGGAGACCCCTGCTCTCTTTGTCTCAGGACCATGTGCTTTCCATGTGGCCTCTATGGGGGATGGGCCACCACCCCCCCCTCCTTTCCATGTGTCCCCAGCACACAGACCCTCTGTAACTCCGACTCCAGAATCCCGGTGGTCGGCCTTGGGTCTCACCAGGCACCTTCTGCCACAGACTCCAAGACAAACCATGGTTTCCAGCTGCAGAGTATAGCACGTTCTTCACATCTGGTTCTGTTCTGACTGGGCCAAGGGCCACGGCATGAGCAATTTCCTGCTTAATCTGGGCAAAAGCTTGTTGCTGCTCAGGACCCCAGTGGAAGTTGTTCTTTTTTCGGGTAACCAGGTAAAGAGGACTCACAATCTGACTGTACTCAGGAATATGCATCCTCCAGAAACCTATGGCACCTAAGAAAGCTTGTGTCTCCTTCTTGTTGGTTGGTGGGGACATAGCTGTGATCTTGTTGATGACATCAGTAGGAATCTGGCGCCGTCCATCTTCCCACTTCACTCCTAAGAACTGAATATTCTGAGCAGGTCCCTTAACTTTATTATTCTTGATAGCAAAGACGGCTTTCAGGAGGATTTGAATAATTTTCTCTCCTTTCTCAAACACCTCCGCTGCAGTGTTTCCCCATACAATGATGTCATCAATATATTGTAAATGTTCTGGAGCTTCACCTTTTTCTAGTGTCATTTGGATCAGTCCATGACAGATGGTAGGACTGTGCTTCCACCCCTGGGGCAGTCGGTTCCAAGTATATTGCACACCCCTCCATGTAAAAGCAAACTGAGGCCTGCATTCTGCTGCTAGAGGAATGGAGAAAAATGCATTGGCGATGTCGATAGTGGTGTACCACTTTGCTGCTTTGGACTTCAGCTTACACTGCAACTCTAGCATGTTTGGCACGGCAGCGCTCAATGGTGGGGTCACTTCATTCAATGCCCGGTAGTCCACAGTTAGTCTCCATTCTCCATCAGACTTGCGCACAGGCCAGATGGGACTGTTGAAGGGTGAATGAGTTTTACTGACCACCCCTTGGGTCTCTAGCTCCTGAATCATCTTATAGATGGGAACCACAGCATCTCGAGTTGTTCTGTATTGCCGGCGATGTACTACTGAGGTGGCAATCGCTACCCTCTGCTCCTCTACCCTCAGGAGTCCCACGGCAATTGGATTCTCACACAATCCAGGCAGGGTGTTCAACTGCCGGATTCTTTCTGCTATCACAGCTGCTATCTCAAATGCCCACTTGAATCCCTTTGGATCCTTAAAATACCCACTTTGAAGGAAATCTATTCCTAAAATACACGGGGCCTCTGGGCCAGTCACAATTTGGTATCTTTTCCACTCTTTTCCAGTTAAACTCACTTCAGCTTCAACCAAGGTAAAGTCCTGTGATCCACCTGTAACACCAGCAATAGAGACAGATTCTGCCCCCATGTATCCTGATGGGAATATGGTGCATTGTGCACCGGTGTCAACCAAGGCTTTATACTTTTGTGGTTTCGATGTGCCAGGCCACCGAATCCACACCGTCCAGAATACACGATTATCCCTGGCCTCACCCTGGCTAGAGGCAGGGCCTCTCTAAGCCTGTTTATCCTTTTTTACGGGGGCATAGGTCTTAGAAGTTCCTTCCAGCGGATCAGACACGTCATCATCCTCCTCGTACTTGGCGTTGTGGTTCCGAGCGACTGGAGCTGCTCTCTTTCTGGTTGAACCTTCTCTTCGGGTCTTGTCTTCTTTCAAATCCCGCACCCGTTGTGCCAGAGCAGCCGTAGGTTTTTCGTCCCAACGCTTCATATTCTCTCCGCAATCACGTAGGAAGAACCACAATTCAGCACGTGGAGTATACCTCCTCTCACCATCAGAGAAACGTCTGCGTTGGGTGCTGGGATGCCTAATTTGCACAGCTGAGATTTGGAGGAGGTCCTCCTTAATATCTTCTCTGAGCTTCTTATGATTTTCCTCGATCTTATCCTCCAAATTCTGTAACCAAGTTTCCACGGCTGCAATTCTAGCATGGGTTGGGCCATGTACAGCGTCAGCATATGCCCGGAGCTTCTTCGCCATGTTGAGCACGGTCTCATACATTTGTTCCCGCTTCATTATTGCTAGAGTAGAAATGTACTCAGATGGCCCGAGCCGCACAAGTTTCCTCCACATGACCGGTGTGCATGGTACCAGATCTGGGTTTCTAGTTGTTATGTCGTCTGAAAAAATCATTTCTGCTACTGCCATCTCTCTTAGACGTTGGACCCCCTGCTCAATGGTTCTCCATCGGGTCTGCTGCATGTATAAATCGTCCGCACACAGATATCTTTGTGCCACACCATCCAGGACCCAGGCCCAGAGGCTCTGAGGGTTAGCTTCCCTCATCACACCTTGGTCGATGACCGGGTCATGGGACAGAGACCCCAAATGCCTCACTTTGGTGCCATCCAATACTGTAGCCTCTCCTGCCGCATCCCAGAGGCGAACGAGCCAGCTGATTATAGATTCGTCAGGTCGCCGGGTGTAGTCTTTTCTTAACCCACGAAGATCCTTTATGGAAAGGGACTCATTGTTGGCCTCTGCTCTCATACTGGTTGTTTTGGCTCCTGATTTTATATCAGGAGGTGCTGAGGGTCCCTCTCCAGCATCACCATCATCATCATCATCATCATCATCATCATCATCATCCACTGGCCTATCAGTCTTCTTAGTGCACTTCCCACCCCTCTTGCTAGCAGCAACAGCCATTGGTTGAGGCGTATTATCCAGTTTAGCTGCTGGCTTTAGTCCTAGGGGGGTGGTATCAACTTGAGTGGCTGGGATGGTGGGTAATTTATCTCCCTGGTTCCTTTCCTCTGTGTCTCGCTCTATACTGTCTAGCAAAGTGCGATAGGCATGTGCCAGGGCCCAGCTTACTGTAATAACCCTTCTCTCTTTAGGGCCAGCCTGACACTTCTTTTTTAAATACCTTGCCACCTTAATGGGATCCTGAATCTGTTCAGGTGGAAATTCCCAGATTATGGAGTCAGAAAGTTCCTTTAAAATCTGGCCCATTTCTTCCCATTTTCCATTCCATTCGGGGTTCTTTCTGCTTAACTTGACTCCTAAATCAGGAGTCTTCTCAGCCCCTTTAGAAATCTCAGCCCTTATTCTGTACAAACTGAAGACAGTATAGCCAAAACTCAACAAATTAATTGCTAGAAAGATGGTCTCTTTGATATTCAGGGAGATCTGAATGTTTTCTACTAAAGATGTAACTAATTCAGAAGAGAGTAAGGGAAATAGAGGTAGGAAATCCTCTTTGCCTGCCTCTCTCTAATAAACAGCACCAACCATGAGGTATGCATTCCTGTGGCCAATTCCAGCATTCTTATAACCCTCCTGCATATCATCACCACCAAGCCTAGCCCAATGAGTATTTTTGTTAATGCCCCTTTAATACAAAAACTGCGTATCAAAGAAGCATCGGGGCTATTTCCGGATAAGCAAATAAACCTAACGACCACAATGGTATCAGTACTTCAAAGAAACCCATAGACCATATATACAGGCAGACTCCCACAACCAAAGACATCATAGATTCAACAGACATCATACCGATACCAGCCATCGAAAACAGAATATTATTATTATAATAAAGTTTTTTCCACTTTTTTCTCGTCTTCCCCGTACGGGCCACCAAATTATTTGTCCAAGTTTTGGACAAATTAGGGGAAAGAAACCTCCCAAAGAACTTAGAAAGAATTCTCCCCCAGGGGACAGTGGAAAAAACTTGTTTATTGGCAAAACACAAGAGAAAACACTTCCCAGTCAGACCCGGATGGAAAACAAAACAAATTTCACCGAGACAGCGAGACGAACTCGGAGATCTTCGCTGGGAAGGGCAGCAGAGCTTCTTTGGCAAGCTCCCAGCGGCACTCTCTGAGGTTCAGATGCGTTTCCTCTGGAAGCCGGTTCCGATCTTGGGGGGGAAAAGGGAGGGGGAAAGAGGGGCAGCCGGGATAACCAGCAAGGCAGAAAAGGGGAGGGGTTGGGGCAAGTGAGCAAACAGCTGGGAGCAAAAAGCCGCAGCTGGGGCAAAAGCAGCAGCGGGGGGGGCAAAAATAGCAGCAGGGGGGCAAAAGCCAGCGGCAAGCAGCAAGCGACAGCGGCAGCCGAGCAGCAAAAGCCGAGAGCCCGGGGGAGGGGCCGCGACACGGCCAGCAGCTCTGTGGGGCAGGGGGCAGGGAGAGGAGCTAGTCATAACATAAACATCAACCCAGAACACCCTCTTTCCTTCCTATCCTTTCAGAACATGCCGTCCCCATTGTAAACAAATTCCAGTTTTCTTGCTCATCCCACTGAAAGATGGAACTTTTTTGGGGCAACACCTCATGTACAGATGTGTTTGAGGTTCCAGGACTGGAGTTAAGATCCAAAGAATCTTCTGCCCCAGAAGATGTTCCTTTCAGCCCAATAAAGTGCATCTACCCATGGTCATGGAGCATGTGTAATGAAAGAATACCAAAATAAAGCGGGAATAGGCTGATATTGCCCTATTTCTGTGGCATTGTCCTCCACCTTCATGCAGATTCCAGCTTGGGTTTTCCCCTGCTGCTTTGAGTTTAACAGGCCCTGATAGTCCTTTCTTCCACACAGTGCCTAATTGCTTCTTGAACCTATTTATAACTTCCAGAGCATCTTATTGTGATGGATTCCATTATTTAATTATGCCCTGTGTGAGCAAGCACTTCTTTGTGTAAATCTTCTGGCTGATGATCTCATCTGGTACTCACTAGTTCTTGTGTAATGACTCCATGCTGAGTCAAATTCTATTACAGCTCTCCACATCTCTTGCTTCTCAAGGCTGGAGACTGTCATGGGTCAGAGCTGTTATCTACCTTTGATCACCTCTCTTGACTTTTTCTTTAGTAATTCAGATTCTTCTGTACCTTTCTCAGATGGGATAGCCACAAACACAGCTGCATTGGCAATACAATAGCAAAGGTGTTTGTTTTGAGTGTTTTTTTCTAGATCCACCATGCTATTTTTTTTTTTTTGTATTTATTGACACAGAAATTTGTTTTCCAGTTTCGCTCCCAGCATCAGAAGATCATTCCACAATGTTTTGCAATTTTTATGACAGCATGTAATATCACATCTGCAGTAAAGTTTGTTGTCCTATTGCTAAAGATTTTTCATCTCTAGTCAGCCACTCTCTCTATTGATTGTGAATTTTTGTCTCTATTGATTATGTGGTTATTCTGGAGCCTCACATCTACTGGCTTTATTATTTTATTTATTTATTTTTTAAATCAAACAGTCTAAAAAAATTGATTTGGAACAGATGTTACTTAGAGGAACTGTAGGCATTGTGATCAAAATTCTTGAAGTGCTTTTCTGGAACCCCTCAAATAATCCCTGTGAAGTAGAAAAGATTGGTTTTATCCAAGAGCTGCCAAGGCTGGTACTTTCAGTAATCTGCAGCCTCATATAGCTCTGACTTCCATAAGATGCACTTAGTGATGGAGAAGTCTTTTTTCTTTAAAAGTTCATATAGTTAGTGTTAAGGACACTGACAACAAGGAAATTATTATCTTTGCTTTGAGGACCTGTGGCATTTTTTGCAGCTGTGATTGCAAGCAAATGTTTAGCAAGTGGGAGGCACTACAGAGCAAGTCCCTTTATCCATCACATTACCCTAATAATTAAATTGTCAGCCAGAGAAGTCAGGCTTTAAAAGGAAAAAAAATGCAATCAAACAGTGGCAAAAAAATTGTGATTATTCCTCCAGTTAAGCCTATAATTTTAAAAAAATCATTATGTTTGCGTAAGGCATTGCTCAGAACTCAGATTTTTTTCAATTTTTTTTTTTAATACTTTTAATATGTTTTAAAATAACAAGAAGTTATTTAACCACTCTCCATTGTTCCTGTGACTCTGGGAAACAATTATCCTAAGAATTGCTGTTATTTCTGTACTGTGGTTTACTTCCAAAATTAACTCCAGGGGTGTTTCCTAGAACCTTTTCCTCCAGGATGTAAATCCTCCTGATGGTCTGCTTCTCCTGAGGTCTCCCTGTGAGATCATTCTCCTGGGTGTTAGATTACAGGGGAAGTCACCCAGCTGCTCTGATCCCTCTGTAGTGAGACATAGACTGCTGTCTGCTGTAATTTTTTTTCTAAATATTGTGTTTTACAAGGCCTTTTTCCTGCTTTTTTGCTTCCACTGCTTGTGGTTCAGATAGAGTGAAATGCATGTCTTGGAAAGAGTCACAGAGTCTCAGTACAAGATTATGAAAAATGTAACAGTGAAGTGAGATATTTGCCCCTGGATGGTGGCTTTGCCCTAACTCAAAGGCACCATCCCTCCAAAAGATAGTTTTCTCCTCCTTCTCTCACGTTAGCTTTCAGGATCTGTCCTGATAAATGTTGCCTGCCTGCAAGGATGGACTTTGGGATAAGAATTGTTTACCTCTGGGGAAGAGACAAACCCCACCCATTGACCTTTACCTGGGATTTGTTGGGACAGGGAGCACCATCCTGTTTGGCCAAAAGCTCTTTAAGTCTCAATGGTGGGTCTGATCCAGATGAAACCACTGGCCACAAAAGGCTGAAGGGTATTTGTGAATTTACCCCTAAAGAAAAAGTCAAAATTTTCATCAATCCTTGAAATAGTCATGAAGAAGATAATAACATCTGCTGCTGTATTTTGACCCATATTTTTCTACACTTGGACTAATAAAGGAATAGAGCACACCACACACTGTGAATAGCTGGAGAAGGCTGATTTCTTTGTGTTAGTACTTTCTTTAATGACTCCCTGTGGTAAACGACATTGTGGCTGTTATCGCCTTTGTCCTCTTCCAACCAGGCCCAGACAGAGAGAAGTGCAAGGCTTTAGTATCCCATTACCAATTTCCTGAGCAACAGAATGCCAAGTTCCAATTTGTGTTCTAATTTTAACTACAGTATAGATTTTTAAATAAGTTTCAAGCTTCCTATTAACATGATCTGTCTGCTCCTTTGGTGCTCTCTCATCCCATTCTGATCGACCCATGAATGGGCTCCCTGTATTATTCATTGTACACTAAATTAAGCTTTTAGTGTTAAAGGCTTTCAAGTGTAGCTTTCTTTCTGTAGAACTCATTACCTGTGTCAATACACAAAGCAAAAGCACTTGATAGATTTGAAACAACCAGTATGTTCCCTTTTTTACAGCTGTTATTATGATTCAGGAGCATCTGTTATTCTGCTAATATTCCTGATTGTCCTGATATTAATTTCATTACACAGCAAGTGTGCACTATAGAGTTCCCAAGTGTCTTTGTATCACATGAACTTTAATTAGACTAGTTTTCTTAGAAGGGGTTAGGCAAATGAAAGTTATTATGGTTGGCCATGGCTTTGTACACCTTCAGAAACTAGGAAACTTGTTTTCATCACCTCTGGAAGTTCAGGAATAGTAGCATAGAAAAACAACAAATAATAAACCACAAAAAAAAAAGCAAAAATGAAGTGCAGGATTCAATGGTATACTGCTGAGTTTTGTTATGGTATTGAATTTAGATTTTGTGGGGAAACATTTGAATAAGAGTATAATAGATTCTTAGCTACATTTCCCTGGACTGCTCACTGAGGCACCCCACAGAAGCTGTCACTCACTGATGTGTGACCCCCACATCTCTGTGGCAAGAAGAATCAGAATTACCTTGATTATATGTTTATTAACCACTCAGTCAGGACTTCCTGAAAGTGACTGGACAGGTTACTTCTCTCAAAGCTCTTTTTCCAAGCCTGTTCAGGGCTGTAGCTCTAGTAATACCCAGTATTTTCTTTCCAGCTCCTTCAGTGTCAACATTACATGTCCATGCTCCCTAGGTGCAGTGTTCTGTCCCTTTACAATGCTACCACTATGGGACATACATTAAACTGAATCACTGAACCCAAACTATTTAAAACCTTGATTATTTTATACAGGTAGGCTAAGTGCAGTGATTTGGCTTCAACATTCTCCTCTGCTCCCATTGCCCAAAGAACCAATTTCCAACAAAGCCTCACAAGCCATTTTAGCAGCTCAGCAGAAGCTGTGGAGTTGAAAACTGCCATGGGGAAAAAAGGCCAGCAGGGCTCAAAAGGGGACTGGGAAGATGCTAAGTTCTCTGCTCTGGGAAAGAAAAATTAATGGAACAACACCCTAACACACAGCCCTGTGAGTGATATTTCCTTCACAGGCACAGCATGTAAGGGTTATGGACATTTGGGGGATTGCTTCATTTTCAAAGAAAGCTGAGATACAAAAGGGCAGCTTGCAGAGCAAATGAACACAACCAGTTATCTCAGAACTTCAGTCTGCTGTGATCCAAAACTAAGCCCTCCTGGGTTTTCTGCCAAGCAGTTTCATTCTGTAACTCCAGGAATAAACTCCTACTGTACAAATAATGGACAGCCAATGTCTTGTTTAATTGACCTTGTTGTAAATGCCAAGGAACCAAGCAGAAATCGAGCTGCTGCATGTCAGAGGGGACCAGGGCATGGGAAGGGCAGAGCTGGTATTTAGACTCAAAGTATGAATGAAAAGGAAAAGCAAACCATCTTCCTCATCTCAGCTACTAATGTGAATAACTTTTTTGTGAAAGAAGGACCATGGAAGAAAAGGTGCACTAAGAGTGTCTATGTACAGTGGTTAAAGAACACAGATCTTCAAGTTTATGCCTCTGGGTCACAGCTTCTGTGTCTCACCAGTGTTTGTGATCAGACACTTTTGCAGTGGATTTGGTTTTTTTTAGAAAGGTACATACAAATTCTTTCTTCATAAAGATGGAATCTGTCAAAGAGACAGACATGTCAGGGTTTGCCTCCTCCCAGAAAATTCAAGTCTCTTCAATTTTTTCCAAATTAATAGCTCCTCTAAGACGTTGAAATGCTTAAAGCAAAAATCAGCTTCCTTTTCTTTTAACAAATAAAATTTGAAAAAAAAAAAAATATTAGGGCCTTAATGATTGTATTGTTTGGGGGTTCATAGTCAGATTCCAGGAACTTCAATAGATGACCTAAAAGAGGATGTAGGTGTAATGCATTCTGTAGTACTGGGTAATGTATTCTGAGCCTCTTGGCTCCAGGGGAGAGAATGCTAAAAAAACAAAAACAAAAAAACAAACCACAGCCAAAACCCCAAAGAAAGCCCAGAAATAATCCTGGTTAGGAAATAAGTGTTTTCAGCACTGTTCCTGTTGATCAGCCCCTCTCTGCTTGTCCCCATCTTCACTCCTGCACCAAGGTGAAAACAAAAAATCCATAAGCCAGGAGTAGTGTCAGTGTGGAACATCTTCCAGGCTGCCTTTGTCTGCTTGCTAATAATGAAAGTCTATTTATAGCTCAGTGCAGAGCAGGGAAAGTGTGCTGTGGGTGACAATGTGATATGGATTTCACAGTCCATCAGTTTGGATTTCAAGTTTGCAGTCCTCTCTCAGACTAATTGAGAAGTCAGACACTGTTTTGGGATGTTACAGCAATGCAAAATCGGGCACTTGGTGCTTGTTCTGCGAGCATTTGGGGTCAGGTTGGCTGGGGTGACATCAGAGCACTCTCAGATCAGCAAGGCTTTTCACAGTGGCCTGAGAAAACCTATCTCACAGAGAGAGGCTCTGCATGCTGAGCATCAATGTGCTCGTGGGCTTAATATCTGTCACAGCCCATCACTCCACGTTAATAACCAGTAGGAGTCCCAGATTAGATTGCAGCCTGGCCCTGGGACCAGGCCCTGCAGACACAGTGGGAGCACAGTTGCACCCATGCAGCAGAACCCCCCAGCCTCCTCCTTCTGCCCCTCCTGGAGCTGACCATTACCAGTGCCCCATCCCCCTGGGGTTTCACTGTGAATATGTGCAAAACACAAAGCAACAATAAAAGGAAAGGGGAGGAGATGCTTTGGCACAGCCCAGTCTCATCATTCCCCCTTTGCTGTACTGGCACAGTTGAAGGGTGGCATCAGGACATAAAAGGGAAAGTACTGGGAGAGAGAGGTGGTTGCCCTCGGGGAGGAAAGGGGACAAGCTGGGAGCCAGTGAGCAGCAGATTGCACCAGTGGCACTGTCTTGAAAAACAGCTCCTGCTCCAGAAGAGCAACTTTTGAAGTTGAAAAAAATTGGAAGCAGTAATAGACGCAAAGAGGTTGAATTTTTTTCCTGGCAGACTGAGAAACAGAACTTGTGTCTTTTCCTACTCAGTCAAGTCTGTCATTTTGATCCACTGATGAATGGATCATACCACCACCCTACAGGAGCAGGAATGATCCATAGGGTCTGTGCCCCCTTCATATAGGGCCACAGTGAACCATTCCCAGAATGTGCCCAACCTGCTGTGACCATTGGTGTGGCCATGTAGGTGGGTCTCATCACATCTGCATCTTCATTGCTGTCCCAGTGCCACGAGCTGACTGTACTCAAAGCACTCAAATGGGGCCAAATGAGAGGAAAAAGGAAATATTCAGCTTGGATACTCCATGATCCTGAACAGTTCCCAAACTGCTGGGAGCAAGCTGCTGTCTCTTTGAGGTATTGGAACTTGGGGATTCTTCTTCTACTTTCTCTTGCTACCAGTCCAGTCCTTTGGGCTAAATTCTGTCCAGCTGCCTCTTTCTAGACATGTTTTCTTCCAGTAAGACAAATGTCTTGATGAGGCACTCCTGGCTGGCTCCTAGGCTTTTACCATTGCCATTTCAGCTGGCAGCCACACAGAAGGTGCTGAGAATCACAAGTTACAGTGCCTTTGCTTTTGTCCAGGCACTGAATGCCACTCAACTCTGGCAGCTCTAAGATGTGGTGTCTATTGAGTGAATGCAGTGCTTAATTTTAAACCTACAGGTTTCAGAGTTTTAGGATTTGCTTTTCAGGCTTTTCTCTCTTGCAAGTCTGTCTGATGTTATTTTAGGCAGACCATATGTTGTCTTAGGGCAGGGAGAAAGACTACATGACCTTCTGTATTTTGCCCCCTTTTTCTGACAAGAAAGATGATAAGTCTCAGTAGTTTCACATAAGAAGAATCTGTCCTAAAGCACTGCAAGAGCTTTATTTAAGGATTACTTCCAAACTGGTTTGCTTTTCACTGACTCTTTAAACACAAGTTATCACAAGCTCAGTTAACAATTTATGACTGCAGCAATGGCTGCTCTCAATTTCATGGTCAACTCTCGAGGAATTTTAGGGTCCTATGGGATCCTGTCTGTAATTCAGTCTACTTGGCATAGTCCCAATATCTGATAATAAAATCTTCTTGGGTTTGGGAAAAGCAAGAAAATTGTTGCTTGGCCTCTTGACATTCCCACCTTTCTCCTCCTGCTCAAACACATACACAAGGTAATTTTTCTGCCTTGGGAGGAAGTGTTCTACAGCCACAAGTTATGAATTTATAAGGCCAGTTAACTGATAAAGCCTCCACACCTTGGACAGTGTTTGATGAAGCAGACCCTGATTTGCATCCAATAATGGTAAAATTCTGGATTATCCTGCATCCTTGCTGTCTATGGCTTGCCATGAAGACATTAAGGAAAAAGGATAGCTAATTTAGTCAGTGAGGCTAAAAATACACTCTTAGAAAATGTAAGAAGCAAATTCCCAAACTGCTACATGTTCTGATAAGAAGTCTAAATACAGAACATTGTCCCTTGTCAAAAGCAGTTTGCTTCTTCCCTTTGCTGAGCAGCCTTTGGCTTCTGCTTTTGCACTGGGTAAAATGAGACCTGGATCACCTGGTGGTGACTGTACCATGCCCTTTCTGCTGAAGAATAAACAGCCTGGTGCATGTGAAAAGTACAGCAGCACAGGTTTATCAGCTGAAAAATCTACAGCTAGCAGGAGCAAGGTGAGTAACTGTATGGATTATTCCAGAACTGGGAGGATGTTGTGATAACCCTCAAGCCTGTGACACTACGAGTCAAATTCACTACGAGTACAAGATTCATCATTTGCACTGACTCTATTCTTCTCTGTAATAACAACTACTACTTGATCAAAGCAACCTCAACCTGGTCTTGTTCCAAGACTGATTTGATATTCAGAACCCTCTGCATACGACTTTCCATAAAAACAATTGTTTGAGTGCATCACATGATAATGAACATTCCTGATTTCTATATTCAGGCCTTAAAACTCCAGCCCATCACACTTTTCCACACAGCAATGAGTGCATCTGAGCTCTGTGTCCCTTCTTTTGAGCTCTGCACCCAGAGTCTTCAGAGCCACCAGTACCCTCTGCATGTTTTACATATAGATACCTACTCATAAACAGAATTCTCTTGCACAATTTGATTTTAATTAACAGGCTGTCACTGGGACAATCAGTCTAGAGCAACAAGTAGCTTGTTAGGGCCATCAGACAGATACAGGGCTGGGCAGTGTGTGTTGAAATCAGGTGTAGAGCCAGGCTGGTGCAATCACAGAGCACAGTGCAGACCACAAATATGATAAAGGTCTTGGGAGCCACACCAGCAGGACACTGTGCTAAAAATCTCTGTTCAACAGGTCTGTCATTTCCACTTTTGGAGTTACTCTGAGCTCTCTCAGACACTGAGACATCCCAGAGCTCAGCAAGAATTTATGGGTTTCAAAGGAGATTGTTTCCCAGCCAAAACTATTGGTGATGGTGCACCAAGTGGGACAAACACAGGTGAGAGTAGTAATTTTCTGGCTTTGCCAATTTTTTTCTTCCTCTGTATGTCTTGGATGTCAGTGCCTTGTTGCTACAATGCACAGATGGTTTGACTGCTCCATATTGAGGGATTCTCTTGTTATAAGTAAACTCCTGCTCCTAGGAGGTGTGTCATGGGGAGGCAGAAGCATGCTTGTGGGGGACAAAAAATAGACAAGGACTTCTGATGATGTGTAAGTTCTTTTGGAAACTGTGTTTTGCAGAGCTGTGTGGAAACAGTGATCTGATGTACTTAGCACAGGGAAGATGTGTTGGCTCAGTCTCATCAAGGATAAAATAACTTCTTTAATTTACTCAAGATCTTGCTTTTTATTGTATTTTGCAATCTGCCAGTGATGAGGGGTGAAGGGGAGAGAGGTGAGGGGAAACCTGGGAGAGCTGGCAGTAATAACAGATCCAAGTTTTGACAGACTCTGGTGGAATAACTTAATTAACTAATGGCCTGTATGGAGCTGTAATGGGATCCGAAAACAGAAAGCTTTTAAGCAAAACTTAAAGCCAACAGCATCAATAATGGTGAGTGGAGGGCACTTTACTCCCTGAGTTTTTTTCTGTAAGAATGGTGACACAGCCCCTCACCTTCTCTCTATCCCTAAAGGTGTTTCTCCATCTAGTGTCCCTGGGCAACAATTACAGCCAGTTTGAGCCCAGTGTCCCCTTCCTGCTCCCATATGACTCAGAGATTTCCTCACAAACTTACAGAAACATTGAGTAGAGAGAGAGAAGATGGCTCCATGGAGCTGGCCTAGGCTGCAGCCACCTCTGGGAATGGTTCCACTCACTGGCTGCTTCTCTGGGGTTTGGGGGTGATTTGCTTTGTCTTGTTATCATGGAGCACATGTAAATTGTGATTTTTCACTTTTCCTCATCCCTTTGAAACTCCTGCTCTCTCAAGTCTGACAATTTGGAGTTGCCTTGCCAGGCTGATCTGAAGTCAGGGTTTCAGGCTGCTGGGATGTGCCCTTGCTTCCATGCATTTATTTTAAAGGGGGATTTAGTGTATGGGAACTCCCTGCTGCTCCCCAGCATATCCTGCAGACTTCCCTCAGCACTATCCCAGCCCCCAGAGTACATGTGTGTTTATGCACATTGCTGGGGAGTCCAATGACATCTTTAGGCAAAGTCCTGTCTAAACCAGGTAGGCCAGCAGAACCTGTCATGTCACCTTCAGTACTTGCCCTCTCTGCTGAGCTTTTAATGTGAGTAATTATACCACAGTCTTTATCTGCACCACTATTATTAATTTTTTGGATAAGGATGTCTCCTCTCTTCCAAGCACAGCACCCCTGAGGCCCTGCAGCACGCACATATGGTGACAAATATCTCTGCTCCAGCAAGGTAGGTGGCCAGGCTGTTCTTCCTCTTCTCCTTAATTTTCTCCTACATTCATTCCTCATTTTGAAAACCAAAAGTTCCAAGCTTTTTGTCACATTTCCCTCTCAGCACCAGCTTTTCCTGTGAGGTCAGGCTCAGTTCGTTCCTGTGGGAGCTTGCTGGGCATCAGCAACAGCAGTGGCAGAAAGAAAGTGTGGACAGATGGCTCTGGGCCGAATCTCCTGCCTGTCAATGGCTGGCAGCTCCTGCAGTTTCTGTGGTGCTTCAGGGAGGGCAGGGCACTGCCAGATTCTGTGCTCAGTCTTGCTGGTTGCACCTGCCAGGAACAGCATATGGTCCTTGGTGCTTCCAGGGAGCCTTGAGCAGGAGATGGCTGCAGGTCCCCACTGCCACTCAAGGCTTGTCTGGTCCTGCTGGCTGCCACCAGCTGAAACAGCACACAGCAGAGTGCTTGGAGTGCCCCAAAGAGGGCATCTCACAGCCAGCCCAAAAAGCAGTGAAGTCGTCAGGGAATCAAACACACCAAGGCTTCGCTCTCTCCTACTTAACACCACTTCATCAAACATACTCAGCATCACTCCATTTTGGGAACCAGGCTGTGCTTCTAATGGAAATGTGACACCTGAGGATGATGTACTTTCTGTGCCTGCAGATGAGAAGAGGAAAGCCATGGTAGAGCATGATCAGGGCAGTACCATTTTCTTGCAGAATGACATTCACCTCCTGCTTTGGGACAACTATTCCTGCTGAGTGTCTGTCAGTTTTACACATCAAATCAGAAAAGAAAATTCTCTGTCCCCTTAGGATGCAAGAGGAACATTAGACTGGTTCACAAAGCACGAATCCCAGCAAAATAACCATGCCTTGGAGCTTCAGGAGCTCCAGATCCTTACCCTGGGATAGGATATTCTCAGCTGTGTTATAAAAACATCATTTTAAATGTGAGGAGGCTTTGTCCCCTGGCTCTAATGGAATTGATAGTCAAAGGTCTACCAGAGAGAGCAGTGACTCCTGGACTCTTGTCTGGATCATGAGTGGACCCCTTGCATGGCTTGGCAGACGTCCTTGGAGGCTAAACTTCTGTCCATTTGGGTGCAGGGCAAAAAAAGTACTTTGCTATTCCATGCAAATGATCAGATTCTGTACTCGTCTCACAGGAAGAATAAATCTGCCAAATTCAGGGAATTTTGATTCCAAAGTTTCATTGCATGGCTGATCACAGCAATGTCCATCACACAAGCACAGGGACAGACACTCTGTGAGGGAATTGCAGCCTCAGAAGACAGTTCTGCTGGGGTTGGTTCATATTGCACACAACCCAACAATGGCAAGAACTGAAAAGCTTCAGAATGTGGGTAAAACTTGTATCAATCAAAAGTGTGACTGTGACTCTGGCACATACCTAAAAGAACATTTGATTGAATAGCATCAAGGAGATTAGCGTGAGATGACTCCAGATGAGAGCCCCAGGGGGATTGAGTTATGACTATGGTGTAATTAGTACCTAAGTTACCTAGTTTAGACTTTGCTCACATACCTGTCTCCTGCTGTACTCCCCATGTATGTGTGGACTACATATCTCCATCAAATGAAGTCGTGTGGCAACCTGGGATTAGTCTCTCTAAAACCCACTGGGAAGACAGTAATAATATACTCTTTACATTTCTGGCTGGGAGGAACAGTGTTGTCAGTATAATACCTTCAATTCTCTAGTCCTGAATCTGCTTTATCATGTAAGTTACTCTCTGCAAAGTAGTTAAAACTCCTGATTTCCTTTCCAATTTTTCCTTGTGTTAGGCAGGGCACCTGTCTTTCTGTACTGAGATGCAGAACTTAGCACAATATGGCTCAGATCTCAGGTGGATAAAGGCATTTCAGCATAAGATATTTCAGCATAAAGAGATGATGACAGTAATTGTCTGGATCAGAGCAATGGAGACCCTTTGTGATAGTCAATAAGATTTCCACATGCCCTCAGGTTGTCATTAGGCAAACAGCTTTGAAAGTTTCCAGCAAGGAACCTAGCAATTCTAGAAACTCAAAAATCATTAAAAAGATTAGTAAACAGTTAATCACAATTTCCCAATGAAAGGTGAAATGTTAATTATTTCCCCCTAATTACACTAACATCTTCAGAGGATTCAAATATTGGCATGACCTATAGTTTACTGAGACCCAGATGACACCCACGTACCACCTAATTAGCAATGACTTCCCACAGAAGGCACCTCTTTGAAGTATTACATTTTCCACATGCTTTTCCATATTAACACTGCAAAAATAACCTTCCTTACTTGCTACAATAGGGGATGAGTCAGACACATCATTGCTGAGCACCAGAAACCTTCCCCAACCAGAATAATCCTTGTAAAACTTGCTAATGAGTGAAAGAGGAGGGGGTCTGTTCTCATCTCCCTGTCAATGGGAGCTAAGTGTGCGTAGGGAGGAGAGAACACAATTAAAATCATTGGAATAATTTGCATTAGATACATATTTTAATGAATACACACATCAGGGAATAATTACCTGATTTTATTAGCAACCAGGTCATGCTTTGGCCCATGGCCCTGCACCCACAAGCTATGACTTATCTTGGTTTCCAAAAGGCAGCAATGCTATCCAGAGATACCCAAGCTGAGCCCACAGCTGCTGGGGAAAGCAGGGCAGGCAATTAACTACTGGTGTCAGACCTTTGTGTGTCCCTCAGCTCAACTCTTATTTTCTTTCTGCCCTAGCAGGAGACAAGAAAAGTGGAACACCACAGACACAGAGGTCATGCTTTGGATTCAATGCCTTATGGAGCAGCATCTTCTTTTCCCAGCCTACAGAAAGGAAACAGAGGCTTCACTTTGTCTTCTCACTGTATTTGTCATCTCCACAAGTTGTTCAATTTTGTCTAGGGTTTAGTCACCAATGAACAATGTGAACAAATCATTCTCATGACAGCACAGAACAACAGAGACTCATGCATGCTTGGGAAGCAGGGGGTAAACAGGTGAAACTGGAAGTCCCACTGTGTGGAAACATACATGTCTTTGCTGAAGGCATTTTTTAGTGTAAAGAAGATTAACATTTTTTGCAGCTTTATGTTCTTAGTTGCAGCTATCAGTAAAGAAAAATCTCTTGGTGTATCAGACACTGCCTGGGGAACTAGCAGGAGAGAGAAAAAATGTGAGTGAAGTGGGCTAATACAGAAAGCTTGTGCTTACCTCCCTGAGCTCTCTCCCCAAATCTGGTTAATACAGGCAATAAGTAAAGCCACAAGGAGAAGATACTTCGCTTACACAGCTTTTGTCTTTCCAAAGTTACAATCTGACAGAGAAAGTGCTTCATGTTTTCTCCATCTGCTAATCCTAGTGGCAGTACAGGACACAGGACAGCAGCCAGTGCAACTGGGATCCTCTGTGCAAACATTTCCCTTCTGCAGAGGACCTTGGTGAGGTGAGCTGAACACAAGCAGGAATGGGGACTTCCTCTTGATTCTGAAAGATTATTGTCTTATAGCCTGATATTGAGTAGATTCATCTGCCTTAAATAAGATCATTACAGGTAAAACTCCACTGCAGGGGAATGGGGAGTTTGAACAACAAAGTAGATTGTAGTTCAGTGTGGGATCTATCCTTGTTTTCTCATGTAAAGATAAAATATATTTAGAACTCATTCCAGGATGACACCAAAAAAAAAAAAAAAAAAAAATTAGTCTCCTGGTGAGTATTTTTAAAGTTCCAGACATTGGAGTTCAAAACACACATTATCTAAAAGTTAAAAAAAAAAAAAAATTGATTATTCTTCTGGGTTTTGTTGTATTTGCTTGAATTTATCTCAACCCACCTAAAAGTCCTTGCACTTTCACCCTTTCAGTTCTGTCCCCCATTGCACGGAGCAAAGCACTGGGTGTATGCCTGTGGGGTGCTCAGCTCCCCACTGAGGTCAAATCACAACATCCAAAAAGATAAATCTCTGAGCTGTGGAATCCTGGGCACCCCACAGCCCACCACTCAAATCAGGTCACTGAAGACTGAGATCCTGCAAGTGATATTTCATGGAATCACAGAATGGCTGAAATGAAGAAGAACCTCTTGAGATCTCCTCTGCTGAAATGGAGCAGGGTGCCCAGGACTGTGTCTGGTTTGGTTCTGAATATCTCTGGGGATGAAGACTGCACAGCATCTTCAGACAGCCTGTCCCCTGTTCCTTCCTGACTGCCCTCACAGTGAAAAGGTTTTCTCTTATGCACTTTCTGTCTGTGTGAAATATGCATGAGATCCTCTGTCATAAAGCTGGTGAGTACCTCAATTCTTGGGGGAAATCAGAGGGAGAAAAGCATGTAGATCAGTACAAAGGGATTCCTCTGCTGCTTAGTGGCTGCTTATTTTAGTCCTAATCTTGTAAACAGTTTCTCATGTGGTAACTGGAAGTCATTTGCTCTGTCAGGTTTCTGTAGCTAGATGTGCACTCTTTTGTAGGAAATAAGAGAACCTACACTTTTAGATAACAATCTACTAAATGCATTATTAATAAACATTAAAAAATCATATTCTCAAGAAAAAAGTGATTTGATAGAAATTGAATCCTACCATCAAGGATAAACAGCAGCACACTGGGGCTGGATCATCCTTTACCCCAAAGCAAAGCAGAAAAATAAACCATATTTCACCTTATATTTGAGAGGCACTTGATACTGGCAGTTGTTACAGATTTTACTTAACGTGGAGGTACCATACTGCTGTGAAGAAGGAAACAATGATTATCCAGGATTATGGATTACAAGGTGATATTGGTCCTGGAGAGCCTGTCACAGAGACAGGAAACCTCTTGTACATTTTTCAACCAGTAACTATGTTTTCTTCACTGGGCTAATACTTCTTCAACAGATTGCCCTGGACAGAGCTGGGTTCAGCAGACATGTTCCTCCATCTGAAATCTTCAGATAGCACACTCCACTTCAGCAAACCTGCTGCAGTTTAGAGTCAGTGGTGAAAGTGATAAAGGATGCATTTTTTTTACACTTTTTTACATATTTGGCAAATGGATTATTGGATGTGTTATTAGTTTTGCTCTGTAGCTTGCACAGTCATATTTTATTGAGTAATTTACGTGACATATAGGAGTTGTATTCCAATAGATATTATTTGGAGCTATTTTTCATGTTCTTTGATTTCCTCTTTTATCTTCCATCAGCAGAAATGCTTACACCTCTTATACACAACATCCACTCACTTATTTCAATTTACACCTCCTGCTAAACAAAGTACTTAAAGAAAGAAACAATTGTTTTGAATAATTAGCATCGTTAATCCTTGCCTGTTGATACCTGAATTGTCACTTCAGCCCATAAAATTTCTTAGATTGCAGCTTTCATGCAATGCATCACAAAACACTTTACAAATAATAGCTTAATGAAACATGAGAGACCAACAAATCATCACCAGAGCAAAAGGACATGTCACAAAATCTTTTTTTGAACAATGGAAGTGCTATCAAACAATTTAAAAGCAGATACAGCCTATTCTCCATGTACTTCTCAGCAGAAGGAAATTCTGTTCATGAGGTGCATACCAAGTAAGAACTTTTGAACCATGCAGGATCAAGCAAACTTTTCTGTAGCAGATTTTCCTCTGATTTAAAAGGATGCTCACAGATTTAAGGGGGAAGATTGTGCTTCCATGTAGGATTTATTTTCTAAGAGATACATGATTTATTCATATCTGAATTTAAGCAGAACAGGAATTTAAATTTTAGCCATATACCTAGCTAAAATCCTTATATGTGGCCTTTAGTTAAATCTGAGCACACCATCTCCAAAGTGGGCATAGCAATTTTCAACTTGTGGGTGTCCTGGTGGAGCCTTAATGCAAAATAATCTGGGAGCTGTACATTCAAGGATATCCTACCTGAATGTGTAGTGACTTTAACCTTCAAATCTTCATATCTTCTAAATTTCAGGGAGTTATTTACAACCAATGAGAGAAAGCTTGAAGCTCCTGTTCTTCTCTTAAAAAGATAAGAGAGAAGGCTGAAAGTGACATAAACATGCTCTTTCTGTCTGTTACCTTGTGTGAAGGCAGATCTGAACCACAGTGATAGATAAGTTGTCTCTGAGTTTCTCTGCTTTGTTGAAAGAGGTGAAGCAGCCGAGATTCAGTGGCAGTTACACCCTGGCTAAGCCAAAACTTCACCAGGAATCTGATCCATTCTTTTGGATAAAACACTGATGTTGTGTATCTTTTTTATGGGAAGAAACTTACAAAGGGTTTTCAAATCTGAAAGATTTCTCTCTAGAAATAACTGAAAAATGCTTTTGATTTACAAGGCATGCTGAAAATATTTCCCAGAGGCTGGGATAGTATTTCCAAGTCCCACGTTAGACATCAGTAGCCACCACTGAGCAGCCTGCCTTCAATAAGATAAAGGAAATGGGAAGGAGGGATGCTCAGCATGATCTCCTTTGTCTTCCCCAACCCTGTTAGGTGTGCTGGAGCCTGGCTTTCCTGGGGATGGCTCAACACCTGCCTGCCCATGGGAAGTGGTGAATTAATTATTTATTTAGCTTTGCTTGTACATGAGGCTTTTCCTCTACCTATTAAGCTGTATTTACCCCAGCCCACGAGTTTTCTCACTTTTACCCTCCCAATTCTCTCCTCTATCTCACTGTGGAGGAGTGAGGGAGCAGCTGTGAGGGGCTGAGTTGCCAGCTGGGGTTAAACCAGAACATTATGACATATAACTGGTTCCTCATCAAAATTATGTAACTTAAATGAGAAAGTGGCAAGAGAGGGCAAGTCAAGAACATGTGGGAGTTCTGCTGCAACAGGGTTTTTTTGGTGTTCCGAAGCAATTTCTAACAGCACTGTTGACCTGGAACTATTGTAGAGGAGCTGGAGTTGGTTATGAAACTTGGTGAAACAGAGATGTCAATTCAATTGAATTTTCTGTGAAACTGGTGGACATTTTTATCAACATTCCAGGACTCAATGCTCTTCTTAAATTCCAGGGAATCATAGGACACAGAATATGCCAGAAATACGCCAGCACAACATGTCAGTAACACAAGATGAAGGACAACATGCACCCTATAACTATGAGTGGGCTCAAGTACATTCAGCAGCATGATATAATCTGGAGCTTGTGCTGTACTCCAGAAGGGGTGGAAGATATGGGAATATCTGTGACATAACTAATATAAACAGATTTTCTACTTTTATAGTTTGCTATTATGCTCTCCACTCACACTGGGTACACTCAATTACTTAATCTACTTGAATTTCAGAAATAATGCCTCATTCTGAGAGTAAAAGTAAGGCAACAGGAAATAAAAAGCATTTTGACAAAGTCGAGGACAATGAATTCAAAATGTTGCTCTGTGATAGGAAGAAAATTCTCCCTTTTCCTCCCCTCACTTTGGGTTTGAAGAACAGTAAATATGTGTGTCCTTCCACTGAGTACTACATGGATTAAAACACTTTATATTCTTTTCAAAATACATTTTAAAATATATGAGATTCATCATCATCAACAACAACAACAATAAAAAAGGTCTTGAAATAAAGAAAAAGAAACCCTCTTTGTAATTAAAGTATTTATGATTTGAAATTATTTGAAGAGCAGCACACTGGAATCACAAGGGTGTGGTATGGGCACCTGAATCCTATCCAGCACCTACTTTATCCTGTAAACAGAAATTTATTGGTGTTGATCCTTATCTTTTACAGGACAAGGAAAAAGAAATTAATGTTGAATAAAAAGTTCTTGTTTTCCTCTCTGGAGTGAAAAGGCCATTGAATCTTCTATGAGACAGTCAGGCAGCAGACATCTTTCCTTTTACTTGCAGTAACTGCATGTCACATCACTTCAGGGGATTAGACTCATTATGAACTTGTACACAGAACTGAGAAAATAACCTCATCTGTCATGTAACAATCCCAATAATTATCTGTGCACCCAAAGCACTTCCCTTCCACCCACTTCTGCAGATGTTTCTGCATTTGAAAATACCAGCAAATTCCTGTCTTTGCAGAACAACACAGGTCAGCTTAGAGCATTGGCTCATCAAGCTTAATATTCTCTTTGTTTTGGGGGTCCAGTGCTGGTTTTAAGATGTCCATATGACAACAGGGAAATTTCCTCCTGCCTTCTCTACCTGTTGACTTACATGTGTAAACAGGCAGGAAAATGAAGAACAGCTGGGTACTAACAGGACTTCTCTAAAGCAGACACCATGCAAATCACTCAAGTGGCAAGGTACATTCTCCATCACCACCTGTGACAAGCAACTGGAAATGGGTCAGAATATTGACATATCTGGGCTGGTTTGCTGGCATGTGATCCCCAAATACACCATTCTCCTGCGAGGGACAATCAGGAGTGGTACTTTGCATGTACATGTACCATGGCAAAAGCTAAAAATGGGTCAGAAAACCCTGAAATCTCCTCAAAGCTCTTACATCCAGGGGAACACCCTTTTCCTTGAGAAAGGGGTGTTTGAGCTAATAATCCTGTAGTAGTAGTGGCTCTGCTACTTGCCTGCAAAGCCTGAGGAGTGCCTTGCCAGCTGTGAAACAAATCCTGGGATGTCAGTGAAATCCTTACCCAGGCAAAGGTCTCATTGACATTGATGCCCACTTAGTCAAAGATGGTGCTTCACTGGGGTATGGGAGATGTAAAAATATCTTTATTCTGCCCAAATTCCACCACATTTGGGATGACAGTTGAAAGAGAAGTAAAAAATGGTGCAAATTATAAATAGGGGAATAAAATTAGAAAAATATATATAATACTTAAAAAGCAAATGCCTAATTTTATGAGAAACCCCAGAGACTTTACTTGAAAATATAAATTTTGTTGTTCTCTTTAACTGTCTGTTAACTACTAAATATAAAATTATTTAAGTTTCAGAGGATTTAGACAGTTTATGCTATTTGTGTCTGGCACATACAACTGCTATGCAAATAATTGGCAGGATACAAATGTTTATCTACATTCAAACCACCTGAGAATTAAATCCTTCTGCACTCCAGAATTAACAATATTTTAAATTCCCACTTTCTTCTTCCACCTTATTTAATGTGGGGTGTGCTGAGGCCATCACATGTTTTTAACATTGATTTAGAACTGCCCCGTTCATATCTGCAGAATAATGAACCCAAAGTTTCATGGACTCACATCAGACAAGATATCTTCACAAAGAGCACCCCATGGATGCTGATAAAAATCAATAAATCATATTGAAATTAATAAATTTATAACCCTGTTTGTATGCTGCATATGTCAAGGAGGCATCTTCCAACACCTACAGCCTCTCCTGAGAGGGTTTGGCTGGGCTTATGTGGCACTTTCTGTGAGATCAGTCAGGAGTGAATACAAAGCCTGGTCTCACCAGAAGAAGAGTCAGAGGCAGTTTTAGGGAAGCAGAATGCAATTGAATGTGGCTATATTGCTGTAAGTAGGATGGATATAGACATTCACATCTATTTGGGGAAGAAAAAGACTCAAATGGGTGTTAAAAGCTACCAGTCCTGGCAATGGACATGAAATGTGTCTCAGTGCTTATTTAAAAAACATATATGGGAAAGAGAGAGAGAGTGCTATTACAGGCAGGAACTGGGGTGGGTTTTTTTAGCTCTGGCATTAATTTTTCACCCTGTGTTCCTTCTTTTCAATTTCTAGGAAGAAATGAAACAGATATAACCATGCAAATGTCCCTGTGCTCTGCCTCTGGCTGTAAGCTTAAGAATTAAAAGCTTGACAACGTTGGGTTGTAGACAACACCCCTTCAATCCTTTCTGGCTCAGTGGCTCTGTGAAAACCTCTTTGAAGGTGCAGCTCTTCAAAAAGACTCTGAGGCAGCACAACCGAAATGTTTGCTGCTAAATATAGAAATGCACTTGCTTTGAGCATGGCTGGTTTGCTTCAGGTTCACCTTTGGAGCTGCATTTATAGATACAGTATGGGTTTGAAGGAGAAAAAGTGAGGGGTAGGAGCAAGAAAGCAAAGAATTAGGCAGTAAGATTGCCTGTTGAGGGGAAAAAAGCTCTGACTAGTAAAGCTGGACTACAAGTCAACAATTTGATGTGGCCATGGAAAGGCAAACACATGATAAGACATATTAGTCAGAAGAGGGGATTAAACACTGTCTGAAAACACTGTCTACAGCTCTCCACACCAAATTTGAAGAAATACATGTTCAGAGCAGAAAGAGTGGAGGAATAATATGAATTATTATGTGGGAAGGCAGGCAGAGGTCTGTGAAAGGTGGGGTTGGGGTCTGATGGAATCAAGTCTCAGGGCAATAATCATTGATGGAGCAATCTTCTTTTTGTAAACTGTTCCCACCCTTTTCCCACTGGAAAACAGCCCTTTTCAGATAGTTGCAAACAGGGGTGATATTTCCCTGTGTTATTTTTCCTTTTGAAGGAACCTTGTACTCTCAGCTATGATTGTGTCTGGGTCTGGCAGCAGATATTTTAAGGCAGGTGAAAAAAGTGAAGCTGTTTCAAGCACTCACATTACTCACCCCTATTTCATATCAGATCCCCTTCTAGGGCAACAACAGAGTTTTCAATCTGTTGAGGGGAAGAAAAAAGGATGAGGCAGGTGACCTCCGAGAGAAATGAAAAACAGAATTTCTGGGCATTTTTTTCTTGTTTAATAGAGAATCCTTGACAAAATGGAGAGATGGGCAATCACCAAACACATGAAGTTCAACAAGGGAAATGGCAGATTCTGCAGCTGGGATGGGCAGCCCTGGATGTACAGACAGGCTGGGGAGTGAGAGGCTGGGAAGCAGCTGCGGGTCAGGACCTGGGGATCCTGGTCAGTGAAAAATTGAATGTGAGCCAGCAGTGCCCTGGCAGCCAGGAGGGTCAACCCTGTCCTGGGGACATCAGGGACAACATCACCAACCTGGCAAGGGAGGGGACTGTCCCACTCTGCTCTGCACTGGAGCAGCCTCACCTTGAATATCATGTGTGGGTTTGGGTGTCTCAATATGAGAAAGGTGTGAAGCTGTTAGAGAGCATCCAGAGGAGGGTAACAAAGATGGTGGAGGGTCTGGAGGTGAAGCCACTTGAGGAGTGACTGAGGACACTTGGTCTGTTCACCCTGGAGGAGACTGAGGGGAGACCTCATTGCAGTTATAACTTCCCTGTGAGGGGAAGAGAAGGGCAGGCACGGATCTCTTCTCTGCAGTGACCAGTGACAGAACCCGAGGAAATGGCCTGAAGTTGTGTCCAGGAGGTTTAGGTTGGATATCAGGAAAAGGTTCTTCCCCCAGAGGGTGGTTGGGCACTGAACAGGCTCCCCAGGAAAGGGGTCACAGCCCCAAGCCTGACAGAGCTCAAGGAGCGTTTGGACAACACTCTCAGGCACATGGAGTGACCCTTGGGGCTGTCCTGTGCAGGGCCAGGAGCTGGACTCGATGTTCCTTGTGGGTCCTTTCCAATTTGGCATAGTCTGTGTTTCTGTGATTCAATGTTGTCCTGGGGCACATGTGGGATCAGCAGTATCAAAAACAGACATAAGCACTTGCCTAATATCACATGGAGCTGGGTTTTTGGCTCCTTTGACTGGTATTTGCCCTCAAGAAACTCAAGAGCCCAATGGAACCTCACAGACTTACAGCAATGAGCACAAGTTTGGCAGCAGGTCCCTGGGTTCTTGAATGCATCTCCTCTGCAGTACAATGAGCCCTTCACCCAAATCTCCCAATAATCTGTGTCCCATTTTGGATGGTAACTGTGCAGAAGCAGGACCCATTCAGATGTCCAAGCCACCCTCCTCATCACTATGCCATTGGCACCTTGCTCTGATTCACAGCTGACACATCCTGCCTGCACCTTGCTGATGGTTTTGTGTCTCTGTGTGATATGCATTATAGACTCCTTTACAGCAATCTTGTGTCATTTCTATTCCCACCCACGTATTCTCAAAGAATGCTTAAAACCTCTGAACCTGTAGAGAATTTGCTACAAAAGAGTAAATAACAGAGCAATTGGCTCGTCTCCCTCTTCCCATAAAAGAATGGGGGCCATCAGGAGAGGTTCATGGGAAACAGGGTGAAATCAATGGGAAATGATTCTTCATGGAATGATAGAAGACCTGTACAATTTCCCAGAAGGGGTGCTTGTGTGCAAATCTGCATGGGTTCAAGGGAAAAATGCTTGGAAGAAAGAATAGGAATAGGAATAGGAATAGGAATAGGAATAGGAATAGGAATAGGAATAGGAATAGGAATAGGAATAGGATAGAATAGAATAGAATAGAATAGAATAGAATAGAATAGAATAGAATAGAATAGAATAGAATAGAATAGAATAGAATAGAATAGAATAGAATAGAATAGAATAGAATAGAATAGAATAGAATAGAATAGAATAGAATAGAATAGAGACAGGGAAAGGCAAAGCAAGGCAAGGCAAGGGAAAGGAAGGGAAGTTTCAGGGAAGTTTCAGGGAAGGGAAGTTTCAAGGAAGTTTCAGGGAAGGGAAGGGAAGTTTCAGGGAAGGGAAGTTTCAGGGAAGGGAAGGGAAGTTTCAGGAAGGGAAGTTTCAGGAAGGAAGTTTCAGGAAGTTTCAGGGAAGTTTCAGGGAAGGGAAGTTTCAGGAAGTTTCAGGAAGTTTCAGGAAGGAAGTTTCAGGAAGGAAGTTTCAGGAAGTTTCAGGAAGGAAGTTTCAGGAAGGAAGTTTCAGGAAGTTTCAGGAAGTTTCAGGACGTTTCAGGGAAGTTTCAGGAAGTTTCAGGGAAGGGAAGTTTCAGGGAAGGGGAAGGGAAGGAAGGGAAGGGAAGGGGAAGGAAGGGAAGGGAAGGGAAGGGAAGGGAAGGGAAGGGAAGGAAGGGAAGGGAAGGGGGAAGGGAAGGGAAGGGAAGGGAAGGGAAGGGAAGGGAAGGGAAGGGAAGGGAAGGGAAGGGAAGGGAATACTGTTAAAGCACTAAGGGGATAGGGCTTGCTCCTAGCATTCTTTAGCCATCTGTTAATGAAAATTATTATTGTCTATGCAGATGAATCTTATCAAGGAACAAGTGTGACCCAAGACAGTGGTGATCAGGGAATGAGGTGGATACACAGCCTCTCTGTCTGTGTCTGTCCTGCCACTGCTGGCCCTTGCCATGAACAGTGTAGTTATCCATATATCCTTCAATTTCCTTGTGTTTTTGTGTGTAGGTTGAAATGTGACACTTCAAGTACTATTAAAGAGTGTTTTTACTAAACATTGTATGTTGTGGCTGGGTGGTTGTTTGGGGTTTTTTTTTGTTTTGTTTTGTTTTGGTTTTGTTTGGTTTTTTTTGTTTTTTTGTTTTTTTTTTTTTTTTTTTTTTTGTTTCTTCACTTCTTTAGCTTATTTTGGTATTTGTTATGAACAAAAAGTTCCATTACAATTAGTTGCCTTGGCTACTAATGATTTTCTTTATTCATATCTATCTCTTTGTATTTAAACATAGCACCTAATCTATCTGCTTTGTGTTACTTAATGTGACAAGGCTCTAAGCCACAGTGAGGTGCTGGTTGCAGCTTTGATTACACAAATGGCATCTTCAGTTTGCTCTTGGGGAGGTTGTGGTTTTTCTGGGAGCAATATTTAGCAGAGGAACTTGATGAGATCACATTGAACCTCACACTCTATAAGAAGCGCATCATGCAGGAACTATTCTGGATCTATTGTATGATCAAAGAACTGAGGGGAGCTATGTCTGTGTGCAGGTGTCTGGAACCTGGAGCTCACAAGGTTGTGGATTTCTGCTTTGAGTTACAAACAACAGGAGAAAGGAGATGGTCAGCAGTGCTGGCACCCACAGTGCCACCACCCAGTGTCTGCAAGCAGATCCTGATGCCTGTATAACCAGTGCAGTCATTCCAAGGGGAAATAAAGTTAGCTGACAAGACATGTGTTCACTGTGATTAAATCCAGTCACACCAAATGTCTGTAACCAGGCCATTGTGCCAGGGTTTTAGCAAATGATCAATTCTCTGTCTTAGAGCTGTGTGCTCAAGGGGACAAATATTAATTGGATTAATGTCTAGGTTAATTTGGTGTCAGTTATGGGAAGGAAAGATCACTAAGGAGTTATGGCCTGATACTGTCAGTGGAAGAGAGACTAAGGGAAGAGTTTGTGTGTTCATGCACCTGAAGTTAGATTTCTGCCTTGGTGAAGTGACACTGTTGGCCCAGAAGGGAGAGACAGATGTTGTTCCAGCTGAAGTCAGTAGGAGCCAGGGAGTCTTGGTGCCTTAGAATATGAGACCATTTAGTCTTAGCAAAGGGAGGTGAAAACAAATGAGACAGCATCTTTTCTTCAAAAGAGTGCAAAAAACTCAGCTGGTGCCTGGGACCTCCTGCCAGCAGCACCTGTGTCACCAGCTCTGTGCCTTGGCTTTGTGCAGCTCCAGCTTCACATCACTTGAAGAAAAGTGTGAAAATCTTTCTGTGCAGGTTTTGTCTGCTGGGTGAAATTATTTCCACTAGAGTAGGCAGGAGCAATGCAAAGGCTTTCCTACCTATGTGACATTTCTGTATCACTAATGCAACTCATTCATCATGCTTAGGAATAAAAACAGTGTTGGTGAATAGAAGCACAGACTGCAACAACCAGACTCCAGAGCACATCCAAGATTGGATGTCTGCTGCTTCAGGTAAGGTCTGGTTTTCTATCTGCCTCCTCCAGGGTAGGTTTGGGGAAACTGTGCATCCAGGTAGAATCAAACCCTTGAGGGTGTGGAGGCTTCATACCTGCTCCTCCTGTTTTCTTGTCCTCACTTCTTAATCATTAAGGACAACAAAGCCTTTCTCTGGCCAATTGAGTTCAAGGCCAGGTTGGATGGGGCTTTGAGCAGCCTGGTCAAGTAGGTGCTGTTCTTGCCCCCATTGGAAGTTGGGACAGGATTATATTTAGGGTCCTTTTTTAACCCAAACCATTCTATGGTTCTACAATTTGGGTGCCTACAGTCAGATAGGACAAAACCAGGACCAAAGCATATGTCAGTCTTTATTCTGTGGCAGAAATATGTTTCTTCTCTGAACTGCTGTGAAATGTAAATGCACATAATTGCTTTTAAATAAATGTTTTTGTGCAGGTATAAAAGAAACCTTAATGCCTGCAGCATTGCACTTGTGATGAGCAGCCCTTTCAATAATTAAACAATTTATATATTAAAGGAAAGAGGGCTAGTAATAAGTTAGTGACAAGCTTTTAGGGGATTAATATATGAACATTAGGTTAAACATACTTTAATTTTAAAAACACTCAGGCCGCAACTTTCTGTGGAGCATGTTATTAAAATTGACATGATTGACTATTAACTACAGTACAGAAGTACACTCATGTCATAATTCATGCTTTATTATCCAACTACAGGTAAGTACATAAAAATCCAATGTACTGTATTGCATCTTATTTAGATCACTGTTCCAGTGAAATATAAAGTGTCACCAATAGATTTGCTCCAGTAGTAATTCCACAGTAAATTACAAACAAACTCAATGAAGCAAATCTCTTGCAATTTATTTAACATGATATTTTTCATTTATATTCAAGGGACATTTTTGCAAATATGCTACATCTTCAAAGAGAAAAAAACAAATCAACCAACCCAAGACTTAATCTCTCAGGAGGACTGGATTAAATAGTTACTGACCTAGAACCTCCGCATTTAAATAAGCTGCATAGAATGCCCTTCATCTATTGTGTTTAAAGATAAAGACTACATGAGAGCACACATAAGAACTGCCACAACAAAGGCCTGCCTGGTTCATGGCCTCAGGGAAGTTTAGAGAAAGGATATTTCAAACATAACAAGTGCCAAGGGAGTCTTTCCCTCCTTGTGTTAGCAGTCAATAACCTGACTGACTTCATCCAGATCATTGTACTCAGCAGCTTCATGTGTCCCCTGTAAATATCTGTAATCCCCACATGGACTTGTTCCCAATTTTAGGTACAGCTATGTCCTGTGGCAGTAAGTTGGTCGTTGGGTTATGAGCTTTCTGTAAAAGTACCTTCAGTGGTTTGCTTTAAGTCTACTGCTCCTCTGTGAAAACTGTTCCAGTGCCTCACCACCCTCTGGATAAAGAATTACTTCCTAATATCCAATCTAAATCTATCATCTTTCTGTTTAAAGCCAGTCCCTTTTGTCCTGTCTCTCCAGGCTCTTACCAAAAATCCCTTTCCATCTCTCTTGTGGCCTCTTTAGGCACAGCTAGGATACTGTACGCTCTCCCCTAAACCTTTTCTTCTCCAGGACCGTCAGTCCCTATCTTTCTTTTGTTATATGTGTATTCTTGTATAATTCAAATATTCCTCTTGCTGTTCCTGGAGTTCTTGGGAGTTTAAAGGAGATGATACGAGGGCAGACTTTGGCACTGATAGTCCATGAAAGCTGCAGTGCACTTACAGATAAAAATAGGTTTTCTCCAAGAAGTGCTGTACCAAATGGAAAGATGGCTATGGGCACAATTTTTCACCCATAAAGAGGTGATGTCTTTACCATACTCCTGTTTAAAATATCTAGGTAATATAGTTTAGGCAAGAACACTACAATTAAGTAAGGATTAAATGAGACCATGAATTTGCAAAAATTTTTGTCTCTAAAAACACATTAGCTCAAAATCAGATTTTGATCATTAATTCATCTCAGAAATTAATTAATCAAAAGAAATATGAACCCTGCACACACACCTGCTCCCCTCCAACACCTACAGAGGAACCTGAGAGATCAGCATCAATGGTTCATCTGGATGTATATGAAGCATCAAGATGATGTTTTGGGGCTACATTGATAAGGACCTTGTAAAACATGCTCCACAAATCATCACCAGATACCATAAATGGTTTTTGGCAACTCTGGCTGTTTGAAATAAGAATCTTTCAAAAGAAATCCTGAGTTTATAACTAAGAAGTGCTGAGCTGATAGGGTAAAGCCTGCCATCCTGTCTGTGGCTGTTCAGATCAGCCAGTTGTAAAGTCAGCTGCAGTGCTGTTTCCTGAGATCTGTGGAAATTAAGTGCCAAAATCCCAGTAGAATCCCATTGCAAATCAGCAATCCAACTTCCTTGGTTGTCTGGAAAATCCCATTCTTGAGCCTTTACAGCAGTACTGCCTTTGGCTGATTTCTGTGTTAAGCTGAATGCAGAAATGAGCTGTGCACATTTATTTGAGAAAAGATATAAAAAGTTTTCAGAAAAGTATGCAGACAACTAGCTAGTCTCTGTCCTTAGAGACATACTTTTAATGTTCATTTATTTATTTAAAAAATGTTCATTTGTGTATGTACAGTAATATCATTATAACCCACTCGATTCAATTAGCAGCCCCACGAAAAAGGGATGGAGGTTTTAGTTTGATTCAATTGTAAGCAAATGAAGCAATAATAAACTCCCAATTAGTACTGAGGAAAATAGGCTGAAAGATTTTTTTCCTAGCATTTCACTGTAAACAAAAATGTGTGGCTGGTATTCAAGAGGAAGGAAAATACAATTTGAAGACACTTTAAAACTTCAGTGATTAATGTCATGCCAAGTGACTCATTAAAATTCCCATAAAAATATGACTGTGGAAAAAAATTCTCTTCTGAAGAAAAATCAAATGTAATTAAGAAGAGGGAAAGAGAAGAACAGGAGAAGAATTGCCAGCCAAAATTAAGCTAAACTCATCTGCCACAACATATTTCAAGGGGTACAACCAGAGCCTTGTTGAGGGGACCAGGCTGGCACTCAGGAGGAGTTCACCAAGGTCCCATTTTGACACAGACAATTCATGTGACATCTGTCAAATTGCTTATTGGTGTTCCAGTGGCTCAGGAATGAAGTGGAGATGATGACAATTCCCTTCTCCCACCTTTGGAAGATCTTGCTGATTTTGATTTGCTTGTGGTGGCAAATGTGTAGGAGATTCAGGATCAGGATCTGGTAAGATTAGAACACCTTTCTTGTGTTTTGGTGGAGCAAAAAGTGGCTTTGTTGCAAGGTATCAGAGGAGATTGGACCAATTCCTGCCAACAACAGATCCCCAAGTATCACATTCCTGCTTGTATGAGTTTTATTCATATTCAATATATTCACAAACCTGTCTTGTAGCATTGCAGCTTGAACAGATGCTGGGCTGCTGCCCTGCCCTGCTGGGTGTCCTTCAGGGCTCTGTCCCCTTCCTGACGTCACCACTGCCCTGGAGCACATGGCAGGACCAGGTTTTGTCAGGAGCCTGGCACTGATACATCCTGCTCTCAACACTCAGGTTTTTTGCACTACAGCCCCCAGCAGTTGGTAGAAGGTTTGACTTTCATCATGTTGTTCAGCATACATGCTAATTCCTGTCTGACTTCAGCAGGCTCTATTCTATTTTTGAACCAGGAAACATATCTTATTAAGGTGACAGGTGGTCTGGCACAGCAGAGACAGGTCTGTTGCTTGTGGCATAAAAAAACCTCCAAACAATAAAATTTTATCTTTATTTCAACATTTCCTTCTTGTTTTGTGCATCCTCCAGTCTTATTATCTTTGGTGAAATGGTAATCACATTTGATTTCTCACTGGTTTGGTTTTTTAGTTTTTTTGTTTGTTTCTGAAGAGAAAAAATAATCTATTTTATAAGTGGTATCATGTACTGCAGATGTCCTGTGAGGACTCAATATGGGAGAAATGCTTATAGAATTCAGATTGCAAATAGGGAGGGGAGGAGAGGGACCAAGAGCTATTTATAGCCTACATTCAATTCATCTGGGCTAAGTATTGTGACTACTTGTGTCCAGTGGCAGTGGACCTTGGCACTTGGACTGGAAAGCCTAAGCTGGGCTATCCACAGTGCTCTTGAGCAGATACATCATGCCCTTTACATGTCTAAACAAAGCAGCTTTCTCAGGCTGCCTGATATGGCCCCAGGACTCTCAAGCTACAGCTAACACCAGCCAAGGTCTGCTGTTGGCCACTGAGGTCAAGCACATGGCACAAACCAAGCTCTGAGACATGTGCCTGCCTCCACAAAGCTGTTCCACCATGATGCTGGCTGTGATGGTCCCTGCATCCTCCCTGGGCACTGGCCAGGAGAGCTTGTCACAGGCTGCAAGCCCACTGGGCTCGTGGTGAGCACTGAACTGCCTGGGATGATGGGAGCGCTCTGAGACGTGAAAAGTCATTTAGCTGTCAGACCAGAAGTGGCAGCTTGGATACTGGTCTTGAGGCCAAATATGGTTGACACAAATAACTCATGCCCCTTGTAAAGTGAAATTTTCCTTCATTAAACATAGATGCATGCAGTGCAGTGTTCAGCGGTTTGCTCTTTTATACCCAGGCTCTGATTGTTTTATTTTTATCCTTTAAGAGAAATCAGATGTTAGAGAGGCAGCTATTCTTAGGCTGACTGTGCAAGTGATCAAGCCAAGCATATCCATATAAGACAGCTGCTGGCAAATGTCAGGCTCGGGCTGTGCTTTCAGTGCAGAAGCAGCAGTGTGAGCGCTGGGCATGCAGACACAGCACCCTTGGGGAATAACAGAGGAGCTGTCATCATGCCTGTGGCTCTCATCTCAGGTCCTTGGCAGTGTAGGAGTCTCTTTATACCAATAATTCATAAGGGAAAATGAAGTCCTTGATGTCAGTGCCTCCTCTGCACACCCCTACTGTGGAGGCTGGCTGCATCCATGCTCACCCCAAGGTGATAAATGGTGCCTGATGATGCTTCCTTGAATCAGTCAGAAGTCTCTGCTCCACAGTGCCAGGTTGGTGAGCACAGACCCAACAAAGTGAAGTCAACAATGGTGCCCAGGCTCTATTCCCCACTTGTAATTGCCTGTGTCTCATTAAGGAAAAGTCTGTGACATGGTGGAGACCCACAGCTCCTCTGCTCTAGGCAGGAACAAATCCCTTAGGAGCTGGTGTGGGCTGCAGCCCAGAGAGGTGGGGAGATGAACTCTGTCAGTCTGTGGGCCTGAGATGGAAGTGAAACACTCATGAAAGGGCAGGCTTATGGTGGCAACAGTTCCAGGACCCATTTGCTGTTGTTTCCCTGTAATGAAATACAGAAGTTAATTGTTCATTTTTGCCTGTTTGGGGTACACTCCATCTTTCTCATGTGCCCATACACTCTCTAGCCCAATGAACCTTTGTTCTCATTCTGAGATCAGGCTGGATGGGCTCTGAACAACCTGGTCTAGAAGAAAGAGTCCCTGTTCATGGCAGGGGCTTGGAACAAGATGATCTTTAAGGTCCCTGGCAACACAAACCATTCTAGGATTCCATCATTCTATGATTTGGGGTATTTAAGTATTGCTGCACCAAGAAGAAATCCAACAACAAATATGAGAACCTGTCCCCAGGCACTGGGAATGGGCTTTGTTCAAAATCTGGTGTCTGGTTGACCCACCCTGTCCCACCTCAGGGCTGTGAGACCAAACACACCAAAAACCTTCTGCACACCAGGGTGTCACGGGCCATTCTGTCACTATGTGCATGGTGCAGCACAAGGGATGTTGTGCCTGGCCTGGGAGTCTCAACACTGAAGCAAACAACTGGTCCAGGTCCTCAGAGTCTATAAAAATTAAGTGTTGTTTTTTCTCTTGCTCCTGAAGGATCACTGAGGACATCATGCCCTGTTTTCTGAGCTAATCATAATGAATCAAGTCAGCCTAGGTAAAGGTAATTAAAAATATAAGTGCTTCAGCAAGCCCACACAGGGCCATATAAAGGGTCTTATATGTTTTCTTACTAGAATTTCCATTGCTTTGGCTGTTTTTTTTTTATTAAACTCATTATAGCAGCAAATCAGGCAGGTAAATGTGGCTGTAAATTTGCTAAGAGACATGTTTAGCTTATAAAATACAGACTGCTAACTGTGAAGCTTTGCAGTATTTCAAAACCATTGTTACCTTTTCATAAATTTAAAGGATTTTAGTTTTATTGAAATCTCTTTTTTTTTCATCTGAAGATTTCAGAGTCTCATCTCCATGGATTAAAAACTTCTGCTAGAAACATGCAAAAAGGGGAGGGAAAAAGAATGACAAAATAGGTAAAATAAAACAGAATGAAGGAAAATCTGGAATAACTTGAGTTTCTTTATAGCTGAATGTTTAACAATGCTTGTGAAAAGTGCCATTAGTGGTGAGCAGAGCCTCATTCTATCAGCACTTCATTGCAAATGGTTAAACTGGGTTTGACTGTGCTCCAGTAACACCTGTTTGCTTTGTGCTGCTGAGTGGTGAAATATTGGATATAATACTCAGATAGCCCAGGAGGCAAGTGCTGAGCCAAGCCCAAATTAGTGATGAAATCTGCTGTAAGGGTTGAGTGAGGAGGGATCCAATGGCAGTGAACATGGGGAGTAGCAGCTCTGGAGTGCTGAAGTTCCCCAAATTTGAGTCCATAGGGCACAGCTGTGGTTGCCCTGGTGTGTGAGGACAGAACACAGGACAGGACATGAATGAGGAGCCAAATCCCATGGAGGCCAATGGAGTTGTCTTAGAGGGGAGAAGAGAATGAAGCCACAAAAATGGTGACCAGTCAATTCCTACTGCTCTTCATTTACCACTGATTTTGAAAAGAAAAAAAAACTGTAAAAAAAATTATTATAGAAATGACCAGACTCCTCTCCTCTAAGTTACATTTTTCCTTTGGGGACAGTGGCAAAAAAACCAAAAACCAACCAACCAAACAAAAAAAACCCAAAAAAAACAACCAACCAACCAACCAAACAAACAAAAATACCCAAAATATCCCCCAAAGAATTGGGTTGGGTTTTCTCATCTTGGAGAAAAAGAATTTGAAAATAGGAATTACTCTTGCTGCAGAAAGTAACAGAATATACTACTCCCCTTCCCAGGTATACAGGACAAGAGGTAAATGGCTTAAATCATAGAAGAAATTTAGATTATGAAAATGTTTTGTAACAGTAAGGATAATAAAGAACTGGGAAAGATAGGAACAGTGTGAACAACCACTGAGTGGGAAAAGCATATGTGCACCCAATCCTGCTTTAAGGAGGAGACATGGATTATGCATGAGTTTGGTTTTCTTTTCTGTGGCCAAATATTCCTAATTTGCAAAGCAATTTGGTGTTTGGCTCCAAGGATTCCCTTTACAAGTGCCAGACTAAGAGATTCTGGGCATTTTTGCTAATAGCTTCACAACTAACTACATTGATAGGAGTTAATCATTAGTGTGTCTAGTCAGCTGACAATTTACTTATTGGCTTTTGCCTCTGGAGGGTGTGATCCCATTCACACACCAAGGTCTTGGTGCTGAGCATTAGTGATTCACCAAAGTCAACAAAAGTCAAGAGTCTTCATTCACGAACCTGTCCATGCCTTAATTTCCATTAAAATCCTTAAACACTTTATTTATGTCTAAAGATAATATCATGTGAACCTCTTAAACTACAACTCTGCTGATAACTCTTGGGAAATTGCCAGTAGAGGTGTATTCTTGCCCCTTAACTGGATACAAAATTGTTTGAGATTAAATCAAATTAACCTCAGTTTCTTCACCCTAACAAATGCTATATTTAACCTGTTTTTTATCCAGCCAGGGGCTTACCCCCATGCATATGAGTACTGATTATTCACATGACCAGTCCTGCTGAAGTCACTAGGTGACTTGTATGAGCCTTGCTTCCAGAAACAAATTTCCAGGTTCTTTTCCCTCCATAGCTTCAAAATGCAATCCTGCTTTTGGGTTCTCAGTCTGCAACTACAAAAGAATGTGCTCTTGATTTTCAAAGGAAGCATTGGTCAACTCACCAGCCTTCTTCCTCCAGTGGTTCCTGGGGGTATTTATTTTGTGCTGGATAAAAGCCAGAGATCATGAGTTTTTTCAGTTCCCAAGCCTTCCTGCATGGGCAAGTTCCATCTTATCTTTCAGAAAGCCTGGGTAATATCTTCTGCCATCACTTGATCTGTAATGCAGGGAATTGGCAGAAATACCTTGATCTAATTGAATTGTCTGATTCCTCAGAGTCTGATTGTTTTGTGTTTCTTTCTCTTTCTCTTTTTTTTTTTTTTCCTTTCTTTTTTGGTGTGAGTCTTGATACCTAATTTCAACAGAAACTTTTAACCACAGTCAGAGGTGCTTCTGGGGTTAAACTTTATCTTTCCATTTCCCATTGTTTTTTTATTTAAAGTTTTCCTGATTTTTCTGATGAGACTTCTGCTCATTAAACTCACTTCTGCAACTCAGCATTTCTCTGGGGTCTTTTACTGTCAGTTCTGGAAACCACATTCACAGGTGGAAATCCTCCTCCTCCTCCTCTGTAACCATATCTACAAAGGAAAGTGCCAACATTTTATTTACTTTCTGAACTGGCTCTTCTGTCTTGTTAAATGAAGCCTTTTCCCACCACCTTGTGACCTGCACTCTGCATGGTTTCATACAGATAATAAAAGCACTCATCTTCATTTATCTGAGCCCTGCTATGTATCTCCACATCGTGGAGAGTGCATCCTTTTGGCAGGAGCAGAAGCACAGTGCAGCTGCTCACTGGAAATAGCATTACCTGCTGCCCATGTGTTCAGCAGGAGCTGCTGTGGATCAGCTCCTCATCCAAAGCCACCTCTCTGCCTTGTGCCTAAAAACCCCTGAGATTCCTGTTAAGAGTCAGGCAGAAGTTGGGAATTGATTTGAGATATTGAAAAAGAAGCTGAAAAGGAAAGGTTATTGATTCAGATTTTTGCCTTTTGGTAAGAGTTTTGGCCTGGTTCCTCCCCTTCCTTCCACATATCCCCAGAGCTGAGCTGTTGCCAAGCCACTTCTCCATTGCAAAGGTTTTCCACTCTTTCTGATCTAGATGGCAAAGGCACCTAAAGCTGTCCTTAATGCCATATAAATTTGAATAAGTGCATTTTCTTTGCCCTGCTGAAGCACTGGTCAGAGGTTTCTCCCTGCAGAGCCCTGGTCTGGTGTTGGGGCACCCTGTGCACAGAAGGCAGGAAGATGGGGAGTAACACTCAAAAAGTGGAAGGATTTCCCCAGTCAGAAATACCAGCTTCAGAAAACTCTAGAAGTACTGCAGATCAGAGTTTTCTGAGAGTGGGGCTGGGCCCTCATATTCAGAGGATACTGTAAGTTTGTGGTGCACAGAGGAGCCTTTCCATGGGCACAGTGTGTCTGTGATCTGTTTCAGTCTCTTCGATGCTCCCAGAGTACAAAACAAAATGGTACAATTACTCAAAATGGTTTTCCCATTGGACCCCATGGGGTCTGCTCTAGGCCACAAGAAGTATCTGATGCACCAAACCCTTTGATGCCATCCTGGAGTGTAGAGCCCTAGAGAGGGTCACTCCCTATGCTCTGCAAACTGATTCATGGAGTCACTGAAAAGATTTCCTAGCAGGGAATACAAACCTTCTGACTCCCCATCCTGATTTAGCAGCTCTCCACAGTATCTCTTTTCTGTGTTTGCTCCAGCAACCTGGGCAGGTGGAAAATTCCTGGGAAGTAAAAAGTTACAGGAGCAAGGCACTTCTGTGGAAGGGAAAGGAGGGGGCTGTGCCCTCAATGGGCACCTGGCCCCCTTTCCTGGGTGCCAGCACTCAGAAAAATGTGGCAGCATTGGTCTGGTTTGAAAATGTCTGCTGTGCTCTGTGTCCTACATCTCACACAGTCACCTCTCCTTTGCCTTGCCTGGGGAAAGTGTGTCAGCCACAAAATAAACACACACACAGTTCAGAGCATCCCATTTTGCATTCCTGTTACATCTTCCAGCAATCAAAAATTCACTTCCCCAGCCACAGGGGAATATTCATTCATTTCTGTCATGTTGCAGATGGGGAAAATGATGTGTGCAGAGATGAAATGGAAGGCTGATCATGTGTCTTCCTCCTGCCAAGGGCTGTGCAGGGAGTTACATCTGAGCTAGGAGAAGGATCTGCTTTCCTTGCTGTGTGTGTACTCACTGCTCTTGCCCATCCCTGCTCTGGCTGCTTCTCCCTGCATGTTGAACATGTTTGTCTCCAGCTTTTTGTTCCCCTCCCAGTTCTTCTTCCAGCCTCATGTACCTGTACCAACTCTCACAGTATCTTCTGTACAAAATTCAACTGTCCTGACCTTGTCTGTGACATTCCCTTCAGTTTCACATTGGTGTCCTGCATTAAATACATAAAAACCCCCAATAAACCAACCAACCAACCAACCAACCAACCAACCAACCAACCAACCAACCAAAAAAACCAACCAACCAACCAACCAAACACCCACAATCAACCCCAACAAAAATCAAACCATTGGAACCATTCCCTTTGGTACCAAAGGAAAATCTCCAGTGATCAGCATCACCAGCAAATTCAACAGTGTGTGCACATCCATTTGGGTGTTCACCACTCAAATGAAGATCATGAATGCCAGTGAAAGAGTGGGACTCTAAAATGCCCTGGCCTGTGGTGACCTTTGTCTCTTCTTCGAGATCATATTAAATATTAATTTACTTGAACATATAGAGCAGGCACTTCTAGGCAGTTAGAAAATGTTAATACAATTAATTTGTCATCCTTCATTGCAAGAGATGTTCCTATAGCTCTGGCTAATAAAGATACCTCTGAGGAAGCAATACTTTGAATGTATGAGGTGACAGGGCTGTGCTGTATGTATTAAATAGCTCCAATGGACACGTGTCCAGAAAAAATGGTTTTGCCGGAGAAAAATTGTATCCCAGCCCTCTAGTTCCCTTATGAAGAAACAGCATCTCCAATACAGGGCCAAGCAGCAAGACTGGGAAGGTCCTCTCTGTGTGGGAAGATGAGAGTGATCTCCAAGCCAAGTTGTGTTTTCCACTGGTGAAAGTGTTATTTAAGAGCACAACCTCTGCACTATGCACCTTGCATCTACCTATGTACTGCAGGACAGATGTGTTAAATCTCTGCCACATCATGTTTTCCAAACCATCACTGGGAGATCTTTGCCCCACTGTAGCAAGTGAAAACCTCATTACAGGCCAGGACCTCTCTGTGCCAGGTTTTGCAGAACTCAGACTGTCCCAGAGGGAATTGGCATTATAGGAATTGGCACTGCAGTCTGCAGGTGCTGCTGTAACTGAGCTGGTGGTTCAGGGACTGTCTTCAGCTCATGGGATCTGGCAGAGCTGACCCCTAAGGATTTGAGTAAGGCCCTGGACAGGCTCTGGGCACTGTGGATGTGTGATGGTTCTTTTGCACTAACCAGTGCTACATGCCAAACACCTCTCTCCTGTTACTTCTCCACAAACCACCATAACATCACCAGCTCCATCCCATTTTGCTTTCAAGAGCTTAAAAGGTGACTATCAAGAATTATATGGTCACAGTTTTAAATTTAGTGAGGTTCCCCTTAGATTCCCTTAGATTCCATCCATAGGTGGAATCTCTATGAAAGCAGCAACCACAACATTTTTCCATTAAGTTCAAGGACCATCTAAAACTCTAAGTGAACTTTCAAGAGAGAAGTCAGTGGCAAGGTACAGAGACCTCCAAAGGGCAATTAATCTCATCCTAAACTCTGAATCCCTTTTCATTCTGTTGAGGACAGAGGGATGTCTGGACAAATACCTTTCTTGACTTCTGAGACAAGTTGAATAGTTTTGCAGTTCATTGTTCTTGCAATCTGCAAGGCTGCAAGGGTGCAAAGTAGCTATACAATGCCTACACTGTGGGGAAGCCTCTCTATGTAGGCTCACAAATGGTTTTAATTCTGATTAAACATCTCATCAAAAGTGAACTGCATTAGCTATTCCTGAGAGACCCTGCACTAGAAAAATTCTAGCCCTGATGCAACCTCAGCTGTTTCTCCTCAGCCAACCAGTTGCTGTACTTGGAGAAAAGAGATTGCAGCTCAAGGCTCCTCCAATCTAATTTTAAATTAATTGGCACATGGTCCCTTCTGGTCTCCACCCAGAAGGCTCCCCATATCATGTCCTAATCACTGTCTGGCTGCTACTCCCTCATCTTCATTAGAGTGACACGCCAGTATTCCTGCAGCCACCTTTTGCTGCCTGGTTTCAGGCAGTGACATTTAAGCCTTAATCCCAGAGTTAGTGGTCATTACTTTAGTCTTTAATCATCATGAGAGACTAATGAGAGCAGATAATCCTTGTATAAATCACTGTGTAACAAGAAAAGCAGTAGATTTTTTAGAAGATTTAAAACTCAGAAGGCATTCTTGGTCAAATCCAGAGGTCTGTTTACAATAATTTGGACTGAGAAAGGAGGAACTCAATTTGGTGTCCTGAATCCCCACAGCTAAACAATTAGACTTTTTAATAACACTTTGTTTTTCAATAACAGCACCTTCTACCTGAACATCTTCTATCTTTGTACATGGTGTCTGCTCTGAAGCCATTTACTGAAATGAGTTTTATGTTTTCTCACCCCAGACTTGATTGATGCTCTCATCCTGTTTAACATGGAAAAGCAGAGGTTCTCCAGTAGGAGCACCAGGGGACACCAGTACCCTGAACTCAAAACCTTGTGATCATGAGGTTATTTATCATATTTGTGCATGCTGACCCCAGAGCTGCCTGGCTTCTGGCTACCCAGGCACTGCCTCTCCCCCAGTGCAGCACCCAGAGCCTGAGAGGTATTGGAGTGAGCAGCTTGCCTGGCTTTTTTTGGGAAACTCCCCCCTGTCCTCATACCTTCCTTTGTGGCTTTTGGAAGAACCCAAGGGTGTTCTTGGGATTTCTGGGTGCTCGAGAGTGTGAAGAGCATTTAATGTGCAGGAATACTCTAGATTTAATGTGCTTGACAGTGTATGTGCAAAGATTTTGGAGGGTCCCACCCACTGCTTTTAGTAAACTGAGGCACAGAGGAGCATGGTTCCCTATAACTAGACTGTGCTTAGCAGGATGTCATAAGCATCTCTGCTTTAGGCAGGCAGTGGGGTTTAAAGCCATGAGCACCTCACTTCAGAAAGGCATTCCCATGATTTTTTTGGCAGGAAAGGCAAAGGCAGCTGTACAAATAACAAGGAACAGTTTTAGGGCCTGTTAGTCACAGGCAGTAACACTTAACCTTAACCAACCCCATAGCCAAGACTTTGTCTCCTGCCCTCCCCTCCTGCCAATCCCATGCTGTTTTCATGCAGTGACCAAGCACAAATCCTGAAGACAGCTCCTCCCTCCTTGGGAGCTGGTCCTTTCTCTGCCAGTATTTCTTCAGGCAGCACTCAATCCCCCTTGGCACGTCCCAAGCCTCACTAGTGTCAGCATTGCATGAGCTTGATGGGAAAAAGACACTCCAAACTCTGAAGGCTGAGAATCTAATTACTTCAGAAGTGTCTTTATGTCATTATATTCCCATTAAAATAATAATTTATCACTCTTCTTTGTACTCTTAATGATGCTTGAAAATAATGGGCTTGAATCAATACTGTGCCCAGTGTAAATGTGGTGGAAGAGCAGGGAGGATCTTAGCAAGGCTGATTGCATTTCCATTATTTTTGGCTGATCTGTGTTTTGACAGAGTATCTGCATTCAGCACAAGCTCCTGCCTTGCAGGTTTACCCTGCTGAGGGGCTCAGTGAGCCCCAGGAGTTGCATGTCCAGTGATGCACATTGATGCATCTGGGGCACTTGAACTAAGGACACACACAGTGAAGAGTTCATCTCACTATCTAAAAAATCTTCCTTTTTTGATAGATTCCCCTCCTGCCTTGGTTATTGAATAGATTTAAAGCAGCAGCAGCAGATCCTTCAAGCAGCTGTAATATCTGGAGTGTGGGGTCTCACACAAAGTTCATCTCCCAATTCCCTCTACTTCTCTGTGTGCACTGGAAGTGTCTCTAGAAGGTGGTGGAGAGTCAGTGTGCAGAGCAGCAGCTCACAAAAACCCAGGAATATTTCTGCACCAATGGTACTTTTCAATGCTCTGATTGCTTTGACTTTGAAACCTTCCTCTGGAGAATGGCTGGGAGAAACACAGCCCAGAGCAACTTGAACCCCACAGCAGGTTCCAACAGGCTGGCACAGAGTGGCTCCAGTCAGGGTCTGTGCAAGAAGCCCCCAAGCACTTCTGGAGAGGATTTTGCAAAGGCATGAGAAATTACACAGGTTTATTCTACTCTGGCACTAACCTCACTTCTACCTGCAGCTATATCTTTCGGAAGATTTATTTACCAGTTTCCCATCCAGTCCAGTCACATCAGAGTATTTTCCTCCTTCTTTCCACTCCCTGAGCCTCATTTTTGATTCTGAGTGTGGCAGTGCAATGCTAATGCTTCCCCTGATAGAAGGCTTGGAAAGAGAGGCAGCAGAAGTGGATGGAGGGGGAAGATCTGCTGGCTGAGACACCAAAGCTTGGAATAAGGAACACCAGAGGCCTCCTGAGAGGATCCCATGGGAGAAGAGACACAGTTTTAGTTTATGATTTACCAGACTGAGGCATACAAGTGATACTGTCCTAATTACCTGGTCTGAGCAGTCATCCTCCTGAGCTCCATCTCTGCCAGCAAGTAGAACAAGCCAAGGGCTATTTCTGGCTTTTAGTGAGTGGCTGAGCTTTGCTTCTGTGGGTGAGCAGAGTGGCCATGTCCAAACTGCTTGTTGGAAGTATCCCTTGCTCCTGTTAGCTCCAAAACAGCACAGCTTTGGCTGGGAAAGGGCTGTCAAAATTGTGATGGAATCATGGCAACAGGTGAACAGGGATGGGCAAGTCTTTGCCAAGGCCATGTTCAGTTTAGCCCTGCAAATGTGGGATGGTCTTCAGCATCCTCTGTATGAGATCCAAACAAAGAGGACTTTTTTTGGCAAGGGAGACCTATTGACTAAAGCCTCTGACAGATACAGACCTTCACCTCACACTCAGCCTGGAGAAGGGGCCTTTGCATCATGTATTGTTTGTGTGTGTGTGAAAACCTCCAGGTGGAAGGTACCAAGAACCTTTGGGTTCAGCTGTGTGGTGATGAATAGTCTCCAAACAATTTTTTTTTTTTTTTTTTTTTTTTTGGATAGTGGAGTCCTAGTTCACCTATTCCTGGTTTAGTTGACATTTTTTTTCTTAAGGAAAAGTTAAACTGGGGAAAAGATGAACAAATTAAACACTTTCATTTATTGCTGCTCAACTCAAGTTCTGTCCATTGCATGACCTGATGTGCTTTAGGAACCTTTCAGCTAAAATTTGGGTTCAGCCAAATGCTTCCTAGCAACACCAGGCCAGGTAAATGACACACAGGATGCTGCTGGGGCTTTGACTCAGCCAAATAAGAGTAAATTAGTCACTCTGCTATTCATGTGTGTCTCTTCCCCCAGTTTCAGTTAATTGAATGCAGGGAGCAGTGTATTTCATTTATTATTTTTTTTTCAGTCCTTTAACACAGTTTGTTGAACATTGCTAAAATCAGCTGTCTCCCATTTCATAACTGCAAAAGAGTATTCTGTATAAGCAGACCTACTTCTTCCCACATCCCTGGTTAAAAAGCAAATGAACCTATATATCCACATCTCCAAGGGGAAGAGTTTTTTCCCATGTGAAATCTGATATCCCAGATTTTGAAGTACAGCCTCACTAAAGTTAGAGGAGAAGTTTTAGGAGGATGATGAAATATTTATTCCAGGTTCATACTTAAAAGTATGAGTTATGGTTTCTGGAGTGTCCAGGGATACTTTGTGATGTTGAGTATTCAGGGTAAATGGGGTAGGGATATCTGCTTCATGCTTTCACATCTTACAGCCTGATTCCTGCCTTCTTATGGGAAATATCTTTGAGCATTATGGGAAAATGCAAATTGATTAACTTCCCAATGTATAGCCAAGCTTCTCTGCATTCTCTATTTTTTCATTAGTCACTAACCATTTCTATTAGACAGAGCATTATTTCCCAGATCATAAATTCAGGAGAGGAGGTGGTGTCCCTCCCTGCTCTGCAGTGGGATCTAATGGCTTCTTTGCTGCAACAATAGAGAAAGCATTTAAAGTAATGTCCCTTATGGATAGTCTCCAGCACATGGAATGACTTTTTTTTTTTTTTTTTTTTACAGCACTCAGTATATTTAGCTATGAGGGAGAGAAAAATTGTGAGCTCTTCTTTTAGAAAGATCATGATTTAAATAAAGCCCAAAACCATGGCTTTTTTTTTTCCTTGTTCTTTTTGTGCCTTGTCACTGGAGTCTGTGGAAGGCAAAAATGATCATATGCAGTTGATGAGTCCTGTGCACAACTTAACTTCACCCTAAAAAACACCTCTGCAGCATCACCTGCCTTCAGCAGATCCTGTGACTACTGAACACAGCTGCTGTTGTTTCTGACTGGAGTTACACTTCTGATGTCTCTGTGAACAGCACAGCAAATACATATGGGAGCAGCAATGTATAGAATCCCTTCCCTGCCATGTTAAAGCAGTGGGAGCAGAGAAGGTAAAATATTTAGACTCCAGATGTCTTTATTTGCCAAAATAAAAATTCTTGCTGTAAAATATCTATAAAATGTAATTAAAATTGCCATTTATTTTTCTTACTGTTGCTAACATTGCTGGCAAAATTGAGTCACTCAGTGCTGCCAAATATAGCATTCCAGGTGTAAAACACTCTCAGATGTTCATGACATTTTGCACGTAAATACTGAGTCATTGAGAATGATCTGGTACTATCCATATGCCTGATACAGAAATACTGCCATGAGTGGGAGATCAGTATACACACACAGCAGGATAATGTTTGAGAATGAAAAAAAATTGTGTTTCTGCATAGTTTCCAATAGAGTTACAGGACTTTTCATGTACTGATACTTCTCTCAAGATTTTGCAAAGGAGAGTGACCACAACTTTCCATCCCCCTACTTACTGCTCTGTGTCTGAATAGCAAGGTTTTTTTTTTTTTGTTTGTTTGCTTTTGGTTTTTTTGTTTTTTGTTTGTTTGTTTTTTGTTTTTTTGGTTTTTTTTAGCATAGCCTGTTTGAGGCAAACCTCAACTGTTGATGACATGTCAATATACAGAAGGTTACAGCCCAGAGCCTAGAACCATTCTATTCCAGCCACCTCTTCAATCTGTTTTTTGGCTGCTGCTGCATTCTGCACCAGGCAGCAATACAGGCTGTGTTTTCAGGCATCATAATTTCCTGGAAAAATTGATGTGTTTCTGGAAAGCATATGGGAATGGTGCACCCTGCAATCGTGCTTGCCCTGCTGGAATGCAAGCCACGGAGATGAGATGAATAATTTCTGCCTGACAGAAATGAGTGTTCTCACCAGTTACAGGGGGAAAAACATCCTCTCTTGCCACAAGTGTGTGAGTTTGGTGTCAGGCTTGTGCTGGACCGTACCCTGTGGGCTGTGCTGGGCTTCAGTGAGACCCACAAGGGCCTTGGAGCAAGCTCAGGCACCTGCACTGCCCTCTTGGCACCCCTGTCTGCCTTTCTCCATGGGATGGGTAAACCTCCCATGCTCTCTCATTTGAACCAGTGACAACTGCTCATCTGCAGACTTTGTCTTGCTCAATAAAGCAGTGGATGGCCAGGTACATTATACCTGTTTAGAATGGGAAAAAAGTGCTTAATTTCCTGTTTCCCTCTCTGTCAATACACTGAATTGTGCTAATGCAACAACCCTGTCCTGTTTGCTGTACAGTTTTCTTTGCTTTTTCTCTGTTTTCTTTTGCCACAGGGCGTTTCTTCTTGTTACCATCTTTTGCATTGCATTGTTTACTTTGCATCTCCACATAACTTCTCCTTCCACCAATTCCTTCTCTTTTTTTTAATCAAGTTTCACTTTCCGTTTATTCCTCTTCTTTCTCCTGCCCATGCATTTCCCTGATGTCTTACCATGTGTAAGACAACTTCACTAGAAGCATTTATAGGTGCTATTAAGACTTCACTAAATTGTAAGAAGGATGATAGAGTCTGTATGACCATTAAACTGGAAAAAAGATTTTCTTATTTTGGAGGAAACACAGGAGCACCCCCATTTCCCTGTTCAGTTCTGTGTTCTGATCTGTCTAACTCAACAAAATTAATGATTAGAGACTAGGCTTGAAATACATTTATAAAATAAGTAAAATGAGAAGAGATGGATGAGAGGAATTCATCTTTCCACACTACAGAAAAAATAAAATTTGGCCACTACTAGCAGAATTTTGCATAACAGCTTAGATAGTTCTTAGCTTGTAATCCACTGCCTTCTTGGGGCAACTTGTGTAAAAACTCTGCTGTCCTTCAAGTTTAAAAACATGTTGCCTGTTTTCCCTTTCCTGTTAGCTGGCCTATCTCTGTGCTCAAAACAACTCTGGTTTTCTTTACCTCCATGGACAACAAGAACAGTGAATCAGAGTTACCTTGATATCAACCTTTTAGACACTGAAGGTGATTAACACACAGTCACAGACCCACAGACCAAATGATTTCATTCTTTTTTCATCATCCATATTTTCAGGGCCTGAATCACTCCTGTTGCCCTGGGCTCCCTGCAAATTGCCAAACTTTCCCACAGAGCAGTGCTGAGCAGCAGGCACAGTTCTCTTGCTGGAGCCTCCCTCCTGTCAGGTTCAGTGAATAATCCCCCCAGGGCCCTGGATAAATGATGGTGTGTAAGAAGTCCCTGAGTGCCTGTACCCTGTTTGCAGCAGTGTCTCAGGGTTTGAGTACAGAATACAGGCACTGTGAAATCTGTTTCTGTGTACAACTCTCTGGCATCTCCACAACAGCTCCCTGCAGGGACTCTCCAGGCTTGCATTAACAGCAAGTGCCTGATTTCATTCAAAAGTGAAACTGTGAACAAAGGTGGAATTCAGCCCAGATGCAGCCCTACCTTTCTGCCTGTCAGCAGGGTGTCTTAATTTAGCCACTCCAGAGGTATGGCAAGGACTGAGTGCCTAAGGAAAGCCATCCAGGACTGCTGAAGCTGCCTAGGGAATATCACCTCACCTCTGGACACCAGTCCCTGCAGGAAGGATTTTCATTAGGTTCTCTTCTGTGTCTCTGGGTACAACTGAGCTGAACCTGGTGTCTGCTGCAGGGTGAGCTGAATATCTTGCCAGGAGCCACAGACTGTGTTGACTAAGGAGCCACCGAGTCCTGTGGAGGTGTTTCTGCTGCTGTGCAAGTTACATTTCTGAGATTACATTTAATTTGGTTGATGGAGGTGCCTTCAGCACATGCCTTTACTGAAATCTGCCTCCCTTTGAGATGCTCTTGATTCTTCTCCCTGGCAATCTGCAGTTTACAGATCACAGGGCATCACCCAAGTGATAAAAACGTGCACAACCCCATGGACAATGAGTAAGTATTGTCTGTCAGTATATTGGATGGTTCTCCACAGGGTACCCAGGGCTCAGCTCCATTGTCCACATGTGGAGGATAAATGTGGTTTCAGCTGCCTCTGGATGTTTTTCTGTCCAGGAATATGTGCATGCTGTTTTCTCTGAGCACAAGGAAATGTTCTCCTTCCAAGAAATGCATCTGTTTCAGAGTTATTTATAGTGCTGAGGCTGTATCATTCCCTTGGCACTACTGACTGGCTAAACAGGTACATCTCAAGGAAGCAGCACTGGTACTTTAATCACCATTGCATTAACTCAGAGCTGCAATAACCTGGAAAATTACAAATGTGAAAAGAAAAAAAAATCATTAAAATTTAAACTAAATGAAAAAGTTACAGTCTACCTAGAGGAGGTTGCTGAAAGTCATATAGCTACATTTCTACAGTGTGAAAAGCTAGAGAAGTTACAACTTTAGCAATGATGATGGAGCATATTTGTGAGAAATGTCAAGGATTTGTGTTTCCCTTACTAAGTAACATTGTCCTGTCTTCAGCTGGGTGGAAGCAATCTGTTTTTGCCAAATCAGTGTTGGATGTTTCTTTATCATTTTCCTTGAGGTACTTATATATCAACTGTTTCATCATTTGTCCCATTTTCTTTCCAAGCATCAAAGTTAGGCTGACTCATCTGGATTTCACCTTTCTTTCCATGACAGCACTGTTTGCTCTTTTTTTCTCTTCTGCTGCTTTTCCTCCACAAGATCTTAAAGACAATCTCTTATCATGCAGTGATTCCTTTTGGTAGTTACTGATGTACCCTGCAGCACAGCTCTTCAGTCCCCCCTGGCTTGCAGGCACTCCACTAACTCAAATATTATCTAACTTATGCTGACCTGCTCTTCCTTCTCTGCACCATTAATTTCAATTAAGTTGATAATCTGATTGTAGATTTTTTTTTTCTTTTTCCCTTTTCTCTAGTCTGGTTGAAAAAAAAAAAAGGCATTGTACCAAGTAAGAAAGATAAAGCCATCACATAGATGAAGCAGCTCAGGTACACAGTTAGGGACTTACACAGCAACAGCTGGTCATGAATTACAGGGAGAAATTCTCCCCAGCTTAGATGGCTCCATTCAGCTGGAAAGTGTTCATCTTCCTAACTAAAAATGACATAAAAACCAAGGAGGGTCTAAGACTTTAACAGTGGTAGAAAAGAAGGGAGGAGCTTGGGTAAGTAAGGCTAATGTGAGTTAGTACAAGGCTGACAGTTTCCCTGTCTCACAGAAAGTCAGGGAGACAAAGGTTTGGTGACAGAGTGAGTTTTCTACCTCTGAAGGATGAAAGGATGTGAATTTATGAATGTGAACTTAATACCCTTGCATTTAGCATAACTGTGGTTGTCATACTTTGTTCTGAAAGCTTTGTACCTTAAAGGAGTAAGTAAATAATGTTTTGTGCTGAATGCAGTTGCTTTTGTCACTGCAGATCTATGCAGTCATAGGCAGCTAAAAGGCAATTTTACAGGGTCCAAGTACTTGATGGACCTATTTAAGCAGACAAAATGAGAACTTGCAGGCTCTGAGGAAGATTTAAAGCTGGAGAAGGATACCCAGAAATAAAACGCCATTGTTTTCTCAGGAGCATTTTGGGGAGATGGGGAAGGAGTCAAGCCCTTCACCCACTTACCATGGGACTGAAATCCAGGGACAACCCAGCTAAGAGCTTAGACTGATAAAATTGCATATGTGTAGGGTGAGTTTCCATGCAATGAGAAGTTTCCTTGCGCCACTCTCTCTAATCATACATTGTTATAGCTGGAAATTATAGAATCACAAAAGGGGTTGGGTTGGAAGAAACTTCAAGGATCATCTAGTTCCAAAAAAAACAAAAAGTTGTGTTTTGCTTCAGTGTGGATCACTCTTTTAGACACCAGATTGAATTCCTCATTAAGACACTTGAAACTGATTCATTTGTTTCATAAAGTCTCAAAGGTAATACTGAGGAAAGTTGCACTTGAGGCTGGGATATCTCTGTATCTTTGATTATCCCTTTATTTACACTGTGGGCTTCTTGAGGCAGAGACTGTCTAGATGTGAACACAAAAGGATAGCAGTTTTGGCCCTGGAAAATACTAGAATTATTTTTTTTTTTAATATTGTAAAAATTTTCATGATCAGTTAATAGTCATCAGGTTTCAGAAGGATAATTTGCCTATTTTTGAGCCTGGTTCATTATATGAATTTGCTGTCCTTGTACTGAGTTCTCAGTGCAACAGCCTTGTCTTAAATCCTACAGAGATTATAAACTTTTCAGTACAAGAGAGACTTTTATTAGACACATATAAACCAGCAAACATTCTACTGGAGCCAAGAACTTCCTCTCCTTACTTCATTATGTAAACAGCAACAATAATAATGATGAATTGACTAAAGACTGCACAACAGAAAATAAGTCAGAGTAACAGGTTGAATTTAAAACTGATAAGATGAATTTGATTATCAGCACAAACTCCTTACAAAGACACTGATCAGGATGTGTCAGTCTCCCAGGAAAAGTGTTAACCACTCATCATTTGTGTTCTTTTTGGTCAGATTAGATAATATTCTGTGTGGAACAATCAATCCTGTATTAGTCCAATGGGAATGGACAGTGATTTTCATCTGTAATTTCAATTTCAAAGATGGATAGAGTGCATTTCTTTGTATAGAAAGTGCAGAAGTTTGTGAAGGGAGTTTTATGCATCTCCTGAGACAGCAGAGATTTGGCTGGAATTAGAAAGGCAGAGGGCAGGGGCAGGAGGGAAAAATGATGGTGATGCCAAGAGCTCTTTATATTCAGCTACAGCTGGATCAATTGTTGTTCTACTGTTGTCCTGATAACAGAATCGAGCTGGTAAGGGATCAGACCTTGGACATTTTGTCTGAACAATATGAAAAACAACAAGTAATGAAGAATGAATGCAGAGGCTCAGGCTGAAGGAAGCAGAGGAGATGGAAAAGAAATAGTCTGGCCGAGAAAGTAAATTGGATGAGAAAAAATAAGCAAAACCCAGTTTAAGCTAGGAGAAAACAGGTGAGAAACACAATCACATCAAGATAAAGCTCTAAAAACATAAAGCAGCCCTGGCAAGGGTGTTGAGACTGTCAGGAAGAAAAGCTGCAACATGGATTTCTCAGGTGTTTTGAGATGGACACAGAGAAGCTGTGCCCTGCTAACCTGGAGGTTAATCCATCCATTCTAGTGGAGTAAAAAAATATTGATGAAGAAGGTGGATGTCTGGTTTTGAGGACCAGAGTACAATTAATAAGAATGAATGCACTTTTCATCTCCAGAACATGGAGAAGTTTGTTTGTGCCTGTTGATGAGCAGCTATGGTTTGAGATCTGACCAAAGATCAGATGTGGATGCATCTTAAAGGTATCCAGCTAGTCCAACCCTCCACAAAAGATAAGGAAAACAGCTCCAGCAGATAACTGCCATCACAGAAAATTGTTTGAGATAGTTCTAAGAAAGAGCAAAATGTCTGGATGTCAAACATGGGGCATGTTGTAAATCTCCAAGGATCCCCAAGAATTTAACTCATCAATAATGACTTTGGAGAGGAATGGTTTTTTTTGTGTCAGCTCATACAGCCCCAGATTCCTCCTTCTGTGTGGGAAATTTGGAGGAGAATGGTCCTTGTGAGTACTCTCAGTGTGAACACTGATAAGGCACTCAGATGGAAAAAATGAGGGTTCAGCTTCAGTCCAGTGTGCCCTGGAGGCCACCCAACAGCATTTGAACAGGTTTTCAGGAAAAAGGAGAAAGCTGGAACAAGTGAGCATCTGCTTGTGCTTGTTAGCTGCTTTATTTAATGAGAACATAGATGCTCTCCTTCCTCTAATTACATAGCTTGAGTGTGATATCTTAATATTAGCATTAAGGATAATTACCAGCAAGTTATAGTTTCAAAAGGCAACACAGAAGAAGGCCCAATTTTTGCATCCTTTTACTTTCTCAAAACACAGAATGTGATGTTGTCCAATGAGCCCATTGAAGGGGAAACTGTCATCTCTAAAATGAGAAAGCACCACACAGTTAAAGCAGCACTATAGGAGAATGAAAGCCTGGGGACACCAGCCCATCTCCTGAGTATATCACATACACTGTACCAGCCTCAGAGAGTGCTGCAGGCATTTTGACTGCAAAGGACAACATTCTTTTAGAACAGGGAGGAAGTTATCCAGAGCTATGTTAGCAAACTGCAGTATTAGGTCAGAAGAAGCCACAGCACAGAAAGATGAGAGTGGCTTTGTGTCACAAGGCTCTGGGCTCAGCAGGGTCCCAATTCTTATGCAGAGGGGAACAGCAGGGTTGTGCCCCACACCAAAGGTTCAGGGAAGGAATCCAGGGATTCATAAAGCTGTTGACACTCTCTCTACATTCTGCAGGTACCCACACAAGAATATATAAAACTAAATATTGGCACTGCCATCAGGCATGCATGGAACTGCTTTGTGGGAGGGTTTCTGCTGCCAAACTGCCCAGCAGCCTGCCCAGAGCCCCAGGCTCTGAGCTGTGCTGGGAGCCAGGGCAGGGATGTGGATGCAGCCCTGAGCAATCTGACCCTGCCTGCAGCAGGGAGGCTGGACCAGATGATATCTAGAGATCCTGTGATTCTGTAATTCTGGGTACATCCATCAAAAAGTTCCAGGGAAACTTCCAAATCACAAGCTTGGTTTATTATTTACTTATTCATTTATCTGGTTTGGTCTGTGGCCTGGGAAGTCTCATTTAAGGATTTTTTTCATAGCTTGACTTTCTTCTCATAAAAGTAGAAGAAAAGTGTCAAGAACTTAATAGGTCCAGGAAACCAAATTTAATTTTTGGAGTTCAAGAAGTGTTTGGACAATACTCCTGTGCGCACGGTGTGACTCTTGGGGATGGTCCTGTGCAGGGCTGGGACCTGGATTGATGATCCTTGTGGGTCCCTTCCAACTCAGCTTATTCTTTGATGCTGTGATTCTGTGAATTCATATGCAGTTAGTGAGCCAAAGTACATGCTATTTAACCTTTCAGTTCAGTGAGAAGTTTTTGGTCAAAGACTTTGGGAGCCGTTCTGTGTAACACTTTCAAATTTATGAATAGAAATGAAAGAAACTGCTGCAAAGTCAGTGTCTGCTTCATGGCAGCCTGCACCCACACAAAGACTGGAATACTGTAGTGAGACAAAAACAGACAGAAGGAAGAGTTAGTTAAGAGGATTATGAGGTGAAATGTTCTTTTATTAGGTTTGTAATACATGGAAAGGTATAATTTACAAGGGCATGTAGTGACAGGAAAGGGGGGAATGGTTCAAACTGAAAGAAGCTAGGTTCAGATCAGAGATAAGGAAGAAATTCTTTACTGTGGAGGTGGTGAGACACTGGTACAGGCTGCCCAGAGAAGCTGTGGACACCCCTTGAAGTGCCCAAATCCAGGCTGGGTGGGGCTTGGAGCAACTTGGGACAGTGGAAAGTGTCCCTGCCCATGGTCGAGGGCTGGAACAAGAGGATCTTTGAGGTCCCTTCCAACCCAACCCATGCCATGATTGTTTGATTCTATGAATTACTGACACACAGAAATGCAGGAAGACCCCCAGAATTGTATTGCAATGAGAGGCAGGTGGTTACACAGGAAGTTGAGATCAAGGCTAAAAGTACAAGAAAGTATGGAAATGTTGCACAAAATTCTGCCAAACCAACCTTCTGATTAATGCATTAGGTTAGAGAGGGTCTTTTGTGGTGATTACAGGCTGCAGACATTCACTTGTAAAGTGGGGAGATTTTCAAATCCTCCTGCTCATCCTGGGAGCTGAGCAGCAAGAGAGCAGCCAAGGAGCAGCCACTGGTGAGAATTCAGGGATGCTTTGGTGGCACAGATGAGCTGATGGGAGCTGCCAGGGTTATCAGATGGCTGCAAGTGGCAAAACCCCAAGAAATATCTTTTCTAGAGTTTTCTGTGACAGGTCTTGACATATGTAGAGCAGGCAGACTTTGCAGCCTGGTAATTCTGATTTCTGCTGATACAAGTTGAAGCACAGGCTTTGCTCTTTACTATCAGGGCTTAGTCAGTCCAGACTGATGGTTTGTCTTGCCCAGGCTGAGTGGATTTTGTTTTTTGAGCAGCAGTAATTGTCTATCAGTCAGGCAATTATGGTCCATGTCTGTTTTAGATCAGCTTCAGTTCACAGTGATAAAAAAGTTACAGTGCAAATGGAACAGCCTGTAAGTTTGAAGCAAAATGTGGTGTGATTGCAGGCATGGGATGATAACAGAAATCCCAAAGTGTAAGCACAAATCTTAAAGAGCAGTCAGTGGTCACTGCAGAAATAAAGCCTTATGTTGCTCAGGTAAAGGCTAGTTCTGGAGATAACAAAAAGAGAAAAGCTGCATAATGAGCATAATTAGAAAAATGAAGATGTCAAGAAAATGTATAAAAATAAACCCCAGCAGGCCCAAAACTGAGGAAGAGCAAATTATCAGCATCAACATCACTCCCCTCCCAAAGGAGAAGGTGAAGAAAGCCCCACCACAAATATTATACTGCCTGTGACAGACACATCTCAGGGTATTGGCAACATGTCCCAACCCACCTCCCATTCTTCCTAAGGATGAGAGAGTCAACCATAGGAGATAGACAGGCATTGAAAGAATGAGCACAAATATTATAAAAGAGTTTTGTTTTGGTTTAAATTATGAAATTTTTGGCTGGATTAACAATGGATTCATAGACCTCCATGTCCCTGTGAGGTATGCTCCCTCCCTGCCCATAGCAAGACTCTGAGTGTGACAGCTTAGAGGTCCATCATCAATCTATAAAAAGTACCAGAGAGCATTCTGGTTCTTTCTTTCTGGTTCTTTATTTTCCAATTCCCTGGGCTCACACTGGAGATGTATGAGTTAAGTGATGGTCTGGGGAGAGACTGTATGGGAGATTAAATCTGATCTGTCTGGACAACAGAGATATATTGTATGAAGTCTTAACCAGCAAAAATTTACCCGTGCAGACACTCTGTTGGTATTTCTGGCTACCTTCCTGTCTAATTTATTATTTACCATAAAAGTGTGAGCTTTGGTGAAGGAGAGTGCCCTCTGCTTCTCCTCTTCACACCTGCTTTCAAGGTTCTCAACTTCTGTCTGCAGCAACATTTAGGCAGGAGCAAAATTTTTAAAAAAGGAGGAGAATAAGTGCCCTATCCTTGTGCAAGCAGTTCATGAAGTCAAAACCATATACAAAACTGCCATTGACTTGAAAAGAGAATTTATGTATCCATCATAATTGTTAACATAATTTTTGTACATAGGTGCAATAGGTCACCTAGACTTCTTTTGTGCAGACAGTAACAAACCTGTAATTTAACATGCAGTGTGCAACAGATGCAGCTGAAATTCTCATTTTCATGAGAACAGAGGACTCTGATCGGATTTGTCAGTGATGTCTGTAAAGGTGCAAATGAAGGCAGAAAACAGAAGAGTTCTGCTCTGAAGAGCCTCTGCTTATACAAGGATGTTGTTCGAAGGCAATGAGATCTGAAGATGTCTCTGAAAATTATGCATGGTTTCCTCTATTGTATGAAAGCAGCCCATAAGCTGATTACCCCCATCTCCATTGTATTTCAGTCTCAGTGCAATTTGTCTTTTGCTATTCCTCAGATATACTTTAGAACAAAATTGTGTATAGTTTTTCTTTTGAGAAACTATTTTTTTTTCTTTTAAAATAGTCTTGCAAAAGCCTTTCCCCCCGCCCATGTAATCTTCTGAGAGCCATACCCACTTGTGCCTGAGGAAATTTCTGAGTATTTAGTTTTCAAAGGCAGATGAAAAACCAGGACAGAGCACTGCTTGAGAGCCTGAAATATGTCTGAGCTCTTGTTGCTCTGTGTGTGTCCACACAAGCATGAGCAAGAGTGAGTGTGTGGATATCTCATGGGTTTACTACTGATGTTTCTGAAAATGCTGAGAGGAGTCAGCAGGAATCACGTTACCAAAGGATCATGGAATGGTTTGGGTTGGAAGTGATCTTAAAGTTCAACTCATTCCATTCCCCTGCCACGGGCAGGGACACCTTCCACTGTCCCAGGCTGCTCCAAGCTCCATCCAACCTGGCTTTGGGCACTGCCAGGGATGGGGCAGCCACAGCTGCTCTGGGACTCTGTGCCAGGACCTCACCAGCATCACAGAAAATAATTTCTTCATAATATCTTGTGCTGGCTGGGGTCCAGCCCAAACCAGCACATATCTAATCTAAACCTCTCCTTTTTTAGGACCCAACCCAGCACATACCTAATGTAAACCTCTCCCCCTTGTCTATCACTATCTGCCCATGTAAAAAGGTAAATCCTTCAGTAACCCTCTGCACTGACCCAGAGATGTTGACTGCTGTTTCCACAATGTTTTTCAGACATTTTTAAGCCTGTATTTAGAAAAAAAAGAGATAATTTTAATTTACACATCCGTGTTAATCTACACATTCATGGTCATTTACACAAGCTGAGGTTCCCAAAAGGTTTTGGTGAAAATGTATTGGAATATCTTAATTATTTTTCTTTGACTCCCAATCCAGAGAGTCTGTTCCAAGCTTTGATTTAAGAGAATTTTAAACATTAATACATAATGTTGAATTGCTTACTTCACCCCCTGAGCTGTTCTCATTAGAAAGAACAATTGATTAAAATAACTGCTTAGGCATTTCCATCTTTCTTTTTGCTATTGAAAACTCCCCACCTCAGCAATTCCCTGCCAAAGTGTAAGCACATATCTCTGATCTGTTCACTTCAGTGTGAGTTAGTGAACTTTAGACCAAAAAACAGAAAAACACATCAGGGATGAAAAAGTATGTAATTTTAAATGAAAATATAAATCAATAGCCCATTTTCACAGGGATTGAAGAACTTGTCTTATGGACTGTTATCTGTGGAAAGGACCCTGGCAGAGTAAATAAAAAGTCCTGTAGTAAAGAACATCTTCTCTTAAACAGTTAGTTTCCATAGTGCTGTGCTTAGCTCAAATCATCATGTTAACAGCAAAATGCAGTACTTTATATGATTTTTATTTCCAGAAATCTCATATATCCCAGTTTTGTTGCTTTTTTAAAGTGACACTGGGACTGCTGAATTTTTACAGCCATTAAACATCACTGTCTGGAAGGATCTGCTAAAACATAGTGTGGGAAATCATTCTGGTCCTTCTGGGACAGCAAAGCCCTGGGAGCCTTCAGGAGCATCAGCTCCTCGTTGGAGGCAGGGCTGGTTCAGGATTGCATTTTCCAGTCTTATCATGTACCATCCAGTGCAACGAGGATAAATTAATAATTTTTTAAAAAAGCAAAAAACAACAACATAAAACCAAACCAAAGGGAAAAAAAAAAAAAAAAAAAAAACAAACAAACAAAAAAAAAAAAACAAACCCAAAGCCAAACCAAAGAAAAATACTTTTGTGACAAGAATGAGGCAGAATCCAAAGGGTTGGAAACAGAGTCCACAGCAGGCAGGGAGCTGGAAGGCAGCATCAGCTGGGCTGCCCAAATGGCTGCAATTAACCTCCTGTTGAGACTGGTGTGGATCACCTCCCCTCTGCTGCCTCCACATCCTCCCCAGACTGCACTTTCTATTTGGGTTGTAAATGTTTGAGAGGCTGTTGTTCAGTGGTATTTAGACTGTGCCCAGCATGATGGGAGCCAGGAGCTTTCACAAAGTCTTGGTGGCCAAATTGACCACAGAGAGCCTGGGGGTTGCAGAACTGATCCTGCATCAGCCAACAGCTGCACACTCAGGCTCTGAAACCGTCCTTGCTCTTTGTGTTTGTGTGTGTGAATTGCCTGAAGCTGGCCTTTAGAATTTGGTATGGCTTTGAATTTTTCATTCCTGGATGAAAATGTCCAAGAACAATAGTATCATTTGCCCTGATTTTCCCAGATTGAGAAGCAGACAGAATGAACATGTACTTAAGCAAGTTACTCTTCAGTCATAATTGGAGGAATGTTATGGGTCCTGTCTGTGCTGTCCCAGGTTGGTTGGAGTGATGTAGTTCACTGTGGTTATGGCTAAAAGTCAAAGCTCATCTGCTGCTACTCAGAGATTCTTGCAGCTCCCCTGGCTTCCATATCTGTGGCAGAGTAATCTTCCTAACCAGTTGATGCCTGTGAGAGCATCCTGGAACAGAGGCTAGACAGAGTTAAAGGAATAAAGCAGGTATTTATAAAAAAGGCCTTAAAGGATACACCTTGGGCAGTACAAGAGCCCAGCCAAGGCTCCACCCAAGATGGACAATGGGTCATGAGTTTTCACACTTTTATAAGTTTTGGTTTATTTACAGATTGGGGTTCATTGTCCAATTACAGCTCCAGGTTATGCAGTCCCATCCTCCCAGATTGCTCTCCTCAATTTGCAGTTGTTTGCACTTTTTGGGCCCAAAGCTGCAATGGTGTCCTGGGTTTTTGGCCTGGAAAAAGATTGTTTTGTCTGACTAAACTGTGAGGAGAACTTGCTAAGACTTTATATGAAGTTCAGATTTGTGTACTGATGCAGTAAAGAATCTGGAAAATATGAAAACTAAAACTTAAGGCATCACAGTGATAGATGAGGAAGGTGGATCCCATAGTGGGAAGGATGATGTATCCTCTATTTCAGAATAAACAGTGTATAGGGAAAACATCAGATATTCATTTATCTCTTTGTAAAACACTCCCCTTAAAAAACAACAAAGTATCTTCAGATTAAGATCATGGACTCTTCAAACCGGAAGAGAGAGGGCACTGGTCTCTCCAGTGGCATTAGTGACAACAGACATTGTCCTTGGCTGTATAACTGAATTGTCTCCATGTACAGTCCCATTGTGATCAGCAATCCAGGCCTGGCAGGTTGCACTTTGAATAGCTGGCTTCAGTATGGAAAAAAAATGTAGCCAAGCATATTTCATTTATTAGTGTATATTCAGCCTGATTAAATTCCAGAATGTTTCAGAAGTTCTCATATTTCTTTGCTGGATGTCTGCTACTGAATTTATCTATTTCTGCTGGTGCTGATAAAAGCCCAGCTCCTGTAGCAGTTCAAGACAGAAACAAAAATAAATAGGCTCAGGAGCCACTCTAAGGCTAGACCCACTGGTTGACAGCAATTGTGATTATGTTTGCTTGCCACAGTAGAATGGTTTAGAAAAGCACTGGAGACAAGACTGGTGCAAACATGACATTCATCAGTACATCTGAGGAGAGGCTGGAAATAAGCACTGACATTGCTGAGCATCTGTCAGTGGGTACGTGGAGGCGTTGGCCAAATGGGAAACATCTGCATCTTCTCCAAATGAGGATCAAATGAGGAAAAAAAAATTAAATTCTGAAGATCAGGCTTTTCTTTTTAAAAGGAGGCAGCACAGGCCAAAGCATTTCTGTGCTGTCAGGAGATCCCTGTAATTCTGATGACCTTGACATGGGACTATGTTATGTGAAAGCAGTGCCTGGAGGGGGCAGAACATGGGAAGGGGACAATGCAGAAGAGCTGGGCATATGTGACACTGAAGGGCAGTTAAACAGCATCAAATAAACACAGCCAAAAAATGCAGCAAACTGTGGCTGGCTTAAGAACTTGGAAGGACCAGCCTAAGCCCAAGTGCACATCTTGCTGCAGCAGTGCTGTCGAGCAGCAGGAGGGATTCACACCTTGCCTTCAACTGGTGCTGTGTAAAGACTGCTGGTGGTGAAAGATGAATAATTTAAGGAAAGATTCTCCAGAGTGAATCATAGAGAACAGTAAATACTATACAGAGTCTTATAAGTGGCAAACAGCAAGGTCTTGCAGAATGGTTTTGAAACAAGTGAAGAGATAACATGAACAGAGACCTTGAATTAGACACTAGATGCTGTGTTTGGCAATGTACCATAAGTTTTATGCAAGTTGGATAAGTCAGCAAAAAATGTGTCCTTTAGATGAACTTAGGTCACTATAATGTGAAAATCACCCCTCCAGAGCTTAGTCTGTCCACCTCCAAGTGAGACCTTGACCCAATGAACACATACAATTAATTTAAAATGCACTGTGTATCTCTGTTAACTAATTTAGCCCCTACCTGCATTACTGTCATCTCCCAGATGTCATAGGCTGGGTGATCTCATGGCTTTCATTCCTCACTCACATTGCCTTGCTCCCTTTTGGCACAGAGCTGGGAGTGCTGTCACTGGAATTAGGGCTGTTACAGCTTGCTGCATTTTCAGCATGATGTTAGAAAAGTTCTTCTACTCCAATGAGAGTTCATAAAGTACCTGAGTGGGTAAGGTTTGATAAGACACCTTTCTCTCAACATCCCTCACTGTAGGCTATCAGATTTCCCTGGGCTTAGGCCCCCCCATCATGCACTGAAATTAGGATATAATTTAAATGACTGAAACATACCCAGAAACCCCATCACTGGTTCTGCAGAAAACCAGACAGTTTCTTCTCAGATGCTGAAACACAAACGTGGAGCATTATTGTAGGAATCAACACCTTAATTGCAGGGCACATAAGATGTGAGTTTTTTGGGGTCATTTTCCCCTGTAAAAAGAGAGCAAATACAAGATAAAGGGCACAGAAGAGAAGCAAGAAGAATCAAAAAAGTGCATGATGGGTGAAAGATAGATGGAGGAGGAGGGTTCTTTAAAGATGGGTACCTAGAGTAAGAATACTCCTCTTTTTAAAGAAATGAGTAGAATACAACACATTCACAAGTGCTTTTTTTGGCATTGAATCTGCTCAGTCCCTAGGTGCCTGCAGTAATGCTCACCCTAATCTCCCACTTATCTCTCTGTAAGATTTCTAAGCCTTTCAGTTCTCCTGAGCAAACAAGGCACCTGGTCCCTTCATTGCTGCTGTAGCAGGTTGAGTGAACCCCTCTCATCAGGAGGAGGAGGAAGAGGAGAAGACACTTTTGGGAATGATAAAACAAAGAGCAAAGCAAGAGCTGCCAGGGAGGCTGGTAAGTGTGGAAGTGATGAGCTGCTTATTGATTGCACAGGAGCCTTGCTTGGAGAGATGGCTGGAAATTTTTACCTTTGAAAACATTCTGCTGAGAAAGCTGAGAAGACAGCAGGAACCAGTGCTGATAAGAGGGATCAATGCAGAGCATAGGTGGAATGAGGTTGTTAATAAGTAATAGGATTCAACTTGGGAGCTAATGAAATAAAAAAAGACATTTTCTAGTTGGGGCATCTCACAGGCACTTGATTGCTATAGCAATGGCAATAGAGAGATTAGGAACAATGAACTGTACAGCAAAAATGGCTGAAAATCCCTCCTCGTGGAAGCATCTAGTTAAAAGAATGGCTAAAACAGAACAGTTTTCTAGAAGAGATGTATTTCAGGATTGTTAACAGGGGCTGTGAACAGGAACCTGTGATTTTTGGAGCATGTAAAAATTGAAAAATATGCTTGCAAAAAAAAAAAAAAGATAATTTTGCAATATCAATCCTTCTGGTTATTATGAACAGCATGACAATTTCACACAGCTGGAAACTGGATGATTAGGCTCTACAGATTTTTTCATCTGCACAGACTGTCTCCCATTATACAGTATGATCTTCCAGCCTTTGCCATCTTTCTCTGAAGGACCACTTGGTATCATCTTTAGAGGAAGAGGCCTGTAGCTGTGAAAGGAAGGTATTTCCCCTCAGCTTCATTGAATCCCAACAAAGCTGAAGGAGGGTAGACTTATCCTGGATGTTAGGAAGATTAGATATTAGGAGAAATTCTTTACTGTGAAGGTGTTGAGATGCAGGAACAGGTCTCTCACAGGTTGTGGATTCCCTTTATCCCTGGAAATGTTCAAGGCCAGGCTGGATGGGGCTCTGAGCTACCTTGTCTAGGGGAAGGTGTCCCTGCCCATGGCAAGGGGTTGAGAGAAGATAATCTTTAAGGCCCTTTCCAGCCATTCTATAAATCTATGAATGTCTTGTCTTCCTATTCAGTCCTCTAGGATGGGTGCAAAACTCATAGAATTTTGCAATAGGGGAGAGCTCTATTAAACTCTATGTATCTTAAAGATATATCTACAACTGTTCTGTATCCTTTCTCATGACATTTCTTAGGATTTTTCTATAAGTAAAGCATGCTTTTAGCTTTCATGATGTATTTGTCTTGAGATCTCCAGTATCTTCTGATAGATTACATAATTGCTACTAAAATAGACCAGCTTATCCCAACACATACATAACTCTAAAGCCAAGCTGCTGATAATAACCACCATCAGCTTTTCACTAGCAGGGGAAGGATTCAGGAGAAGTTTAAGCCTGATTTGCCTAATTTCCTTAAAGAGATCTCCAAGATCAATGAATTGAAGAAAGAAATTGTTGGGACACAGGTGAGAATACTGGTCTTATTTCTGCAATATGAAAATGCAAAAATCCCCCAAGGAGGTGATTACACACAGGGGCTTTGTAAACTTGGGGTCCTACTGGGTGGTTTTCCAAGTGAGGAAGGCATTTCAGATGCTTATTGGAGTAATGGGGAAAGAGCTGGCATTTCTTTTCTAGTTTCAGTCATGCTGCTTTCCCAGTAACTGAGAGAGTGCTCAAAAAACTGTGAGAGGCCTGAGGTACAATGCTGAGAGGGAATCTGTGTGTGGCAGAGGGTGTAGGGCATGTTCTCTGCCCAAACTACACAAACCTTCCACAGCTTTGAGCATAAATAATCTCTTCAGGACTGTGCTGTGAGATGAAACCAGCACATCTGGGGTGTGGGATGCTGGTGGCTTTGCAGGTGTGTGGTACCATCTGAATTCTTGGGTACTCCAAAGAAGATTGGTTGTGGTGCTGCTATCACAACACAGCCAATGGCAATGGTCTTCTGGGAATGTTTTCTCACAAACTGACAGCAGTTAAGACCATTAGACAAGAACAGCTTCCCCCATGATCCACATACTTCTCAGTCAGCACCTTATTTTCATGAGATGATGGTTTGATGTTAGCCTTGAGACCACAGAGATACTTATTTAGTCGCTTGCAATGTGAGAACCATATCAAGACATGTTAAGTATCCCTATGTCTTGAGTCTGAGCATTTGGAGATTAAGAGCTGATATCTGCTAATTCCTTAATTTCTTTTTTTTTTTTTTTTTTTTTTTTTTTTATCTGTCATGATGGAGTGGACAAAATGTCCTGAAAGGCACCAAGAGGGCTTGATTTTTAATTTAAAACAAGTAAGAGGTGTGGCTTAAACCTAACATTGGTCTGATATAGACTAGAGGAACCAAAATCCCTGTGTTTAATATAGTTTATACACACCTCCACTACATAAGGGGTTGTTCACTGCTCTAAAATGGCTGAAGATCACCTTGAATTATGCTGACAACTTTTCCTGATTCCCTTGAATACCTTCACCCTTGATTCAACAATTCCTGGGAAAGAGATGCTTAAAAACAACCCTGACCAGGGATTTGACTGAGGGTAATAAAATACACATTGTACCAACTATTTAATCAAGGCAGCAACACTCCTAAGGTCTAGCTGCCAAATGAGATGTCTAGACAGGGTAGTGGGCTGGGCAGGATGGGAAATGAGTAATAATTCAGACATGAGGTTTAAGGATGGAAATGATCAAGGTAATTAATGGCAGTAGCCATGGAAAATGTATGGTTTACAGTTTCTCAGGTGAGGAGCTCAGTCAGGGGACACAGTGAAGAGCCATGAAGGAGACAGAGAGCAGGAGGAGGACTCCAACAGAAGATAATGTCAGGAAACAAATATTGTTTCAGTGAGGCCTCCTTTTCACAGGAATGATGTCCCTGCCTGACTCACTCTAGGCTTCTCCATGCCTCTATTCTTTTCTACCAGAAACATAATTATCAGGAAGGACAGCCAGCAGAGGACTCCATTGAGAGGGGACCCTTTCCCCTGAAGATGTTCCATGGGATGGGGGATGCAAAGCCACTCCTCCTCCACAACTGGTGGGTTCACATGGAGCTTTGGCAGCTGCTCCAGAGGAAGTGTCCCTGCTCATGGCAGGGGGCTGAAAGGTCCCTTCCAACCAAAACCATTCTGTGACTCTATGATTGTGTGATTCTATGTATTTGTGCTTTCATCTCCTTCTCTGAGTTACTGATTGAATGTGCTAATAGCATCTAAAGATATTGAGGAGAAGCTGGTATTTTGTTATTATTCAAGCCTATAAGAAAGGAAAGAAAATGTATCTGAAGATGATTAGAGAGTTCCCCTTCTGCCCCCTGCCTCCCTAAGAATCTGCTGTTAATAGCTTTAACTTCCCTTCCCATTATGCTGTGATAGGATTTGCCTTTCAAAGCACTCTGACTAGATAAGACAGGAGGCTGCTGAATTAGAATAAGCAATACAGGCACACAAAAGATGTGCGGGTGTGCCAAGACACACGACCTTGATGGCTAAGGTAGCCCTCATCAGAGGAAACAAATTCCAAAAAAGCATTCCAAATCTTACAGGGAGAAATTCCCTTCTTCTCAAGGAAATTGCAGGGACCAGGAGCTGAAGTTGTGGTGGGACAAAGCAAGGAGAATTACTGACCTGAGGCTCAAGGTCCATGAGCTGAGAACAAGATGAGGTGCTAAACAGTGCTAAGAGCAAGCATCTGAGTCTTTGGGAGACAGTTCTGGTTTGGGTGACTTCTGAAGCTGAAAATAAAACTGTTGGTATAGACAGAGATATTTTTAACAGACCAAAGATGTTCATCCTACAGAAACTAATGAGTGCACAGTTCTGATGAGGAAAACCCTGTGTTTCTTCAGAAAATCAGGAGGAAGCAAGATTCTACTGACACTCGAATTTGAGGCCTGGCATGGAATTTTGAACAGGGACAGGCTTAATATTCACTTTTCTTCACTTTTAAGAACTCTTGAATGGGTTGTTTGCACATATGTAGTGAGTGAGCTTCACTGGATCCTCAGGTGAGGAACACATGGAATGCCCAAGAGGAATATGTGTGGGAGGTATCCTTTTTCCTTAGCCACACAAACAGTGGGGTGAAGTGCAACTTTTAGAATTGTCCTGGTGGATTTGAAACAATCCCATCTTGATTCTGCCTCTGCTGAAATCAAGGGCAGTACCATCATTGAATATAAAAGTGAGCAGAATCAAGGACTTCTGGATCTGGAAGGATTTCCCAGGGTGGAGCTCTGTGTTACAGTACAGACATCTGACTTTGGACAATACTGACTCTTTCCTTACTGCTTTACTTCTAAAGCCCACCAAAGTGAACAGAAACATTTCCACTGAGAGATTAATTTCTGAGCACAAGGGCAGAATGAACCCAAATTTTTAGGAGAGTCCTCAAACTTATGAGTATTATAATTAGCTGGATTGGTGTTATGGACCATACTGGAAAAGCTCTAACTTTAAATTGTGCTCTCCAGGAGAGCTGAAATTATCTCCATGATCAGCTCACATTGCAGAAAAGGTCCTTGTGTTTTTGAGGGACAGCAACTCACCTGGAGAAGCAGAGAACTGCCTTAGTCCTGGCACTGTGCTGGAAAGCTGCTATTTTTCCAGTATTTGTGCTGTGCAGTGAGATGTGTTTAACTTCGACGAGAAAAGCTGTTTTTCTTTACATCCTAACTTCTGAGTGCAAAACTATCATAATAAGAAAGAGAAAAATAAATAAAATAGTGGGAGATGAATACAGTCATCAAAGTTCCTATGGAGCTGGCAAGCTGAATTCAGTAATTCCACAATGAAATTAATAGATCTTCCTCCCACATGAATACTTGGACTAATGGGGGCATCTGGAAGTAAGGCTGTCCTATTCATTGGCAAGGTCACTGGAATGTCATCAACACATAAAAATTCAGATGTTTCCAGGCTTGGTGGGTTAGGTGCTTGTTCCAATAACTTGGTTCCTTGTGTATCAGGGGACAAAGTGGGGAGCCAGTGCTGTAGTTTCAAACAGCTTTTGTTTGGTTTAAAGTTGGTTGTCTTTTGGCAGAGTTGAACACAGTCAGAGTGAGGCAAAGGGTCTGATTGTGTTTCCAGATTAAGTAGAATCAGCTGCTAAGTGTTGAATCAAAAAAGCAACTCTTGGCTGATGGACTAGAAAAGGCTTAAAAGCACAAGTGCCAAGATCTCATACCTCATGATTCAGAAGAAATAAAAACTGCTGCTCTGCAGCATTCAGTGGTACATTAAGTGTCTCCAGGACAACACCAGTGATCCATGTGGGCAGGATCAGCAAATTCTGAATGGGATATTCTAAGATTTTTGGTCCTAAAACAGGACCAGTTGCAATTCTTGCAACAACAGCTCTTTGACACATCAAAGAGAGGACAGAAGAAATGCAGTGAAGGATGCATTAAGTCCTCAGTGACCTTTCAGCAATAAGCTAGGTAGCATAATACAGCTTAGATCCCTGGGCTCCTAAGGAAGAGGAACAATTGCTTGGTGAAATTTGATTAGATTAGAGATTTATTGAATTTTAAAAACCCATCAGTATCTAAGCCAAATATCTCTGCAGAAATATTTGTACCCACAATGCATGGGTAAAAAAAAGCCCAAACAGCATAACACAACTCTTTCCTTTTCTTGATGCTGGGATTAGTAAATGATACAAGATCCTGAAATCTGATCCAAGAGGGTTTCAAAAGCTCTGACACTTCCCAAAAATACTGGCTGAATGTTGTGCCTGAAACCAGACCAGAAAGTCAGTAAACCCCCATGAACTCTGTACACCACAGGGACAAAATTTTGGAAGGGTTTTTGGCTCCTCATTGCACTCTGCTTAGCCCATAACAGGAGCATCTGGATGGAGCCCTGAGTGTAGTGCAGTTATTAGGTTAATTTTAATTATTGCACTTCTACCCTGCCAGGGAACCTACCTGGTTTAATTATGGACTCTAAGGTACAAGTGACACCAAATTGCCCAGTGGCCTGTAGTTACCTTAAGGAGCAAATGGGGTACAAATTTAATTCTCAGTAGCTCATGGATAAACTATCTCCAGTTTTCTTCAGCTGAGACAAATTGAATGGGGAAGGTCCTACAGCATAACTTGTGTGCCAAAGCTCTGCCAGTGTGCTTGAACCAGAACTCCTCAATACAGAGACATGAAAAAAACCCTATATTTGTGTTTGGATTATCTTCTTCAAATTAGGGAAACAGCCTGAAATTGCTGTTCTGGTTGATTCCATTTGAATCTTTCGAAAGGTGCTTTACCCCACAAATACAAAATTGAGTTTCTTTTGTGGCAAATGTAAAGTGAAATAATGCTAAGAGCAGTCAGACCCAGTGAAGTCATTAAATCTTCTATACCCCAAGTCAGCCTGATTTTGAGAGGTTTAAATGATGCACAGGAGGTAATCCCATCTTTTAAATCAAAGCAAATGCCTTCATTTACTCTAAATCATAATGTCTGGGAAGGTTGGGATTGCCCTGCTTAGGATTTTTGAAGGGATGTTCTTCCCTTCCAGCTAGAGAGGTTTTTTTATTGGTTGTGGATAATTTTTTGTGGTTTTGTTCAGTGAACAGTGGTTCAGATTTAGCAATATAACCATGTAATCATGCTTCATTTGATTGGGGAGACTTGAATGGACTTTGCTCCTATGGTAACAAACTTCTAGCTGGAATTGTTCTTAGCTTTCTGAAGGTGCCATTAACCATTGTTCCCAGTGGCCTGGTTCTCTCTGTGACTTTGGCTTTCCAAGACTGGATCTCAAAAATGTCAAGGTTACAGTGAGCAAAGAGAAAGTGAGTGACTGGGAAAATGAGATCAAGCCTTTTTCCATCTTTTCCCTAATCCTGGCCTGGACTGAAGCAACCCCAGCAGTGGGAGGCTGCTGTACATCCTGCCAGCCTCAGTGGCTGCTTGTGGAGGACGGTGTCACAGGATCCTTTGTGCCCAGCCTGGCTCCTGTGTGTGCCCTGAGCCCGTGGTGAGCAGAGCTCTCGCCGTGCCAGCTGCTGCTGCATCTCCAGGGCTCCTCACAGACCTCATCCCTGTGCCTGCCTCAGCCAGCCAGGTGGAGTTACAGCTAAGATTTTGGCAGTATCTGCAACTCTGAGGCTGTGTTTAAGGTCACATTTCTGTAGCTGTGCTTGCCTTCATTTAATCTTGTTTGCTCTGACGTCAATGCAAATGCAGCAGCAAGCCCAGGCTGTTAGATGCTCTCTCTATTATTGTGTTGTTTTTTTTTTTTACTTTTCAATCACTGCTTCTAAAGATTGAGTTAAAATTACTGTGGGGAGGGGTGGGTTGTTTTAACAGTGCAATAGCTATTGTGTTGCCATATTCTACCCAAATACAGAGTATCTGCACTTAATAATTCTGTTCAATTGATTATTGTTTTAACAGCCAAAAAGCTGAGTTCACTGTGAGCTGTGTGTGCCTGTATCCTGGTGTGATTCAGCCCTGCCTGCTTATGTATTAGCCCTGCCTATTTTATACATAAACAATTTACTACCTTCACATGAATCAAATTTTCATGACACAGATTAATGAATTCTGCCTACCATCTGGAACGTCCTACAGCAGTCTCCAAACAGTGCAGGGATCCACATGTCATTGAAATGTAGCCCTCCCCAGACCAGAGCACAGAAACTGAACAACACTGCAGCCCTTTAGGACCACTGGGCAGAGTGGAATACACCAAACACTATCCTGCTCAAGCCAGGGATAAATTTAGCTTGAAAGAGGTTGTAGCCATTTTCTCAAGCAGTGCAGCCAATTTAACAGACTCCCAATTCCTAAGAAATATGTAAAGGACATCCCTTCATTGTGAGGCTCAGAGATATTCAGTGGCTCATCTCTGGCTCTGGACTAAGTCCATACAAAAGGTAGAACAGTTCCTACATTCCCTGCCTGCCCACTGCAATCCCTCTAAAGCAGCCTCTGTTTGAAGAGCAAACGGCACAAGAGCCGGATAATGGGCTTGAGGATAAAAAAAGTGACATCAAAATCCTTCAACATCCATGTCATTAGTGGATCAGAGGATGGGCTGTCGTTGATTCTTCTGGCCTTAAATGCTACAGCATTCAACAAGGAAATGGTAAGTTTTTAGGGAATTGGAAAGCTGCAGCTTTTCAGGTTATGTTTAATCATTTTTTTCATGAAGAATCTCTATTTGTAAGATCCCTGCTGTCAAAGCATCAGTGGATTAGCAGGACTAGCAGGTAATTCTGCTTTAACATCAATACTGGTATAACACTATGTGCTACCACATTTTAATAGGAATTTGTGAAAAATGGATTTAAGGAGTGAGAGTGAAGTGAGTAATAGCCGTAGGATGTGGATAAGAAAATTATCACAAAGGGTAGAATTCAGGGCCCATCCCAGCCATTAAAGAGCTGGAGTCTCCTTTGCAGGCTCCAGAGCACAGCTGGCTCCCTGCTCTGAGCTTCTCTCTTTTACCTTTAGCCACTGGAACCCAAAGTCACTGGAGTGGGACAGGATCTCCTGGAAGATGAGGTGATGTCACCCCCAGTCTGAGGGGCTGTCTGGGTACCTGCTGTCAGGGACTGTGAGCTGCTCATGACCCAGCACGGTGCAGGTGCCTCAGGCATCCACCCCAGACTGGATTTTAACAGCTGAAGAGGGCAGAGCTGGCTCTTGTCCATTGTTCACAGCCTTCAAATAGCTCCCAAATGCCTCCCCAAAGTCTTCCTACCATGGGGAATCCACAGTTCTGAGGAAACTCAACCTGAAGCAGCCCACTGGGAGCATGTCCTAGGGAAAACATGAGACAATCCTGGGCTACAAACAACCTCAAATCCTTCTGTTAGATATTAAAAACATGTTTTTATCTCTTCTTGTGGAGATAAAAATGTGTTGCAGCAAGGGGTAAGAAAATGAGAGAGAAGCTTTTAGCCTTAGAACTGGACATTCTAGAAGATTTTGGCAGTGAAGCCAATGATACTAAATTGTCCTTGTCAAAGTGTGTATCCAAAGCTGCCCTTACCCCCAGACCATGTAGTCATGTCAATTTTTCCCTTCTGGCCTAATTGGCCAAAAGAAAACAAAAACAGGGACAATTCTGGCAGGAGAAATGAACCCCCAGTTCTGTGGGGAGATGGGATATGTGGACTTGAGGGTCTGTGTTTGAAAGAGTGAATTTTCTAGCCCATAAGTTTAAGAAAAGCAGTGGCACTGCTGACACCTCCTTTTCAGAAGACAGGGATGCTCTTTCTTCTGTTCTGAATGAAATATTGCCTGGCAGAGCTGGGAAAAGGTGCTTGTCTCCCTGGGTATTAGTGAGTGCAATGGATGAGTGGCACCCAGAGAAGAGGCAGGCTGAGTGATGGCAGAGCTGCTCTCCCTGGCTCCCAGGTGCTGGCCTCTGCTGTCAGTGGGACAGGGCAGGCTAACACATCAATTCCTAGAAATGAGCTCCCACAGCAGCAGATAGCTCCATCTCTCTGGATTTTACAGTGCCAAGCCCTAAATTAAGAAACAAATACAGCAAGGGAAGAGCTCAGTCTCTTTGTCTTCAGGTTCTGCTCATGCTGTGATCTTTGTGGGCATGTAACATGAGCTGGTAGTTAGCAGGAAATACTGCATTTGTCATTTCTGCTTCTCTTCCCTCACAGCAGTGAGAAGATTTAGGATTGTGCTGTGATGTCAGACACACACCCCTGGTCAGCAGTGGTCCAAGCCCATGTACAGGCCTTTACTTCTCCACATTCTTGTTGGGCTGGAAGGGTTTGGAGATGCTCAGAGCTTTGGGAAATCAACCTCCTTAATCTAACAATTGACAGTAAGATTTTTAAAGCTGAAGCTGGAATTTTAAGTTACAGTCTAGATCCTTAAATAAGTTGGCTGAATTTAAGGAGTCAAATCCAGTGCTACTGTTGAAAAACAGGTCATTTATTTATGTCTTAAATCTGGATTTAGAAGTCTAATATTAATTGCTCATTTTTTATAAATTTTTGTCATGATCTAAATAAGGAGCAATGTCCCTATGTAGAGGTGAAAGTTGGAAATGTTAGCTTACACTACTTACTTGTCATTAGGGCTGGAGTTCTGCACTTCCCCTTCTTTCCTGCAATATTGCAAATCCCAACAAGCTCCCCAAGACTGAGGTTGCTCAGTAAATCTTGGGAGGCATATGGGAAATCTGGAGACTCCATGGTTTGGAAATTGAGTGTGCCTGCAAGGGACAATCTGCTGTGAGTTTCCTGGAACTCACCCTGGTCTCCTCACAAATTCCAGGAGGAGCTATTAAAGTAATAATATTAGGAATGAGAGTGTGCCAAATTGTATAAAATTGGGTAATTCCTCTTAATATCCACCAAATATTATGAACAAATTTGAAATGTTTTCACAAAGCATTCTTTCAGGTTATTGCAAATACTAGATTATGCCCCAAACCACTCACCTGCAAAATAAAACCCAAAATGTAAGAACAACCCCTCTAAAAGAAAAAATTGACATGATTTTCAAGTAATCATAGATTTTTTTTCAGGCTTTGATTATTCAACAGGTACCATATTTTATAGAGCTCTTGTTTTCTGAAAATTAGGTTATCTGGAATTGAACCTGTTTTGGAAAGTAATGTGGCTTCATTTCCCCTGTTGAGTAGTTTATACTCTCTAGTGCCCTACGGTTCAGGAGAGGGGGTCAGTACAAATTTGCAGGTGAAAAACACAATCACAGAGGGAAAAACATCTTTTCTGCCATCCCATGAGCAGCTTGTGGTGGAAAAGGGATTTGAAATCAGTTCCCTGATAACGAGCTGGTTTTCAGAGCACTCAAATGTCTTTTCTTTGTTCTGTTTGGAAACTCTTCTTGCTATCACTGCTGTTTTAAGATACCCGTGGTGCAAAGGGAGTTGTGGCAGAATGAGACATTATCTCTGGATCCTGCACTGAGGAAATACAGCAAGGATTTATTCGTATGAAGTTCCTGTAGTCACCTTGGTACCTGCTTCTTCTGGGATCCAAGACAGCCAGGTGTGATGTTAGCACTGTGCTCAGTAATGATGATTATGAACAGGGTTATGTTTTATCTTTCTCAGCCCAATGAACCCTCTGACCTCCTCAGGCTCACTGGTTCACAGACAATATAACATCCTTAAATTTTTTTAGCACAGCAAATGATGATTTAAGTCCCTGACCTTGCAGGTGTGATAATGATGCCATCTGACAAAGTGCAAGGCTGCAGATTTAAGACTTTTCTGGGAATTATTCAGGTGCTGGCTCTGTTTTCTGGATTGTTCATTCATGATGACCTGAGCTATTTGCTGTACATACATTATATGCAGTGGAAGCAAAGCCATTCATCCCTAGATGTTTAAACTGAATTGTTTCTCTCCCCTGATGAATGACAGCATGTGTAATGGATCTCCACATGCCAGAGGGGTTTTCAGTGGCAGAGCTTCAGGCATCTCATGGAGAATTAAAGCACACTGAAGGCTTGGTGTTTATTTTGGAGCTGAACTAAAATAAAATCCACTCTGGGAGAAGCTTTCAGCCAGATAAACTGGAGGATTTGATCTGTGAACTTCCTTTCTTAGGTATTTCTGTCTGCCCCTTTGAACTGCAGCAATCAGTTGATACACGTGATGATGGAAAGGAAAAGCATCAGAGTTGTGTAACATCTGCTTATCACTACAGATTATCCTGTAGCAATGAGATTAAAGCATCTTGTTATGTAGGAAAAGTTTAGGATTTAGAGTGGTGGTTGTGTGTGTGTGCACGTGTGTTTGCTTTCTTTTTTTAACTCTTATGAAATGCACTATCAATTTGGTTTCATTGAGCAAGGAGAGGAAACCTCATGAGGGTTTTTATAAAAAAACAGGGATTTTTAAAGGAAGTGAAGATCATAGATTCATAGAATGGTTTGGGTTGGAAGTGACCTTCAAGAAAAGATAATTCCAACCCCCTGCCATAGGTAAGGACAACTTTGCTAGACCAGACTTCTCAAAGCTCAATCCAACCTGACCTTGAACACTTTCAGATTTTTAAGGGATTCCTTTCCATCATGCTGTATCTATAATCATGTATGCTACCAACCAAATATTACCTCCTAGCAGGTATATCCACAACAGGACTGAATTGGTGAAGTATTTGGGAGCCATATGGGGCAGTGACGTGCATAAAGTATTGGTTTGGATCTCAAGCCCTGCAGAGCTTTGTGTCAGCACAACAACCTGCTTCTTTTCCCTGCTGACAGATTGACTTCCTGGCTAGAGTCCAGCTGGTTGCCAGGTTATCTAAACACATGCTCTGTGCTTGGCTCACTTTGGTTCCCCATTTTTGCCAGGTGTGTGCCAATAGGAAACCTCAGGGTGCCTGAGGCTGCTTTGTATCTGTCTGATTTCATCAGATGTAGAACAACACAGGTGAGGACCAGTATTGCAGAGGAACCTCAGCTCAGTCCCTTCTCTTCATCCAGTCATCAAGCAGATGTACAAGGTTTCTATAAGATTCTTCCAAATCTCACTTTTAGCCTACAATCAAATGTTTGTTGCCCTGTAATGAGCAGACTCCTGAAATCCAAAGCTAAAAATATGAGTTAAAAATAGCAGAAGCACCTGTCTCTAGGGACCTAAGTCTGGGTACTAAGATAGCTTTAGAGGGACATGGGATTCCTGCTTAAAGGGGACACTAAGTTTCCTAGATCTGAAACCACTCCATGTGAATTTGCCACTGGGCATATTGTAAATTTAGTTAAATAGTGGTAATGTACTATGGCACTTTTATTTCTGCTGTCCCATTACTCTGCAGTTTATATCAGAAGAATCAGCAAGCTGAGACCAGGAAGAAAAGTGTTTAAATTACATGAAGGTTGTGGTTTCTAAATAAAGGCTGGTGGTCCCTTTGATAATACCACTATCATAATACTTTGATCCAGAGGACCTGAAGCAGTCATTCTTTACATAGGTCTCTCATTGACTGCAAAGGGAATTTTGGGCACAGAGCAATTACCTACACAAGATTGGGCCAATTACTTAATTAAATTTTAAGTGGGAGTATATACATAGCAGATGGACATTTCTGGAAGGTACTGAGTAATGTGTGCATGGGAACAGAGGATGCAGCTTATCTTGTACATTAGCCTCGGATGGGGGTTTAAGTGTATTAACATTAGGACTCCAATCAGATTTATGTAGTGTGTAAGATTTCTCCAAGCCTTCTTAACCTGTCTGAATTTTCCTCAGAAGAGTGCAGCAGAGAATGAACCAATCACTTGGTCACTATTGTCTGAAACCAGCATGAGAAGACAAAATGGTCATGGCTAGAAAAATACATTGTCTAGGCAGGTTGTTCTGTAGGCCTGGCTAGGTGTCTGGGTTTTAGATGAGTACTAGATTTTTAAAGGAAAGTAAAAGTCTTTTTAACCAAAATCTTTTCCAAAATGACAATGCATTGATACTGCATTGCTTTCCTTTTCTTCCTTTCCCCTCCCATATCTCCATTTTCATTAGAGCTTTCATTCTGTCCCATTGCTTCAATTGCCTATATTTTAGTACAAGAGCTTATTTATATTTATTTTATTTCACTTCACATTTAGAGAGCCATGGACAGCCTTAAATGTTTTCCTGGAAAACACAAAGAAATGGAAAGGGCAAGAGGAGTACCATTTTTATTTACAATGATATTAAGCTTGGGCACTTAAAAAAAATCCCACCAATAATAGTGAAAAGGAATTAACAAAACAGACTTAATTAGATGAGATGAAAGGAAGTCATGTTCTTTATGGAGGAAGAAAAGCAGGTTAATACTATAATCTAATAAAATATATTTGTGATAATAAGGGCTAGAAGTCTGAGATGCAGCCAAGTCTCTCCCATAAAATGTATAGTGTGTACAAAGACCAGAGTGGGAATGAAAAGGTTACCTTAGAGGTTACTTTAGTTCTTTGTTTGGGCAGAAGCAAAAGCAGACTCTAATACTTGCCCATGAGTCTGTCACTGCCTATGCAGGATAGAAAGTTGAACACAAAGATCTGTTTACCATGAGATTCTAATATTATTGACAATAATGATTATTGGTTATTTATTCTCATATTATTTCCCAACCATGCCATAAAGTTTCTCTGAACAAGAGCAAGTAAATAACTTCAGGTTTGCCACATCTGCTGTTTAGCAGTGTCTTTAGTTAATACCCCAGACACACAATTTTTGAAACTGAGCATTATCCACAGTATTCTGAACAAATCTTGGCATATTACAGAGTATTATCCATTGACATGAGAAAAATCATTATCAGTTTGTTGGTCTCTTCTTAGTGGAAAACTTGTGAAACTAGGCAGAATTTTGGTGGAAATGAAGGAAAGCACATGTCAGTACATGCAGAAGTCCTGATCACAGAATATCAGAGGAAAAGAGAAAGACCCATGCCTGAGCCTCAGCTAGCAGCTTCCCCAAACTAACATTTATCCTCTGGTATTTTCCATGTTTTGTAGAGCCCTAAACTTGCTTTAAATCAGTGAGTGCAATGTGCAGTCTGGCCCTGCTCACTGCTTAGGAAGGCCTCAATATTTGGGACAGAGTAGGACGTGGTAATGTTTGAGTTGCACTGGTGAAAAACATGGAGGAGACAAGTCCTGATTCCTCAGCTGTCAGGTTAATTTATTCTCTAGATATGGAGACAAAATTTGCCCTTTATTTTAGATTACCCTGGGGTGAGGCAGTTTAAGGAGCACAGTGATTAGGATTTAAGGTTAAGAGGAGTACATGTCAAGGGACACCAAGTTTTCACTCTTTTCAAACTTCCTAACATTGCATGAAAACTTAACTGAGGATTAATACAATGTAAGAGAATGATCTCCACATCTATTTGTTTCCTTTCAGAGTGCCCCAATGGCTGAAGAAAAGCCCAAGTATAACTGTGCTGTCAGTGAAGTCACAATTGTGAACCTGCAGCCTGAGAAAAATCCAGTTCTTCTCCTGGCAGGAGGTAAGCCAGGAAATGATCACAGAAACCTTGGTTTCCAGCCTCCTCCTCCAAGGATTTCAGAGAAGAAGCTGTGCCAGGGAGAGAAAAAGTTGTGTCCAGAAAAGGTGAAAAATGAGGGAGTTTTGTCTCCCAGCCTGCACCGTGCAAACGAGTTGTGCGGCACAGAGAGCATCCCCCTGAAGAGACCAGTGAAGCTGGCCCCTCTGGAGATCCCTCTGGAAGTTAAAGAAGCCCAGCTCCAGAAGATTATGAGCATCCAGAGAGAAGCCCAAATGGCTGCCCAGAAGCTGATGGTGATCAACGCCCTCCACAATGAACCCCACGTGAAGCGGGTGAAGAACGTGGCTCAGGGAGAGCTGGGAAACCTCCAAAAGACAAAGCTGAATGAGAAGGCTGCTCTGGAGAGCAAAGACGACCCCCTACCCCCTAAAAGCAGCAAACCCCTTGGAGAAATACAAATTATTTTGCCTTCAGAGAGCACCTCTAAGTCGCCTAAGCAGGCTGAGGCTGGTCCCCAGGCGCTGTGCAAGGCTCTGGTCCCCACGGTGCAGGTGTGCGAGGCCAGCAGCCCCGAGAGCACCCCCGAGCCCGGCCGGGGCGCGGCGCGGCGCCGCTTCCCGCTGAGACACGCCCGGGAGCAGCGCGGGGACACCGCGAAAAACAAACCCCCAAAGGCCACCGATCCCAGTGCGGGAGAGGGCACGAAGCAAACCGCAGGGCAGAGGACACAAAAAACCCTGAGTGATGCCAGCAAGCTCATTGAAAACGTGTCCAAAAAGCAGAAGGAACGAGGCGCGAAGCAAAGGGAAATGGATGAAGCCTCTTTGGAGAGGAGGCAGTCCACTCGAAGGATGGCCCTGGGAGACATCATCCAGGTGGATGATGACTGAGTGTCACAGCACTGATACCCAGGAGGATGTTTTAGACTGACTGCTTAGATAGAAGGCTTCAGAAGAGGGCGTGGACACATTGCTAATCCACCAAGTAAAAATAAGGTGATACCGTTGAACAACTCTGTCATTTCTGAGATGCTCAAACAAATGGCTCAGAGGAAAAAACCTTCTACTCTGCTCAACACTAGAAAGGCCTCAGCTATCCTGAGCCCAGCATGGAGTGTAACTTTTCAAGACACATAGAGCATGCAGAAAACATCTGGGTGTGGACTGGGTGGAGGGATCAAGAGGAAACCTAGAAAATACTGTGTATAAGAATACTGCCCTTGCACTCACAGCTGTGGCAAGTTCGTTTTGGAAAGACAAGATTAAAATGTTCTTCATATCTACTGTTGGCAGAACAAAAAATAATTAGTGTAAGTTTAGCAAGAGACGTTCAATTCAGAAAAGGAGAAAAAACTTTTAAGTACAACAAACACAGAAGAATATTATTTACCAAGATGGGAATCTCTGTAACTGAAATTTTTAATAATGCATTAGGTAAACACCTGCCAAGGATGTTTTCAGATGAACTAATCCTTCATTCACACACAAGGACTGGATGATCTGTAATGTCCTTCAATCTCAATTTTCTTATATTATATGGTCTATCTTTTCAGTTGTCCACTGGCAGGGCTACTAACTAAGCCATGTAGTGCAAAATGGTACAATAAATGCAACTTTTTACTTTGCACTGATTCTTCTTCCTTGTCTTACAACTCATGCCAAGATATTTGTTGAATTCTTTAGAAGGCAGCATCTGATGCTGATTTCCCTTGGTTTCTTCAGGCTTCTGTTTGTTGTTTCACAATTTCTTGGTAGATGGAGAAACAATTCATCCAAATATTTTTTGTGCTGCCTTTTTTACCTTTTCACCTTTCACTTTTTAAGATCTTAGTCATCTTTTAAAGATTGAATTTTGAGTTTATGTAAAATATGGAATAAACCAAGCAAATGCAGTCTCAACTTAGACCCCTTTAGAATCTTTTTAGGGAGCAAAACCTATTTCATGGGGTTTAAGACAGGTATTATGACAATTTGACAGAGATTCTAACATGGTATAACTATTATTAATAAGATTATCATGCAGTAAAAATGTTTTATAAATTATGTTTACAGCAAGAATTAGGATGTTCAATGATAGTTCAGTTCTTTGGTTTCTTGATTTTTTTTTTTTTTTTTGTTAAAGCTGGCCAAATGATCTTAGAACTTGGGACTTAAAAAGAAACAATGGTGAGACTTGCCATAAAAACCTCAGGAGTTGGTAAAAATACATGGATGTCTAGAAAAACAGAAGGAGGGTAGAAGCAGCAGAACTCAGCCTTTAAACATGCTGGTGTTGCTGGGAGATGAGAAAAGACAGAGCAGACAAGGGCTTGAAAAATATTTAAGTATTCTTCTGCATTCCAACAATATCAGAAAATGTTAAACTTTTTTGGATTGTTTGTTTCCTGATTGCTCTCTTAGTAAGAGAAAACCCACAAGCCAGAGATTCTTTCGGAATTTGTTCTTGAATGTTTCTTGCTGAAGAGAAAACAGACATTGCCAGGATTGAAGCTCTGCCCAGGCTTGTCACAGCAGCAGTAGCTGTATTTATATAAATCAGTCACCCTGTGACTTTCCACCACCTGTATCTGTCAATTTTCTCTACTAGAATACCTGGGGAATGAGAGCTTACAACTATGCAGACCAGATAATTCAAGGCAAATAAAGATTTTTGTAGCAGTTGAACACATAACTTGGAATTAAAAAGAGTTGTTAAACCAGGAGAAAAAAAAAAAAAAAAAAAAAAAAAAAAAAAAAAGTGAGAGGTATGTCCTCCTTGTGATAGCTGGGCAGTCAGGAGAAATAATAATTTAACTAATAAACTCAGCTGCATCTCTGACTCATTAAACTGTAGCTACTAAACTAAATGTGAAACTGCAGTTCTCATGTATTGTGTTTGCATCTAACATGTTCCCAGACAGAAAGTGCTCCAGACAGCATTAATGGGATACCCACAGAAAATGCTACTGAGATTTGCAGTTTTCAGTAGAAGGATGGCAGGAGAGAACAGCTGACTTGGGCTAGGCCTGGCTCTCCTCAGAAGCTGCTGCCTTTCTTTAAGCCATGATTGAAGAAGGTCCCTCAAATGGGTGTTTGAGGCCACCTGGTTGAGTCTCCTGCCTTGGAAACAGTGACAACTCAACCAGCATGGACTCCAGTTGTCTGTGGGAATGCCACTACAGGTGTTAGAATGACTTTCCATCCCTCTACTCTTATACTGAGCTCTTTTAATGCAAGTAAATGCATTAAAACATTTTTTTAAGGAACAAATGATTGGATGATACTTTAAAAAATGTGAACAAATGAGACTGAAAAGAACTTAAAGGTCCCAACTTTCTCCTATGGCTGCAATGACAAATTGTTGCTGGATGCACAGGTAGAAGACTTTTGATTGGGAAAAGGGACTAAAAACTTTTCCATCTCCAGCATAGCAAGGTCATTGAGGAAATGGCATCTCCAAGGACTCAATATCCAGCTTTACATGAAATTTCATGCTCTGTGTCCCATGCTTCAAAGAGCATCTTCACTTACTGGAGAAGTGTCAGAGGGCTAATCTGAATTCTGGGAAACTTACCTTCCATGAGACAGACAAGAAGTTTGAGCTCTAGTTTGTAGAAGGTTTTTAAGGAGAAAGACAAAATATAAGATATAAATAATTTAGCAGAAGCTGAATCTTGAGAAATTGATGTAGGAATTGGGTTCAGCATTTTAACTCCAGCTGCTGTCCAATATAAATGCATTCTGACCTGGCTCTTTGCACTGCTTAGACATCCCCACCACCCTCTGATGCTGGCATTGCTTCTCAAACAGCAGCACAGTGATCTGGAACAGTGAATTTAACATTGAAAATTCCCCCCAAAGATGAGTATTCAACTGGGATCTGCACCAGGCTTGATTTAGTGAGTTGTTTCAGTGGCGCTTGAGTCAGCATGAAGGAGATGAGGACAGGGAAGCACACATTAATTCTGGTCACTGGCTGGGCTTCTGTCATGCTGAAGTGTGTCTAAATTAGACTCTAAAGGCATTAAACTACTGTATCAAAGTGCCAAGGGTCACAGTGGGCTCTGTGACATGCTACAAATACTTGAAAAACCTGGGCTCCACCCTCAGACTTCTGAGACTGAAGAATAATGGTGGCTTTGCTTCAGAAATGCCTGTCCAGTGTTGGCTGCTCCCCTCTCTGTTCTGCATCTGTTCATTCTTCTGCTCAAGTGTGGTTTTAAATCTTTCCAGTGTGAAAAATAATGAAAGTCATGTTTTCTGTAACATCAAACTGGATCAGTGTGGGAGCATCAGGGGAATGCTGGTACTTACACAAACATGAGACCAGGATGCTCCCAAAGTATTGCCCTTTTCTAGTAAAATAGGTGTGATCCAATGTTACCTAATGCTTGCTAGTGTGTAAAGTGTGAAATGAAAAAGCAGTGCTGTGCACACACAAAATAACATTCTGAGGTCAAATGCAATTTCAGAAGAATCCCATTGAAAAGGCAAGATTAGGGAAAAAGAGGCCATGTTTTTTTAGCTTAGCTCTGGCCATGTCAAGGTGGATATTGTGGAATGGGGCCAAGCTCTGCTCCCAGCTAAATGCTGTACATGGAATATCAGTCATTTGAGTCAATTCAGTTGCTCTGTCTTCAGACTGACATCAGAAAATTACTCAGGAACTTCAAACCAGTGTTTGAACTGTGGATGATGCAATCACTGGAGCAGAGATTTAATTGATCTGCAAAGATGTCCTCAAATATTGAGTATAAAGGAAAAAAATGTAGCAGCTTAGTAATGAGGAGGTTCCATTCTTATGCAAATAAATTTAATAAAGGAATAAATGTGCTTTAGGGATTCATATCCATGTCTCTGTTCAGTAGGTTTTTCCAAGAGAAAACCTCTTTGATTGCATATTCCATTGCTCTTGCTTATAATGTTTTTGCAACTCAGGAACCCAGTGGGTGATTTCATTTGTGTAATGCAAAAAACAATTTCTATCCCTTCCCCCTAGGCTGTAAAAAAGCAGGACACAAAGATGGTCTCCACTCCAAAGACGTTTTAGCCTCAATGTAAAATAAAGAGGGAGTGGGCAGACACAACAAACACAGACAAGTGACATAGTGAGATCCCTTCCAAATCAGTCATGAGCAAAAGTTACAGACTAATGTCACAATCAACTAATTCAGGAATAGCACATGTTTCATAAACAGCACCTTCCACCCCCACAGAGTCTTACAGGCTTCACAGAACAGTAGGATAACACTTGCTGGGATGAGAAAAAAGGGTAAATTCTTGATTAATTCATCGACCTCTAGAGCAAGACATGGTCCCTCACTGAAAGTGTGAAGTGGATCCCAGTCATGACTTGTACCAGATGGGCACACTGTGAAATAGCCAAATGTCTTGGCTGTCCCCTATGACATGTAAAAATGTCCCTGAAGACACTGCCTGGGTATTTGTTTGCAGTTCTTTCTCCTTTCAGGCAGCAACAGGATAACTCAGTCCTGGATGGAGGGAAAACAACTGAGAAGAGATTCAGGAAAGATTCAGAAAGCTTTTAGAGGTGAGAACATGAAAGAGGACACTTCTCTTTATAAACAGAGGATTTTAAAAAATCTTTATTATTGCTTGTTATTGGATTCTCTTTTCAATTGCCTTTACATTTTCAGGGATTGACATATGGATTTTGTGGAGAATTACAGGAAATGACAACACAGTAATCAGTAGATGAGAGGAAGGGAAAGGGAGGAACCAGAAACACAAACCCAAGAAGAACTCCAGAGACAGTCTTCATTCTGACTGCCATTAGTCCTTGATGTAAACTTTCCCCTGTCTCTTCAAATTGTAAAAACTAGAAGTTTAAAAAATCCCATCTCTGTCTTGCAGTTCATGCCAGTCTGGAGGAGCCTGAGTCAGCCCCACTAAGAATGAATCAAAGACACTGCCCCAGGTTCTGTCCATGCACTTCTGTGGGGTGAATCACAGGGAGCAGGATCCCACTCTGGAATCTGTGATCCTGCTGGAACTGCCTGACTTGGACTCTAAGAAGCCATAGGGCTCTTTCCAGAAGAGCTCAGTAACCAGAAGCAGTAGGGAAAAACCTGCTATTGAGATAAAAACCTACAAAACTGACATTTCTAGTTATCTAGTTATCTCCCAGGGGCTGGGAGACGACAAACACTGGCTCTGATTGCTCCTGCTGCTTTAAGCTGTGCACACTAAACCCTTGGAAAACAGCCTTACAACTTCAGGAACGAGCTGGCACTGTTTGCCTTTGAGATCCACCTGCTAATGCTCTCAGGATGTTTGTGCCAACAGGTTGCCTTAATTTTCAGTGTGTGAGAGGCATGATTTTAAACATAATGGCCTCCTCTGAATACTCACCAGGCCCTGGTGGTGACATGCTTTCAGGCAATTGCTGCAGAAACATCAATAAAAGGGGCAGTGCTTGAAAATTATTACCAGGGAGTACTTTTAACTTTGTTCCTTGAATACATTGTCTTCTACCCAGGCAGCTTGCTGACACTTCTATCTCTTGAAATATGTTGTAACAGTGGAAGCTGAAATTGGCTCAGTTAAAATAAAGGATGTGTGGAGCCACCAGCTAAACCCAGAAGCAAACCCAAAAGAGGTCTTAAAACACACAGTGTCTTTTTACTCCTCTTATTTATTTTCCTGCTAATTCTAAGTGAAGAGGGACAAAAGCTATAAAAGGCCCTCTAAGTGTTCCTGGACCAGTAAGGAACAGAGAAGAGCATGCAAGAACCAGCCACGTTTTCAGAGCAAAAAAGATCCAAGAAGTCCAATAAAGTTGAGATGAGCAAAGAGTACAAGAGGCCTTGGAATGACCAAGATTTTTTGTGTGGCTTTGTAGTCGATGGGAATCATCAGCAGGACTTGAATGTATTTCTGAGGTGACCTTTTTACTTATGCCTCCTGCAGTCACACTGACCCAGCTCCTGGCAGACACTTGGACAGGGATTTATTCTAAAATACTGCACTGCATGTTAGAGTCAAATGCACAGAAAGAGACCTCAGCTCATACTGGGGGCACTAAAAACACCTGAAAAGCAAGCCCCAGAATATCCTAGGTGGAATTCACTCAGGTTGTGTGAGCTACATCCTCTCTACAATGCCAGCTTCAGGTAACTTGGCTGACTTATCTGGCTTGTGTTTGTTTTATCCAGGCTGCTTATTTTAAGATGTAGGTGCAGACTTAGCATGAGAATATGGGGGGAAAATTACTGAAAGTTGTTTCTTGATGATTAATTACTCAGTGGAGAGGAAAGTGTGGTGTTCTTGTTGTTAATTTGCTTCAAAATGAAAGTTTGGGAGGAGCTTTTTACCATTTATTTGCATTTCCACTTTGTCCATTGAGGTAAGGAAAGGAAAATCCCTTACCAATTACTGTCAAGGGCAAAATAGATTTGAAATAGAAAAAAAAATGCATTAAAATAGATTCTGACAGAGTCAAAGACACAAATATTGAAACAACATCTCTCCTCCCAAGGGTCTTTTCTAGTCCCCCTCCTCCCCTTCACTCCTGACTTCTCTGCCACATGGGGCACAGGGGTGGGGGTAGGGCTCAGCCAGTCCCTCTCAGCCCCTCTGGAGCCCTGCTCCCTCCTCCCTGCCCCAGGCTGGGCTCTCAGGAGCAGCTGCTCTCCTTGGGGCTCTCTCTCCATGGCAGCAGCTCCTGGGTATGTCAGGTACACCCAGAGCACCCCAGAGCTGTTCCAGGATGCCCATGTGGAGGGTAAGGGATCATGCTGTGGATTTACTGCCTCCCAGATGCCACTTCTTAGCTGTGAGTGTCTTTTTCCATCTGTGAAAAGTCCCAGTGGCCACACCAATGCCACTGGATGCACACAGAGAATTCCTGACACTCTTCCCTAAACACAAATTCCAGTGACAATTAATGGTCTATTCAGAGAATCACAGAATCACAAAACCATTTAGGTCAGAAAAGACCTTGAAGATTAAAAAAAAAAAAAAAAATTAATCTAGACCTGCCAAGTCCACTTAGGGAAGTGCCACCACGTGTACACAACCAGCAGAGCAACCTCTGCATCAAGGCCAGAAAGAAATAAAGCCAAGCACTTTTAATAACTTCTTGGTCCCAACAAACCACAACTGCTGTTTTAGGAACAAAGATATGGCAGATTTTTTTTGTTTTTCCTCTTGATAGTGAGCGTGCATTTTCATGCCTCTAATTCAATTAATGTTTTTCCATCATCAGGTTTCCTCTGTTCATGTTTTTTTTGTTTTTTTTTTTTTTTTCATTTTTAGAGATCTGTCAGAGGAAGTTAATGAAAATGTAAGCAAGCCAACATTGTGCGGGTGGGAAGCAAACTTTGGTGTTAAGTTAAAAATCACAGTTTGAGGTCTGGGTGTGCTTCCAGAGGTAATTCACTTGGTAAATCAACCAGTTTGTCCTATCATCAAGCTGTCATTTCTAAGCAGTGCTGCAGCAGGTTACTGCCAGAGACTATTAAGCAAGTCATTATTATTTCAGCCCCATTAACTAACAGGATACACCTCTCTGCCCAAGGAAAGATGTTAATCAGCTTTGCCTTGAAGTACTGTATCCAGCCTTTTCCTTCTGAGATATCACTTCCTACAGCATTACTAAAAGTCAACTCGAACTGAGGAGCAAAGAGCAGAGTGTTCAGGGGTGAGACAACATGATCCCTTCTCCACCTGACTCTGGTGGCAAGTAGCAGAGACAGGCAAGGGACCAGGAGCTACAGATTCCATCAGGAAAAGGATAAAAACACAGTCCTAGTTGCCAAGTTAACATGGTGACCAGTTTGTTCCACATGCCTCCCTCCTCCTTCAGTCACTTTGCAAACTGAATATATGCACTGAAGTAATTTGGGTCATTTTTAATTTTGTTAATTTCCCTGCTGGCCTTAATAAGACACACACACACACACTCTAAAGGCTCCACATGTGCCCAGACACACAGATCAATGCAGAAAGAGATTACTTTTTTTTTTTTTTTTTTTTGGCCAACACCCCCATAAAAACACCATCACTCATAGAAACATGAACAAGGATGGCTCAATCCTCTCTTCCCTTCTGACTGATCAGGATAGAAGTATGCTATTGAAATCCACATCCACAATGTGGATCTCAGCAGCAGCTGGTCTGTGAACTCCCTCCTACTCAATAAGCATCCTCTGAACCTCAGTGTTCTCCAGGTGCTGGCACCCAGATCTCTCATCCCAGTCACCAACCAACTCACCTGGAAGCTCTCTGTACTGAGATATGAATTTGGAATGGAGAGGACTGCTGGAAATAGGATTTCATGAGGAGTAGGACAGACTGTATTGATTAAGCACTGTCCACTCACCAGTAGCATGGTAACACATATCCAGATCCTTTCTCCTTTATTTCCTGGCTTTTTTCTCCCCAGTTCAACTTAGTACCTCCCTTTCCTCACTTTCAATTCTTTCCCTAATCATCCCATAATTAATTTTGCACATTTACATAATCCCCTTAAGGTCTTACATCCTAAATTTTACAAAAACTTAAAATGCTTTTCCCATGTTAAATCCTGTATCCCTTTATGCAAACTGTTCAGGTGGCTTGGCTTTCTGTGGGCAGAATGTCAGTGGCTGGCTCCTCTTGGTGGGCTCCATTCCAGGGTGATATTCTAGTCCTTCTTTGAAGATCTTTCATCGCTCTGGTATCATTGTTCAGGTTTTCAACATGCAGATAGATGCTGTATCTGTGCTTAACATTTTGTGCTCCATTTGCTCATCATAGATGTTTTCACCTCCATCAGCATCTAACATCTGTCTAATGGTCTATTTTTAAGGTATCTATGCATAGTTTCCCATTTTTTTACCAAGTTTCTTTTTTTCCATGAAATTTGAAGGAAAAAAAGGAGGTTTTAAATTTTCAATCATCAGCAAGTGGCTGTGTCTTGCAGCCCTAGAAAGGGTTATTGCAGCAGCACTCCAGTAGATGGCTGGCTTCTGTCAGGAATAAAACTTTCCCAAGGAAAACACATCATGCAGCAGCACATTTGCAGGAAAGAGCAGAGATTTATTTCCTTCGGCTATTGATCAATACAGCAGCTCTCTTTTCACTCTGGACTCGTTAATGAAAACAACCCTGTGGATCTCAAGGAAGACAAATATGACAAAGCAAAGCAAATTGCTGACATGAAAAGATTCACAATGCCCTAAAGAAAAGCCACTAAAACTCCCTTCCTGGCCCAACTCCTTTTTAAGGACTGGTACTGCTAATCACAGATCCACAGGATCTGCTGAGTACAAAGGGACCCAGAGCATCACTGAGTCCAACTCCTGGTTCTGCACAGCACCATTCCCAACAATCCCACCCTGTGTTGTCCAAACACCCCTTGAGCTCCTGTCAGGCTTGGAACTGTGACTCCTGCCCTGGGGAGCCTGTTCAGAGCCCAACCACCCTCTGGGAAAGAACCTTTTCCAAATATCCACCCTAAACCTCCTGGACACAACTTCAGGCCATTCCCTCAGGTCACTGTCACCACAGAGAAGAGATCAGTGCCTGCCCTCCTCTTCCCCTCACAGGGAAGTTATAACTGCAATGAGATCTCCTCTCATTCTCCTCTTCTGGAGGCTGCACAGACCAAGATTATCTCTTAATGATTTTATTCTGGATAAATTCTTTTTAGGTCATGCTACAATAAGCACTGTTCCCCTTCCCTAGAACCAAAGGGAAAAGGTTGAGTGTATTTCAGCAAGCAGATTTGATTTGTCTCAGTAGGAGAAGGAAAGATTAAATAAGAATGGTCAAGTGAGATGATCTTGTAGTTCTTGAGCATTTAGATACCTGAGTTAGTGAGTGTGCTCAACAGTAAAGAAAGCAAACCCTCAGAAAGTGGAAGCTGCTGGACTCAGGTTGCTTCAAACACAAATGTGCCCTGAAATCCTTCAGCTTGCTGAAATCTTTCAGTCTCACTGCATGCAAAAGTAGGTAACCACCAATTCTTCCCAACTCTTGAAGTAAAATGGGGAAAAAGGGCCCTGAGTCCAAGTGTCATAGAGGACACACCTGGAAGCCCATCCAGAACTGACTCACTGGTACTATCACTGCTGTCTCTGCAATAACTAAGCTGACAAACAAATTGATATTTGCCACTGCAGTCAATAAAGGGATGGAGTTATAACCAGGGAGCCACAGCTGTGTGGTGAATCACAGAAAACAGGGTTTAATGGACTTTCAGAGATTCCCACCTAGTCCATGTTTCTGCTCCATACAAATCTGTCCTAGTAGTGCTTTTTCAAATTCTAGCTCCTGCCCCCCCCCCCAATCAATATTTTCAAGAATAAATATTTCATGACTATTTCTACTCTGACAGTTTATCTCTCTTAAGGCAGCTGAAACCCCCTGCTTGTTGACCTAACCCAGATGGGTATGCAGGAAAATCTACTGCCTTTCTCCTTCCAGCAACCTCCTACATATTTCAGGATTTCTGCCATGTCCACCCTCAATTTCCTCTTTGCTAGGCTAAACAATCCATTCCTTTCAATCTGTTTGCTTAGGTTATGTTTTCCTGACTTTTGAGCATTTATCCAGCTCTCTGAATAATGCCCAGCTCAGCCACTTTATTCTTGTAATTCAGAGCCCAAAGCAGGACACAACCCTGACTGTTGTAAAAAGCTGATATTTAGGAGTCCTGGGCAAACAACTCTGAGTCTGCAAATGAAAGCACCTGTTCTGCCACATGGCTGTTGTCAATAAAACCTGGAGTTTTAATTTTTTTTTTTTTTTTTTTTTAGTGTAATGCTCTCTCCAGGTGAAGAGGTGAAGGGATTAAACCTATCTGCCTGTATTCCAAGTAACTCTCTAGGAATTTTGATTTGGAATGTGGACAAACTCATGAAAGCAGATTGAAAAATGTACTCTGAGAAGTATTTTGAAGGCTCTCTTTCACATCCTAAGTGCATCTCGGGAAAAAATAGACCCATATGTCCTCCAGGGGGGTATTTTCTGTCTGATGATTGTCATCTTTGATAAAGATGGTCCCATTAATCTCACAGACAATCACTTTGGGCTGCTGTGGGCATGGAAAAGTGTTTCAATCCTATGGAGACAGAGATTGGCTAATGTTTTAAAATCTGATAGATTATGTCCTCATTGAAAATCCTGGTATAATCCTCACTCGTGAAGCTTGGTCAGGTTCTCAGACTGATAAATTTTGGAATCCAGAAATTCTATTAAAACAATTTATTCACCTTCCTTAAGAAGTAATGGAAGAGCAGATACAGAGGAAGTGACATAATGGTACTTTATGACTTATACTGGCTTTTGGCAAGGCCTGATGTGACATTTTCAGATATACACAAGGAGCAAAAGATGACAGGTGGATGACAGATTGGAAAATCACTCCCAAAAGCATTAGTCAGTTTGAATGAAGATGCTGAATAGGCTTATAGCAGAGTCTGTACTGAATCCACAGTTACTGATATATCTTCATTAAAGACTTTGATGACTGAAGAGAGTGAATTTTAGTAAATGTGCAGGTAACATCAAGGGGAAAAAAGTTGAGAATAAATTATTTCTATTTATTTATGTCTATTTATGAATGGATGACTGTGTGCAGCTACTGACATAGACTTAAATACAGAGACTCATTAGAGAGGTGTTGAAAAAGCAGCAAGGCTGGCCAAAGCTTTTGAGAATATGAAATAAGAATACTGAGTGGCAACTCAATAATGCTCTTCAGGAGAAACATTTTAGTGGGGCATGTTGTGATAGATCTAGGGGCAAGAGTTTAAAACTAACTATTAAGAAAATAATAATTTCTGAAGGTAGTCATCATTACCCAGGTTAGACCCATGGGATGGTTTGACTTATCAAGTTCTCTTTGTGGGCAAACTCAGCCCATGAGGAACTTTTATCTAGCTCACAGTCACTCCTGCAGAAGAGCATTTGAGCAGTAAATGTCATGTGAGCAGCTTAAAGAGCTAGAACAGCTGTCTGAGACTATCACTCACATGCAGTGACACTGTCTCACCATGGAGCTTCCAAAACTCTGAGTCACCTGTGAAGGCAGCTGAGGCCAGATGACACAGATATGGGGTGGAGTAAAGAGACAATTCTAGAGGAATCCTAACTTTCTACAGAGTAATTAGTTCAGAAATAAATCACTTGCTAAGCAGGATTTTCCTTACACTTTTCCTTATCCATGTAAGCCAGGTTTGCTGCTCAGACAAATCATCAGCTGCCAGCCTGTGCCACTTTGCCACCCAACTTCCTGCTGAATGGAAGCACCTTATGAAGCTGTTTATTGCCTCAAACCTTGGTCACACTAAAGCACAGATAATTTCATCAGTGACTTAAAGCTGTAACTTTACTGGAGCTGAACAGAAGCTTTGCTCCTTGAGCTGTATGGATTTCAGTCACCCATTCACATGGAATTTATTGTTGCTATGAAATACAAGGAAATGGGCAATGAACAAAGGTAAGCTTAAAAATCTCTAAGACTCTTTGGTCTCAGTGTCCTGGTAAGATGCATGTTTTTGTACAATGTACTGAGTTCTGCACCCTCGCTGGTGACACTCATGGAAGGAGGCTCATGGATGCTCTGTGTAGCATTGCCACTCCTTGGAGTTTAAATGACACTGCAGACTCCTCCTGTGGCTGTGTTGAAGAGAATGTAACTGTGCTGCTGTGCTCACTGAAGGCATTTTGCTTGGTTTGTGGTGAAGGTGAGACCTCCTACAGTCATCACCTAAATAGCATTTTCAGTTTGGGAGAGGAGCATTGACAGAAGAAGGAGAAGGTCTCAGCCCTCCCTTTGATACCATGAGTTAGATCCTACTGAGGAGACATTTTTTTAAGCTGTACTGAACAATTCACCAAAATTACTGAATCAATTTTTGGTTCCATTGTAATATTTCTTTTCATCACTAGTGAACAAATTATTAAAAACTCATGAAGAATGTGTTTTGATGGGGCTTTTCACCAGACCCACAAAACTGTTAGATCAGTAAAAGAAACACAACAAGCTGAAAAGACCAGGCAGAGATTTATGTCCTGTCTGATGAAACAAGAGCAATTCTTTAACTGCTCTGACATTTGGGAGGGCAAAGATGGGTAAAGGTCAAATCTGCCTTCCTATTTCTTAGCTGCACTTACTGATTGTGATTGATTGTTGTGTCTGGTGCTTACCACATTTGCTGCTACCAGAAAAAAGTCTGGCTTTGCCCAAGTAGTTCCCAAGTGCAGTCCCTTCTCTCATGCATATCATGACAGTATACTGGGAAAACCTGAAGGTCAGACAGTTATTCTGTGCATGAGGTAGCTTAGAGGACTTGGTAAAAATTACATTCATGAGGAATCTAAAAAGAAGATCAGATTGCACCACAAAGTTTTGCCCTGACAAACAACTTTTATCAAAAATCCTTAAAATTAAAATTTTCACATCAAAAATACTCAGTGAGAAAGGCAATTTTCCACAGGAAATACTTGTAGTGAGGTTTTTCACTTTGTGTTGATGCTGCTGGGTTTCTCTCCTTGTTTTATTATTTCTACATCTTTGTTTCATAGGACAATTGAATGAATCTCCTCATACACCCATCTGTGGTTTAAAACACTGGTGTCTAATCCAGAAAATCACTGCTGTCTTCTTTTTTCTGTAGTCTGGCTATTTATTCTCCTCCATAATTTCTTGGGCTTGTCTTACTGTACCTTTTCTTTTGTAGTTACTGTCAGTGGGGATATGCATGTCCCTAACAAAACTGCTTTCCTTTTCCACACTCTTCTAAGGTGCATTTTATATCTGATTTTCTGCAGGTAACTCCCAGATTTCCAGGAAAAGGCAGCAGAAAAAAAATTAATCTCATTCTGGAAGGTATTAATGGGCAGGAGGATCAATTATTCCATTACAATTAAAGCCTGTGAGATTTCATCTGGAACACTAGATGTTGTTTTGGGCCAAGATTCTGAAGTCTCTGAACTTATTGCAACTTCATCACTGCCTGAATGAAAAAGCAGCAATGGATAATGATCCAAAGGCTTTACCAATGCAGGAAGTGTTCTCACCACACCTTTCACCTGGGTCCCAGTGAGGCAGCAGACTTTGAGTGAGTGCAGAGGGGTCAAGGACCTGGTGAAGGGAGTGAAGCAGAAGTCTGATGAGGAGCAGCTGAGGGAGGTGGGGGTGTTCAGCTTGGGAAAGAAGGCTCAGGGGAAACCTTATCACCCTCTACAATACCTGAAAGGAGGGTGGAGACAGGCAGGGGTCAGTCTCTTCTCCCAGTAGCAAGCAAGAGTTTGAGAGGAAATGGCCTCAAGTTGTGCCAGGGGAGGTTTAGATTGGATATTAGGAAAAATCTTTTCCCAGAAAGGGTTCTTAAGCTTTGAAACAGGCTGCTCAGGGAAGGTGTGGAGTCATCATCCACAGAGGAACTTTAGAAACTTGTAGATGTGTCACTTAGGGACAGGGATTAGTGGTGGAGTTGGCTGTGCTGGGTTAATGATTGGACTCAATGCTCCTAAGGGTCTTTGCAATTCTGTAATTCAATGATACCTCCCTGAGCGAGTGCAGTTATCAGACCAGCCAAAGGAACAAGATCTCATAACTTACCTGCTGAACTTGTATTTTGCTTCGAGCAGCACCTGTGTTTTTTCAGTCTGCATTTCAGGGAAAAGTTCTATATCGAGTTTGGGAAGATGCAAATGTTTCTGAGAACAATAAAAGATATCAGGAACCCAAGAAGCAAATTGTCTTTTAAATATATGCCACTTTCCTGGAAACCAACTACACTTGGTCAGCAAAAGCTGGAAAATGATGCCTGTTTTACAGGCTCCCCCTCCACTGCAAGTGAGAGTCTTACCTTACTTAGAGCTTCCTACAATGCTGAGAGCTTCACAGGGGTCAGGAGTCACCTGTGGAGTCTCTCTGGAATTAGTGTGAACAGATCTTGTCCTAGAAAACTAACTGAATAACAAGAAGGCAAAATTATCTAATAATAGTACATCATTAATGTTAAAAGAGAGATCAACCAACTGTACATAGAAAGCCTTAAGGACACTGAAGGAGGAAGCAAAACTGCAGATGAAATTCCTTATCACTAAGTATAAAATGTATACACAGAATGATAAATTCTGACCCAGTTGTTAGAAGATGTTGAGATTACAGTAGGTAGAACATGAAATGCTCACTAGCAGTCAAAGACAAGAGCATGTTGCAGTTATGAGGAAAAAAACTGAGGCCAAAGCAGTAAGAACTAAGTCACCTCATGTTTACATAGTGGCAGGAGCAAATCATAGCTCCTGCCCTTGTTGCTTCCCAAACAATTCCCCACCTTAATGCAAATAAACTGAAATTTGCAAAGGCACTGAGAAGACTGGCAGGGATAATAAGAATTTTGAGGAGGTTTTCACATGAAGGTCAAGCAAATGAGCTATACCTCATCCTACAAGAAATACAGACTGAAGAGGACTATGATAGAGGGTTAATTAAATCATGGATGATATGGAGAGTCAGAACAAGGAAGGGTTGTATTCTAGCCTAATAAGGGTAGTAAGGGTCATCAAGTAAAATGAATAAGTGCCAAATATGTAGAAGGAGTTGTTCTTTTGCACAATGTGGCAAAGTTTTGAAACTTGCTGCAGGATCAGCTTGTTAATTCAAAAAGGAATTGTGTATTTTATGAGGGAGAAATCTATTGAAGGTTGTTAAATACCATCCTCTCATCTAGGAACAAAAAAAAATTAAAATGACTGGAGCAAGGGAGATTATTCTGGAGAGCTTTATTGTAGATTCACTCAGTTTTTCTTTAGGAGTGTTTTAATAGCTATTAATGAAGTCAAAATTAGGGACTGAGTACGACATTGGTCTAACTCTGTGGAGCTCTTCTTTTATTCTCCCAATTTCTAAATCACATGGAGTATCCCACAGTCTCCAAAATCAACCATTAAAATCATCCTTCTGCTTGCCACTCTGCTAAGTCACCCTACCACCCTGCCCTAAGGTGTCTGACATTCACTCTGAGAAATTCAAGCTTGTTTAAGTGCTACTTCAGAAATCTGTTCTTTCTCCTCCCAAGTTTTCCATCTGTTATTCTGTGTTGTGTCTGAAGACCAAACTTGCACTGTTGATCACTCAGCTGTGTGGTGCATTTAAATGGACAGAAAAAATCTTCAAAATTGCTCTTCTCCCTGCTTTCACCTCAAGTCATCCCTCTTTTCTGAGAGGACAAACCTTGACTTTGTTTTCTGCCTTTTTTCTTTCAAAATGTCTCTTTTTTTTCCCAAGACATTTCTCAAATTATATCATCTGATGTATTAATATGTCTTTAAAGGCATCAAAAAGAAATACATCAATATTTTCAATTGGAATATGTATTTCACATTCGTAGGGGTTTTATGACCATATTGCTCAATCTGTTAATTCACAGCAGCTAGGTGCAAATGATACCATCAACACTGACACTGACTTTTCTCTGTATTTTGAAGTCCAATGGAAATGAAAAAATAGGCTCTGCTTGGTAAATATACTATGCATGAGTTATGGATATCCATGTGATAAATGTGTATATTATTTCCCTTTGACCACATCACCAGCTTGATGTCCTTTAACCTTTCTTCCCAGAATAACTGCAATATTTCAAACCTAGGAAAAATACCATTCAGTTGCCATTTTAAATAAGTTTTCCTGTTTGAGAATTTCTTCTTCATCTCTCAAATTTAATCTTTTAAAATTTCCTTCTATATTTATCTTGGCTTGAGGCAATGAATAAGCCATATTCAACCTAGGTCATTATTTTTGTCTTCTGTACATACAAATCTACAGAACTTTATTTTCTGGAAGTGATAGGAGAAGAAATTTGACTTTATCTTTGGTTACAATGTGATTTTTTTCCTCTCAATGGGATACAAAATATAACTTATGGACCTAGGAGCTACCAAGATGCAAAATTGTTTGCAGTGGAAAGTTATTTCTGCATTGAAAATACTATTTTGCATTGAAAATATATGGGGAAAAATGTTTCAGAAACATTTTTGGGCTTTTAAAATGGCTTCACATTGAAGGGCAGAGAAGGATGGTGTAACAATGGGAAACTGTGGTGGAGAGGATAAACAGCACCAGCCTCCAAAAATTTAACAACATATCAGCTGACAGGCTAATAGAGTGCAAAAAGGAAATGGATGATTAGCACTTGCTTGGGCTGCCCAGTTTCTTTGTATTTTGAGTTAATCCCAAATCTCAGCTGTGCACAGTGAAAGGTTTTGCACCACTCACCCTCTGCCTCCTTTGTGTCTGACATGCACAGGCTCCCATATGTGATTTACTGCTGTCATGCTGTGGGTGAGTTCAGTTCAAGATCTCCAGTATGGCTCTAGAATTAGCCAGGGATGCCCAGAACATGAAAACATTTTACTGGTGTGGAGCTGTTGCAGGATATATCAAACACTATCACACACTAAAAGCTGGAGAGCAAACGTTTCAGATCAACTGCTTGGAAAGGGTCTTCCAGCACAAAGAAGGGTCACAGTAATGACTGTGCTCTCAGAATAAATTTTTGTTCCTCAGGGTGTTGTCATGAGTGATGTCAAGATCACAGTCACAGAATTCCAGAGTGGCTTGGATTGTAAGAGACCTTAAAAATATTTCAGTTCCAACCCCCTGCCATGGACAGGGACACCTTCCACTAGACCAGGTTGCTCAGAGCCCCATCCAACCTGACCTAGAAGGCCAGGACACAAGGACATGGAACTGGTGAATTGTCTCCTCCAAAAATATCAACCTTTTATATGTGCATTGGCACTTTTTTTAGACTCATAAACATATTCCTTCTTTTCTTCTTCTGGGTCTTTTTCCCAGGTAAAAGTGGCAGGACCAGAAGAAAAAAAAAAAAAATCAAGTTTTATCAGAGTAAGTTTAGATTAGACATTCAGGAAACTTTCTTCCCTCAAAGAGTTGCCAAGCATTAGAAGAGGCTGTCCAGGGTGGTGGAGTCACCATTCCTAGTGGATACTTAAAAACCATGTAGATGTGGCACTTGGGGACATGGTTGAGGGGTGAACTTGATGGTTGGGCTTCATCTTAAAGTGCTTTTCCAACCTAAATAATTCTATTATTCTATGATTCTTTAATGCTTAGTCCTGTTCTGCTTGTCTCTAATTAAAGAGTAACTCTGATTTCAATGCAATAATAGCTTTAAAGAAATAGACAATATATGTAAAATGATCTAGAGAGGCAGTGTATAGTGTGTAATTTTTCACTCAGTCTGCATTGCATTCTCAAGAAGAGAGAGAAAAAAAGTCATTCTGCTCATGTTTAAAGGTGAAGTGCAGGCAGGAAAGGATTGCTATGTTCAACATTGAGTTCTGTCCTGAGCATATGTGATGCTTTTGAGTGCAGTGAGAAGGGTGTTTGTAAGTGAATTAGGACTGTGGAATTTCAGATTCTTTAATGCTTGTCAAAATATCAAAAGGTAAGTGGAAGAGGGGAGGAAAGATGTTTCACTGTACTGAGATGGAGTCAATGCATTCAGGTTTTACTGTCAGCAGCTCCAGCCTTGCCCACTTTGCCTGGCTCTGGTGAAAATCCAGGAAAGAGGCATCAATGCTGATTTACTGTAGTACAAGGAAATGTGAAGTTGAAGAGCACTCCAGGCCCTCAGTTGGAGTTCAATAAAGAGGAAGAAAATTGTTCCATGCTAGTCCATCAGACAAGCTTCATTTTGCAATTCATTGACTATTTGAGCCACCGAGTCACAGACATATTCAGAAACAAACCTTTCACTGTATCAATCATTAAAAGTGTCTTGATTTCAAATGTGATGTGAGTTACTGTCATCTCCAGAACTCAACATTACAGAAATGTATAGCCTATAAATGGAGAGAAGAAAAGGCATTTAATTATAGACCTGGTAAAGTAGTCAGTTCATCAGTCAGGTAATGTCATCAGCCATGAGCTGGACCCAGCCATCCTAGTAGGTCCCTTCCAACTCAGAATATTGTGATCATTCGTTCTCTAATGTCACCAGTGATCAGATAACACATTTACAGAAGCTACTAAACCTACCAGTAGCCCTAATTTGCAATAAATAAATAGGACCTATTAATGGATGTGATACTTTGTTCCCTTTGATATTGATATTACTAACAAGAATGAAATTATATGTTTGGCTTGTGCATTTGCTTTTGCAGATTATTATGGTATTTTATAAGATGTGATTTTTATTAAAAAATATTAAAAAACTATAAAATATGAAAAAATAATCAGTAGTTGGTGACTGAGAGATGGATAAACATGAACACTGTGCTTTAGAGAGATGGAGAACTATGAGACTACCATTAGGTAAGTTAGATAAGTTATAACACTTAATTGTGTGAGTTATCATTGTTCTTACAACCATTTTATATTAAAATATATAGGATTTAGGTGCAGCTGGAGTTATACAGGAACAAATTATATGTGACTCAAGAGTCAGCTGTTTTTTTGAAGAATAGGAAGGAAATATTGAAAGTTTTTCTCATGATGATGGCAGCTTTTTCTGTTTTTGTTACCATTTCTCTTTACTATTGAAGGTGTTATTCCAAAACTTACTTTAGGATTAGAAGAAATTTTATTTATTTTTAAATTAACTTTATGAGCCTTTTCTTCACTGAACTATGAGGATTCCATAATTCATGACCTTGTAATTTGCAACATTGGATGAAAAGCTGCATGCAATGCTCATCCAACAGAAATTGTGAATGTCTCAGGATTTAGGAATTACAAATCCTAAAATTTACTAGCAACAACAAAGTAAGATAAGAATGAGACCCAAAAAGAATACTCTCATGATACATGTGTTCTATAAAACCTATAGAAACTAAAGTGTGACATGCAGCACAATAATACAAAATATATTCCTCTGCAGAATTTAGTCTTTTCCTTTCATTGCTCTCAATGGGTTTTTGGCATAGAAAATTTTACACTGCAGGGAAGAGAATATTTCTTTGCTAGGTAGACTTTTTCTTAAGAGAGACCATTTGGATCTGCTTCATGCCTTGAAATGTAAGCCTTTAGGGACCATAATACAGAATGTGTGCAAGATAATGTATAAAAAGATAAAAAAGGCACAAGAGTATTCTCCAGTGATGCAAATCCTTGTTTCTTAAGAATTTATGAGTCGCCAGCACACAGCTCCTGATCTTGACAGCATCAGAATTTTCAGGGAATTTGTGTAAGAAACCTGTCAGAGCCCTGAAACACCATTAACTGGACAGAAGGAAAAGCCAATTTTATCTGTGATCAAACTGGATGTTACAGGAAGCAAAGGCACTGTGATTTGCAGACTGCATAATTCCTGGGAGTGAACTATTGCAGGATATGTTGCCACAAAACATTTGTAAGTAATATTTATCTGGATTCAAACGTGGCTGGTAAATTTACCAAAGAAGAAGGGACTGTGAGCAGTTCAAGTCACACACCACGTCTTTGTGAGGAAATCCCCGTGCAGCAATCACAGACTGAGACACCATTCTCGGGCAGCATTGTGGAATGATTACTGTTTTCCTACACTCCTGCTGAGGCTTCCATTCCTGGGGATAAGATATCAGGCTACACAGACCTTCTCCTCCATGCAGTACATCCATCTTTTATATTCCTAATCCCAGGGTGAAAATGGAAATCAAAGGCTCACAATCAGAACAGAAAGAACTGAAAAATGTGGGAAAATTGAGTTATGTATCTGTGCATTGATGTTTGTCACAATCCTCTGAGCTGCTGATCCATCACAGTTTCCAACAGAAATCCTAATAAGACAGCAGCTTGAATTGCCATTTACATGTTTACACTTCTTCCAGACCATTGGAGACAAAGTAACTGCAAGGAGAAATGATTCTGTTAATCACCTTGATACACTGTAAAGGAAGCAACAACTTTACAACTTTAAGAATGTTGACAGGAGATTATTACTTGAAGTAGATGAAATACTAACTGCTGCAAGATCTAAATACAAGCCAAGCCGCTGCTACTGACCAAGGGAAGATATATTAGGTTTTCTTCATTGTACACAACACTCATCTGCCACACTCCACTTGGTTTAATCTCTTACAACAGATCAAGCTAATGTGACAGTGAGAAGATGCTTGTTTGAGACAAAATATTCTTGGGAAGGTGAAGCTCTAGGGAGAAAAACCACCAGCATCCCATAGGCTTAACATTTTAACAGCAGGTAAAGACAATATTTAATAAAATACTGGGTTGGAAAGTGAAGCAGTCTGAAGAAAATGTTATGCAGAAAGTCAGTATAAAAAACTCTGTTATGGGAAAAGTTTTGGTTTGCTGCTTCAGTTTGGAGATGAGCAACCCCCTGCCCTCTTTTTCCTTTTTATAGAAACATTAAAGTTGAAAAAGACGTCTAAAACTGAGCCAAACCATTAACTCAGCATTGCCTGATGCAGCCCTAAACCATGTCCATATTCACCACACTGACACTCCCAGGAAATGAAACTCCCAGTTTTGTGACACTCCCAGGTATGGTGATTCCACCACATCCATGGGCAGCCTGTTCCAGTGCCTGCCAATCCTTTTGATGCCATTTGTGAGGACTGGAATGGGATCAGTTGGAGACAGAGGATTCCTTCTCAGATTTATAGACTCATATGCAGCATTAAATATTTAATCTATGATTCTAGCTGATTCTGATGGCAGAGAAGCCAATAAACCATGCAACCACTCCAAAATCTGGGCAGAGGTCAGCAAAGGCTGCGAGTCCTCAAGAAACCTCTTACCTTCCTGCACTTATAAATATTTTCTTTCATGCCTCTGAACAAATTGTCTAATAAGTTGTGCCTAAAATGCAATCCTGTCAAGAAATTTTAAACAGCCACACAGTGAACACAAACCTCAAGTCCCAATTCAGTAAATACAGCAAAGTGCTTTGGTGACTCAGGCTCTAACTTGCACTGGGGTAGAGATCCCTGAAAGGGAAAAGCAAAGGTGATGATTTTTCGATATCCACATAGAAATTGAAGAATGTGTTCTGTCCAAGGAATGGAGGAACAGAGAGATTAACAAGTCTCTTAAAAAATGCAAAGGGTGGCCATGAGCTAATAACATATAAAAGATAACAAAATTACACTTTATCTCATTAGCAGTAGCAGGGATGAGACTGGGCTGAGTAAAAATAACAACACTGGCAAGTGGGGTTAGAGAAGACACTGGAGACCTGCCTTTCCAACTACCTGACAGGGTATAAATCTGCTCCATTTCAACACACTTGATACATGTATAATATTGAATTCTTATACATAATGTTCCCAGAAAATTCTGAAGTTTAATAAACTGAATTCAGTCAATTATTTCTCTTTTTAAAGTGGAAAACTTTGTGGGCAGGTATCCGCAGTGCTCCTTCAACTTGGGGGTGAGCTGTAACACAACAGAAAGGACTTTCTGTATCTGTGGCTGCCACACAGCAGGCAGACAAAAAGACCCATCAAACCCACCATCTGCCACCAGAGCTGTGTGGGTTTTCACAGACTGAGCAGCCACAAACTTGCTGGCACCTGAAGCCTCAGGCCTGCTCTGGGAAATTACAGCAGGCACAGGAACATCTTTATAACCTGGTCCAGATCCTGACCCACTGATCTGCTCTAGATGCAGCTGTATTTGTGATAGAATCAGAATAGTCTGGGATAGAAGGGACCTTAAAGATCATCCAGTTCCAGCCCCCTGCCATGGGCAGGGACATCTTCCACCACCCCAGGGTGCTCCAAGCCCCATCCAACCCAGCCCTGAGCACTGCCAGGGATGGGGCAGCCACCACTTCTCTGGGCAACCTGAGAAAACCTGTTCACAGCCATGCTAAAAAAATGCATGGGCACTGGTGCCTTGCTTTGTATGTCCATTGGGCCGTCTCTGAGGGCTTCATTTGGGGCAGCCACCGGTTCCCTCTGGTGGGACGGGCAGCTGTGAGAGGCTCCGCCGGGACAGAGCTGCGGCTGGACCAGGATGCGCCTGGAGGGGGTGAGGGAAGAGCGGCTCCAGCTCGCAAGTCAGAGCTGAAATACAAGCAAAAATATCCCAGCTGAGGGCTTTTTATTTAGCCAGTGAGCTCAGGGAGGAGGTAAAAGCAGAAACCACCTGTTTGCTAAGACTGAAAGGGAGTTTCCTCCCCACGCGGCGGAGACTCGGCTCTCTGATTCTCTGCCCTTCGGGGAGCGCATTTCTCTGTCCCTCGGGCCGGGACCCTCAATCCCCTTCCCTCGAGCCTGTCCCTCATCGCTTACACCCCGCACCCCCGTGTGCCCCAGCCCACACCCCCGGCCCCATCCCGGCCCCATTCCGGCTCCATCCCGGCCCCATCCCGGCCCCATCCCGGCCCCATCCCGGCCCCATCCCCGCTCCCCCCGCCCCCGGCCAGCAGCGGGGCCTGCGGCCCTCCCCGCCCCGCGCTTCCCCTCCCCTCGCTCCTTAAACCCGGCCCGCCCTGCCCGGCTCCTCTCCGGCCCGGCCCGGCCCCCGCTGCCCTCCGCTCCATCCTCTCTTCCCTGCCCTCTGCTCCATCCCTCTCTGCTCTGCCCGTGCCCCGAGGATGCCGCGTTTTGCCAATCCCCATCATTGAGCCGTCCCTGTGTGCGCAGGGGTGCTCGGGGCTGTCTGTCCGTGTGTCCGTCCTGCGTGTCCGTGTGTCCGTCCGTGCGCTCCTGCCCTGCCCGCCCGTCACCGCCCCGTCCCCGCCAGGCTGACCGCTCCGCAGGGCTCCCGGTACCACTGCGGGTGGGGCCGTGTCTGTGCAGGTAAGAGGACATGGTTGGGGTTGCAAACCTGCAGATGAACACAACCTCTGCTTTTTATTTTCATTGTCCCTCCCGGCAGGGAGCAGTATCAAATTCAGAGGACCAATTTGTATTTTTTTTTTTTTTTTTTTTTTTTTTTTTTTTTAACTATGCGAACATGCAGGAACAGGGTCTGCCTTTTACAAAGGAAATGTAGGAGGAACTGTGTTCCATTATTCTTAAGCTGGATTTATTTCTCATTTAGTTAACAAAGTTTTCAGACCAGAGTCTGCTAGGTGAGTTGGTCACCTGAATCAGGACTGGTGAGCCCTCAAATTGGGATTAGCAGATGTAGAAGACTTCACTGCAGGTGATAAAGGAGCAGCTGAGGGATGTGTAATGTCTTCATTGAGGAAAGCCATTGACAGGAGGTTGACAGATGTCAAGATTACACTATAATCACTGTTTTCAGGGTTGGTTTTCCTAACATAAATACCTCTAGAGGTTGATGACCTTACACCTTCTTGTATTGTGTCTTTGTGTTGGTGCAGTTTCTGTCAGTATGTGGGAATGCACTGCAGTGTTAACAAGATGTTTTCTCCACATTTATTACAAATGTGCTGTGTGTCACCTTCTAGCTGTAGCCTCTAAGCCTTCCTCTAAAGTGCCTAATTCATCAGCTCCTTCTCTTCTGAGTTTTTACCTAGCTGGAGTTCTTCAGAGTGTACTAACTGCTGACACTTCACAGCATTAGCATGCACGTGGTGCTGTGCCTGTTTGCATGTATTTTGATTAAAACCTTAAAATAACACAGCCCATCTGTGCAGTGTGGACACTAATGGGATCATCCTCAGGAAGGTGCACCTGCAAGATGTATCTGTGTTACTCAATGTGCACAATTAGCAACTAGAATTACTTTAGGTGCATGCCTGAATCTCCTTTTCCTGTTTGATGAATGACTGTTTAGACATCTGTTTTGGGGGAGTTTGTAGAGACACAAATTGATAAAATAATTGGGACAAGTGTTGCCAAATAGGTCAGGCAGGCAATTGCAAGGTTTATTCCACTTCAAAAGCTATATGGCTTCTTTTTTTATTTTTATTTTTTTCCTAAAGAGTAGGCATTTAGTAGTTTCAACTAAATTTTCAATCCTACCAACTATTTTACATATTTTCCATTAAGATGCTGCTATTCTAAATATACAAACACTACTGTCTGGACAGCTGTGACAGTGTCCTAAATAGCTTCTAGTTAGATATATCAAATACATGGAGATAGATTTTATATCCATGAAGTGTTTATAGAATAATAATGCAAAAGAAACTCCTGAGAGTGTGTGTGTTGTAGATTCACTGTACATCCTCAATAAGTGTGTTGTGTTCTATAGCTTCTAGAAAGAGACAGTGTTGGATGCTTTGGCATCTTTTCTGGTGAAATGGAGAGGAGTCCAATTCTGAGCTTAGGAATGGGCAGCCCACCAACTGATGAATGTCATCTGTTTTATGGAGAATTACTCCAAGTAACTTGCAGAAAGGCAGTTCTCAGCACATTGCAGAGCAAAGGGAGGAAACCAGGTCTTTTGACTTCTTAACCAGCAGATGACAGTGCCTTTCTCTCCTGGGATCAGTTTGGGGCCAAATCTTGTTTGTTTTAACAGAAAATAATATTCTCTCTCATTCGAGTGATTATCTCTTGAATTTGAGTGAGACCTGTGCCATGAATGAGTTTGGGTTGGAATAGCACATCTGATGGAGGACTCATTGCAGGGGAAGTGCTGTGTGACTCATGTTACTGTGACTCATGTTACTATGGTGGAAGAAAACCTCCCCAATGGGGACCTAAGAGAGAAAGAATGAGGTGGAAGGATTACTTTAAATTTTTTGGTCTGTGGGAAGGTTTTGATGAGCTCAGAGACTCAGACAATGTGTGGGTGAGCATGTCTATACCACCTATACATATACATAAGTATTTTCTTACTTCTTCTTGCATTTCATACAGTTTTAAGGCAAACATCTTTGCTCCATGCCAGAGCTAGCTTTTGATTCTGGAGATTATGATACTGAAAATAAAAGGAATAAAAGAACGCTTTTGTTTCTAGCATGTGATAACTTTCTTGCTAAAATATATTCCTGAGATTTATTCCATAATTATCTTGGCTTCAAAGGATATTTCAATTTGTCATATTGTAACACTTTCTTCTAAAGCTTGTTTTGATTAATCACTGCTGGGTGATCACAATTCCTCCTGTTTAAAGACCATTCTTGAATTCTTCCCGTTCCTCACAATGAGGAGCAAAACCTTTAAGAAAAAACTTACATTATATCACCATCTTGTCTGTACATCACACCTGAATGAGAGATGGTACTGGGCTATTTCAGCTCTTCAGGCAATGCCAAATTCCCCAGTGATTCTTACATGAACTATAGTTATGTATTGTCTCCTATGACACTGAAATATCTCCTTCCAGGCTTCCCAACCATTTCCATTGCAAGGAAATGTAGTGGTTGATTTTTATCTTTAAAGCTGCCTCTTTAGAGAAGACTGATTCCTGCAGGTCTTTCCATGGCTGAGTGAGTCTAAAAACAGGAATGTTGGGTCCTTAGTGGGGGCTGGTCACTTTGTATTAGGCACTACCAACTGTTACAAAGATGTTTTGGAGTTTGAGAACTCAAGTTTAGGGAGTGAGGAAAGAGGGAGACAGCATGTACAGAAATCACTGAACTGTAACTGATTAATTGGGAACTTTTTTAAAAAATTCTTGTAGCATATGTAGGTACAGCAGGAAAACAAACAGGAAAATTTTCTTCATCATGGGCTTAATTTTATTCGGTGTTTTCTTAGAGGCTTCTTCCAGTTGCTGCTGGAAGTTTAGTGATCCCCTTCAGTGGAAATCACATCAGGCTTCTGAAGCTGGCAGGAGCAAAAGTTGGCTGAGATGACTGTCCCAGCTCTGTGAGTAGAGCCAAGCAGAGGAATGTCTTCTGCAGAACGAAACTTCTGCACAGATCTCCTGTTGTGTTTTTGGGAGACTTGCAGGCCTTAAATATTGAAGTTATCTACTCAAGGTACACTCAGACTTGCATTTCTCCTTTGCAAGCAAGTATGAAAATAATCACAATTATTTTAATTATTTTACAGTTTTTAATTTCAATTTTTGTTTAAAATATACTGCTAATTTTTGGGAGAGGAGACCTTAGTGTTAATGTTCTTGACTTATAAATGTCAAGGGTCAGTAAATTACAGGTGAAGTCAAGGATTTTTACCTTAAAATTTTAGCCCACTGGCATGTGGTCAGGAACTGTAAATTGAGGATGTTGCAGCCTTTGGCAAGTCACTGAATCTGTGAACAGTCAGTTCTTCCGGCTGTGAATAAGAGATAATATGAAAAGGAGATTTTACATTAATTGTGACCTTAAGTTCCTAAAAATAGCCCAGACAAATCAGAAGGTTTATATAAATTCAAAGCATCCTGATTTCTTATTAATTTAATAATATATTCTCTAACAGTTGGCAAGATTTCTAGAATTTGAGTGGTGAAGAGAAAATAGCTGGAGCTGATTTTTTTGAAAAGTATAGAATCAGAGAATAATAGAACTGTGTAGTTTGGAAAAGACCCCTAAGACCATCAAGTCCAGCCATTAACCCATCACTGTCATGTTTACCCCTAAACCTGTCCCCAAGTGCCACATGCATTTTAAACACCTCCAGGAATGGTGACTCCACAGCTTCCCTGGGCAGCCTCTCCCAATACTTGACAACCCTTTCAGTGAAGAAATCCTTCATAATCTCCAATCTCAACCTCCCCTGGTGTAACCTGAGGCCAGTTCCTCTTACCCACCCCTGTCACCAGGGAGAAGAAACCAGGCTCCTCACAGGTCTGTTCAGAGATAATAATGGAGCACCAAGACCCCTACAGCCCCCATTCTCTGTCTCAGGACTTTTTGTCTGTGGGATCTCCTTTGCCCTTGTTGGTGCAGGCTGCCATGGGGGTTGTGATCAGCAATTAAAAGCCCTGGGCTGGCAATCACAGCAGAGGAGTTGGGGGCCAGGGTGGGGGGAGCATCCCCTGATTTCTTCTCCCTGCTTTACTCCTGATGTCCAGCTCCACTAACTAGGCTGAAAGAATTTATCATGTGAATGTGAGCCATGAAACAGGAGGGATAGCTCTGCTTGTGGGACAAATTGCTTATTCCTTTCTAGGCTGAATATGAGGGTGGAAGTGGGCTGATAATATTTATTTTTCAGCATCACTAAAAGGTCAATTGAATAGCTCCTACTTCACCTAGGAAAGAAAAAGTATCCACACACTATTAATGCCCTGAGAAAACTGTTTCAGTATTGGCAGTAGGTGGGTACATTACCTACCAGGGACTTGTGTTATAGCTTAGAGATTTAATCTGGAGTGGGGGAAAAAACCCATCCTTCTCTCTAATAACCATTATTGACATACAAAGATATGTTGTTTGGTGGACAAGTAATTTCACAAATCAGCTGATGCAAGTAGTGAGATACCTTTGGATTCCTTGTGCTGTTAGCTGCAACCTAAAAAAAAAAAAAAAAAAAAAAATTGGTTTAGGAGATCAAAGTGGGCTGAGTTGCTATTCTTTATCACATTGAGGTTTTCATGGCAAATAGCTGCTATCTTTCTGACACGAACAAGGGTGTTAGATTTAGAAGACTTCTTTCTGTAAAGCAGAATGAATTCTCTCTAAAACCTTCCCATTTCTTTCCCAGTATGGAGGAAATTCAGCAGTGAAGACAGGACAGGTACCTGTGAGCTCTGGCACTCACTTCAAACTCAACAAAAAAAGCAAAGCAGCCTGTCCTGGGAGCCTACTGAGGAGTCACAAATCCCACCCCAGGGGGTGTGGGGCTGCAGAGCTGGCCAAAAAATGCCAAACCTGGACCTGGTCTGATCACGTGTAACAAATTTCTCCAAGCTGTGTTAGCCTTGATTTTTCATTAGGAATGAATGGGACTGAGTTTTGGGTCATGTTTTGCAAGTGCTGTCAGTCCTGATTATGCAGTGGTGTAGATTTCCTCTGCTCAGGGAGTGCTGTTATCACAGAGCTCATCCACTATGCAGTAGATGTAAGTTATCCTTCTCCAGCTCATCAGAATCTATTTACTTTGCATTGATTTAGTTCCTTAGAAATTAATTTTTGATTCTTTGCAGAACAGAAGGATCCCTTGAGTTTGGTTTAAGCAACTTGATTTGATTATCGCTATGTCCTGAATATTGATTCTTAAGTGATTTTAATAAGAGATGTCAAAACTGCCATATTTCACTTCACATTTGAGGGCAAGTTTAAACCATTGACAGATCTAAATATTTTTAGATATTTAGATATTTTCTTAGCCACTTGGTTGTGGTTTGACTATTTATTGCCCAAGTGCAATTTTTTCAGTGCTTAACCATGTTGAAGTATGTGCCCATTATCAGCACTCAGTTATTTCCTTCCAGAGCAACCTGGTTAATATTGATTACCACAGGAAGAATTATTCTGCATATTGATTGCAAAGATTTTCTTTGAGCTGTAAAGTTTAGAAGTATTGGGGTATTTCTGTTGGCTCCATGCTTAGTGTAAAACTAGTTACATTGTGTATGACAGAACTCCACTAATTCCAATTTCACCAGCAGATAAAGGCCCCAAATGATCTGAGTGGACTGTCTTGATTGCCAATGCAGTTCATAGTACTGAAACAACAGCTGGTTTTACTGAAACAACCTGTTTTACAGCACTTCTTGTGCTGGGCATTCCTGAAAACCTTCATCCATTTCAGTGGCAGGACTGGTTTTCTTCACAGTAAGTTAAATGCCTTCATGAATCTACAAGGAACGGAGCACATGGTTTTCAGCCCATTGTAATGCTTGATAAAAAATGATTTTCAGGGCTTATCTTTTCCAAATATACCAGAAAATCTGCAGCAAACCCCACTGACTAGGTCTGGACAGGGCAGCCAGGCACAGGGGTACTAAATTCTGACTGGAAATTAATTCAGCACTGGCCACGAGGCAGCAAGGCACAGCTCTTCTGTAGCACCTGAATTTTTCTGTTCCTGTGTGAGCACTGCGAAAGCTCAGATCTGCCTCATTTCCATGAGCTGCAGCAGAACAGCCCAGGATGCTCGGTCTGAACACAGGACTGATGGTGTAGCTCTGCAATGGACAGTGACTACATGTTCCTGCAGCAAGAAGCAGTAAAAACTCCATTTCTTTTGTACAGGACAGTGCCCTAACACAGATAATAAATCTGCTCAGCTGCCCTGGGAGGCTGGGGCAGCAGTGAGCTGCTCACTCCTCACAGATGGATTGACAATCCTTGTTCAAGTCTGATATTTCTTAAACCACCTTGAGTTGTTTCAATGCAATTTCCCTTGTCCTGCTTTGCTGTTTAGTTATGGTACCATCTCTAGAGTGTTTCTGAGAATGTTTTATGTTTTCTGGAGCCTTTTCTTAATTATGTGGATAAGTACTTTTATGATTGATTCCTGAAAGTAAAACAGTTTACATCTGGGCTTGTATTATCTTCTTTTTTGGTCATCCCTTGGGTTTATTACTGAGCAAATTTTCTGTTCAGTTTGTACTCAAGCTATTTGTATATATTTGACTACCTTTTTCTTCTTTTATATTTGCTGTTCTGCCTTTATTTATTTTTATTGCTGCCTTTGATTTTTTTTCTTCTTTTCAGTAGATATTTCTGCTGCTATATTTTCTTCACTTAGATCCTTTTCACTTCCCTTGGCAGCTGTTCCCAGACTATGGGCCATGACCCCAGGCAGGCTGTGGCAGTTATGAGTGGGCTACAAAATTAAGTTGCTAATTTTGGATGTGGCGACACAGGGAAGTCAAAGAGCTGTTGGTTTCCTTCAGCAGTTTTCTGAGCTAAGACTGATAACATGTAGGAAAACAGATAAAGCATCAAGTACCAGATTCCACTGGTATGGTAAACAAACCTATTTAGTCTTGCTTCAATTTCTCCTCATTTCCATGTCAATGGTTCTGCTCCGTGTGTCTCTCTGAGAGTGTTTTTGAAGGCAATGACCTCTAAGGCAGGTCCTGCCCAGCCAAAGAATCCACAGAGAGTGCACTGACTTTTGGGGCATTCTGAGAAGTCTGTCCCCCTAGTTGAGAGAGTTGCTGGCAGTTTTGTAGGCCTTCAGGATTCAGAAGGAAAGAAAAAAAACACCAAACCAAAACAAAAAAACCAAAACCAAAGCAAACAAAACCCCCCACACAAACAAACAAACAAAACCACAAACCCAAAACAGTTCAAGAAAAATCCCACCAGAAATAAACAGGAGTAACTCTGGTTTAAAAAGTATCAGTCTTTTCCTTAGCTCTATGCCTTTGTGATTCTCTTCATTAATGACTTGCAGATGTATCATATCACAGGCTCAACTCCCTTAAATAATTGCAGTGGCTCATGGCATGGATGGACATGAGATGGGATGAAAGGCTGTGCCTGGTTTGTGTGGCATTTAACCCCTGCTGGGTCTGTCTGCCTCAAGCAGAGAGGTTGAGTGTGTGTGGAGAAGGGCCCTGCCTTTCCCAGGTGAGATGCTGGGTCATCTCACCTAGTTTTAGAGCTCTGTTGTTCATCCTCACTTTTAGCCAGAAATCCCTTGCTGCCTTAAAAATGGTAGAAAAAATGTGAAGTTTTTCAGGGTAATTCATCTGACCTGTTTGAAATAAATTACTTCCCCAGAAGTGTCTGTTTGTCTTTATGGATTATAAGGTGCTGACAGGTGGTTTACTCAGATGTAGACAACTACACTCTAAATCTCTGTATTTGGTCAGATGAAACCTCATAATTTCAATAAGGCACAGCAGAATCTTGGCAGAGCTGGTTCCCCACAGCAGCCTGGAGTGGCCACAGCTGTTGACCCAATATCAGTGGCATCTCTATCAATAAATTGAAAAGTTTTGTATTGATTAAAAAAGCAGTTTGGGTAACAGGAAGGTCTGGAATAGTTGCAGAGGGGTGATGTGACTATTTTGTCCCAGATATCAGGTTGAGGATGTTTCAGGATATGTGTGATGTGACAGTGATGTCACATAGCTGAATGTCAGACACATGAAAAGATGATAGAAGGAGCACAAGGATGTTGGACTGCACATTATCTTTAAAAACCTCTTCTTTCTCTTGTCCAGGGCCCATGGAAGAGGAGGAATTACACTGGTTTTGTGGGATACCAGCCTTTGGGTTGATTTAGTGCAACTTTAAGACAATTCTGATATGAAGCCAGTGTTTCTCCTGCATTGGAACCCAAATAATTGCTGAAACATGGCAGGCAACAATTTCCTGTGAAATGGACACTTGCATAAATGATCATTTCACTTATTCCTGTTCCAAATAGGACAAGGTTTGTTAATTCTGATTTGTCATTAAGAAGCTCCACAGAGCATGGATTTTTTTCTTTTGTCAGTCCTATGCTGTCTGCAAAAACTTGGCCTTTATCTACTTGAGTGTCTCAATTAAAAATTGGCCTTTATCTATGGAGTCTCTCAATTAAATAACAATATTATGAATACTCTTGATTCATGCCTAGGTGGGAGGATCTGTGCCATTGTGCAAACAGCTTTTCTGCCTCATTACCAGCTCTTCTTGTTTGGCTGACTTGTTTGCCTGATCAGATGATAAATGCTAATCCCTTCTCTCTGTTCTGTGACATGATGCTGTATTGGATGGCTGCAAAACTCAGAGTTTTTCACCTTCAGTACCATCAGGAAGACTGGGAGATTTGAGGAGGCTATCAGTTCCTTTGGACCTTTAATGCTGTATGCCCATGGGATTAGTGAAATCCTGTCTATTACAAGGTAAATCTTTCCACACAAGGATCAAGTGTGGTAAACAGGGCACCCTTTGCTCCTGTCCCAGCTGAGAATGTGGGACAGGAAGGCCTTGCTTTTGGTGCAAGACTTGGACAGCTGAACTGAGCTTAATTTTGGCTCTGTCACAGTAATTTTATACAAAATAAACCATAGAAATCACAGAATGGTTTGGGTTGGAGGGACCTCAAAGATTATCTTGTTCTCTCCCCCTGCCATGGTCAGGGACACTTTCCATTAATCCAGGTTGCTCCAAACCCCATCCAGACTGTCCTTTTACACTTCCAGGGATGGGGCATCCACAACTTCTTCATCTGAAATCCACCCAAGTCCCGATTCCCATCTCAAAAATGGCATTTTAAAGGTGACAGATGAGGAGTCTCATTATAACCCTATTTGTCTCATCACCTGCCTGCATTTTTTATTCATTGCCTAACTCTCTTCATGGAAATTCCATCTTGGTGGCATCTCACACTGCTTGGGAGATGAGACAAGGGCAAGAGTAGCAGCCAGACTCCTGGGCAGTGGACAAGTGACTGAGAGGGTCTTGTAGATTTTACACCAGGTCCCTGCTGTCCTGCAGGATTTCAAAGAGGGTCAGTGATGAGCATTTCGTGCTTCTGGAATTGATATTGTTTCAAGTGTGTTGCCTGCAGCCAGGAGCAGAGACTTCTTCCCAAGAATTCGAATGATTATTGGGTTAATAATCATCTAAACCACTGAATTCACATATAAGCAGCATTTTCACAAGTGCTTAGACTTGTGAAATATCTTCTTTAACAGAAGATGGCTCTTTTTAGCTTATGATTTATCCAAAAAGACAAGCTTGTGGTCTTTTTCTCTGAGAAGTCAAACTGAATCACAGAACACTCTGAATTTCATCCCCTGGAACACAAAGAACTCACAGAAAGTGAAAAAATGGGAGTTAAAAGCTAAAAATTGCAGAAGAAGCTTGTATAGTGTTAGATTCCAGGGATAAATTTTCAAAAGTTTATGCTACAATTTTCTAAGAGAAAGGAGAAATATGATACCTATTATTAAATAAAAAAAAAAAAAAAAAAAAGAAAATTAGTCTGATACATGAAGGAGAGTGAAAACTTACATCTTCCATCAGTGGTCACAGAATATCTGAGCTGGATAGCAAGGACCATTGAGTCCAGCTCTTGAGTGAATGCCCCACACAGGAACCAAACCCACAACTGTGGTGGTGACAGCACCAGGCTCTGGCCAGCTGAGCTCATCTCAGAACAATTTCAAATGCTGCCATTTGGCATTAATAAAATAAATTATTGATTAATATCATGTAAATAAATTTATAACCAAATACATTCTGGAATGGAGCACTGGAGGATGGGCACATCAGCCCCACTGCCTCTCACCTGCTGAGCCAGTGCTCTGCCATTTGAGCTAATTCCCCATCAGTGCTGCCACTGTTTCAGGAAAGTTTTAGGGTGAAACACTGCAAATTCAGCTCCATTTGGTGATCACACACTAAACAGGGCAGGCATGTGTAGTTCAGTGCCTGCTTTTATGTGGGGTCCCAAGTCTCAAACTTTTAATGAGAAAACTTGTTGATGAAAATAAGTAAATTTCTCTATGGGTGGGTATTCAGGGATTACTTTATATTCAGCTCTGTATTTAAGGCTCAAAAATTATTTTGCTAAGGTCCTTTATTTTATCACCTGAATCTGGAGAAAGGCCTCTGACCTTGTTCTTAGACAGTAGAAATCAATTCCTTTAGATTTGTTTTAAACAATCTACAAGGAGAATACGAACTAGTGATTAAAAAAAAAAAAAAAAAAAAAAAAATTAATGTAATCTTTCCCATGGGCTTAATGCTTTCTGGGAATAAATCCATGAAGCTTAAGAGCAATTCTGCCACTAGCAATTATTTTCTGTGACTTAAGGTTTCATCACTGTCTTTGATGTTATACAGACTTAAGTGGAAAATGACTCCCATTTTATTGATGTTCTTATTGTGTTGTCTGTATTTAGGGACAGATTCTGTCCTTCCAATAAAAAATTGTGGCATACTTTAATCTGCTAAGAGGTATGCTGAGAGACCAGTGGGACTGCCTGAACATTGATCCTTTGTGAACTGTGCTACTAAATCAGCAGAACTAGCAAAGACTTAATCACATATCTCAGACTGTGATATTTATAAAACTATTGTCTATGCTGGCTTCCACTGATATGATGAATTCAGATAAAATACTTGAACTGTTAAAAATGCATAATTTTTTAAATTAATAACTTTTAAAATGCATTTTTAAAATGCTTTCAATAATTGTCAAAACCTCTAGATTTAAAATTGTGACTTGTTTTTTAAAAATTGTATATGACAATATTTAAAAATCTAATGCCCTCAGACTGCTCTTTGTGGCAAACCAGGTGAGCTGGGACATTTCTAGCCATATCCTTCCTAGGTAATTTAATCAGGAAATACTTGAAATCACAGACTAGAAGCACTGACCTGCAAGGGCCAGGCAGCAATCTGAATTAAATGGGTATGTGCAAACACCAGTGAATCCCCCAGTCCATGAGTGCTGGTCCTGGGACCAGGACAGGCTCTGGTGGATCTGCCAGCAGAGGAAGGGGGTGTTAAACAATGCCCATGTGCTCCCCTGGGCAGGCAGGAGCTGAGAGCAGCAATCATGGGAGGCACCAAGGCCAGGGTAGCCCTTCCTTACCATCCTTCTCTTCTGCAGTTGTGGTGGCTCTGAGGCTACTTTGGTCCCTGGGAGGGGTAGAGAAGTTCCCAAGTTCTGCCCACATCCTGCCCATCCCTGCCTGTTTACTTGCAGGGCTGGAGCCTGCAGGAGAAGCATTCCCAAAGGCAATCCCCAGCTGCAGGACACAGCTCAGCAATAAGGTAGGTCTTATGTGCCTCAGAGACACATGCAGGGAAAAATACTTTTCCTGCCCCTCATTCTTTTCCTAAAATCAGAAACGGGATGATATCATCCATTCCTAGATTAAATCTCTGAATTTCCCCCAGAAATGTTCCCTTTGCTGTGAGATTCACACTATGCAAAGGCAATGCTCCTATTTATAACTTGTGGCTGAAGAGAAGTCTCTCATTAAGTAGAACCATTTTAGAGTAACTGTTGAATGGATTTCAGTGTTTTGGTAACATTTATTTTAAGCATTTGTCCTCTGCAGAAAGGTGGGTCAGCCTCAGCATCAGGGTCTGTGTGGCTTTATTCCTACTTTGCACTTGTGTACGTCCCTTGGAGTTTGGGTTTTCTTTTCTTTTCTTTTCTTTTCTTTTCTTTTCTTTTCTTTTCTTTTCTTTTCTTTTTTTCTTTTCTTTTCTTTTCTTTTCTTTTCTTTTCTTTTCTTTTCTTTTCTTTTCTTTTCTTTTTTTCTTTTTCTTTTCTTCTCTTCTCTTCCCTTCTCTTTCTCTTCTCTTCTCTTCTCTTTCTTCTCTTCTCTTCTCTTCTCTTCTCTTCTCTTCTCTTCTCTTCTCTTCTCTTCTTCTCCTCTCTTCTCTTCTCTTCTCTTTTTTTTTTTATTTTTTTCTTTTCCATTTTGTTATCATTTTTTCTTTTTGATTTACACTAATAGAGTTGCAGCTGCACATCAGGATGGAGCCAGGCTCTGAGATATCAGAGATTGCCACGACAAAACAAATAATTGGTTCCTGCAATTTGGAATCTGATGAAACTGAAGCGTGTTAAGGTTGAATACTTAGCCTGCTCTTGCATGATCTTTCCAATAACTCATGTTCCTTTGAAGTCACTTCATTGTCCTGACTTTCCTGGGTTTGAATTGTTGCCAGTGAAACTGAGTCCTCCTGGTGTAATTCATAGGCAGGAATCATAAGGCTGACACTCTTGCACATTGGTATGTGGGGAAAAAAAAAATCTTTTTGCCCCTAGGATGTTATTAGGAACAAGATGACAACTTGTGAATATTTTCCAGGTATCATAATGCTTTAATATATTGGTATGTTGAATAACATCAGTGATAACATCACAGCAATGTGTGTGACATAGTGTTTCTGTTGCCCTGAATTGCAGCTCTGTTCTAGCCTTTAGTGAACATCAAAAGTTTTAATGCTAAAACTTTTATTATCGATTTTAATACTATTTATGAACCTGTTTTTGAACCTTACAAGGACTTTACTCACAAAGTACACAAAAACAGGGAAAACTGTGGTCTTATGGATATCCAGTGGCATTCCTGTGGATATAACTGAATATTTTAAAAAGTAATAGACTGACTTTTATAAATAGCATCCCAAAGCAAATCATATTGAAAAAAATCTAATGGTCTATGAAGAATTTATTTGGCCATTTTGTTTTGTTTTCCATGGTGAACTTTTAATAAATAGTGTGGTTACAGGCAAGATAGACAGGCTGCTTCATGTGAATTAGTGAATCAATACATCAAACCAACGCAGTGGTGTGGAAAAACACCAAGCAGCCTATTGTCAGTGAGAAGGGACTTGGGGGTGTGAGGCAACATGTGCTTTTCTGCAATAAACATTTTTCCAAAGACTTCAGAAGTGGAAGTTCAATATAAAGACTGAAGACCTGCATTATGCTCTCATTTTTTTGTTTCGTACACCACAGAGGGAAATAAAATTCTGCCTTCTCAAAGGGGAGGCCAAATGTGAGGAGATAGTGCTGCTCTCTCTCAGACTTGAGAGTCAAAGTCAAAGTGAGAGTTCATGGGGATGGGAGCACCAGAGAGACGAGTTAAGCACACACCAGCCTTCAGCTCAGAGGGTTGATTGAAATACAGGGAACCAGCAGTGCTCTCATGTCTCACACAGACATTTCAAAGGTGGGGAAATCCCTTTCAGCAGATAAATGTCAAACCTGTCTGTTGTACTGTATGGTGCCAGTCATACACAGAATCTGTGCCATGGAAGGCATCATTTATGTGAGATGAATTAAGTACAGTGGCTCTCCAAAGCTTTCATACCCCATGTATGTTGAGGTTTTGTAGCTTTACAGCACATGCTAGTGAGTAAATGCAGCATGACCAGAATTCCCATGCAGCAAAACATAGAATACCAGAGGGGTTTGGGTTGGAAAAGACCTTCAAGGTCCTCTGTTTCCAGCCCCTGCCACAGGCAGGGACACCTTCTACTAGACCAGGCTGCTCAAAGTCCCATCCAAGCTGGAACAGTTCCAGGGATGGGGCAGCCACAGCTTCTCTGGGTAACCTGTGCCAGGGCCTCACCACTCTCCCAGGGAAGAATGTCTTCCTAATATTTGATCTAAATCTACCCTCTCCAGCTTAAGGCCATACCCCCTTTTCCTATCATTGCATGCCTTTATAAAAATTTATCTCTCCAGGCTAGCAAATTAGGGTTCTTATAGATTATTTCCTTTCCCATCCCCTTTATAGTGTTTTGGGGCATACACCAGTTATTGCTCACAGTGTAATTCTCTTGGATGTCTGATTTGCCTGAGAGATGTAAGTATTTGTGCTGGTATGGCATTTCACTGGAAATGAAAGCCACAGTTCAGCAGTTTAGATTTAAGCCTGTTGAATTTTCGAAAGAAAATTCCTTCCCTGAATTTGGGAGTAACCCCAGCAACCCACATGCCGTGCATGCCAAGTGGGAGAGGGTGTGTGGAAGCTGAATGGGGAGCAGGAGTGCATCAAAAAGAAATTGGAAATTAGATACACAGATAAGGGCTGAAAAAGGCACTTTCTTACCTGGCTTAAAAAAGTGTGTCCCAGTAAAAATACAGTGAATGCAGTTGCTATAGCTACCAGCAAGGTTTTGTGCAGAACTTCTCGAGGTATTGCTGTGTAGTTGTACAGAAGTTTTTCTCAGTCTGAGGATTTGGTATCACCTTGTATTTCATTTTTCTCCATCTAACCAGGCACTGTGAAGTACCAGCTGTGTTTTCAGTTTCTGTACAAAGCAAAAGAAGGCAAGGAGCTTGAATTTTTTTTTTTTTCTCTTTATTGTGCAAGTGAAACATTGTTGATGGAGCTGAGCTAATGTGTTATTTAATTTTTTTCTTATTTCTCTGTTTGGAATAATTTTTAGGGCAAGAAATAGCCAATAGCATTGTGGGCTTTCATGTTTACCTTAGTACAGAAAAAATAAAAATTCTTCTGTGATTAACCACCAGTCGAACAACTAATTCTGGGCCCTAGAAGTCAGGGAAAAGTTTCAGATTAAAACATGACACTGAAAACAGAAGAGGAATGCTTTTATTTTAGAGATCAAGTGCATCAGGTGATGGTAGCTGAGCACTCCAACAGCTTTCTAGTCCTAGTGGGGGAATGTTCTGTCTCATAAATCAAACCCCATAGTTCTATAAATCAGGAAAATTACTGCAACTTTGAACAAGGTATAAATGATATACTGGGATTGTTAAGAATAATTTTGGACTTGTGTTGGCTGGGAGGTTAGACTGCACATTATTGTCTCTTTCATCTGTACTAATCCATAAATAAGTGTTGGTCTCTGAATACATTGACATGAATATTACAAACTTTCACACATCAAATCAGATCTCACATGTATCTATGGAAAACAAGTTATAACACCTGTTTTATCTCTTAAAGAACAGGCTGTCAGTCTTGCTAACAAAGACAAAACAGCAAAACAAGCACAATCACATCTTTTTTTTTTTTTTTTTTTTTTTTTAATTTGGCAACAGATAGATTAAAACAGTTACTCTTCAGACAGCAGCTGTGTTGGAAATATTTGCTTATCTGAATATGGTGTCAATTCATGTGCAAGTCTGCCCATGGCAATGTATTAGCATTTTGGTATTTTCCTTGGCATCAAGAGGAAAAGAAAGCAAAGTACCTTCTTGCTCCTGAGTGGAGCAGAAAGCCTAGTGCCAAAACAGATGTAGAAAGGCCAAAGTGCTCAGGGCCTTTTTATACCCTTTATTTTTCTGGTGAGGGCTCCTGAGCCTCCCTGCAGTCAGCAAAGCATCACCTGCTGGCATTTGGGTCAGTTGAGTTTCAGGGTTGGCTTCATCCAATCCAATTCATGGATAGAGAAAACTCAGAGTGAAGTTTAACCCTTTACACAATCCATGACTGCCCCATAGCTTTGGTTCCCATATGTGTTATAATTCACTCAGAAACTAGACTAAACTTTGCACAGAATGTTCTTAAGCTCTCCTTGTGGAAACTGGTGTTAAAGTTCAAAAAGACACTGCTTTTCCTAGCTCCATGTTGGTTCTTCTTCCCAAACCTGCTTTTCTTGGGCAATTTCATGATTCAGATCAGGGGATCTGTTTAGAAGACAAGATCAGCTGCTTCTGTTCCCCATTTGGCAAATCATTACCTTTACCATCTTTATCTGTTGCTGCTTTTGGCTGAATTTCTTATGTTACCTTGACCAGACAGACATCTGCTGAAATATTGGTATCTGTTGGGACACCAATGTCTAAATCTTTGCTCTTTGTCTAAGCTTCTTTTATTGTGTCTGGGGAAAATAAGCACTTCTTGTGAGAAGTTAATTTATTTTACTCTTCCTCATAAGAAAGAGATAAAATCAATGTGTGTATGGATTTTTTTCTTTCTCTTTTGTAGCTTAGTTTAAAACCATATAAAATGTTAGCCACCTACAGCCTAAACTTAAATGACATAAATCCCAGACAGAGCTCTGCTATGTCTTAAAAAAAAAAGAGTACAGTGTGAGACTATTTGAAACTAAGCTTTACAGTCCAGGAAGGCACAGATTTAATTTGTTTTAAGTCTCAGCACTGCTGTCTAAGTAGGTATCTCTTCCATTTCTACAACTTTTCCATGTCTTTTTTTTCCCACCAAATTTTCTAATTTTGTTTTTGTTATTATTTTCCTGAAAGCATTCTGTGTCCTTATCCATTTCAAAATATCCTCTCCCCAACTATCAAATAAAATCTTTGATACCTATATTACCTAACCAATAGCTCTGTCTTCTTTTAAGGTAAAAATTCAGGATGTTGCATACGAAGAGGCAGGGAAATGGGAATTAAGTAATTTTTGGAGTTTCAGGTCTTTTGAAGACAGTTTGAGGCACATTGTCCCACAGTTAATTGTGAAAATTTAAAATATGAAGAAATTATTATGTTAGGAAGACCTGAGTGTGATGTTTCATTCATGTGATCTGTAAATTCCATTTTTTCTTTCATGGCCCATTCCCTTTTTTCTTTTTCTGCTGCTGTTTCTGAAGAATGTAAAGGAAGGAAGCAGAGTGGAGGATGGGACAGGGTGAGGATTGAAACAGCCCAAAATCCTTCCAGCCAACATGAGAATTATTGATCTGACACTGGCACACCCCTTGCCTTAAGCACAGACAGGCAGACCCAGCTGTGGTTCAGGGGTAGCTGCACATCTTTTACCAGCTCCTAAGTGACAGCCCTCCTGCCTCTGTCAGCTGCCTCTCAGAGCTCTGTGTGGGCTGTAGAGCACAAGCTTTTGTATCTTACCCTTTCTGTGTGAGTGACAGTGGTGAAGAGAGCCCTTCCTGTTAGAAAATAGGGATAATTTACATGTTATCTCCTGCTACATCTTTTCCTGTTTAATTTACAGCAGTCAAACCCTTATTTGCTGTACTACTCTTCAGTGTCTTCAGAACATCTGTTTTCATAGAATCATAAAATGGTTTGGGTTGGAGGAGACCTTCAAGGTCACCTAGTCCTGACCATGGGCAGGGACATCTTCCAGTGGACCAGGTTGCTCCAAGCCCCATCCAACCTGGCCTTGAACACTTCCAGGGATGGGACATCCACAACTTCTCTGGGCAACCTGTGCCAGTGCCTCACCACTTTCAAAGTAAAGAATTTATCTCTAATATCCAATCTAAACCTGCCCTCTCTCATTTTAAATACATTATCCCTTGTTCTTTCACTATATTATCCTTGACAAAAGCCTCTCTACAGCTCTTTAGGTACTGGAAGGCTGCTAAAATGTTTTCCTAGAGCCTTCTCTTTTCCAGTCTGAACAATTCCAATTATCTCAGCCTTTCCTCACAGGAGAGGTTCTCCATCCCTCTAATCCTCTTTGTGGTCTCCTATGGACTCACTCCTACAGGTCAATGTCCTTCCTTGTGGAAATGGTGTCTCATGAGAGTGGAGCAGAGGGGCACAGTAACCTCCCTCAGCCTGCTGGCCACTCTGTTTTTGATGCAGACCTTTTTTTGGGCTGCAAGTGCACATTGCTGTCTCATGTCCATCTTCTTATCCACCAGCACCCTCAATTCCTTATTGGTAGGGCTGCTTTTGATACATTCATTCCATCTTATTTAGTTTTCCAACTTACAGCCCTGGGGACAGAAATGCCAATGAAAATGACAAGGTAGAATTTTCCTGCAGGTCTCTTTCTGCAGGGATCGTGTAAAGTCATGGAAGGATTCACAGTCAGTGATTTCCTACATGTCACATTCAGAAACTGAGAGGGGTAAAGTGTGTTTTTTCTCTCAGTCTTAGGCTTAGGATCTCTGACACTTAATAAACTCTGCTTCTGCTTGACTCCCCTTTGTTCCCCTAACCTGTCTGAGACATCAAAATCTAACTTGTCTTCACTAAAACTGTCCTGCATTGAGGGATGCAGTGCTTTTTATTTCTCTCATTCTGTAGGAGTCTGTATTGATGGTGAAGACATTCGCAATGCAGAACTTTGTGGTCAGAGGAGATGATTCTTCCTGCCTCCTTTTAGCCCAGCTCCTTTCATAAGAAGGAGAAACCTTTCAGGTCAGAGCCAAAATGAGACTGAGGGCACTCACCTCCAAGATTTTCAGTCTTAAACTCTCCACACAACCTTCCCACTCTGCAGACACCTAAGCTGGGTAAGGTGTCTAACCTCAGGGTTTTGCTGCTGGGGCTTCCAAGATTTGCCTCTGCCTTCAATGATTTGAGTTATACAACTATGAGAAATTAAGTGGCAATCCTCCATCAGTTCCAGTACCACCTTTTGTTTCGGGTCAGTTCTCAAAACACAGTGTGAACTAACTGTGAATTGCTTTCTACCCTGGGGCTGTGCTGCAACAAGGAGGTAAAGACTGGTCTGTTTCTAGAAAAACGGGAGAGAAGGGGCTCTTTGCTAGCTGCCTATTTCTGTTCAGTTGTCCTTTTTCACTCCAGTGTTTTAAAAGAGAAATGCCATGCTTGTTCTCAGTGAAGGAGAGCACGGAGATTCTCAGCTTGGGTGGGTTTCAGGCAGTGGATACACTGGGAGTGCTGGATGGAGAGGAAAGGTTCAGATCTGAGGATGCAACCCTGCTATCTGCACCTCCACAAGTAATGATAGGTAACTCCTATTTTTATGGCCTTTATTCAGCAATCATTCACTTTTGCTGGTGTGTTGGTGTCCACAGTAGAGTTCTGGATTTCATTACAAAGGTCAAGACTGTACAAATTAGGCTATGGAAAGGCTCTGCAATACTAATCCCTTAATCAAATGACTTGTTTCTGAAGAAACTCTCATTACATTAGATGTCCATCATCTTTTTGGAACACATGGAGGAGAAGCTCACCCACGTGGTTCAAGAAACAGGCATTCATATTCCTGTATTTGGGAAATTTTCTGTCATTTGGATAGTTCAGCAGAAATGTTGGGAAGGGGTAGGTGAGTGTGTGGCACATCTCCAATTAGCATGGCCCTGTTAATAATGCTGAGAGTGACAGACAATGGGTATGAGCTCATTTCTGGAGTTTGTAGGGATTCTGGTTATCCAGGCCATTATCATAAGGCGTACAGCAAGGAATGCAAAGCAATTCTTCCTTGCCCCAGTTAAGAGTTCTGGGAAATGCGTTCAGCAGGCTCCTCTTTGTTAGAAAGTATGTTGCCTATTTTCCAAATAGATTTAGGCTGTTACCCCAACCCAATCCCTTGCTCCAGCTCTGCTCACTAACTATATAAAGCCATTACATATGGGTCTTTTTACTGACATAATCCTTGACTGTACTAAAAAAGAAAATATTACATTTCATTCCAAGAGCTGTAAGAACTTCCATGAGGATATAAAAAGCAGGAAATTGGCCCTGTAAGAGTGGAGTACTCTCATATTGAATAGCCTTCAGGGGCTCTGTTTTGAAGGCTTCTTCCTAATAGATAATGTAGGTTGGAACAGTTTGGCCTCTGCTTGAGAGGAAATGGGATTTGTAGGACTTTGCCAGTACAGGTTTACAGGGCTTAGGCCAAAGGACTGGTGTTCTGTACAAAATCAACATGCTCCATACATACTGCACTAAGGAGAGTTTGAACATGCAGTTCTGAGGAAAAATCTCAGGATTTTCCACTCCATCACAAACTGTTCATATTATAATGTTCCTGGACATCATTTTAGTCTTTGCCTTGCTTGTATCACTCCTCTTTAATCTGGACCCCCTGCAGACAGATGTGGAGGTTAATTCAAATGCGTGAAGCTCTGGGAATAATGTTATTTATTATCTCAAACAGCCAGTGTGCCTTGTATTATCTCCAGGATGTCTGCATGCTGCAAACTTGCTTCAGCAACAACATGAGAGACATTTCAGCATTGTGCTAGGTTTAAAAGAAGACAAAAGGGTATGGGCAATGTTTTCTAATTTAGTCTTGTGCAATACAGTAATTATTGGGATGGGTGAGCTGTGCACATGCTACTTGGTAATGTAGTTTGGAGTGTGTTTTCCCCCAAGAGCATTCCTAAATTTTTAATGTATCTAATAATATTATTGTGTTAATATCCACAAGATTCAAATAAATTTGCACCCCAAAAGATGACCCACTATAGAGGCAGAATATGGACCAACATATTTTGTAATTGGCTTGCAATCTATGTGACTTGAATTATATACTTGAGAATCTGTTTGGGGTTGAAGAGGATAGTGCAAATTAGATTATGAAAAGTCAATTGACCTCCTGTTCTGTTGGTAGTTCCCTGGTCCATGCTAAAGAGGTGCAGGCTACAGCTTTGCAGAGGAAAGTAAGTAACAATTAAGGTGAAAAAATTGGTTCAAATAAAATGCAGCCCTGAGAGGCTACTTTGCTATTAAAAAGATGAGGGGAAAAAAAAATAAAAAGGCATCTAAAAGTATTGAACCAATGCTTCAGTTTCAAGTTCAAGATATTCTTCCTGCCTTTGCCAGTGAGTAAATAAACATGGTGAGAGAAGCTGTCAGTACAAGTGCTACAGGTGCTGGTGCCTGGTTCTTGGACAAACTCTCTTTTCAGACATTGTTTTCCCAGATCAGATATGCAAAGCTTCCCCTTCTCAGCCTCCACTTATCAGCTCTTCTAATCCCTTCCACCTCACATATACTCTGATACACTTACATGGGTCTTTTCCCTGATAACTATTTCAGTCAGGATTACCAAGATGCTTAAGTAACTGTGTTTTATACAGAACCAGACTTTTAGATGTAGATCTTCTTTTTAAATTTGAACTCCTTGTTAACTGAAGTAAGAAAGGGTCACCCTTTATGGACTTGGCTGGTCCATAAACACATGCATTTATAGGCTGAGTGGAGATTTTCCTGACAGTCTGGTCAATGGTGCCAAAGCCAGAGTCTGTCACATGGATTTTGATTGCAGGTTACCTTGGGGTTTTCTAAGACAATCAGTGGAAAGATTTCTAAGTTTGATATGCAGGAGTACAGTTTAAATCTGGAGTTCTGTAAAGTTATACTTGGGGACATTGCATCAAGGTTTCAGCCTGCAGACACTGCAGGCAAAAATACTCTGCAAAGTCCTCTTCTAGCAGTGAGGGTGTTTTAGAATAGCAGGTTTGGCAGAGAACCAGTAAGGGCTTGTTTTAAAGTCAGTGGTAAATGCATTTATGGGGGGTCAATTTGTGAAATGCAAGATCCAAGCATAGGTTAAGGAGTCAAGAGTAGCTGAATTCTAATTCTGACCTTCTCTCAGGCTTCCTCGTGTGTGCACATGCAGCACCACAGAGGTTAAAGGAACATTTCTCAGGCTCCAAATTAGGAAATGCATGTTGAGTTAATCCTTGGAGTGTGTTTCATGGCCTTCCAGGACTCTTGGTTATGCTTCTTTTTAGGAATTTTTTTTCCACTCAACTCCTGTTTTATTCTGTCTCCTGTCACATAGGGAGCAGCTAAGTATTATTTTTCATCTCCTGCATTATCAGTACGTACTTTATTTCTCGCACAATCAAACACTTCCAATTGCAGGATTATTAATCATTCATGGGCCTGGGCAATTCCAGCACCAAGTACTTTGGGGCAGTAATAGAGTTCAGCTAAGGCAAACAAATCAATGGGATGGAAAGGTCTGCTGATCTTTCCCACTGCCCTATTTCATCCCCCATAAAGCTGACAGACTGCTTTGGCTCACATTCATGTTAACCATCGCTCTGCACCTGATCAGTTTTTTGGGATTGGGATAGAAGTTGCCCTTAAAATGTGATGTAGCCCAGAGCAGCTGTGGATGCCCCATCCCTGGAAGAGTTCAAGGCCAGGCTGGATGGGGCTCTGAGTATCCTGGTCTAGTGGAAGGTGTCCCTGCACATGGCACGGGTTGGAATGAGATCATCCTGAAGGTCCTTTCCAACCCAAACAATTCTGTGATTCTATCATTGCAAATGAAGAGATGTCCCACCCCCTGCACCCTCACCAGCACTTAGAGCAGATGTTGAAGAGTTTTTTGCTAGCAGGGTGCATGAATGGCTTCATCCAACATACTGTGGGTCTGCTGACATTCTCCTCCTTGATTTCAGCAGACTTTGGCTCAGCTGTAGCAAAGTACCTCAGGAATAGCTCTGGTGTTAGCAGCGAATTTTCTGCTCTATTATTCACATGGGTTTTTAAACAGTGTCCAGTGAAATCAATGTCCCTCTTTTCATTAACTGCAGTTGGCTTTGGATCAGGCCTGGGAAGATGCACATCTTCCAGAAATGCCATCAGATGATTTCTTTAACAACCATTGAACAAAGATATACGACTGCATGGGATGATCAGCAGGGAAGAAAGTCCCATCTCTCTTTTATACAGTTGGCTTCCTGCTCATATCAGCAATAATTTAGATAATTAAATTGCTTAGTTCAGTAGTTGGAAGAGGCACAATCAACAAGCTGACTCTACTAAGATGTCAGATGTATTAGTGTGCTGGGTTTTATATTTGTTTTTCTTTTTTGTGTGTGTGTGAAAAGCTGTATAATTGGACACTGTCTTTTTCACCCCCGGCTAACCTCTTCTTCAGAGGAGCATACCAAAGACATTTAAAATCACATTATGAATGGCAGCATAGTTACAACATTTATATGGCATATGGTGATGTTCAGTGGCAGCAGACGAATGGATGAAATCAAGCACAATAATAGAATCAGCCCCCCTGGAATTTAACAGTAAGACAAACAGTTCAGTGGTATAATTTAGTAAAATGCAAGTAAGAGCTCAAATATTTTAATGAGGAGTCTAAAATACACAACTGGGCATACTTTGAACATTGAACTTTGATTCAGTGGTCTTTGAACTTTTGCTCACATGAGGTAGAAAAAGTTTTATTAAATCACACTCCTGAAATGCTCGTCTCACTGTGACTCCAGGTTTATTTTGTTTTCGTTTATGAATATTTGTGGCTGAATCACTCCTCTGAAGAATGAAGGAGATCACAGAAAGTATTCTGTGTTGTTCCATCTCTAACTCTCATGGATTTTGCTGTTTGTGGCATCTCTCAACCAGGACAGAAGAGCAGTGTCTGAGATGGGGTATATCCAAAGCCAGTGCAAACTGCTTCTCCCAGATGTGCCGTGAAGTTCTCTTCTCTGCCACATTCTCTGTGTTTGCCCCCCTCTGTGTCATTTCCTTTTGTTGTTTCAAGGTGCTGCTCCTAAACAAATAATTTTGCTTCTTATTTTCCACAAAAAAGTTTTTCATCCCTGTTTTCTGAATCTTAGTGTTGAGATAAGAAGTCTGAGTTCTCCTTTGGCTCTTTTTTTTAAAAAAAAAATTGGTGTTTTTCACCCTGCATTCCCCAGAGTATTTACTTATTGTTCAAAACTAGAGAGACCTTACCATAGATTCTAACTGACCTACAACTCTACACTAACCCCCCCAAAAAGCCACTCTGAAGATGAAAGTTATATAGAACTCATGCCTATCTTTTGCATATTGTTTCTTCAGCTGTGAGATGGTATGAATAGCTTTATGCTGTGCTTGTATTTTGGGTGCAGAGGGCTCACTCTAACATTCACCGACTTCTCAGCCAGGATACCATTCCCACATCGTGCTTGCATGTAGCCAGAAGAATTCACTTCTTTTCTTCTCATTAAACTATTAAAAATGGAGCCTGAGACACAGAGTCCACAGTTCAACAATAAACTCGGACGTGATAGCATTTGTCAGTTCTGTTTGCAATATCCCTTAATGCATCACAAGGGAATCCCAAAGTGATGTTTCCTAAATAAAAAGAAAGTGGGAGGTATTTTTAAATTATGTACATTGACTTAGGCCTCCTTAAGCAAAATTATTCCCACATGATAGGCTGAACTAAAAATAATAGTAATAAAAAAAAATCATGTTGGCCATTTGGAAATAGGCTTAAATAATGAGAATTTCTTAGTCTTGGATCACTCTGAAACCTAAACTGTCCCAATTTTAGCTCCATTTTGACCATTTACCTGGAAAGGGAAATAAGTAGTGATCAGCTGCTGCAATTTCCACCTGGGCTCAGTCTCAAAGTGGCTGACTGAGGTGGGAAAGAAACAAGTATGGAAAACCCATTGCTAAAGTTATTTTATTTCCAACCTTTCTTCTAATACCTCTGAAGACCTCGTTGCCATGACATGAGTCCTGTTGATGTGAATGGGGCTGTTTTCTGTCACTGGTATATTTGTACATAAAGTGGATTCAATTGGTTCAATTCTTTGTGCTATAAAAGTGGATAAAATGATATATTTTGGCCTGAATGCAAAAAAAATATTGACCCATAAATGCCTATTAAAGCCACCACAAGTTATGACTACAGATTTTAAGCAGACGTTCTGATTTGATTTTTTTCTTTTTTTTTTTTTTGCCACTATTTTTAGCCTAAATGGCTGTTCTGAGACACCTTGCAGCATTCAAAATGCAGAAATGAGTTCTTGAAGTGTTTTGGCAAGGAGGGGAGATGAAAGAGGCCTCAGAGAAAGAGCCCTCAGGCCTGGCCATGAAGTTCTGCTGGGGCAGAATCCCACGTGTGCCAAGGGAGCCCCATCCACCAAGCAGCATCTGCTGCTCTCAGAGCCAGGGCTGTTCTGCTGACTGACACCAGCTGGTGCTCTGCTCCTTTTATCCTGGCCTCATGTGGGTTAGCAGCTGGCCAGGACTGTTTTTAAGAATGTATTTATAAAGCTTCACAGCCGTGCAAGCCCAGAAACAGAGGAAGGACGTGTTGAGCTCAAGTGCAGGATGTTGCTTGGCAGATCTGGTTTCCCAGCTCTTGCTGCTGCCACCAACCTGCTGTCCCATCACTTGTACCCAAAAACAACGTTTCCTAAAAAAATCCAGGGGAGCAAAAACCTTGGGCTGAAGGCTCCCACAGATATTTTAAGTAATGCCTGTCCTGATCCCTCTGCAGACTGCTGCCTGATTGGTATTTCAATAACATACTTACTTAGAAGGAAATTCTAACTCCTGTAGGGCACAGTGGTATTTTCATGCCTTTTTTACCCTGCAGCCTTTTCCAGCTGGCTCAAACCTGATCACCTCACTGTCTGGTAGGGACATCATCTGGCTGAGGTGTAAACTACAGCACCTGATTGTGTCCTTTGTACTTAGGATTGGAACATGAATAAATACAATGTTTAAAAAAATCTTTCTTGTATTTATGTTCCACTGCTGGCAGACACTTCCAAATTTTATTTGCAGTGAAGGGTTTATAATATGTATTGCTTTTCTCCTTGTCTGCATATGATATGGACTTCTGAAAATAACCTGGTTTTTATCTTTTGGAAAGAGCCTGTGTTTTTTTGTGGGGATAAGGATTTATAGCGACATCTTGACAACTTCATAAGGTTTTCCCCCTTTTTAATTTCCTAAACCAGCACAACATGCTGAGATATGTGGTAGAGATAGGCCCAACATCTGACTGATCAAAACGGGTTTTGAACAAATGCTGACGCCACCATTCTTCCTGTCTGTGATTCCCACAGAACCTTATTGCTTTGAAAGTACCCTAGAAGGAATAATTGACCCTGCAGGAATGAACTACATCAGACAGTGTCCCCTTCATGACTTCTACCCAGCCATCAACAGTGAGAAGCAGACGTGCATATTAAAAGACTGAGAAGGGAAAACTTCCCCAAGAAAATGGACAAAGAAATCACTAGGAAAAGGAGAAAAATCAGGAGATGGTAAAAGTTTTTGAAAATAATGCCTCAGGCAGTGAGAGCTGCAGAGTGAAAGCTGGCTTCTACCTTCTGGGTGTGCAAAGAGTAGATCAAACTGCAATGACTTTATGATATAATAAAAAATAATAAAAAAAGAGCAGTAACTGATTTTTTTTTTAAGTGTTGATCCAGTGTTAGAAAACACAGCTTAACTTTTAACAGCCCAGCCACTTTTCCTGGCTTCTTATAATACCTTCTGACTTTAGTGACTCCACTCAAAGTCAACTCAAACCAAAGACATTATATTGACCATAACCCTGAGCTTTTGCACATGTTTAAGCCAAATAGTGGAAAGACATTTTGAAATTGCTGAGTTTGCTCCTACAAAGAAGGACTGATTGTAACAAATATGTACATGAAAACAGTGGTGTATTTTTAGCATTTGTCATTTTTGGGGCTCCAGAATGGAAAGCAGTGGTGGGTGAAGTGGCAACGGGTTGTGTGTGTGATTTGTAGTGGTTTGTATCTGGGCTCTGTGTTGTGTATCTCCTAATGATGAATGTGTGGGAGGGCCAGGTCAGGAATGGTTTCCACTCCAGTGCGCTGATTGTGTAGTTGGCAGTGGGCTCAATTAAAGTATAATAATCTGGTAATCTCTCTCCTGTTTCCATTCAGCTGCTTCACAGTGAATAGAGCCAGTGAACGAGTATAGCTTTTGAAAAGTAGGTGAACTCCTGCCTCTTTGTCTGAGCAGTTTATGTCTAGTCAAGTAAAATGACAGGCAGAAGAGGCGACTCCCCAAAACGTTGCTCTCATGACTTGCATCACTTCTGCCGTTTGTGTTGCTGTGAGATCACACTTGCTCTTTATTTCCCTTTCCAGGCTGTGGGCTGGATTTCCAGCAAGCCTCACACCCCGGAGAAAAGAGGAGCTGATGTGAGAGGGGAGATGTGGATATGTCCATGATGGGAAGATGCCGTGTGCCCCATCTCCTGGTCCTTCTCACACTGCTGCTCAGCGGGGACAGAGCCGAGGCACAAAGAGCAGGTATGAGTTCAGTTCTCTGGCTGGGAGGCCATCAATTCTAGGAGGAAATCTATAAACAACCCAAGACTTTTACTGCTGGAAATACATAAAACAGACCTTAGGGGTGGAGAAAGCTCAAAGGTCAAGGCTGTGATGTACCTGGGGTCTTTTGTTCTGTTGCAGGCTTACAAAGTTTAGCTCAGCTACCCACAGCAAGAGGAGCAGCTCACCACAGTTTGCTCTGGATGTGCTCCATCTACCCCACACAGGCATGGAGATCAGTTCTTCCATCACCTCTGTGGGTGTCAGAGGAGACTTGGTGAATCTTCTGCCTGGCTGTGACTTTTCTGAGAGCTAAACAGGGACAGGGTACTGTCCATACCCTCCCTGAGTCAAGATATTGGAAGGATGTGTTGATGTGGTGCTTGGGCACATGGTTTAGTGATGGACTTAACAATGTTGGGCTAATGGTTGAACCTCATGATCTTAAAGGTCTGTTTCAACCTTAATGACTCTAGGATTCTATGTTTCTCTACTGTCTAGCTGTTAGCATGGTCTCTGGCCCAGATTTTGGCCTGAGCTCATGAACACTGTCCCCAAAATGCCACTGAGTGCTTTACAGGATGGTGTAGCTGGGGGACTGTTCTTGCAGGAATCCTTGACAAGGACACACTTGTTTTTGTGGGGCAGCAAAAAAAGTTATCTGACATCAGTGATGCCACACCTCAAAAATGGTTGTAGACCCACACAATTTTTTTTATAAGTGTCCATTTTGAGATGGAGGTTTTCTCTCTCTTTTTCTAGAAAAGCTGCTAATCTGTAGGCTTGGGTAATTTATAAAAAAGAAAAGGCTTTTTTAGGCCTTCTTTCAGTTTAAGGAATAACTGCTTTACAGCTTTCTTATGTGATCTCTCTATGGGTTTTTAGGTAAACTTTACCAGGAACAAATATTTAGTAGCCAAAAAAAGTGAAATCTCACTTTTTTTTTTCCTGCTTCTGGACCTGTCAAAAGCAGAATATAGTGAAACTATTTATATGTACATTCTGTGCTTACTTTGAATAATTTTGGGTTTATGGCTTGTTTGAGAACTATTTTTAAAGGAAATATTGCAAAACAGTTGGTTCAGTGTCTGAGTAGATGAACACAACTCCTTGAATCATGCTCCCAGAGAGCATTTCAGCAATTACAAAACTGAAATTTTGCCTTCTTTGAGTTATCTCCCATATTCCCTTAACATGAATTGAATTGTTTCTGCCAGCAAAAAGTATTGTTATGGCATTCTTGGGAAACAATCAATTTTTTCCAGCAGTGGACATTAGAGTGCTAAAAATGCAGATTAATATTTACTAAAAGCATTTCTGTAGCATTTCATCTTACTGCCATCAGGTCTGTAAGCAAATGTAAAAAAAAAAAAAAATGTATATCCCTGGAGACCAACTTTTTCCTCCCTGCAATACTGCCTTGAATAGGTATCACTTTTTAAACCTTAACTCCCTCTTCTTTTAAGGCTCATTGCCCTTGAACACAGACAGGATTCATTATGTCTGTCCTGTTTGTCTTGAAATTGCTGTTGTCTCACCTGCTGAGAGTCATTAAAATAAGTAGCAGGAAGATCTGTACCTTGTGGGTTTTGCTCTGTAGTTAGTCTTACCTAATTAACATTCTTTCAGCCAGAATAGATTAATATAATAATGAATTTAGGAAGGAGGTGAGATGGGCAAGTGTAAGCATCTTTCTTAGCTTTTACTGTTATCTTTTTTTATTCTCCAAAAATCAAGCAGAACCACACTTGAGGGTCCTGCTGATATACACAGATGTAATGTAGATTGCATGCCATAATATTAAATTATATAAACCATCATCTCCACTCTCACATTGCCTTCAAGAGAGTTTTCCCAAACAGAGTTTTCTTGTTCTGGAGTTAGAGACAAGCACTCCCTCACTCACAAAATGCCATCACAGAACAGTCCCACATGCAGGTTTTGGCTGGGATACAGTTAATTTTCCTCACAGTAGCTGCTCTGGGACTGTGCTTTGGATTTGTGCTGGAAACAGTGTTGATGACACAGGGATGTTTTTGTTACTGCTGAGCAGAGCTCACACTGAGCCAAAGCCTTTTTCATTCCTCCTCACACCAGCCAGGAGGCTGGGGGAACACAAGAAATTGGGAGGGGACAAAGTCGGGACAGCTGCCCCCAGCTGACCAAAGGGATATCCCAAACCATGCAGTGTGATGCTCAGAAATAAAATTGTGGGGGGACACTTGGCTGGACACAGTCCTGCTTGGGGACTGTGAGTCAGTCAGTGGTGAGCAACTGTTTTCATTTGCATCACTCCTCTTTCTTGGGTTTTATTTATATCTCTTTGTTATTTTGCTTTTCATTACAACTTCTAATTTATTTTAATTTTATTTTATTTTATTTAATTTTATTTTATTTTATTTTATTTTATTTTATTTTATTTTATTTTATTTTATTTTATTTTATTTTATTTTAATTTTCAAACTTTCTTCTCTCAACCCATGAATTTCCCCTTTTCACCTTTCCAATTCTCTTCCCCCACAGTGCTGCTGGGGGCAGTGAGTGAGGGGCTGTGTGGTGCTTAGTTGCCAGCTGGGTTTAAACCACAACTCTGGTTGCTTCCAAAGAGATCCCATGTGGATGAGATGATCCCAATGTGATCCCAATCCCAGGTGCAGAAGTTGTTCTCACGTGCTCATTTCTCATCACCTGCCACAATCCAGGTGCACATTCAATCACTCTCATGGTCACCATGCAATGCCTTGAGCACTGACCCATTATTTCATAATGTTTTTACTCTTTTCTGAAGGCAAATCCTCTCTGTGTACCTGACCCACTCCCTCCTTTCCAGTGCTGTGGGCAGTTCTGGAATTCTTCCATTCTGGTCAGGGTCACAAACCTGGGATGAGCAAAAGAGCCAGAGCTAATTTGTGTCAAAATCTGAGTGTGGGAGAAGACTTTTTGACCTTCCTGTAGGTTCAAAGGCTGGAGTTCAGTAGGAAATATGTCATTTTACCACTGGTTCAAACATGCAGTTGTACTTTTCTGAGATAACGTGAGACAAGAACTGCTGGAGAAGCAATGATTGGCGACTGTGACCAAACTGACTTTGTAGAGCAGCTTTCAGTCTTTAAACTCATAATTTACTAGGGATTATGGTCTATAGTAATGGCTTAAATAAATATAAGTATATGTATATACATTTTGTTCAGTTGGGGCATTATGTTGATAAACCTTGGGCATCAGTGGCACTTTTATGGATCTACTGTTTTCTGACTTGCATGTATCCAGAAACAGCTAAAAAACATCTCCTGAGAGATTTACTTTTTTTGGAAAGTGTCTGACAAATATACAACTAGTCTGGATTGATATAGAGCAAGCAAGTTGCAATTAAAATAGCTTTGTGTTTTGGATTATACAGGCCTCACATTGCAAATACCATGGTTGGAGGCAAAGGGATGGTTGTGGGCATAAGTGAACTTCTCTCTTACAAAGCAGCTGCTCTTTGTTGTTGAGGAACACATTCCAAAATTCAGTAAGTTATCCTCTAGTCAATAGTCAGTGGCAGAAAGCCTCAAATTTGAAATAATCTTGTTATAGACCTGCTATACCAACATATCATGCTGGGCAAAAGAACTGCTTCTAGCCAAGCATAAATGAATCATAACATTAATGCAAGAGGGGACATGAAAGCTTCATTACTCAGGGTCAGGAGTGGCATAGGCAAGGTCAGGACAGGGCTTTTGATCTGTCCAGGTCATTTCAGAGCACCGCTGAGCAAAGGCACTGCAATGAAGTCAAAGAAAAATATTTTCATGTACTTGCAGGGTGTAGCTGAAGGACTGAGCAGAGGTAGTTAGAAGCAAAGGAAGGGAAAGGGTTGGCATTTCAAAGTGAAGTCTGTGCTGCTCTCTAGATGTCCTGAAACTGATGAGGTGAATCACAAGGAAGAAGGGCTGGGAATCTGCTCTCCCTCTGCAGGATAGGGAGAGGGTTTGCTGCCTCCTCCAAATAGCTCTCTAGGGAGCTGTGTCTAGGGAATATTTGGTACATCTGGTCCTCTGCGTTCATCCTCCCTCAACAATGTTTTCTGCCACTCTTGCAGGTTGCAAGAGTGTTCATTACGACCTTGTCTTCCTCTTGGACGCCTCCTCCAGCGTTGGAAAAGAAGATTTTGAGAAAGTTCGTCAGTGGGTGTCTAATTTGGTGGAAACTTTTGAGATTGGCCCAGACAAAACCCGTGTTGGTGTGGTGCGATACAGCGATCGCCCAACCACAGAGTTCGACCTGGGAAAGCACAAAACCCGCCAGGAAATCCAGGAGGCTGCACGGAACATTCAGTACTATGGGGGTAACACCAACACTGGAGATGCCCTCAGGTACATCACCACCTACAGTTTTTCCAAAGAAGCTGGTGGGAGACTTAGTGATCGAAATGTTAAGAAAGTGGCTATCCTTTTGACTGACGGAAGGAGCCAGGATTTTGTCTTGGATCCAGCCACTGCAGCTCATCAGGCTGGGATTAGGATTTTTGCTGTGGGTGTTGGAGAAGCCTTAAAAGAGGAACTTGATGAGATTGCTTCAGAGCCCAAGTCTGCTCACGTGTTTCATGTCTCTGATTACAATGCCATCGATAAAATTCGGGGGAAGCTGAGGCGGCGTCTCTGTGAGAGTAAGTAGAGCTTTCTGCAGAATTAGAATAGGTTCAATTAGCATATAGATATGAAAAGCTGTGATTGTTTTCTTTCATGCTTATATTTCTTTATTTTAATGTCTTCTACTCACTTCCACTGTAAAACATCACTGTTCAAGACCAGATTGGGTAGAGCTTTGAGCAACCTGATCTAGTGGAATACTGCCCATGGAAGGGATTTGGAATTAGGTGATCTCTAAGGTCCCTTCAAACCTAAACTGTCCTCTGATGTTATGATTCTGTGATTTTACTACAGGAGATGTGATGGGTTTTTCTGGCAAGTCAGTATTAACTATAGGTCAGATCCAGAGTAAACCATGTATTCCTTTTGGCTCTGATATAGTTCAATTACTTTATAATAGTTTGGACTACTGAATATGAATAGTGACGTCTGATTTATACCCAGATTTTGGTTTACTTTCTATAGGACCCTTTCCCCCCTTATTTTCTGGCATTATACTGTGAAGAGAGTGCTCTGGGTGCTGCTGGGAATGATCCTTAATGAAGCAAAGGGATGTTTGTGCTTTTCTGACTTTCAGCCTCTCAACTCTACTGACAACTGGTGTGTGCTCTCTAGTGCTCTGGCTGCCAACAGCATAAGCATTGGTGATGTTTTGAATGCCTTTAATGGAGAAAAGTGTGGGGGATTTGCACTGCATAAATGTCCCTGATTTTCCAGGTGAAGAGGATGGGAATGGCATTGTGGCTGTATCTCCCAGCACTTTAACAGGAACAGCAACCACACAGCCTGTTCTCCTTCCACCACTGATAAATCACTCTCTTCTTCTTAGTGATTATGAGAAAGCTGCCTGGTTTTGCTGCTTTTTGCAGTGTGTGTTGTGATTACTGTGAACAGGTCTCGTAGCTGATATTATAAGGTCTGTTATTGCTTTCTGTGACCTGCCTTTTTGAAAAAAAAAAAAGCTCTGGGCTTATGTAGGGTCCTGAAAGAGTGACAAGTGCAAGCAGGCAGAGTCTAGTTGACATCAGCCAGCAATATCAAGATGTTACTGCTTTTTTAGCCTAAACATAAATGGGTAATGGATGGTGTAACCCCTATACAAATGGAAGTCATGGGGAATAATGTAGGTTATGCACACTAAAGGAGCTTGTTTTTTTCTGTGAAAATGTCATGCAATCATACACACAACTGGGCTCTAATAGAATATGGTAAACCCTTCTGATTGGCACACTTGACCAACCCAAACAACTTCCTGTTGCAGCTACTGAACACGAAAAATGTGATTTTCCTTTGAAATTCTGTTACTTTCCTTTTCCAAAGCAAGTGTTTATTCCGCTTTGTGCTTTTGTGCTTTGTCATCATTTGTTGCCTGCTCAAGAAAATCTTTTACCTCCCTGTCAGAGTATAATACCTTCTGTCCACACAGGCCATAACACTTCTCATTCGATTGCAGAGGATCACCAGGAGCATCCTTCATCCTGAACATGACAGTCACTCTCCAAGGTGTTTGCTTTCTCCTGCACTGGTGAGCTCAGTGAGAAATGGGGGCTGTGGTCAGTTCATCACACATCTCTGCTGCTCCTTCCTTCTAGGGACAAGGACTCCTCACACTCTTTCTCTGCTCTGGCATGAGCTCCTCCCTCCATGTGTGCACAGGTCCTGCCAGGAGTTTGGTCACAGCCTCCTTTAGGCATCCCCCTGCTCTGGTGTGGGGTCCTCCCCAGGCTGCAGGGGGATTTCTGCTCCCCCATGGACCCCACGGGCTGCAGCTCAGCGTGGGCTGTGCAGGGGCTTCAGGGGAACCTCTGCTCCAGCACCTGGAGCATCCCCTGAGCCTTCTTCTGTACTGGTGTCTGCAGGGCTATTCCTCTCTCATAGTCTCACTTCTCACCTCTGACTGCAATTTCTCCTGCACAGTAACTTTTTGCCTCTCAAATACACAATCCCAGAGTCTTCCCAACATTTTTTCATCCTACATTTAAAACAGGGAAAATACTCTTTGGTAGAATCTGTGTTATCATACTTAATTAATTTATTGCTTTGCCTGCAGAAAGCTATTAAGAGGCGTGATGTTTAGATCAGGTCTAAAAAACAATGAAAATCTTGCTGAAACAGAGGATGAGGTAATGAGGGCACCTCCAGCAGAAATATTCTGTTAGACATCAGTTAATTTTTTTGTTCCCTGCATGTGTGAGGTAGAACTGTTTTGGGAGTGAGAGAATGGAGATGGAGAACATGGCCAAGTGATTTCTTGTGCATGTATCCCTTTCAAATCCCATGTTAAAGCAGTAGGAACAGGAAAGGAGTTCACTGTAATGGCTAGGCCTTCTACATGTTTAGAAGATCAGGCTTTTAACAGCTGTTGCAGTTAACTTTCAGTGGTTTTAATGACAGCTCTGCATAAAACACAAACATACAAACCACGGGGTAGGTGGAAAACGTGACCAGGGCACATGCCAAGCTGCTGTTTATTCTGTGCACATTCTGAGACAAAAGCTATACTGCCACAGCTCTGGTTTTAACAGCCATAATCCCATGTAAGCTCCAGGGAGACACATGAATCAAAAGGGGAAATGGAAGGAAGTTTTTTCTGTACTGACCACTGATGAGTCCTCCAGTCCTGGTGCTGCTGCTGAAATGGGAAGGGTTGTGAAGTGTTGCTAATGCTGGATTTCATGCCAGCAGCTGTTCAGAATCGCTTTTCTCAGGTCTCCCTGGACATCTGGCCTAGACTCTGTCATTCCATCTTGCTATATTTGGCTGAACTTATTGTTAAGAAGATGTCATTGAGTGCATTAATAGCATTTTAGCTCTCATTTGGTCTTGTGTCAATAAGCACAGCATAATCAAAAATAACATGTCTGCTCTGTAGAGCATTGTGGCAGGGAGGGATATTTTTGCCACACATCTCCATTACATTCTGGACTATAGCTGGCTGGCAAGAATGGGTGATGCATTCACAGGAAAGCAAGAGAGGCACATTCTGCTAAAATTCCAGAGATGCTACATGCTTCCTAAATACAGTTCCTGCTTATATGTTGTAGGGATAACAGCAGGCAGCTATGGAATATTTAAAAATATATTAGACCAAAGGACTGTCATCACATGAATCCCAGATACTTTGCAAACAGAAGATGAGGCTGAATTGTTTAAACAATGGGTTGGTACCAATGGTTTGTCACGGATTTCAGTTGATTTAGTGAGGAAAGTGATAAGATATCAAAGGCAGTCATATGCCCAGATGATTCACATCATTTATATTTCTATTTTTACGCATCTTTGTTGACTTTGGGTAGTCTGTGAAGTGTATAAAATAGAAGACATTTGTTACCACTATTCTCTTACTGATGATGAAGGGCTTCTAGCCTTCAAAGCAACACCGTGAGCATCCATCAAAAGGAGAGTCTGAAAGCTTCAGAAATGTCCTTTTTCTGAGGTTGCCTTTGCCCAGGTTCATGATATATTCACAGAAGAATAGCAAGCAGTTTCTTCTTGGACTTTAGAGTTAAAAATACCTCATGCACAGAAACCATGACAGAGGGTTGGCATCTGAATTGCCACATCTTGACTGACACTTCCTAAGAGATTTATCAGTACAGTCAAATCTCACAAAAATACTGAAATATTGGAACATATCAATGTCTAAGGGTATATTCCTTATTTTGCTGCTTAAGAAGACATCCAGATTAAATGCAGGTACTAAGAATTTGACCATCACTTGAAAACCCATGACTTTCAGATGGCTTTGGAAATCTGTTAAAAGCTCAGCAGACAACTGCTGCTTTTTGAAAAGCTGCAGCTGGGCAGTGACCCAGCTGATGTCACCTCTGATATGTCCTGCTGCTTCTTGATGCTGCACTCCCACAGCTGTCGTGGTGCCTTTCTCAAATTTTGTAACATCTCCATCTTCCAGCAATCATTCATGTTACAGACTACAGGATCACTCATCCTTTCATCACCACATTTGCTGGCTAATTGCAGTTTCCTGTGAAGGCATAAAAGACAGAATTTCCAACTGATTTATCCTTTATTTGAAACTAAAGAAAAAAAAGACTTTTCATGGATGTGAGGAGACAAAATGTTTGTTTAGTGGTGATCTTCTGCCATTTAGTTGAAGGACTGTCTGGTATATTTCGGCTCCAGGAAGCACAGCAGAGATATTCAGATATTCTTTTTTCTCTTATAGAACCTTCTATTTTCAAATCAAATGTCTGAAACTCTCAGATCTAATTTTCCACTTGGTCCAGTTATCACCAGCTTAGAGAGAAATGATTCCAGATCTGGTGTCTGGCAGGCAGCTTTGAGCAGTGTGAATGAGCTGTGGCTGCTGGCTGTCCCTCAGTTTCTCCACAGATCATGCAGAAGTGAGTTTCCCAGATCATAACTCCAGTTCTGTTCTGGCACTGTGCAATCTCTATGTCATTTAAATGTTGCATGTCCAAAGAAGGGCATCAAAGCTGGTGAAGGGTCTTTATCATGAGTCCTTTGAGTAGTGGCTGAGGGAGCTGGGAGTGTTTAGCCTGGAGGAAAGCAGGCTGAGTTGGAATCCCATCACTCTCTACAACTCCCAGAAAGGATGATGACTTAAATTTTTAGCTTTTCTATTTTTCAAATCCTGTACTGCATTAGTGTATAACTCTGAACTCCATATAGAATGTTACTTAGCTCTCTTCACATTTTGGTCAGACAAAACAATCCTTTCAGGCCTGAGTTCCAAGGACATCCTCAGCCTCAGGCCCCCAAAATTATAAACAAAAGTGAATTGGGACAAAGCAAGCTGAGGGGGAATATGACTTCATTACCTGAAGCTGTAACTGGAGGATTAACCCCTGTTATGCAAATAGACCAAACCTATATCTGTCTGAAAAACTCGTGACCATCATGAGTTGGCCTCTGTGAGGCTTTTGCACTGCCCAGGGTGTATCTATTGAAGGCCTTTAATAAATACCTACTTTATTTCCTAACTCTGTCTAGCTGTGTTCGAGACAGCCATTCCAAGGCACCATAGCCAGGTGGGGATTTGTCTCTTCTTCTGGGTAAAAAGCAATAGGACAAGAGGAAACGGCTTCAAGTTTCACTGGGGAGGTTTAGATTGGATACAAAGAAAAACTTCTTCACTGAAAGGGTTGTCAGGCAGTGGAAGAGGCTCTCCAGGCAAGTGGTGGAGTCACCATCCCTGGAGGTATTTAAAAGAAGTGTAGGTGTAACACTTGGGGACATGGTGTAGTGGTGGACCTGGCAGGGCTGGGTTAATGGTTGGGCTCAATGTTCTTAAGGGTTTTTTCCAGCCTAAACAATTCCATGATTCTAAATAAGTCCTTATTTTGCTTGGTAATCTGAAATGAAGAGGTTTATTCTGAGATTTGCAACAGTGCTGTTTTATGACCAGCCCCACTTCTAAAAAAAGAAAACCTTACTATTCCTAACTTCCTTCTCCCATCTGCCAGCACATGAATTTATGTGGCCTCACCATGAACTATAACAGGAAGCCAATGAATATTTTTGTTCCCTTTCCCAGATTAGTTTTTACCCAGATTTATGTCACCATGCTGTCCCAGGGGAGGAACTGGCACAAGGTGAGAGCAGCTAATAGGAGCAGAAGGTCTGGATTGTGTCCTTTGGTGCAGTGCTAACTCACATTAGCTTGAGGAACATTAGTTAAGGACTTCAGAAAACTGAGGAAAGTCCTTCATGTGCTCCCAGTGCAGACCTGAGCCTGTGATCTGGTGTGCTCAGGTTTATGCTGCCATAAAGTGGATTGCTGGGTGGGTTTTTCCCATTCAAACTCCACTTCTAGGCTTCAGCACAGCTTGCTTGCATTGAATAAACAGCTTGCTTTCCAAAAACATCCCAGTACACGTGGATCTCTTCAGGATCCTGTCCCATTTTCCTTAAACAGGCTTTCCAGTACACATAATTGTTGCTGTTTTACTACTGCCTCAGCTCCTGTTTGTTCAGGGAGGGATGGCAGACCTCTCCCTCCTCCTGGGTCTGGCTGGGAGCATCTTGCTGGAGTTGTTGGTAGGAGGGATGAGCAAGCTTCCCACCACCTTCACCTAGACACAGACTGTCTGTCAGTGCCTCCAGGCAGCACTTTGATATTTCTGTGCACCCGGGTAGCTTTTCTCCTCCAGAATGGATGTTAGCTCTGCTAGAGCTTCAGAGAGTGATTTATTGGTTTATTTTCATTCCCTTGTACGTTGGAAAAAGCAATGTCTTAGACATTGCCTTCAGGATGAGGATATTTCAACATCTGTGGCCTGATTTCTTCTTTATGCTGAGGGAGAAAAGATATGAATCCAAAAGTCATCTGAAACACAGAGTTTTAGAAATAAGTCTATGACAGAAAATGGTTTTACTTCTTTTCTTGGATGCAGTTTGTGAGAAAGGGAATCTGTTCCAATCCTGCAACTGCATGCATACCACTGGGAATATTAATATGGGACTCTGAAGATAGGAATATAATAAAATGAGATCAATTAAACTTTTTGCATTTACCTTTCTTATCTCTGGATTTCTTCTTTATAAATAGTAGCATCATAAACCACAGGCAATCACTTTATGTAAAGCAGTGAATCTCTGAACTGGCAACAACATCTCATATCTAAAATCACAAAATCTGGCTGGATGATAACATCTCCCCTAGATTGTAATAGGTTTTCTTGCATTTCAGACAAGAAAGCTCTCTGAACAATATTTGATGTACAGTAAAAATAATTGTAAAGGCAAAGACTCAGATAAAAGTAAGTCCCAGATTTAGAAAGAAATATTGAGACAATCAGAAAAAACATGAGTCTCAGAGCCTTATTAAAAAGTAATGTGCTGTTTGGAGAAAAAATAAAGAGATGGGGGGCGGGGGGGGGGAAATGTGGTGGCTGTGGAAGGCATTTCTAAATAATCTAAGAGTGAAGGAGGAATACAGAAATAGGAGCAGGCAAAAAGCTGGAACTTATTCTCCTGTGCTGGAAGCAGTTGTTTTTCAACTCTGTCTGCAGCCTGCATTGATTTTGTAGGAGCTGTGGATGCTCAGAACTTTCAGCATTCAGCTGTGGAGCCCAGCACCTCTCCATCTGCAATCAGGAGGAGGCTTTGTGTCTGCTCCAGTGGAGTCCAAATGGTGGGTGAAAGAGACCACTCATCCTTGGGGCAGCACTGTCTCTCTTGGTGTTTGATGGACTGCTGAGGAATGCTCAGCAGAAAGAATAGCCTCTGAAGATGGCCAGATGCTCAGCAGGAGGCTAGGGCAAGGCACTCAAAAATCTCTGAGTCTCTAGTTTAGTTACAGACTTTTCTGTCCAAGATAAACAAAGCAATGAGGAGAAAACCCTTGGCATGTGGCCTTCACAAATCTAAAATACTTTAGATTTCAGCAGATTTGTACAGTCAGGCTTTTCTTCCTCCTTCATTTACAACCCCTAAACTGACCTCAAACTGAAAGGACACCAGTTACTTAAAGTCTTAGTGTTCTAAGCCTGCTTTGTGGTTAATTTTTATGTTTTATGTGACTATTCACATCAAAATCTAATGGTAACTCCCAGAAAAATCTATAAATGGAATAGACCATTGCTTGCTGTGGTTAGATGCACCTGCAAATTAAAGATTTCCTCTGCTCTCCTCAGTTTGGGAATGTAGTTCTTTTTAAGATAGGGAAAGTCTGGGGAGGTGCTATAGAGATTTATTCCCAATTCTCCTGATGGTAGAATTTATGGGAAATGATAGAAAAGGTTGAATCTGTATCAGAGCATGCAAAACCCATGCAATGTATTAAAGGCCCCATCATATGATATTAAACTTCTAAAGCCCAGTTGGTTTCCTGAAACCCCTCCCTTATAAAATAACTATTTCTGTAAACCCACTATAGCAATGGTGAGCTTGATCTCAGGGCTGGGGGGATTCTTTTTTTGCTCCTGGCTCTATAAAATCTAGCCTCAAAGTCTTGTGAGGACTAACTGCAGTGAGAGCTGCAGATTCTGTGACTCAACCTAATGAGGGAGTTTGGAGATCCTGGATTTCATGGAAGGATGCAGTGGTTGCTGGTCATGGGCAGCCTGTGACACCTGGGAAAAGGTTTGGCACAAAAACTCAGCTTTCTCTTCAAATAGATTAACCAGAAAATTTGTGACCTTTCACGGTATTGAATCAAGTGTCAATCTGATAATTGAACTGATTTTGGAAACAATTTCACAGGCAGAACAGAACTATAAACCAAAACTGTGCTCAGAGCTAGATGAGCTGTCACATTAACACTGGAACAAAATGGGCAGGACCACCTACTTTTGAGACCTGGGATGAAACCATTGCTTCCATTTCTGTGCTCAGCTCAGCTGTCTTTACAAGCCTGTGCTATTTATTTCTGTGATCAAAGCAAAGCTGAGCATTTAAGTTTTAATGGCTTATTTTGAAGCTGTAGGTAGATCACAAAACCATAGAATGGCCTGGGTTGGAAAGGATCATCCCATTACAACTCCTCTGCCATGGACAAGGACACCTCCCACTAGACCAGGTTGCTCAGAACTCCATCCAACCTGGCCTTGAACACTTCCAGGGATGGGGCATTGGATTGAACAGGTCTATGATACCTGTAAACCTTGCATGGTCTCTCTGCAATGGAGATATTAATGTTACTACTAGAGTTCAAACTCACATTATACAATTATTTCCTTTCTTATCACTTCACAATATGAAGTGGTGCATCCTCTCTCCTGTGGAAGTTTGTAAATTCCATTGAATTTCAACCCTTTCCCTTTCCCTTCCCTTCCCTTCCCTTCCCTTCCCTTCCCTTCCCTTCCCTTCCCTTCCCTTCCCTTCCCTTCCCTTCCCTTCCCTTCCCTTCCCTTCCCTTCCCCTTCCCTCCCTTCCCTTCCCTTCCCTTCCCCCTTCCCTTCCCTTCCCTTCCCTTCCCTTCCCTTCCCTTCCCTTCCCTTCCCTTCCCTTCCCTTCCCTTCCTTCCCTTCCTGAAACTTCCCTGAAACTTCCCTTCCCTTCCCTGAAACTTCCCTGAAACTTCCCTTCCCTTCCCTTCCCTTCCCTTCCCTTCCCTTCCCTTCCCTTCCTTCCCTTCCCTTCCCTTCCCTTCCCCTTCCCTTCCCTTCCCTTCCCTTCCCTTCCCTGAACCTTCCCTTCCCTTCCCTTCCTTCCCTTCCCTTCCTTCCCTTCCCTTCCCTTCCCTTCCCTTCCCTTCCCTTCCCTTCCCTTCCCTTCCCTTCCCTTCCTTCTCTCCTTTCCCCTTTCCCCAAACAAACAAACAAACAAAACTGAATTCTAATGTACCAGTCTGTTAAGAATATTTCTCCCTCCGTGGTAGAGCTGCAGTGTGGTTTAACTGGTGGGCTATTTCTGTTAGTAAATTGTAGGGTTAGGGATTCAATCCCATCAAGTTCCCTGTAAGTTACACCCAACTACCAAACTCCTTTTCAAATCAGTAAGTTTGTTTATGATGTCAAAAAAAAGCAGAGGGACTACTCTGACACCTTGGAAACAGCTTTTTGATAAAGTATTAAGTTCTTTAAAATGGAATTAAGAAATTTTTGCAACATCTGCTGTAATTATGTACTTAAAAATGGTGGAGAATTGTTCTAAGTTCTGCATAAAATGCTTTTTGGCATGCTGTATATTTTGAGACCTGTGAGTGCTGCTGCTAATCCAGGTGAGAAATAGGGAAGTTATCTTTCACATGAGGTATCTCAATTGGATAAGGTTTTTGTCACTTGCTGCCCATGTCTGTTAAACAGCAGGCTCATGGGACATCAAGTTCCTAAACTCCATTCATTTCCTTAGGGATTAATAGTCAATATTCAGTGTCAATTTAGCTATAACTTCACCTATACTCTTGGAAACAAAGGAATTTATGTATAAAATGCACATATATGTGCATATATTTGAGTATGTGCATAAGACCTATGTTTGTTTCTATATGTATACACTCTGAAAAATAAATCTGTGTCCTTTCACAGATCAGTCTTTTCCTGAAATATCAGTCTTTTTCTACAATGTAGTGGATAAAGCTATAACACGTTAAAGCTCTAGAGAGGATGAAATACAGGAATTTTCACTGCAAAGTTACTACACTGAGTCAACCCAATCCACCACCTCTGTGTGAGACTTCATTTAGCTACACTGCCATAGGAATCACTGTGCTTTGTTCCTGCAGGATTTTACAGCACATGGATAGCCTGTATTAGTTCTATGTATTTATTAGTTCTATCTATCTATTAGTTCTACACCTACTGTAAAAATATCTCTGATTTGGCAAGATGCAACACCTTTGTCAGAGGCTGCTGTACTAATGTGACACAGGTGGGATGGTGCAGCAGAATTTTAGTCACTAGTGCTAAAACTTTGTGGCAAGTGACTCTAATAGCTTAGATCAAAGGGTGTTTCTGAGCTGAAGATTAGATCAGAACTGAAAACTGTAAGTAAAATTAAACAATTTTTTATCTTTATATTAAGGTATCTTCAGTAGGATTCACATTATCTAACTGCAATATCCTGAAAAGTATTTGTCTGTGCCCTTTTGATAGTCAGTGGAAAGGAGTAGACATCTCAAGAGGATGTTTCATGCTTTTTGAGGATGACTGTTTGAGACAGAAGACATGATTCAACCTCTGAGTGTCTCTTTCTTTTCATTCTCTTTTGAGAGAGCTCATTTCATTCTTTGCTTTGACAGCCAACAGCAAAAGAGTTGAACCTTTCCCTGCCACATTTTGGGAATACAATAATGTTTGTTTCCTTATGCCAGTAGATTCAGTCTGCTGGAATTTGTATTACTGATGGATATTCAGCATTGTTGCAAGCTGAGGTGGATGTGCTGCATTTCTCACCCAGCTCCCTGATGCTGCAGGGTTTGTGCAGTTGAAGGAGACAATGTCAGTTCAGAGAGCTGTTATCAAGTATTGCCATATGCTTAGGGTCAAACATTGTACTGCCAAATGTATTTAATCCCTAAGAAACTGCTCCTGTGAGAAGAATGGATCCCTCTCCCTTATCATTGGCTTCTGCCTAAATCTTGTGATAAATCTGTCCTTGAAGTTAACTGTGTTATTACCTGCTGCAGTCTGTTGACTCATTTATAGCAAGGAGATAATGTTTTAAAAAACAAATAATGGCTGCAATGCAATTAAGAGTAACAGAGACAGCTTTTTAAATTACTATTATTGGAAGATACCTTTGCTGCTAATAGCTTTTTTGTTGTTGTTGTTAATTGAAGTGTGAATCCACTCGTGTTTAATGATCTTTACAGTTCTCACTCTAACAAAGTCAAACCCCAAAACAAACTGTACTTTGCTTGAACCAAAATGGAAAGGATGCCAGCTCAGACCAGCTTGAATGTAAACCAAGCCCATGTGGCTGGTGCATGCTGGTTGTCTTCCCATAGAGAGAAGCTAAAAATTCACTTGGAGGGTCTGCTAAGCAAACCCAGTGGAAGAATTGCTGTGGTAAATTCATTCTGTTATGAATGGGATTGAAAAGCTGACCTTGATCAGTGGAGCTCTGAGTATGGGTTAAGGTAATTAAACAATCTTTCTTATCTGATTATTATCTGATAAAAGAAAACAGAAATGGCTTTAAACTGAGAGTGATTAAATTCAGATTAGATAGCTGGAATACTTTGAGGTTGGTGAGGCACTGGAACAGGTTCCAGTGGAGCAAGACTTTGGTGCAGCAGAAGGTGTCCCTGCCCATGGCAGGTTTGGAACTGAATGATCATTTAGGTCCCTTCCAAACCAAACCATTCTATGACTCTACGATTTATTCAAATTTTCACTGAATTCTCTCTGGGTGCCTTTTGCAGAAGTGTCCATGTGAATGGCACCTCTGCAGTAGAGTCTTTGCTGTCTTGGCTGGGATGCAGTTAATTTATTTCACAGTGGCTGGTGTGGAGATATGTTTTAGATTTCTACTGAACACAGTGTTGACAATGTAAAGATGATTCTGTTATTGTTGAGCAGGGCTTGTCTGATGTGATACAGCATGCCTTGTCTCAAATATTTTGAATTGTATATAAACACAGCACATATAAGAAGGATCATGTTGGGGAAGGGATGTGCTCAGGACTAAAAATCCCTTGGGGACTGAGATGATCCAGACCAGCCTTTGAGTCCCAGATTCCTGGAACCTCAATGCTCTCTGGTGCAGCACACTGCACAGATCAGGCATTTTGGAAAGGTCACTTAGGTGTCTAGACTAGGAAACTGGATACCCATTTTTCTCAATTCCTGGCACCATATTTCCCTATATATTTTAGCAGTGTCCAGCCCCAAAAGTTTCGCCCCTTGCAAGAGGGCAGATGTTGGCCATAATGTCCCCTCCTAGTGGAGCTTATTGACAACCTGCAATCACCACTCCCACTCCAGAGAAATAACCCCACTTCTACACCATGACTCTACTGGAGCTCATGACTCTAATGAAAAGGGCAACAGAATATAGGAATAGAAGGAAATAATCATTATCTTTGCTTGTAATGAATAGGATATGAGTCTTACTTGAATTGCAAGTGTATAATACTCATGAAATATAACAAAACTTATTGGAAAATTTACTGTGTTAGTTTATTCAGGGATGTATCTACTAACTATTCCTCCAAGCTATCAGAGCTCTGTGCTGGAATAGTGAGTCATGCATGTTGATCTTTAACAAAGTTGCTTAAGGACAAGGGTAACATTTGCAGAACTGCGAATCTTTCAAAAATTCAACATCATTTACATTGGCTGTTCTGATTTCTATTAGCAAGCATAGAAGCAGATGCTTGTCTAAGTTACCTGCCTGATAAACTGTTCTTTGTAGTGACCTTGATAGTCCCCTGAAGAATTAATTTCCTGGGCTAATATTATATTTATGATTTATTTATCACCAGCTGAGCATTTACGTGCTCACAGCTTTACAAGCTGTAAGATGCTGGGGCTTCATGCAATGTAAGATGGCACACAGGAATCTCTTTAATGTGTGACTGGCTGAGAATCAAGGGTTTTTATCATCTATAATTAGGAATTTATCCCACTGGGTGGGATTTTTTTTTTCATCATAAATCCTTTCGCATACTATTATTTAGTTAAAAATACTGTCCTGCGTGCTTGCTGACAGCACAAGAAAACAGAATAGGAACTCTAAATAAATAGAATTAGTGGATGGGTTGTTACACCCTCCCACCACATTCATCACTGCAAACTATTTTTGAGTTGATTATAAGTAATTTGGCTTTGGAGGTTGATATTTTTATTTGTTCTAGGGGGCCTGTAATAAAGAAAAGTCTCTCAGCTTTTTACTTTGATTTCTGTGGGCACATGCCTTGACCATAAAATGCTAGGTGTTACTGAAATGTTGAAAAATATATCTTAGTCTCACAAAGTCAAGAAAATTCTTCCTTGTTCAGATTCTAGAGAAGGTTATTTCCTTTTTCTATTTATTTTTTTATTTTATTTTAGGATTTTTATTTTTAGTTTATTTCATAACTAAAGCATTGATTTCTAGTTTGGAGCATAGAGTAGTTTCACTCCTCTGTGTTTATGCTCATTAATATCTTACTGCTAATTTTCCATGAACTAGTAGTGTGCAAGATAATAAATGTTTAATTAACCAAACATCTGAGAAAGCATTAGACTGACTTGTCACGACTTTGTACAGCTATTTGCATACATTCTGAATTATTTCTAGTGAATCCAATGGTTTTCTTAAGCTCACACAGCAGGGCACTAAAAGACCGCAGAACTAAACCTCGGTTGAACAGATCTACACGTGGTGCAAATCCCTTCCTTGTGGGGTGCTCTGAGGATTTTCCATGAGAGGTTTGATGCACTAAGTATAATGAAGATGCACATTGGGTCATAGAGCTCCAACCTCTTAGTCCTAAAAGAGCTCCTGTCCTACCAGCAGGGAAACAAATGCAGAAAGTGGTAGGAGGTGGTTTTTCCTGCTGGCTGCATGCAGAGGTTTTACCTGTGGGGCAGGGGTGGGGCTGGGGGTGTCCCTACACCTCCTCAGTGTGCTCAGCACAGCCCAGCTCTCAGGAGGGACCTGGCCTGGCTCTGCAGGTTTTGGGTGATGTTTCTGCTCAGTGTGTCCCATGCTCCTGACAGGCACCTCCAGCGTGGTGCCAGGCTGAGGCTGTGCTGGGGCAGCTCAGGAACGGTGCAGGAACACTTGAGGCTATAATTGTGAGAGTCTCACCCTTTCATCTGCTGTTCTTTCCTTTTTTTCTCCTCAATAATTGTCTCCCCTCCACCACAAAATGCGCAGGAGAAGAACAGCTTTTCAGGAAAAGTGTTTTCTACCCGTAACTCTGTGGTGGAGTGAGAGGGAGAAATGCCAAGGGGAGCAAGTAAATTGATGTCAGTAAGTTCATACTCACAGAGGTTGTTTTGTCTGTGTTTTCTCTTCCCCCACCACCCCTCAATATAGAATAAGCTTCCAAGTAACCTGCTATCACCAGAACACAGGGGACTGAAGGCACCAAGAGCCCTCTCCCCTTCATTTGCTCTGTCCCAGGGGCTTGTGACTTTTCTCCTGTGGCTGGATGTGGGTTCAAACTGAGCAGGGGATGAAGTGTTGATCAAGTCAGTAAGTGGAAGGTGCTGGCTGCTCATCTTATTGTGGATTTCTGGTGAAGAATGGTCACTGATGGAGGACTCCACGACCCCCATGGACTCAAGCATCCCCCCCACAAGCTATCTTTTAAATAAGCCTCTTTTGGAGTACAGGCATCCTTTATTTTCTTCTCTTCTGGACTCAGTTCTTTTTATAGCATCTGCCTTTTTTATAATGTATGCACATGCACACACATCCATATATATAACTGAAAGTGAATGGAGTGATTTTCTCTCAGTTAACACAAATAAAATCTAGGGAATGAAAACCACAGGGGTGGATAAACATGCTATTCATGCTGGGTGGATCTGTGCTCCCATGGGGGGAGATGAGTGTCCTAATTTCAGAATAGTACAAACTGAGTTTTCATTAAATTGGTAGATGTTTAATTATATAATTTTGAATGGGAAAGTGGAGAGTGTAGACATATATCTGCAATGAATCTATAATTATATAGTAATTTCTGTAGTTTTGTTGGGTTTTTGGTGGTTTGGTTTTTTTTTTTTTTTTTTTTTTTGACACAGTGATGATTTTCCTGGGATTGGTGGGACCAATAAAAAACCAGCTGAAACTCATATAGAGAAAGCATTGCCTGTTTGTTTTCCTGATCTTGGGCTGAGCTTTTCATTCCACTTTCATCTGGAATTCCAGGCTGGATGCTAAGGTTGATTCTCCCTAAGCTTCTGGGTTTGTTCGTGAGGAGAAGTTGTGCTAGGGCAATAATATGGAGAAATGGTTAATGTTGACTTTCACCAAGGAAAACAACACAGTGCTTACTCCCCTGTGAGTCTGCCAAGCAACATTTAACCTTCCCTGCTGGATTCACTCATTCTGCTATGGCAGCTCTTTTTAATGAAGGTGATGAATTAAAGTGATGAATTCCAGCTGTGGGAGGCAGATCCTCTCTTGGTTAAAATGGGCCAGCTCAGGGAGTGGTTCTAGTAAGGTACACCATGGCAACATTAACTCAAAAGCAATTACATTTAGAAGTTTATTATAGAATTATAGAATGGGTTGGAAGGGATATTAAAGATCATCTATTTCCAGCTTCCTGCCATGGACAAGGATACCTTTCACTGGATCAGGTTGCTTAGAGCTCCATCCATCCAGCCTTGAATTCTGCCAGGGATGGGGCATCCAAAACCCCTCTGGTCAGCCCATCCTAGTGCTTGAGTACCTTTAGAGTAAAAAAAAAAAAAAAAAAAAAAAAAAATTCTAATATCTAACTTAAACCTACTGTCTTTCAGTTTGAAGCCATTCCCCCTTTGTTCTGTGACTCCAGGTTCTTGTAAAGAGTCTCTCTCCATCTCTCAAGTGTTGAAAGGCTGCAATCAGGTCACCCCAAAGCCTTCTCTTTACCTCTTGAATAATCCAAATTCTCTCCACCTTTCCACATAGGAGAGATGTTCCATTCCTCTAATCAACTTGGTGGCTTCCTTTGGACTTGCTCTCACAGGCTGATGTCCTATCTACATGTAAAAAGAAGTTAATGCAAATAATGAATTGAATGTACATGCTCAGCTTTTTTTTTTTTTTTTTTTGTCTGGGCAGATACTGTGTAATGGAAACTTGGGCTTGCTTGGTATTTGTGCAAGATGTCGAGAGAACCATGACACTGAATCTTATCTTAAAATTACTCTTTTATATGGACTTGTACATAACCTTGTACTGACTAAGAAAATTCATGCCATATAAAATTCTGGCAATTGTAATGATCTAAACTCCCAAACCAAGAATATATGAAATATATGGAAGAATATATGAGGAGATACAACCATCAGTACTCATCTTACCCTTGGAGAAGAACGGAAACATGGAAATAGAGGGCACATCATCAGTGTTAAAATTTGTTGCACTGATTGCCTAATTCACTTCAGTGAGACAAAAGTGGAAACGAGAAGCTGCTTCTTAAAGGGCATGTAAGATTCATTTTTTTCTAACTGAGCATAGTTAATGCCTGAAAAAAGATCACCTATGGGCCTGGTAGAGTGTGCTCTGGCATCTTTAAAATGCAGGCTGATGCCTTTTTAAGAGATGAGGTCTTGTTCATCTCAGCCTCAAATTGCTGGCTTTAACAGCATTTTCTTCTGAGGAAGGAAAGATTATTTTCCAAAAGAGCAGATATTGCTGTGGAATATGAGATGTCTGAGGTTGTGTGCAAGAGGCCTTGACGCTGGTCATAGTTTTCTGTAGCTGTAAAATTTGTGAGTCTCGCAGACAGATGGAAAAAAAGCTTTGTTGAGAGATCACCAATATATTTTCCTCGTGCTTTCTTCCAGTAGAAAATCCACCAGAACCTCTCTATTAGACTCTGAGCTCTCAGACCTTGGAGGAGGGATATTTTAATCTCTAAGTGTCTACATATATAAGAATGTTTGCAGCATCTTGGTCCTGGCATGGGTGGAAGATGGGAAGAAAAATAAAATGGAAAATGTGGCCTTTGATTAGAAGGCAAACTGTGCTCTAATGGAGGTGATTAGAGACAAACTGTAGACTTTGTTTGGCCATAAGGCAATAGAGTGATTTTCTTGTGTGGTGGCCTGGAAGGCTGCCAAGCTCTTTCTCAGTAACTAATCCCGAGTCAGTTATGGGCACAGAAAACAACACCACATATCCAGCACTTTCCAGAGAAAAGGGTCAGACACTGATGTGGTGATCACTGCAGGGAGCAAGTTCTCAATTTCCCAGCAGGAGCACCAGGTCCGTATCACTCTCCCCAACCCATCTGCTTCCCAGAGAGGCAGTGGGGAACAATTCAAGAGAATTTGCCTTGGATCATTATAAAGACAGTCAGTTCTTTGAGAGGCTAATGATGTGATACCTAGTGAATGGCTAGGAAAAAACAGATCTAAGATGGATCAAGCCTAACTACTAAAGGACTCAGGATTTCCTGGTCTTACTTCTTATCTCATATGAAAATTCCCTCTTTCTGTAACACTCTGTAAGAGCATGTCCTGGCCAAAGAAAAGCCCTGTGTGGGCCTTTGTAAGATGGAGTCATTGTCATCTGGAAGGCATTCTGGCCATGACAGCCACCACTGTGAGCTTAAGGCAATGTCCTGTGAAGCTGAAACTACCAGAGTTAGGAGTGACCACTGGTACATTCTCAGCATGAACTTATCTCCTTTGTGCTCCATGGTTATCATGGAATCACAGGACTGTAAAAGTGAGAAAAGCCCTCTGAGATTGAGTTCAACTCTTAACATAACACTGCCATGGCCACCACCAAACCTTGTCCCTCAATGCCCCATCTGCACATTTTTGTGTGCTTCCAGGGATGATGATTCCACCATTTCCCTCGGCAGCCTGTTCCAGTGCTTGACCACCCTTTCAGTGAAGAAATTGTTCCCAGTATCCAATCCCTGGTGCAACTTGAGGCCATTTCCTTTTGTCCTCCTTTCTTGTTACTTGGGAGAAGAGACCAACCCCCACCTGGCTACAACCTGAGCCTCCTTTTCTCCAGGCTGAACACCCCCAGTCCCCTCAGCTGTTTTTTATCAGACTTGTGCTCCAGACCCTTACCCAGCTCCATTGCCCTTCTCTGGACATGCTCTAGCAACTCTGTAATCAACACTTGAGTAACTCAGCCAAGTATCTGCTGGTTCTGGGTATCTCCACGTGAGCTCTGGGATGGAGGGACCCCCTTTGCACACCCCAGCCATCTCTGTGGATGCTTGTGCTGAGCAGCAGTGATGGAGGGCCTGACTCTTCATGTGCCCACGCAGTGCAGCTAGGAGAAATGCCACCCAGAGGGACGTCCTGTGTCAGCACAGCCCCTTGGAAGCCACAGCACTGCCAGTGAAAGTCCTGGGCCTGGCATTGTCCCACCACAGCCCATGGGACACTTGGTGGGATGGGCTCAGTCCGTGCTAATGAGCTCTTTCTAAACAATGACCTGACATGGTTCAGGGAATAGCAGAGTCCCAGGCCAGGAGCCTTTCCCTAATGGGCAGTGGGAACGTGGCATCCCAATTTTGGGTGGATGGGAGTAGGGAGAATGGTTTGGCTCTGCCTTCCTGCCCTCCTGGCCAAAGAATGAGTTTGGTTTGTATAGAAATATGGAAATGCTGAGCATTTTAAAGCAGATGGGATGTTTGAATGTGGAAGCATTGGTCCATACTACACTACACATGCTACATTTTGGGGTGGGTGGGAGTTTCCTCAGCTAGTCATAAATGCTGTTGCCATTTTTGTGTAGTGGCACAGCTATCAGGTTTGTAAGCAGTTCTTTGGCAAATCACATTCTTCATGGTGGTTTTTTCCCTATGTGAATTTGAGGTTTGGTACAGTGACCTGTGAAATCTCATCTGAGATGTTGCTGGGATGAAAAGCTCAGTGAAATAAAGAAGGTCTGGCCTCTTAGCCAAAGCCAAGAATATGATCATTGAGTCAGAGAATCACTGAATTGTTTGGGTTGGAAGGGAAATTATAAGACCATCTGGTTCTGACCCCCTGCTAGAGACACCTTTGACTCGATCAGATTGCTCAAAGCCCCATTCCACCTGGCCTTAAACACTTCCAGGAATGGGGCAGCCACAGGTTTTCTGGGTGACCTGCACTAATGCATCATCACCTTTATAATAAAGAATTTCTTCCTAATCCAATCTAAATCTACTCTTTTTGAAGAATTTGAAGTAATTTCCCCTTGACCTGTCACTACCTGCTCCTGTAAAGAGTTCCTCTCCAGATTTCTTGTATTATATATGAATATTTCTCAGTGCTTACCAAGCCAAGGCTGTCTCTGACACCTCTATATAGAGAACTTGAGGCAGCTGCCTTTCCTCTTTTCTGCTTTTACTTCTGTGTGATTTATCTAGATTTATCTTTGTTCACCTGACTGACTGCACATCCTCAGACTGAATTTTGGGGGCTCGCAGCTGTAGCAGGACACATTTGTTTGATAGCAGGCCTTGGTCATTAGGCATAGAGCTGACTTTGAGGTGTCCTGTGCTGTGCTTTTGGCTTTGTTTCTTTGTGATCAGCAACAGCAGCAAATGGGTGTACACCAAACAAAACACCCAGCTACATTCCTCACTCATTTACATTGATCTAAATCCAGATTAATTTCACTTTAATGAATGAGCAACTAAGCAAGAGAGTTGGCCTATCACCATACTTTGTACTAATTAGTATTTTTCTTACCAGTGCCTGCAGAAAAGCCAATCTGTTTTGTATTCTGAGCTGAAAAATGCCCTCTGCAGTAATTTTCACCGCCAGCATGTATGTCATTCCTCTGGGCTTCTGCAGCCTCTTAGAAAAACCTGTTGCAGGGCAAAAATAATCTCACCAAGCTTCTGGTGCTCAGCAAGCGTGGGGCACGGAGGGCTGGGCATGCTCTCTGCCATGGGCACTTTCCTGGAATCCACGCTGGCCCCCATTTGCTCATAGCTGGGTTTTGTGGTCGCTGCTTTCCATGCAGAATAGCTCAGCTTTTGTGGCTTCCCAGCGCAGAGCAGTGGAGAGGCAGCTGTGCCCTGCCTTTGTTGGAGGGGTGGGTGCTTGCCCCCAGTTATTCAGAGGCTCAGTGAAAGGAGGCAAGCCGTGGTTGTTAGTTGTGCTCACTGGGGCAGAGCGCAATGCGGTCGGCTCGGTGTGCAAGGGAACCCCTGGATGGCTCAGGCCTCCCAAAGGGGAAATGGGGAGGGGGAAGGACAAAGCTGTGGGTGCTGGTGCCAGGCAGGGACACTGTGCTGAGCGTGCCCAGGGCAGCCCTGCTCTCAGAGGGGCCGGGGTGATGCGTGGGAACGGTGCTGGTGCCAGCAGATCTGGCACTGTGCCTTTGTCACCGGGCATTGCTGAGCTGATGGATCCCATTGCCACTGCCCCGCAGGAGAACGTGGCAAGGGGCCAGCTGGTCCACGCTGGGCCTTCAGCAGTGTGCTTTAGAGTTATTAAAAGGTTCTTTTTAAGAAATGGATTCACTTCCTCAGCTCTATTTTTCCATCTTCTGCTTTCCCCTCTCATGTGTGTTCTGCATAATTGTTATAATGAACTTGCTTTTACCACTTCAGGCTTTTGGCCACTCTGGCTAATGGCAATTATACAGAGTATTTATAATCTGATCAGAAAGTGCTAATGAAAAGCTTTAATGTGTCTAGCCATTTTCTTGCAGTAAACTTCACTGTTCCTTCCTTCTCACAGAAAGTCCCAGCCCAGCATGTGCCCTGACACAGTTCTGCAAGCACAGGCTCTTTCTCCCATGATCCTCACCCAGAAACAATTTTCTTCGTCAGGTCAGCACCTAAAATATCCACTCCCAAAGTCAGTACCTTGGCAAGCCAGGTCAGATAAACTTGCCACAAGCCTTCACCATATTCACTTAAGGCTCAAATCTCTCTCTGAGAGGGGAGGAATCCCACCTGCAAAAGGCAGCTGGTAACTTCCACAGGATTGCAGTTCCTATGATAACATTAGCTCCTCTTCCAGTTCTCCCTCTGCATGGATAACATATAACTGCAAGTCAAACCTTGCTGAATAGGCAACTTGCCCAGGAAGTTAAGCTGAAATGTCATTCTTCCATCTTCCTTGAGGGACAGAAGCTGTGATCCAGGTGAAATAACAGCTCTGATTGCTCAGTAGTTGCACAGGTGCCTAATCCTCTGTAGCATGCACCCATACCTTCTCCATTGCTTCTGGATCTTATGGGTAACTGGGAATGACCCTGCAGGGTAGATTTTCTTTGGTCCTCCCTGATAAAACCAAAGCTGCTAGCCTTGTTCCTTTACTGGGTGTTTGTGAGCCCTCCTGGTTGTTCTCTCTTTGTGTGCAGAGACACATGGATGTCCCAGACAACCTCTGTCCCTGCTTTTATTTTGCTTTGTGCTCAATACACTCTCTTCTAAAATCTGGGAAATAACTGCTAAAGATCTCCAAGAATTACTTTTTGAGGCATCAACTACACAGGTTATAATCTACCTTTCTGCCAATGCAGAAAGGAGGAATACCTAGGAAAATAGGTTGGATACTAGTAAAACATTCTTCACTGAAGGACTCTTTAAGCATTGGAACAGACTTCCCAGGGAAGTGGTGGAGTCACCATCCCTGGAAATGTCCCAAAAATGAGTAGACTTTGTGATATGGTTTAATGGACATAGTGGTTAAAATGTTGGAGTCAATGATCTTGGAGTTCTTTTCCAATCTTAATGATTCTGTGATTCAGTTCTTCTATAGGACAGGGTTAAAAAACCATTACAGAAGTAGAGTCTGGCTGATTCTCAGTGCCTGTGTGGCTCTTTGGTGCAATGAGAGCATCTTCACTTCAGCACTGTACAAAGGTGATAGCCCAAAGTGGCTGTGCTGAAGAGAATCCTAGTGGGTCCCCATGCCAAGGGATGCAGGCTGAGGATGCAGAACTGACTGTGAAATTCCACTTCCCATCTATGCAGCCCTACCTGATACAGCAATTCCTAGCACATCCTCTGCAAAAGCATCACTTAGGGAGGGGGAAAAAAAGTCCAGGAGGAAATAAATGAATTGGTATTTGGTTTAAATTTGAAAAGCAGGTTTCAGAGGTACTTGGAAAAAAATTAGGGATATGTAAATAACTAAATTTTTAAAAACCCCAAACCTGTTGGATGTGTTTTAAAATATGAAGTGACCGTGCAAAAACACCTTGTGGGGATCAGTTTTACTACACAAAACTTGCTGAACTGCTGTTGAGGCATCTGATACAGCAAATCTCTTTCCTTGGGGCCACAAGAGGTTTTCTGAAGCCCCTTTCCTTCTCAGGCTGGAGAGGAGCATGCACAATGAGCACAACACTAAATGTTGTTCTTCAGGACTCATCAGAAGCTCTCAAGCTAACACACTGTATTTCTGCCTGCAGCATTTTATTTTATTTCAGATATAATCATCAGTTCCAAATCTCTCATTCCTAACTGACAGCAGGTTAAATTATCCACCTCCCCTGTCATATACCCCTAGGTGCATGGGCCAGCAGACTTTGTGTTTTGTAGGAAAATAAACCTCTCAGATTTGATTGGGACCTCTTAATTAAATGCCTGTCATAGGGAAAATTGTAATTTATCAAGATCAAAACTTCTGGGCAGAACCAATTTAGATGAGTTTTTGATCATGGAGAAGGATTGGGGAAAAAATCTTTGAAGCTATTAAAATGCTTTATTTTGAACTTGGGGGGTTTTGTGAAGTGGAGAAGTTCTGGTTTTGGTTCAAAATATAAATTACTTAATATGTTTTTAAAAAATCAATGCAAACCATGTTCCCCTTTGGAGAGCCAGTGTGCTCAGCTCCCTGGAGAGGAAGAATGGGGACAGGTACCACTGGGCTGACTTTTCAGGTCCTCTGGAAACACAGGTTCCCTCACACTGGGATGTCCCTTTTGTGGCTGTGCAGCTGGAAATTTTACAGCATTAACTCATCCTGGCATGTCTGTGGGGAGGCTTGGGTTGTGCTGCTGGCACAACAACAGCACAGTGTGATTCCAGGTGTGTGAATAAGACAGCACAGGTGTATTGCACAGTGTGGCAGCCCTGTCTTAATGCAGAGGGCTTGATAAATGGGTTTTTTTCCTGGCACAGATAAGCTTTTAGTGGGGATTGAAGATCTCAGTACTCAGAGGTGGCAGGGCTATAGATGCTGATTGATACCTATGTGCTTTCTCCCTCTTGACTCCTTTCTTTTTTGCGCTCTGGTTTGATTATTTCCCTTTTTCCTTCTTGCACAATTGTCTTGTCTGAAATATCTTCTTGGACCTCCTTAAAAATGAGTGGTTGACATTTTTGAGCAAGAGAAACTGTTGGGGGAAAGAAAAGGGAAATCAGTATTTGAGCTATGAGCACCTGGCTTGAGTAACATAGCCCAGGTTGTGCCTGCTTTTATTTATTGCTCACAAACCCTTATTTTCCATTTGTCACATCCTTTGTTTAGCAGAGTGTGGAGGGTGCAGCTGCCCTCAAAACCACTTTTGGTTTTCTTTTGGCTGCTTTTAGGCTTCTGAAGAGAGATTGCTGAAGTGCCCATGGGAAGGAAGCACCCCGATATTTTGCAGACCTCCTTAGAAAGTTTGGGCCTGGTGGCATGTTTGGAACTGGCAGGTGAATGAAGCTCTTTGGATAAAATTAATGCAGGACTGAAGTTATCTTTCAAAATTTAGGTCAGAAGTGAAGCCAGTGCTTTCAACCTGGCTATTTTTAGGGGTGTCTGAAAGCTAAAAAACCCAGATTGTCTCCTAAAAGTCTTTAAATCTGTTAAGACCTTTACAGATATGAACGGTCTGTTTAAACCCTTGGAGATAAAGAAGCAAGCACTGGGTTTGCTTCTGCCATCCTTCACTCATCTTGAGTAATATTTTTCCCTGCTGGAGTCTGTAGCACCCTGGAAGGCAGAGATAGAGCTCTGAGAGCCAGGAGCTTGTGGTGGCACCTGACCTTGGACAAGCCCTTTTTCCCACATGATTAATCATCCTCAAGCTGTTTCCATTGGTGTCCCCGAGGTTTAACCCCATGAGGATTATCAGATGGATGTCTTGCTCTTAAAGGATCTCTTGTGAAGAGCTGTACCACCACAGCAGTGTCCCATTGCTTTCCCTGGCTGGTCTTGGGGCTGGTACATGCCTGCCACCACCTCCTGCCTCTGTGTGGCCAGTTCCATGCCCTGCCCAGGAAAGGCCAAATTCAGCAGAATGTGGACAGCAACCAGGCAAATTTCTGAGTGATGCATCCATAAAATAGCATCCTTCAGCCAGGATGCTATTTTAACTTGGTTTCTTCTAAGAGGAAACTAAAGTCACTTGCTTTTCTTAAACCCTCTCCATTTTGCAAAGGTGATGTTACAATTCTTTACAAAACAAAACCAAACTCTTAGCCAGAGTCATGTCTTGTATTTATATAGAAATTTCTTTGCTTTCTTTTATGATATATTTACACTGTTGCTGGTCAGAGTCCCAAAGCCACAGTTACAGTAACCCCAAAATACCCACATGGAAGAAGATAGTGTTCAATTTGCAGTTGTATAATTGCACCAGAAGAGTAATGGCAGTCAGAGTCCCTCTTAAACTCATCCTTGAGCTTTATTTCTCTCTTGGAAGTTATTTGAGAACAGCCAGTGTATATTTATCGATCAGCTGAAAAGCCATGAGCTTTGAAACAAGTTGCTTCTAATTAATTCACTTTTGGAACTACTGTGAGGAAACAGAATGCCTTACCTGGATTTCTCATTATTATCCTGGACAAGTAATTGCTTTTACAGAAATTCAACAAATAAAATAACATTTGTGGTCTGCCCAGGATCTGCTTTTTTAAAAAATCAATTATAAACTGTGACTTGGCATCTCAGCTCTCTGGCAGAGCTGGGATGAGGAGAGTCCATGCTCTGGTCTCCGTGCTGTGGCACATGGGAGGATAATGGACAGACTGTCCTGTCCCTGCAGCCAGCACTGGGAACTGATGGCTTCAGCAGATCTGTAGCTGCACTGCTCCACTGGGCTCCTCTGGGGAATGTGCCTTTGGTGAATGCTAGTGCAAGTGAGATTGATGGGGTTTTATAGCAGAAATACTGTATTGTTCCTATTCAGTGAGAACCAAACTACTGGAGCTTCACATCGAGTTTATTTTTAATCATCCCAGTCGTTTCAATTACACAACTAACACAGAACTGCTATTTTAAAACCAAATTAAAAAACCCACCTCTCCTGTGTTGATAGCATTTTACAACATTTGAATCCATCCTAAAATCAGTCACTGCTGTAAGAGAGTTTGTATTTTTTGCTACTGCTGTTACTAGCTCCCTGTTGTGAAATTTGCTGCTGGCAGAATTTTACTTTCATATTACTTGTTTAATAGCACAGGAAAAAAAAATGAGAGAGATCTGCTTGTGTTTGTGAAATGCTTCTCCCGTTTCTACAACCAACATTTGCATGTGTGGTACTGATCTTTTTAAGTTTTTACAGGAGTGTAAAGCCTAGATGTTTTAGCTTGGATCTGCTTACACACCACAGAAATCTCACTGTTCATTACATAGGTGGATATTGGAATCGATCCATGTCCAATGGTGCAAAACCCAAGAATATAAACCCTTTATTTTCTAAAGCTTAATGAGTGAGAAGGGGGAAGAGAATGATGGAATTTTTTTATGCTTGGCAGTTCTGTGGCTGTGAGGTGGTTGGCGGGTGAGACAATCTACCTGCAGGTTTCCTGTTCCATCCATAGGCTACTCATTCCCCTCTGCACCCCTAGAGAGGCCCTAGGGGCTGATCTCTTCTTTCTGCACTCTTGGGATCCTCACTTTGGCAGGTGGGGTGGCTTTGTCTCCCCACAGCCAGCTGAGCAGTACCTGTGATCTTTGCTCTTCATCTGGGACACAGGGCCAAGCAGGAAACTCTTTTAGCCTTGCAGCACCCTGTTCTCTCCAGCCTCTGAGGTACAGGCAGCAAACACCTAAATTTGTGCCAAAGAGCCCAGCAGCTGCATCAGGAGTGACATGTTCCATCTGTGCCAACAGAGCAGCCACTGGGGAAGGGCTTTGTTGCTGTGGCTGCTGGCCCTGGAGGATGTGCTCCAGCTCAACTCTGTACTGCCATCCTGTTAAATATTTTATAGGTCATCAGCATCAAGACAAGCTCATGGCAATTTATCTGCTAAGCCAGTGGTTGGCCACTCAGGAGAAGCCCTGCAGCTCACTTGAATCAAGGACACTTAGCATGATGAAGCTTCACCTCTTTCCCAAACTGAGAGAAGGAGGTGGACTCGTGCCCCAGAGCAGCAATCAGCTCCTGGCCTGGATGGAGAGCTGCTAATTGCTTTCCTCAAAACCTTGTGCTGTTTGCAGACAAGCTCCTTGGCACACAGTCTCTGTGTTTGTTTAGGGGCAGACACAAGCAAATTAGCTTGGAAGTGCCAAGGCCTGATGCTATTTTCATAGTTCCCAGAGTGCCACTTATTCCCTGTGGGAGCATGTGCAAATTAATTCTGTATGCTGCTCACTTAAATGGTGCTAATTGCATCAGTCCTCCTGACAATATACTTCTGCTGCCAGTCATACTACGAGCTTCTTGTGTTTGTGTGGGTGCATTAGAGGGGGAGAGGTTCCCTGAGCATCCTGCAGTGCAGGTATCCTTTGGAAAGATGAGTCCTCACCAAGATTCAGGAACTTTTCTAGAAAATTTTAAAGGCTATCTGCAGCTGGGCTAAGGGTTAGATGATGGGTTCAGCCTAGAGATGGGGCTGATGGGCTGTAAAGGATTCCCTGTGCTGGTGGAGGTGTGTAGTTGTCACTTCTTGTGCCCTGTTGGGGTGGGAGTACCTGTAGTAGCATTGTCTCTTTTGGAATCAAGATCCAGAGTACAGTACAGAGAGAAATGAAAAACAAAAAAGGCAACTGATAGTAACAAAAGGAGAAGAGAGAGATGCTTGGATTCAGGGTAAGAAGATGGTATGAATGCATAGTGCAGCATTGTGGGGAAAACAGTATTTTTCACATCCCTCTGATGTGAAGCTCCAGCGTAAGTGAGGCAGGACAGGAAGAAAAGTGCAGGAGAAGAATTTAACCTTTTTTAACAAATTTACTTTTTGACCTTCAAAAGAACTTCAACTGCTTTGCAAATGCCAGAACTCCCTGCATTCCTGCTGTACCTGTTTAAACAGGATACAGTATTCCTTGGCTGTGCACACAGCCCCCTTCCCACTTTCCCATTTGCACTGAATGCATTTAAGGATTGGTGGCCTGTCACCATAAAATCAATGAGCATTGTTGCTCAGGAGGGTGCTTCTGATCTGTATTTGAAAACTCTTAGCAAAGGATGATATTTGTGGGCTGTATGTAAATTAATATATAAATGTGACCAGAAGCATTCCTGGGCAGTGGGATGCACTCATCTGCCCTGGGGTCTGGCACGTTTTCCCACTGAACATTTCTGGGGCCCAGGGGTACCTCCAACGTGCCAGGGAGTGTTTGTGGCCAGCAGCCCTCTCCTTTTGGAGGCTAAGACCATTTGTTAGCAGAGATATGGGTTTGAACATGCCTTGGCCTCAGTGCCCAGGAATGCACCCAACCATGCTTGTTTTAATTGGATGGATGTAACTCGGGTGCCTTTGACAGATGTCTAATTTGGGAACTGTGTGTTCCTAGATTTACCCTAGAAACAATGGGAAGAGAGTGGCTTTTTCAGGGCTACATCAAGGCACCTAAATTGGGTCTCTGCTCTGAATTGCTCTTTGAAGGAGCCCTGTTTCTCCATTCTACAGAAAGAGCCTCTCAAAGAGGAGTGTCCTCTTGCCTGGGACCTTAAATAAATGTGTGTTGCATGAGAGCTCTCTGGGGTATAACACCCTGCTTACTGTGTGTGGAACACACCATCTGCTGAGCACTGCCAGCACTGAATGGATGGTCACACAGAAATTCACTTTTTCTGGCTACTGTGCTGGAAAAGGGGAGGGAGCCCAGTGGACACAGACACCCAGATCCCACTGAAGTCACCTGGGACTTTCTCAGCAGACAGGGGAGCCTGGGGAGCAGTTCAGCCGGGCACTGGTGCATTTTCAGAATGATGCTTTAGTGGAAAAAATGTGACAGCTTTGTGAGGAGTAGGGTGGGCTGTGGCTGTGTTTTCTCCATCTGAAAACTGTGCTGTGGTGAGGGTTTGCAATTCCCTTTTCATTTCAACATGAACATTTATGAGTCTACAAGAAAGCTGGAAAGGGGTTTTTTGGCAAGGGCTTGTAGTGATAGAAAAAGGGTAATGGTTTTAAATTAGAAGTGGGCACATTTATATTTGATATCATGAAGAAATTCTTCACTGTGAGGGTGGTGAGGTACTGGAACATGTTGGCTAGAGAAGTTGTGGATGCTGGATCTCTGGAAGTTCAAGGCCAGGTTGGATGGGGCCCTGAGAAGCTTGGTCTAGTGAAAAGTGTCCTTGCCCATGGCAGAGGGATTGGAAAGAGAATCTTTAAGGTCCTTTTAGCCCAAAGCACCTCATGATGCTGTGATTCTATCACTGCAGTAACAGAGAACCTTTGTGTGAGAGCAAATATGGAAACCTCATCCAGCATCAATGCAGGCATAATGTGAAGGAAAAAAGACAGAATCAACCTTGGCTTCAGCAGCCACAAACAGAAGATTTTCTGGCACTGATGGACTTTAAACTCCATGGTGTGAAGATTCAGTGAGATTTAAGACATGAAAGGAGAGTTGCACAAGGCATTAAACTGCAAGGTGTAATCATATAATTGCTGTGATGCTCTGTTGTGCCTACACCTTGCTACAAATTATAATGTTAGTGCAGACACTATTGCAGTATCATTATACTGTCAGGGCTGCCTGCCACTGTAGCTGAAAAAAATGCCACATTTTCCTTATAAATTTGTTTCCATGGTGGGTGGCACTTTATGGATTGGTTCATTTGCAGGGAAAAAATATCTGACAACAAACATTTGCCAAAAAAGTTTCAGTTAATATGAGCAGAGGGTGGAGGTATTCTTTCAAAAGAAGTATTTTTAAAGGAGTGGGGAAAAAAACCTCCTTAAATTTGGCTATAAAATGGTCTATATGCAATGTTTTATAAAAGAAAACAAAAGAACAAATAAAGGTAGCACTATATATAGGAGTCATCAACTGACTGCAGGGAATTAAATGTGCTGGAGGAGCTGCTGCACAGAGAACCGCCTGTGTAATTAAAGAACAGAGCTAATGGGCTCTGAGAAAGCTCCCTTGAGGAAATATTTTCATGAAATATTCTTGACTTTAAGAAAAAATTTTCTCACCCAGCCCCTTCCCCTTTAAGTGCAATCTTCAATGGGAAAATTATTTCAATGTAGAAAAAATTTTCAATATTATCTACATAAGAAAATGAAACCCAACCACTCCTTAACCCAAATTCCTTATTCTTACCAGGCTGTCTGGTCTAAAGTTTTGGCAGACAACTTTTAGGGAAGCCTACACTTGCCCTGCATCACCTTATTCATGGATAGGATTATGAGGGACTAAACTTCAATGTCAGGGGATGAAATATTTGGTTTGGGAGTATCACACCTTTTGAGAGAAACTAAAGAATTTCTCTTGTGGGAATGGAATAATGATAGAGGTTCAGAGTGTCTGAATCTCTGCCAATGCAATGGGTGCTGCTGAGATACTGTAATCCCAAAATTCTCAGTCTAGGGAAAAAAAAAAAAAAAAAAAAAAAAGAAACATGGTAATAAATAATGTTTACTTTAACCTTCTTGCGTTTCTATTCTCACCTCTCTACTTCATTCTTGTGGAACTTGACAGCTACACATGTTCAGCATTCATTATACACAAGTCCCCAGAGAAGCTCTTGGCAGCTGAGGGCTTGGTTATCCTTGAAAGAATTAAAATGAAAATTAAAAAAATGTTTCAGCAGAGTGCTATGGACACAAGGATGCTAAGCTGGCAACAGGGATTTATGTTTGTCCCTTTACAGGGAAGGTTTCTCTATAAAAAGCCCTAAGGGGCAGCAGAATCACATCATTCCTGGCCAGGAATTGCTACAAGATACACAATACAGCCATTTCCCTTCCCTTCCCTTCCCTTCCCTTCCCTTCCCTTCCCTTCCCTTCCCTTCCCTTCCCTTCCCTTCCCTTCCCTTCCCTTCCCTTCCCTTCCCTTCCCTTCCCTTCCCTTCCCTTCCCTTCCCTTCCCTGAAACTTCCCTTCCCTTCCCTTCCCTTCCCTTCCCTTCCCTTCCCCCTTCCCTTCCCCCTTCCCTTCCCTTCCCTTCCCTTCCCCTTCCTTCCCTTCCCTCCCCCTTCCCTTCCCTTCCCTTCCCTTCCCCCTTCCCTTCCCTTCCCTTCCCCTTCCCCTTCCCTTCCCTTCCCTTCCCCTTCCCTTCCCTTCCTTCCCTTCCCTCCCCTTCCCCTTCCCTTCCCCTTCCCTTCCCTTCCCTTCCCTTCCTTCCCTTCCCTTCCTTCCTTCCCTTCCCCTTCCCTTCCCTTCCCTTCCCTTCCCTTCCCTTCCCTTTCCTTCCCTTCCTTCCTTCCCCTTCCCTTCCCTTCCCTTCCCTTCCTTCCCTTCCCCTTCCCCTTCCTTCCCACCTACCCTTCTCTCCATTCCTTTCTCATTCTCTTTTGTTTTCCCCCATTGTTTTCTATCCCCTTTCCTTTAATTCTTCTGAAATGCCTTGGAGGCAAAGAGTCTCAAACAATCAGATCACTCTTCCAAACTTGCAGTCCTATTGTTACATTTTAATGACAATAGGTAATTTAATGTTATTTTAGTGCTAGTGAATGTTCCTGAGCCAACACCTTCTTCTGGCAGGTCTCTTTGCAGAACATGTACTCTGTAGGACATATTGTCTCTTGCTTTTAAAATGTCCGAGAGCTTTGGGATTTTTTTCATAGAGAAGGTTCTAAAAAAATGATGTTTAAAAGCGAGGCTAAAGTCCCTCCTCATCAAACAGATCTCAGTGTGATTTGCTTACAGAAAAGGGGATATCTGCAGTGAAATTACTTTCAGAAAAGCTCCCTTCAGCAAGAAGCTGGTACAAACCAAGGACACAGGGGGCTGCCAGTGCACATGGGCAGCTCCTGCCCAGCTCCCACCCACCTGCCCCTGAGTCCTTGTGGGCAGGGCTGCTCTCAGTCCCCCCATTCCCCAGCCTGGATGGATTCTGGGGGTTTCCCCAACCCTGGTGCAGAATCAGCACCTGGTCTTGTTAAACCTGGTGAGATTTCCATGGGCCACTTCTCGAGTCCAGGTCCCTCTGGATGGCCCCATCCTTCAGGTGTGTCAACAGCATCACTCAGCTTGGTGTCACCTGCAGATTTACACACACAGAGCTTCCTAGTCCCTCTAATTATGGGCCTTTGCAAGGATGATAATGTAAGGCTATTAGAAATTGAAAAACGGTCCATATGTATAGCTATAGAGCAATTTTCCTTATCTCACTCACAAAAAAGTGATATTTGATGTTGAAGCCAGTGAGTAAGTATTACAGAATAGGAATTATTATGTATCCCTATTCAAGAAGTATAATTTTATGAGAAAGAGGTCATCTCTAACAAAACTAATTTTCTTCTGCAGAGTTAGTCTGGTTGATATGGTAACTACCTTGATAAAGTACATTTGTTCTTTAATAAAGTACATTTTTTCTTAGGCATTGTTACTATGTATTGAATTTCATTTGCATTAAAAAGTAGCACTCTACAATGGATTAAAAACTGACTGATCTCATGTAGCAGGTGTCACTGGAAAGTCATCATTCCTGGTGCAACTGTAAAGGGATATTTAGCACTTCTGGTTCTATTAAAAATTTCTGTGAACCCCATGGATATAAATGCAAAATCTTTGCTCATAAAAAAATTTGGATAAAGCAAATGATTGACAGAATATTATATAAGGTCTTGTCTTGCAGACAAGAAAGAAGTTTTAAACAATACATATTTAAATGCAACTGCAAGCAGAGGATATAACAAGAAGCAGAGGCTGAAAGCTCAGGGCAGTCAGCTGTACTTTCTCTTCTGTAAATCTGAAGATTTACAAATTAGCAGAGCCTTAGCTGCAGTGCAGATTTTGTTACTGTCTGCCATTTTCATTGTGTGCTCATTGCTGCAAATCTTCTGAGCATCACAAGTGTTTGCTCAGAGTTTTGCCTGGCAGAAGCAGAAAAAATGGGCATAAATGCTCTTTGACACTAAAATGTTCACCTGTGTCAGGGGTTTCATAGGCAGGCTCCAACAGGAGGAAGGCATTTTTTGTCTTGCCTTCCCAACAATGCAGCCCTAGGTGTGGCAGTGAGATCTGATGTTTCCTTGGGAATGATGGATGTGCTGCCAGTCCAGCACTTTGCTCCTTTGGAGATAGAGAGCTGTGCTAATAACTGAGATGGGAAAGTCCCAACCTCGTGTCAGCCTCTGTGAATTATTTTGTGTCTGGAAAGTCACTGGAAAGTGAGCATTGCAATAAACTTGTTTCCCTTGGAGCTATTTATGCTCATTCCTTAGATGCAGGCAGGCGGGGAGGAGCCAAAAGGAGCACAGGACATTTGTAAAACAAAGGCAGAAGTGAGGCTATGGTTCTTCAAGAGGTAATAAAAGATTGTCCTTATCACTATCTGCCCATGGGAAGGGTCCCTTCCACACTTTCTGAAAGCCCCTTTTAATTATTGGAAGGTGCTATAAGGTCTTCCTGAAGCTTCACCTTCTCCAGGCTGAACAACCCCAGCTCTCTCAGCCTGTTTTCACAGGGGAGGTGCTGGACCTGCTCTAATAAGTCCACTATTATATATATAATGATAAATATTTATTATTATTATTGTTGTTCTTACTGTTGTTATTGTTGTTTTTGTTGTTGTTATAATATTGAACATATACAGACCCAATATCTCTACCAGTTCTTCTCATTAAACTGATCCCTTGTGCTACCTGCCCCCATTGTTTACAAGTGTGCAATAACCTATCGATCTGGGGAAAGAAAGCATAAATAAAAGTTATTTCAGAGGTTTGGCAGGAAAGGGGGGAATACATAGACAGTTCTCTGTGGAAAAGCATTTATCTGCAATTGTGTTGACACTAATTGGGAGCATGAGAAATGGCTGGGTATTTTCATGACTTTTTAAAACATGTTTGTAGGGGTAAATACTCTTCAAAGTTTTAGTCACTTAACACCAACTTCTGCTTGAACAAACTCAGGGAGGTTTTCCAGAGTAGGAGCTGTCCTTTCTGAAAAGTGTGGGCACCACCCCAATGTCAGCTGGCCTTTCAGAACTTCCAGCCAAGCTGAGAGTGGAAGCAAATTCTGTATTTTCTTCAGTTTTTTGTGAATTTCATGCAGATTTACAGACAGGAGAAAGACACAAACCCAGAGTGTTGTCCCAGCTGATGGAAAGGCTCAGCTGATCTATTCTGTATTCCTGTCTGGGCAGGCAGAAAAAAGTGGCTCAAAACCAGACATACTGTGCTGGGTCTCTTGTCCATCATGAAGTTGGCTATAGCAGAGGGAAGGGTATTTAGGATGTGCAGAGCCTGGGATGGTGCAAGTTCTGAACAATATCTAGATCAGCCTTTGTTAGTTCTGCAGCTTCCAAAATGATATGTTTCCTTGGGATAATTTTGTACTGGTTCTTTTGCTTTTCAGATGTCCTGTGTCCAAATGTCCACGTGGAAGGAGATCGGTTCAAACACACCAATGGGGGCACTGATGAGATTCCAGGTAAGCAAGACACAATTTTCTTCTGTCCCTCTGGGAACTGAAATAGTATAACTGCACATTTCTTGTGCAATGCTCAGATTCATTACACCTTTCCTAGGTGGAATTTTCTTATTCCAACAGTGGTGAAGAAGTGTATTAGAAACTGTGAGGCTCCAAATGAGTTATGTTGACAGCCAACACCAAATTAATCACAAACTTTCTTTTGATATGGCATCAAATTAAAAAGCCAGTGGAGCTTAGTGGAGTAGCTAGAGAAGTGCTATAAGTCTTGGAGATCACTTTTTTTCTTACCACTGCACATTTAGTGAGTTTTAATGTCCATTTATTTGATCTGTGATTGTTGTGGAAATCCAAGCACTGTGGTAATTACCACTGGAGAAAGGTTTATGTGTGCATTTATATAAATAAAAGATTTTCTGAAGCACTGGTGAGAGATCAAGGGGAATACAGTCTGGTGATAACTCTGATTTTCTGTGAGGTCTGATACATCTTTTCAGCCAGCTGAAGGACTTAGTGTCAGACATTTGCATGGACTGTGCCTCTTTTCTAGCCTCCCAAAGAAAAGATGCCTATCAAGGATTCATTGGGAATAATTGTGACTGACCCAAGGACATAAGTCACTGCAGGGGAAGGCTGAAGGTTCCTCTGCAGCTTGATTATGAGTAGAAATGCTCAGTGTTTGACAGCTTTGCTACTCACTCAGAATTTTGTCATTGGAGGATTTGCAGTGCCTGCACAAAATATCAGCTCCAACTGTGCTGTCTGTGGGCAGCTTATTTTGGCTGCAGTCTGATTACATCTGAGCCTGTGATGATGTTGGGTGGTAACATGTTATGTGATCATCAGACCCAAGCAGATTATCCCCAGGAACTTGTTTTGAGCTGCTGTCTGTTGCTGGGTCTTGCATTAATCTTCCTGAAAGTCCTCCTGTTTCTGGGCTGGGCAAACCTTAGAGCAACTCAGCCCTACTGATTCTGAATGAACTCATCTGCAGTGGAAGCTGCTGCTCAAAATGAGTAGGAGGATTGTGTCCCTTCTCAGAGGATCACCTTCTGTGTGATTCTTTACAGAACAACAGAGCTTCAAGTGGATTCCTACCTCCAGATCATGTTTATCTGAGTTTAGATTCAAGTGCTAACTAGTAGACTATGCTTTAATTTGACTTCTAAAATTCATCTTTTGTTGAGCAATGTACAGGACAGGAATCCCAAATCAGATCTGGCACAAAAGTTTTGGGTAGAGTGAGGTGTACGTGCCTATATGCAGAAATATGTATATATACACACATACATATATTTATATATATATACATATATATAGGCACTTAGGCTCTTCTGTAATATTTTGGAGGTAATTTTTCCTTTTATCTTCAAGTCTCTCCCTCTGAGGAAGGAAGTCAATATTCAGCATCTTAACTTAAAAGATGATTTTGCTGTCTCAGATCTGTATGTTAGTTCAGGTTGGAAGGGTCCTATGGAAATCATCTGGCCCAACCTCATACTCAAAATAGGATCTTCTTTGGAATCGGGCCCATTTTAAAGCTAGATCAGATGTCTCAGGACCTTGCATAGTTGAGTTTTCAGTTTCTCCAAAGATGGATACTTCACAGATCCTCTAGGCAACTGTTCCAGTTTGGTCAGTACCACTGTGATTTTTTTTTCCCCACTATGTTAGGGAATTTGTAAGCAGAAACTAATTTTTTGCAGCATCTGGTCAGGCTGATCATTCAGGGCTGTCATTTATTTGACCTAAGGGATATCTCTCCACTGTAAATGTTTAGCGTTGCATTCAGTGTCTTAACAACAGATTAGTTACAGTATTTAATTGAAAGTGACAGTTTCAGTCCCTCACCAACAATACAGACGATTGTAGAAGGCTCCTGATTGCTCCAATATGGTGGGAAAATTCTCTATATCTTTATAACTTGTTACTGGTGATCAGGATAATGTGTGCCCCTTTCCTGGAGAAAATGGAAATTGGGTCTGCTAAGGATTATTGTGCTGCTGGAGATGGATCATGGAAGATCAACGTGCTGTTCCACTCAAGTGCTCCTTACTTACTCCATAGCATTTTCTGAAGGCTCTGGGCTCCTGGGTCTGATTCCAACAGGAAAACATTGCCTTCTTCCAGCTAAAATGGAAAGTTTCAGTTGTCCCACTGTGCCGTGGCTCCTATTTGTTTGGGGTGGGGTCTGTTTCTCTGCCTCCTACCTCCTCCTGTCTGCAAGGATTTTAAGTTAACACCTGTGCCTTGTGCTGCTCTAGAACTGGAATGGATCCCTGCCCAAGGCTCCTAACACTGAATTCCAGAGCTGTACCTTGCACAAACTTGTTTGTAGATGGACACAAAGCACAGTCTCATGGAGTTGCAGTAAATCTCATTTTGGGGACAGGGAAAATGGTATTTAAAATCTTCTTATATTTAACACTCTTTCCTCTCTCAGATAGGGACAAGACCTCAGAACTGAGGGTCAGAGTGGCAAAAATCTGAGGGGTTTTTTGTTTTTTTTAAATTTTCTTTCTTACATTTTTATTGGGTGAAATGCAGCAGCAGAAGGCACAGACAATAGTTTCCCACAGGGCATCACCAATTCCAGCCCTTTCTTGTCTACCCTACCTGCATACAAGTTATGTCATGCCCTGCTACATTCAGCTCTGTGTTTGCATTTAAGTGGAGAAATTGAGTCACTCTGTATCAGCAGAAGTAAAAATAGAAGCTAGAACATAAAATGAGCTATAAAAGGAGGAACTCTGTCAGATAAAGGGAAACAGTGGTGGGGCTGAGGAGGAAGATTCATGGGATTTTGTTAAGTCAGAGGCTGAGAATAGGACTGAGGGTTGTGAGAGTGGCTCAATGAAGAATCAAATAACTGCATCAAAAAACCCCATTGTGATCTGGAGGAGAGACAATGCTCTAAACTGCTATTTTCCTTTTAAAAGACAGATGCTTTATTTTCTTTAGACAAACAGGACTAAGTAAATCTCATCTATCTGCTTTTGTTGAGAACTGCATTGAAAGTCACTGCTAAAGTGAAAAAGGATAAAGAGTAATAGATGTAAAGTGAACCAGAAACTGCCTGGCAGGGAGACAACCATGAAGTTTCTAGGAAAGGGAGTAACAAGTTAGAGTGCAGGCAGTGATGAAGACTCTCAGAGTCTAGTTTTAGGTCTAATCTCCCCTTGAGTTTCCACTCTCTGGAGTGGAATCAATGGCTCCAAAACCCAGGGATTTTTTTCTAACTAACTTGATCAGTTTAAAAGGCCAAGTTTTGGTAGGTATGGATCATTATCAGGACTATAAACTCCTCCTGTGGGAACTGATGGGGTCTTTGTCAGGAGATGTTTGTACGTCACAGTCCTGTAGAGCTGGGGAAAACGTTTTTTGGGGAAAATCATTACTGGACAAGGTAGAGAAGGGAAGAATTCCTGGACAGGGCTTTTAGTTACTGCTCATCTAGAAAAGTTTGCTCAGACCTCCTTAGCTCAGGAAAGATGGATTCAGCCTTGAGGAGCTCTTGTTGTGCTCAGGAGCCAGAGAGAGGCAATTAAAACCCTGGTTTGGTTAATCTTGCAGTGTGCAAGAGAAAAGGGGAGTTAATATTGCTCTCTTTAGTAGATCAGAACAGCAGGAGGGAGACAGAGGAACCACTCAACCTGAAGGACAAAGGTAGCAACAGGAAATGACTATCAGCTGTTTAAGACAATCATTCAAGGCATCAGAAGAAGTTTTGAAGCTGTCAGAGATATGAAGCACTGGGACAAGAGGTGAAGTGGTACTAATGGAGACAAACAAACAGTGATGGATAGTCCTGAGTCCTCCCAGAGCAGAGGTTTGTACTCTATGACCCTCTGGTCACAAGGCATTTAAATAAGAAATTTCCAGCTGCAGCACTCAGGAAGGGCTGTTACAGTGAAACAGGGTTGCAGGAGCGAGAATATGTAGGCAGCTTTACTCTACTACTGTCAGTGAAGTGAAGCAGTATCTGCTTAACAGTACATAACATGTGAATTCAGAATATAACACTGAATATGTTGCTGAATGAATTAGAAATCAACAGGGAATTTTGAAAGAAAGCAAGGAATCTACTTAGAATATTACTTCATCTTCCAGGAACTCTGATGTTTTAAACTAATGCTTAATAATGGTTTAAACAAAGTCCTTAGAGCATTCCTCTGGGTACTGTGTTTCAGTTGAGTTTTTTTAAAGAGTTGAGTTCTTTAAGAGTGGAGTTTTTTAAAAGAGAGTTTAACTAATCTGCCCTAAAATGCTCACTAAAAACCCCCTCCCCCCTTATTGTATTTAATACCTCTTGTTATGCTGAATTGTCATTTTCATTCCATCAGCATTTAAGAAAGGGTCACAACCAAGCAGAAGACACAATGATAATATTTTGCATCCAGAAGATGTTACCTTTGTGTATTTTAGGAGCTATAATATTGCATCAAAACACATATTAATGTTATTTAAAATTAATGACACTACTTGAGGTTTTAAGATTTCACATTTGAATTATTTTTATTTTAAACTAGACCTGCTGGACATGGGATTTGGTTGCAGAAATCTGGATGATCCCTAGAATTAAGAATGAGCTGAGCTCTAGTCCTGAACATTACCAGAGGAGATAATTCTCCTCAGCAGATATTGCCTGCTGCTTTCAGGGGACTGCCATGGAGGTAAAGAAAGGCCTGAAGTGGTTTCCACAGGGTGCTAAGAAAAATAAACCCTGGGGAAGGACAATTCCAACCAGCACATGGCATCAAACACCACACTGGATGGTGTTAATGGGGCAAGGGAGGAACATGAAAACCCTGACTTTAACTCCTAGGTAGTTGCACAGGTTGTGTGTGTGAACAACAGCAGAAACTGCATTATGGGTTGTACCACAGACTGACCTCAGCCTCCAGCTCTCTTCCCTGTCTCCAAAACCTCCATGTGAAAATGACCAGAATTCCAGAACATTTGTGACCTGTGTGTTTTTCTGTGATTCTCTAGAGGGTGTTTGGGATTTTACGATGAAGGTGCTGGTTGTAAAACCAGTCCCCTACAATTACAGACTGCAGTGTCTGTGTTTAGCTGTCAGAGTGTCTCCAGTTCCTGTGGTTTGCAGCACAGGGTTCACATTCCAGAGATGCTAGTGACTCACTAGCTAATTACAATATCCCTGAGACTATTTATATTTGCCCACTAAGGCACGTGGTAGTATGGGAAAACTGGAGTGTCCAGGCTGCTGGACCTGCAGAACGAGCGCATTCAACTGATTTCTCCAGGCAAAAAAAGTGCATTTGTGGTGCCTGTGTGACAGGCATTGTGCCCTCCCTTTGCACTTGCCAGTCTCCTTGGGAAGCCCCCAAGAGGGCAGTGAGTGGTGCATGGATAGCTGCAGAGATTGGTGAGGGATCACTGCCTTGGGACAGCAGAGGCACAGACAGTGGTCACCAGCAGAGACTGCCCAGTGCAGTGCTGCTGGAGCTGGCTGCCCCTGCAGGCACCAGCACTCTCCTCTCCATCCTCGGGGTTATGCACACACAGGCAGGACTGGAAGCAGCTGGCACATATGTGAGAGATGGGGCAGAAAGATGCAGCTTTGCTGTGCCATGGCAAAGTCACTTTGTTCTAGTGTTAATGGGATAGGGCTCAGGGCTTCCTATTTCCTCCTCCCCCCCACATTTTCTATAGGAAGTCCCCCAGAAAATGTGAAACTGGTCTGAGCTAAATTTGAAATCGAGTTCCTGACATACAGATGTCTGACAATAGCAGCTGTAACTCCTGAGAGGCAAACAGGGAAAGGAGCAGCTGACTGCAACTGTAATCACAGGAGTTATGTGAGTCTCCTGTGAGCTGGAAAAAATTGCTGGACTTGTGCTGTAAGGTAGATTTGTCCTCTGGGCTGGTGGATGAGATACCTGCAGTGCAGGTGACCTGTTGAGGTCCTGTTGGCTCATTTTTTAGGAGTCTGTGTAAAAGTTTTATGAAGAGCACCTGAGGGAACTGGGGCTGTTTAGCCTGGGGAAAAGGAGGCTCAGGAGGGACCTTATTGCTTTCTACAATACCCCAGGAGGAGGGTGCAGTGAGCTGGGGCTTGGTCTCTCATGTCAGGTAACAAGTGACCACAGGAAATGGCCTCAAGATGTTCCAGGAGAAGTTTTGTTTGGATATTAGGGAATTTGTTTGGAAATATCTTCACTGACAGGATGATCAAGCATTGGAACAGGCTGACCAGGGAACTGGTGTAATCACCATCCCTGGAAGGATTCAGAAGACATGCAGATGTGTCACTTGGGAGCATGGATTGGTGATGAACCTGGCAGTGTTAGGTTAATGGTTGGACCCAATCTTAGAGAACCTTTCAACCCTAATAATTCTGTGATTCTGCCATTCTACTGTGCAATGGTTAATCCCAATACTGTAGCCCAGATCACTGCATTTAAAAGGTCTTTGAAGTTTTTCAGAGGTTGACAAATGGTTCACTTGTGTTCAAAGGCATTTTAATAACCAGTAACTCAAAAAAATACAGCAGGTCAAGCAGGCAAATAATTACCAATAAATCATCTGTGACTTCTAAGCAGTCACTGCAGTCCTGTGGGCTGGCTCTAACCTGTGCATGCCCAGTGTCCAGACCCACCAGTTATCCAACATGGGGATCTTGGCTTCTTTAGGGCTTGTGTGCCAAGGAATTTCCCTTTCCTTCCTTTAGTCAAAAATTGAGAAATAGAGAATTGGCGAGTCAAAATGTGCAGTCACCCCAACAGGGAGTAGGGAGTCACCAAAGTGTGCATCGGGATTAGGAGCAAAATACTAGAGCATCCTCTAAAGTCTGCACAACCAGGCTGGCACCAACAGAGCTGGGGTGAGTTCTTTGAGTTAGAAAAATAACATGTTTTAAATTAATCTTTTTTCTTAATATGGTCAGAGATGTAGCTGTTACTCAAGACCACAGATCTCAATGGGTTCCTGACACAGTCAATGACCTGGCAACATCAGGTCTGTGCTGGAGCAGGTAGCCTGGCTGAGCTTCTCAAAAATGTCAGAAAATATGGAGAAGGAAAGCTGAATTTACTTTAAAATATGCTTATGCAGGAGTAAACAGTAACAGCAGAGCAGGCCCTGTGAAAGCCTTTCTCTGCTCTGAGTCCCAGCAGTGACAAATTCTGACATCTGCATTCACAAAGAAGGTTTAACAAGGGTTAATCATGCACATAAAAGTGATTATTTGACTAGTATTGCTTTCTCCCAGAAGTTAAACAATCTAAGTAGTTTTCTTATTCCAGTGCATTTGAGATTGATGAAAAGGAAATAAATTGAATTTTGACTGCTCATAGCCCAAGAAGCAACCACTCCTTTGGCTATAAAAAGACTAATAGGTTGTCCAACTGTGATATCTTTTAGATATTTCTCAGTCCAAATATTTTAGATTAATTCTCCTTCAGAAACCATCCCATGGATTTTTCATCAATGCAAGCTTTCTGGTTATTGTGGACACATGAGGGGAAGAAGGCATATATAGAATCTTAACAAAATACTCCTAATTCCTGGAGTTAAATTAGTCTGTCTGATGAGAATGCTCTCTGATGACTGCTGTGGCCAGGTTTTGGGGTACTGGTAGGTCTAATCTGCTTTGTACTGGTCAGCTGGCATAATCAACCATGACAGACTCCTAAAGAGTAATCCCTACCTGCTTTTAGGTTAGGCCTTGTTCATCACACCTAAAACTAATGAGAATATTTTTATTTTCATTAACAGCTTATTGGTTGAGTTTTATTATAGCCAGACAGCATTACAAGGAGAATCTAGCAGGTCTTATTAAGATGTTTTTCCTTAAATATATTTTCTTACCTTAAAAGTAATACTACTTGCTTGTACCAAGGTCCTCCCTTCCCCACTGCTATCCCAAGGGATGACTTTCCAGATGTGCCATTTTATGGTTTTCTGGAGGAACACAAAGCACCTTGACACCTGAGGAACTCAAAAGAGGCCTTCAAAATAGAGGAACTAATTAAAACTAGAGCCCAATACAAATAGGTAAATTCAGCTGGTTCAAGCCTGGCACACAAAGGACATCAAAGGAGTAATGAACTCCTGTTTAATCCTGTAAATCACTGGAGCAGGAAGGAGCTGAAAGAGGGCCCAAGGCACCAAGCCAAGTGTCCATTACTGAGAAAATGGAGATGACTTCAACACAAGAAAAGCCTTCAGTAATGAGGCTGTGACTTCTAAGCACAGCCACTGCAGTCCTGTGGGCTGGCTATGCTTACAAGTCACAAAGGGTGCAGTGTCAAACCAGCTTTCAGTGTTGTTCAATATGCCACTTGCAACTGTTTGAAAACTGGAGGCAAAATGGTAAAAGAGAAGCAGGGTACAGATGTAGATAAACAGCACAATGCATCAGATAAAGTGGTGTGTTATTAACATAGGATCAGGTGTTGAAAGGTGCTGCCTCAGAGGCAGCTGCTGTATGCATGAATTTATTTCCTGTTTTTACAGCAGGCTGGGGGTTAGATTACCACAGCCTTTATACAAGGTGGAGTGGCTAGAATTGTGTATTCACTCACTTGCTTCTGTTTTTGAATTCTCTCTCACACTGTATCTCTGGCATAACTTTCTTACAGGTTTATATTAGTTTTATCTTTCTTGAAGTGTTATCTTTTCTTTCCTGTGTAAAGATACCAAGTGTTGTATTTTTGCCCTCTGCTTTGGCTGAAACTTTAGACTGATGTTTCTGAAAGAGTAACCCCATATTTCAGTCCAGTGATTGCCTGCTCAGCTGCCTCACTGTATCTCAAAGATTGCTCCTTTTTGAAGTATAACTCCATTGTATACCTCAAGTAAGGTTACTGGTCCTCATAATCCCAAATGTGGATTGGTGCTAAAGCTGAGATCAAACTCCTTTTTGTGGTCTGCATGGGACTCCTGTGACTTGTTCCTTTCCTGAGGCCAGGGAAAAGTAGGATTTGCATTTTCCAGTGCTGTAATGGAGAGTAATCAAACCAGGATCAGTAAACCAACAGCCTTAGTGGTGGCATCATGTACCAGGGGTAAATCTGATATATAAATTTTATAAAATTGAGACCATCTGAAATGTGCTCCAAGCCTATTACTGAGTATGACCTAGAAGGTACTAGGTTTGCTGGAAGATACCTCTTTCATGCTGGTATAAGACCTGTTCCATCTGTTTAGCAAAACCTCATCTTTAGCTCAAGCTCTTAGCTGCTCTCCCTACTGGAATTTGGGGATCTGGTGAGAAGAAAGTTGGGTCAGCATGAAGTGCTGCTTGAATCCCAGCTGGAACATCAGTGGAAAAAAAAGGTTAATAGCAAGAACCTCTTTAAAGTACTCTTGAGGCCCTTAATCTATACTCTGGAAAGTTTTATAGCTCCAAAATTCCCTTGCAAGCTTCTTGTAAAATATAGCTAACTAATTTTTTAATGACCTGTTCAATCTATTTAGTCATCACTGCAGTGCTTCATGCAGGACTTGTGGACAGCCAATAAATCTCTGGTTTGTTCCTCCAGAGGTGCAGTCCTTAATGTTTTTGGGGTAAGTCAGGGACCACTGCTGACTGATGATGCTGAATCAAACTGCTGGGAGAGCTGAATGTGGTGTGAATTACCAATGTCAAAATAAGCTGCTCCTTTTTCCATCTTTGCTGGAGAGATAGAATACAATGAAATAAATAGGGCAAGAAGACAGAACTCTTATCCTTCATAAGTCTTTGGAAATAATTTCTTCTGACAGCCAGATAATTGGAAAAAAATTTTTACAAACATTTGCAACGGCACAGGTCTAAACAGTGTGAGCTGCAAGACTCATGCACTTGCTCTTGTGCAATGCATTTGACACTGTGCTGAATGACATGCTTTTCTCTGAACTGGGGACACATGGATTGGACAGATGGACCATAAGGAATTGGAGGGGTTGGCATTCAAACTGTCATGGTCAAGAGGAAACCAGTGGCAAGTGGTGTTCCTTGGGGTTGGAATTGGGGCTGTCGCTGTTTGACATTATTTTAGTGACATGGACAGTGGGACTAGGAACCCTCAGCTTTGTTTGCCAAGCACACCAAGCTGTGAGTGCAGTCATGCACTGGAAGGAAGGGATGGCATCCAGAGGGACCTGGAAAGGCTGGAGAGGTGGGGCTGAACCTCATGAAGTTCAGCAAGGCAAAGAACAAGGTGCTACACATGAATCAGAGCAATCTCAAGAACAAATCCAGGCAGAGAATGTACTGATTGCAGCCCTTGAGGAGAAGGACTTGGGAGTGCTGGTGGATGAGAAGCTCAACACATCTTGGCCATGAGCACTTGCAGCCCAAAAAGCCAGTCCTGTCTTGGGCTGCATCCAAAGCCCTGTGGGCAGCAGGCTGAGGGAGGGGATCCTGCTCCTCGGTTCTGTTCTTGTGAGACTCCATCTGGAGTGCTGCATCCAGCTCTGGGGTACCCAACATAAGGACATGGAATGCTGGAGGAAGTCCAGAGGAGGCCACAAAGATGCTCAGAGGGCTGGAACACCTCTGCTATGAAGTCAGGCTGAGAGAGCTGGGGATGCTCAGCCAGGAGAAGGGAGGGGGCCAGGGACACCTTGCAACCTTAAGTACTTAAAGGGGGCCAAGAAGAAAGCTGGAGAGAGAAATTTTAAAAATGCACGTGGTGATCAGACAGGGGGAAATGGCTTCAAGCAGGAAGAAAGTAGGCTTAGATTAGATGTGGTTGAAGATCCTTTGAGATGGATGCTTCAGTGAGATCCTAAAAATATACCTAAAATCTGGTTCTCACTCAGCTCCTGACAGGGATTCTTTTCCTGAGGAAGGAGAATTGTCAGGAACAGCAAAACTACTGTAGCAGCTAAGGGTTACTACAACAATAACAGCACCACATGCTGAATATAATAAATGGTCTTTCCCTTGGGATTTGGACACTTCTACTCCAATCCTGAATTGAGACACATCTTGGCTCTCCAGAAATAGTTGTCTTCAGCATAGAGCTCTGTGGAAGACATGGATGCCAAATGTTTAGATACAGGAGAAAAAAAAAAAGCCAACAAAACAAACTCATCTACACTCTGCCTGATTGCTCGACCTATCTCATTAAATACACCATGTAACCTTATTTTATGGCATGACAGCGTATTTTTTTCCTTTTTTTTTTTTAGCACATATATTAGCACAGAAACAAACGAAGGTAACAAAAACTAGGGCTCCTTACAGTGGCAATAACCTGGCAAGACCATACTGGAGGAGTTAAAAGGGACACTGAGGGCATACAGGCTCTTCCTTGTGGGCACAGGAAATCTGTGAAAAGTTAACTTTCAAGAGTGCAGAGATGTCAGGCAAGTTAATGGATTTGCTGAAAGACTCCAGATGTTACTTCTTTTTATAGGAATTCATACACTGCTCTGGTGTACAGTTAAGTTCAGTGCCATTGACCATCCTCCAGTAAGAGGAGCATGAGATATTTTATCTCAGGCTGTACAGATTGCTGTTTTCAGAAGTGTAGGTGAACCAGCAGGTGATGACAACTCCCCTGGCCATAGCTATTGGTGGTACTTCATCAATGCATTGACAAGGCTGGTAACTCAGCTGGGAGTTTGAGCAAGACCAGAGGAAGGAGAATTTCTTATTAAAGCTGCTGTGTTTGATATTAGTGCTTGTGGCTGGCAATCCACTGTAGTAAATTGTGGGTGACAGTAACCCCCCTGGGATGGGCCCCTGGAATCTGGTACCCTGAAGAGACAAAGAAAATTCCTTTCTGTATGACATATTCCTTTGCCAAGGCTCTGTTATCTTATAGGATTTCTATTGGTTTTTAAACTAGCTAGATGATTGGGAACTTTTTTGTTGTTGTTGTTTTTTGGTTTTTTTTGACACCACACTTGTGGCTGTGTGGTGTCCAGTGACTTTTCTGATCCCTTTCTCAACCACCTTTCCACATTCCTCTCCAGGCTGTTGTCTCACAAAAACTTTCACAATTAGAAGTGGCCCAATTGTTCCCTCTGTGAGTGTTATCTTGGGATCCTTGGGAGCACAAAGCAAGAGACTTTTTTCAGAAAGATGCTTTGGGCAAAATAAGAAGTCAATTACTTTCTCCTTCTTTGAGAAGCCTTTCCAAATGCGCTCACTGCTGCATTTTCTGGCCATTAAAACTTTCATTTTTTGCTCTCTTTTTCTGGTTTTTATGGGTTTTTTTGCCCTGAAGACAGGAGAGTCAGGAAAATCTCAACCTGCCCAACAGCTTCCACCATGCTGCCCATATCAGATCCTTAATGGAGCCAGGCAGAAATACAGCCCATATTCAGGGCAACCAACCATGGCCCCTTTAGTCAGGTCTTCAGATAATAATCTTGGAACAAATGTTGTAGGATGACGGGACGAGTACAGAGCTGTTGGACCACCCTTTTGCCATGCTTTCAAGTGTTGTGTGCACTGTGGACATTTGTCCTGTAAAAGAGAATCTGGTTGCATATTACAGTTAGATCATGTATAAATTGTCCAGTGCCAAGTTTTGCCATCTTCTCCCTGCAACAGAAAGATCTGGGTGTGTTTTCTGATTCTGGAAAACAGGCTGCTTCCTGTAAGGGGGCTATAACTCTCAGGTACTGAGACATTTGGCTGATTTGATCAGCAGAGCAGGGCATAAGAAATTACTTTTCAAGCCAAGTATGCTGTTACAAATCTGAGCTGCTCTTTCAGCTCACTATTTTAATTTTAATATGGACTAGGGTCTGCTGGCTTTCAGGAGATGTAATCATGTTAGAGGGTTTCAGTGGCCCTGTATTGTTTTAGAAGCTCTAATGAAGTAAGAGGCTCAAGATCAAAGAGCATCTTATTAAATGCCATGTTTATGGCATTACTGATTAAGCAGTTTATGACCCAATTGGGAAAACACACCTGGCCTGCTACACAAAAAGCCACCTTTAAATCAAAGCAGCTGAGAACAGGAAAGTCCTGCCCTTTCACCCTGTGCTGGGGCATGGTGCAAGAGGTAACAGTGTCTTTGCCCTTGCAAATTTAGGCAGGTCTGTTCTTTCCCATTCACTTGTAGAGAGAACTGGGAAGTTACATGTGGTATCTCATTTTCCATATGCCACTGACAATATGGTGCCTCCTTGGTGGTGGGAAAACCAAAGAACAGACTATTTCTGCTGTAACTCCAGCACAGAAATGCTGTGTGACACATTTAATTCTTTGGGGAAAGATCTCAGCAGCTTTTACTGCACTGTTAGTGAACAAACTCTGCCAAGTGAAATTTCCTGGTCAGGTGTTGCAGAAATGATCACAGCATTGCTTATTTTTTACATTAATATTGTAATTCAAGACTAAAAAATCAAAATTAAAAGTTTCATGCTGTCTCTCTCACAATCCCAGTTCCATTCCTGAAGGGAATGTAATCCATGCAAAGGGCTTCCAGGCACACAAAGTAAACAAAATTATTATTATAATAGTAGTAATATTAGTATTAATGGTAATAATGCTACTAGTAGTGGTAATAGTGATGATAATAATATATTTGCTTGTCCTTCACCTGAAACAGTCTTAGAGGCTCCTTTAATTCACAAATTCATTGGGAGGATTGTCTGGGTGTTTTCTTTCCAGTTCCACTTGGGTAATCTGCCTTGAGCACTTTCTTAGCTCAAATGACAATATTTTGGGTTTGTTTCTTTGTTTATTCTTCAAAAGGAAAACAATCATAGCTGGTTAATCAAGCTGAATTTAAAAATCTGCAACTTTTATGCAATTCTGATGGCAAATAAGGCAACGTGAATGTAAGTTATGTGGGATTTGTTAACATTTCTGTCCTCTCTACATCTGCTTTACTGCCTGCACAAAATAGACAGCATTCCCTGTGAGCAGAATACATCTCAGACTACTTCAGCACTCTGAAAATTCCTGTCTGTAAAAGCTCCCTTTCTGCTGAAAGGTAGGAGGCATTCCAGGTAGGGGTTCAGTCTGTCTTTAAGATGATCAGTCTTAATGACTACTAAATTTCTCTGCTGACTCACAAGGAAACTGAAGAAGCCTGCATCCATCATGTATCTTCTTTTCAGACAGCTAAAATTAGGTGAGATGCATCTCATTCTTGGCAGAGTTCTTAATTTTTTAGTGTATGGCCTGATGACAATTTTTTTGTAATTCTATTGAAATCTTTCAGCAACCAAAGTGTCCCTTACCTTTAAGGGCTTTGGTTGTAAGTGGAGTATCCAAGAGTGGAGGTTATCTCACCAGTTGGGCAATATTTAAATTTGGCACAGAATAAATTAATAGTGTGATTAAAATAAAAAACCCTTTGCTTTTGAGTGTGAACTCTGACACACCAAAAGACTTGAATTTTCCCTCGATCTACATTACATCTTTCAAAGAGCTATCCTCATTCAACAATTAATTAAAAATAGAGAAAGCAATTTTTGAATTGCCAATCCATAGTCTAATGAAAAGAAAAGAAATCCTATTATGATTTACTTTTGTGCTTTACCCAATCCTAAATGTAAATGGGATTATGTTGTGAGAGCATGGCTTATTTTCATTACACCAAATTCTGTTTGCAAAATAGTTTTGATAGCTGTGCTTATGTTTCATGGTGTTATTTAGGCTTTTAAAAGTGCATTTTAGTAGGAAATTCAGGAGAAAAAGAAGAAGAGATTGATTGAATCTGGCTCTTGTTTCCACTGGAAAAGCATACCAGAGTGCACAGCTTCAGAGTTGCTCATGATATGAATGTTCATTTGAGTTGTCAGAGATAACGAGCACAGCTTTGGGTCTGAGCTAATGATGGGAAAACTTGGCAGGAACATTTTGTCACTGTTACTTGAGCATTTTTAGCAAGAGAGCTTTACGAGACCTGTGACGAGAGCAGGAATTCACAGCCTGCAGCCTCTGGTGACTGGACACAAGGGCGTCACCTGGGCAGCATTTCAACCTTCACCATCCACAGCTCTTCCCTGTGGAAGCCCAGGGCTCTGCAAGAGAAACAGTCAGTGATGTACCTGGAGGGAGGGACAGTGAAGTTGTCAGAGACACAGAGGACATGGCATCAAAGAGCCTCTCCCCACAGTCCTTTGCTGGTTTATGTTAATGTACCCCCATTCCTATGTTTCCCGTTGGCCCAAACCACCCCTTCTACCCTTACATGGTTATTCCCCAGAATGTTCCCCCTTCCCCTGATCCCCACTGGCCCTAGTTTTACTGCATTGTTCCACCCCTGACACCCTATTGGTTTTATTGCCCCACCTATGCACCACTTTCCACTGTTCTCATTGGTCTCTGATGCTCTGCTCCACCCCACTTTCCCCATATTTAAACCTGAACCCTTCCATACTCCTGATTTTTTGTTCCTGGCTGGCTTTGGTGCATGGTTGCAATAAACCCCATGGGAACTCCCTACAGAAGGCCTTTCCTGCATTTAATTCTCTCTTTCCAGTCATCGTACGAGGCTGTGCATGTGTGCTGTGTGCCCTGCCTGCCTGATCACCTGCTGCTGGAGGTGCTTTGGGAAGGCAGTGGCATCTGACCATCTCCACACACTGTGAATGGTTAACTGGGGGATTTTCTCCAGTTAATGAAATGGATAAACCTAGAAAAACCTCAGTCTGTGGCACTTGTCTGGTTGAGTACTATGTGTTGCATTGTGTAGAGTGTTATGTTGTTACTTAACGTTTGTTCTTGTTGAATCTGTAATCCCCAGTTTCAGTCATTTGTGCTCTGAGTTGTACCCTTCCCTGCAATTCCTGTGTCCTCCATTTCCCCCTTACCTTCCGTCAGGCAAGGCCTCTGCTGCATCCCACCTGCCCATCAAACTGCTGACTCCGCCCAATAATAAACAAATTGAGGGACTCCCATGATGCATAGCTCCAAGGCAGAGGTTAAACTAATATCAAAAACTCCTAAAAGCAATGAGCAGGCACGAGATATAAATCTACAAGAGACACCATTAGGTGGGCAGAACATCAAGGTACATGTGGATAGTCTCTACCTTCCCACAATCATCTCACCATCACCTTAAAAGCACTACGACTGGATGACCTCTTAGACAAGGGGAGCCAAAGTGAGTTCCTGGGAACCCCTGCCAGGATGGAACCCCCAACTCTGCAGCGTGAGCAGCAGATTTGACTTGTGCCTCCTCCTCAGTGGTGTTTAGTGGGAACAGACATGTGCAGGCCCTCAAGTTCCCTTCCCATAGGTGTTTTAATAAAGGTCTTTGAAAAGGAGGTTTGTCTCCTGGCCCTGTTCTTGACAGTTAACAACTCCATTTCCCACTCAGAGGGGTCTCTTCCTGCTGTCACTGTCTGGGGGTCTCGTTATGCATGAGACCTCCTCAGGAGGACATGCAGGTGGTTTAGAGTTCAGGGTTTTTCCTGAAGCCGCTGGTGAGAAACTGCTCAAGACGATCTTCTGCTGTTTCAAGGCTGTTTATTTTATCTTATCTATAGAGTGTCCCAGCCAGGCTGACATAGGTCCTCTCTGCAAAGTGACCATGACAAAAGTGCCGTCTGGGGAGGCAGAGCCATATCTTTTATACTCTAGACTATGTCTTCGATGCTTACAATTACTTTCAATACCATGCAGTCTCATTACAATGTCCAGTTCTTTCCCCATCCAATCTGTGGTTCCCAGAATGCAACCCCAACATGGATGACATGAAGGAGAAGGAGGAAGAAGCCCACCACACCCCAAATCCTCCATCTTGACCACATGGCCCTTATCATAAACAATCCAAAAATCTACTTATTCTACATTTTAACAGTCTAATTTACAGTCTATTTATCTTCAGGGTCTGCATCTCTTCCCTCAGTGTTGGTAAGTTTTCCCAGGGAGCTAAATCCAGCCCCTGAGTCATTTGGGCTTCACTCAGGGGTCTCAGAGGGGTCTGCCAGGGGGGTTTTTGGATCCCCAGGGAAGTCTGGGGAACGCCCTGGACTCCCACACCTGCCAGCAACACTCAATTACCTCCTCAGTTCCTGTGGTGGCTGTGGATGAGGGATATGAGTGAGCTGTATGGAATGAGCTGTATGGACAAGTCACAGTGTTGTTTGTGGCAGCCAGGAGGGAGCTCTGGTTCTGGTGGGGTCTGTTTGCCCTGATTTATCGCTGCAATCGTGGCTGATTGCAGTGTGTCAGAGGGCTGCTTGCTGCAGAGGTGATTATGAGATGCAGCCATGAGGCCCTGGAGCACTTTAAATGCTTTATTTGCCCTCCCAAATGCCCAGTAATAGCTGAAAATAGAGTGGACAAAAAGGAAAAGTTGTTGACAGCCAGGAAAGTTACTGTAATACTAAAGGCCTCAACTTGGCACCAGACAGCCATTTCTGTCTTTGCAAATAATTACGATTATATTTCCTCAGAAGAAGCAATTTCTTCAGAAAAAAAGTTCAGAAAATGTTGGAAGATTTATATTTTATTTGCTGTTTGCTATTTTGATTTGCCTGGGTACTGGCCCACACAGGTTTTTGTACCCATTTATTTGTATAAATGTGAAGAATAATATCATTAGGTTGGTGCCTTTTCCTGTTGATGTTGTTTTCAAGCTCTCCAGTGCCTTTCAGCCTGAAAGGTTCAGGAGGACAACTAAAAATACCAAGAATCTTCAGGCTTAATTTCATCACAAAAAAAAAAAGTTTATCTATCCTAGAAAGGTTTTAAGAGCTTACTGACTGAACAAAGTTGAAAGAACTGCCATCATTTTAAAAATAATTAATCCAAATAAATGACACTTATGTCTCCAGGTTTGTGTGCTGGAATTACAAAACCAGGAATTAATATGTGTAATTGTGCATGTATGAGGGGGAGATGTTGGAGTAGCCTGAACAAATTTAAAACACATATTCCCTGCTCAGCTGCTCCCAATCTGCCTTTTACAGTGCCTTTGCCTCTAACTCTACTGTGTGTTTGGTTCTGGGAGTGGCTGATAGTTTGGATTTGTGCCCTGTGGAGCCAGTTTGGAGCTAAAAGCAGGATGTTTGCACCCACACAGTTCTGCACCTCCAGGAGCTGGGTGCATTCATGGCACCATTGTACCCCACTGTCCCTCACAGGGTTCAGCAGCTGGGACTTTGTGTCACAAAACCAAATGTTCCTTCAGGCTGGGACCATGTTGATGCTGGAGCTGCATAGACTCACTTCTGAGTTAAGATTGAGCTAAAAATGGTTTGTTAGAACAAAGTCAGAAGCTTTAGGCAGCTGTCTTTCACCAAGACTAACAGCTCATAATAATGATAAATTGATTGGGCTGAGTTGTATTAAAATATTAAAAGTGTATGTGGTCAAGTTTCTTGGACAAATAGTTTTCAGGAAAGACTTGGAGCATTGGAGTGGATACACACTGGAGGTCCATGAAAAAGATGAGAGGGCAGGAACATCTCTGCTGTGAAGAAATATTGAGAAACTTGGGGATGTTCAGCCTGAAGAAGCAAAGGCTCCAGGAGGATTTTCTCATAGCCTTTCAATATAAAGGGTCTTGTAAGAAAGAAAGAGGCCTTTTAAAGAGTGACAGGTCAAGGAGCAGCAGTTTTAAACTGAAAGAGGGTAGATTTAGATTGGACATAAAGAATTAAATAATTACAATGAGGGCAGGGAGATACCAGGCCAGGTTACCCAGAGAATCTGTGGACTCCCCATTCCTGGAAGTGTTCAAGTCCAGGCTGGATGGGGCCTTAAGAAACTTAATCTAGGGGAAGGTGTCCCTGCCCATGGCCAAGGGGTTGGAGCTAGATGCTCTTTAAAGGTTCCTTCCCACCCAAAACATTCTGTGGTTTCTCTTATTCTATGAATAAATGTTTCAGTCTGCACCTCTGCATTTTTCTGCATGGGAGTTAATGAATTATGCAGCATTTTCAGGGTGTTGTAGCAATGCAAAAATTAGCTACCGATTTCTGGAAAACTCTGCTCAAGCCTCTGACAGCTTGAATTTAAGTTTGGTTTTGAGTTTTGGGATGAGAAGATTAAATCATATCAGAATTTTGTTCTGGCTTTTCCCAATAAGAACAAGGTTCATTTCTGAAGTGCTGTTTGTAGGCTGAGATCCATGTAAGTACCCTTGGAGGCATGTCCCACTGTCTGATTAATGTCTTTTATTTGTATTTCTGTAATGGATAGGATTTGACCTGATGGATTCATTCAGTGTGAAGCAGATTTTTGGAATGAAAGAAGATGGGGTTCAGAGTGCTTATGTACGGCTTGGAAGCTTTCCTGTTGTTCAGAAAACTGAGTGAGTACTCTGATTTTCCCTTTATTTTCATCTGAACCTCTGCCTTACGTTATTTGGCTTCTCTAGGTTGACTTTGTAGTAGTTATCTGGTACCTACAGGTATATTTCTGCTTTGAGCAGCTGTTTCAGTTCAGCTGGCACAGAATATGCACAGCATGGTCAGGAGCCTCAGCAGTAACTACAGGCTCCATCCTGGCAGAATATGAGCTGTATTTGGTGAATCTAAGTGGTTCTGAGGAGCAGTATCAAGACATTCACAAAAGAACTTAGGGCTACATAAACAGCTTTTAAAGGGAATATTTGGTAGCACTCCCATTGAGACAGAAACTTGCTAGACACAAGAGACCACTTGCTGCTGGATGCTGTGACCAGTTAGCAAATATGGATTCTGGCTTTGTAGAAGAATAAGCAGTTTTTAATCCTGTCTGAATATGGAGTCAGTCCTCACAGTCTTTTATGACCTAAGGCTGCCAGCTGTGTCACAGTCTATCACAAATGTTCCTTTGGTTGTCACTTGAGCCCTGCTAGCATTAGCCTTGAAAAGAGTGAGTGCATAATTCACTGAGTAACTACGAGCCATGGATTGAATTGTCATCATTAACATTTTTGCAGTAAATTTCTCAGTGCTAGTTTGAACTTCAGGTTAAAAAAAAAAATCAATATACTTCTTTTCCTTCTTATGGATGAGGGGTGTTACTTTTTATTCTGTTTTTAGCTCCTTTTCTCACCTCACTGCATTTTTGAGATTGTCCTATGAATTATATTTGCTCGATTTCACAATATTTGTTTTTTCTTCCTGGAACAGGATTGATGTGCTCTTTTTCCCTCCTCCTCTTCTGCATGTTAATACAATTTAAAAAAAAATATGATATACTGAGAGGAAAACTGTTTTCTCTAGAGTCCACAAATGATAACAAGTCTAAGAGTAAATAGACTAATGATCAGTGAAGATCAGGGAAGAAAGGCATTGCTTTTAAGGATGAATCCAATTAACCACTGGAGAAAGTTAGCATAGATTACAGAGAGTTGTCCATTTGAATCCCTTTTTCAAAGTAAGGGTTGAAGAACTTTGTTGTTGATGTTCCTGTTGTTTTCTCAGAAAGACTGAGGGAGTGAAGCCAGACCAACCAGCTATGACAGCTTTCCATCTGCTCAGATTACACCCATTGATTTGTTGTTGCTGTTGCCCTTAAAATAAGCAGAATATTTTATCACCCAGGACAATTAGAAGTGAAACATCCTTAATTAGTAAACTGAAATGAATAAAAATTCCTTTTGATTTATTCTGAAACATGGAATTCAAAGAGGACTTTCACATTTTCAGTCTATTGTATTGTTACTTCCACACTCCTGTGGTTTGGGAATGAACCCAAATGGATATAACACCATGGAAGGTGTTTGCATATTTGGTTCATTTTAGCATTTGTGTGCCAGGACTCTGAGATGCTGCATATAGGGTCATTGCTCATAGAAAATGGAATCTTGTAAAGCTGCGCAAATCCGATAACTGGAAAAATAAACCAAACAAAAACATCTGTCGTGGCTCACAGATAACCTCCAGCAATGTTTAGCAACTGATAGCAACACCTCATAATTAGATACAAAATCAGTAACTGAGGAATATATGTAATTCACTTTATTATCTGCTTAAAGGATTTGTATTCTTTTATACAAGCAATAATACTTTTACAAAGTGCCAGATTAGCTGTCTGGGAAATGTGCCTACTCATCTTCTGATCTGTAACCTACAACTACCAACTTTCTTCCTCTTTGTGGTGAGGCATCATCTGTGAGCAGACAAACCCAGCAGCCAGAGCTTGGCTTCAGCCAAGGCCCTGACTGCTGAGGGGCTCACAGGTCTCTGTAGCTGTCTGAGGACTGGCCCCAAAATCTGGCTGGTGATTTTCCCCACTCCTCATGGGGCTGTCCTACTGCTTGTTCATGGCTCCTCAGTGATCTCCTGGCCAAAACTGTGCTGCAGATTTCTGTTTTTGGATGCTCAGGCTTGTTTCTCATTACTGGTGTCTTGCCTAATGCCAAGATTTTGTCTCACTCTTTAGTTCAGTTGTCGACCTGTATCTCCCAATTGTGACTCCAGGGCCTTCCTACTGGCCATGTCCATCCTCATTTTTCTCTTGCCTGGTCTGGTTCCAGCCTGACTTGATCATGATCTTCACAGAATTACCTGATGCTTGGCCAAGCTTCTGGTCATGATCTATTTGTTCTTTATACTGGTAGAGTGTTGTACCAATACAGAGTCTTGGGTTGCTTAGGGCATGATACCTTTGTGTGTTTTTCTGTGTCTTCTGACATCAGCTTTGACTTCAGTCACCTGCCTTAGGTTTCTCTATGAGCTCCTGCCCTGGTCTCATCATTTTTCCTCTTCCAAGAGAAGAAATTGCACAAAAAGCCAGCAAAGATTCCCACACTGAACATGGAACCTGTTAAAAGTTTCCTTTTTTCTCACTTTCCCCAAACAAATATTTCATATTAAGAAGAGCAGAGACAAAAAAAGCTTGTTTAGCTTAGAGAAAGGAAGACTCAGTGAGGGAGGAAGTGTATAAATACATGTGCATAAATATCTGATAAGGTGGAAGCAAAGACAGAGCCAGAATCTTAGTCATATTCATTGACAGGACAAGAAGGAATGGGAACAATTTAAATCAATGAAATCTAAACACAAGAAAAACCTTCTTTAGATGAGAGGATCTCAAGAGGTCCCTCACTGTCTCCTATTTCTAAGAAGGTAAAAAGGAGATAAAGCATGATGGAGGTGGAACGACTGAAGACTTTTTTGGTCATGTAGAGCAAAGGACTCTAGGGAGAGCTGAGAAACACAGAAAAGACTGCAGCAAACAGAGGAGAACAAGTTGTTCACATGGTTTCTTATGGGAAAAAAGTTGTTTCAGGAAAAATAAATGACAGTTAGTGTGATCTAGAATAGATTCCTCTTATTTTTACAGCCTGTAGAACAGAGAAAGACAGGAAGAAGTTACCTAGAGAGGATGTGTCTATTTCATCACTGAAGTTTCTGAAGTAGAAGTTGAAAAGATGTATGCCAAGGATATATGAGACAATTCCTTCAATATTCTTTTCCTTTTCCCTTTCCTCTTTTCCTTTCTTTTCCTTTTCCTCTTTTCTTGATTTTTTCCTCTTGCCATTCTAAGGGCCTCTGGTGATGTGAAGCATATTTAAGTGAATTGTCTTTCTCCATCTTGGTTTTGCAGATCTTATGGGTTACATTTCATAATAGGAGGCTTAGTTGTTGTAAAATTGGTCAAATTGCTCAAGTACATTAACCACACTCTTCCTCACCAAATGTCATTCAGTGTCTGAAATGAGAACTGATAATACAATTTTTCCATAGTGTTATTATAGATGTAGGTTCTCATGCTTATTGTCACAGATGAAAACTCTTATTGCAAATTGAAGCATGTGAGAAGGTCACTATATATTAAAAACTAGCAATAGTTAAAAGAGTTTTCTGCCTTCTTACTAATGTTTTTTTCCTTGTACAAGTTGTGATTCACCTGATCTTGTAGTTGAGCTGACTCTTAGACTAACCTGCAGCCCTGGGAGATTCTTTTGTCTTGGAGTTTTATAAGGGCCTTTTCTGCAATCTATCCTGCTGTCAGAATTATAGATCAAGGAGCTGGCAGAATGCTCCCTTTAGGTACCAGGCATCCAGCAAAGTTCCACAATATTGATCATCAGTTCAGTTCAGCCTTGTGTGAGAGGAGAACATAAAACATTTCTGGGGACAGCAACTCCTGCTCTTGGATCCCCAAGTAAGCTGAACTTCTAGATGCAGATAATTTTTAAGTGAGGATATAAGTTAAAACTACTAATCAAAGTTTTTGTTATTTATGTAGTAATGCAGTTCTAGATAGATACAGGGACCAGTGACTTCAGAAACAGCTTTTATCAAATCTTCAAAGCAATGAGAGTGTCTTCAGATTTGCTTTTGGCATGAAACTTGTCTCTGTTGGGAACTTGCAGCTGGTTCCTCAGCAGCTTTAAAAATCAGTTGAGGATGGCAGGTAATGGGTCATTATGGCTTTCTGTCAGTTTAAATCTACCTGATGGGCTGTTTGTCAGCCTTGTGTGATGAGGTGTGGCCAGACTCACTGGGATGTTTAGGTACCTAATTCCCAGTTATTTCTGTGGGTATTAAACATCTGAAAACCCTTTTTGAAATTAAGCTTACATAATGATATTCCTGTTCCCAGCTCAGAGCTGTCCAGAACCATAAAACTCTTAAATCTGGAAAAGCCCTATAAGATCACTGGGTCCAACTGTTATGCTGCACTTCATGTTCACCACTAAACCATGTTCCCAAGTGCCACATTCACACTCTTCTGTGAACATTTCCAGGGATGGTGAATCCATCACTTCCCTGGGTAGACTGTTCCAATGTTTGACTACCTTTACAGCAAAGGATTTTTCCTAATATCTAGTTTAAGGCAATCCTCCTTCCAGATCCTAATTCTGTTTGCTTCCAGATGCTCCTTCTGGCCCTTCTTGTAGATTTGCTAATTTCCAGGCAGCTGAGACTTCCTAGTTAAAATAATTAATACTAAGAAGTGAGACAGCCTTGTCTACTCTCCTGGAGGAAGGATTTCTTAAGGGAGCAGTGGGAGCCTGGTTCAGTTTTGTGTTGGAAGAATTCAGAGTCTCTGTGTCTCCAGAGAGAAAACCAACATATAATGGTGCATATCCTGCAGGGGCACTTTATACAGCAAAAGCCACAGTAATGGATGAAACCAGTGTTCTGAATTTATAACTTGGCTGAAAAGATTGGAGATTCAAAGCAGAGATTAAAATATGATTGAATATTTTGGCATTAGGAAAGACTGGATCTCAACCTTTGCTGCAACTGCAAAACAGTATCCTGGAAATTTTGAGGACTTTTTGCTTTTAATCCAATTAAAGGCTTCTAGTTTTATGTGCCTTGGACTGTGCCAGTTTCTGCATAGTGATTGATTATGTTAGCTATTCATTAGGACAACATTTCAAAGTTTGTTCTTCATTAATTGCTGCCATTATGTTTTGTTTTGTATTGAGTGCTCATGCCTGACTGCTCAGATGTCCCAAAGCAAAGACATGATATTTATGGAGGGTTTATTTGGGAATGATCATAGGAGCAGGTTGGCTTGGGCATAAAGAACAATGTTAAATGTGACTCTTCAGGTGGGGAAAGAGATGGCTTAGAGGCATTATCAGCAAAGTTTGAAAAATCATGGATGGCATAAAAGATAGAAGAAGAATAGGTTCATTGTTTTTTCTCTTATAAGAACTGAGTTAGGTCCTAAACAAAGAGGATGAGGCTCATTATGCAGTGGGCAGCAGTGAGTGATTCCTTGTCAAGGGATATCATGAATGTCAGAACTTTACCTGAGTTCAAGAGGAGGATGCAGAAGTCTACATGAGATAAATCCATAAAAAGCTGTTGATACAGAAATATCCTTTGTCTCTGAATTAGAATTCTGGATTCCACAGAGTCAGAGATACGAGAGAGATGTTTTTTTCTGTTCATTCTTGTTCTTAGGCATCCAGTAATGACTAGTAACAAAATAATAGTGGTTCTGGATTAGTTATGCCTTCTGTCCTGCCCTGCATCCCCATGTTATGACAGGTTTTTATGATGGAGTAGAGGAAAACAGTGTTGGATTTGGTTACTTCATGTTTTTGGTTATGTGCAGAGGTCGTGGTGTCATGCTGAGTAAATCTCTGCCTGATATGTTTGCAATGTTTGATGTGAGAAACTTCTGTTATCTGGGGCTACCAGCTAAGGAGCATCTTGTAAAGACATGAGCTGTAGTGCTTGCTTTGGGGCAGATATTATAATATTTGTTGCTATAATTTGGTACATTTAGAGGGTTTGGGGTGTTCCTGGCTATTCTCAAAAGTCATAGATCTCCAGTGCATCTGGAGCAGAACAGAATTATTTACAGGTTTCACGAACAGAAGCATGAAGTGAAAAACAACCTTTTTAACAAGATGGATACTCAACTGCAGATTTCCATTATATTTTACCCAGCTTGAGAGCTTCACTATTGGAAGGATGAAAGGATTCCATTAAGACAGAACCTGGAGGGCACAAGCTCATGAACATCTCTCTTTAGGATTCCAAATAAAGCAGATTTTTTAGGATTTATAATGATACTTTTAGAAAGCATTGCTGGGACATGGAGAGAGTTTTAGAAGTTCTACTCTTCACTGCTAAACCTGATACATTGCTCCCTTTCTCCTCCCCATGCCAGAGATGTATTTCCACAAGGCCTGCCTGATGAATATGCCTTTGTAACTACCTTCAAATTCCGGAAGGCTTCCAGGAAGGAAGACTGGTATATCTGGCAGATTATTGACAAGTATGGCATACCACAGGTAAGTGGCTGGAACAGCTGCTTTTTTTTTTTTTTTTTTTTTTTGGCCATGAGCCAGTTTTCTTGCCTTAATCTCCCACTACTTTTTTCTTGTGAACTGGTAAAAATCCTATTTTTCAGTAGGTTTTGCTGCAAATACTTTATATCAAACCCTGAATAAATGTTTGTATATAACTTGGTTGTTATTAGGATGCAGATAAACATGTTAGCTGCAAAGGGGGGCAAAAATATACCATCCTTGCTCTTGAAACTACTGCTGAGTTTTCAGCTGTTTTGTTCAGGTAGTTCTGCTTAGGGAAAATATTTTGCCTTTTTGGGAAAAGGTTGTCACATGGATGTACTACAGAGCAGTGAGTTATGTCAGGTTTTGCACAGCCTTCTAGGTAACTTGGAAATGCATTATGGATTCCTGCTCTGGATGTGAGTGTAACACCTGTAATAACTCCATAACCCTGAGTCCTGGTGCTGCACAACTTGATCTAGTAACGATTTTTAAATACTCTCATGTTCTCAGAAAAAAATACTGTAAATGTGTACTTAAGGGCTGTCTGTCCCTACACAACATGTTCTTAGCAGCTTGGTTTAGGTTTTCAGGGGTGCTTGAGGAGGGAGTGGTTTGGATGGGCTGTACATTTTTCTGCTCAGCACCAAATACAGTGGTGATGGCATTACCCAGGACCCTAAAGTGGGCTGTCAGCATGGGCTCACAGAGCTGTGTAATTCAGTATTGCTGCTTTGGGACTGGGATTTAGAAGGATTTGGGGAATTCTCGCTGAAGAATAGGTGCAGTTTGGAGAATTAGATAATTGGGTTTGAGACAGTGATAAAAGGTTTATATGAAAGTTATTATCAGCTGCAACTTTGTTAAATGAAAAGTGATTTACTGTGCCACATGCATTCCTAGTTGCTGCAGAGTGAGAATCTGTCACTCAGCATTTCTTGCAGGAAGTTGAAAACTTGAGTTGCTTAGGTGTGAAGAGAGAAACACACAATATTTGCAGTAATAGTTTCAAAAGTGCCTTAGATTATGGTGCCAGAAGTGCCTTGGAGCCCCATGAGCCTCGTTTCATGTGAGGTTGGTGGTGGTTTGGTCACTCCCTTGCAGCCCTGCACTGCTCCCAGATGCAGAAACTCCTGAGCCATCCCTGACCCGAGCTGGCATTCCCAGCCAGCCCTGACCCCTGACCTGAGCTGGCATTCCCAGCCATCCCTGACCTGAGCTGGCATTCCCAGCCATCCCTGACCCTGACCCAAGCTGGCATTCCCAGCCATCCCTGACCTGAGCTGGCATTCCCAGCCAGCCCCGACCCCTGACCTGAGCTGGCATTCCCAGCCATCCCTGACCCAAGCTGGCATTCCCAGCCAGCCCTGACCCAAGCTGGCATTCCCAGCCAGCCCTGACCCCTGACCCGAGCTGGCATTCCCAGCCATCCCTGACCTGAGCTGGCATTCCCAGCCAGCCCTGACCCAAGCTGGCATTCCCAGCACAGGGCTCAGCTGCACAGAGAGGTTGGGTCAGATGTGGAGCCAGCCCTCCCTGGGCTCCTCACATCCCCACAGCTCGGTGCCAGGGTGGCCCAAACTCCTCCTGCTCTGCAGCTTGTGGGACCATTCCTGCCTCTGCCTGCTCCATGCCCTGCTGCTTGCTGGTAACTGCTTGACTTTGGTAAAAGAAGACACAAGCTTGTAAATTAACTCAAAGTTGCATGTCTTCAAAAACCTATTTTTGCCTTCTCTGTATCTTTCAGCACAGAGGGATGGGGTGTAGTTTTCTGTTCAAAGCACCTGAAATAAAAGTCTGGGCAGTGCCACAGCTCAGCAGACTGGTTTCATATGAGGCAGTGAGGTATTTTGCCATATCCCATGGGACAGCTGGGGACATGTGATGGGAGTAAAGAGCCTGCTGGGAAGCTGTGGAGGAGGACACAGGCTAGAGGGATCCAAACCAGGCTCAGCTTTGGGGAGGTGCCTTTGGGGAGGTGCCCGTGGCCTGTGCCACCACCCAGCTGTGGCAGCAAGGTGGCCTGTGCTGAAACCACGCCAAGGGTTGCACTCAGGAGGAGGCTTTAGCTGATCATGGGTCTGCACTGAAGCCTGTGGAGCCCCACCTTGTTCACCAGCACAGGTGTAGGCTCCCTTTCTGTTGGGAAGAATAAGGATTTGATAGGAAGATTTTACAGATATGTATGTATAATGAAAAGATTTTTGAATGTAGAATCTGAAGAAATAGAAATGATTACAAGCTTTGATATAGAAGAAAAGAACTGCCAAGCTAGTTTTACTGGGTAACTAAAAAGGTAAATAGCAAGTGAGTTGGAAGGGGCTTTTATGACTTAGAGCAAAGGATAAATCTATTTCAAGCAAAAGATGTTTTTACTAAGCAAGAAGATTTTCACAGACAAACAAAAATGCTATGTTGCAAGTAGAGAAAAGATCTCCAAATTTTTCACTGCAAGAGAACTGAAAAACAACTTCTAGCTTAAACTGTAATATACTAATATTTTGTAATTGGAAAATAGTAACATGAGTATAGTAATGATAGTAGTTATAATAGGCTATAGGTAATAGTAAAGGTATTGATTAGTTGTCATGTTTTAATATGTGTGGACACTGCTGCAGGCCTAGGCACATTTCAGCCAGGCCTTTTTCTCAGGTTCTGAGTCTTTCTCTCAGGTCGTGAAACTTTCTCAGTTCCAGCCAGGATTTTTCCTAGGCTAGAGACTTTTCTCTATTGTAAACACAAGACAAAGAATCATAACAGAGATAAACACCTGCTGGATCCATGGATAAGCCAGGAAGAAGAGGTGTCTCTTTCTCTGTCCAGTGAACTGTCTGTATTTTGTTATACACTAACTGTCTTATTTAAAGCAATGGCTTCCTTCAATAAACTTCTCTTTCTTGCTCTTTCTTGCACCAAGTAAGAGAGTGCCTTGTTGCTGTGTTCCTTCACCGCTCAGTAACCCTTTATACAGTAACAATATGCTCTGTAATGAAAAGTATCTAATGCATTGTAACCAGAACTAGAAGAAGCTTTCAGATGAACCCACAACTGTGGCTGAAAAGGCTGTGAGCTGGGCTTTTGTCACCCACGGCCTGTAAATTGCTGCATGACTTAAATACAAAAACCAGCATTTTAAAGAGCCTGTCTGGAGTTCCACATCCCTCATTTAGGCTCTTACACCTTTCCATATCTCCCACAAAATTCCATCCCCTGCTCTCTGCACAGCCTGTGCCATCCCTGGCTCCGGGGTGTGGGTGATGGTGGGAGGCAGGAGCAGGCTCTGTTCCCCAGCAGAGCCCTGCTGTCCCTGGCAGGTGTCGATCAGGCTGGACGGAGAGGGCAAGGCAGTGGAGTTCAACGCCGTGGGGCTGCGCAGGGACGCCGTCAGGGCCGTGTTCAGGAGCGCGCGCGTCAGCGACATCTTCGACCGCAACTGGCACAAGATCGCCCTCAGCGTCCAGGCCAAGGCTGTCTCCCTCTACATAGACTGCAAGCTGGTGCAGGTGCTGCCCATTGAAGACAGGGAAAACATTGACATTCAGGGAAAGACTGTGATTGGCAAGCGCTTGTACGACAGTGTCCCCATTGATGTAAGTACTGCACCTGCTGATTAGGGCGGGTAAAGGTTCAGCTTTGGGTTTGCAGCCTGTGAATGAATGGGGGTTTGGGGGTTATGTTGTAATTGACCCTTTTCTTGAGGCAGCATCACTGAAATGTTACCAGTGTGTTGCATAGCTCAGACAGATCGACGCCTTATGATGTATAGGACTAGCTATATTTTCATGTGAGACTGTATCTCCATAACAGGGATTAAAAATGAGAAATTTATTTCATCTTTTATCTAGTCACAGAATGTGTACAGTTAGAAGCAGAGACAAAATTGTGCACAAGTATCATCAAACTGGGTACTGAGCTACACAGAAAGTAGTTTTCCATCTGATCTTGGCATTATAAATGTTTCTATATGTGATAGAAAGAGATGGGGGGAAAAAAGGAAGCTTGTTAACTTAAGAGAATGGTGATATATTCTCCATTCCTCAGATGGAATCCATTCCTTAGTACAGATGAACCAAAGTCAAGACACACATGCTGGTTGTCCAGCAGCAGTGTTACCCTGGTATAATTTATGTGTGATAATTTGGTATTTCACACTTGTATAATCTTTCTTAGCTGTGCAAAATGGATGGGACATGCATATCAAATGTGTTCATAACATTTCTCACGCAGGAATAAATGGTCAGAAGATGCAAGGCACAACAGGAGGAAAACGGACCTTGTGACTAGATGGAACTCTAGGAAGGATAGATGTGGCCAGGATATGTCTTCTCAGACAGAAATTTGGCCAGAACATAGGGATTGACATGAAAACCTGCACCAGAATTTGAATAGGCATTTTCAGGGTCTTATACTCTCAGCTCTTGCAGCATGCTGAGATATTGGTCTATTACTGATAGGGAGAGATAGAGATTGACTAGGGGATCTACAGAAGGGCTCTGAAGTTAGCACCATCTGGTTTTTTATTATGTTTGGCTGCCCTGTTTGTGTCCAAGCAAAAGGACACAGGGTCTTTAATAATTCAGCCTCTGAGCCTGCTGCCTGCCTTTGTCTCCCAGTTTGATCTCCAGCGGATGGTGATTTACTGTGACTCCCGGCACGCCGAGCTGGAGACCTGCTGTGACATTCCCTCTGGACCAGTAAGCTCCTTTTTGTCATTTACTCATTTTCACATGAACACTCTTCACTGAAATCTATTACATAAATCAGGGAATATGTGGCAGTGTGGGATTATAGTTTTGTTTATTAAGGGTGATTGAAAGCTAGCTGTAATTGGCAGTGTAGCAGCACCAGAGGAGGACCACTGCAGAGGGATGAGTGTGAGGAATTGGAAGTTTCCAAGTTCCTCTTTCCTTGTCAAACTGTCAGGGGAAACAAAACCCCCGAAGTGATGATAGAACAACAGAAATGCAGCATGAAATATTCAACATGTTTCCCACTGGTTTTATTTGGAAACAGCTAAAAAAAAGTGCCAGTGGCAGCTTATTTTCCTGTGCCCAACTCTCACTAGAAACTTCCACCCTCCTTTCACTTTTCTCCACTCAGTCTTGGTTAAAGAGGTTCATTGTTCATTTTGCCACATTTTTTCCCTATTGCTTGGGTGAATGGCTTTTGTGGGATTTCATTCCTCAAGAGGACACATTTGGCTGTGTGTTACACAGTAGTGCCTTGGGATTTGTCTAAAGGGGGTGGAGAGGGAAACTTGCCAGCATCAAAGGCTTTGTCCTGACCTTGGGTGTTTGGGTGCAGTGCCAGGTCACAGTCCTGACAGAAGCACCTCCCCTGGAAGTGAGGCCCACTCTTGGCAGTGAGCAAGTTGGACATCTCAAGATTTTCAACTGCTCTTGTCCTCCTGGACAAAAGGTGAGTGTTGAGATAAGTGTGTTTCATTTGGGACGCCTATAGAGGCAAAGGAAGTTTCTCCAGGTGTTTTCTCTTTACCTAATTCTGGTCATGCTGATAGTCCTGGTAACAACATTGAAAATAAAGTGAATATTCTTATCCAGCTCAGTTATGTGTATCCTTCTTCAAATAAAATAAATAAGATTCTGAATGTAAATGTGGACACATTGAAAAAAATCTAATGGCTTTTAAAAGCAATGTGGTTGCTTTTTCTGGCTATGACTGGGATCTCTGAGAAACCAGCTTTGTTGTCATTGCTCCTGAGGGGCAATTCAGCTTTATTATTTTCCATGCTTAAACCTGAAAACGTTTTTGTTGTCCTCAGTAGCTAGTTGTAGGATTAGGCCCATTGCTTGAATATAAAATGAGAAGATAAGTTTGATAAATCATGTCTTTTTTGTCTTAGGGGGAGAGGGGTCCACTTGGCTTTGAAGGTCCCAAAGGTCAAAAGGTCAGTAATATGTACTAGTTTGCTTGTTTAATATAAACAGCAGCATAATTTCAGAGTAAATTGATGATTTGAAGATTTTGAGAAATGAGAGTCAATTTAGTGTATGATTATGTTCAGACAGTTTTGGATGAGCTTGGGACTGCAGAAGTTTTTTGTGATCTTTTACCTTTTATTTATGCTTGCATTTAGGCTTCTCTCTTGCTGCTTTATGTCATTCTTAGAGTAAATGTGTTGCAAAATCCTTTCCTGCAGCTTCTAAACTGGCATTTTGCAAGTTACTGTTATTCACTAGGTCATGCACAGCTTCCATGGTAGGTCACCTGGAAAACGAGGTGCTGCTGCCATGCTGTGCCTTGCTCAGCAGTAATACATGTGCATAGTTTATTTAGCAGCCTTCCAGCCACACTCCAGAAAATTTCTTGAGACTAGAGGTAAAGGATCAGTCACAATTTGTTATCCTTAGCAAGACTGTCTGAGTCATGATGTTAAATATAGGCCACTTCTTCAGTATTCTTCTTCCTAGATAAAAGGGTAGGAGAGTGGTTGTGATGTCTGCTTCACAGTGCAGCCTTTATATCACCCTGGTTGTTCTGCAAGCCTCTTCAATATACACATGTGTGCATTCAGCATGAACACATTTTCCTTCTGTGCCTGGTTACAGATAGAGCTGTGTGGCAATAGACTCAAATGGAGCAGCACTTGTACAGGAAGAAAACAGAGTCACAACATTGCAGGAGAGGTGAAAGTTGCTGGTGTTGGTGGTTCCCAGTTTTACTATCTGAAAAGATGTTTGGGGAAAAATTCAAAATTATTTCCATCTGAATCACTTCTGCAAACTGAGTCACTGAATTTATACCTGTTTGGTGAATAATTGAGTTGCATTCCACCAAAAATCACTCAGTTATTATGAAAGACTGTGGGAGGGGAAAGGAAAAATCTCTGGGTGTTGGAAGGTCAAACAGAGATGTGCTGTCTTTTGGCAAAGCTTGGTCTGCTGTCTGCAGGGAGAAGTTTTGGAGATAAGAATATGCCATTTGGAGGCTGGGATAAGAGAACATGGGCTCATTACTGCTCAAACGTGCCTGTGCAGAAAAAGGTGCTTCCATTTATAGATAAATAGGAGCTTTCTGTTTTGAATCCATGACAGCTTAAATAGTGATGGGCTGTTTTAAGGAATGGCAAAGCCATGACTGTTGTGAGGAGGTTGCAGGAAAGACAATGATGCTAATGATAAAAGGGCCCTGCAGCAAGATCCCTTTGTCTTCCCCTGGTTTGCCAAGGTCTGTGTGCAGGTGAGGGAGGGTCAGTCCTGGGGTGCAGGACACTCTGTGGAATACAGAGGAGTGTGTCTGCAAGCACAGCATCAGCAGGTTTTCTGGAACAGACCCCAAAAGGACTGCCCCATTCCTGCAGATGGGAGTGACTTTTCCCTGGCTGTAGTGGTTTGAGACAAGGCTGGACTGTGCCACAGTCTCAAGGACCTGGGCATGATGCCATTTAAATATGGGATCTGACAACAATTTAGTATAAATGTGATGATTTGAGACAAATTATTTAGGTTCTCTATCTGCTAAATAAGGTGAATAATAGATTTTTCTCCCAGCTTGCAAAAATGATATGATTGAATACCATATACCACTCTTGACAGCAGTTCTTACATTGCTATTGCCAAGGACCACCTTGTCATAGTCCTTGCTTTATGTTCAAGAGTGAATTTTAGCTCTCCTCCTCTCTCCCTGCAACATTACTGAGCTACCTGGGCTAAAATCCTGACCTTGGCAAGGAATTCAATGCTTATTTGCAGATTCCCAACATTACCACCTGGTATTTAATAAAGAAAAATTAAGATAATGTGATTCTGATCTTCTCTAAGCTTACAAATGCAAAGATAAACAGGAAAGCTTGCAGTTATCAAAAAAGTGGAAAAAATTTCTGGCAGATAAACACCTCTGCCTCAATCACCCTTGCTGCCAAAGTGAGGGTAATGCAAGGAGACAGAGTTGATGTGTTTTGGAATGAGATACGGTAAAGGATCGTATTGGGAAACAGCTAGGCAGGAAATAGCTGTGGCAGAACTGGCTAGTATGTCTGAAACTGGGTCCTATTGGTAAACTTTAGATGCTAATGACAACCCAGTCTGATTTATTTTCCTTCCACAGTCCCTCTGCAGGCTGTGGTGTTTGCAGGCAGCCAGGATGCCTGGTTGGGGCACTGGGCTGATGATCAACAGGCTTCTTCTCTCTTCCAGAACTGCTGTTGATCCAAGTGCAGAGAAAATCCTTTCTCCATGAGATGTGTTTTTGTCCACAAAGAAATTACAATTCTTACCTGCCATTGTGAAGTTTTTGAAGTTCAGTGTATTAGATAAGCTCTAGCAGGATGCATCTTTTCCTCCAAATTAGAAAGGTTTTGTACTTTCAATGACTTAAAAGAGATGGTTACATAAAAAATTTCATGAATTTTACTACCATCTTCTTTATTGACCATGACATAATTTTTGCATATATGCTACTTGCTCTGTGAGTTATCTTTCTTTCAGAAAAAAAAAAAAAAAAAAACCAGAAAGGTTAAAGAAAGAATTTTAATATTTCATATTTCTTGTGCATTCAAAAGCATTTCTTCACCTGGAGAAAAGAAAATGTGATCCTGGCAAATGTTTTTAGTTTCTGTTGCTTCTAAGCACATTTTTTTGAGAGGGCATATATCAGGATAAATTGGACAGAGACATAAAATTAAATCCTGCTCCATGGTCCATGTGGGGAGATTTGAGGAGAGCAGGGGTCATCAGCCTTACTGATGCTCTGGTACTGGAGAGTCCTGCTCCAGGTCAGAGACTTTCTCAGCTTGATGTTAGGTCAGTACTGAAGCCCACAGTGCCTGATTCCCCTACTAGCAAAAGACAGTGGGAGGCACAAATAGGTGAGCACGTTGTATTTGTGAGTGAGAGATGGAGTGCTCAGCACAGCACGTTTCTGGTTTGTACATTTTGGGTGAGAATCAGGAAGGAGCCAGGCAGAGGTGTGTGGGCAGAGCCCTCTGCTCCCCAGCAGCTCCCAGTGCTAGAGGAATTGAAGGAATTGGTGGCAACACAGCACAGCCTTAAACCAGTCCAAGTAGTGGCTATATTCTCAGCTGGTCCTTCCTCCAGCTTTGTGACTGCAGAGTGGTGTGTGAAAATGATTTTTGGGTATTTTTTCTGCACTTGCTGGGTTTGACACCACTTTAAGTTCTGTATCTGATAAGTATTTATGAAATTTTGGATCTTCTTTGATTCTTTATCCCTTTTACCCCTGTCCTTTTTAGGAGAAAAGCAAAGAAAAAGTTTTGCTTGGTTTTTGATTGACCATTTTGCTCTTTTCCTCCTCTACGTATGTCCTTCTCCAGTTATAACTTTTCCAAGCATCCTAAATTGTATCTTTCCAATTGTCTCTTTTCTATGTTACTTTCCCCCTCTCCCATTGGAACAAGCAGGAAGAATGATTGTGTGTGTTGCACACTTGTGGGAGGGAAGAGAAAGGTTAGCTGATACTGAAAAATTAGTGTGACTGAAAACAGGGGGCTTGTATTACAAAAAAAAAAAAAAAAGCAAGCTCTAAAATCTTAACAATATTTTCAGATTATTTTTGCACATTTTAGGCATGTGCCCTCTAAGTCTTCTGTAAGGCACCTTCCCAAGTATTTCCTCTCTTAATAAAAAATAAGGGCTTTTGAAGTACTTCACAGGAGAAAACTCTCTGCCTTGCCAGTGCACTCCAAAGGACCTGTATTTTCATATGAAAAATAAAACAGAAAATCAATCTGAAAACTTGGATGTTCAAGGCATGCAATTAGGTACACCCAATCCTTAGGGCAGGAGCTGAAACCTTGGCTGTAGAGACTGGTGGAACCAAAAGTGTCCATAATTTCCATAGTTTCCATAATTTCAGTCAAACCCTTGTTGCATCACTTTCCTTGTATGTCTAAGAAAGGAACAAATTAACAATGTGATATTAACACATTTTCTATTCCAAGGGAGAAAGAGGCATCCCAGGGCTTCCTGGACTCCGAGGAGAAAAAGGAGAGTCAGTAAGTAAGAAATACCCAATGATTTTGCTAAAGCAGATGAAAATGTAAGTAGTTGTTTCCTCCTTTATGCTGAGATCCTGCTCAGAGCATTGTGTGCCCTGGTCAAAGCTGATCCCTCTGCTGGACCTGAATCCCAGGAGGAGCCTGATCCTCCAGGCACTCACTGGCCTCTCTTGGAGAGGGGCAAATGGAGGTTTCATCCCTGGGTACAGCTGGTAACTAAAATATTGACCTTCTAATTAAATATATTACTTGGATGCACTTGATTACCACAGCTGCAGTCTGCTGGGGGACAATATGAGGCAACAGAACACAAAGAAGACACAAAACTCTCTTGATTTTTTCATTCAGATGACCAAGACACAGCCTTCCCCAGCAGTAATTAATGCAAATGCCAGGCTGAGTTTTTAGGCAAGAAAATCTTTAACCCTACATAAAATCCATTCCAGTAAGTGTAGTTGGCAACATTGTTTTTGGAAATGTAACATCATGCTCTTCCATGAATAAAAAATAAGATGTTTTTCTGACTGCAGTGGGAGAATTTGGGATAAGTTTTTAGTTTAATTTGTCACTGAATTATTATCAAGGAATTATGCCCAAAGGAAATTGCTTTCTCTATAGTAGTTGTAAAGTCACTTGTATGTCTATATATAAAGAGAGATAGATCTTGGCTGCATAACAAGGAAAACATGAAATATGTATTTGTAGTGTTGTTTGATATCCTTATTTTCAAATGTACATTTTCCCCTCTTTCTCTTTTTTTTTTTTTTTTTTTTTAATTTTTTTAAAATTTTTTTTTATTTGCAGGGCAAAGCCTATGGCATAGGAGAAAAAGGAGAAAAGGTAAGATCTAATCCTGGTCCAACAAATGAGTTGCTTGCTGTTGCCTTCTGTGGTTCAGAGGCTGCTTTTGGAGTGCATAAGATACAAAAGGTGTGACACAGTTGGATCTTTGTGGGGAACCTTTATGCCTCCTTCTGCAGACAAGATTTTGAGTGTTCATTGCTTTTTCTTTGAATTTCTTTGTGCACTGGCCATGGAAAATCTTATCAAATTGAAATAATAATCTTTACTTTGTGTAAGCAGCAGTGAGTTCATGGAGGATAATGCACTAAAGAAATTGCCTGGAAGGATGAAAAACCGAAGGAAAGCATAATTTTGAGTTTATTGAATTTTTCAGCAGGATTAAATGTGGCTTATGAGAAGTCTGTCAGTCTTTCTTCCAATTAGATCTTTTCATTAATAAACTGAATGAAAAAAGTTGGAAATCTTTTAACTTCAAATATTAGGCAGGACAGAGTAATAAGACTTGGAGGTTGAAACTGAGGATACTGAATAACCATGGAATATTTCTGTGTTATCTGTCTTGGAAAACTCTTTAATTGGTGATCAACAATGGGAAACAAGTAGCAGGACTGGATTTATTTGCATTTTAAAAAGATGGTGATTTTGAGGCAATTCTGGCTACAAACTTTCCATTCTGCACAAAAAGAAAAGAGTCTTGATGCCTAGACTTTAGAAGAGAATGAACTCTTTCGGTCTGTGGCTTCATATCACACCTGGTTGAGGATGTTTTCCTTATGATCAAAATGAAATTTCAAGTTGTAAGGAACAATGGCAAAAGATTGATAAGATAGGAGATGAACATATTAAGGAAGAAGTCATGGTTCGTATTGAAAATGAGAATAAGAATTTGTTGAGATGTTTTTTCAGGGAATGTGTGGCTACTCAATTGCTCAGAGAATTTCAAACAATATTGGATTGTAATCGGAAAGGAAGAATGCTGCACTAGAGAGAACATGGCATTTATGCCCATTGCAGCTTCTCATTTGCTCTTTCTGTGGTTATGATATATTGATTGTATACAGTGGTAATTCATCATGTGAAATTACAATCGAAATGCCAGTTGCTCATGGCAGGAAATATTATTGAGCCAGGCTAGAGACATGGGGGCCATAAAGAACACATTTCTGCATTCATTTTCCTGCAGTCCTCCCACTGGCAGACACTATTTAGCCTTTGAGACTCAGGATTCAGCCTTTGGAAACCAGCTCATGTTTGGCAGGTGGTGAGAGCCAGCAGTGTGGTGGGAAACATGATGTTTATGGTATTAGTTGTGCTGTGGTTGAAGCAAGTTCTTGTTTTCTTATGTTTTGAACTCTGCAGAAAAAGTCAGAAAATATCATTCCATCTGTATTATTTTCATGCAGAGACAAACAGGTTTGCAGGTCTGGAGAGAGAAAAGTAGAGAGATGTCACAGTGCATGCAGAACTTCTTCAGCTGGAGTAGCCAGACAGCCCTGAGCACCCAAAGAAATGTGTAGGTTTGGGGGATGCTGAGTTTATGGTCAGCTTGCTGTGTTTATTTGGTGCCTCTGCCAGCTGAGGCAGCTTGTTCTCATCTGTAGAGGGAGGGTTTCTGGGACCCAGGGTGTTTGTGCCCCATGTGCACCCAATGGCTCAGTGTCAGTGCTGCTGCTGATGCAGAGAGAAGATTTATCAGCTTTATGTTGCTGGCTTGATTAAAAAGAGCGCCTCGGGATAGAGAATCATAAAATCATAGACTATCTCAAGCTGGAAGGAATCCATATGGATCATCTAATTCAACTTCCCGCTCCTTCCAGGACTACTCAGACTAAACTGTGTAACTAAGAGCACAATTCAGATGCTTCTTGAGCTCTGGCAGGCTTGGTGCCATGATCATGCAACTGCACATTCTGTTCCAGTGCCCAAGAAGTGCCAGAACTACAGGGAGCAGGGCTGTGAGTGCCTGCAATGCCAGTTACCACTGAAGTAGAATAACCTATGAAATGAAAACCTTCCCAGAGAGGAGAACACCTGAAAGGAGAGGATTCATGTGTTTCCTTTGCCTGCTGTGCTGCAATGGCTGCATGAACAGGAATTCCTTTTTCTCCCTTTGGCTGTGACAGCTTTGTTTCCTTGATTTTTATGGGTATGATGTGCCAGTGCTGGAAAGCTGGATCAGAGATGCTGGACTTTACTAACAGCTGCAGTCTGTGTGGTTGTTGCCATGCATGTGCTGTGAGATCCTTTAAAAGGACGAGGCTCACATCCTAAATGTTCATGGAACAAAGTGGTCTCACCCTTGAAAAGACTGAGATGACAAGATTAAAATCATCCCCTTATTACAGCCTTGCTCTCCAGCCATGCCAGTGCCAAACACCTGTCATACCATGCTGTTGCCAAGTACTGTTTGTAGGGCATTTGTATGAGGTCTGAGGCATTTGTCAGAGGGAAAATCCTGTGCTTTTCCAGAAGGACATGAGAGGTCCTGGCCTCGCTTCTCCAGGTCATCACCTTGGCTGTATCACCAAGTTCAAGCCAAAAGGATGCTTGTATTAGCATATATAACATGTCAAGCACATCATTAGTGGTAAACCCCAAGATAATAGGAGCTGTGGCTAAAAACTTAATTCATGTTGACATGAGGACTTGTGTGACTTAAACCCAGGAAACTCACTGTGATGGTTCAAGCAGCAGCCTGGCATGTTCTGCCAGGCCTAAATAGCTCAGAGTGATGGAGGATGCTTTTCATTGTACAGAAACGTGTATGCAGCCAAGTTACTGTGCACAGATATAAAAAAAAGAAAATACCATACTGCATCTGCATGTGCCCTTGTAAACCACTCCCAAGTGGATTTCCTGGAGAGGTGGGATTTACCTGTTACTGCTCTGTATTGGATCTTAAATTTCCATTGCTGACTGTCATCTTTCAGCCCTTGGAGTTCTTATTCCCTTTCCCATTAAATGTAGTCTGTCCTATTTCTGCTCAAAATCTGTGTCCCTTTACTGTGTGTTTGTTCACTTTTGCAAATACTTCTGTTGTTAAACTGATTATTATATGTGGGTAAATATCCAATTCTGTAACACCATTACCCTGAAAGGGAAGGCTTTAGCTTTACTCTGGAGGCTGTCCAAGTGGCTGTCTGCTAAATCAGATGGCCTGATCCTGGAAGGGCTGTAACTCACACCTTCAGATCTCTATTGATTCAAAAGGAGCAGGAGAGGAGTGAGGGCAGCAGGAGCAGCTGGAGAGCATTTTTGAGAAAGATTCAAGCAAAAGGGAGTTTCAGTAACTTGATCACAGTCAGAGAATTCATGTCTGACAAGGGAGTTTCTGTAGAGCATGAGGTCTCCGTACCTGGGGCACAGCCCTTCTAATGCCTCCATGCAAAATTTAACTGGGAGGCTTCAAAAACTTGTGCCTTTGCCTTGCAAAGTATTGAGCACTATGCAATGGTGCTGAGACACCCTTCCAGCATCCCAAAGGCCAAGAGCAGTGAAAAGGCTCTGCAGGTAGGAAGGTGCTTGGAAATGTGATGACTTTAGGGGGGAATAAGATGCAAATCTGTCAAACTTTGGAGATATTAGTGGCAAATTATTTTTCACTCTTTATTCTGTTGTAAAACTGAAGGAGAAGCAAACCAAAGTACATGATAGCAAGTATAAAATGAACAAAATGAAGTTGATTGTCATCCAGCAGGTATTGAAATACCTCTTTGCAGACTGTTCTGGAGGTTAAAATTTTGTGTGTTTAAAAAAGTGCACATATGATTAGAGAGAGATCTGTAAACCTCTAGTGAGTACAGAGAGGTTCTCTGCTTCAGGATGTCAGTGGAGCTCTGCAAACTGTGATAGGTGACAAGACAGAAGGTTTGAGAAGTCTCTCATGAGGAAAACTGAGGCAGATGGGCCAGGAGCTCACTGCACTTTTGTCTTGACTGCTGGTAGCTGTTCTTAGACTTCTGTACAAATCTTGAATATTCCTAACACCTTTGTTGCACAGAAAGGGACAGAAACTTCCATAGTTTGTTCAGGATTTAGGCCAACACTATTCACACCTGTTGAAGAAGAGTAGGGAGCATGAAAAAGCTGTCAGGAAACAAATGGATCAAGTGATCACTACCATGATTTTTCCACAGGAAACCAATTAGTCAGAGGAGAAAACCTCTACCTCCAGCCTCCAGTCTTTTGCAGAGGTGGTGGATGAAGGTTTCGTTATGTTTTGCACTGGGACTTCCCTCACTAATGAGTTTCCAAGAGTATCCAAGCTTTCCTTTTGTGTTTTATCTGTTCCACTTCATGCTAATAATCACACAGGCAGCAATGACTATGAGAAACAACTTTAGTAGATTAAGTCTGTATTCTCCTAGAAATTTTTTTCATGGTAATTACTCTGATAAAAATACAGAAGAATTATTATAGTATTTCTAAGGAGAATAAAATCTCTGAAGTGGCTTGGCTTATTAGAGATGCTGTGACTGCAAGGCCAAGCATAGAAACGAAGAGCAGGCAGATAGTTCAGGCTCTGGGCTAGACTGTAGGACATCCAGACTTGGAACTTGGCTCTAATGGCCTTGAGCAAAGCAGCAGGTCTTTGTTCCCCTAAAATTAGGCTGAAGAGCCTCTTTCCCTCTGGGTCTGTACATCTTGCCCATGAGATCCTTCAAACAAAGGCTTTGCTTTCCCTTCTCTACTAAATTGGAGTTATTGCCACTTTTAGGGCTTCTGGAAAAGCTGTGGACATCTGCTCTGTTAGATGCAGTGTCTCCACACAGAGCCCTGTGCTCTGTCTGCCCCAAGGCAGCTGAATACACGAACAGCCTGACCTGAAAGCCCTGTTGCTTTTTTACCCTTGTGCTATGCTGTCAGCAGGACTTACCAAATCAGCACAAGCACTGTGCCTTTAGGTCAGGGCTGGCCAGCATCCAGCAACTTGGGACACAAGGAAATGAGTGCAGATCTGCCTGTAAAAAGTGCTGCAGGCATAGCTGGAGTCTGGTGCTGCAGGCTGGTTTGATGGAGAAAGAGAGCTTTCATTGTGTATTTTTAAGGGATGCATTTTGGGACCAGGAGGCTGGTTTGTGTGATTTGCTGGCAGGTAAAGACTCAGGCTGGAAAGGATCTTTCAGACCCAAGGGCCAGAGGTGAAAGCTTGAAAACAGATTCAGTACAAAGGAGAGGGAGCAATCAGCTTGAACTTCTAATAGCAGGATGTGTTCTCTGAGTTCTTAAACGATCTGGGGCCAAAGTTTACATGAACCAAGAAATAGTCCTTATTCCTGCAACTTCCAAATAAAACTAATTATCATTTCAAGAGATACGTGTTTCCTTTTCATTGCTGAAGCAGTGAGCCCAGTGCAGGGAAGATGCTCCAGTGAGGTTACAGAACTTGCTTAGGCTGCTGTGGTGCTCAGGTAGTGTCACCAAGTCCCCAGACTCACAAGTGCCACCCAGTTTACCCAGGACTGGTGAGCTGAAGGGTTTCCCCAGAGAGGCTAAGGCAGAAGCAGGCTGCAGGAGCCTTGGTGCACCAGCATCCCTGCTGGCTCCTTCAGTATCTTGACAGTAACAAAATGGGAAGACATTTCCAAGTTTAGAGACAATATTGAGTTGAAATTTGAAGCCAAAACAAAACCCCAATGTCCTGTCACTGATGTTCCTTGGAGACAGTGTCTATGGAAACATTGCCTCCTCAGGGTTGCATTCTCATGTTCTTAGTGCTCAGGTCTTCTTATTTTATTGCAGAATAAAAGGTAATGTGAGTAAAACTGACCTGGTAATGCAAAGTGAAAGCACAATCTGCAGGGATTTTATATATATATGTTTTGGGATTGGTTTTGGTTTGGTTATTTTTGGTGCTGGAACTATTCTTTGGCTCAAGAACTATTCTTAGCTACTGAGTTCTGGTTAAGAGCCCTTAACCTCTCAGTCCAGCACTTAAACATCTGTATAATAATACCTCATCTACTTCATAAAGCTGTCATGCAGTTCACTGGAGTTGTCCATATTTGGGATTTCTTCTCAGAATCCTCATATTAAAAGGTGAGTTCTAATAATGTTACTATCTGCCTTACTCAGTATGTTCCAAATCCTCTTGTGTATGTGGCCAGTTTTGGTCTGCATGCTGACTATTTTTGTGTCCCCTTAACTGTAGTTGAAGCACATTCTGCAGAGCTAAATAACCATAGTTTGATGGAGTTCTTTTTCTTAACCATAATTAGAGGGTTTTAGATCAGTTCTGTGGGTTTCTGTGACCCAGAATAACAGCTGCAGATTGCAATAAACAACTCTAAGTCAGCTCACATACTTATTGTGATTGTGACAGCTTAATTCTTAGCAGTGTAAGAGTGCTAGTAACTTAGTTCCCTTTTTTTTTTCCCTCTTACATAAACTTAGAAAACGTATTTCTTTTCAGCTTTGCCCCCGGCTGGCAGGTACATTGCTGGTATGCAAGGACATCTACTGGCAGACAGAAGTTTGCAAAGTCTCCAGCACTTGTTTCTTTAGAGGATTTCTCTGCTAAGATCCACTGGCAGTGAGGAAAGGAAGCATGTGAGAGAGATTTGCCAGCTCCATGTTTCTTCTGAAAATAAATTGGGAGGAGAGGGTGGGGAAAAACAAATTGTCTTGATTCTGTAATTGATAAATCTTGTTGGAATGTGGGATGCTCCTGAGAGTGATACTGTAGTGGGTAGGTATGGATTATCTGCCTGTTAGGTGGGATATAAACCAGCTTTCCCAGCAGTCTGGAGCACACCCTCTCAAGTGCAGCTCGTAGCCTAAGGAGTCACAGAGAGCTGGAGCATTACACAAAGTAAATTGCTGTCACTAGTCCATCAAAGGTCTCCTAAGCACTCCCTGCCCTTCTCCCTGCTGCTTAATCTCTCTAGCTAAGCAGATGGGTTTTCCCCTTTCCACTGATCAAAGCTGTTGCTGGGCTGTGCTTGGTTTTGTGATGGCTGAGAAGGTGCAGGTGCCTTGTTCATGGGTTCCCTGAAGGGGCAGGTAAGGGCAGCTGAGACAGGGCAGCACTGGATTTTCTGCTGTTCTTAACTTGCCCAGGTGCAACTCTGGACACCTTTAATTTCCTATTCTGGGCCTCTCACCCTTTTACTTAAGTACTACCTTGAGATTTTGTGTCTCCCAGAGCCCACAAGGCCTTCTGTCTCTGGCATTGACAGGAAGATGGAGTTTTGGGTCTCAGACCCTGCTGAGTAATAAATGTACATATAGTACTAAGTGCCAGATAAGGAAAATGTGAGTTTTTTTTAATGAAAAAAGTTTGCTGTACTGCTGAAGGAGTGTTGGATCCTTAGTGGTTGGTATTTCAAGGATATCTGATACATTTGATATTGGGAGTAGGTTTGGGTCTCTGGAGACTGTTTTTGTTTCTGTCCTTGTCACTGGCTCCAAATAAGATCTTGACCAGAGCTTTTCCCCTTCCCATACCTCAGTGTCCAAATAAAATGGGAAGAAGGATCATGACCTTTGTCATAACCTCTGAGATGAAAAAGACCTAGGGAGCAGCACCACTTCATAAAGAAATAGCATAATAACATAGAACACTTTGGTTTGGAAGGGACTTTAAAGATCATCTAGTTCCACCCCCTGTGTCTGGCTGGATCAAAGAGATTTATAGCTTTGGCAAGGACTTGACTAAGCAGCCTCAGGTGTGTTTAGCAATGAACAGCAGTGCATCACTGCAAGTTATAAGCAGGTGGTGATAAGACTTTAGGCAGATATTCTCTTCAGTTTGGATGTGACATTTAAAGAGAGGTGTGGAGAGATGTTGCTCTTGCAAAGAGCAATGAAAAGAATGATCAGTGATGTGGCAAATTTACCCAGCAGGGAGAGATTTAAAGGAAGGGGACTCTTCAAAGAAGAGAGGAATCATGGACAAGATGATGCAGTTAATCCTGAAGAAAAGCTTTGTACATATTTCAGTGAGGCACCAGGAGATAGACTAAGGGGTGAATGTGGAATATCAGTAGCAGAAAATGGTTAAAAGCAGATCACCACCAGAGTTTGGAGTGCTGTGACACATTGCTCCTCTGCCCTAATGAGCTCTTCTTGGAGCTATTGAATCGTTGAGGGGTATGTGGAGATCTGAAGCATCAGAAACTTCCCAGAAGCAGAGCAAATGGAATTTATAGATTATTCTTGCAAGAAAAAGTATCAATCATTATGTGTCAAATCATCCACAAGACCAGAACCATTTTTTGTGTACTTTTTATAGATGTAAGGACTTAATTCATCAGTGCCATGATACATGACTGGAATATTTTTTCTGTTTCAATGAACACTTCCCTCTGGTACTTAGCAAGCTGTTTGTCTGGTCCTGAGTAATGTCAGGTGCTGGCAAGGAACTTGTGCTTCAGGGCAGAGAAGTTTCTGGAGCAGAGTTATATTTTTTGTATTTTAGGGTTCCTAAGAAATGTGTCTTTAATGGACTTCTGGGATCTATTAGTCTCACTTCTGCAAACCAAACTCATTGTAGTCCAGTATATTTGTCAGGCTATTCCTCTATGCAGTGGGATAATAGTACTGATTATTTCCAATTATATTTTTCCTCCTATTCATTATGTTAAATCATAAATAGCTCTGCAAACTCTTGACTGTTTCTTAATTTGACTGTTTCAGCAACTGATTGAGCAACTCCAGCTGTTAAGTATTTCAAACAGAAGAGCTCCCTCTTGTACTCCCCTGTGCTCTCCTCTTTAGGCTCATTCTCCACTTGGCTCAGCCTGGGCTGGAGATGAAACAGAAATTCAGGAGCTGTCAGGGCTGTCTGACCATGCCAGCCTCTCAGCAATCACCTACTTAGGGAGTGAAGGAGTTTTGTGGTGGGGAAGCAGATAATATGAAGCTGATGGACAGGATTCTGGGCACCAGTGACAACTTTGAAGTCTTTAGGATGTTTCTGTGTTATTCTGAACTCTACACTGACCTTGATTACTGTGGAGCTGTGCCATGTGAGTGAGCTCTGATGCATCTTTTCTCCTGCAGTACCAAGTTCATAGGTGACCATGTGTCAAATTAGCTACAACCCAGCTATTGCTTTACCTATTTTATGAAAATTTGAAGTATCAGGTTTCTTGAGAGAAAGGTATCTGTTGGAATCTCTGAAAAATGGGGATCTGCTCTCCCCAGAAGATCCATGATCATAAAATGGAGGGTCAGAAGGACCCTTCTGGTCTCATGGGATGGTCCATGACATTCAGGGTAAGATTCAGGGTTTAGAGAGCTTTTGAATATTATTATCTCCTGGAAAAGTACCTTCTGGGGACAACTGAATTCTATGAGATGGCTTAAATAAAATATTTCATATATTTGAAGTACAAAAATTGCCAATTGGTGTCATTTAAACAGTTGTTTGCACTGGGCTGGATTTACTGTGGAACTATGACTTCTGCTGACCCTTGTGTATCATGTCCACATGACCATTCTGTTTATTAAATCAGAATACAGAGATCCAGAAGAGAAGATTTTCTTCATTTCTTTCTTCTTCTTTTCCACAGTGAAGTCCAAGTTGAGACAAATGTCTTATTTTATGTGAAAGCAGAAAATTAGGCCAGCTTTGGTGTCAAATTTGCCAAGGTATTAATAGGACTTCAGCATCCTTAAGCTAATAGAATCCTGCATCTGGGCACTGGAGAATGGCAGTTATTTGTGCTGCCTGTCTGGTCAGCAGCTTTTGAAAATGGAGCTGGGTGACACATATCCACTGCAACTCTGCCTCTCAGTTGATCTGCATATCATCCCTGGCTTTTAATGAAACCCTGGTCTTTGTCCTGCCTCTCTAAGAAAAAACTCACAAAAATTTAAATTAAAAAAAAAAAAAAAAAAACCTCAAAATTTACAATGAAATATTCAGTATATCATTGATTGGTTCCCTTGAATGGAGAAACCCTGAAGAGAAAGATACTGCATTCTCACAGACTATGAGGTCTCTTGGAAATGTTCTAAGACATTTGAAGACCCAACTCAACACCTCTTCTGTCCTCCCACTTCATGTGACTCATCAAACACTGATAACAATTCAGTGTGTAACCATGGATCAGCAGTAGGACAGCTCCCCATCATCTTCTCATTTATTCTTCATGAACATCTAGCTGCCAAGTTAGATGCAGGCCAGAGAGCCAGGAGAAATAATAAATTTACATTTAAGGTGCTGAACTGGGTCACAGGAAATCTGAGTGAGTTTCTGTCTTTGCCCCAGACTCTGGGACCTTTGTCTGTCCTGTGCTTTGCTGTACCTGTGGCTGATCACCCTCATGAGGTGACAGCAATATTGCAGTTGCTGTAACCCCCTTCTCATTTCACAGGGATGCTGTGAAGTTAATTAACAAAGGAGAGAGGAGGGTGTTAGTGGTGAACTGCCACCACTCCACAGTTCAGTTTTACTTCTGTTTCCATTTCATCTTGCCCAATTGTTCTGTTTCTCTTCAAATCTTGCTATTTTTTAGCTCTAGACCCCCCAGTTTGTGCAGCTGCCAACATGCTGAGTGTGTGATTCATGGGCTCTGCTTGGCAGATTTTTTGCAGGTCTCCCAATGACACCTCCATTGACATTTTGCAGCAGGGTTAGAAATTTTAATTTCATACCAAGATTATAAAAGTGGCACTTTTGTGTGAGACACAGACCAGTTCAGAAGATAAAATAAATAACATGTATGGAATTGACCTTAGAATGATCTGTCATCTGTTGTCTGTTCTGTATGCTGAAGGAAGAGACAAGTGATTTATTTGAATTTGACAGGCAAATGAGAACTTACCATGTGTTTTCGACTGACTTCCCTCCCCGCCCCTTTTTTTTTTTTGTTTATTTTGCTCTATTCTCATTAACATAGGCCACAACCCAGAGTTTCAAATAAAATATGTGATTATAGGCCACAGCTGTTCTCAAGTTAGAAGAAATATTTGTAAACTTGGCAGCTGCTTGAGGAGCTGCAAATGGAGGAAAGAAAAACATTTAAATTTGAGTGTATTGCTTAAAAACATCACTGAGGAATATTTCCCTTATGTGCTTCTGATTCTCTCTAGGATCAGGTAATACAGAATTGTTCTGTCTCTACATCTCTCCTTTTACCTGCAGATTCCTTCCTCCTCTGTTTTAGGTCTCTTCAGAAAAAATATTATGAGGTTGGATATGGCAAAATCTGTGCACCAGTTTTTCCCACTCTGATGAAATATATCATCTAGCAATTAAGGTTTCTTTTTTTCTGTAATTCCATCATTATCTCCACTCAGACATAGCAGGATCTACACGGGATGTTGTACTGGTTTTGGCTGGGGTGGAGTTAATTTTCTTCCCAGTGGCTGGTATGGGGCTGTGTTTTGGATTTGTGTTGATAATACAGAGATGTTTTTGTTATTGCTGAGCAGGGCCTACACAGAGCCAAAGCCTTTTCTGCTTTTTCCATGGCCACCCTGGGGAGGAAATTGGGGGAGCAGGGGAGGTTGGGAAGAGAAACAGCCAGAACAGGTGACCCAAACTGACCAAAGGGGTCAAGTCCATATGACATCATGCTCAGTATCTAAAGGGAGGGGAGGAAGGAGGAAGGGGGGGACACTTGCAGTGATGGTGTTTTTCTTCCCAAGTAACCATTACCTGTGATGGGGCCCTGCTCTCCTGGAGATGGCAGAACCCCTGCCTGCCCATGGGAAGCAGGAGCTAATTCCTTGATTTGATGTGATTGGCTTTTGCTTTCCCTATTAAACTGTCTTTATCTCCAGTGAGTTTTCCAGCTTTTACTCTTCTGATTCTCTCCCCAGTCCTGCTGGTGGGGGAGTGAGAGAGCAGCTGAGTGGGGTTGGCTGCTGCCTGGGGTTAAACCATGGCAAATGTGGGTAAAATTTGCTTACAGACCATAAACATTTGGTATTCCATAAACTGGGGGTAGTAGGGCTCACTGTAACCCAAGTGAGGTGAATTTTTGCATGACCTACAACAAATTAAGGTACATGTGCTTATGGTGAGTATGGAGGCATCACTAACCTGGAGCTGGCATGGTCTGGTAAATCCAGAGGATGCCGGTGTCCCGTAAGACATCCTTCCTCAAATATAGAAATGGAATAATTCTGCTGATGTACACAAACTAACAAAGGAACCTCTATGGGTGTGTCTGTCCTTACCCAGAGCTCCTTTTTTTTTTTTTTTTTTTTTTGTTGGCTGAAGCCTAGAGGAGTATTTTTGTTCTTCATCACCCCAGTCTGCAGCAGCTGAGAGTTGCCTGTGCTTTGAAGTTCCTCATGATGTGGCATTTCATTTGGTCCACTGAGTCTGGACTACCCACGTGCCCATGTGAGCCCTGCTCTCAGAGCCCTTGGAAGAACAGAAGTGATGACTACCCCTTGTTTTGTATCTATTGTGTGGCTCTGAATGCTTCCATTTAAAAGCAAATACAAAGAAATTCAAATTTCTGTCCTTTTTACTGAATTCTGGTTAAACTTTTTGCTTTCAGTATGGCCCAGAAAACCTTCCTAATTTTCTTGCAGAATTGTTATCAATTCATTGAGGAATGAAGGATGGAGTTTTCAGAGTGACTTTACTCGTGCTCAGAAATCCTCAGAGCTTGTAGTATTTCAAGTATTTCATTTTTTAAGAACTTCCTAAAACAAGCTTATATGTTACTGCAAATGCCATATTTGTTACTACAATATACCTTACAGGTACCACTACCTACACATTCAGGTTTTTCTCCACGAAACTATTGACCAAAAGAGTAAAAGGTCACCCCATCTAAAATGTAAAACTACTCCAGAAAATATAGGCTAAGTCTAAGGGAAGATGCCTTAGAAGCTATAGTTGGTTCCCCTCTTTATCAGTAGCTTCTTCTTTTGCTGGTGCTTCTCATTTCCCAAGTCCTTGTTACCTTCCTATTCTGGTCCTGATGCTTCTCCAGAAAAGGACAGCCTTTGAATTTCAGACATTCATAAAATAGATGGGTGACAATAGGATTGCATGGCATAAACAGCTTTGCGTGGTTTACATGTCTCCACCTGATTCCCATTGTGTTGAAGCTGGGAGTGCAGCCAATCTCTGGGAATACAGGATTATTTTTAATTCCTCTCAGTGGCAAAACCGGGTTTGGCCTTTGTGCAAAGAATGTGATGGAATTTTGTTCCCCAGGGCTCAATGCCAGCTGCCAGAGCCTACCTGTTCTCCCAGTGTGTTTCATCCCAGAGCATTTTCAGACATTTTCAGTGTCTGCCTGGCAGTTATTCCACTGCCCTGTGCTCTCTGCCTCTGCTCTTTTTCATATTTACACAATGCTTGCAATTTTAAATGGTCAGGAAATGGAACAGACTGCCCAGGGAAGTTAAGGAATCACCATGCCTGGAAGTGTTGAAAACACATGCAGATATGGCAGGGGGCTTAGTGGTGGACTTGGCCATGCTGGGTAAATGGTTGGACCCAACCTGGGAGGTCTTTTCTGCCCTTAGTGATCCTACTGGAAGTCAGCAGAAGGAGTAGAAGTAGGAGCTGTTCCCACTCTGTAGCCTTTTCAGTGGTGCTCCCCATGGGACGTTAAACCTGTCTCTAGAGTCTCGATTCTGTGCAATTTTCTCCTTGGAGAAAAAATTGAAAAGCTGATAGATACTCTCCTGTCCTGCATGAATATTTCTGTGAGCACTGTGCCTCAAACTTATTGACTGTTCCTATGATTAATTTGTTAAGCTTTGCCAAACAGTTGTTATTTCATGGCAGAAAAAAATACCTTTTGCTTTGCATAGGAAAGACACAAATTGTTCTCCTACCTGTGTGACACACTTTGTAATGGAACAGCAGTTCCTTTGAGTTATATTGACCTCTTAGAGCAAATTATTTCCTCAAAAATCACGTTTGCTATTTGATGAGTTTTCTATCTCATTAGAGAGCCATTCAAATCTAGCAGAGCTGGTTTTTACCACCAACTTAGTTGCAAATTCTGGAGTGCTTTGTGAAGGTTGTGTTAGCAAGGAATGTGATTGTAAAGGTAAAGACTTTAATTTGCATATACAGGACAGATACTTTTCAGATACTATCTTTTGTTTACGTTTAAGTGCCAAATACACCTATAAATAAATAAGGCTGGATTTTGACACTAGAACCTTGCCTTAGGAATACATCCATTTAAGTCTGCTAGACTAGACCTACAGAAAATAAGTTGCAAATTAGATTGCATGTGGTAGAATCTGGCCTGAATTTATCTACATATATAGGTAGTCCTTATGTGTATGAGGACAACTTGGAAATATACATCAACTTCTTAGCAATTGAATGCTCTGGCAAAAGGATTTTTTGTGCTAGTGAGTTTATACAAAAGCAGATGGGGAAAAAGCTCCCAGTCTTTTGTCCTAATACGAGTAGCCAGAGGGAAAAAAAATCCTACATTTGAATTTTTCCAAAATTTTCCATGTCAATTTCTATGCCATTTATTTAAAGAAAAAAAAATAAAATCCATTCCATTCAGAACTTGGCACTGTAGTAAGTTGGCCATGCCAAATTTTAAGTCCTTATGCCTTGGAATATAGCAACAGGAAGGTTTCTCAGGGAAGTGTTGCTATGCTTCAAATAAGTTTGTTTTTTTTTTTGTTTGTTTTTCTTTACAAGGGTAGCTCTCTATTTCTTAGAAAACTGATGGTTCTGGATGGTAATGACAAAAAGGAAGGGAAGGAATGCACTGGAATGGAAAACTGAAAGTGAATCTGTTCAAACATGGGCAAGTTACAGGTGACTGAGCACAGCATTGTTACAGTGGGGGTGAAAAGCTGGACTCAATTCTCAAGAGATGACAACTTCACTGTCTAAAGTACACAGATTTTCCACAGAATGATATGGTATTTGATATGAGCTATTTTTTCCATTGTAGGGTGAAGAAGGCTTTCCTGGCTTTCCTGGACTGAAAGGGGACAAAGGAGAAAAAGTAAGTCCAAGTCTTTATTAATTATACTCTGAAAAGTTTAAGAGTTTATAAAGCTGTTGTGGAAGTCTAATGAAAACTGACCCTCCTCTAAGTCTTTTGTTTTACCTCTGTATTATATTGTGTTTTCTTTTGTGTAAGCAAGGTGCCCAGAAAAGAAGATTGTAATGTTGTACTGTTTCTCATCAAAGTGCAGCCTAAACGTTTTAAACCTACTGATGATGCTCAGCCACGTTTGACAAATCTGTGGAGAGCTCAAAGGCATGAGCTTTGACTAAACTTTGTAAAACTCCAAAATACAAAAATGTAATAGAACAGGAACTCAGTGCTAATACACACAGAAACACTAGAGTCTCTTCAATATGAGACACAGAAGGCCAAAGATTACTATGCCTTTACTTGCACTGAACATAAATAACTTTTGGACTGTGGTGGTCATTAACTTACTATGTCACCATCTTAAAAAAACACCCAAAAATTAAATTCAGTACTGAGCTAATTCTGTTGACTGGTATTTACTTTGGACACATTTGTTGGAAATCCCTTAATCAAATCCTCGTTTGCAGGAGGAATTTTAGGAATTTGAACTTTTTCCACCTCTTATAAAATAGCAGATGTTCCAGATCACAAGGCAAGATGCCCCTCCAAGTAACACCCAACAAACCAGCCCTGTGCAATCACAGCCTACAGTGGCAGCTTGCAGTGCCCGTGTCTGCTTGTCACTTGAGCCTTTTTTAATACCACACCTAAGACAAAACTGCTGCAGTGCCTAGAAGTGAGAACACTAAGGCAGTTCCTCACTGTGTGTTGACTTGCCTGTTGTTTGTTCCACTCTCCATTTGTTCTTTAAATTGTCAGCTGCAGGCAGCAAACTTGCTTTATCTCCACATTTGCTGCTGTTCCTGTTAGTTGGGGAGCTACCATTCTCAACATATTTAGTTCCATTCATCCTGGTGCATAGGAAGATTTTAAATGGTAAAATTTTGAATTTAAGTGGCATTTGACTTTCTGTTTGTTTTCTACACCTCTGCATATTCACAGCCCTGGGACTCACTTCCCAGTGGCCAGGGTCATTCCTGAGAACTGCTTGAGTATATCAAGGCCTCTTTTCTGTTTGCTTTTAGGCTTACTACTTATGTATATTATAGCTTTGCCTAGAGGCTTCTGAGCTTTGGGATGAATGCTGTGTAATCAAGGAGGGAAAAAATTAAAAATGCAATTTTTGAGACAATGGAATGGTGAAGAGAGAAGCTAAGAGAAGATGATAGTATAATATTACCATGACTCAAATGTTATGTGTCTAATTAGCTCCAGAGCTTTTATATTAATTTATTCTTAAATGAGTTAAGTGGACAAGAGTGCCTAGCTCCTCATTAGCGGCTCATCAATCGTCCCTAGTGTGTTAATGTCAGCAGCAGCTCCTCCAGAAACTGTAAATAATAAATGTTTGTGTTGAAATGTTTTTCCTAATTTCTTACTCTTCTCTAGATGTGCTGCTCGTGTCACTGCATTTGCAGCAGGTGTTAATGCTGTGCTGATGATAACTCTGTTGTTGTTACAGGGTTCCCTGGGCTCACCTGGCCCCCCTGGGAGGGATGGAGCAAAAGGAGAAGCTGTAAGCCTTTTTGTTCCTCCCATGTAATCCTGCTTTTCAGGAGGCAGGGCAGTGGGAATCAATCTGCCTTGAGTGGAGCACGGCTGGGGGATTTGTGTGGCCATTTCAGGAGCAGCAGAAACAATGGCAGGAGGTTAACAGCCCTGAAACTCTCCCTCACATGTTTGCAGCCAAGGCAGGTGTCCCATGGATTAACCATTGCTGGAGGCCCCAGGGCAGCTCTGGTATCATTCATTAAGGAGGGAGAGGGAGCAGCTTGTGGTTTGGGGACCTGCTAGTAACAGCTGCAGCTGCAGAGCCTGGCCACTTGTTTTGTGGCTGGCAAGGAGTCCTTGGCTGGTAGAGATGGCAAAGGTGCAAGGGACCATCTTATGTTTCCACAAAGACATGGGCTGGAGAAACTGGAGCCTTGGTCACAAAAGAAAAGATCTCAACTCCTCTTGTGCACTGATAAAAACTAAGAGAAGAGGAGGAGGGCATGGTTAGTTCAAGGAAGGATGTAGAGTACCAAATACTGCCTGTAAGAAGACTACAGTTGAAACACAAAACCAGAAATCCATTTTCCAGTGTCTCACAGAAGTGTGTTTTAGAGCCTTGCATCCTTTCCACTGCTTGATTACCATCCCTTAGAAATATCTTCAACCTGATGTTGAACCTTCACCATGTCATTCACTGTCCCTTTGTGGAAGTCAGTTGGTGGCAACTGAAGGAGCTTGGGAAAGGATTCTCTGGAGGGCAGGTATACACAACAGGAGTGACACACAGGAAAAAAGCACTTTTCCTTAAATCCTATTTCTTCTTTGTTCCATGACTGTCTTACTTTGGAAAAACTGTGACAATTTTTCAATATTGCTTCCACAACTGCTACAACTTCATCACATCACAATGGCACAGGATTGGACAGTGTCACACTTGCACTCACAAAATTCCCTATAAGATGTGTTTATACACTGCAAGGTGACAATTCAAGACCAAATGCATTATGCTAACTCCAAGGAATCCATCTTTGCACACTGTAATCAGTTCAAGCTGTTCACAACTTAGGGAACTCATTTTTACTACTTAGTTGTGTTTTTAGAGTAGATGAAGAACTGCTTCAGTTTTCATTTTCTTTCTTTCTGCTTTCATTTTTTGTGAGGAAAACACACTGTAAACTTTCAGATCTCTGTATAATGGCACTCAGAGCTGTCAATATTTCTAACTGCATGTACTGACTATTTGAGCTATCCTAGCCTTTGTATATAAAAGATCTGCATTTACCAGCGACATTTCTGTTACTTGCAGGGTGAACCAGGACGTCCAGGAGCATTTGGACTGCCTGGGCCAGCAGGTCCAAAGGTAAGCTTTCCATTTCTTCTCTACATGGGCAGGCATGTTTTTTTCACTGACTTTTTATGTTTACATGGCTTGAATTTCTCATTGCTGAAGACATTTGATATTCCCACTGGTGAATGAAGAAACTCCAAATGCTCATTTTCATCAGGGATCTGCTAAGGTATCAGCAATTATGCAAATTGTGTAAAAAGAAGAAATAACTTCTGTTCAATCCACAGCATAACTGGAGAAGGTGAAGAAAACATGTTTTCGGGCACAAAAGCCTTGTGTCATGTCTTCAGTAGCTTTCCCATCTCTCACTAAGATGCAGATGAGAATTATTATCCCTAATCTATGACTTGAAAAAAAGATCATGTAGAGATCCTACCCTGAATGTTTCTGCCTGTTTTGGGAGCTTCAGTTTTGCACCAATGAACAGTGTCTGAGTGATACAGAACTTGAGCCAGTGCTTGTATCACTGGGTTTGCTTCAAACAAGGCGCTCCTGAATGCAGATCTGGTGAGACTTAGCTGAGCTTCAGAAATGTGAATTTTGAAGCAGCAATTCTTTAACTTTCTTTCAAAGTCTCAGCCCTCCTTGCCTTGTTCCCCCGTTATTGAGGGGATAAATACTCCTCAGGTGGTTTCAGCCTTGTTGTTATAATAGAAAAAGTAGATAATGCATTGTGATAAGTGTGCTTTTACGGGTATCACACACAGCAAGTTCAGCTCATCCTGTGAAAGGTGCTGCAAGGACAACAATTTGATGGCCTGAATTAACTTCACTCAGTTATGTTCCTATACAAGCTAAGACCTTTGAATATCTCATCCTTCTGGAAGATCTGTTTCTAGTCACCTAAATCTCACACTGAGTTCAGTGCCATTATCCTCAAATAGGACTTAAGTACCTCAGCACCTTTCCAGGTGTAGCCTTGACTGTCACTTGGCTGTCTGAGAGGACTTGATAAGAAAGGTCATCTGCAGGTCCTCTGTGTTCCTCAGCTATGCAAAGCCCTGTCTCCAAAATGTCCCTGTGTTTTTGCATTGAGGGAAATTCACCCTTTCCCAAAGTCCCATCAGGAGGGTATCAGAACTCACAGGGAGTTTGTAGATTAGCAGAAATGCTTGGCAGCCATCCCAAGGTTCTCTGTGGAAACCATATTGGCTTCAGCAGGGGAATAAATGACACATGCAAAGCAGGGCTGGGCTGAGCTGAGTGAAGGCACACTGAATATTTTGCTCTTCAGTGGGATTTGGATCTTGATGAAATGAACTGAATTTATCACTCACAGATGCTTTTTTAGCTGCATCTCTCCTGTCAAGTAAATAAACACGAATGTTCTCTCTGTCCTGCATGTCTCAGGTAGTGGAATTTCAAACCAGCAGGCTATATGATGCTTTCTGTTGTATCAACTTCCTCACACTTGCTTTGCAAAGCTTTTGCAAAGCTTTTGCAAACCAAGTTAAACTGAGGCACCTACATCTTCCTTGATCCTGCTCCATACTTCCCACCAGGTTCTTCAGGAACATGCAATTCAGCAAATTAATGGGGCAACGCTGAATTGAAGGAGTTCAGATCTATGGGTTGGGCAGGACAGGTGCTGGTGGGGTTGGACCTAAGGACATCTGACTGGACAGTGCCAGGTGCTCCTAGGGGAGACATGAGCTTGGCCAACCCCAGCCTCTCACAGTGCCTAAATATAAAATTATTGTGTGTTTTCACAGTGGCTTTCATTTACCTCAGTGGATGCATTGGCTGTGTGCAGTGTCCTTGGACAGATTCTGGCCTGAGCTATTTTAAGAAATAACCCTGACTTGCTGACAGGGCTTTAAAATCTAAAATAAGAATCCACACTCCTTTACTCCTCAGTGTAAAGCCTGAGCACCTCATCAATATGGAACAAGGTGTATAAGGATGGATGGAGTAGGCAATTTGAGAGGTCACATTTCTAATTACTGGTGTAATGATTATTTAGGGTTTTTCTGCCAGATCACTTATTTTTGTCATCAGCATCAATACAGCAGCTGTGGACTCTACCCCAGGCTCCATGGAGAAACCTTGCAGTTTCTCTGGTTGGTTGGGTTGTGATCCTTCCTGTCTCAATCCATCTTCATTAGCATTGAGCCAGGCAAGCCCAGTGTGTTGTCAGCAATGATACCTGTGCCCCAGGAAATTCAGCCCCTTGTTTATCTCCTTGACTGAGGAGCCTTTTGCTTCAGTGGGAATTGCCAGCACTTTCTTTTAAGAAGCTGTCTTGTACTTTTTACAGACCTCATTAATTGTGTGAAGATTCCAGTAGCACAGATAAGAGTCCTTCAGGCTTCTGGTGGTGGAGTTTCAGTCCAGAGAGTTACAGAAATGGCTGCTGAGCCCATTAGGGTTCATGTATAGGTTACAAGAATTAAATGGCCTTGGTAGCTCATTCCTGGTTTTACTGGTTTTGCTTCTCAGTGATGTCTCCAGGTGAGATTGTTCCTAGCTCAGTGTCTTCAGCATAAAACTGTAGGGTTTTGAGGTGGGTTTTTATTTTTCATCAAACTTGGAGGGTAAACTACTTTGTTCCCCAAGAAGGATGTGTGGTCTTGCTGGCTATATGCTTGTGGCTACATGCTGGACACAAAGAAGAATTATCAAAGTCAGCCTTGTGCTAAGGCGTTGGAGCTTCTGGTTACAGATGCGAAATATTCACTGGTCAGTGGGGAAAACTCCCACATAAATATGTGAGACCTGGCAGGTTAATTTAAATGGAATAAGTGGGTCCAGAGAAAAAGGGCCATATCTCAGATTGTTCATTGTATGATGTTATAGCAGAGAAATAAAGTTTGGATTTTTGAGATCAGACCCTTTAGCCTGCAATATCCTGCAGCAAATATTCAACCTTTCCCTTCATTCCCCCCAATATCTCTAATAAAAGAATAAAGAGGTTTTGTGTGGTTGTCATTGCTGTGGCACCGACATAGCTATAGCATTCCCATCTGAACTGACAGTTATCTGCACTTAATAGAAAAAGCAGAGGGAGAGGGGGAAAAAAATCAATCCTTTGAAATAAAAAGTATTAGGTAAGAGTTTCATTTTGACAAATTTCCTTCTTGCTTCTCGAGCTGTCGAAGGTCTCACGCTTCTCTGGTTTACCAGACATGATCTCAGCACAGGCCTTGAGTGGGTCCAGCACATCTCATCCAGACAAAACCAGTTTCCCTCTAACTTCTGCTGAGTGTTAAAACCACGTTTTATGTAACAGGACTGAGCTGGACTTCTGCAATTTGGACAACTTGGAGCAGGATTCTGTTTCTCTTGGGGTTTTGCCTAGACTTTGGTAGCAGTATTTTTCTGCAGGCTGAAGGAGAGATTTAGGTGCATGCTTGCTGCTCTCCCTCTGCTATTAGAGAACTTGCAATGCTTCCTGACCTTGCACGGGTTCTCACATGTCTGACCCCAGAGCCACCTTTGCTTGTGCTTGAACCCTATTCTTTTCAACCTGCACAAGGGGAAAAAAAAGTCTCAATTCTACTACTAATCAATTGGAAACATGCCTTACATTTTTAATTTTATTATCTTTTTAATGTGAAACTTCTATTAATACAAAATGTATTAATATTTTTAAATTATTTCCCTATCTGTTTTGGAGCCTTGTCCATTACAGCTGCCCATTTAGGGTTAAACAGGAGTTAGATGAAAGTGGTGGGAAAGGGGAAGTGATGTAAGTAAAAAAATAATCAGTCAAATAGGTGATATAAGATGCCAAACCAGTTCTCTAGGTCAACTTGCCAGGCTCAGGCTGTCTCCATGGGACAGCTCTGAGGGCTGAGCCTGTTCAGCTGCGGATCTAGAGAATTTTCAGGGATTTTAAGACATATAAAGGTACACTGTGAGTACTCTCCATTAGAGTGTACCTTCTCCAGGGTGAGTCAGTATACAAACAGCTGAAGGTCTGATGAAATTCATCTATTCCTCTTGTATTTTTTTTATCAGTAAAAATAAACACTGGAAAATTTAGTTCTGATCTGTTTATTTGTGTTTACTCTTCAAAACATATAATATTTTGAAGACTCTGGTGACTTTGCAGCAATGTATACCTTTGCTTTGTTCCATTAACACTGTTCAGGAGCTCCAACAGGTGTTGTGTGCAATAACTGACATTGCCAAACCTTCTGAAATAACCTGTAGTGAAACTTGCATGGGACAGTTTGCCTTTGTAGGTTAAGTCTGAAAGCAGAAGGATAAAACTTGCTAATGTCTGAGGGGACAGAGGAAAATATTGGAGTGTCATTTTTGGTAAGTAGTTGGAAAATAAGACATTACTCCTGTATTAGCACTGAGAGAGTCAAGAAGTCTCAATATGAGCCTGGAAGAGCAACTTGCATTTCTGACTAACTACTTTTATTCTTGGTCTTTTATGTGAAAGAGTTTCTGGTGGTTTACTGTATCTCAATTCCTTGCCAGGGATCCGAGGGAAAACAGGGTCCTCCAGGCATTAAAGGCTACGTAGGTGCACCGGTAAGTCATGGCTCTTGTTCAATTTCTAATGCTCTAGAAACTTTGCTTACTTTTTCAGTGTGTTCTGCCCAGATATATATTTTTTATTATGAAGCAGTCTATAGTCTGACTACTTATCTGCAGTATGTCCAAGTGGTGAAATTTTCTTGACTTCACTGAGTTTCACCTCTCTTTTTTAAATGAGAACAGACCTGTAGCCAGTAGAGAGGTGTCAGCAGAAACTACTTTATTACTGAGATAACAGCTGGGGATTTTGTGATGCTCCCATTGTAATGCAATTGATTTTGGTGATGATGCACCATTTATATGGTGCTTGAAAACTTCATCAGAACACCAAGAAAAAATACTACCTCTCAGCAAATTTTCAGTCATATTTTCAAAGCTCTCAGAGAATAGCCTTTGGGCTCAGGGGACAAACCTGCATTGAATGAACAGACAGCAAGACCAAAATAAATTAGATTCTGTCCAGTTAGCACCTCTGTCTTGTGATCCCAGCTTGGTAAGCAGCCTTTAAGCTGGTGTTGGAAAGGCTGACTGGATTTTCTGAGATTTGATGATCCCGATGGGGGTCACCTCCCACAGGCTGGGGGATGAAAGGATTGTGAGCTGCCCTGCCAAGAAGTACTTGGGGTGCTGGTGGATGAAAAGTTGGACATGAGCTGACAGTGTGCACTCACGGCCCAAAAGCACCTTGGGCAGCAGGTGAGGGAAATGATTCTGCTCTGCTCTGCTCTGCTCTGGTGAGACCCCACCTGCAGTGCTGCATCCATCACTGGGGTCCCAGCAGTGGGTTAGATTTAGATTGGATATAAGCAAGTTTTTTATGAGAGGATGGTAAGACTCTGAAACAGGCTGTCTGGTGGATGCCCCATTCTTGCAAGCATTCAAGGCCAGCTTGCACTGGGCTCTAAGCAACCTGCTCTAGTATAAAATAGCTATGCCCATTTAAATCATCCTGAGGGCCAAATATACCCAGACTTGTAATTCTGATTAGCTTGGAGGTAAGACTCCACTACAGTGTAAAGTAAACTGAAGTTTAAATTACTACAGCAAAAAGTACTATAAACTTAGTCAGTTTTAGAGAGGTCACTACTGTCTGAGTGTATTTGTCTCTCTATAGCTATTAGTTGATTGCTCAGTTTCTACAATACAGGTAACAAACAAGGTGTTTGCAGAGCCAAAGGAAGGTGAAATCCCTTTGTACCCATGGAGTCAATTGTCTGTGCTAGTGCCACATGAAACCACGCTCCAGCAATGTTTCTGGTGTAGCTGGGAGGAGATGAATTACGCAGTCCTGAGGAACACTGGCGTGCAGTCACAGCACAAAAAATATGCTGGGCCCCCAGGACAGAGAGCATCTAACCTTTGCCAGTTCTCCAAGCTACCTGCTGTCTGTCTGGCTAGCACATCCAAACCCCCCAGGAACAGGAATTCTTGCTTGTTTATGCAATAGGTTTTCTCATCAGTATTGTCCTTTACCAAAATTCTCATTGTTTACAAGAAACTTGAAAAATGCAGAGCATTGGTTGTTTTCCAGACCATCTGCAGCTGTGGTAATGTTCCCTGTCCCTCCACTCTGCTGTTGGCAGGAGGGTCGTGTGCCTGCAGGCAATATAATGTTCCAGATGTTCTTGTGCTCACAAGTGGTCCCTGCTCTGTGAGTCTGCTTAGATCATGCCTGTGGCAAACTTCGAGGACTGGCAACCAAAAAAGTCCTTGAGGTTCACTTGAATAGATTGTGCAGATGTGCACATTGATTTGGTGACTAATTAGAGGAGGTAACTATGTCTCTACTTGGATTTAGCTTTATAATCTTTATTTATTTTTATTTTTAGGGTCTACAAGGAGAAAGAGGAGAAAAGGGAACACGAGGAGACAAGGTATTCCTGCTGCATGCTAGGATAAGCCAGGCTTTTCCTTTGTCCATTAGGTGAGGTAGACTACCAGGCCAGCAGCTCTGGAGAGAGATGGAGTTTCCTCATTCCACTGCAATTCCAAGCACTTTCCACCTCCCATGGGTGTGCAGGAGGGCTTTAGGGATCTATGCTGTCTACTACGCACACATTTAGGAACTTCTTGTGTGTGTAGCCAGGGATGGAGGAGAGAGAGGAGGAAAGGAGTAGAGGTTGCTGGTGTGGGGGTCTGAAGTGGTGTCCACAGTGTGTGCACAACCTGAGAGTTGAGAAGGTCATTGACTGCCACTGACCATGTCTGCATCCAGCATTTTCCCATCTCATTCCCGTTTTTCACAGCATCCAACTTCTTGTTTTTTTTTTTTTTTCTACTGCCATCCCCATAAACTCACTAGTAGTAAATACCAGATAATTTGTACTTTGTCAGAGGCTTCAACCAAATGGAGTTGCTTCCCAGTTCCACGTTTTCTCGTGACTGTGAAGAGCTGTTTCACAGAGTGCAGGTCACTTTGGGATTTGAATCATGTTTGTGGCTCAAGGAGAAGACCAAATGCTTATTATACCTGGAATGGACATTTAAAAACAGAGCTGAGCAGGCACAAAGCCTTAGGTATTTCAGTTTCCTCATTGTGTTCAGAGAGACCTTAGATGTGCACATACTTGTGCTGCAGATCTGCTTGGCAGTGCTCAGGGCCCCCCAAAAATGTTTTGTCTTGCTAATTACTCAAGCCAGTCCTGACACAGCTTTATTTAAGGGAGGGTCTGGCAGCTTTGCCTGTGTTTGTGTAAAGGAGGGAGCCATCATCTTGTTAGCATAGCTCTGTTTCTATTTCTCAGTCTCCATCTTCTTCTGCAGAGGAAGCCCAGCGATTTAACACCAAACTTTTGCCTACTGGCAAAAATTATCAATAGACCCTTAGTGTGAGATACTTTGTTCCTCTTCACCAGCATCCTTTCTGCTGTTTATGATAAAGTGGCTATGATCATATTTTGTATTACCTATTCTGTTATTGAAGCTAGAGAAAATGGTTGGAATCTTCATTTTCATCATGCTTTTCCTTCAGCCCTTTGCAGAACTGGATAGGTGTCCAGTATCTAGCCAGTGCCTCTGCTGCTTTTCCACAGGCAGCATTGTCTAATCTGCTGGAATATTTGGCACCTGGAAGAAAATCCATCTTTCTGACATCACTGTGATGGGAGAAGAAGCTGGAGCTGTGTGCAGGCAGGCTAACTGACTAAGTAGAGGAAGATTAAAGTGGGGAAGAAATAAATTAGGTTTTGTTTCATTAGAAGGATCTGCACAGAGGTGCCCCCCCTTTCTTTTTTGTTGTGGTGGTGTTTTATTTTTTTTTTCCCCTGAAGCAGCCAAATCTCTGCTACAATAATTGTGCTTTGATTTTTTCCCAGGTTTTAATGATGGTCTCAGTGCACCCACTGCCAGTGCTTTAATTTTTTACCAGTCAGTGCTACTGGGGAAACAGTGGGCGTAAATTCAGTGGGCCAAATATTTTCTTGTCTGCTCTTCAGTCTGTAACCTGAATACTGACACCTACGCAACCTGTGTTTCTTTGTGCCTGAAGAGAAAAGGGAGCACTAGTTCATGCATTGAGTATTGTTTTACCAAGTCTTCCCCCCTGCTACCAGAAAAGCCCTAAGTATCCCATCCATCTTGCTGCATTATTCACATATCCTGGGACCTCAAATGTAAATGCTGAGGTTTTATAGTGAGGTTCCCAAATCCAGTAGTACAGGTTACAGCTGCACTTTAGGAAAAACACTGCACTATATGAGGGGTATCCCATGCCCTTTTGCATCCAATGAGCTCATTGCAGACCCCAGGACAGACCCGAGAGAGAATTATGATGCACTATCCTGCTAACAGGAGCCATATCTGTATGTGATACTTGGCATTCTAATTTAGGCATGTCCAGCAGTTCAGTGTGACAAAGTGCATTGCTTTTCCTCATAATCCTGTGTCCATCCTGTAAAACCTTGTCTGTTTTATTGAGAAGGGATTGTGTAAGAAGGCAGCAGGACTGGTCTGCTGCTGCCAGATCCCTCTGCAGTAGGTTTGTTTCTCCTCCAGCCTTTCCAGGGCCCTACAGACTCCTGGGTAATAATTTTTCCAACAAATCATTAAATTTTCTAAACGGTAGAGGTCAGAGAGCAGCACTAAAGTTTTGGCAGAATTGTCATTTCCCCTAGTTGCTTTTGAATCTTCACAATTTTGTTCCACTGGTTAAAAGAAGAAAAAAAACAGTAGAACACAGGAGGAAGAAATAGAATCTTAAAGTGAAAATTTGAAAATGAAACTTTAATGTGTTTGTTCTCTCTGTTGGAAGAAAAGTACTTTTCACTGAGTAGCCTTATTTAAAGAATGGAAAAATAATAAAAACTATTTATAATGACAGATTTTTCTGAAGAAACAGCAGAAAACAGAGTCATTTGGAGTGTTTTCAAACAGGATTTCTTTTATATTTGCTTGTATAAATAATACATTTGCCTTTTCCAGCCCCCATTGGTAGCAGTAAGAACACTGACACTTTTCTGTTTTGGCAGCTAAACCAGCATGTGTGAAGTACTCATTGCTGCAGTGTATTGATGTTAAAAATTCTCCTGGGAATGCACTGCACATTTTGTCAGCAATATACCAGGTTGCTGCTTGCTGAAAGTCTTAAATTCAGGATATTTGTAGTTCAGGCAGTGCAAAGGAAAGCATTAATGTGGTAACTATCACCTCCAAAGCAAGTGAATCTGGGTGTCTCACACTGGTTTTCGGCTGCTTTCTGAAGCATATGGGTCTCTCTAATTTCATTCCTTGAATACATAATTTGAAAAAACATTTATGTTAGAAGATTGATTGACTTTCTAAGCAGGAAAAGTAAATAATGATTAGCAAATCCATTTCTGACTTGGCAAATCAATGTAGTTTACAAAATGAGCTAATTAAATCCAATGCCATAAGCGTGGGTTTACAGTTAATAACAGTGGTCTAACAGAGTTTAAGATAAATAAAAACACTAAAAAATAGCATAAAACTACTAAATTTCTGTCACTGCTTGTGCTTGTAGAATTTGTTTTTACATGCACATTCATGTTAACATTGGCACTATGTGTGCATTTGTGTGAAGGATCCAAACAAAATCTGTGTTTCATTTTTCAAGGTTTAAGCACTTTAGAGAGTACAAGAAAATCTGTTTCTAGTTTTTAAACTAAAGAGATTGAATGGTCAAAAGCCACCATCAGTAGGAGAAAGGTGAAGTTCAGCAGAGGTATGTAACTGATCCAGTTATCTCGATCAAGAACTTCGATTATAAAATATGAAATATGTTGAGCTTGAGTATGGAAGTACAGTCCAGATCAGGGTCAGAATTTAAGATTATCCTATAAACACAATCCCCCAAAGCAGAAGATGACATGAGAAGGGGCAGCTGCAGGATGTTTCATACTCATAGGACAACGAATTGCAGTTAAGGATTGGGAGGAACTGATCAAGGAGCTGTCTTGTGAAAGGGGATTTGGAGTAAAGTAAACATGATGCTGGGATTTAAACAGAAGAATAGTCTATAAAACATGAAAACATACTCCTGCTCAAAGTTAGGCTCAGGTATATTGAGTTTCATGCACCTAGCTACAATGAAGGTGTGGAAAACTTGGACACTGCACAAAGCGGAGCAATAAAAATGATCAGAGAACTGACAAACATGTCCATGAAGAAAAGCTGAAAGTATTATGGTTGTTTAGGCTAGAGAAGTTTGAAAGTGGAGTTTTGTAAATCTTCACATACATAACAGATCATTGTAAAAATGAAGGATACACTTCCCTCTGTGGGGGGTTAGGGAAAGACTTACTAGTCTGGAACTGCAGGAAAAAAAAAATTTAAAAAGATCAAGTTTAGGTACACAGGGAAAACACCATATATTCAAGTAATAAAGTAGTGAAATCCATTGCATATGGGCTTTGTGTACTGTCCAGCTCTGGAGACATAAAGGAACAAATTAATTGTTCCCCCAGGTTACAGAAAGGAAAGGTGAAAAATGAAAGATTTTTCTTTACTGGGTAAAACTGACCTATTGCTGGATTGCTTTATTATTTCTGTAAGAGCTGTTCTGGGCTGATGTTCTCCTGGAGCACATTGTCCCATTCACACAAACCCACTTCAGCAGGCAAAAGAAGGATGCCAACATGGAAAGCTAGAACACACCTGCTTCTGTCTGGTTGCAGCAACTTTTCATGGTACAGATGTAGGAACTTCAGCTAATTTCTCTATGGGAATGGCTGGAATTTCTCTCCTTATTCATTACTCTCGGAGCAGATAATATGGACAACACCTTTAGGGCAGTGACCTAAACAGCACAGATTTAAATTATAGTGGTTCTTTCTCTTCCTTTTCCAGGGAGACAGAGGCCTGGATGGGTTCCCTGGGAAGCCAGGAGTGGAGGGGAAACAGGTATGTTGCAAATACTCAGTAACTGGAAATGTTTCCTTGGAAAGAGTGGAAGTTGACCCTGAAACTGAGACTTATCCTGGGTGGTTGCTGAATCATGACAGTACTCAATCATGTCCATATTCTGAGGATCTTTATTGGCAGAGTTTTCTTTTTTTTGTTTGTTTGTTTGTTTGTTTTTAGAATTAAACTAGAATGCAACTTACGCTTACAGGAAATGCCAGTCTTTGAAATGTGATAGCTCATATGTTTGTCTTAATTTTCATTAAATACATAAGAAAGCACTCAGAAAAATTCAGTTGTTTAAGCCCACAACAGGAAAGGAAGAGAACTAGATTTAGTATATTAGGTTTGTTTTCAATAAAAGAAGGCTTGAAACTATTTACATTTTTAAAACAAAAAGAAAACAGAAGATGGCCTAGAAGGTCAGTACATTTCTGCTGATCAGACACACACTGCTTTGTCTAAAACCACTATCTGTAGATTCCACAAGACTGTTTTCATTACCCAGAGAATGATACCTAATGAGAGGCATCCTTTTCTTCCAAGGACCTTCTGGTCTAAATAGCAAAGGACAGAATAAGAAGCAGAGGCCAGAAGTGATTTGCCAAAAGCCATGCAGCTAATCACTGCCACCCTTCAGCCTGATGCCTCCAGGGTGCAGCATTTGCATCCTGCTCTGTTCCATAGCCACAGTTTACCTTGTACCAAGAAGTGTGTGTCTAGTTAGTGTTTATCACTATCCTTGTCAAGTGCAAACCAGTTCTTTATCTATCTGTAACACTGGAAAACATTTCCATCTTACAAGGATAAAGATGGAAATGTTTTCCGGTGTTACAGATGGATAAAGAACTGGTTTGTACTTGCAGCAAATGTAGATGAAGTAGGAAATTGCAGAGGGATGTGAAGATGGATCCTCTTTGTTTACTACTTCAAAGGAACAATTTCTACAAGTGAAACCCTGTTACTGAAGTTGGGTTTTCTGAAGCATTTCTTCCTTTTCATGTCTAGACACTTAGAAGGGGATAAATCTCCATGCCTGAATTTTATACAAAATTTTGTGTTCGACACTGATATATGCACTGAACTGCAATTCTTCTGAATCATCTGAAATTGGTGTTACTGTGATTGCTGTGGCATCTCCATTTCCTCTCTGTGCAGCAGAGTCAAAGCAGCCTCATTAGTTCCTCCTATTAATTCCTCCCAGTGCAATAGGATATCACTGTTTGTGCTGCCAGTACCTGCAGCTTTATGTTTCTCCTGCACGTTATAAACAAAGTTTTCTCTCTATTTTACCTCTTTATAGGGCCCTCCTGGTAGCCCCGGCCTTCCTGGTGCTAGTGGGACCAAAGGAGACAAGGTAAGTTGGGATGGGATGCACAGAGTCAATTTAGAAACATATTTGTTAATTCTTCCTTGGCCTCTTAGTGCTGGAAATATCAGGGCTGTTGGCCTAATATTTATCTTGTTTTTATATAAGAAAAGTTTATATATATTTAAATATTTCAGTCTTCTTAAGTATTTTCTGACATGCCTTCAGTCTCAAATGGGTGTGAGTGAGTGTTAAAATGTGTCTGATTATGGCTCCTCTGCTCTTAGTTTAATGGTCATAAAGAGAGGAGAAGGAAATAGAGCGTAGTTTGGGTCAGGAAATGTTCCTCATCTAAGAAATGTTATTAGAAATGTCAATATGTTTGTGTAGAAGCTGTTTTTCTGACCCAGGAGATGTAGAATTGCCTCAAAAAGCGACAAAAAATGCCTCTGAGCCTCCTACCTGCAAAATAATTGCTCACTGCTCTCAGCAGCAATTTTGACCTTGTTATTTTTCAGAGTTGTTAGAGTATTCATGGCAGCCTTATGTTTCCTTCTGTGTTAGAGATGATGCTGTGGTTTTGGTATTTCCTATCCAGCTCTTAGGCAGGAATGAAAAGGCATGGCCAGTTCTGGATTTCTTTCTCTTTATCTCCTCCAGATTAAGTCAGTGACCCTTATTCAAGAATGCAAGAATTGGAAGCAGTTCTCATTATTCTCTTCCTGCAGTACTGATCAGTCTTGAGTTCGTAACATTTCATCCGTATTTCTGAACCAGCTGCAACTAGTGCTTCCAAAAGATGTTTGTCTCCTTGGTCTGATATTTTCAGAGTGGCTGGTGTGTGTCTCTTCACTACTTCTCACATAATATGGACTCTTTTTAAAAGAGGCCTGTTTGGATTGGGCCCTGGGCAACCTAATGAAATGGGAGGCATATCTGCTAAAAGCACAGGGTTGGAACCAGATATTTTGGATAGATGGGCCAAGTCCAATGGTAACAGGTTCAACAAGGCGAAGTACCTGGTTATAACTTTAGCCAAAAAAATCCCCTGCAGTGCTCCAGGCTGGGGGCAGAGTGGCTGGAAAGTTGCCTGGGTGAAAGGCCCTGGGGATGCTGGGTGACAGTGGCCAAACATGACCCAGCTTCTGGCCAGGTGGGCAAGGAGGCTGGTGGCCTTCTGGCATTCTGTGTCAGCACTAGTGTGGCCAGCAGGACCAGGTTGGTGATTGTCCGTCTGTGCTGGGCACTGGGGAGGCCACACCTCGCATGCTGTGTGCAGATGTGTGCCTATTAAGATGCCACTAGGAGAAGATATCACTGCCCCAAACAGGGTGCCAACGAGACCACGTACCAATGTCAACAACAGGGACATTAATTAATAAATAATAAATGGGAGGGAGAGAGATAGGTATAAAGAGGAGGGTGAGAAGGGAAGTGGGGGCAGAGGTGAGATGCAGCAGAAACAGTCCGAGACGCTTGGTTGCCGCAGCGTCCCATCGGTCCTTCCTCAATATGCACTTGTCTGTGCTGGGGGTCGCCATGGTTCTTGTGGAGCTGGGGGCCCCAGGTCATTCTTCTTGGGCTAACGCCTTCCTCCAGTCCGTGCTGCAGGGATCCAGGGAGGTGTTTTCCTGTTCTATTTTCCATGTGAAAGGAGGATTGCTGACATGCCTTCCTTTGCCTGCAATGCTGTGACCCAAGGAGGATTTCTCAGCTCCTAATGCAGCCTTCGGGGTAGGGAGGCGATGCACCCCCCAATGCAGCTCGGTCCTAAAGTCAGTTTTTGTGGGATTCTACAAGGCAGTGCTGTCATCCTTCCTCAGCCAGTTCTCCCTGACCAGGCTGCCTTGCTGACCAGGGGGTGATGGGCTGAGGCCAGCAGCAGGACCTACCTTTGGCAAACAGTTGCCTCAGAGTGATCAGTCATCTTTGGGGATCTGCCTGGTTGTGGCACTGGGCTCACTCCTCTGGCTGCCCCCTGAGGCAGCTGAAGGAGAAAAGCCGGCGCAGAGCCCGCCGGGCCGTCTTGGCCATGGAGCGCCGTGGCCGTGGGGCCGGGGGCTGCGGGACGGCTGCGCTGCCGGCGGGGCCAGCAGGAACGCTGCGAGCCAGGGCCTGGGCAGGAACTGGGACAGCCCCTGCCAGTGCCACAGCCCCGCAGGGCTCCTCCTGGGAAGGGGAGGCCTGGGCAGGCACCAGGCAAGCCTCTGTAAGTGCCACAGCCCCGCAGGGCTCCTCCTGGGGAGGGGACGCCTGGGCAGGCACCGGGCAAGCCCCTGTTGGTGCCACAGCTCCACAGGGCTCCTCCTGGGGAGGGGAGGCCTGGGCACAGCCAGCCTGCATCCGTGCTGCATCGACCTCGTCCATGGCCTCAGTAGGCGAGGTGCAAACCGCAAACATCTTTGCCTCTTCGGGCAGTGCCGTGGAGAGAGCCTCATTGTGCCCCTCGTCACAGGGACTGCTGTCTGTTGGAGAAGGTGCTGTCACTTCATCTTCCTCTTGTGGTGGGAGAGACAACACGCTCTCTGGCTCACAGTCCCTCTCTCCTGCTGCTGCTCTGTCCTGGAGCTCTACTTCCTCCCACTTTTGCAGGAGCTCATTTAGAAAAGCATCACAGGCTGGCGAGTCGCCAGAGGCAGGGCAGAGGTGTGCCAACAGGTCAGGAGGTGCTGCGTTGTTTTCTGCCTCCCCTGCTGGGTCTTTAGTCATGCCCAAAGTGCTGTGCGACCCCTGGGAGCCTGCAGCAAGTTCCAGGGTGACACTTGACCCATCCCTGAGGACACATCCTTTTGTGTCTTGTGCTGGGTGAACCAAGGCGCTCTGTGGTTCGCTGACCCTGTGTCCTGCTGCTTCTCTGCCAGGGAGCTCTTGCTGGTCCCAGTTTTCCAGGAGCTCCTTGACAAGAGCGTTGCAGGACAGCGAGTCATCAGAGGCAGGGCCCAGCTCAGCCAGCAGCTGGTCAAGAGACACAAGCTCCGAGTGCTTTGGTGTCTCTGCTGCAGCATCTTTGGTGACGCTGCAAGCGCTGTGCCGCTTTGAGGGGCCTGCAGCTGCCTCCAGGGTGGGGCTTGGTGCATCCCTGAGGATGCACCTGGACCTCGAGGGGCTTTCTTTGTCATCGATGGAGGGGATGATGGCTCTAAACATCTCATCATAGACTTTGTCTTCCTGCTCCTCTCTCCTTTTACGGAGATGCTGCATCATGGCCTCCTCATCCTCTGGGCACAGCCGCTTGCGGCCCGCTCTTTGCTGGGCTGGCAGACGAATTCCCTCCCACTTTGGGCGGGCACTTAACCACTTGGAGGTTCTCCAGGTGGATGTGACGGGCCTGTTCTCTCACAGATGTGGGCTGAGTTCTCTAAACAGGTCACTGCAGGTGTCACCCCCATGCCCTCCCTGCACCTTGATGAGCTCCTCTGTCTCAGAGTGCCCCAGGTACTTCCAAACCGGCTGGGTCCCAGTGCAGATGTGCACACCACGTGTGCATTGCACTGGTGTCAGGCAATGGCCCTGCCTTGCTGCTGGCCCATACTGTTTGTACAGCAGTGGCTGCCACTCACGGGGCTGGCTGTGGACATTCGCCTTCTGCTGCTCTGACATCTTCTGGGTTGCGTGCCAGACACTGGCCACAAGCACCCAGGAAAACTGCTGCCTCCTGAGAAGCTGCTGCCTCCTCAGAGAGCTGCTATCCTGGGAGTGCCCAGTGCCAGCTTTTATAGCCCCAAGGGTTGCAACATGGAGCCATGTCACAATGGCCTCTGGGACGATGTTGCTGCGTGTCACAAAGGCCTGTTGGACATGGCTGCTCTGTGTGCTAAAGAACTGGTTGTTTCCATGGAAATACCTCTGGGCCCCAAGGGTTTTTTCAGGCCTTTGCCCCTCCACTTTGCCTACGCTTGTTCTTCTCCCAACGACCTGCAGCTCCCTCTTGTCCCACCTTGTGTGTTCCTTCTGTAAATATCTCCATACAAGCCTTGTGTTGAGCCAAACTCTTATTCCCACCCAGATCACAGTATGTCCCATCCCTGACCCCCGGTAGAAAGACCATCAGAATGGCAAAAAAATGCTCTTTGAACTTAAACTGGCCCTTCTGTAAAAGACAATAAAAAGTATTCGTTATAAAGAAATTAGGAACACAGGAGTTCCAAGGAAAATCGCCCTTCTTCAATCGATGTGGGGACGAGGGGAATATGGTCACAAGGAACAAGGAAAAGGCTGAGGTACAGAATGGCTTCTTTCCCTCAGCCTTCACTAGTCAGATGGGTTCTCTGGAGGACAAGCAGTCCCCTGAGCTGGCACACAGGGAGGGGAGCAGAGCAGACCTCCTGCAATCCCACAGGAAGTCGTCAGTGACCTGTGGAGCCACTTAGACACTGACAGGTGTGTGGGCCTGGCCTGGAGTCCCCCAGGGGAGCTGAGGGAGCCCATGGAAGAGCTCTCTAAGCCGCTGTCCCATCCTTTATTGTCACCATTCCTGGCCAGTCGGGGCAGTCCCAGATGACTGGAGGTGCAGTGTGCCTGCCATGCCCAAGAAGGGCTGCAGGGAGGATGAGGGGAACTGCAGGCCTGTCAGCCTGACCTCGGGGCCCAGCAGAGATGTGGGGCAGATCATGGTGAGGGGATCACACAGCCCATAGAGGACAGCTGAGGGATCAGGCCCAGCCCGTGTGGCTTTAGGAAAGGCAGGTCATGCCTGATTCAAAGTGATGTCCTTTGAGGTATGGGTGACCCACCTTGGTCTGAGGGAGAAGTGGTGGATGGAGTCTCCCTGGTTTGAGCCCATCTCCCACAGCACAGTCCTGGAAAATCTGTCAGCCCAGGGCTTGTGCAGGGGCACTGTGCTGGGTTCAGAATTGTCAGGATGGCCGTGCCCAGAGAGTGCTGGGGAGTGGTGCCCCATGCAGTTGGTGTCTGGTCACTGGTGGTGTCCCCTGTGTCCAGTCCTGTTCAGTGTCTGTTCCTGCTGATGTGGACACAGGGAATTGAGGGTACCTTCAGTAGTAAATTTGTGACAACAGCAAGTTGGGTGGGAGTGTTGACGTTCCAGAGGGTAGGAAGCTCTGTGGGGGCACGTGGAGAGGCTAGATGGATGGTGCTATGCTGGATTTCCTGAAGAGCCAGGCCTGGATCCTGCCTTCATGTCCTAACAAGGCCCTGCAGTGTCCCAGGCTGGGGGCAGCGTGGCTGGAAAGCTGCCCAGTGGGAAAGACCATGGGGGTGCTGGCTGACAGTGGCCAAACATGAGTTCGCCTGTGCCCAGATGGGTAAGGAGACCAGTGGTCTCCTGGCCTTCTGTGTCAGCACTAGTGTGGCCAGCAAGACCAGGGTGGTGACTGTCCCTCTGTGCTGGGCACTTGTAGAAACCTTGCATTCAGTTCTGGGCTCCTCATGACAACAAAGAGATTGAGGTGCCAGAGTGTTGCCAGACAAAGGCAGTGTAGTTGATGAAGGATCTAAAGGTTAAGTCCTAAAAAGAGTTGCTGTGGGAGCTGGGTGTGTTCTGGGGAAATGGAGGCTCGGGGCAGGCTTATTGCTCTTTGCATCTCCCTAGCAAGTGGTTGTAGCCCTGTTGGGATTGGTCTCTATTCCTAGGCAACCAGCGACTGGACAAGTGAAAATGGCCTCAGGCTATGACAGGGAACATTCATGCTGGACAGCAGGAAGAATTTTTTAACTGCAAGGTTTATCAGGCATTGGAAGGTTCTGTCTAGGGAGGTGGTGGACTTACCATCTCTGGAAGTGTCCAGTGAACAACTGAATGGGGCACTCATTGCTATAGTCTTGTTGGCATGGTGGTGTTCAGTCAAAGGTTCAACTCAATGGCCTTGGAAGTCTTTTCAACCTTAATGTTTCAATGATTCTATCTTTAAGATCCCTTCCAACCCAAATTATTCTATGACGCTCTGAATAAATAACAAAGAGTAATTGAACTTAAGAGAAAAAATATGAAAGATGCTTGGTCATTCAGAGACCTACATCAGTAATGAAGAAATAGAGTGTGGAAGGAAGCTATGTGATAAATTTAACACCAGTTTGTGTCTAAACTATGCACAATCTTAAAGCATAATAAATGGTGGACATTGCTGAAGAAAAATTAACTGGAACAAATTGATACCGTAGATGGCAATAAATCATGGAAAGAGGGTGTAGCATCCCAGTGTCTTGCCACCACTATGACATGATTTGCTCTATAAAATGACTTGGGGAAAATGGACTATTTCTCACTTTTTTTCCCCCCAGTTATTGTGCTTAGTTACAAACAAAAGCATTTTGACCTCCTAAATATCTGTCCCCTTGGGGGTCTGTTAGGGATCTAAGCAGCAAACAGTTTGTGTGGTAAGTGCACAGATGTTTTGAAACAAGATATTGATATTGAATACAAGATGTTTTCAAGTGCAAATCTTATGCTATTGCATATCCAATGCATCATTCATTTTAAGTCACTGAATGTCATTGAAATGTATATAAAACATCACAGTAACACAGACCACAACCAGTTTCTGCATGTATTCATCTGCAGAGCAAAGAAAACAGAATTAATTGAGATTGTGCATCCAGATCTATTAATTATGAGATGGTATTGAAAATAAGAATGTACAGCAACAGTTGGAAAACCTGCTCAGGATGTTGCTTTTATTTTATACTGTTTTGTATTGTGCCATGCTGTGTTCTATGGATGTTTTTTTCATTTCTTTTGTGTTTCCCTGCAGGGTGAACCAGGTCTTCCAGGATTGCCTGGCACTTTAGTAAGAGTTTTTTTTAGCTTTCCCAAACTTTGTATAATTATTGCATGAGAAGAAAAAGTGGAAATGCGGGGTGGGAGGATCTTACCAAAAGATGTTCTTAAATAGTTTTTGTTTTTTGGGTTTTTTTAAAAGAAGTTTTAAAAAGTGAATACTTTTGAAGAAGGCATGTGACAGGTTCCAATGAGGAGATGGTCTGCCACAATTTTGGGAGATTGTGAAATCTGAAGGACAGGACTTGAAGCAATGAAAGCATTGCCTCAAGTGCATCAAACAGAGCCAGACTGTGACAGGACTGTGTGGTTTCTGACAGTTTTGAGTTGATTCCAAGTGGCCTTTGGTACATAGAGCCTGTGAAAGTTACAAAAACAAATAAAATTTCAATATTGAGTAGCTGAGTGTCTTTGACATGGACTGAGCATAAGAGTTGGGGCAGGAGAAAAAAAAGGCAGTTTATGATGAGAGGGAATGATTTTTCCTTGGCTTGTATCTGGAAAAGTTCTGGTGGAATGTAAGACAACTAGTACTTGATGTGCTGAAATCAGGAAGGCACTCATGAAAAAATTAAACAGAAAGCAGAAGAGTGGGGTTTACTTTTCCTGTGGCACTAGGTTAAATATCCTTTGTGCATCCCTCTGCTTTCAGCAGTGCCTTCACTGATGCCAGAGACATTTCCAGCAGGGATGTAAGGATGTCCAAAGAGTAGTATTGTCTGTATGAAGAGGTCATCTCTGAGTGAATGGAAAAAGATTTACCACTAAGTATGCAAAGGAGAGGTCTAGAACTGAGTTCAGTATGGGCTGGTAACAAAGCAGTTAGGAAAAATCCCTTTAACTAAAAAAAAAAAAAAAATTTAAATTGGAAAATAGCACTCTTTAACTAAAGACTAGAATAAGAGGCTCCCTGCTAATCACAGGAAAGTCAGTATATAATTCCCTTACTCAGAATGTGGTAGAAAGAAAGGATTACAAAAAGAAAACTATGAAAAAACAGCCTATTTGGTCGAGAACATTTTGTGATCCTGCTCAAATGTGGTATTAATGATAGGACAGCAATTAACAAGACATTTTTAAAGATGTGTAGCACCTGAAAATGAGTTTAACTGATGGGGCATATCCCAAGCCAGTCTGCTTGTTATGTGATTCCTTCTGCATTCAACAGATCTTTGTGATTTAGAATAAAACAAGATCTGGGGAATTTACTAATGTGTTTATATAATGAGATAATTGATTAAGTTCTTACTGTTTATACAGCCACCCAAATCACTTCACAGGTGAGAGAAAACCTTGTGTTCTTTAAATACAAAGTGTGCAACAGGATTTGAGGAGCTACAGGAGTTACCATGCAACTTGAAGGAACAGCAAAGGGAGAAAAATACCCTATGGGGGCCCACCCTACCTCTGGCACCTTCTGCCTTGTATTTACTCTTTCTATCCTTTATGACTCTGCATTTCTATTGCAGGTGCAAATTGAAGGCCTAAAAGGAGAGGAAGTAAGAGAGACTCAATATCTCTTTCATTGCAAGGATATTTTAACGTAATTCTGTTGCCTGTTAGGTTAGATTTTGCTTTAAAAGAGTACTTTAAAGGGAAGCATTATCAGGACATCAAGAAATGAATTTTCCTATTTACAGTGGAGAAAATAACCCAGAAAGGAAAAAGGGCAGTGTCATTTTTAGATGTAGTGAATCTTGCATCAATGAGAAGTATGAATTGTAGAGTCAGCTATGCAATTATTTAAGGACAGGCATGTGTTAACATTAAACTGTTACTAGAGTTAGACTGTTAGACTGTATTTGAGTGTTTTGCCTAGTTTGTCTCTGAACCTGGGCACTCAAATGGGGGGGACGTATAGGTTATGTCAGTCTGTTAGTCCTATGTATAAAATATATGTATATTGAAATTTTGATTTTTTTTGTTGTTGTTGTTGATAGGTCCATAATTTGCATTTACCTGATACTTAATACTATTGTATGTATTATGTAAATGATACTTTAAAGCCCTTCAGAGCTCTGTAGGCTTGGGGGAAGCTGCTTATGTTAAAACTGCTCTTCTCCACCAACAAACTCCAACCCAGAGTGTTTTAGTGGAATATCCAGAATATCCCAGTGTTTTCATCAGAGTTACTACCTTTGAAAAATGGAGAACCAGATATGCATAAGTGCCTGTTGAGTGTGGGTGGATTAGTCTGTCTGCAGCCTAGTGAGTGCTGATAATTTGAGTAGCCAGAGATTAAGGAGAAAACCAGCTGGTCTCTGCACTGCTTCTTTGGGACTTGTGGGAAAAGTGGAGGTATAGGTCCTGTGAAGACAGAAAACATGTCTAATGTGCCCATTCACATTTTCATAAAAATACTTTAACACTTTTTTAAAAAAACCCCAAACATTCCTGTAGGGAAAACCTGGGCCACGAGGACCACAAGGCCAACCTGGACTTCCTGGACCTCCAGTAAGTTGTTTCTCTCACTACTTGCAATTTCAGAAGCTGAAACTCAGGCTGGATGAGGCATATGAAAATCTTCTACTTTAGTCAAGCTCTAAAACATTTAAATAGTGCCCACAGCCTCCAGTTTTCTTAATTTGTGAGAGGAGGTGTTTTGCTGTGGATGGCTTGTCTGAACACAAGGAAGTGACAACCAGGACGTGGGCAGAGTTTGCCTTAAGGCTGTTGTCATGCAGAACCTGATTGTTTTTCTGTTTCTAATGTCCTGAAGAGCTGTATGGGCATTCAGTACACCTCAGAGAGGCACTGACTGATAACTTGTGAGCTGCCATGTCATGAAGGTCAGGGAGTAGCTGCTGTCAAAGGGTTTGGCATTATGCCACAAGGTTGTGGCTAAAATATTTTCTGGATGAAAACTAAGCATTGAGTATGTGTGTTTATATTTCAACACAATTTTTACAATGGTTTGTACATGCCAACATTCTTACTTCTGATGTAAATTGTAGCTTATTCTAGTTATATTTTATGACCCAGCTCTGCAGGATGTCTCAGTTCAGGCTGCCACTGCTGCCTCATTTGCAAACACTTTGTATTTCCTCTCTTTTGAATTGCTTGTTGTGGTTCACTGTTGATTGGCTTTTGTAAAACTGGTGGCAATGTGAAGATGTGTTACTTAGGTAAATCTGCTTTGAATGATGGATGTAATTTAAATATAATTGTGTGGTCTGTATTAAATCAGGGCATTGTCACTTTATCTTGTTTACTCATTCTCTTCTGCTCACAGGACAACATAATTATCAGGTAAGAGTTGTCTAGGTAGCCATGCAGTAATGGTAGCACAAAACTGCTAGGAAATCATACATAGTTCACTAGTTCTTCTTACTCTGTTAATTTTCTAAATATTTTCACTTTTAAAGGGGGAGCCTGGTCTGGAAGGAAAGCCTGGAGTCCCTGGTTTGCCAGGTCAAAGGGTGAGTTGCTTTTTTTATTTAATCTGAGTCTCAGGAGGCTCAGGACTGCTTTGTTCAATAAGGTTTGCTACCTTCACCCACCTTACATATACTTGTCTACTTATGTAAGAATCCTGAGGCCCAGATCCTTTACTGTATTCCTTATTTATGGTCCAGAAACTTTCAGTACTTCTTGGAGTCAACATGTTAAATGCAGTACTGGCTCTTTCTTTCCATGTGCTCTCCCGTATTTATATCTGCTCCTTACCGCTAAGGAGATGCTTGATACGACTTTGAGTGTGCAGAATCACTACTAATGTGGTCAGTTTGAAAATTCAGAGAAATTTTGTTGTCCTGGAAGTCAAGTGAGTGTTAAAGGTTCTTGAAACACTTATTAATTTTCTGTTCTGTTTGGTCTACTCAAAAAGAGGGTCCTCAAAAATGGTAGCTGGTGTACCATTCACTGCCAGGAGCTTAGCTTTTGTATGTATGAAAAAATATTGGATCTTTTTGTGATATGGAATTATGTCTGTTTAAGTACTGCTAAAAGGTAAACTTCATAGTGGCCCTGATATTATTACACTCACATTCCAAACCTGCTTTTCCTTGCTTGAGCCTGTTCATCTGAAGAATATCTCATTAGACAATATGGAATCAGAGTATCTGAGTTGGAGGGCAAAGATGATCAAACCCAAGTCCTGGTCTTGCACAGAGCAGCCTCCAGAATCCCACCACGTTCCTGAGAGTATTGTTCAAATGCTTCTTGAACTCTGGCAGGCTTGGTGCCGTCATCACTGCTCTGGGGAGCCTGTTCCAGTGCTCAGCCACACTGTGAAAAACCTTCTTCTGCTATCCAGCCTAAACTTCCCCCAACTCAGCTTCATGCTGTTTTCTCAAGTCCTGTCACAGGTCACCAGAGAGAAGAGATCAGTGCCTGCCCCTCCTCTTCCCCTCACAAGGAAGCTGTAACTGCAATGAGGTCTCCCCTCAGTCTCCTCCTCTCCAGGCTGAACACACCAGGTGTTCTCAGCCACTCCTTGCATGGCTGTTTTGTTTGTGGAATTGGATCTGGGTGAGGACAGAGGTGTGCCTTCGCCTGCAGATACAAGAGACTTTAACCTAAAACCATGGGACATGAAGGAACGCGTAAGGACATGTCCAGACTTGTTCCCAGTTCTCATTCATGGTTGGACCTTTGCCCTCAGAGACCCTGTGTATTGTTAATTTCATCACTTCCCCAAGTCTTTGGATGTGTGCCTGCCAGAAGTGGAGAGGTTTGTTATTTTTTTACATTATGTTTTGGGGCCACTCCATCGTTTCTCTATATTTACACTGCAGACTTCCTGGCTGGACAAGCAGCTGTACTTGTTGCTCTCCTCGGACACTCTCTCATACCTTTATATGTTTCTTACATTGTGGCATCCTAAACTGTCCCCAGACCTCGAGGTGAGCCCACCCCAGTGCAGTGCAGAGTGCGACAATTCCCGGTAACACTGCCCCTGATGCCTGCAGCACACAGTAAACCCTCCTGGCTGCCAGGACACTGCTAACTCATTATATAACTGGGCCAGGGGAACCTGCTTTTTTCTATGGTTTTCATTACATATTAATGAAAAATGCTGCAGTGTCAGCTTTTTACACAGAGCTCCACACTCCATTATCACAACATCCCTAGGAACATAATTCTGCTGCCCAGTCAAGGGCAGGTCATGATATTAGGATGCTATTGAGGTCATGGCAATGGGACAGAGCAGCTCTGGATGGTAAACCTGCCTCCTTCACCACTTCCTAACCAGAGAACACTATTTTCAGTCCCAGATGTCATTTGGGCTCATTGTTTTAGGGTTTTAAACTCTACAGAGTGTCCCATGAGCACTTGGGGTTGCATATACTTGAAAATGGGACCAGGGAGGTGGGCGTGGATACAAAGCAGAGGTATGGGTACCAGGAAGGGACAAACAACTAGGAGCATTATGGCTGACATGGATACAAGGTAAGTACTGGGGAAGGGAAAAGACAATCAGCTGGGAACATTTAAAGTTTGCAAAGACATAAGGCATTAACAAACAACACCTAACATAAGCAGCAGCAATTTTATAGAGACAAACTTGCATTTGTGGAATTTATTCCCCACAATTCACATTCAACTTTCCACTGACCAGATGCCATTCCCCAGCTGCTTCCCAGCCTCTCGTTCCCCACGCTGCCTGTACATCCAGGGCTGCCCCATCTCAGGTGCAGAATCCAGCACTGTGGATTCACACTAATTACCATACAGTTGGTGATTGCCCAGTCTATTTGTCAAGGCCTCTCTTCAGGGCCTCTTTGCCCTCAAGGGTGTCAACAAACGAGTGGAATTGAGATACCTGCTTAGCATTTTTAGAGGCAGTCATTTGGATCTCAGTACTGCTGTTTAATGGGTCACTTTTTAAAGCAGCCAGAGAGACTTGATGATAACTCACTCCTTAAAGGAGATCATGGGGTTTGCCTGCAGTGCTTTGAGTCAGCATCAGCACTCTTACCAGCCTGTGTAAGAACCTGTGAGCATAGGAGGGTGATGAGCAAACAACAGCACAGGGAAAAAATATATTGCCTGCTAAGAGTTTTTCTACAGACTGTCCATTGGATTGTGTGCTATTAAATTTAGCTGTAAGCATGAATTTTAGGTATCTTCTCCTTGGGGAGATAATGCATGCAGCCTTTAGTTAGTGCCTCAGTGGAAAAGGGCATGTACTTGCTTTCTTGTAATTTCCCAGATGTTAGAAAATACCACTTTAGCAAATAGCTCTGCAGTGCTTTGCTTTTAAGTTGGTAACTTAGGAATTAGCCTGGTGTTAAGGCCTGGTGTGAAACGTTGTTTCTTGAGTAAGATTAATAGAGCATATTAGCTGGGTAAAGGACAGTGATCTGTCAGGATTTGCAACAGGACAGAAAATGCTCCTGTTAATGATCATTTGATTAGAGATGTCATTTGATCTGTTCTGTCTTTGAATTTTTCCCTAGACTCTGTTGTGTCTAGCTAGTTAGACTGCTCCTAAGGGTCTTTATTAGTCATCAAGCATCTTAGATTAATAGCTATATTTTTTTAATTAAAGGCCATTTTTCAATGACTGAATTCATGAGATGAATCAAAGTAATGGGCTTGGTGGATCTACACAGATCCTATCTGGAGGCAGGAGGTTACAGTTCCAACCTGAACCAAACAACTGGATTGTGTTCATTTTATTAGTCAAAAGTGATGGCACCTGATGTCTGCATTTTGACAATGATGCCCTCACATCAGGAGCACACTGTGTGAAGAAAAATGCTTTGCTATTCTCATGTGACCTCTAAGACCTTTGGGTGACAGACAGTACTATCCAGATTTTATTAAAACTGCCTGAAAAAGAAAGAGAACTCTGAGAGTCTGCTTTCACTTTTAGGGTGGTTTTGTTGTTTTCTTCCCTCTTCCTGTCCTTCTTTTTCTTCTGTCAAATTGAAGAGAATTGAAGGGCTTTGGTTCTTCTGTTAAGTCTTTGATACCTGACTTATTGAAATATTTGTTGGAAATAAAACCAGGTTTTTTTTTATTGATAAACACAAAGATGCAGATATATGACGTGTTCCTGGAAAGCACACAGATCTGTGGCCAGTACAGAGTAAACATAGAGTTCTTCTGAAGTGTACTCAATAATTTTGATTTCAAGAATTTGCCTCTTTTTTAAATGTTACAAGTTCATTCAATTGATTGAAATTTCAGAAAGAGAGCAAGAGAAAACATTTCTCCTGCAGCAGTCACAAGGTAGGAGCTATCTAGACTGCTTTGAGGTTGATGTGCAACGTAGTTTTATAAAATTACATTGACAAAATCTGTCCAAGTTCAAGGTACAATCAATACAAAACAGAAAAATAATACAGGAGTCTCATGGGGTAGTAAGAATAATCTTATTAAAAGAAAATTAATGGAAAATATAATATAGTAGCATTTAGTGAATGTGCTTCTCCATGTTTTAGACTCAGTGTACATAATTCAGGCAGATAAGTATTGATGATGATGATGATGATGATGATGATGATGATGATGATAATAATAATAATAATAATAATAATAATAATAATAATAGTACATAGTTAAAACTGGTAACTCCAGGGTGAAATGGGTAAATAATTCAAGAGAGATAGAAGAATAAGTTTGCCTAGAATATTAAGTAGTCTTTTTGGAAGGAGCCAGTCTCAAGGTGTGGTCTCTCTCAATGTCCAGAAGTCCTTGTAGCCCTTGACTTCACTGCAACTGCCCCATTAATCACCCATGATCTGGCCAACCCTGGTGGTATTTTCATCCTCAAGCTACAGAGATGCTCTCACTTCAAAATTTACTGGTGTTATCTAATGCATATGGAGACTGCAAAAGGCTGGTGCCTTCAGGGAGCTCAAACATTGATTAACACTGCTGGATTTCTTCTGGTTTCTATAGTAATGCAGAGGTAAAAAGACTGGATGAAATGGGTAATCCTAGTATCCCATCTAGGTTACAGGGCAAACAATTGGCATTTATGCTAACAAGTCATATTCATTCACAAGTAAAGATGTTTTCTGTGTTCTTTGTACCAAATCCACCTCTGTTCCTGGGCCAAACCTCAGAGAAAAACCTGCTAAGAAAATAAATGGGTATTCTGGCTGTTGTGCAGTAAGATGGGAAAGAGTCTTGGGCTATGGTACCTTTTAGAATTTACCCTCCAGCAGAGTGGAAACAACATGTTTCCTTGTTTTCCTGTCTTCTGTATAGCAGATATCTTTCTGATGGATGGTTGTGTTCACATTTATTTGTGCATGTTTGAAATGTTCAGACTTTGCCTGCGCTGGCAAAGTTCAGCCATGCAGAAATCAAACTGTAAGCAAGTTAACAGAAGAAAGGAAAAGAGATTGATGCCATAGACTAAATTCGGAGTGAAACTGTAATTGTCAGTGAGGTAAATACACGAATTTCCAATTAAACACACATTTTTTAACTGTGTTTTGTTCAAATTGATGATAGGCAAATAGGACATATGTCATATTGTCAAAGGATACAAAATCTTACAGACTTACCTGATTCTTACTGTAGGTAACAGAGCATAATTTTTGGGTTTCTGTCATATTATTAGGCAGTGTGACATTTTACTGAATTTTGCTTTGAGGTATAATTTCTCCCAGCAATTATTTCTGTCCTTTACAGACAGACTATAATGCTTTGGAGCAAATGTGCAGAAGTTGGATTTCAGCTAACCTCCAAGTGGCCCACAAGTCCCCTTCACAAAGGGAAACCTCTCTCAGTTTTTGTTTGTATAATTATGTGCTGCTTTAAGGGATTTCTTAATGTTTTGAAAAGCATTGAAGTTTCTCAGCATTATATTCAAGGAAAGAATAAACAGCTCCTCTTGCATCTCTCATTGCTGCCACAGATCAGTCTTCCTGGCCATCAGTCTGGAGACAGAATGGGTGGTTGGTGGGACAGAAAGGAATCAATAACACTATTTGTTTTGATGGACACAGTTAAGGATGCTTCCTATATGCCTGGTGCCAAATCCACCTCTGTTCCTGGGACCAAACCTCAGAGAAAACATTGCAACATCTCTCTTGTGAGGAAAACTGAGGGAGCTGGGCCTGTTCAGCCTGGAGAAGTGATGGCTGAGGGGGTACCTTGCCAAGGTCTGTCAGTGTCTGCAGAGAGGGGTCAGAGCATGCACCAGGCTCTGCTTGCTGTGCCCAGCAATGGGACAAGAGGCAACAGGCAGAAACTGATGCACAGACACCACCTGACTCTGAGGAAGAGTTTGTTTCGTGAAGGGACTGAGCACTGGGGTCTCCCTCACTGTGAGGAGATATTCTGGAATTGTCTGACCCAATCTTGTGCCTGTGCTCTGGGATGGTCTTGCCTGAGTAGGGGGGTTGGGCCAGATGACCTGGTGAGGTGCTTCCAGTGTGATCCATGATGTGATTCTGTGATTCTCTGTTCTGGCCTCTGTGTTGTAACCCTGGAAGTTGCCACCTTGGCATGTAGCTCCCACGTGCACAGGAAGCTGGAGGCGGCTCATCTCCCATGTCTGGCCCCACACACCACATCCTGTATGCTTTATTCATAAGCTTACTTATTTTATTTAAATGTGTCCTCTGCATGGTCACCTTGGCAGTGGGCAAAATAATCATATTTAACTAGAAAACATATGTTAAATTGTGGTGACATGAGTCCTTCAAATTAAAAATGAGCTCTTGTTGGCTTTGACAAGAAAAGAAATTATGGACTTTGGAAAAGAAGAAGGAACATTTATAAATAGTGTGTGTTCTGGATTATCTAATTCAAATTTTTATTAATAGCAAGTCTTGTAAATGATTACAAATTCCTTCTGATACTTGAGGACCCTATAATCACTCCTTTAATATTCTTCTTAAATTCTTCTGTATATGACTGCTGATTTTCATTGTTTTGGGGTGGAGGGGTGTTTGGAATTTTTTAATGAGAAAAATAATTAAAATAACTGATTCCAACACACCAGCTAATACATCTCAGTCCCAGCTGAGGAAAATATGATGAAAACTTATTTGTTTTTGATGGTTTAGATTTTTCATTCATTTAAATCAGCAGAAAGCTGTTGTTCATAGATGCTGTTTCTGGGCATCTTTCAGTGAAGAAAAATAAAAGGAAAATTTTATATATGATCCTTCACATTATCAGAGACATTACACTTCATTAATTATATTTTTCTTCTAAAAAGAAAATCAGTCTGAATGAGAAGTAGAAATGAGTGAGTAAAAAAGTCTGTCTCAGATATTTACATGACTTCTCTTGTACCCTCCTACTATATTGCTGACAGCCTCAGAAATATTAATGATTCAGTGTCTGTTACATATGAGGGAAGAAGAGATTATTTTTATAAAACATGCGACTTACCTAAAGTAACACAGCAAGTCACCTGTTGGGCTAAGAAACAAATCCAGACTCTGCCTTAACTCCAGTGCTTACTCCATCCTTTCTTCCTCATTTTTCTCATGTAGGATTTTTTCCTTTTGAATTATTTGAGATCAAACCCATGGGGACACAGAGCTCCAGCGTCCGTACAGGTGACCTTGCCTCAGGGCTGTACTCCAGCTCTTGGCTTGTCCTTGCCTTGCACCAGTGGAGTTCTCTGATTCCTCTGAAGGGATGTTTCTAACTTGCAGAGGAGTCAGTGAGCTCTGCCCCTTGGTGCTAATGCCACCTTCAGAAATGCCTCATTGATTCCTTTTCCCAGCTTAGCGATTGTGGATCTTTTCTCTTCAACCATGCACCAGACTTCCTAATTATTTTATTTCTTAATGCATGAAGCAGTGCAAGGGACCAGAGGGACTCTGCTTTACCTCTCAGCCCTTGTTTACACTTAGCACCTCCCTTGGCTGCATTTCAGCACCTGTGACTTCCTTACCCCTCTGCAGGGGGAAGCCAGGTGGGATTGCAGAGTGTAGGAGATGCCACCATGTGCATGAGAACGTTATGTGATGTATGAGAACACAATGTGAGTCACTTTATGGCTGTTGTCACAGTTTGGGACATATAGGATTGTCAAAGACAACTGGGGTTTAATTTCCAAATGGTGTCATCTTCGTTTCTAGCTTTTGTGTTTTATGTACCACCATTACATTGATTTTCCAGTTTGGAGGTGAAAGACTTTGGGTAATCAATAGCAATCTTTGGCCTGCTCTCTAATATGTGCTTCTCTGTTGAACATGCAGGGTAAAAAGGGAGAACCAGGACTCCCAGGAATCAATGGTCTGATTGGCCCTCAGGTAAGTGATGATTTCTTGTCTCCTATAATATGTGTAAAATCAGCTTTAGTGGCAACAAGGGACACGGAGCCACACAATGCAACATGTATGGTCTTCTTCTTTGTACTGTATTTGAAGTTCATGTTTCTCCTTTTAAGACCCAAATTATTTATCTTGTTGAGATTGAGAGATGTCTGTCTGACAGCAATTAATTTTACCTTTCAGAGTTTTTCAACATCTTTGAACCAGGACAGGTGTGTTGTGTGGGATTTCCCTATTGCTTGTGCTTAGAGCAGCATCATTCCAGAGGGAAAACACTGAATTGTGTTTTGTGAGGAGGGGGGATATCTGAAGTTAATGACCCCTTAATTCCTTCTTTTTAAAGCTTTTGGCAAATTAAAGATCCAATTGCACATAATATCATATGGGCAAAACACTGTGGTTTATGCTACGAATTGTCAGAGAGGATTTAGCTGCACCATGGATCAGCCTGTTTGGCTCTGTGTTATAACACTGACACCTCTCAGTGTCCTGCTAACTTTGCACATAAATTCAGCAGACTTGAAACACTTTGTAGGGTCACTCCTGCAATAAGAAAAATATCCATGGGAATGTCCTAAAGCAGGAAAGGTACAATTTCACATTGAGCTGACTACTCAGAATGAAACTGAGCATTTCATTTGTTCCCTTTTCAGTAAATTAACAAACTGGCTTTAGGATTGTGTTTCAATAACTGCTAAAGTTTGGGGAAGAATGATGAGCTTCCATTGCTGCAGCTGTTGGTGATGTGTTGCAATAAGCAGCACACTGCTAGACAGCAGATACTGATTGCTCATGTATTTGCTCTGGCAATTTTTGCCCTTGCAACCAGGAGAAATGATCTAGAAGTGGTTGGTGTGACAGGAGTTTTGTAAAGAGCTGCTCACACATCTGTGGAGAATGTCAGAGGGGTAATCCAAGGGCTTGAGGCCCCATGCAGGTGAAGTCCCTTGTGTCCAGCAGCAAACCTTGCCCTGCAAAACACCATTTGATACTGGTTTATGTATTTTGAGCCTCGTTTTCCTTCAGTACACTATCTAATTTGCATGTATTTCAGCAGCAGCCTGCAAGAATGAGGACAGTGTTTCAAGTGGATTTAAAATAGTTTAGAATCATAGAATATTCTGAGTTTGAAGGAACCCATAAGGATCATCAAGTCCAACTCCTGGCCCTGCACAGGATACCCCAAGAATCCCTTGTATGGGATATCCCTTGTATGCCTGAGAGCATACAAGAACACTTCTTGAATTCCTGAGTCCAACAGTCTGCTTCTGTTGTGTTATTTTTCTTTGGTTAGTTGGTTGGTTGTTTTGTTTTTTGTTTTTATTTCCTCTTCCTTCATTTTGGAAGAAGATTTTTATCCATGTATTATTTTTAAGATACCTGACAGTATCCATCCAAACAATGTCACACTTACTTAACTCAAGTTCCCTGCAAATTAAATATATATATGTATGTGTTAGCAATTTTTAAAATGTATCTGCAAAAATTGCTGACATAAGATTAAGTAATTTTTCTTTTTTGCACAAGCAAAGTAATGTTAGCAAATTTTATGTTAATTAAAACTGCACAAAATGCTTGCCCCATCAAGGGATAGTTAAATTGACTCTTCCTCCAAGCTAACTGCATGAAAGGTAAAATATTGTTCCTATTCCTGCAGTGGCACTCTGTTCTGGACATATTACTGCAGATTTACATATTTTTCTTTAAAGAAAATGCTTACATTCACTTTGTGACAAAACTACTTTTCAGCTTAACAGCACTTTTTGTGGCATAAGATTTTTAAAGCATTTTATCAGCATTTTTTTTTTTTTTTTTTTTTTTCCTTAATTACACTATGCCACAAAAATGCCCAGGAAGAAAAGTGGTTTTCTTATACTGTAGTTACATGGGTATTCATTCAAGTTATGTGTGGAAGCCTGTGTCAGCTGTGCTTGTCCTGTCCCCATGGGGTTGAGGGACAAATTATATGACTTGGCTGCACATAAACTAGATTAGGATAAGAAAATAGACTCCCTTTCCTCTGCATTTTTAAATTTATGTCTACTTTTGTTTTCTGACCTGATTCCCCACATTGATACCTGTATGCACAAGAGGAAGGGGTTGATATAGGAGCTTTAGAAGGCTCATTGTTGCTGAAGGACACAGGAAAGATCTGAAGTTATTATTGGGCTTTGTCATGCTCAGTCCAGCTGAGAAGCCACAGAAGATCAGGCAGCTGTGCAAGGGAACTGATATAAGTGCTACTCTTATGAGTGCCTTCCTGCTCAGGATATTCTGTGATTCTGTGGTCCAGTGATGACTGCAGTTGAGATAAGTCAGTCCGAGTCTCAAGGACCATTCAAGAGATAATTTAAATGTCAGACCCTGAAGCAGCATCTAGGAGGCAACTTCTCTGCGAGACTGGGGATGTTTTGTGGAGATAGGGTAGCTTTGTCTCTCTTTGTACACACCAACTCAAACCAAATTATAATATAAAAATATTTTAAAATATTTATTTTTCCTTCCAAATCAGCTGTGGTGGTGAACCTGTCCATCTGCTTATTTGTTTCACGTTTTCTGATCAGCACCTTTTAAAATGAGCATTTATTTTCCAGTCATCTTTACAAATGGTGCATCTTGCAACATTATTAAGCCATGGAATAGAAACTCTGGATATTTTTTTCCCCTCTGGACTTGAACAATTTTTTGGCAGCAAGGACACAGACACCTGAACTTATAATGTGTTCATGTTGTTATTATTTATTTGTACTATTTTAGAGTCCAGGAGCCTTAATCATAGGCCCAACTTTTGTTGCAGTAGGATGTTCAAATGCAGACTGAAAAATGAGCATTTCTGTAAAGAACTTTCAGCTGAAATAGTTGGCTCAGGCACTCTGAGCTGTATCACTGAGTTACCAGGGCTGGGGTTTGGCTCCAAATGCAAACACTTTTTGGGTTAAGAATGGGGATGCAGGTGCCTGCTTCTGTGGCTGAAGATCCAGTTAATATCATCAGTGGATCCTGAAGCACTCTTCTAACAAACACTTACAAAGGGGCCACTGAGCCACTCTTGAGGCTCCCCAAGCTGGGTGGGTACTTGCTGGCCACCTGTGAGACAGCAAAACACATCAAAAGTCTTTGAGATTTAAAGAAAAATGCCATACCTCTGCCTTGCAATACCTCTGGGCTGTTACTGAGGCTTGCCTTGTGCTAGATAACCTGGTGTGTAAGAAAGACCTGAGAGGAAGACCAGTACAAGTTGTACCTGTTATGGTCCTGGCTGGCAGAGATTTAATTAGTATAGACTTGCCTGTAGGGTGTGAGCTCAAGCCTAGCTTTTCTTAAGTAATTCAGGAAATAAATGACCTCCTCTGAAGTGCAGAGTGTCCTTAATGTCCTTTTCATAATGCAAGTTAATACTGCAAAGTGTAAGAAAAGGATGTGGGCCCCAGTTGCAAAGCTCAGATTGAATTCGAACTTTGCCAGCGCTGCTTGGAATTGGAAGATATTGCTCAGAGCAATCTTTAATAAGATCTATACCTTTAAAAATAAATTAAAAAAGTCTTCACCTGTGAGAATTACTAATAGTGCTGAAACAAAAGACATTAAAGGAGGATTTTTAGTTGTTTTTTCTCATTTGCTGCACTGACTCAGTAAACCAACTCCAAGCAAACACATAGAGAAATAAATCTTCCTCTGTAGACAAGAGAGATCATGCCCATAGCTTACACTAAGTGATTAAATTAAACAAACACTGCCTTTCACTGGAAGCAGGAAACTCTCCTAGAGAGACTGCTATGTACAAAGTCAACTTTATTCCGTACTTTTAAAGAACTGCAAAGATAGTTCTGAGAATTTTTTGTTGACAGAACTTTTATTTTAAATTTAATGTTGGTAGTCCTGTTCCAATGCCATCTGATGAAATGGATGGAGACTGGGTCTGTGTTTGAATTATGGCACTGTCACTGATGCTGACTATTGGACATATATTGTAGACAAATGCTCAGATTTGTTGGCTCTTCAGGCTTTGATTTTTAGTGTCATCATCAGCAGCTTTTTTTATATGTTCTCTTACCTTTGTATTGAATTGGAAGGCAGGATTTACACAGAAAGAGAAACACAGTGCTCTAATCCAGCATTACAGAAAATATCTCAGTAATAATTTCCATTTTAGATTGTATATAAGGAGAAATTAATTCACTGAGAGACTGATCAAGCACTGGAGCAAGCTGCCCAGGGAAGTGGTAGAATCACTGTCCCTGGAGCTATTTTAAAAAGTGGCACTTAGAGATGTGGTTTGGCAGTGACTGTGGCAGCCCTGAGTTAATGGTTGGACTCGAGGATCTTAGAGGTCTTTTCCAACCATAATGATTCTCTGATTGTATCATTCCAATTCACAGCAGAAGTGGCTGGGGTGAGAAATGAAAAGCAGATTTGAGGAGCTGATCCTGGAATCCACTCAGATGCTGTGGAGGAGAGGTTTCCACTGGAGTAGAAAAGACATAGTGAGACACATGGGCTGCTCCACAAAACTGACTGCAACAGGTTCATTTCTGATGGGAAAAGAATGAAGGAAAGACAGCCCAAAGCCAACAGGAAGGGTCTGTGGGGTCTTTCTAAAAGGTGAAATTTTGAGAAATGTCTATGAATTCGAGAAAAGAAGAGAGAGTGGAAGAGAAAAGGCTGGCAGTCCCTCAGTTACTCGTTTTGGCAGCAGATGGAATTCTCCTGTGTGTCCCTTCTTGTTTGTAAACCTGGCACACTGCATTAACAGCCCAGACCAGAATCTGTTTTAATATGGGTTAAGGGCTTATCTAAACCTTTGTCATCCAGAATTCAGACAACAGCATGGAACAATACACAGAAAATATGTCTGTGTAGGCTTTGCCTTCAGGTATCTGGGAAAGCCATCAGACTTCAGTTTTCGTTGTGGGATGCCATTTGTTCACCTCCCTTTAAGCCTTAGTCATCCCTTCTTTCATGGAAAAGAGATTTAGGCCAAGTTCCCTACTGATGGAGTCACAGACAAAGGTTTCTGTTCCTTCTCAGAGCCTCCTTAGGGAGTGCACAACCCAAATCTTAAAATCTCTGCCTTTCCCAGCCCATCTTCCAGCAAGGTACACACTGCAAGAGGAGAGCACTGGAAAGTGGATTCTGGAGGACAGGCACAGCTGTGTCTCCAGTATGAACAGTGTCAGATTTTTTTCCTGAGCACTTCACTGCATTACATTGTCTAAGGAATGGGTCTGGATGAAACACAAGCCTGATACTTCCACCTTCCACGATGTTCTTAAAGATATCTCATCCTAAAACACACATGCCTCTACACAATATTTAGGTTTTAGATTTTAGTGAACATTTGAAACATTTTTTTTCTGAACAAGAGTTTGAAAATATTCTGGTCTAAACATTTTAATAAAAAATTCCATGTTTTGCATTTGTTTCCCAAAGTGAATTTTTGTAGATTTGTTTTAAAATCAAGCTTTCATGTATCAGTTTTTGCTTCAACACGTACAAAGCACATGTCAGAGTGTTTTTCAGCTGAAAAAAAATACACCCTGTGATTATTTTCTTCTGGTTCAGGGTTTTAACAGGACAACACTGTGGTCTGGATTTGGGATAGGGACTCTCATCTGTAAAATTCATCAAATAATCTTTGAAAAAGGTGTTTGTATAAATCAGGTGCTTTAATCTGGATTCACTTAAAAATGGAAGCAAAGAAAACAGATGGTGAGAGATTTTTTGAGATAAACATTACACACAGTCCTACTGCTGTTGGGTTTTTTAAACCATAAATAGATTCTGCCATTTTGGTGAATTCTAATATTTTAAAATAGTATTATTTGCTCTGAATTATACTGAGAAGTCAGGAGAAGGGCTACAATAAAAGATGTTGATATACAAGTGAAACAGAAATTCTCTGCATAATAGCAAAAGGGAGTGCTCTATAAAGGATATTTATGATGTATTTCTGTCATTTTATTTCACTTGGTCCCATCACTTGCTGTAGCCCAGGCTGTAGAAAGAAGGAAACCCAGTAGGATGGTTGATGTACAGCTGTGTGCAGTCAGCTGGAGCAGGCTGCCAGCAACCTGTGCATCTCCAAGGGATACTGCTGGCCATCACATAAAACTATTTTTTCTGTGTCCACCTCAGAGAAGATTTTATCAGAAGAGCTTCCCATTAGTGAGTGTAGCATTTGTTGTACAACACATGGTGAAGCTACCTGTAAACCAGTTTGGGCATGATATCTTGGGTAATTATCTCTTGGAGGACAATGCAATTGGATTATTAGTGGCAATTTAGGAAAAGTATCAGTGGGATTCAGTTTCAGGACTCATGGTTGCATAAGGTTATTGTGGTCTAGCATATGGAAAGTTTAAGAGAGTGATTAGAAGTTGTCCTGGATAGTGAGAATACCAAGTGTTACTGGGAGAAAGTGTTGGGATGAGGAGGATGTGGAACTTCCCATTTTAGTGATTACACTGATTGCTGACAGATACTGGAGTAAGACTTTGCTTTTAGATCAGATTGACCCCTGCCAATTCACTGTGTGGGTAACACCTCATACCAGGGATTGCTTGGGCTGAGCCTGGGTCCTGACTGGGGTTTTTCACCTCCTGATAGAAGTTCCCTGTTGCAGGGCAAGGAAGGGTATGTGTTTCCTGGTGGGAGACAGTTCAACTACTGACAGAGAGAACAAAATTAAATTGTTAGAAAGGAACTGATGGAATTGTCAAGGAAAACCTGTGAAGGTAAATTTACACATAGTCCAATCTGAACCAGTTTGTTGTTTTTCTAAAGTTTTGTCTTCTTTCCCAGTACTCCCCCCGTTCCTCATGGAAGCCCCTTCTTGGAGCCCATACCTTCTGTAGGGCCTCTCAGCAATGCCTTGTGGAGGTGGAGTAGGGCCAAGTAGAATTTCCATGTCCTTGGTGTCTGCCCCATCCAGCTGTATCTGCACACAGTTGTGTCTCTGTGCAGTATTTTCTCTTACGCTGGGCTTATTTGGGCTGTTGAATCTTTTCCTTGAATGGTGAAGCCTTTTTAAGTGAAGGATGGTCTTGGACCAAGTGATTCCTGGTGGGTGTAGAATCTTTAACTGCAGGATCCAATTGCAGGGCTCCCCAGGAATGGAATCATCAGCACCAGTGCATCAGAAGGCACATCTTTTTGGAGATGTTTTGCTGTGTTCACATTTGAGGCACTTTACAAGTGAGAGTGTTGTTGACAGGATAACTCCTTGTCTGTTCTGAGCTGCAAGTGCAGCTACAAGATCCTTTTCTGGTCTCTTTGCCCCCTCTATTGGTGAGAGACTGTCTGAGCTCCTGGCTGAAGTTTGCAAATTTATTTTATAAGATCACTTATCTGCCATCTCTGCCAAACAATGCCTCAAACAGATTCTCTCCTCACTTTTTTACACCATTTTCTTCTCATCATCTACATTGTTCATTGAAAACAGATGCTGATGCTGATCTGTGACTTGTAATACCTTTATATTGAAAGATGACAGGGAAAATGCTGTCTGGCCATTTTCTATTTTTATCAGTTGCTCAGTTTCAAATCTTTACAGAGGTTTTGGGTGGAGTTGTTTGTTGTTCTTTAGGTACAATCACACTAGAGCTCCCCTTATGCTGAAAACTGAAAATTAATGAGATTGTCATGTTAGAAAGACAGAAAGAGGCAGCCAGGGTAATATTTCAGCTCAGTCATATATCCATTTTTCATGCTATTTGTTCAAGTCCTGATGAAAAAAAATACATGAACCTGTTTCATTCTGAGCAACGGAGAAATCCTGTCTTATCTACAGGGGAAGCTGGCAGTAATAGACACCTTTGTATCCCAAGCAACATACTAAGATTTGTCAAGGCTGGAAACAAATCTCTCGTAGAAAGCCAAATTTAACAATTTGCTTGATGTATAAAAATAGATCCCTCTTTAAATCAGGTGACTGTTGAGAGAATTTTTCTCCTAAGAGAAGCAGTTGTTTCAGGGAAATGAGTAAGAATGTTAAGATATTTCCAACTGAATCTTTTACTACCTACCAGGTTGGAGTTGAGCAACAAAATGGTGGCACATTTTGTTTTAAAACACTTGAGCCATTGCAGCATTTCTCCTCACTCTTGGATTAGTATTTTTACCCCAACCTCCCAAAAAAAGCAAGCTGAAACCACAAGCCTGTTTCTTTCATTGGTTGCTTTCATTTTTTTTTTTTTTTTTTTTGGAGGTAAATTATTCACTTTGAAATAACATGACTCAAGGTTAACTTCAACTGGATGCTCCAGGGAATCCCACAGGTCAAACTTTGTGTTGTAGGTGACCACTGATGATGGCCTTCACCTGCTCCTTCCCTTGTACTGGAGTGGAGGATGGAGCTCCCCTTGTAGCAATGGCAGCAGTGGTTAAGGAGAAATAATGTTCTACCTGTTCATGGCCCCTTCCTTTGGCATCTTGCACTTTTTGGGCAGAGGTTGAGCAAATAAAGCTCAATGCTTTTGCCTGTTTCCTACAGGGCCCCTGTAACAGAGAGGAGGACCTGAGGCTTCCAGCTACCACCAGAGAATTTGATAAACTGGCTTTGTTTCCTCTCTTGCAGGGACCTCCAGGGCTCCCAGGCACTGCTGGACCCCCAGGACCGCCTGGGCCACCGGTAAGAAAGCTTGAGGGGTTTTGTTTTATAGCAAGGATAATAAAAAACAGCTGGAGAGAATTTTAGGTCATGGCTTTCAGAGGAAACAGAGTTAAGGCCTCTGGCAATGTGTGTTTCCTGTTATATTTTCTCTACTGCAAAGCTACAGCTGGTCCTAGAGCACAGCTTCTCCCTGCTGAGCCTTGGAACCACATTGGTGCTTCCTGGGGATAATTCAATGTCTCCAGGGCTCCCTGTGGCAGTGACCTGACTGCAGTGGAAGGGAAAACTGCACTTCAGTTGAAAGCAGCAATCTCCAGTGAGATTCCTGCAAAGAACAGAAACACTGATTTATTTTTTTCTCCTGATTTCATTCCTCAGGGACTGCCAGGAGAGATTGGAGTTTCTGGTAAAACTGGACCACCTGGACCAGCTGTAAGTGTTGAGTAGCTGTTTCCCTCACCTCAAAGCTCTTCATTACTTCAGATAGTTTAATTCACAAGTCTGCATTGTTTTCCACATCTTATCTGCACACAAAGTTTTAACATGGACTCCAATACTGTCACTTTTAATCCAGAAATTAATTTCAGATACCTTTTGTGAATAAGAATTTTACAGGTGCAGCCCCATTATTCCTACGCAATTGGATCATTTTCTTTATATGATATCTTTCAAAATTCCTTCTGCATTTGACACTATATTTTTTTTTCCAAACCTGGAATTTCCTGAATCAGGCCAAATAACTCATGTTTAAAATCTCAGATTTAGCAGAGTGTTAACAGTTTCTGATGGTCTTAAGTCATAAAAGCTGAATTATTAAATACTTAGTACAGAATTGCCACCTACAGCCTGCAGAGTGTGTGGATGACACTTGGAAAAGGGAAGAAAACTTTATCTCACCATTTTAAATGCATTACAGGAAGCAATTTTAATTCTTATCTTGCTGAACCACTCTGTCACTAGTGCTATATAATTTAATTTTCGGTGTCTATCTACTGTATAATAAATGACCAAGATTTAAAAGGAGAAATAGATGCTAAAAATTACTTATAGCTACAGATAATAGGGACTTATAGAGAATAAGTTAATATGTAAGATACATAAAAAAATTAAAGATCCTCAGTACATAAAAGCTCTATACTTGAGTTTCTCTGTTACAATGCTGACATCCAGTGGTCAATTGCTAAAACTGGGATACGGGAATAAAGAGCAGAGCAAATGTGTACAGTATGAGAATTTTTGTGTGTTTTGAGACACAATAGAAAAAAAAATCAAACTAAAATGCATGAGGGGGTTTTTCTTTCCTTAAACGTGGGTGGCTGGCAGGAGAGATGAACTGAGCGTTCTTATGCTGACTTTGCTGGTAACAATTTAAAGAATTTGCACTTAAAGATTATGTTTTCCTCTTGTTTAGGGGCTGCCTGGCAAAGATGGGCTTCCAGGGCTTCCAGGGCTTCCAGGTCAAAAGGCAAGTGATGCCACAGACACTGGGATTAAGCTGCTTACCTGGGCAGATCATTGGGGTGAGCAAGCAAGGGAAGCAGGAAAAACACAGCTGGGCATTGCAAACAGTAAGTGACTCTGGCAAGCCAAGGCATATATCCAAGGCACAAAGCAGAGCAATAAAAGTGTACCAGGCTCCAAAGATGTTCCTTTTTTAACTCCCTGAAGGACTGGAAAGTAGAGATGCCATCCCCCTGAGCCTTCTATAGTTCTTTGTGGCAGAAAGTTGGTTCTTTATTATTTCCTACTTCTTATGCCCCATTTGAAAGCTTCTCCAAATTATGGCTTGGGAAGGTGAGTTGTCTCCTCCATTGTCTCTGCACTGGGAGAAGGGAGATAGAAAGTGTAGAGATAGGAGACACTTGGCTTCTCATCCCCCTGCAAATAAGGGTCAAAGAAATGTACCATGGTTTGACTATGAAGGGCAAATTAGGTTTTGGGGATGATGATTATATTAAAGATGATTATATTAAAGATGACATTATTAAAGATAACAACTTGTAACCATCTATTGCCTTGAATTACATTAGCAGAGGTGTTCTTGCTTCTGATACTTGATCCCAGATCTAGCAGAGTCCTCAGCTCCCATTTATTGATGAATAAAGGTGAGGAATTTGCAGCCCATAACATACTTCTGATGTTAAATAAACTTTGGATTTTATCCACACATTTGTCTAGTACTTACTGCACTTCCCAGCTGTGTAGCCACATTTCAACCAATGCAGCTTCTGCTGTCCATGCTGATGCCACCCACATTGGAAGATCAAAGTCTTTACATAATGGATCCAGTGACCAAGGCTTCAGTCCCAAAATTTTACAGTTTTTAGAAACACTTTCTAACTTTCTAACCCCATACAATTTGAAGAAACTGAATGGGAGTATTTTTTTTCCAGGTAAGTCACTAAGGACATCTTTAATATAACAGTGATTGTGTTATTGCAGAAATTCTCCAGTTGGGTGCTGCAGGTGTGATTGCAAATGGCACTAGAATGGAAAAACATTCCAGGAAATATATTCTCATAAGACTCCATTGACACCCTCAAGCTGATCCTGAGGAGCTGAGTTAAAATACTCCTCACCATTGATTGCAAATGTGCTGCACAAACACCAGAGGAGTTTGTGTATTGACCTCTTGTGTTCCCTGCAGGGAGAACGGGGGGAAAAGGGTGAGGAAGGCTTTCCTGGAAAAGCTGGCCCTAAGGTAAGGGATTGCATTTCATAGTCTGCTGTATCCATTGAGTCAACCAAGGTGTGATTTTGGAAGGTCTTATACTGAAGTAAGGAGAACAAAATTCCTCTGAAGTTGGAGACATAAGGGGATGAGCAGATAGGGTTCACTGACTTTCATGGTGTTCCAAAATACCAGCCCTTGTTTGATGCTCCTCTCTCAAGCCTCAGTGTGTAGGGAGATCTAACCTGGACCTGTGTTGGTTAGACCTGCAGTCTATGTTCCCATGCCATCAAAAAGGCAATTCCAGAGCTTTGTGGGATGTAAAACAACATGGACCAGTAGGGACCACATTTTGCTAATGAGAAAGTGTTCTTACCAAAGGGTCAAGTCTTTACAATGTTATAGATTTGCTTTTGTTTTTCCAGGGTGAGCCAGGAAGCCGTGGCCAACCTGGTGAGCAGGTGAGCAGGAAAAACAGTCTTAACAGCAAACTCTTCCTGTCAAAACAACAGCAAGTGACCACATGAGACAGCAAAGCCATTTGCCAGTGACAAGATCTGGGCATGTTACTTGCATCTGTGATTGAAGGTTCAACAGTTGTGTGGATGAGACTTATGGTTGATTTCAGAGGTCTTTTTCAACCCTAATGATTCTATGATTGAAGAATAAGGCTGCAAGTTTGATGCACAAATTGAGGTTTATTGGGATAAGGCACTCATTAAGTTAATAACAATTATCTCACCCTGTGAGTCTGGACTGTGCTGCTGCTATTTCAAAAGTCCTTATAATCTACCTGAAAGATACCACTCAGTTCCCAGGAAAGTATCCTTACCTGGTGTCCCAGGTAAGAGGAAATCACTACTGCATGGGCAAATGATTCTCAGGAGTGTTTTCACCAGGCTCCAGGGGAGCAGTGGCTTCTGTGCCCTTCCTTGATGTCATTTCACTGTAGCTGGACAAACAAACTACCAGGTTTGATGTTTCCAGGCAGGCTTGGTCCAAGTGCAACAAAGGGCCAGGCCCCAGCCAGAACACTGTCCCTTGGTCTGAATAATCTCCCCACACAGGGATGTTTTAAGTTTTAACACCACCTCCCAAGACACTTGCCCCTCTCTCCACAATGTGATGTTGTTCACATTTCATAAATATTCTCTTTCCTGTTGTAAGTTGATAGTGCTGTCCTTGAGAGGACTTCATATATCCTCTGAATTTTGACATTAAGTTGCTGATAGCAGGTATATGAATGCTGTTTCTTCATTCAGTTGTACACAATGCTCCAGAGACCATTCAACACTGCATTTCTGTGAGAACATCATGTTGGCCTATGTCAGATATTTTACTAAAGTCAAGATACATCAGAAAAATGCTATCTTCTTGTCTGCTTAGTTTTCATGTCTAGGGGAGGAACTGGATGGGTTTGATATTAGTTTTTAACACATCTACAGTGGCTGTTTTGTATTGTCTTTCTGTCCTTGAACTCATACAACCTCACTGATATTTTTGCTTCAGAACCTTTCCAGTGGCTAAATTTACACCATGTTTTTATTTTCCCTCTAAATTCTCCTCTGTCTCCTTCAGAGTTAGATGCACTGATTGTTCTCTGAATCTCTGAAATCACTGGGATCTCATTGTCATATCCATTCCCTAAAGTGTGCAAGACCAGATTGGAGCGACCTGGTTGAGGGGAAGGTGTCCCTGCCCATGGCAGGGGGATGGAACTAGAAGATCTTTAGAGTCCCTTCCAACCCAAACCATTCTATTGGAATGTTCTCCCTATACCTAAGATAATCTCTTTAGAACAGGGATTACCTTTTCTTTGTCCAGTATTTATACAAAACTTAGTGAATTTGAGTCCTGTCCATGATTGATCTCCTTTGTGATATTACACTATAAATTCAGATATAAAAGAACTATAAATAGGAAACCACATGGTTATTTCCAGATTACAAACTGGGTCAACTGGGAGCTAAATTTGAGAGTACTTGATATATTTAGGAGAAACCACATGACACAGAGATCATAGTTATTCCAAGTAATAACAAGTACTATGAAGCAGAAACTCAAAGGTGATGTTCAAACAGAAATAAATCCAAATATACACTCAGATAATTCCAGATCTGTTGATCAGGTGACATCCATACCATTCACATCTATACACTGCAGTTTTTGCATTTCCAGACTACACCAGATTATTAAAGATGAAAATAAAAGTCAGATTTTATTTCTTTTTCTGCTTCCATTTGATTGCTTGGTCCTCCTACAGAGCAGCATGAAGGAAATATGTCCTAAATTCTGTGGCATCAGTTAACAGGCAAAAAACAGAGAAGTCTTAATTACTGCTTTAAGTAATGGTTTATAAAAATGAAAAAAATATTTTATAATCAAACTAATCTCATTCTCTTTCAGCAAACTACATCTACAGTCAATCTCATGAGAAAACTCAGGCAGGATTTAATAGCATTCAGATTTCACACACTTTGTCTTATTTTCAGGGCGAGGCAGGTTTTCCTGGTCCTAGGGGCTTACCTGGACTGAGAGGAGAAAAAGGAGACCAGGTGAGTGACTTTGAGCCACAAACTGATCTTCTTTTTGCCATTTAGCATCAGGAGGACTTATCTTGAGTGTCCCTAGATGATGATGTCCCTTGGTGTGATGGCTGTGGTGACCAGTTGATTGGCAAGCAGCAAGGTTACCAATATCAATAACAAAAAGGAATTCCCTGCCTAGTGACTGTTCCCAATTAACACAGAGGTGCTAATGAACAGTGTCTATCCTAAATGTGAAGACTTGTGCCATGCTGCTTGTGAGGCAGTAGGAAAGGTTAGGACTCTAGAGGTTAGATTGCATTTTAGAGCCCCCTTTCAGAATTACTTGCCTGATTTAAGGATATTTAAAATTCTTGATAAGAACGAAAAAAAATTACTTATCTGCCTCGTTCACTGAGCCCTGGAAAAGGCTTTGGATGGCTGCATTATTTTCTGATGGCTTAACTTCTACCCAAGTCCTGGTGTCTGCTGCTTCCTTTGGGTAGCTGCAGAACTCTGCAGAACTCTCAGACATCTTCATACCAGGAAATATTTGGGTCAGGGGCCTGACAGTGAATTTGGCCATGTAAGCGAGGTTTGAAATCCTGATAACTGATGACATGCTTGAATGTGATCAAGAAGAATCTAAAATAAACTGAGGCTTTTCCATGCAGTTTACTCCATTGCATGCCTTGTAGAGCACAGGATACAGAATATATTCATGGCAGGGGGTTGAAATGAAATGGTCTTTAACGTTCCTTCCAAACCAAAAATAGTAATATGAATATTCACTCTAGGTCTTAACTGCTGTTTTGCTGCCTCTCTTTTCCAACTGGAAAAAAAAAACCAAAAAAAACCCTTACTTATTTTTAACTGCATCAGACAGTAGGATCTTCTACAAGCAGCTTATTTTAGGATTGGTGCTTTTCTTTATGTGAGGTCAATTAATATAATTGTTTTGAAAATATAGTGAAATGTTGAAGCCATCTGCAAAATGTTACATTTTTAATTACTTGCTGTACATCTTGGAACACAGGTAAAATAACTAAGAGTGTAAAATATTTTAGTGAGGCTGATGCATTCAAATCCAAATATGCATATTTCCTGCTTTCCTTTCCCTGCTTTTAGGGAGAAAAGGGAAGAGACGGTCTCCCAGCAATGAAAGGTGAAAAAGGAGAAAAGGTAAGTCACAAATAGACCATGATCTTCTTTAGACAAGAGAGGAAAACAAAAAAGGAGAAAGAAACAAGTGATAGAGGAGGCTATCTGAGGGAGACTAGAGAATTTAGAAGACTTTTATCTGAACTTTACAGAGAAGCAGCAGAAATAGCTATGTGTGGGATGGAGACAATCATTTATTGAGCAATTAAATCTGATAAAATTAAAGACAATTTCATTAACTCAAGGAAAATTTTCTTTTTAAAAAATGTTATTTTATTTTGTTAAAATTTTCTCCTTTTTTTCAGTTTTATAATTAGCTGATATAAATGAGCCTGTAACTAAAATCTGAAAAGTTTTCTGTGCCTCCCTGTGGGGGATAGAACAATAACTTAAGGAACAGTCTGGGCTTCTGCCATCACAACACTTTCACAATTTTAGTGAAAGTGAGAGAAGTAGACATAGGTAATGTCCACCAAAATTTACATTCAACTCTTGTGAACATGAAGGTGAAGAAGAAGCACTGACCTTGCAGATGCTTGTGGGTGTACAGTGGAAAAACTGCTCTTGTAACAGAGGCAGTAGCATTCAGGATGTGGATTCTTCCATCAGTCCTCTGTTTATCAGTGACTTTCACCATCTGTGGAGGTGGGAATTCTTTCATGGGTGATCCACTAACATCAGTGAGGCACCTGAACCTCCTGTACCTGGGAGGTTAACAAGTGTTGGTAGTTCCTGGCTTTCAAGTGTCAGGGCACAGATGTTTGTGGAGCACAGCCCACAGGAAGGTCAATGCCAGTTCTTAGGAGATCCTCCAGCAACAGCATAGATTTAACTCAAAATTGGGGGAGAACTGGATTTAGCAACTTAAATATTTGATGAAAAACTGGGTTTTTTTGTTTGGTTGGTTGGGGTTTTTTTGGGGGTTTTTTTGTTTTGTTTTGGTTTTTTTTGTTTTTTTTTTTTTTTTGGTTTGGTTTGGTTTTTTTTTTAATCAAGGAAAGAAGTTCAGCTAAAACATGTTTTTCAATCCAGACTTTTGGTCAACTTTAATTTAAAAAACAAATTAAACTCCGTAGCCTAAACTGGATGGGGCAACTTTAGAAATTCATCAACCTGTGAAGTCAGGTCAATGATAAAATCATAGAGGGATGAAGACAACAGAATAAGAGTCCTGCTTGCAACAAATCAAGGACAGCAAAAATTTTGTCCAGAAGTGTCACTTGAGCTGGGAGATTGGGTTGCATCTCATCAAGTAATGCTGCATCTTCTAAATGATAATGTTGAATTTTATTTAGAAACCTTTTTATGTAATTGGTTACATTTTTTTCCTCTCTCCAGGGTGACACAGGTTCCCCTGGACCCCCAGGCTTACCTGGAACAGTAAGTAAGATTGTGTTTGGTGCTGTAACAATATTCAAGGCATCATTGCATTTCCTCCACATAAATTCCTTAGAAACAATTTTCAAGTTTCTTACTTCTCTGCAGAAACTTTGGGACCTATTTACTCTGAGATTATCTCCTTTTGTTTCAGAGAAGCAATATCAATTTGTATTTGATCTTCTTATTTTTTTGGTGAGGTTGTACCTTTGTCTGCCTCTCTGCAAAAACAGGCCAAGAATACATAAATTTATTGCTTTCAAAATGAAGATGCAAACTTACTTTGAGGAGCGTGAGTATAATTACAGTGAAGTTCATTGGTGATTAAATCAGCACCCACGGAATGTAAATGCACAAACCTCTGAGTTCCCTCTGAGAAAACCTGAGTAAGCAGCTTGGAAGAAGCACCATCATTGCAACTGGAGGACTTATGCCAGTCACAGATTCTCCAAGACATGGCACACATCCTCTCATCAGCTCTGCTCACCACAGCTGGATACAACTGCCTCATTCACAGATTATGGAGAAAATTTGAATCAAGATCCTTGGTGAAAATTGAGTAATAAAGACCTTGATGCAGCAATGGAGAAGGTGTAATTTATTCCCTGCCATTAATCGGGCCTTAGTCTATGCCAGAGCACATCATGGTGCTTTGAATAGAAAGACTCCACATGCATCAAACAAGAATGCCACAGTCACAACACCAAAGAAGTAAAGGCAGCTGTTAGTAAAGGCAGAGAAGGCAGCTCACAAACAAAATACAACGTGGCTGGACATGGAGAAGATGTTTGCCACTGCCCAAGGTTCCTGTGTTTGTATGGAGAAATTATTTCTTTTTGTCATGGTTTAGGAATGGTATTCCCCAGTTTAGCACCCCTGACACCCCAAGACCCCAAAACCACTCACTTGCCCTTCTCCCCTCTTCCACCCATGTGTGGCCAGAGAGGAGAACTGGAGGCACAAAGGGCAAAGATTTTGGGGAACAATTGATGGAAAAATCAGTAAGATAAGAAAACAAACAATAACAGCAACAATATTAATAACAAAAATGGATGAAAGAGGGAGTGTGGAGCTTGACCTGACTGCAGCCATGGCACCCAAAATGCTCCCTCCAGTCAGGACCAGCATTATCCCACTGCTCCATCTGGCTCACTTGCTCCAATGGGAAGGGATATCCTTCTCTTCTCCAAAGGAGAGAAAGAACCCCTTTTTTCCACCTCTGGCAGTTGCATAAGGTGGTATTGAGCAACACAATGAATTTGCCATGCTCCCTCCCACTGATCTTGGCTGGAGCCAGGACACTGTTCCAGCTGTTAAAGTAGGTAATGCTTTTGACATGTCTTCATGTCATCAGCATCTAATTTTTTCTTTCAAGCTTTATCAGCTTTGAGAAAAGGTACTGTCTTTTTCTACAAAACTTCATCATTTCTTTTTGTGGCTGTTCCTTCAGAATTACTATGTGTTCCCACTGAGATTTCATGTACATGGTACAAAGCAGAGGGAGAACACACCAAGCTCAATTATGGTATCAGGAAGTTTAATAATACAGAAGATGGCTCTACGTGGGAAAGTGAGCTGGAGATTGCTAGCAGTAAAATTGCTATAAAGTTTAAAGATTGATTGTTTTTTTCATCATGGTAGCACACACAGGATAGTCTTGAGTTTATGTTCATATTTCAGATATTCTGGGAGATGTAAGATATTTCTGGGCTTTTTTCCAAACACCCAGATGTTATAATAGGTTGTTCTTTTGTAAACCTCCTTATGGATGTATGGAATGTGCAATCTGTAATGACAAAAGTATATGTAAACTATTGCATTTTAAGGAAGGTAGGCTATCCTGTTTTTAACACTCTGGTTTCTGTTCCAGACAGCCTTTTTCACCCCACACCCCAGGATTCCTGTAAGTAGCATCTCTAATAACTATGGCTTCTGGCTTATCCCCTCCTGTATCTGATAGACAAACAGCTCAGTGTTTTCTGCCTTATTTAAATGCTTTCAGTAAAGAACCCAGATTGAGTCTGGTTCTGGGCATCCTCATCACTGTAACCAGCTATGATAAGAAGTCCGAAGCTGTGCTGGTAAGATCAGTCAAGCCAGCTGTGGCTGGGACAGAGCTGTGTGCTATCCCAGCCTCTTAAACTGAGTTTAAAATGAAGATTTAATTCCCATGTGCAGCACCCAGTAGGAAGTAAATGACGTCACATGGTCTGTAAATAAGTTTGTTGTGGATCAGGGGGTTTCATGGATGGCAGAGGTAGGCTGTACAAGTGCCATTAGAAAGAAAACATGTATGCCAGGTTCTTCAGAGGCTGAGGAAGGAAATAAGAATGTGAAGCAGTACTGGAAAAAGAGACAAGATTTCTTTGGCTTGCTTTTCCCCTTTGCTCAAAAGTCATGCTTATATATACACTCTAAGGAAACATGGAGAACAATGACATCTTATGTGGGTTTTGTAGTGCTACAGTCACAGAAGGAGTTTTTTCTTTTGCTTTGAGTACATTGCTCTTGTAAAAGGGCTGCAAGACAGTAAGAAATAAAAGGCTTGAAGTGTGTCAGCTGTTCCATTTGCTGGGATTTCTCTATGTGCAAAATGTGGTGACACCTGCCACAGCACAGCTCTGCAGGTAGCACTGCGAGGGAGGAGAAGGGAAGGTAAGAATAGTTACCTTGGATGTACAGGTGTACAAATCAAAGTGCCAGAAGGAGGTGATGAGCCTTGGGAGAGTGTTCTGGGTAATGTTACAGAGGTGGCAGGACCAGCAGGGTGTTGACAGTTGTCATGTGCTCTCCCCAAACCAATCCTTGCCATTGCTTCCCATTGAGTGTGTGTTGTGTTGTACCAGGAAGCTATTTCATAAATTTTTAGGCTAGTCAGTTAGGATCATGAAATGTCCTTGGAGATGGGGCAAGAGAACCACAGTGCTGATCAGGTATAATGGCTGGAAAGAGGCAAAAGCAGTAAAAACAGAGGTGGCTCCTCACTTTGCCTTGTCTCCCACTGTGGCTGGGCACAGCTGAGCCCCCTCTTCACTTGCTTTCCTTTAAGCAGCACCGGAATTACTGAGGCATAATTGAGACTACAGGAGGACACTGCTGAGAGCAGATCATGGAAGCTGTAAGTCCTCTTCAGGGCCAGGCTGCTGGCAGCTGGCAGCTGTCACTGTGTCATTTCTGTGCACTGAGGTGTAGGTAAGATGTGGGTGGCAATGGATTAAGGAGGCAGTGTCAACAGCCTTGGCAGAGAGTCGTGGATTTGGCAAACTTGAAAGGACTTGCAGGCAGATTTGCTGGTGGGTGTTTACAAAAGCCAATGGTGTCCTGGGCTGCAGCAATGGCCAGCAGGTCGAGGGAGGTGATTCTGCCTCTCTGCTCTGGTGAGACCCCTCCTGGAGTGCTGCATCCAGCTCTGCAGCCCCCAAAACAAGGACACCTTGGATCTCTTGGAGCAAATCCAGAGGAGGCCACAAAGATGATCAGAGCCTTTAAACTGTCAGAGGGCAGGTTTAGATTAGGTATTTGGAAGTAATTCTTTACTGTGAGAGTGCTGAGACACTGGCAGAGGTTGTCCAGAGAAGCTATGTGTGCCCCTTGCCTGGAAATGTTCAAGGCCAGGTTGGATGGGGCTTTGAGCAACCTGGTCTAGTGGGTGGCATCCTTTCCAATGGCAGAGGGATTGGAATTAGATGATTTCAAGGTCCCTTCCTCCCCAAACTGTTGTATGACTCTACAAAGAAATCCTTCCTCTGCTCATGTCTGTCACTGTTACATTTTGCAGTACTGTGCAAGTCAAGTATCAAGGAAAAAGTGGAAGAAAGGAAAATCTTAAAAACTTTCCCCTTTACTGTTGAGTTACTTCTTCCCTTTGCAGTTTTGTTTTCCCTGGCAATATACATCCTTATTCCTACTCAGTAACACCATCCCTGCCTACAGATGTACTGACCTATGCCTGCTCAGTTGTTCTGATCTCTCAGAAGAGTTTCAGAATTTGAAATGTCATTACACAAAAAAACTTTCAGGCACAAACATAGAGGTTTGCAGCTTTAGACCCTTTGCTTGAGCTGCTTTAGGTGATCCTGATGTCTTTCTGAAGGACACTAGATGGCATCAGGGACTGGTTAAAAGTCGATCTAATGAGATGCTACTTGTGGAGTAAAATTCCTTCCATTATTTATCACAGATGATAATATTTATTCATAATGCATAATAACTACAAGTATAAGTAATATTTATGCAGCTACACTTATTTTGTCTGTTAGAGACTCATTTGAAAATGGACTGTGAATTCCCAGGTGTTGCAGAAATGACTGGCAAACAGCAGACGTAAATAAAATTCAAGCTGATTTGTCTGGCTCTGCATTTTGGCTGATCACTATTCCTTGCTTGTGTGTGTAGCTTAAATCACTGATGTTCTTACTCTTCCTTGATTGCATAATTGAAACACTTGGTATGATAAATAATGAATAAGTAGTGATTGCTGTTGCCTGAATACGTACGTTCATAACAATATACAAATGTGAGTATTCATGTAGTGCCTGGTTTATTCCAGCTTGTTCCATAATTGTGTGCTTTCCTTTTCAATTTATAAAAAGCAGAAATATAGATTTATTGATTATTGCTCTAGACCACAGGACAAAGCTGATGAACTTCTGTCTGAATGCATATTCAATTTACTGTAAAGAGGAAGAACAGGAATAAATTAATCTTATTAGGCAGTGATGGTGGTGCATGAAAAAATGTACTGACATTTGCAGGAGGGAGAGGAAGCTGCATGAATGTAGGGAGATGTTAATAGAACTAAAGATCAGGAATAGCTGTGTAGTGCACACCTCTGGAAATGCTCCAGATGATCACTGAACACCTCTCTTTTATAGGTGGAATAGGGAACTGTCTTTATCTGGGATCACTGCAGGATGACATTAGGGCTGTGGTCCCACAGAGAGGTAGTGCAGTGGCACTGCTGCTTTTGCTGTTGGTCACATTGTGTGGCCTTTTAAAATGTTAGAGATTCATTTTGTGATTTTGGGTATATTCTTAGCTAGTCTTCTGCACGAGGGCAAAATGTTCTCCTTTTAAGCTGAATATTTTTTTCAGTTAGTATCAGAACAGACCAAGAAGTCTAGACAGTGGTCTCCTTGTCTTAGTGTGGCATTTAGTTTGACCTATTGACCTCAAAGTCCTTTGAAGAAGCTACTTTGTGTCAGAAATGGGTAACTGATTGAAAGAGCCCACTTGCTAAACTGGACTAGTGTGAGTTCCAGCCCTTTAAAGAGCTTTTATTTTTCTCTTTGTCTTATTGTTTTATATCAGGGTGAACCTGGACCAAAAGGGGACAAAGGAGATCGAGGAGTGAGTGGAGAACCTGTAAGTACAGCCAAGTGTTTCTTCAATTGGCTTTGAACTTCAGCAAGGAGAGGACGTGAGAGTGGTCAGGTTTGGAGGGAGAGGTTGAGACATGCTCCTTCCCTAGCTGGGATTCTTCTCTCATCAGAAATAGCTACAGTGGTGCTTGTCTTTGTACTGCCTGTAGAGGAAGCTACATGACTACTGGAGTTTAAGCACCAAATCTATAGTTCTGGGCCTTGGGAACTGAAAAGAGAACTGTGGGATTTGCTTGACAGGCTCGACTGGCAGTAATTTATGTGCAGGATTTATTAAGGGATTTTGAAGTGATGTGGCCCAGCTAAATTGTGCATTTGGGTACTGCATTTGTATTCTGGACTCTCTTGTTCTGGATGGAGCTCCCAGAAGAGACAGAGCCTTGTGCAGTGACAGCCTCTGCAAAAATCACACTTCCTTCTCTCAGTGGAAGGAGCTCCTTTACCTCTCCCTCTGTTTTGCAGGGATTACCTGGGGTCTCAGGTGAGCGAGGTGCACCAGGACCTGCAGGACTACAGGTAAGAGAAAATCTTTGACATGACTAGAGTGGATGCCCTCAAGGTCTATATCACTTAAAATAATCCTTCCCCTACACACCAGCAGCCCATTTCTTTTTTCTCACTGTCATAAGCTCAGGGAGCTCTGTTGAGGTATTTACTTCTGTTGGGCTGCAGGACAACAGGAGGAAAATCAGCTCAGAAATTCAGTATCTTTGTAGCATGGTCAGTATTGTCTGAGAGACTTCCTCCAGCTTCATGGTCCTTCAAGAGGGCATCTTGTACTGCTACTACCAAACCACAGCTCTTGCAGATAAGTCACTGCAGTACATTTCAAAACATTGCAGAGCACTCAGATTCAACCCCAGCTCATCTGACCTGGAACCAGTGATGGCTCATGTGGAATGGTTCTGTGGTCTCAGCCATCTTCAGAAAATCTCTTGGGTCACTATTTGAAAACTATTTCAAATCAACACTGAGGTGTTTCCATTCAATATGGGTAGGTGTTCACTCTGCCGTCATATGTGCTGTGCCCAACATATAATCAGCAATACTTGGACATCAACAGCTTAAACAGGTTAACAGCAGTCTGAGCATTCAAAAAAAAAAAAAAAAACCAAACAAAAAACCCCCAACAAACTAAACCAAACCAAACAAAAAACCCCAGACAATTAACAAAAAAAAAAAAAAAAAAAAAAAGCAAAACAAACAAAACCAAACCCCAAAAACCCAAGAAAAAACACAGTAATGACATGCAGCTTCTAACTATCTAATTTTTAACTGCTAAATGGGGGACAGTTCAGAGAGTAGACTTTGTCCTGCAAAAATTTTTCAGAAAGGGCTCTCTGATATGTGTGATTAGGACAAAGCCTCTTCATGGGGATCTGTTTTTACTGTTTCTAGATGACTGATGTTTATATTTCAGAACTGTAGGCAAGGCTTCTATGAAGGGAGACCATCAAAGTTCAGCTGGAAATTAAGTAGCTGGTAGGCCTGATCATATGAAGGAGTTTCATCCAGATGAATGCCTGCAAGTTTCAGCATCCTGTGATGAGAAACAGTATTTGAGCTGATCAGTCATAGTAACTCTTCTTAAATCTCAGGGTTTTATTTTTATAGTTCCTTTTCTTGCTGCAGAGAGAACTGGGAGCTATTTCCTGAGCCATTAACTCCTCTGTGAATTGGTTAACAAAAACCATTGCCTGGTACACATGCAGGCATCTAGAAGCCTTTTTGTCTGGCAAGAAGTCTCCTTCCATGTCTAACCAGCTGGTACCTCTCCTTTCTGCACAGGGTGCAAAGGGGGAGAAAGGAGCCCGAGGAGAGGCTGGAGCCCCTGGAGAGACTGTGAGTAATTGCTTCCCTTGCAGCATTTTCCCCTGACAGTAACACACTGAAGGGACACTGACATCAACATCTTGTGGATTTGCAGTCTCAGGCTACTTGGGCACAGGGCACATCCTAATCCACAGCTGGAAGAGGATGTTTGTGGGCAAACAGATCAATGCCCCATTCAGCCCAGCTCAAGATTGTGCATCTTTTCCTGCTCAGATCTCTCCCTCACTAACAAAACACCCTTTTCTGAGTGTGACTGCACTGCAATGGCAGGCCAGCTCAGGCAGCCAGCTGGAGCAGGGAGTTCACTGCTCATTAGCAGCAGGAACTGTTTTTTGAGATCATGGTTGCTTTTAGGCTTTGCTGTCAATTCTATTTTTTTAATACTGGCTCATCCAGAAGAATCGTCCCACACCTCTTTATGAGGCATTTGTTGTAAGAAGTGCTGCTCTTGTCTGTCTGTGTGCTTAGGAACAGCAAAGGATTCCAGTCCAGTTTTATTATTGCAAGAGCATATAAGACCTTTGCAGCTGAATAAAAGGCCAAACACTTTCTTTGCAAGCAAGGAAGGAAGAAACACTGAAGAACTGTTTGAAATAATGATTGATCGAGGAGATAACTGCAATTAAGGGAAGGAAGGATTAGGAAATGATGCATCCTAGCACTAAAATTTCTTCTTCAACTTTTGTATTCATGGTTTTCCTTCTTGGGCTTGTGTCTTTCACTCTTGGCTGAAGGACCCCTTAGTATTTTGGAGAGGAGGAGTAAAGAAAAAGGAAAAAGTGGCAAAAACCATCCCACTTCCATGAAACCCATTCTTTGGTTTTATTTCTTTGTATAACCTGATGGCTCAGAGGATGGTAATGATCTGGAAATGCAGGTATTTGCAGGCACCTTCTCTTTTCTTGCCATCCTTTCTTGCCATCCACAGACTGCTGCTGCTCCAAGTGTTTCTATTGGCTCATAGAGCTGTGACTGTAAATAACACAGAAATGAGGAAACTTTAAACTTCTGCTGTTAGCAAAGGCTGAGAGGATTGGGATGTTTCAGCCTGGAGAAGGGAAAGCTCCAGGAGAACTTAGAGCCCCTTTCAGTGCCTAAAGAGGAAATACAGCTGAGCTGGGAGGGACTTTCTACAAGGGCATGGAGTGATAGGACAAGGGGGAATGGCTTTAAACTGAACGTAGGTTTAGATTAGAATTAGGAAGAAATTATTTCCTTTAAGGGGGTGAAGCACTGGAACAAGTTGCCTAGAACAAGCTGGTCTAGTGGAAGGTGTCCCTGTTTATGACAGAGGGTTTGGAACCTGATGTTTCAGGTGCCTTCTAACCCAAATCTATAATTCTATTAAACCTCTAAATATAGCCTGATAACCCCAAACATACATCTCTATGGGAACATAAATCTCCAAATATAGGTCCATTAATGTCTCCCATGAAATTTTGGGGACACACATGGACTTTTTGATTTGCAAATGGATAAAGACCTGCAATTCAACACTCTGGATGGTTTAGGCTATTTCACCTGTTTAGTGCAAAGGAATGTTTTTAGGTTTTGTTCTCTACAGCAGAGAAAGGTAGAACTGTCAACAAAGCATATTTTGTTGACCTAAATATTTTTTTATGATAAATCAACTTCTTTCCTTGGTTGTACTGATGTTTCTGACCCAGACTTTTCTTTCTGTATCTGAGCTAGATTTAGGATTTCTTTTCATAGAAGGTAGCTTTAAGCTCCCAAAGAGAGCCTTCATCTGTTTTGTATCGTTTCATTATTCTTTTCACTAAAAAAAGTTTCAAACGAACGTGTTATTTTTGCCTTCTTGATGTACAACACCTTGTCTGACATGAAATCCAATCTCACTTGGAACGTCTTGTTCCTATGGTGATACAAGTTGTGATTTATATATGCACATACACTCACACACACTTCATTTTTGTTAAAACAGGGTTTGAGTGGACCAGCAGGGCCCCCAGGTCCAAGAGGCTTGCCAGGAAATGTGGTAAGTATGCACCAGTGTATTTGTTTTCTCATCTGTGCCCTGGTTTCTTTATTTAATGTGTTTAGTTTTCCCTTCTGTGGGGATTACTATGAAGTTCAAAAGGCTGTGTTTCATTAAACTTGTTTCTTATGGCTGAATTGAAAGATCTGGAGGCACCTGGGAATGGTATATCCATGAACTATCTTATATTAATTTTATCAAGGAGAGGAACAGAGCTGCTTCATTCCTCACCAATTTGTCAAAAGCAATTTTTGCTGCCAACACTTCAAGAGAAAAAAAATCAGTGTTTACTGTATCTTTGTTTTTGTTTTCCTTGCCTTTTTTTGTTTCGTCCCTTCCTTTTGTAAACAAGATTTCTTGATATAAAAATAGCATGGTAAACTCCCATTTTTGTTATGAAAGCATGTAGGCATTTGAGCCTACAGATCCTTTAAATCAATGCAGTGTCCCCCTTACCTGGGCATTCATCACCACTGTTAATTTCTGCATGATAAAACTTCTCATATTTGCTAAAACCATCTTTGGGTTAACTCTACTCCCAGCACCACTAGGGTAATTTTCTTTCTAGTTCCTGGGGTTACACTGGGCTTAGACTGGAGCAGGTGAAAAACAGCATTTGTACCTCAGGATATGATGTGTTCAGGCACAGGGCTTTAGAACACAGCACTGTTAGAACCAGAGTTTATTACCTGGGCAATCCAAGAAAATCTAAATTGCCCATCTACTAATTGTTAAGATACATTTGATTTAATTATATTAATGTAGTGATTTAATTTCAAACTGAAAGGTGATATTGAAAATGAAGAACTTTTCAATTTCATATTCCATTAAGCAGACTTCTATATCAGTAATACCAATATATTACCTATAAAAGCCAATATAGTTGGAAATAATTTTTACTGGTGCAGAAAGGAAAATAATTATCACATCCATTCTGAGGTCAATCCAATCTAAATGGTGCCAGGACATGATTTCACATCTTAAAATGGAGTACCATTCTAAAATATGTTTTGGTGGGTTAGGAAGTTACAGTACTTAATTTAGAGCTCTAAATAATCTATATTTTGACACAGAGTCCTTTGAGCCCTGCCAAGATGTTAAAAGGATTGAAAACTGAAATAGAGGAAGAAATGAACACAGCTACTTTTCTCAGTTTGGGAGGCTTTTGGCTTCTCTGATACAGACGTGGTGATTGGGGGTTGTTGGTAGCATATTAGGAACTACTGAGAATTTCACAAAATGAAAGAAATAGTTACTGGTAGAATGCATAAATCTGGTACCAGCTCAGTTTCTGCTTTTTCTGTTTAGCTTTTTTTTTTATATTGAAACAGAAATTCCTCCTTTATGGACCTGTTACACAGTTCTTCTGTGGTGTTCTCTGGATTACAGGTTTTCTGTACTGGGAAGTGTAGAGCTGATACTGATCCTTGAGATAAATTGTACTGAACCCACAGGTCTGCCCCTTTGTTTAAAATCCAGTACTGCCAACAAAAGTCTTCCAAGCCTTAAAGTTCTTTTCTCTCCAGGGTGTGCCTGGAGGCCCTGGACTCCCAGGAAGGGCAGGAGAAAAGGGGGAAAAGGTGAGTGGTTTCTTTGATGGGTTTGTTTGTTTTTTTTTCTTGAGCATTTTAAGTAATAGGGACAGATACAGTCTGAAGTGGAAAATTATTTCATAGGTTCATGGATAATTAAGACACATGAGTTCACAAATTCATTTTGTCTGAACTCCTCTATTACACGTGCTGTAAGGTTTTCACTCAGTAACAACTTTGCAATTTACCTAAAAAACACTGAGATATGACTGATATAGTGAAGTCACTGCTACACAATTGTGATCTTTTGCTGTCCTCATTACCTGACAAGAGCAGGTATTTGGTGTTTTAAGAAAATCCTATTCATCACTGTAAATCCAAAGCTGGATTTGGCGAAAGAAAAACTGGCTTACTGTCCCCTTTCATGAATGTTTTGAAGTCAGGGGGTTATGTTTGGTCCTGCATCCCAGAGTGCCCAGCATGCTGGAGTCCTGATCTTGTTTTCTGGAGTAGGAATGATTAATTAGAAACATGACCCCCCATATCTGTATGTTTGTGGCTGAAAAGGAATGAATCCCAGATCCTACAGTAAAATCTTCTTCCAAATTACTGAGCTCTACCTCAGGGTCATATGAGGACCAAGGGCTCTCTCATTCAGTGTTGCAGAAAGAGTGATGCACTTCACTCTTAAGAAAGAAGCAACAGTATATTTTATTGATATAAAACACCAAGTTAGCAAAATTCAATGGTAAATGCCACAGTGGTTTAACAAGATTCAATGCAAGGTACACTTGATTATTTACTGCATTACAGGGACAGACAGAACTGTCAGGGAGACCCTTCCATTGAGTCATGAGGTTCAGAAAGGATTTCTTTGTGTTATAAACTCCTTTGCAGAGAGGAATTTAGGTGTGGCTGCACCAGAGTTAGTCCAAAACTTGATCAGTATTTTGTCTAAAGCATTATATGTGTGCAACCAATCCTTTAGGTCATTTAGCCTAATCATTTAGCCTTAGTCATTTAACAGTTTCAAAGTTTTAAATGCATTTATTCCCATTTTGTTTGCTGAGTATCTGATGTGATAGGTGATAATTTGAGGGGTAACCTTGAGAGATATCCATGCTCAAGGAGAGATCTGGGCTGTCCACTGTTCTTGGGGTAAGATGCTTGGCTCATATTTTCATGCTGGCTACAAATGCTAGTTTCTCCCAAATTTCTGAAGACCTTGACTATCACTGTGGTTAGGTGAGCACATTGCCCAAGCCAGCCCTTGCCTGTAGGGTTGTTATCTGCCTCCCCTGAACCCACTGTGAGTCAGATGCAGTCATCACAACCAGGTGATGAACCAGGTTCATCCACCACTACTGTTTCTGCTGAGTGTCACTTGGGCAGGGTTATGGGGAGCAAAGATCAGGATGGGATCAGGGCACATTCCAGCATTTCTCAGTGTCACAGCAGGAATAACTAATTTTGATGAGTTCAGGTAGGGGTGTGCTCCATGGAGAGAGCACACCACCATGTATAGCTGGTTCCCAAAACATTTTGAAGTCTTCTTTTCCTTTCCTTAATGGAAATTACAAGTGCCTTGGGATTACTGAAGGAAAAGAATCCCATTAAAGAGGGTTTCCTATGACACCAAAAGAAATCCAAATGAAACAGCTAGGAAAAAAATCCATGTCTTTCAAAGTTCCAGTGAAAGTAAGAGATGGTAATTGTCTATAGTATTCCAATGAGTTCTGATGGCTTCTCTTCTACAGGGTGATCCTGGAAAAGAAGGAAAAGTGGGTTTACCTGGGCCACCTGGTGAGCCAGGGCGTGCTGGAGAGCCAGGATTGCCTGGGAAGGGTAAAGATGGAGAAAGGGTAAGTACTGCTGGCAAGCTTTGTGTTTGACTAGTTCAGTGTGAGACAGACAAGCATGACTTCTGCAGGAGAGTGTGGATTTACCTGAATCCATGGAAAATACTGCAGATCCCATCTGTGCATAAAAATGTCAGAGAGAACTGAAGATGTATTTTTGAAATCTGCATTGAAAACAGAGACCTCCACAAGGAGTAGCCATTGTCCTTGTGACTAGTACAAAAATTATTAGCTTGATGGAAGTTCCCTAAAAGCTTTTAATTCTTGCCCAACTAGCAGATTGTTTAATTTAATTTCATGTTGTCAGTAAAATATTGCCAGGATGGTGTGAGCTCAGGAGGGCAGTGGTGGGAGAATTGCTGCCTTGACTGTAGCAAAGTCCAGGCTCTTGTTTGGCTGGATGGTGACTGTCTTCTTGGTTTGCTTTTGTCACTTTAGGGGGAAAGGGGACCACCAGGCTTGCCAGGACCCTTTGGACATAAGGTGAGCATGGACTTCACTGTGGACTGCTCATCTTAAATCACTTGAACTGGAGAAAAGAACATGGTGCAAACATGGTCTGTTTTCCACTGGAAAATAGAGTTTGCAAAGCTCTGACTCATAAATGCACTTCTAACCTTCTAGGAGGTTCCTTTCTTTATTATTCCAGCATCTCTGAGGATGTAAATACTCAGATATGAATTAGCTGTGTTCACTTTCCATAGTTAAAATACTTTCCAACACTCTAAGAATTCAGCACAGATGGATGTCTCAGTTCACACTTTTCCAGGGAAACACAACCAGGGAGACACTGCATGGCTCAGAGGTGATCTGCTCTCAGTACCACCTGTCAGCAGCCCTCAGAGAACTTTTCCCTAGCACTCATTCCCTTCACCTCTCTGCAAGGAGGATGTGAATTATTTTCCAGCAGAACCAGGTAGTCCTGTTTTCCCCTAGCAAAGACTAGCTAGTTGAAGAGATTGATGACACTAACTTCTGTTAAAGTAATGTTTATTCCCTTATAAGCACACACACACAAAAAAAGGAATAAAACAGCAAAAATCTTTGATTCTGGGAGGATCTAGATCACGCTTGAACATCTAATCAGGCATTTCATAAATTGTTTTCTTCAAAATGACTGTGTTCTGATCTGGACTAGAAAAAGAATCAGATGTTGAAACAGATTCATAAATGATAGAAGCAGGATTATAGCAGTATAGAGACCAAATCCATCTAGGTCTCATATTTTTGAAATAACCAAAGTGCTATTTTTTTTTTTTTTTAATTTTGATGCATTTTGTACAAATGCATTGTAGTCTTTTCTATTTATCTTTGACAGTTCAGAACACAGAACTACACCCACACAGACACACACTAATAGACTGAGAATTAATATAGAAGTCAGGAAAAAACACTAAAAGAAATCTTATTAAGCATTCTATTCAATAGCAGCAGAAGATGATAAAAATCTTAATTGTGTGTAGGAAAATACTATTGAAATTTTTGTATTAAAATTGTCTTTTTTATTAAAATAACTGGTAAGGGACGTGTGGAGTGTTTGAACTAATCAGAATGCATTTTTTTCTCACTGACCTTGCAGTATTATTTCTTTGTAGTAAAAGATTAGCTAAAGAAGAAAGCAAGAAAGGGGGAAAATAGGACATATTGCAGATTTAAATTTGAGTGGGCAGAATTCACAGGTAACAATTTTTCTATCATGCTTCTATATAGCTAGACATAATGTCATAATAAATAGCATAAGTAAGATTCATTGTTATAAATCTACTGCCAACATGAGACCAAATCTCACAACTGCAATGCAATCCATAAAAATCTTATTGATTTCTCCCTATAACTAGAAAACAGATGTTAAAGTCTTACAGCTGAATACTTTCTTAGCCCTCTGTCTGCAGTGTACATTAAACAATGTCAAGCTGTTTTCTGTGCTATTCAGGTTTTACTTTAAAAATCCTGTTTTTAAGAAGGGAAGGTTTTCCTTTTCCAGTAGAGTGCTCAAGAGAGAGTGGTAGATATTTTGAGGTATATTTTACCAAAATAATCTTGTACACTTCTGTGAGTAGGCCTATATTGGTAAAGGAAAGGATGCAATAAAACTTTCCTAATCCTTTCTTCCCCAGCTAAATTATCTATGTTCAGCAATTTTTGTGCCTTAGCCTTCTACCATAGAGAAGCACAGAGAGAGAAAAGTGATTTATGGTGCTGAGTGCTTCCCCAAGCCAAGGAAAGTGCCTGCTACCCTGTTGAAGCCACTGTTTCTGCATGTGGCTCTTGGGGTGTGGTTTGGGGTGATGAAAGGGGTGCTGGGCTGGTGGTTGGACTAGCTGTTCTTAAAGGTCTCTTCCAGCCTTGGTGATTCTGTGAAATGCTGGACATTTGATGCAGTGCACTCCAATAAATGAATGCACTTGCAAAGATTGTATTTCCACTCAGTTATGTGAGGTGATGTGATGTGATGATGTGGTGGGTCACACTGACCCTGCAGAGGTGGGCTGGGGGAAGAAGACACTTTATTTGGCATGATGAGACAGTGACTGTCCCACATCCCCATGCTGCCACAAGCGGAATCTGTCCCTCTGTGGGCAGGATCAGGACCAGATGTACTCATGTGACATTTTGGTGTACAGCCTGCTTGCATTTCAGCACATTTTCTCATCAGTGCACAAAGGTTTTAACTCTTGCCTTTATTTCAGGGTGAGAGGGGAGCTCCTGGCCTCCCTGGACAGCCAGGAGACAGAGGAGTGCCAGGAATCGGCCTGCCTGGACCCCCTGTAAGTAGCATGTCCTGCTGCAACCTGTAACAAGGTGGAAATTCAGGATTGGCATCTGGGGAATGCCTGTGCTCATCTGTGCTGAGACCCTGTGGGATATTTTGCATTCAGAAGGTGCAGCTTCCAGGCAGGTCCAGAGGCTGCCATTTGTAGCTCACATTTCTGTTAAAAGGGCTAAAAGTGCTATAGGATTGATTGGTGTCACTGACTCTCACTCCCAAATTTTGTGCATCATCCTGGCACACTAGCTGTGGATATGAATGGAGATCTGTGCCATGGCAGCAGCTCTGGTCTCCTGGACAGACAGAACCTTGATATAACCTTGATATAACCTTGATATAACCTTGGTATAACCTTGCTGTTGTGTAACCCCTGTTGGAAGGGATGAGTGTGGTACACATGCCCACAACAGGGACATAGTGGGACTCCAACAGCAAAATATAAAATCAGATTGCTTAAATTGCTGCACCCTACCCATAATTTCAAACAAATATTTGGCAGATTTGACCTCATCCAGCTCTGCCCTCCCGAGTATCAGTTGGTCACATGGTGTATATGGTAGTCTGCTTGGAATATTTGGATTTTCCTGGTGCTGAGCTTTGATGACTCCAGAACTTGTCATGTACTAGAAATGAGGGGGATTTGGGAGTGCTGTGGCAGTAGTCAGAGACCTCCAGCTATGTACTGAATTTGCTTGTGAAATATGTTTAGAAGGAAGTAAATGCTATTTCTGGCTGTAATTGCTAGAGGACATCTGAGCCCTTGCATTCTTTTGCAATACCTCAAACATGTCATGATTCTGGACCAATCATTCAGTGTTTGGTTATCAGTGCTCTGTTTATCTAGATTTAAATGTCCCAGTTAGTACAGAAAGTTGCCTTGAAATGATAAGCCATATTGCTGGGTAATGGATTGAAAAGCCTGGCTTTCTGAGGTGTATATCCACTTAATATTTGCTTTTACCATGCTGAATTCTATCTGAGTTAAAGCAGACAGGGTGGGTCTTGTTCCACACTGTGACTCTATCATGGCTTTTATGGTTCTCACAGGGTTACCAATGACTGCAGGTTTCCTGGGTGTCCTTTGTTATGATTTATCTTAGGAACAATGGTGTTCTCGCACTTCTCAATGTTCAGCCATTAATTAAATTCAAATTAAAATTAAAAATGAGCATCTGGCTTATTTGAAAAAATACTAGCTAGTAGATAGTCTTTAATTGCAGATTTTTAGATTCAGTCCAGAGCTAGATGAGTTCATGTCTGCATCCTGATGTACACAGGATGACAAAGTTGTTCTTCACTGGGGATTTAGCATCCTCATCTCCATGAACATAAATGACTAAGGACTTGACTCCAAATGCAGACATCTCTTGTCTCACACCAGAAGACTGTTTTTTTTATGTCTTCATTATTTGCCCACTGTCAGGATGTGTAGCCACCTACACACCACACTGTTCTCAAATGATATGTTTTATTTATTTAATTTGCTTTACTAAATGCTTATTTTTAAAAAAAGAAACAAACAAACAAACAAACAAAAAACAACAAAACAACAGCCAAACTGCCATTACAATGTTTTTTGTTTTTTCCCCACTGTATATTCATCATAACCTCAGCTCCAGTGCAAAGACTGGAATTGGGAAAAAAACCCTCTGTATAACCTTGAATCTAGCAGACTGTCACAAAGACTGAATCCCACAGTAAAAAAAAAAAAAAAAAAAAAAAGAAAAAAACCAGAATAAAATCAGTGGAGGTGCTTCAGTGCATATTACAGACTGAATTAAAGACGTCAGCCTCTACTCGTTTTAGCAATGTGACAAAATTGTGTTTGTAATACTTCAGCTTCAGAGCTGAGAGCCAACAGCTCTTTTTAATTGGAATCCTCACCCTGTTTCCTCCTGTGCCCTTAACTTCTCTCAGGTTGTGCTCCCTGTACAAAAAGTATATATAGATAAGGATTTTTTTACCTTATCTGCTGAAGTATTGTTACAATTTACATAACACCAAGCCATAAACTTGAGCATTAGCAGAGTGTGCTGTTTCCAACGGAGTAGGGGACAGCTTGAACAATTGGGGTGAATTTACATGTTTATGCTGAAGCTGCCTAATGGATGGATGCACAGTATAAGTAGAAAGGTTTCAATCTTACCCTGCTTTGCCTTGTTGGTATTAATGAAATTATGCATTTAGCTATTTCTTTACCATGCACTAAGGTATCTTCTTTCATGGAAACATTGCAAGGATTAGTGAGTTACTGTGCCTGAAATAGAAAGCCAAAGGAAAAGAGGTATAGTGGTATCCAATTTATTCAAGCCTTGTTTTGGGTGTGTTTGGAATACCAGTGGATTCTCCCATGCTGGATATGGTCCTGCCTCACTTCTGTGATGTTCCTGTGCAAGTGGGTACCTGCCAGTGGCTCACTCTACTCAACTGCACATTTTAGGTTGCATCCCCAAACAAGCAGCATGCACAAGACTACTGCCCCCCCTGCTTTGACCTAAATTAACACAGAAGTCCCATGGGATGTTTTTTTCCCTGTGTAGGAGGTAGCTGAATGCATTGGTCTTCAGAACCTGGGGAAGTTGACCTGTCCCAGCCCAGGAGATGTGTGGAAGTGGTTCTGTGTGTGTGGTTCTGTGTCCCCAGACCCAGCCAGGAGCAAGGATTGTCCATGGGCACAGGCAGTGCAGCACACAGTCCAGTGAGAACTGGAGACAATCATGCCTTAATGCAGGACCCACCCTGCTCAGCCAAAGGGACATGGGAATTTTAACTGTTTTGATTGCTGTGTCTTTTCTGTTTTAGGGCCCTGCAGGACCCCCAGGAGACAAAGGGTCACTGGTACAGTATGTCTTTCTAGCTATGCCCAAATTCTTTGGGGAGGGGGAAACCACACTAATTATGTTTTCATCAGTCATTTCATGAGAGCACTTGAAATCGCTTTGGTTTTGCTCAAGGAATGGTCACAGGGTGACTGACCCCAAAGGGAACTTCTCCTGTGTATTGCCAGGTACTTGTCTGCTATAGAGAGTTGTGAGAAAGAATTGATCAAGAGCCTTGGTCTGGTGAAAACTTTTCCTTACATGTCAGTAGTCCTGCAAGAGAAATAATGAGTGACTTGTTTCACCCTTCATTCAAAAAATTATTTCAAAGCACATAATTCAGAGTACATTGCTTGTAGCCAAGGCCTCAATAGTTTAAAAGAAACTATTTTAAAACATTTTCTTACTTAAATCTTATAGATTTCAGTATTCACCAAATACATTTTAGTCCCTCAAAATTCAGTTTTTCAAGGATGCAATCCATTGGTGTGGCACAAACAACTGTGTATCATGGTCTCAGTAAACAGTGGTCTGAATTTCCAGCACAACAGCCAGATCCCAGCCAGTGTGATAGCCTGGAACTGAGGAGATGGACCTTCTTTTCTCCTCTACTGTCCTGTGCTCAGTCATATTTTCTCCCTGATCAAAAACCTGCCTCCTGTAAAGAGTCATTATTACCTCTCCAGTGAATGTATGGGAAACTTGACTTTTGTGATTCTCGTGAAGTCCCTTGAAGCACAGAAATGACTGATACCAGGATAGTGCAGTGTCAGCTGTAATTATATTTTTTTCTTAAACTCTCTCATAGTTGTGTTGGTGCTGGTTAATTTTTCCACCAATAACTATTAGATTGAGGATTTCTTCTCTTCACCTAAGAAGCACCTCATAAATACTACTCACATTGCTGAGTTTGTCTGTTCTCTCCCTACTAGGGTCCCCGTGGTGTGCCTGGTATCCCTGGACCACAGGGGCCTCCTGGCCAGGATGTAAGTAAAATAAAAGTGTAAGTGCTCAAGAAATATGTCAGTGCTTGGATCTAATTTCCTTAAAACTTTGTGCTGATAATCAACTGCAGTTACTGCATGTTACTAGGATTGTCCAAGGGACATGATTTGCAGAACAGGAGCTCATACAACTTAAGATGTCAAAAGGGAAAATAGTTGGAATAAGGAGGATTGCTTCAAGGAAAATGGGGGACTTCACCACTGAACCATTTAAAATGATGCTGGAGAACGCACTTGGCAGCATACACCAGGAAAAGATCCCACACTGGAAAAGGATGGTGGTTAGGCTGTCCAGGAACTTCTTAGAATCCATTGAGATAAGTACCTTTTCTGTTACAACATGGCCACAGCTGTTAGGAAGTTATCAGAGAATTCATTTTGTGCTGCTATTGTGCATGTTTGAGGACATTTTAACCTCTTGGTGCATTGTTCTGCTGCTGTCTCAGTGGTGAGTCATGGAACTGAGGAAGAGAGGAACGTGGCAGACTCCCAGCTGGAAAGCTGGCCCCTCTCTCTGCCTGGTTCCTCTTCAGTGCTGCATCAGAAAGAGAAGAATCGTTTTCCTCTATGATGTGAAAACCAGTCCTCTGAAGAAGGCTCTGAAGATTTTGAAAGGCTTGATCTCTGGGTTTAAGGGAATGCTGTGGGGAGGGAGAAGGGACCTCCTGTAACTCTCCTTCTCAGTGCTGCTCCATGATGCTGTCATATCCGAAATGGGTACCAGCTCTCACCAACTCCACAACAAGCACTTTCCTACCCTAGTGTGGCTTTACTGACATCCATCAGGTGGCCCAAAGGGGGTACTTTCCTGTGGAAAGAAGGTCTTGTTTTCTTCCCACCTACTTACTGCCCAGAAGGATTGTGGATGCCACATGCCTGGAATTGCTCAAGGCCAGGCTGGAAGGGGCTCTGAGCAACCTGGGATAGTGGAAGGTTCCCTGTCCATGACACAAGTTTGGAACTGAGTGATCTTTATGGTCTCTTCCAACCCAAACCATTCAAAGATTCTATGACTGTGCTTTGTCACAAGACAAATGATGAAGCCAGGGTTTTCTTCCACAGCCCATGAATGGTGCCTTGTGTCCCTGAGGAGCCAGAGATCTGGGATTGATTGTGTCCTGCTGCATGTCCCTGGATCTCATCACCTTGCCTCAGATGTTTGAAATGTTTAATTAAGATGTTTTGAACAGGAATAGATGGGTTTGTTAGAGCTGTGCTGTGTGAGGAAAGTACCTGAGACAGCTTTTTGGAGTCAAATCAGCATTGGATGGTCAACTCTTGGAGGTGCTGCAGCACTGAGATCTTTACATGTTTCTTTTCCCGGCAGAAAATTAATCCAAACACAACCATTCCTCAGGCTACTTAACAAAACATTCTCTGTTACACTCACTGCTTTAATTGCAGTCAGTATGTCTTTTACAACCTTTCTGTATTGTCTGATCACTTGTTAAACCATTCTATTTGTGTTTCCGGAGGTACAGGGCACATTCCAACATCTCTTGGTGTGTCAGCAGGGATAACCTATTTTGACAAATTTGCAATTTGCAGTTTCCTGATTTCAATCTTTATTTAACTAGCATAAGAAACTTTTTGTTCTGCTTCTGCACTCTTGTATGCCAATGCACTGTTCCTGTATCCTTTGAAACATGTCCACTTTTGTACTCTGCTGTGTTCAACAGGATATTATTGGATAGGAAGGCTCCAATTTGAATTGCTAATATGAATTTGCCGTGCAACTCCCAAGCCATTCAGTGTCAATTGCCTACATGACTTGCCTCAGTGTTTTGTACTTTGCTGTGGCCTTTTCAAATGTATTCCATAATTTTTTTCTGAGACTGAAAAATTCTTTTAAATCACATTTACATACATCAAGTTACTCTCCAAATTATTTTTCCAGTTGCAAACTCATCAGATGTGTGTGGAAGTGCCTGTTATCAGTGCATTCTGTGATATAACAAATCAGATTTACAACTGCATTTGGGGAGGTGGAAGAGTCAATCCTGCTTTTGCAATAGCTTTGGCCAGAATTGTCTCCCACTGGTGAATAAATTGGGTTTTTTACATGCCTACATTCTAGATTTTTTTCTGGTCTCCTAAAAGCATGTGTCATTATTTTTTGGGATAGCCCAAAGTCACCTTTCGAAATATCTGATGGCTACTCAATCTAATATCAAGAGTTCTTAGGGCAGTGTGTTGTTTTATTAAAATTTAGGTTTTGAAAATATTTGCCTAGGTTTAGAGTACAGTTGTGCTGCTTTGGCCTTGTTCTGTTCCTCTTAGCAAAAGCCTTGCAATTTGTTTGTCCTCTAGAGTTTGTTATGTCCATAAATCCCTATGAATGATCTTTTTCTGTGACAATGCTGGGACATGTTATCTTCTTCCATATATAAATTTTCTTGTCTTTAAATTTGTTTTGTTTTTTTTTTCTCATTAACAAAAGCTCCAACTCTTAAAGAATGTGCTTTTTTTTAGGTTTTTATTGCCCCAATAATATGACTAATTTTTTCCATAACAGAGCTACTACACTTTCTGCCTACTTTCTGCCTACCTCAGTCACTTAAAAAAATTACTTTCTTTTGGGGAAAAAAATCCAAATCACATTTCAATCTGGCAATATTCCTGTATCAAGCATTAAAATAGTATAGCCTTAAGTGCCTTCTGTCAGAGAACTTGGCCAATCTCCTGGTCTCAGAATGATAAAAAAGTATTTCTACATGTTCAGTGATGTTATATGCAGTGCTGTCTCCTCCAGCTGCTGCAGACCAGGCCCCTCCTGCCTGATTAGATTAGATATATAGAAGAAATTCCTAACTGTGCAGGTAGTGAAGCACTGGGGCACAATGCCCAGAGAAGCTGTGGCTGCCCCATCCCTGGAGTGCTCAAGGCCACGTTGGGTGGGGCTTGGAGCAACCTGGAATAGTGGGAAGTGTCCTGGCCGTGGCAGGGGGTTGGAATGGGATGGGCTTTAAGGTCCCTTCCTACCCAAACCATCCCATGTTTCTATAAAAAGGTTTATTTGAAGATATAAAATGACAGGACAAACCACAATGGGCAGGTGCAGGGCTCAGGCAAACAAATGCAGCAGCCAGCTCTGGTTTACACACAACCAGCCCCTTTTATTCCCTTTTCTGTCTATCCCCCTTTGTTTGTTACTCTCTCTCCCCTCATGCATCATGCACAGCCCCTTTTCTCCCCAACTCTGTCAGTCCCTCAGCCCTCCCAGTTCAGGGACCCCAGTTTACAATCTTATCACTTGCAAGGTCCAGGTTGATCTCCCTGGAAGTGCAGTCTGTGGTTTTTGATAGGCTGTTAGTTACTGTGAGTGACAAGATCTGCTTCTCCTTCTGTGTCTTGGAAAATTTAGTTTCTGCTTTCCTCCTTTTCCCTTACTTTCCCAGCTGACAAGGTCCTGGATAAGATAACCTTGCTGCAATAAGCCTTCTTATATTTCCACATGCCTTGATCAATTAGTGTGAAAGTCCAGATTTGCTTCCCATCACTGCCATCCCTTTTTTGTTGGTCAGGTTTGTGACCTTGACATTCTAGTTTATGACTTTTTCCTTCTCTTTCTTTGTTGAAGTCAAAAAAGTCCTTGACCAGATGCCCCTAAAGGAGCAGACACTGGCCAGCCACCCTTAAACTTTGTGTTTTGAGAATCATCTGTTCTCCCCTGACTGCTGGGAGATAAAATGTTTCTGTTCAACACATCTATTTAGTGTCCTTAGATTAGGAAACAATCTGAACGAGACATTCTCTTATCCTCCTATTAGCAGTGAGGGCACCTGTTTAATAGGATCTTTCTGTATTTTGATTATGATAATTTTAATTAACATAAACATTGAATTAATCACTTTTTAATTAGGTTAATTATTTATGGTAACTAAGTTCCAGCATTACTGAGAAGTTAATCTTCACCCTGCGTTTGCTTTCATGATTGCAAAACCTTTGTGGATGCATAAATTACTGCCAATGGATTTGCAAAGCAGAGTTTGCTGTTCTGAGGTTGATTTTCTTATCCAGTTAGAAGGACATTCCAAGGAGCCTTTGTGTTTGTTTTAGGATACTTACACCCCAAGCCAGAGTACACTTATTAACCCCTCTACTGTCTCTTTATTGCTGCAATGTGTAACTGATTTAAGATATTGCATTTCCAGTTTAATTTTCAGTTTTGTAATAGAATTATCCCACCATATGCCTGTGTGACTTACACACTTCCCTTATACACTTAAGTGTATAAGACTTACAGACTTTCTTTATCTTTGAGTATTTTCACATGCATCACTTACCTGAGCATGATTTGCCCCATCATAGGATTTTGCCTGTTAACTGCACCAGCATTTAATACCCAAAACCTTGGCATAGTTAGTACCATTTCCCAACCAACTAAGCTATTTTTTTTTTTTTTTTTTTTTTGCATTATCAGCATCACAGTTTCCATCAGTTCCCATTTAAAGACCTTTCCTATGTGTCAGATTTTGCAGACTGATGTTCTGATACTGTGCATCACAACTCCTCATGGCTGACATCTTTTCCCTGTACTGGTGTGCTGTTCCACTCGCTGGATATTTTGCTTTGTGCCAGCCACTCTTGGCTGCAAGCTCCTGAAAGTGTTCAAGCTTTATGAGCTTCCCAACACTGGTTGTTATGTCTGTGCATTTTCCCACATCATGCTAGCAGCATTTCTTTTCAGTGCCATGCAGTTTTTTGGTCACACTCATTTCCTTTTTTCTGAATTTTCTGGCTTTATCTTTCCCAGTTCCCTCCCCTATTAGCTTGTCAGATGCAGTTATAACTTCTTGTCTTAATTCTGGCATTTCTGTTCCGCTCCGAGCAATCTGAAGCTGCATCAGGGGAGGTTTAGGTGGAATATTAGGAAAAGGTTCTTATCCAGATGTTGGCCAGACACTGGAACAGGATCCCCAGGCAAGTGGTCACAGCACCAAGACTGATAAAGTTCAGAGCATTTGAACAATGCTCTCAGGCACTTGATGTGATTCTTGGGATTGTCCTGTGCAAGACCAGGAGCTGGACCTGATTTTTTTGGGTCCCTTACAACCCAGGATATTCTGTGATTCTATATTTGCAGCTTGTCCTTTTTTATCAGCCTTTTCTAACTCCAGGCTTCTACAGACCAGCAATATTTCCTCTGCTTTTGACTCTACTTCCATTGGCCTGTTCTCTGATAGTGCACCATGCTGAAGTGCCATCATCTACATCTGGTTTGTTCAGTTTGGCTCACAAAAGCATTTTCAATGGCCATTCTCTGTTTGCAGTCTTGTACCTTTCAATTGTTTGACTTTTCCTGGGGATTCAGTGTTTTTTCTTTAAGGTTTGTCAGCCATGGCACAGAGCTTAATCTCTTTTCCTGTCTCATTTCCACCCTTTTAGAGACATCACCAGCTCCACATCATACAGCATGCAAGGAAATGAGTTCATCCCTTTTGTCTCAAGGCAATCTGATACCATGTGGACATGATAGCTGTGCTTAATCCTTTCTAAGGATTTCCATTTTATTCACTCTCTTCTTGGGTGTCTTTTCACATAACTAAGAAGTATTTTCCTATATTCTTTTTTTTAAAGATCTTTAAATACTTAAATTACACCATTAGCGCCATGTTCATATTTCAGATCCCAAAGCAGAAAGCTGTCAGCGAGCCCTATGGCATATATTTATAGCTGTGCTACTAGTCAGCATGAAAGACATTTCTGAACTGTCTTTTCTGTGTTGCTTTCTGATCCAGGATTATTCTCATGGCTCAAGTTTTTGCTTTGCATCACACTTTTTAAAGCAAGTTCTGTGTGAGTCTTCCTGAACAAAGTAGGTCTGGGAATAAAAGATCTGTGTAATTGTCACTTAGCCATTCCTCTTCCCATTTGCAGAAGTGGCTGAGAACCACAGTGGAGAGGATGCCAAAATCATGACCTGACAGTTAGCATCTGAAGGGGAAGGGACTTTGGGAACACACAGTCCTCTGGATTCATCCTGAAATTCTGTGGAAGAAGGAAAGCTATAAATTACTAAAATGTTTACTTATATTTACTCAATTCCCCAGCAGGACATCTGGGGAGAATTGTGAGACAGAATCTTCAGACATTATCTTCTCTTTGTTCTCACCTGCAGAAGGTTTAGTTCCTTGGGAAACAAGAGTTCATCCATGAACTTCAGTACTACTTCAGCTCCACTTTAGGTCCACTCCAGTTTGTGTTTAATTTTCATCTCTTAGAAGTCAAGGTAATTGAAGGGTTGTTGCTCACTCAGAAGCATTTAATGTGGACATAGAAAAAATAATAAATTTTCCCATTTTTTCTCTCCTTTAGCAAGACATGCAGGATTTAAGTACTAAGTGAGACTCAAGGATGAAATTCAAGTTTGCCCTGTAGCTACAATTGTGTATCATGACACACAGTGCTCAGTCATTAATCCCCATTTCCCCATCTGGTTATCTGTGTAAATAATACAATGAACTGATTGGAAAACGGGCTAACCTGACACAATGTGGCAGAAAGAACATCCAGTGCCCTTCCTGGCTAAGCATTTCACCAAATTTTAAAGTATGGACATACTAGGTAGTCTCAAAGGGTAGCTCCTGCTCAGCCTAGACTGATTGAAAGCCACTACTTGTACCTTGACCAGCATACAAATGTTGATGCAGCCCAAAAAGCCAGTTAAGTCCTGGGTTGTATCAAAACCAGCATGGGTAGCAGGTCAAGGGAGGGGATTCTGCCCCTCTGCTCTGCTCTGGTGAGACCCCACTGCAGAGCTGTGTCCAGCTCTGGTCCCACAGCACAGGAAGGATATGGAGCTGTGGGAAAGAGTCCAGAAGAGGTGACCGAGGCAACTGAAGGGATGGAGCAACCCTATTACAAGGAAAGGTGGAGAGAATTTGGATTGTTCAGTCTGGAAAAGTGAAGGCTTCAGGGTGACCTGTTTGTGGTCTTCTGATACCTGAAGGGAGCCTTGAAAAAAGATTGAGAGGAACTTTTGGCAAACTGTGAGAACTGTAGGTAACCAAGCCAAAATCCAGAGCTGAAGTGTAAAGAGTAGATTTATTCCATTACCACACTGGCAGAATGGGGACACATGCACTGCTAAGCTTATTCCTACCAGGGGCAAAAGGTGCTCAGGGTAACCTCCAAGCTTCTTATCTCTCCTTCTCCCAGCAGGGAGGCCCCAGCCTGTGAGCAATGCCTTTGAAGTTTTTTACAGCACTCTGTTATCTTTTACAAATCCTCCACTTCTCAGGACAATCGGAAAACAATCCGAAGAAAACACAAAACATGAAATTTTCCACACTGAGTATTCTTAGCATCTTCCAACTGCAAGGTCATCTTGTGTAAAAACAACTCTATTTTTCCCTCCTCATCAAATCTTCCACTTTCAACCTTTCCCTCGCCACACAAGGGGAGTGACAGAGAAACTGTGGCCACCCCATCCCTGGAAGTGTTCAAGACCAGGTTGGATGGGGCTCTGAGCAACCTGGTCTAAGGGAAGGTGTCCCTGCCCATGGCTGGGGGTTGAATTTAGATGGTCTTGAAGGTCCCTTTCAACCCAAACCATTCTATGATGCTATGAACATCCTGAGTGACAAATCTGGAACAATCCCAGAGAAAACCCCATGTGGAACTTCTGCAGAATCAACAAAGCTGAACACAAATACAATGCTTTTAGATGGTCAGTAGAAACTGCTCCTTTAGAAACAAAAATGACCAGGTAGGACAACTTTTGTATGTGGCAAATTTTGTATGCTCTTTAAGGTTCTCAGTATGAATAGAACATGCACTTGCCTGAGTGATGAAAGAGTGATGGACCAGGTAGAAACAGGAATTCAGCAGAAAATGGTGTGGGGAGATGTCACCAAATATCTTAAAATACCACTGGAAGGATCTTCACAATGCAGATTTCTGTCACCATCTGAGCAGTGACCAACTGTCTTGTTCAAAAGATTTTTTTCCCAAGTGACCATTGCTTTATGCAAAGATTTTAGAAAAATCTTTAGACATGATTTTTGTTTGGTTTTTAGCAAATTTAATTCCTCATTAATGACATGTAAGAGATGCCCACTGAGTGATGGAGGTTGTCTCTTTTCCTGACTGCCTTCTGGACATAAAATTCTGAGAATGCTAGTAATTTCTATGCCTTCATCTCATGAAAACTGATACCACTACACCTCAACAAACAAAAAACAAAAACCAATCAACCAACCAACCAACCAACCAATCAACCAAACAACCAACCAACCAACCAAACAGATTTTGCTTTTGCTTACAGGTGCCTTCAGAGATTTAAAGTTTCATCCTTCACACTAGTAAAGTTCATAGTGTTTCCTATGACCAGAAGACAAGCTAAAGCAGTTCCACTCTCTGTGTGACTCAAATGAATTTAGCAAGGGTTTGAGAAATGTTCAAGTTGCAGATATTTGGAGGAGTTTGCTGTTTGCCACATGCAAGGAGCAGTGCTGCTCAGCAGCAGAAAGTAAAAAGTATGCTAGTCCAGATCAGTCAGCAGAGTGCAAGAGCAGCCAGGAGGTTATTGTATAATAATTTCACAATTTTTTTTTCTTTTTCTTGATCTGTAGGGTGTACCTGGAAATCCAGGGGAAAGAGGACCTCCTGGAAAACCTGTATGTAACTTCACTTCTGTATTACATCTTCCTTTTAACTCAGTTTCCACCTGTACACCTTACCTCAGAAGTGCACTTGGGTGCTTTTCTGCTGCTATTTTTCCCAGCAGAGCAGTAGGAAAAAGCCTAAAACCCACTAAAGGTTTAGTGAAGGCTTTGGAATGGTATGAAAATAACTGAATATTCTGCATGTAAATAAAAGCCAAAATTTTAAAAGCACTTCTTTAGCACCACTCTGCAGTACCCTCAGCAAGAACTCAGCTCAGGTGTGATGAAGAGCATTGGTAATGTAGGGTGTGTATTACAAGTTTGGCCCAGTGAGTCCTAGACAGGACAAGGGAAACCAATGAGAATCCATGAGCATGTTCAGGAAAAATTCTCATGTCTTGATGCCTCTTAAAATTGCCTGAAATAATGAATTTCTCATTCCCCAGGGTTCCCCACCCCTGCTCACTCCAGAGGACATAAACCTCCTAGTAAAGGTAATCAGCCTTTAATGAGGGTGGGAATTTATCTCTCTGATTGAGACCTGACTAATGCTCTCTGATGGGAAAGTGTCTGAACTACAAGTGCAAAAGGTGTCTTTAAACACTCTATCAAAGCTCAAGATTTGCAAGTCTCCTACTTGCACTGGTATTGGGACATGAGCTCACAGTGGAGACCAAAATCCCTTCCCCAGCAGTGAAATGACCTGCAAAGTTCTCTAAACATCTCTGAGACTTTCTCAGCTCTGAGGCATGCATTACCAAGGAGAAATAAACATTACCAAATTGCATTATCTAAACCAGAAAATGGAAACCATTTTAATAAAATGCTGGATTTTTCACATACACCTTCAACAGTAACTGGAGTAATTTCAGGTAAATGTGGGTGCAAATTTAGTTTGCATTGTGAATCTAAAACGATGCAGATAATTAGCCCCAGAAGTACCTGTGCTTCAAAAGTGATAATCTGTCTGACTTTACTCTTTATGTTGAAAATTTTCTGAGAAATTAGTCAGTCTTTAATAGGTGTTGACTAAAAAATCTTTATAGATTTACATGGGCTGAGTTGTGAGTTTTTTAAGCTGTCTTAAACCTGGCAATAAATCTTTTCTTATTGATTAAAAGAAACTAAAAAATTACCTTCTTTTACTAAACACATTAACCAAAGGACCCTTTTAAGATTGCCGCTGTGAAATTGCTCTTCACTGAAGAGCTGTCTTTGTTTTGTAGAGCCGATTATTGTTCTGGAGGTTTCACTGTAAGGTATAGTTTGGGATTTTTGGTCTGGACAAGAGCAAGAAACTCATTCTTGGGCACAGAATGTCACTTGGATGTTCTTTCATTTTCTTCCTTTGCTTATATTATGGTTAAACACATTTGTGCATTTTTTCTGCTTGGTATTTTTTCATTGGTACAGAAAGCAGCACCTTGAAATCCCAGATGAAATTAGGGCTCAGCTGTTACGGATGTTTCTCAAGCACTTAAATTCTAAGTCGGTAAATGTGGATGTAGGCACTGAGACTCAGAAAGACAATTTGCCCCACAGTTTTCATACAGATCATTGACAGAGTTGGGGGTTGTAGAAGGGGCTCCTGACTCTCAACCTGATGATCTGTTTTATATTATGCTCTTATGGGAGGGAGTCTGCCTTTGAAATGGTAATGTCATACATGGATTCAGTTTCCTGAGGATAGCTGGAATGTAAAGGCAGCTGAGATGATGCTTCAAAGAGGTTTGAAAGGAGGGAGGTAGTGATTCTCCCTGATAAAATTTGATCAGGACACTGTGACGTTCACTTGGTCTTCACAAACTCCATTGGATGAGTTGTCCTTAGCCAAGCTGGCTGCTGAATAACTTCCTGCAAAACTCTTTCTGATGTTGTGTTGCACCTGATTTTTCCCTAGAAACCTGCCCTCTAAGCAGTAACACAGATCTTTCAGACTGGAGCAGACACAGGCTTCTGTTGCCTTTGTAGATTCAAACCAATGTTTTTCTTGATAGTCTTGCTAGTCTCCCTGGCCTCCTCATCAGGAAGAGCTTTTCCTTGGTTTCCTGATCCTGGATGACCAATTAGGACCTAGAACGGATAGGAAACTTCCCATGGGAGCATGTGTGAGCTCAGCTGCTGACCCTCACTCTGCTTCATGCTGCCCTCATTGTTCTTTAAGGCAACTTGCCCCAGTCCTGAGGTAAAACAGCAAAGGTTTAAGAATTATACCAGCACCACAGTGCTGCATTCATAATGGGTGTTCATAGGGTCTGCTCAGTGCCTGCAGCCTATTGCTGATGTCTTTTTCCATGTTCTCCTCAGGATGTGTGCAGTGAGTGCCCTCCTGGCCCACCAGGACTGCCAGGCATCCCAGGTTTCAAAGGGGATAAAGGTCTCCGAGGACCACCAGGCAGAGATGGCCAGGATGGGAAAACGGTAAGAGAGCTGAGGGAGTGACCCTGCCTTGGATCTGCTGGAACCTTGTTTTTCTGTTAATATAGGTGATGGTTTCTTATGGGGTGGTTATTTATTTTTTTTATCAACAACCTGCTGAATCTTTTTTAGGGTCCTGTGGAGTAAAAGAACTAAACTAGTGTTCACCTCTGCCTCTTGTGCATTGCAGGGGATTGCTGGTCCCAGAGGTCCTCCAGGCCCACCTGGGCTCGATGGCCCAAAGGTTGGTTGGTTGGTTTTCTTCAGCTGTCTAATGAAAACTTATTTGTGACTTATTAGTCACCCAAATTATTTTGGGAACAGGTTACCCAAAGAAGCTGTGAATGCCCCATCTCTGGAAATGTTAAAGGCTAAGCTGGATGGAGTTTTGGACAATTGGTTTAGTGGAAGGTGCCCCTGCCTGTAGCATGAGGGATTGTTTCACTTCAGTAGGGTCTTCTATCATCCCTTTGTTCACACACAGAGAGGCAGAGACATCTAAAGCACCTGATTCTTGATGCTGAATTTCATTACATTGATGGATAGACTTGAGGATAAGTTTCAACTTAAATTAGGTGAGAAAGAAATTAAAGCCTCAGCAGTAGCCACCATGCCTGTTCCTCTCCTTTTTGAATCTGGTGTTCTGGAACCATTTAAATTAAGGCTGCAATGGGCTGCTGGGCTCCAAACACACCATCTGCCCTGGCAGTCTTACCCAAAAACTCCAGATATTTCCTGAAACATGTTACAGGACAAAGCTTCTTCTTGTAGCTATATTTAGCTATATTTAGAGGCTCCTGCTTCGTGGTCTAGGACATAGGTCAACATAAAACTTCCCTTCTTTGAAGTAGTCCAATAATGTCACATTTCAAGCATTTCCCATAAAGAGGGCTGTCACCAGTCTGCTCACAATGCCAGTGCCTGGCCACAATTAAAACCTTTACAACTCCCTAATGTGAAATAAATAAAAACAAATCAATGGAGGGAGAGATAAGGTGATTTAATGATCAGCCAGTTTCCTCCACACATCCTTTCTCTACTGACTTACTGTCTGAAATAGCCCCTGCTATTTTAACATCTTTGTATTTACACTTGTTAGAGTGCAGGACAAGCTAGTTTCATTAATTAATTTCATATCTTACAATTAAAAGTGTGGTGGAAAGAGCAGCACTATCTCAAAAGTAAACACAGAGTTGATAAAATGAAAGTATGTTCCAAGATAAAATTTACGAGAGAATTAATAACCCATAAAGCCAATAACTGGCAGAAATGCCAAGCAGTCTGAGACATACCACATCTGCTGCTTTCTTATATGTCATGAGAAAGCAGAGATTTAGGCAGCAAAAATGGAGAGTTAGGTGAAATACCAGGATAAATTTCAAATTGTACATGTGCATAAAGTCAAATCAAGTAACTGATAAGTGGTTTAACTTGAATTCAATAAAAAGAGTTCTCAAGAAAAAAACAAGTATTGTAAGACCCCTGGGAAAGAGCAAATACAGAAACAGTCTTTTTTACTCTTTTCTATTTATCTTATGGGGATCTTTGCAGTGGAAGACTCAAATTGCTCTTCACGTTTGACTCTGGTATATTGTCCTTATTAACACCATTCAAGCTATTAGGTCCTGCTCAGAGAAGAGCAGTAGAACTGCAGATCTTTGCTCATGAGCAGCTTTGTTGCTTCTGGCCATATAAATTGAGCTCTTTTATTAATAAATAGCACCCTTCTTTCCTAGCTCTCATGTAGTAAACCAGTGTATTATTTCCATGGCTAGTAATTCATTATTGCTCTGTGCATTATTCACACCTTGTTCACCATTACCTCAGTAATTTTCACTGTCTTGTCTCACTGTAAGCACTGATAATGCAGACATACACATTTGAGTTAGCTGTCTCTGTCCTGTGTCTCTGGAACAGAAAGAGAAAGGGAGAGAAAGAGGGGAGCACTTTCTGGGTATGGACTTTCTGGCTGCACCTTAGAAATGCTGGTTTTATTGCTGTTGTCCCTGAAGGGTGTGGGCACCTTTGTTGGGCCAGATGATTCTTCATGAAGACATGATTTAGTGAAGTGCCTAACAACCTGTCTGATCTTTAAGGAAGTGTAAATCCTCTTTATGCCTATGATAATAAAGCATTAAAAACCAGCTATGTTGGGTCTGCTCAAAGGCCATTTTGCACATATATCCTGGCTCCAGCACTGGTAGTGAAAGTCTAGAGAAAAATTTAGGAGGAGGGCAACGAGGGCTCAGTCCTGATTCTTGAGTTTTATTCTTGAATGTCCAAGTGTTTTATGAGAGAGGTCAAAAAGCTGTCACAACACTGAATCTCATTGACTTTCAATGGCTCTTTTTTTATTACCAGGGTGCTAAAGGAGACCGTGGTATGACTGGGGAAGTAGGAGAAAAAGGTGAACAGGTAAAAACAGAGTGTGCTTTCCAGAAGTGCTATCATTGTGATTGTTCCTTCATCACTAACTGCTATGGTGCCTGTATAAGAGCACCCTTCTCAGAGGCAGAGCAGGAAGATGGGAGCTCTTCATCACTGACAAGCCACAAACAGGCTCTGCCAAAGACTGGTACCATGGCAATTCTCCACAGACTTCCATCCTCAGCTCCAATAGAAACCTCCCAGTACCATCTGTTTCCTGGACTGAAGCATTAAATTCTCTACATTACCTAGCCCTTATTCATTTCCTTGGATAATCCCTAGATTATTTCCAGGAGTTCAGGTGTCTTTGGGTTGAAAAAGCCAGTGTCTCTATTTGTCTTGGATGATGAATGTAAGGAGGATGTCTTTTAGGAGGGACTGAGATGCCACAGGAAAGATGAGAAAGGTTTAAATTAGAGTAAACTTCCATAGTTAATTTTGCCAAGGGCTGAGTCACTGGTTTAAGGTGCAAATCAGCACCTCTTCAATGACATTTTTAGGACATTTTAAACAGGCTTGGTTTCCCCGCTGACCTCCTGTCTTGTGCAACTCCATAATATCTGCTCTCATCTTCCATTAGCATAGAGTAAAATACACATGGGAAGAAGTACACCTGAAATTTAACTATGTTATTTCTGAAAGACACACTTTGAAAACCAAAGTTTCACTTTAAAAAGCCATGGATCTTTATTCCCTTACAACCAGCTCTCTGTAATTGACTCATTTTGGTGTTACCTCACAATAATCGCCAGTTAGCTTTTATACAAGTAGATGTGTGACTAATGCATAAAGAAAGTCTCTGTTTTCATTCTGCAGGGCCACCCTGGAATGCCTGGCTTCTCAGGGGCTCCTGGAAACCCTGGTCCACCTGTAAGTTCCTCTGTTGCAAAGATGCTCCTGTAGTTTCTTGCTAATAAAGGGTGTTGCAAGCTCCATGTGGTGGAAAAGACCATTCCCATCTGTCTGTGCATTGAATTTGCATTTTCCAGTGGGTTCTTAATGATCCCCTGAGTGTGATAGAGTTCCTCACTCATGGTAATTGCTATTTAATACATTGGCCACTTTCCACTGATTGCTTCAACTCATTCTGTAAATTGTTGCTAAGCTTCAGTTGCTCTCTTTATACAACACAAAGCTGATGATGAAAATTCTTCCATAGGGACTATTTAGTACATGTATAGGTGCTTTCCTGTATGTGGAATATTATTAGTCTAGAACTAGCAGATCTAAGAGCATTTTAGTTCTCAATTTTACACAGTGGTACGAGACAGGATTTTCACCAATTTTCATGTTGTGTGAGTTACTTTTGAATTAAAAGGCCTTTTACACGTCCCTCTCCATCACAGTCCTTCTCATTCTTAATTCAGCTCTGTCCATGAATAAAAGTATGTTTCTTTGTATTTAAAAAGGGGTGATAGTGCAGAATCAGGGCTGTAATCACTTGGCTCTCCTGCTGGTGATATCTCTGCTTTACTCTCTTCAAGTGTGGGGATTTTTTTCTGAGTCAAGGACTTTTCTTTCCAAACCACCTTTCATGCCCAGAGTCATCACTGCTCATATTGCTGCTTACAGTGCAGTTTGGCTCTGTTGTGCTGAGGGTAGGCCACCTTCATCTGGGGATCAGCACAGCCTGAATTCACATTGCACTGACTAAATCACAGAACAAAGCAGAAAAGAGGGATTAGACTAAAATTCCATATTCAGGTGGTAGCAGTGCCTAAAAGATGCTGGATGCTTTGCTGCTGGGACAACACACAGACTTGCTTTGTGGGTCATTTGGGCTCCCTGAGCATTATTTTAGGAGAAGTTAATAATAGACAAATTTGATGTGTCTCTATTAACCTAATACTTCTGCAACTACAAAGCTGTACCAGTGGGATTAAAACACTTAAAATTGTCCTATGAGACCACCTGAACAGACTCACAGCCAAAGGAAAAGTGCAAAGTAAAACTGAACCTGTCAAAACAGAGCAAAATGTGATGTCCCCTAGACAATTTTGTTCTCCAGCTTTTGCTGACTTTTCCCTCTGTCTGCATTGACTCGTGGCTCCAGGAGTTTGCCTGCCACAGAGTGTGCTTCATAATTTCTATTCTCCCATAACTGCTGTTCTTCAGAGTTATTTTTGTCATGATTGGCTTTTTCCTATTTGTCCCCTGTTTTCAGAAGGAAGAGCCAAGACCAAATTCAAATATCTGACTATTTCTGGCTTTGTAGACTGATTGAGTGCAGAGGTTGGTGCTGCTCTTCAGTGATGAATGAAGAAATGGAATGAATGTTGAGCTGAGTGATTAAAGAAAGCTCCAGAGTTGCCAGCTGTGGTGGCAAAACACAATGTGTTGGCAAACATATAAAATGCATTAATCATTAACATGATTTCTGCTTTATTTTGTTTAGGGATCAGATGGGGCACCAGGACCTATAGGACCAGCAGGAAATCCAGGAGACATGGTGAGCTCTAAGCTCTGTGCTTGACCCCTGGCTTCACCTAGGTTTAGGTTTGTGAAGTAAAGCTGAGATGGCATCCATGTAATGTCCTTTGAAAGCTCCCCAAAAATTTCAGCCTGCAAGAACCTCCACAAGTAACCACAGTTTCTGGCACCTTTTTTACTCACCAAATGAAATTCCAAGTTAACCAGAGGAGAACCCAGCCCCTGGGACCTCTGTGGAGGGTTTTGTACCTCTTGTCTGTCTGTCCTTGCTATATACATCTCTTAGCTTCCAGAACAGGATTTCTAAATCTGTTAGATGATTCATTACCTAAGGCTAATACTTGAACTCTGTGTGGGGTTCAAAACACAGCCATCAACCTGTTGAAGGATATCACAGTACAGACTGCTGAAATGCTGGAGCCTGGCACTATTTCCTGGCACCACCAAAAATTCCAGTACAGGTATAACCTTGAAGAAGCCCATGAAGAACTTTGGCATTGCTGTTTCATTTTAAGGGTTTTCAGATGCTACCTTATGGTAAAGCATCAGAACACCCTGGGAGAGACAGGCAATCTGATTGATGCTAACTTCAGTTTGAAAAGTTAAAAATGAACCTTCCGTGAAGAATACTCACTGTTGAGTTGGAAGAGTTTAAAACTGCATAATTCCATTATGAATTTCTAGAGCAAGGTTTCCTAAGGGACAAGGTGCCTTCTGCAGAGCCATTTCATAACCTGAACTTCATCATAAGTAAACAGTGATGCTCCTTCTGATGGCATTTAGGAAATCAGTGAGCATTCTCAGAGAGCCAGGAACAAGATGGACAGGCTGGCTGAAATTCTGTTTCAAATGGATGATAAGATTGTGACACTGTGAAAGACCTGGAATGATATGGTCCAGTCCTGTGGGGTAAGGGGATTTCTTGGGACAGTCAGCAAGACAATTCTGGTAACTACTCATTTAAAAGGCATAAAATATACATCTGCTTCCTAGCAGGGCACCTCATCCAGGAAGTTAAGGATGAAATACTATATATAATTAAGCTTCAGAAAAGAAAATTACCAGTGATTTCAGTGGTTTCTCAGTTTTTAAGAACTCATAGATAATAGGGAATTTTTAATGTGAAAAGCGAGCCATCCATTTTAAACTAGAAGGAGTTCAAGAAAATCTCATGGATCATGTGACATGGGCTACAAGCCCACCTTCTCACAATTGTCCCCTGTCAAACTCTACACATGATAAATCTTCATCTGATAGAAGCCTCAGTGTTTGTTCTTCCTTTCCAGGGCAAAGATGGTCCCCCAGGCCCACAGGGCCCACCAGGGCTGCCTGGACTTCCAGTGAGTGTGATTAAGTTTCTTCTCATTAAGTACATGAAATTATTCATGCACACATAGGTATGTAAAACAAAGAGGTGACACTTCTGGGGTGCTTTGAGAGCCATGCATGCTCTGTAGCAGGTCTGTCATGCTGATCATGGACTGTTCCTTGCCTGTCTTGTCATTGGAAGAAACACTCTTATACAGAGCACAAGAATCAACTTTATAACTCTAATATAAGGGCACAAGGATTCAGAGACTGGGACATTGACTTTATCTGAATCCACAGGCAAAATTATTCCTTTGCACTGACTCAAGTTCACCTTGGGCATAGACTCCTCTCTTCTGGAAAATGTAACAGTACGACATTTTGGGGGTTTTTAATCTGTCATAAGGATAGAGTCAGAGATAATTCTGCTGTCAGGTAGCCTACCTGGATGAAGATAATGGCATTATAATGATTTATAACAGTTGGTTTTAGAATCCTGATTTAAGACTGTTGGAGTGCTCGCCTTGCTGGAAAGGGAAATATTGCCATATTAGAAAGGGAAAGAGGTTATGCAGTTACAGGGGTGTGGCAGGGTGAGGTTTAGGACTGAGCTGAAGAAGTAGGGAGTGTTTTGGAGTTTCAGGCAAACAGGAGCATGTCATGATGAGCAGAGTTTTCACACTGACAAAACCCTCACCAGTCTTCCTTATCGATTCCTTTTACCCTGTTTTGCATTTCATTTAACAGGGCATTGCTGGGAATGATGGCAAAGATGGCAAACCAGGATCTCTGGGGGAGCCGGTAATGTCATTTAAAACTGTTTTGCTCAGGCAATCAGAAGCTGCATCCAGTTGCTGTTTTTGGAGCTGCCTATCTATGGACTCCTTAGGGGGAACAAGGAGCCTGTTTGCACATCTGTTTTTAACACCAGAAGGACTGTATTGTCTTGAGTGATTTATAGGCATGACACATGAGCAATCTTGAAAAGAAACTGGGTTCTTTTACTTTTACAACTACTATAATACACTAAAACTTCGTGACTCCACTTTTACAGCTGTCTTAAACACTGCAGAGAAAGAAGGTTGTCTTGTAACATTAAACCTAGTGATCCATCCTTTTGATAGAAGTTTATGGGGCATAAAAAGTTTAGAGGAGGAGTCTTTAAAGAAGCTTTTTATCTGGATTGCTTTGAGACAGCTGTCTCAGAATTAGAGAGTTTATATTTGATTTTCTGTACTTAGTCTATATTTGCATTGGCTGAGACGAAAAAAGCTGAGCCATGAAGTTGTCAGCTAAAAGGCAATGTTAGTAAATTTGGCAGTGAATGTTATTTCTTGCAACTGCGTGTGTTACATGAAGAATGTGCTTCAAGTATCAGGCATTGCCAGCCTCTTTCTGTGACTTGTTAAATGGGACTCAGTGGTTCTGGGAACAGCCAAGTTCTCAGGCATTAGGACAACTGCTAAGTAAAGGAGTTCTTGTCACAGAAGCTGCAGATAGTTTGTGTTTGCACCAAACCATTCCATTTCTATGTGCAGATGCTGGTTTTGCATGTGCTGCTTAGGTATTGGTGCAGCTCTGACACTGCAAATGTGCACCTGTCCAGAGCTGTGAAATACCTCAGGACCTCAGAGTGCAGGGGACAGTGCAGGCTGAGATGTGTTTGGGAATGTCTGTCACTGCTGTTCTCCTTGCCAACTCAGACTCTGCTGGACAAATCCTGGGCACTCATAGTTCTCAGTGAAGTTATGTCTAAGGGAGAGGAGTGGGAAGTTTTCAGCAGCAGTGAGATGGATCTGGCTCTCTCTAACATGAGCGTTCTTGTTTCCCACAGGGAAAGCCTGGAGAGCAAGGGCTCCCAGGCCGGGAGGGCGCCCGAGGATTGCCGGTGGGTGCTGCTCTGGAGGGTTCCACCCACTCAACCCCCTGTGCTGCAGTCAGGGAGCATCTCTTGGGCAAATGGGGTTCTTCACTGATGCAAATAATATATAACCAGTCATGGCATTGTGACAAAATAAAATACATAAACAAACAACAAAAATAGAGCACAGACATTTCTGAATCCTTCACATGTGGAGAAGAGTAAATCCCTTATCTAGAAATTAAAGCATGTAACCTCATGAAACCCCTCCACCAGAAGTGCCAGCTGTAGCCCTTGTGTTCTGTTACACATCCTCTGAAAGAGTGGGGACAGTAAAGTCTAGGGTTAAATGATATACTGGCTGGACAGAGAAGGGATACACAGGCCACAGCCTTAAGGAGCTATGGAAAGCTTTTCCTGTGATGCAGCCCTGCCTTATTACTCCCTGGGACACAGCTGCTCAATGCTGACCAGTCCCTAGTAACTTTTAGCAAAACTGGAAAGGTTATTAAATAAACATTCAAGTTAGAGTTTTCTTAGTGTTTCCTGCATCAGACTGATGGATAATTATTGATTTCATTCCCTTGTGTAGGGTTTCAAAGGACAGAGAGGAGATACAGGTCCCCCAGGTCCCCGGGTAAGTAACAGTGCACAATCCTTTGGAGAAAGATTGTGGGAATTGAAGTTGCCCTTTCAAAGGCAGTAGGTAAAAATGATGGCAGTGTTTCATGTGGCTATTTTCAACTATGGGCCATATCTATGGCATAAAAATGACAGCAGCTGTCTTTATTCCCTCTGCTGAACTTCTGATTCTGGAGAAGGTGAGGGAGCTGGTATAGCTGAATCCTCTCATGCTCCCTTTGATATAGCCCTTTGTGAAGAAGTCTCAAGGATGCCTCCATACCACATCCTTCTGGTAAAAATGCTGACAAAGTGAGGACCCCTACTGTACTGTACTTTTTGGATGAGTACTAGTTCTCCTCCACAAATGCTGAAGATGTGCAAAAAGTTCAAGTACTAAACTTACAGAAAAGTGAATAGAAATGTTCTTTTGACTTAGTTGTCTGTGGATCATAAAACCCAAACCTCAAGTCCTGCATGAAAAGTTGTTCTCCACTCTGTTTGGAGCTCCTTGGTGTAAAAGGGGGAATACAAAACTGAATGTTCTTCCACCTAATTCTTGCCTTTTTTACAGGAAAATAAAATTCTCTGCTTGCAGAAGCTTATGTGAAAAATCCAGTACTGGAGTTCCTCATCTCTTCCTCATTATAATAACTTCTATATCATGAATGTGTTGGTGGTTTTCAGTGCCTGCAGTAGCAGTAGCAAATAATTTGCTGGAAAGCAGAGCAATGTTTTGTGCATCACTTACAGGAGATGTTTCTGAGTTATTTTTATAAGCTGCATGTCATATAAGATGAACGAGGCTCTTGTTGGCTTTAAAAAAGTTTTCACTGAGCTCAGTCACACATTGCAGAAACCCCATATATATAGTGATGATACTGGTCTGAATTTGACCTTGAGCTGATCTCTCTTCCCTTTTTGCTGAATTGTAGGGGGAGCCAGGTGTGATGGGTCCTGCTGGTCGTGAGGGGCCACCAGGGAAGGATGTAAGTGCGCCATTTTGAACAGAAATAAATCTCCTTCTCCCTGACAAATGAAAATTTTAATTCACAGTGACCCTGACCTGAAACAGCTGCAGAAACTTCAGTGAAGGGTGAATTACGGCAGAGAATGATTTGTGCAAAGATCATTAGCGAAAACAAAGAATTAGAGGACCTTTGTCATTGGTCAGCTGCTGGCACAAAAATGTCAGATATATCTTTGGATAAGCAGAGAAAGCAGCATTGTGTGAAACCCAGGCTGTGTTTGGTAGCCATGGACCTGTCTTCTGGCACCCATCTCTGAGCAGTGCTTCACTCTGCAGGTCCCACCGGGCCAGGCTCTGTCACGCTTCCTCTGCCACAGCTGTACCTGACTGAGTGTGTTGCTCCACTGAAGTCTGTGAAATACCTATGGAATAAGTTGCTGCAGCTCAGAGGAAAGAAAGATGGTACAAACAGTTCCTCTGGCATGATTAGTGTCAAGTGCAGCCATATAACAAAGTCCTGGGAGGGCGCAGCTGACGTGGGATCCTGCAGCAGCTGCTGAGCAATGTTCCGAGCAGCTGATGTGCCACTGCCATGGGACCTGGAGAAGTGGCTTCTCATTTGCACCCCTCTGTGCCACTGGAAACTGGTGTGCTGTAAATGGCACCCTACAAAGCAAAATGTAAGACAGACCAAAAGGAAACCCTCAGAGGAGACGGAAGCAGCTCTGAAGCCTCCCTAGAGAGAGAATAGACTTGTCAATTCTGGAGAAATTTCAGATAATCTCTGTTCTTAAGAAACACAGCTTTAAAATAATCTGATAATAATCTGATGGAAATGGTTTCTGCCTGTAATAAGGCATCATTTAGTGGTAGGTGTTTAAAATTCATAGGCTTGGTTTTCCTCATAAATCACTGAAAGGGGGCAGTGAGACTCCTTTACTCCTGTTTCCCCTAACATGTGAGAACGATGTATTTTAGCAGGAACATTTTAAAATGTTTGTTCACTGCCTACATGTCAGACCTTTCTCACTCACCAGAATACTTTTCTTCCTTTCAGGGTGATCCTGGTCCCATACGGACCACAGGGCCCTCGAGGACTCCGAGGGCAGCCGGTGAGTTTTCTCTTCTGACAAGCCATTTCCAGAGGTCCATAGTAGTTCATGGAATGGTTTGGATTGGAAGGAACATTAAAGATAATGTAGCTGTAACCCCTTGCCATGGAAAGGGATGCCACCCACTAGAGCATCTTGCTCAGACCCCCATCCAGCCCAGCCTTGAAAACTTCCAGGAATGGGGCATTGTGTATGGTGGGAATGTTCTGCAGTCCAGAACTCTGTCTTGAAAGAAGAGAGTTTAGGAAGATTCAGATAATGTTTGATTCAAACACTTTGCCTTTCAGATAGACAAGTAAGAATGATATTGCTAGAAACTGATGAAAACTTGTAATAGTGCAAGGGACTGATGCAGGGATTCTGTGGGAAGAGCAGTTCAATGGATTCTGTCAGGACTGCAGAGTCAGAAATACTCACATTTCAGTCCTGCCTCTGGGATCCTACTGACTTCTCACATGGTCTCAGTTTTTAAAGGCAGACACTCACTGTGGGTGCCCAGGCTGAGTTATGTGGGGCCAGTTGTGATACTGTTCACCTGTACTATTTTATTACAGCTTCAGTAGAGAAATAGAGACCTAACTGACATTTCAAAAAGTCTCATTTGGGATGACTCAGGAATTATTAATTTCATTGGGTTTAAAATTCTGTCTTAGAAATTAATCCTTATCAAATCTCAATTGAGATCTCAGTTGCTGAACCAAGGCACATTTTTAGTGTGTTGCAATGAGTGAGTTGCTTTCCTTCTTGGAAGACCTGCTAGTGAAACAGATTCTACAGCATGATCAGGGGAAAATATGCTGACTCAGCAATGCCAGGAGTTGGAGCAGCAGGTCCCTCCAAACTGGGGGGGTTGGGGTTTAGATTGGACTGCAAGAACATATGGAGACCTCCTGTGTTCTACCTCATAATTTATCTCATTATTCCTAAACTGTTGGCATCACTCACTATCATGTCACACCCCTGTAGGATACTAGCAGTGAGTAAAAATACTTGGAGAGAGAGAAATTCCTCTTGTTCCTCTTGTTCTTCCTCTTCATTTCTTATCTAAAAAGAAGTGTGAGGCATGACTTTAAATATTGATAGTACAAGGGCTGGTCTTTATGGGGAACTACAGTCCAGGGGAAAACATCTCTGCAGGCTGAGTTGAGAGGAGTGTAAAACTTCATCTCACCAAACTTTGTGGATGATTAGCTCAGCTGCTCTCTTAAGGAACAGTGAGAAACAGGTCTTTTAAAGGATGATTTGGCTCATTCTGAATTATCTGGTGTCAGGTAAGTATCAAGTGTTAGAACAAGTGTTTCTCTCCATCCCCCAAAAAAGGGGAAGCCTGAGATGGTTAAAAAGAGTTTTGTCTGAACAGAGGTGACTTAGAGCAGCCAGAGAAGGTGGCTCCATCCATCCAGAAGGATGCTGCATATGATAAGGACAAGGCTGAAGGAAAGGAGAAGGAGAAGAAGTGCTGGCTTGGTCCTCCTCAGGCCTGCAGACTTGGGTCCATATATCAGTTTTTTTCCTGAGATCAAGGACACAGAAGCTGTGAGATCAATTGGAAATAAGATACTTCACAGTCTGTCAGGAGAGGAGACTGAACAATGCTGAAGAAATCCCTCCTGGTGCAGGTGTAGCTGGATAATTCTAGTTTTAGCATGCATTACATCACTAACCTTTTTTCTTTTGACACAGGGCAAGAATGGAGTGCCTGGATCTGCAGGAGAACCCGGCCCAGCTGGTGTCCCAGTAAGTACCACAAAGGGAAACTTGTGCAGCCAGGAGAGGTGGCTGATGAAGTGTAGATGGAGTGGATTATGTGTATCTGGTTACCATCCCTGAGGTTTCCATGTCTGAAGAAGGGTGATCTGAAAATCACTGGCTGGCCACAGCTTTGAAGGGGGTTTGGCTGCGTTCCTAGAATTGAGATGCTAGCTGGGTCATCACTTTTCCCAGTGAAAGTTAAGTGTTCACAGCAAATGGAAATGATTGATTGCCTAGCATGGGAAAAAGATTGGCATGCCTCATCTTCACCAGTAGATTTAATTTTGCCAAGCAGAGAGCGTGCAGCCAGCAGAGAGTCGTCACAAGGAAGGAGAGGGCCTCAGGGAGTTGGCAGGCTGCCACTGAGGAACAGTGGCAGCAGAAAAATCCTCCCAGGCACTTGAGGGAAGAGCAGACAGCGGGCAGTAAACCAGGATCAGGAAGCATAATGAAACTCCCCTGCGGCCATCCTGTGGGGAAGAACAGCTTGGAAACGAAGAGCTGTAAGGACAGTGAGGAGCTGGTGGTTTGGTTGTGGTTTTTTGTGGTTTTTCCTCTTTTTTGCTGTTGAAAATCATCCAGAATTCAGCAAATCCATGCAAATATTCCCCTTGTGCCCAGTAGCATCTATGCAATACAGGACTCCTCCCTCTCTTTGCCCATGGAGACAGTACAGCCTGCTGGACTGTGGGATTAACAGGAAAACAAAGGCAGAGCAGGAGGAATGTGAAAAGCTACAGGAGAACTTCACTCTTTGTGACCCTTGCAAAGTCTTAAAGCCACCCCAGCCTCGTCACAGACTTGTGCCCTGAGCAAGCATCAGCAGTGATGTCTCAGAGAAGCAAATACCACCTTTCTGTGTGGGGAGGCAGGACAGGGTGGTGCAGTCTGACAGCCTTTCTGCACCACAAAAATAAATGCCACAGGCTTTTTTGTCCTTGACATAAGCTCTTCCTACCTTCCTGGTACTGCTGTGATTGTTTCTTGCCCCATGGATCCTTGCTCTTGCCTTTTCAAACTTCTTTTCATTACACCCACCCCTGTTTCCAGTTCCTGTCACTGCTTTTTTACCTTCTGGGTCTTTTTCAGGTCACTGTGGCTGTGGGATGCCTTGTGAATGCCAAGTGGGGATTATTATTTTAATCATCATAGTGTTATCACAGTACCTATATGATGTGACCCAGAGACTCACCAGGCAGCTTCCTGCACAAACAGCACCACAGCAGCCTTTGCTCCAGAGGATTTTGAGTCCAAAAATAACATAGGAGATTGAAAAAGGATAAAGTCAGATGGATGAGGAAGGGGAAACAATGAGATTGTTGGTCAGCAGAACAGACAGTCATCTCATCATTATCTTTCTCTGTCATTAAAATGAATTCTCTCCTTTTATAAAGGTTATTATGGGAAGTGTCTCTTTGTGCTGTACATAAATCCATTTATTTTGAAATGCACTAATTTCCTTCAGAGTGTGGTGTGACAAGCCAATATTTTATATTTTTATTTTGAAAAAAAAGGAAAGTGAGGAAGCTTATCATGGCAATAAGGATGCTTTTTTTTTCCACCTTCACCATTGCTGACTTGTAATCACAAAGTAAAACCTGCCAGGAGCCTTCTCCTTTTGCATTTTCTGTTTGCCAGTGCCCATCACAATTCACACTTGATCATGCTTAAGCCCACACACAGCAACACAGTCCAGCCCCTGAAGTCTTCAGGGCAAGTTGCACACCCCAAATCCATGTGCTTTGTGCCTGTCAGGCTCACTGGTGCTCACCGTGCATGAGTTTTACTCTAAGAAGAAAAAGGGGTATGTTCTGAGCAAAAAAAAGTATGGGACAAAGTTCTGAAACTTTGAAACTTCTGAAAGGTTAAACTAAGAGTTAAAACCACATCAGAAGTGTGCATGAAACAGTTCTGTATCATGAGCTGTCATTTCAACTGCCCTGATCTGCAAGGAAAAAGAGACAGTTTAACAGAATATCACAAGAGATAAGTGAAAGACAGATATTTTAGAAATCAAACCTGGAAATAAAGGCAAAGGAGAAGTCCTGTAGCTGTCTGTTGGTTGTATTCTTGGATTTGAGCAGTATGACCACCTGCACTGTTTCCCTGTCATCACCCATCACAGCATTTCCAGTCTCAACACCTTTATAAACAATGTGACACCACAACCATAAAACACACCTCCTGCCCCTCCCATCATTGTCCCTTCCTTTTCATCTTCTCCCAGGAAGCCTGCATAGCTTATTATAAGGCAACCACAGTGCCTGCAACATGCTTTTCTAAAATACTTTGTTCTTCCTTGTCAATGCTGGGAGTCCTGCTGCTAAAGTGACATTTCCCAGTTCCAGTTTATGTCTAAATTGATGCTCTGGGAAAGAGGTGTTTGGGAAAGGTCTGCTACTGTCTGTCTCATTTCTGTCCTAAGGGTCCCAAGGGAAATAAAGGAGAAACGGGCAGCCCAGGACTCCCTGGCTTTATAGGACCCAGAGGACCACCTGTAAGTATGCCTGGGGATGGATTAGATCCCCTCTTTACCTGATTTCAGATATTAGACAGGAAGATGGGACATGGTCATCTTCAAAAAAAAAAAAAAAAAAAAAGAGGCATAAGCAGGAGATCTGGCAAATCTAGAAGCCATATAATTTTGCTTCCAAAGGAAACTGGACTGGAAAAATAGCATTTTTCATATGAGAGAACAGCCATAATTTCATGTATGGAGCTGATACCTGCCAGTCAGCCCTGATAATGTGTATATTAATCAGACTGCTTCAATATTCTTCTTAATACAAGTATGGGGTATTTAAATTCTCAGACTACACCTCTGCATGAACTTTAGATGGCCTAAACAGGGAAATCGTGAGTGCTGATAATAATACAGGTATTTCTGATATTTGTTATTCTGAGGGAAATTCCTTTGTTGCCAGCAACAGAGGTACATTGCAATTAAAGCATTCATATAATTCCCAAAGTGATCTAAAATAATAAATAATAAACCTATACCCATGACAATATCACAGCCTCAGAATCCAATATCTTTAGACCTTTCAAGGTGAGTAAAAGATGTAAATTCCACTGGAAGGATGGAAAAGTGAATGCTAGGTATTTTTTTTAATTTCTAGATTTGTTGTGACAAAAAATGAAATTTAAAAGATTTTTGTGTTTCTCCAGCAGAGCTGCATTATCCATGGGATGGTTCTTTTGTCTTTTTGTATTTTTTAATATTTTGTTTTATAATTTGAAAGGGAACTTTTGGATGAAAAGAGGAGAAAGAAATATTTCTAATTAATTTTAAGCAGCAAACATGTGGCCATTTAAAACTGAAGTGGCCCTGAGGAAAACTCAAGTGAATTTAATGCAGACTAATTTGAATCACATGTTTGTGATCAATTCCATTCCTCATGGACATGTGTATGGATGCTAACATAGCTGAAGATGTTATGTTTCCAGGGAAAAATACCACCTGCATTCATGTTATAGATATGATGATGTATGTTGGCTGCAAACAGATTTAGAAAGATTTTTTTTTTACCCATGATATGGGAAGGTGGCAAGGATTTCAGCAACAACTAGTTTAATGTTCATTTTGCTTTATCTGCAGTTCAGGACAGAAGTCATATTTCTTTTCTTTGAAATACTAAAATGGAAACTGTATTGTCTAATTTCACATTATAAATGCAAAGAAAATAATTTAAATAGATACATATAAATAATTATATGAGGGTGCTTATTCAAAATATTATTATTTAATATCATTCTGAAAGACAGGTGAGCACTTAGACTTAAAATTCCTTTATCCCTTTATGTGTTTTTCCAGCTGGTCTAATATAAGATGATACTTCTACCTACAAAATGTACTTCATTTACATCTTCAGACACTTATGGGTATAATGCTGGTGCTCCTTAAGTTAAACAAGACCATATAAACTGTATGGAACTTTGGGAATTGTTGGTAACAAAAAGGAACAAAATATATTGCAAGCAGGAACACACTTTTAGTGAAACATCTGCCCTCAGCTGGTTTGTTAGAAATTACTTCCTGGTATTTATGTTTACATGGGATGCAAATTCACTAAAAAATGCTTTCCAAATAGTAGGATGTGTCTATCCAGAAATGACCAATAGCAGTAGGATAACAAAAAATCATTCAAACCTGCTACTGTGTAGAAGAGAACTTGTGTTGTTAACACAAAGCTACACATGGTTATTAGGTGAAGTCTTCCAACTCCTGCAGTGTGATGTTAAACCCATTTTCTGTGTGTCTTAGGGAGAACCAGGAGAGAAGGGTCCTCCTGGAAAAGAGGTAAGTAAAATTCCCAGTTGTTTCAATATAGGGCTGGTATCATGGGAAAAAAATCATCAAGGGTGTTAGCCAGGGTTCCAACAAATTGGTTTTTTTTCATAGAATGGTTTGGGTTATAAGGGATCTTAAATATCATCTATTTCCACCCACCCTGCCAGAGGCAGAAGCTCCTTCCAATAGACTAGGTTGCACAGCACTCAATTCAACCTGACCTTGAACCATTCCAGGGATGGGACATTCACAGCTTCTCTGGAAAACCTGCTCCAGTGCCTCACCACCCTCATAGTGAAAAATTTCTACCAAATATCACCCTCTCTGTTTGTGAAACCATTTCCTCTTATCCTATCACTACAGCCCCTGACCAAAAAAAAAAAAAAAAAAATCCTCACCATTTTTCTTGTAAAACTCCCTTTTACTGATGGATGGGACTAAGGTTCCCCCAGAACCTTCTCTCCTTCAGGCTGAACAATCCCAGTTCTCTCAGCCTGAATCCACAGCAGAGATGCTCCAGCCCTCTGAACATCTTTGTGGCCTCACCTGAACTTGCTCCAACAGGTTCATGTCCTTGCTTATATTCTGGCACCAGAACTAGACACAGCACTCGAGGTGGAGTCTCACCAAAGAGGAGTGGAGGGCGAGAATCACCTCCCTCAACCCGCTTGTCATGGTTTTTTTTTGTTGTTGTTGTTTTAGTTTGTTTGTTCTTTATTTTTGTTTGGCTTGATGTTTTTTGTTACAGATTTTTTGTTTCTTTGTTTGGTTTTTTGTTTCTTTTTTTTTCTTTTAATGTTGGTAATTGAGAGCAAAAGGGAAAACTGTCAGGAAACTGTGGGGTTGTCATGGAAATAAATTTTCCTGGGGTTACAGGAATCATTACAAAGGCATATGTTTCATTATTTACTCTTATTATGGATGGTTCTTTTATGTTTACCTTTATTTTGTTGCAGGGCACACCAGGGAAACAGGGTGCAATTGGCTCCAAAGGAGAGAGGGTAAGTTGCAGAATATTACTAGTTATTTCATGATGTTGAAATCAAGAGAGCTATTTTGAGTTAGGGGCTGGGGGCAGAGGTCATTCAAAACTGAAGCCAGTGCTTCCCAGTCTCCCAGGTCTCTCTTTAATCATTCTCCATCACTAATAATTTGTGGATCATTTGTAGTGCACCAGATGTTTCACTCAGCAACTTTGCCAGCTCAGCTGAGAGTGTTTATCTGTGTTTGGAAATCAGAAGTTTGCCTCTCATTTGTGGTGGTAATGTCCTTCTTTTCACTTAGGGTGAGCCTGGAATCAAAGGTGAAAAAGGCCTTCAAGGAGAAAAAGGTCCTCCAGGTGATCCTGGGATACCTGGTCATAAGGGCCACCCAGGACTGATGGGTCCCCACGGGCCTCCAGGAGACACTGGGCAAGTTGGACCTCCTGGGCCTCCAGGGCAGCCAGGATTTCCAGGACCAAGGGTAAGACTGCCAGAGAAAGGCTTTGTACAGTAATTTTCCTGCCATGGGAATCAGAAAAGTGCCTCAGAGTACATTGAGGCTGACAGAAACTGGAGCAGGAGCATGGTATAAGGGGAGGCAGTGCTTTTATCTCTTGATACCCATAAAGGGGAGCTGCAGCACATCTGAGGACTCATGGAATCATAGAGTGGTTTGGGTTAGAAGAAACCTTAAAGGGCATCTAGTTCCAGCCCCCTGCCATGGACAGGAACACCTTCCAATAGACCAGGTTCCTAGCTCTGTGCAACCTGGCCTCGTATACCTCCATGGCTGGAAGTTGGGAAAGGCTTGTGGGGGTATTGACTTGCACTTCAGGGGAGTTAAATAATCCAGACCCATAGTCAGTGTGACCAGTTGCTGAGACCTTTTACCCCTAAATGCCTAAAACAGGTCTTGTGATGATGGCCATGGCACTGGAGTCTGAAAAAAATTCTTTCTATGAGGGCAGTAATGTTTAGCACTTCATACAGAGGACTAACACCTTCCTCTGCTGCTGGTTGTTATGAGAGACAAAATGCTGAGCCGTGAAAAGGTCACTGCTCTATTCCTGGAAATCCTGTAGTCAGCTCATCAGAATTCATCAAATGCTACTTTTGTTTAATATTCTCCCTCTTTCCCCTCCCTCCCCCCCGCTGGGAAACAATCTCACTACTGACCATATCTGAGAGTGGTTTATGTTGCAGAATGAGAAAAACTATCAACAGCAGTGAAGCCACTGTGCCCATCCTGAGGATGAATTGGAGATCATCTCAGAGGAGAATAAACAAAGAATAATCTCTGATGTAAAAGCTGACTAAATTTTAGACAAAGCATTTCTTTGTGTGTGAAATCAAGTGATGATTATGGAAACTTAATTTAACTAATAGGGTTAAAATTTGTAAAGATAATTTGTAAGCCTTTAAAGTATGCTCCACAATTATGTTTACTTAATGGGATATATACCAAGAGCCATCAAAAATGCTTAGAACTTCATGACAAAATTGTTTCTTTTGTCACCAGCGACACATCTTTTTCTCATGCAAAATTTGTGTCAGGAAGGAGGCAGCAAATAGACCAACTCTGTACTTATTAGCAATGCTGTTGATTAAAAGCGAAATGTCACTTAGCTATTTAATAAAATCTCATTTTTAATGAAGAATAACTTCTGATTCAGAAGAGCTCACTAGATTTTCATAAATATAGAGGACACAAACTGCATCCTTGTATGTTAACAGAGTAAGCGTGAGGGACAAGCAACTTTTGCAAGGAGCTGATACGCAAAAGAATGCAGTCTTTAGGTTGACCAGAAGTATTTTCAAAACTGACAGAAATGCAAATAATAATTTTAGCCACAAAAAATGAAAAGTGTATTTCAAGAGGAAAATCTCACTTTCTGATTTATAGAAGAAAATAGTTGATCTTGCTGCTTGAAAATTGTTTACTGTTTAAATTTAGCTATGATTTTCATTTGAGTTTTTGCAAAGACAAGAGCCTGACTACCCTAAAACCCTTTTTTTAAAAATTATTTGCTAGGAGAGCCACACTCTAAAAAGTTCTTCCACCTATCAAAAATGCTTTCATAATTGTTTTTAGTTGCATCATCCAGAGTTGTTGTTCACATTACTTTGAGTTTTCACAGCTATTACAGCGGTAAAACAACAAACAGCAGCACAAAAGAACTAAGAGAAAGGATGAAAGATACTGTGCCTTGGGGGCTGGGTAGGGGCCCAAGGCCAGGCAGCCACATCCCCTGTCTCCCTTCAACAGCCTGAAAGTAGGCAAAAACTTGTACTGGTTTGGAAGAATGGTGAATATGCATAAACTGTTTCCTGAGACAAGGCTTGTTGGCAGGGGATGCATCCAATATGACTGTTTCTAGCAAGTCAGCAGCCAACATTAGAACCTTTGGGGCACATGCACATCTCTCTGTAAGGAAACGTGCCATGATGAAAAAGAACTTGGGATCTCCACTGTGATCTGGTAGGGCAGAGACATCTCCTGATGTGCTTTGTACAACTTGTCCTACGAGTGCATAGGAAGGAGATTTCTTAAGGATGGAGATGGGAAGAGTGCTGTCTGGCCAGGCTCCCTGTTTAAACCACTGAGCCCATGGTTTGGCAGCAGGCTGGAAACTGAGAATGCTTTTGACTCTGTCTCCCACAGCACAGTCCTGGAAAATCTGTCAGCCCAGGGCTTGTGCAGGGGCACTGTGCTGGGTTCAGAATTGTCAGGATGGCCGTGCCCAGAGAGTGCTGGGGAGTGGTGCCCCATGCAGTTGGTGTCTGGTCACTGGTGGTGTCCCCTGTGCCCAGTCCTGTTCAGTGTCTGTTCCTGCTGATGTGGGCAGAGGGATCGAGGGTACCTTCAGTAGTAAATCTGTGGTGACACCAAGGTGGGTGGGAGTGTCAATGTGCTGGAGGGTAGGAAGGCTCTGCAAGGAGATGTGAACAGGCTGGCTGGATGGTGTGAGGCCAGAGGAGAGAAGTTCAAGAAGAGCCAGGCCTGGGTCCTGCCCTTGTGTCCCAAAATCCCCTGCAGTGCCCCAGGCTGGGAGCAGAGTGGCTGGAAAGCTGCCCAGTGGGAAAGGCCATGGGGGTGCTGGCTGACAGTGGCCAAACATGAGCTGGCGTGTGCCCAGATGGGCAAGGAAGCCAGTAGCCTCCTGGCCTTCTGTGTCAGCACTAGTGTGGCCAGCAGGACCAGGGCCTTCGTGATTGTCCCTCTGTGCTGGGCACTGGGGAGGGCACACCTTATTTTCTGAGTCCAGTTCTGGGTCCCTCAATTAAGGAAGGACTTAAGGTTCTGGAACAGTTCCAGAAACGGAACAGAGATGGTGAAAAGTCTGGAGCCCAACTCCTGTGAAGAGTGAGTGTAGTGTTTTTCAGCTTGGAGAAAGGGAGGCTCAAGGGAGATTTTATTGCTCAATAACTGCCTAAGAGGAGGATCTACCCACATGAGGTTCGGTCTCTCCTCCCAGACAACTACTGACAGGACAAGAGAACATAGCCTAAAACTATGCCAGGGAGGTTTATTTTGGACACTATGAACAATTTCTTCATAGAAGGGGTAATTAGATATTGGAATGGGCTGCCCAGGGAAGTGGTGGACATCACTGTCCCTGGAGAAGATTAAGGAAAGACTGGATGTGTCACTCAGTGCCATGGTTTACTTGATATGGTGGTGTTCAAAGGCTGGACTTTATGATCTCAGAGGTCTTTTCCAGCCTAATTGATTCTGTGATTGTTTTGAGTCCCTTTACATTCCTCTTTTAGGTAGGTTCTGCAGTGTCTGTGATCTGCTGAGCCCTTTGTGGATGGCTTAGTTTGCACATCATAGAACCATAGAATGTTTTGGGTTGAAGGGACTTAAAGATCCTCTAGTTACAGCTACCCACCCACCATAAACAGGGATGCCACCCACCAGATGAGGCTGCTCCAAAGCCCACCCAACTTGCCTTGAACACTTCCAGGGCTGCTGCATCCTCAGTTTCTAAAGGCAGCCCATTCCTGTGTCTTACCACCCCCATGGTAAAGAATTTCTTCCTAACTTCTAATCTAAATCATTCCTCTTTCAGTTCAAAACTGTTCCCCCTTGTCCTATAACTATCTGATCCCTTGACTGTGGTTACCTACTCTCATTACTGTGATTCTGACTCTTTAGGGAGAAGCCCCATCTCTAGAGACTTTGAGGAGACTCATCCAAGAGGAGTTATCCAAGCAGCTAGATGGTAAGTAATCAGTACCAAGAATCCAGAAGATGGATCTGAGAGTATGAATGATGCTTTGCATAACTGTGCTGGCACCTGAACCTCTCCTCTTAAGGAAGGTAGTATTGCAGCAAGCTTGCTTGGAAGATGCATGAAATGAAATGTGCTTTACAGTTTCCCAGCAATAGCACAGAAAGTAATCAGAGTAGATTGTAAACTTTCTTTTGAGGTCCCAGCTGGAGAAGAAATGTTCCTGATTTTTGCCTGTGACTTTTGATACTCATCAGTATAAGAAGAGGGGCTGGAGGGGATATGGGCTGCTGTTTATCTCAAAGTATGTGAATTGCAGACTACCACTGACCCCATTGACACTCACACAGCTCTTGACCCCACTAGGACACAGCTGCAGGCATTTTGTTCTAAAGATCACAGGTGAATGGGGTGATTATTTCACAGATTTTATTTACACACTCTCAGTCTTCAGTATATCCACACCAGACTGAAAGCATTTAAGATCAATGAAAAGAAGATAGAACACTCTTCTCCCTCTATTCTGTAGGATGTTTATGTGATGCTGAGTGTTTTATGAGCTCTCAGGGTTGTCATGGTGTAACCCCAGCCAGCAGCCAAGGCCCACGCAGCTGCTCACTCATTCCCCCACCTGCAGGATCAGGGAGAATCAGAAGAGTAAAAGCTGAAAACTCATGGGTTGAGATAAAGACAGTTTAATAGGGAAAGGAAAAACTGTGCCCAGAAGCAAAACAAATCAAGGAATTAGCTCCCTGCTTCCCATGGGCAGGCAGGGGTTCTGCCATCTCCAGGAGAGCAGGGCCCCATCGCAGGTAATGGTTACTTGCAAATATCCCCCCCTTCCTCCTTCCTCCCCTCCCTTTAGATAATGAGCATGATGTCATATGGACTTGACCCCTTTGGTCAGTTTGGGTCACCTGTTCTGGCTGTTTCTCTTCCCAACCTCCCCTGCTCCCCCAATTTCCTCCCCAGGGTGGCCATGGAAAAAGCAGAAAAGGCTTTGGCTCTGTGTAGGCCCTGCTCAGCAATAACAAAAACATCTCTGTATTATCAACACAAATCCAAAACACAGCCCCATACCAGCCACTGGGAAGAAAATTAGCTCCACTGCAGCAAAACCAATGTGGTTGTTCAGGGTCTTAGCACTGAAATGGTGAGCTGTTCCCTGCCTGGAACAGCCTGGAACAAGAAAAGCTTTCTCCCTACAGACCAGCCATGTAGCATCTCTGTGTAACAGAAGCAGTAGGAAAAGGCTCTCCTTTTCAGATCAGCAGTGGTCCCAGTTTCACAGGGTGACAACTAAAGGAAGGAACATTTCAGATTCTTGGAGAACAAGGAGCAGAGGATAACAGAAAAGTTTATGATAAAGTATGAAATATAAGAGAAATTTAAGGCTACCAAGAAATGAGATTTAAATAATTTAGAGAGGATCAGGGAGTCACAATCATGGATTATGGTGGGGACAAAAAATGAGTGGCCGTGGACAACTGATCTATGATTGACAGTACTTGGACTTTACTGGGCCCCTGCTTCTGACTCTCCATCTCTTGGAGCATAGTCCTTCTAGTCTAACAAACCCATTTCCCTTTCTTCACAGCAAAGTTACCCTATATCCTGGCTCAGATACAGCCTGCACAGGTAAAAGCATCCCATGGCAGACCAGGACCTCCTGGTCCCCCTGGGAAGGAAGGACTCCCAGGGAGAACTGGCCCTCCAGGAGAACCTGGCCGGCCTGGACAGACTGGGTCTGAAGGGCCACCTGGACCAATTGGTCCCAAAGGTAAGTGAAACTCGGTGTGTTGGGGCAGTCCAATAAAAGGATGTACACTCCGTTTTGGCATCCACCTTTCATTTTAGTAGCTTATAAACTGTCCTCAAAATACAGGTGTTGAAAGCAACCTCAGTCTGTTGAACCAGAGGTGTTGAATATGACTGGTGTGTTCCACCTCTGGCAGAACTAGAGTGGGGCAAGTCTTCATTCCTACTTAAGTCCCCTCTCAGAGGATTGGCCACAATTAGGAACTGTTTGTACCAAATATATTGGTTTCAGTGTGGATGAAAGACATATACTAGTGTTTAATTCTGTAGACCACTCTCATCAATTAATATTTTTTTCTTTCCCCCTCTACAGGAGAAAGAGGAGCAAAGGGTGAGAAAGGAGACACTGGCATTGGCCAACGAGGGGAAATGGGTCCTCCAGGAATTCCAGGTGTGTTATTCAGAATACCCCACAAAACACATCACTTAGAACCACTACCAGGACACAGGTCTCTGTGAGAGATCTCTAGAGAGATGATCAGGATGACATAAAAACAACATACAGGATTTCTGTAGGATGTGGCCCAAAGGGAAGAACTATATCACTAACATCATATCTGGTCACCTTTATTTCCTCAGCCTGATGAATAAGTACAATGAACCATCTCAGTTACAGCTAAGTTAATTGACCTTTGGATCAAATCCAAAGTGAAGCTTTAATTATTAGATGCAATGTGAAGTGTTTTCTCTGTCCTTGGAAGAGTCTTCCTGTGACCAAACTAAACCCAGAGGTTCAGGCATCTTCAGATGTTATAAAAGGTCATATTGAACACCTGTACCTTGGGGATACAACTTCTGCTTTACTGTTACTGACAAAGCAGCAGCAAATACAGTTTGTCTGCATTCTGAAATTCGGAGCCATTGATAAATTTTGCCTTCACTGCATTCTCGGGGAAGGAACTATGAGAAGCTCTCATAACCCCGTGGTCTGCATTTGGCAGACTGGACTTGCATTGCCTTCCAATAACAATGTGCCCACTATGCTCTGCACCAGTGAGTTATCTCCCCAAGCTGGCTCTTGCCTCTACTTTCCCATTCTCACCTCCTCTCTGTAAGGACTATGTCATTAGTTGTCTCATGCAGCTCCCAGACTGCAGCAGGGAGATAGAGGAAGAGCAGCCGTATCAGAGCTGAGCATCCCAAGGTTGCCATAGGGAGTGGAAATCTTTATTTCAGAGGAGACACTCTGGTTATACCTGTAGATACATCCTAGCCAAATCCAAACCTATGGAAGCTGCTGTCTGCATCCCATTCTGGCAGCAAAGCCATCTCCTGTGACATTACACTGCTGAGTACTGCATGCTGGGAGTGTCACTCTGATGCCTCCCACCAAGGGCATTTTGTTTCTATTTCAGGCCTCCCAGGGGAGCCTGGTTATGCCAAAGATGGGATGCCAGGACCTCCTGGCCCTCAAGGTGAAGCTGGTGTGCCAGGCCTGGCAGGTGCCCAGGGACCCCCGGGAGCCAGTGGACAGTGTGACCCCTCTCAGTGCGCTTACTATGCAAGCCTGGCTGCCCGGCCCTCCAATGTCAAAGGGCCATAGCCTGCAGGGAGCACCCCAGACTTGTTTTGAAAACTTGAATTCCTCACACCTGCCAAGAGCTCTCCAATGTCTTCAGCTGTGTTTCTTTTGCAGGAGGCCTTCTAAAGCCAACAAATGCTGCCGGTCGGTCAGATTATTTTTATGAATTATAATTATTATTATTATTATCTTTGATGTGATATGTGAACTTATTTTTTGTTTGTTTTCTCTAACATCAGGGCATATTAAAATGCTAAAAATAAGTGTTTTTTTTTTCCTCTTTTGAAAAGCATATAATAGCAATGCATTGTATGACTGTTTATGCAAAACCATTCCAATGCCAAATGTTTTATCTGTTATCTGATTGATTCTTTCCAAAGCTTTATCCCTCACCTTTTCAACTGAAATCAAATCCTGCAGCCTGGGGCATTAACTGTGGCATACAGGCACAGGATTCTAGGTGCTATTTGCCATCCACATGGAGGAGAGGAAGATAAAGTCATACCAAAGCTGGAAAAGATATTTCCAGTATATCCAACTCCCAGTGGACAATTTTGAACAGCTAGTGTGTGCTTTCCAGAAGATCCTGGTTAAGTTTAATATTCTTCTGCTGATAAATGAATCAATATTCTATAGGAGCTACTTTTTCATGGAGTCATGTGGGATTTCATGGTAAAGGCCTAAGGGACAACACAGAAGATCTAAACCTCTCTGTACTGGAGAGTTTTGTTCCAAGAGATGGAGCTTACTTACCTCGGTCAGGGAGATGCCTTTTCAAGGTTATCCTCTGTCAGGTCAAGGATGCCAAATCCCCTGTGCACTGTCAGCACATGCACAGCTCCCTACCACTGCTTCACCCAAAAATCAGCCAGAGCAGCATAGAAAGTCCCCTGGTATTAAGAACTCAGGAAGCTAACTGTGACCCAAGTCACTGTTTTGGTTGATCTATTCTGACAATAACTTAGCAAGTTGTGTTACTTAGAGGACTGGTGCATAGTGCAGGCTGGTCTAGGAGGATGTTGGTCTTTGATGAAAGAATCAGAGCAAAGTGATGTTCAGAAACATGGGAGAAATTACGTTTGAGGGTGAAAGCAACAAGCCAGACAGTGGCCATTTCTCCCTATCAGCTAATTTCCAAAATTAACCTGAGAATTCAAAGACAAAGTAAAAAGGGGATGGAGTCTGAAAAGACCTTCATAATAGGTCATGAGTGAGCTTAACCCTGACCAAGCCATGCCCCCCTCAGATCCATGCGGATCTGAGAAGTTATCAGGCCTTGGATATGTGTCAGCCAGCAAAGCAGCTGCATTTTCAAACCTCTCCTGCACAAAGCAGTTTGTAGTGAGACATGGGAGTAATGGACCTGACACAGGCTCTAAGTGCTGAATGTGTTTGGGAATCTCATCTGCTCTTTTGGAGTCAGAAAAGAGGCACCCTGCCCTGCTAACACATTCACCATATGGCATGGTGCTTCCAAACTGGCCAGCCCAAGCAGAAGCCACAGCTGTCAATAACCAGCCCAGAATCAGACCCCGAGGCTAAAGCCCAGAGATAAGCATTTGCCAGCCTTGGAGTCTTTTCTCACCCAGTAGCAGATAAAATTTGCCTCTGCTCTACTGAAAAATGAAATTAAATAACAAGTACAAATGCCAGGGTTAAAAAAAGTCTTTACTGTGTAGCTCTCAATGGTGCTATTTTTGCTATTTCCTATGCAAATAAACTCTTTGATTTGATTTTACTGTGTTTCTTGCTATGGAAAGACCAATCAAAGTGAAAATACCATGAAATGAAAAGCTTGCCACTTTTAAGTAATTCTTGATGGTATATCTGTCACCGTGCTGCATCTGGGGTTAGCTTGCTGGATTTTAGTATTAAGCAAACATGTTGATCACATATTTAACAGAAATATTTTTCTTAGTCCAAGCTGCTATTTCATCCCCCCAGTGGTTAGGCAGAACAGGGTCTCTATTTGGGAGCATCTTCTAACATGGTATAAGACATTATTTTGGGTAAATATGGTGGTAATGAACAGGTGTTATGGAGGTCAAACATGTTGACTGGGCCATGCAAATGTGACATTTAATTCCTGTCATGATGGTGATTCCTTTGCCTCTACAGGCTCTCTCTCACTGTGTGTCTGATGTGGCATGCATGTCATACAATTCAGTACATCCTAGTGCACCATGAGAGGGGAATATACATAATGATGTTCTGTTAAACAGATTTCAGGGTCTTTAACTCCTGTGAGGTCATAGAACACTTTGGGTTGGAAGGGAACTCTAAGGGTCATCTAGTGCAATCCACAGCAGGTGAGATGGTGCAGTGGCATCCAGTTGAGGGTGATGAAAGTGGTGTTTTTGATAACCCTTTTCATTTGAACCTCTCTGGGAGCCATTTCCAAGAGTCTGTGTTAGGAATACAAGAGACACACTTGCATCCTTAATAGCAGTTGAAAAATCTGCATGACTTAGACACAGACTACATTTCTGAGCATTTTCCACCCATAAAAGGGGACATAGCCTAATTCCCTTTGCTCCAGCACATTCCCTAGCATATGGCTATCTGTTCAGTCTGTTCCCAGAGACACTCCAGACTGTCTCTGTGCCCTGAATTCCGTGGGTGCCATTTCCCTGCTTAAACCTTTTTCTCTCCATCCAGTTAAATAACATTTACCAGGCAGAATCTGTCGTTAGTGAGCAGAGTACAAGACATGAGCTGCAGACTCAGATCAAGACCCATGTTTGTACTCACCCAGATTTTAGTCATCAAAGGGAGGTTTCTATAGCTGCCACCTCTCACAGAACCAAGCCCTACAGGAATGTGCCTAAAAGGATGCCTGCAATAACAGGTAAGAAAGGAGGGTGTATTTGGAGGATTTCAAAAATTGCCAGTTTTTGCTTCAGTCTGTTTGTATTTGCAGTCTTTGGAAAGGTGGCCTGAGATTACTTTCCAAAGTAGGTCTGCCATCTGGGAAGCCAGCAAACCTACAAGTACAGCCCTGGGCATGGTCAGAAGCTGCCCTCCAGAAAATGCAGGAGCCTCTGTGCCTGAGCAGGTGACTTATGTGTGTATTGTCTGTCCAGCACCGTGCAAGGTGAACACTCAGGCACGAGGTGGTAGGTAGGGCAGGGACAGTGCTGGTGGCTCTCTCCTAACCACCTCTGAATAAAGGAAAGTTGCAGCTTTGGCATCTCAGTGTTCCTGTCTCTGCAACCAAGTGTGTGGTTAATCACCATGTAGTCTATTCACTGAGTCTGAGGTTTAAACCTGGGAATTGGCTGATTTTTTGTTGGATTTTGTTTTGGCCCTGTGGCAATGTACTGCTAAAATTGCATTATATTACTCAGATTTTTAAAAGGTACACATGGCAGTTATGGCACCACTGTCAGTTGCTCTTTTTTTCCTTTTTTAAAAAATCATGTCTAATTTACTATAATTATAGCAAACAGACCATTATTTCATTCAATTTTTTGCTTGTCAAATAAACAAATTACAAAGACAGAACAAAGCAATGGATTCATTTGGGGAAAATATTTTTTTGTGTTAAATTATTTAACAATTTCTACTTGTTTTCTAAACAGTTTTCTACTTCTTGGAAGCTGTATCAAATGCCTGTAGCTTTGGGTTTTTTTTCTTTCCAGAGAGAAATAAAAATACTGTGGCAGCTAAGCCCAAATTCTGTGCTCTGACCAAAGAACTGGTTAGAAAACTAATACAGATTTTACATTCTAGGCAATTAAAAAAAAAAAAAAAAAAAAAAAAGAGTTTAAAAATTACATAACAAACCAACCTGAAACAGAGTCTTCTGTTGGCTCAGTCTTGTCATGTGGAAACTGGCCAAACTCTACCCTGTTAAAGATTGCATTTGACAACTTCTGGAGCAGGACTTGGTGCCTGGGAATGAGCATCATTATCCACAATATATGGGGCTGGAGCCACTGACAGTGGTGTGATGTAGGACCTAGGGGAGCCTTTCCAGAGCTTCAGTGGGTGACCCAGGGGAGAGCACATCAAATAATGTAAAATGTCTGTGTCTGGGTACCTCAGTCCCATGCTCAGTCTCTCACTGTGAGATTCAGAGTCGCAGAACATAGAACCATAGAATATCCATCGCTGGAATGGATCCACAAGGATCATCAAAGTCCAACTCCTTGACTTTAAGGAGTCAGGCTGTGGCACCTGCACTTTGGTGGCTCTAATGAGAGTTGTAGAGCCTGGAGATCCATTCAGTTTATCCTAAAGTATTTAGCTGCAGCATTCTGAGCCGTGTTGCCTACATTAACTACATCTCCATGGAACAGAGATCTTCTGGTAGCTGTCTTTGTCTTCACCATCAGTAGCTCACATTCCCCCTGAGCTGCTGTGGGGATATTCATGTTGCAGGTGATGGCAGGTCAGGTGCTCTGTGACCAGCAGCCAGGCTGCTCAGCAGGAGAGGGGCAAGTTTATGGCAGGAACTTCTACTGTCCTTGGGCAGTGAAAACTTTCTTAAAATTACTGCACTAACTCAACAGTTACAACATAGACTGAAAAAAATCTACTTTCAGCCTCAGTGAGCTGGAGCCCAGTGCTGATGAGGGTTAAGGTGGCTTCTCCATGGCATGGCAGGAAGAGCAGCGTAGGGATGAAGCCAGTCTGGAGTTGAAGGCAGGCTCCTGCCCCAGTCTGCAGCCCTGGCAGGGGTGAGCATCCATCAGAGACCACCAAGGGTCCTCCTTGCTGCTCATCTGCAGAGCTGCTGGAGGAAGAATCTCTTATCAGCCACCCAGTTGCCTCCTACATAGTAAATTTGGTAGCTGAGGCCTTTAGGGCAATATGGGTCCATCAGGGTTTGGATTTTTCTTTCAACATCTTTGTAAATGGTGAAGTTGAATTAAGAAAAAGCCTGCTTAATGTTCTTGATTTGGTTTAAACCTGGAAATTACACACATAGTAGATACTTGACTTCTGACTTGTGAAATGGAAACAGCTACTTAGAAAAGCATAAAGATGTGATGAAGAGGAGACTGCTTTTGATAGTTGCTTTACAAAGCAGATTTTTGTTGTAAGGGTTAATATCTAAATACCTTGCAGGGCTTGGCCCCACAATATTGATGCTGGCAATGTTGTTGAAGTTTGTCTGAACTGAGAATGAGAACATCCTGCTGGGTCTCTAGGGGATTTTGTGTTGAAAATGTAGGCTCTTTCTTGCTACTTTACATTTAGTGACATAAACTTTTTGTAGAAAGCAAAAGGGGACAATTAGGATCATTAATCATACTCCCAACATTCCTGTTAACCTCAGGAAGAAGGATGTCCTGCAAGGTGGAGCAGAGAACCTGCCACCTTCATTAAGGAAACCACAGTGTGGGCAACACCACAGGGTCAAACTCCAGTTTTGAAAAAGTGCAGCAAGAGAACAGTGCCAAAAAGCACAGAAACTTCTTTCTGGCCATACCTTTGTCTCTGCATGACATGCTGTCTGAAAGACTCGGGTTTGGATTTGAAGAGAAAAGCATGTTCAAACAGAAGGCAGCACATGCAGCAATTTGGTTTATTTCACAGGACAGATGTATTTGACAATGTGTTCTTAGAGACACATTTTTCCCCTTAGCAATGTGGGGGATGGTTTTCACCCAAGTCTGAAATTATTGTCAGCATAATAACTTCTTCAGCACTTTCTTGATGGGAGCTGAGTCTTATTTTTATAGTTATTTGTGAGGTCTGTTGGAAAGCAACCTTCCTCTGCAAGTGAAAATCTCACTTTTTCTTGGCTGCTGCATTTGTGTCTGATGTACAGATATTTCTAAGTTATTGTACCCATTACTTATGAAAAATTTTTGGACTCTCTCAAGTTCTGCTGAATCTTTTTCATAAAAAAATCTATCCCTGGAAGGTTTCAAGGCCAGGTTGGATGGGGGACCTGAGCAACCTGGTCTAGTGGATGGCATCCCTACTCATAGCAAAGGGGTTGGTACTAGATGATATTTAAGGTCCCTTCCAACCCAAAGAATTCTGTGATTCTATTCCAGGAGCCTAAAATGCCTAAGCAGCCTCACAGGCAAGTGATACGATTATCTTTTATAGATGCTGAAAGTTTATCTGGAAGAAATCCAGGGCTTGATTTCAATATGATTATGGTATTTGCACTCTGAATCCAAGTCAGGGGTGACAGCTAGTATATGCCAGGCCTTAAAATGGGTATTTCAGGGTGAAAAACAATTAAAATGCACTAGAATCTAGAATGTAAAGAGAGTTGAACAAGAATCTCCAAATCCTCTTGCCAGCATTGTCTGAATAGACAGCTACTACCACTCACCCCCCACCTGTGCAGCCACACACTCCCCTGGTGCTGGATACAGGTTCCAGCAAATTCAGGACCATTCTGACCTGAGATGATCAGAACTGAGGAGGCTGGGAAAGCAAAGCTGATATGCAAGACCTGACCTTCACAAGACCTGGTCTGGTAGACTATGCCTCTAAGATATTGTCTTCTACCTCTAATGGCCTGTGGGGTGTTATGGAGACCTCTCTCCTTGAGAGGGATTTGAAATAGCTGTCCTGAGCAGTTTTCTAGCTGAAAGGCTTAAGGATTAGAGGATGAAGTAAAAGAGGTTGGCTTCCTCAGCCTGAGCCTTCAAACCCACAATTTTCTCCCTCCAGAAAAATGCCTTGCTGTCTACATCACATGCTGTGCTGAGTGGCTTGGCATAAACCTGGCATTTTACACATCTACAAAACCTTTGACAGCAAGGAATAAAAATCTGCTTTTAAAAATGCCACAGCATTTTTGTGCTGCCAGTGCAACACAAGAAAAATGGCATCTCCATGGTGTAGGGTTTCATACACTTAGCAGGAGGGAGGAGGACCTCCAGTTTCAAAACTGATCCTTTATTGTGTTTGCTGAATGTTAAAGGCACAAACTGACCTGAATTCAAGATATGTTCATGGTTCCCAGTTCCCAGGCCATCAGCTGTTACTGGCTTCTTCTTGCCCCATTTACCATGTGCCTTATCTACTCTGTCTTTCTGCTTCCATTGCAATCCCATTCATTGTGAATTCTTCAGGCAAAAGCACCCTTGATGCTTCCAGAAGGAGAGAGCTACACACAGAGCAGAGATTTGAACAGATCTGATGAAAAGCAGAGGCAGCTTTCCCTGTCTGACCACTGCTCACTGGTTGCAGCCGTGAGAGGCCATGTCACAGCCCAGGAGCTGGGTTTGTGTGCTCTGCAGAGCAGGAGGGAAACGCCTGACCATGTCAGAATGCCAGATGTTTACTCAGTGGGATGTATCTGAGCAACTCAAACACTCTGCTTCTGTGTTGGTAACGTGTCCAGCAAAGCATAAAGCTGACAGAGAACCTTGATCCACCAAAAACCTCAGAGGTTGCTTGTGGAGCATGCAAGTAATTGTGACTGACTGTCTCCAGTCAGCCAGCCACTGTTCTGGTGGGATATGAAAGCACTCACCTCTCCCAGATGTGCCTGTCCAGGTCCTGATCCACTCTGGAGGTACCTTACAGAGCACGATCCAAAATATGAAGGGAAGAAGAAACTCAAGATCTCTGGCAGAGAGCTGCTGTCAGTTCCCATACAGGTCTTTGGCTTGGAGCAGCTGCAGGTGCTGGAGATGAGCCCAGAACGAGAGAGCTGCCTGAGGTACAGGATGGAGCTGCTCCCCCAGGAGATCGGCCAGCTGAGGAACCTCACCTGCTTCTACGTGGACTCCAACAACTTGAAGAGAATCCCTGCTGAAATTGGCACTTTGAGCCGCTTGGAGAGGCTCACTCTGAGCAACAACAGCCTGAGCTCCCTGCCTGCAGAGATGGGGGCACTCCAAAGGCTGCACAGCCTCCACCTTGCCAACAACAGCCTCACTGAGCTGCCTGCACCCCTCTGCCAGCTGAGGAACCTCACCTTTCTGGATGTGAGTGACAACAAGATAGATACCATCCCCTCCAGCATTCGGCACCTGGAGAAACTGGAAACGTTGCTGTTGCTCTTTAACTCACTGGAGAGCCTTCCTGAGGATATCTGCCTTCTAAGGAATCTGCACACACTTTGGTTGGGAAACAACCATCTACGGTCCCTGCCAGCAGCCTTTGGGGAGCTGGTGAACCTGGACTGGGGACACAACTACTGCTCATGCAATTTTGAGGGGAATCCACTGGAGAGTCCTCCTCCTGACATCTGCAGCAGAGGCCCTGAAGGGATCAGAGACTATTTCTCATCACTTCATAGGATTTGGAGAAACTGAACCACTGGTGTCAGTCCTCTTGAAGTGACTGTGATGGATTTATCCTGTGCAAATCATCTACACAAGCAAAATGTGTTTCAGAAAGAAAGGTCTGGTGAAATCACTCTAAGGAGCTCAAAAGCTTCCTCTCTGCTCTAAGGTGATTTCTCACCTGGCAGTCTTCTTCTTTTTGTTTTTTTTTTTTTTTTTTTTTTTTTTGTTTGTTTTTTTTTTTTTTGGGTTTGGTTTTGTTTTTGTTTGTTTGGGGTTTTTTGTTTGTTTGTTTGTTTGTTTTTGTTGTTGTTGTTTTATTTGTTTGTTTGGGTTTTGGGGGGGTTTTTTGGCTGTTTTTTTGTTTGTTTGTTTGTTTGTTTTTGTTGGTTTTTTTAGTATTGAACAATGGTGTACACCTTTCAAAAACTCATTCAGGGACAACTGTAATCTTTTTTCATATTTATAGCTGCATAGACTTTTCTCAGGAAATATTGCAGACAAACATCCAGTCTAAGAAAATAAGCAAGTCTGAAATGATAGTCAGGTAAACAACTGGTATGTAAATAGCAATAATCTGTGTTCTTTGTTTGCACACTGGGTTGGGGCTTGAATCTGGACTGGAAATAAGTGCATGATGAGATTTCTGGAAGCTTTTAAGGTCATTTTAATTTGTGAATTTGGCTTTGTTAAGGTAGCCCAGAATCTCATCATTTCCCCTGGTATTTTGCATTAAACACACAGGTTGAATCAGCCCACGCTTCTGTCTGGCTCTGGATAAAAAGCAACCTTTATCCATGTCCCACAAGATATTGTGCAGACAATGTCTCCATTCCTTTGGCAGGACATGGTGTGTTTCTCCTGAGGAGCAGCATCAGCAGCTCTGCAGAGCACACAGTCAGGGCTGTCACCCTCTCTGGAGGCAGCATGGACCTGGGCTGGATGTGCCAGCCCATCCAGAGCACCAGCTGTATCCCAGAGATACAGCTCCTTGGAGCTTGGTGATGCACAGGGGTAGCCCAGATTTAGAGCAGGCAGCACAAGCAGAAAAAATTTCCACTTTCACTGAGTCTGGGAAAGTGTTCAGAGCTATTAAAATATGAGTATGCAAACTTCCTGAAAGGGAACATTCTGAGAATCCCTGTCATAATCATAAAAGGCTTCATCAGTGTTACATTATGGAAATTTGCTGAGACTCCTTTCTGTTTCATTTTGCTCTCTCTTCCCCCTATCATCAGCATTTTCCTCCCACCTCTCTTTAACTTTGCTCTTCGTGGGTGTTTTCTCTGTGGCTACTCCATCTGACATTTGTGTTTCATTATTTTCTCATAATCAAAAACCTCTCATTCCCTTACAAATCCTTTTCTCTCCCCTCTGTCTCCTTTGTTTCCTAGTTCTCCTTTGGCCAGAGAAAGATGCAGTTTTCTGTATTTCCTGGAAGGAAGGGCTGAGTCAGGCCTGGTGGGAGCTGAGCATGTTCTTACAGCATTCAGAGAAAAAGGGAGAAAGGCAGAGACAGTGATACACAGGCCATTAATTCTCTTGTTCAGTGTCCTGACATTTTCTTCTCCTTATAGCAAAGATCAGCACAAAGAGATCTGAATCAATGCTGAAATTTTTCTGGGTGACAGAAGCACAACTCCAGATATGCTTAACACAAACGGATTTTTACATTGCTCTGCCCTGACCTCTGTGAATTTTTTAAACCAGCTGTGACTTTTTGGTGTCATGGTAACCAGATTCATTATATCAGTGGGCTATCACATAGAGATAAATGAGTGCATGGCAGTAACGGGCACACAATTACATCACACCAGTTCATTCAGCTTTCCTGCAGCTGATTATTTCTAAGATGTGGCATAGGAAAGAAAGGAGTAAAGGGACTGTGGTGCCCTGCTCGGTTGGCTTTTTCTGTGGCAGCATGGAGAACTGGAGATGAAAGAGCAGGACAATGAACTTCAAGTGTTTTTCAGTTCAGGTTTTTTTCAGAGGAGATTTGGGACAGTGTCCTGAAACTGATGCCAGCTCAGGCAGAGGCTGTATCAAGGTGGTAACACTGAAGATGTTGAATGACTGTGGTCTTCTTCCTGCTCCTGTTCCTGTCATTGATGCATTCTCCAGACTCATACAGGTCTTATTTCCCCACTATTTTTGCTATTTCCCCATTTCTGTCACCCCATTCAATATGTGCAGGCATTGGGCCTTCCTGAAGCTTGTCTGGTATAGGACATGAGGTTAAGGGCAGTGTGAGCAGTGGGGCCCAAGTGAAGACAAGGTTATCATCCTGGCTTTGGACATGTGTGAGAATTAGATTCTGGTAACTATGGTCTTTTTAGAGGATTGAGTCTAACACACAAAATCCTTCCAGAGCATCATCTTACACATGTGCTAAGAGGGACAAATTTCTCATGTCCCATATCAAACCCTTCAGATTCAATGTTGCTGATTTTCTTCTACATTGCACAGGGTTTGGGCTTGAGATTCCATTTCCAATTTTGACTACCTTTCACTTCTGCATCTTGGTTGGTGATTCCTCAAAGGCAAGCTGACTTCAGCTTCTTTTGGGACCACATAGCAACTCAGAGCTTTCACTTTTGGTTTTAGCCAATCAGGATTCACAGGTTTTGTTTAACTAATCCTCTCTCCAAAACCCACAAACATAATTTGTGAAGCCTGATTGTGTCTGTTAATAATATACCTGTCATAGCTGGGAATGAATGGAGCTAAAAGGGAGACCTAAAGAATGAACAGCAAAAAAAATAGAGTCTTTAAAAAACAGTGGCAATATTGCCATTATAATTCTCTAGTCTATTGGGAAGAGAAATTCTGTGAAACTGATGCAAGTGAGGGAACTTTGACCATGACTGAATATGTTACTGAGATATGTCCTGACACTTTGCTGTCTGTTTTCCCTTCTTTTCCCTTTGTCCTGATTGCTTCCTAAGTCCCACTTCCCAAAGTGGAAAACCCAATAGTTCATATTCTTTGCAGTATTCTGGCATCTGTGTTAATGACATAGTTATGCAGAGCAATAAGTAGATCCTGGTGTTGTCATTAAGATGGCATTAAAATCTAATCTCAAACTGCTTATCCGGTATTTGTTGTACTTTGTGTATTGTTGCTAAGCATCCTCCTTTGCCTGTGCTCATTAAAACTTCAAATGTTAATAGCAGAGAATGGTAAACTGCTAGGATATAGGTCCCTGGTGAAGAGACATGGATATAATCCATACTCAGGTGGGGGGAAGAAGGGAGAGGAGGAATTGCTAAATCTGTCATTCAGTGTTGAGAGTTGTGCTTGCATTTCCCTTTACCCTGTCTTGCACTGCAAACAGCCTGGCCTAGGAGAGCATCATCCCCTGGAACCACACAGGACTTCCATCTGAAAACTTTGAACTCTTGCAGCAGAGCAGTAATGAAATGTAAGAGCAGTGAGTGAAAATAGCTCCAAATAGAAATTCAGGGAAATATTATATATAAGGGCAGAGGGCTTTTTAATTTAACATACAAGTACATAACACTTCACAGGCTGGTAGCTCAAGCTGGACAAGTTCTGACTACAGATAAGCTGCATATTTTTAATGCTGGAGAGTTCACCTCAGGATATGGCAGATTCTCTACCCCCTGAAATCTGGAAATCCCAGAGTCTCACTCACCTGAAGGTATGACTGTACAAGACTTGCCTTGTTTTATGCAAAGAAAAATTTACAAAGATTCCTTCTGTCTTCAAATCTATGTTTACAATCTATGGCTACAATAAATATTAGATCCCAGCATTTACTTATTTCTCCCTCAATTTGCCTTTGCATGAAATTCAGCATTAGTTTTTAATGGCTGTGATCAGTTCTTAAAAAGTTGAAGGTTCCTAAGATTCATGATCAAGACTCTTGAGGCCAGTGATGGAATCTGAGTTGGCAAAACAAAAATGAAAAAGCAATTGCTGTTCTCCTCATGTCTATTGGAGTCAGCAGCAGATTTCCAAGCTCACAAATGAAAGACTGATCCTGAATTCACCTTGAGTAGACTTCAACACGAACCAGTTTTCCAGTTCTTTGAAAGGTGTTGAGGTTGATCAATCAGACATACTGCATAGTAGCAGACTTCAAAGGAAACGTGACTTTGCAGACTGCAAACAAAGAAACACTGAAACAGAAAACAAAGGACACTGCATGTACTGTCCTACATGAATGAAAAACATATTTGATATCAGAGAGTGGTAGCTTGTGAATGTGCTCTTGTTGGGGAAAAGGTCATCCCCATCAAGAGAGGCCACTGTCACTGCTGGCTGCATGGACCCCAACACCACCTGCCTTTCTGTCTTCCTCTGGGCTTCTTCTGGGCTCCTCAGCCTCATCTCAGAATTCAAGAGTCCAACTTCAGCAATGGCAATTTTCAGGTGATGCAGCACTGAGTCACTGCAAGAGGCTCAGTTCTGCCAGGAATCCAGAGGATTGACAGTTTAGTTGTCATTGAATGCAAATGTCTCCTCACTGCCAGAGGAACCACGTTCAATGGAACATGTTTCCCTACACTTGGGCAATGGTACCACAGGAGAAACAAAGCAATCTGTCATGGGCAACTGCCATATCATGCAGCACATTAAATTGCAATCAAAGCCTAAGTAGCATATCTAATGAAAGTCACTCTATCCATACAAAGTATGGGTTTGGATTCCCCAGAGCATTCTGCCCATGAACCGAGAGACAATGGTGCTTAAATAAATGTGACATCCAAGCCATGGATTTCTTATGTTTAATAAAGATCTCAGCAGTCATCAATAAGCTTTTTATTTTTCTGCCACCCTATGGAAACTGTAAAATGTGTTGCCATTCTCACTTCCATGCAAACAACTTTCTTTGAACAGTTCAGGCAGCAAACAGGGAGAAACTGATGCTACAAGCAAAGCCCAGATGGAATAACCCACACTGAGATTTTGTACTGAAACTCGGTGGGTTTTGCCAGACTTGAGACAGAGCCAGTCTGGAGCTCATTCTGCTGAGATTCCCAACAAGCTCCCACTTCCAGTTATTTCGTGCGTGAAATTTATGAGGACTTGCTTTCAGCAGGACTCACTGAATCCTGCATCAAAGGTATTGATCCATCTGAGGTCAGGCCATTAGCACAAAGCTGTGGCTAAAAGAAATCTTCCAAATGTTTTGCAAGTCTCACGGCTGAAAAATTCAAATTGAAACTTCTAATTATAAAGAAAGCTGCTTTTCATTTGTTTTGTTTCCTAGTCCCTGGAGACTTAGAAAACAGATTATTGTACTTTTGTTTGCAACAAGCCCTTTAAATACATGAAGCTTGTTGAAGGGCTTCTTGTTAGATTTACTAAAGTTAAATAAAAAGTGAGCCTGCAGGTCTTTCTGCTCTGGCCATGTGTTTTACATTTCAGATAGTCTTCATCTCTGGACTGTTGCTACACACCTTTTTACTGAGCTGACACATTCAAAACGGAATATGACATGGTATCTGAAGTCTTTCTAGTAACAAAGGAAGAGCTGTTGCACATCTTTAATTTTATAACCCTGTTTGTTCACTCCTGCACGGTGGCAGTTTCTTTTTTTTTTACTTTTTTTAACAAGGAATTCACCTTGTCATCTACTGCAATTCTACAATTTTCTACAGACCTACTATTGGTAAATTTTAGTATTTGTGTATAGTGTAAGCTGAAGTTTGTGGCCTTTCACTTGTCCCTACTAATTTCAGCTTCCCCTTTCCCACCCCAAATGTTATACAATTCTTCCAAATCATTCTGAATTCAAACCCTGTCCTCAGTGCATATGATGTCTCTGAGCGTTATGCCATCTGAAAATTTAATAACCATACTTTCTTTTCTATCATCTAATTCATTAATGAAAGCATATGCCAGGACTGTATCCAGAAGAGACCTGGCTGAACTCCATTTCTGCATCCTTCCACTCTGACAAAGCACCATTGATAACCTTTCTGATACCTTATCAAACCAGCTTTGCACCCAATCGATCACAGTCTCATCTAGACCAGGCTGCCGGGGCTCACTTATGAGAATGCCACTTGCAGCCCTTTTGAAAACCTTTGTAAAGGGGTAAGATTTGTGACAGCTACTTCTCCTTTATTCTTAAGGCCTGTTACATTGCTAAAAGTGGAGATTAGATCAGTTCAACACAATTTATTCTTGACAAATCCACACGGGCTACTTGTCCTTGCTGCTACATGAAGCAGCTGTTTCACATTTCAAGCTGTGACTTGTTATCTTCCAAGGGCTTATGAAATGTGCATTTGTTCCAGAATCTGTGCAAGTCTCAAAGGCAGGTGAGGATCATTTCCCATCCCTATCTCCCAACAAGAAATTATCTTTAATGCAACAGCCACTTGCTGTTTCAACCTCAGGCGAAAAATTTGGGGCTGGTGGGGGACCAGGACTGCAGCAGAGCTCAATAGAGCACAAGCACACAGCCAGTCCTGATATGCTCTGGGTGGCCCCACAGTGGGAGTGGAGGGCTCCTCTTGCATTTTGGGGAGTGCAGCTCAGAAACGTGGGGTAACACTCATTTCCATTTGCCTACTTGGCTGCTCTGCAGAGGACTTCAGCCTGGTCATGACTTGGGGAAAAGGCAGTCACTGGAAGGGGGAAAAGACACAAATCTCAAGGTTTAACTCTAACCCAGTTTGGTCTTGTCCTGTCAGCTGGGAGCTCTCCTTGACTTTTTTTCCTGTGTCCTATTTTCAAATGGATGTCCTTAATCCTATTTGTCAGACTCAGAATGGGCATGAGCAGCATGAAATTTCTCAGAAGGCAGCAGGAAACTGAGAGTTTTGATCCTGAAGTAACTCGTTTCAGTAGCTCACAGCACGTGTCTGTGTGTGTTCCCTGGGCAGCTGTGTCAACTGGATGATATCTGCACCTTTCCACCTGTAAAAAGGCTCAGATCAGCTCAGACATCTTCTTCTGACATAGTTGAAAGGAGGATTCCTTTTTGTTCTCAACACTAGTGCTGCCTGTTAGGAGGATGTTCCTTTGCATTGAGTCTTTATGTTCACAGAAAGAATAAGGGAAAAAAAGTTATCTCACATGGTCTAAATATCTGCCAGACTGATTGCTCCTGCACCACTTCCACACTTAAAATACTGTTGCACTTCAGCTATTTCTAAACATCCACATGGTGGTAACAGCAGGGTTCTGTGTCTAGATGCTATTGGCAAAGTTTCCTTTTCAGGTCTAAAGTAGGCCTTACCCAGATTGAATAACTGATTTGTTCCTAGAGCACTAATGAACCTAAATTATCTCTTACTCCTTTTTTTTTTTTTTTTTTTTTTTTTTTTTTGTTTGGTGGTGTCTGGGTTTGCACAACTTTGAAGGGAATATGGGACTGAGAGACAGAGCTTCTCTGTAGACTCTGCTTGACCTGAGTTTTTGAACTCTCAAAAAGCTGCCTGCTCTTCCAAGGACTTAATGACCCTGCTTGTTGTTTCCAGTTCTGTCTCCCCAGTTGTCTCTTTGTTTATTAGATGATATTGCTTGTTGGGAACATGCTAAACTGATGCTCTGTATATCAAAACTTTTTCTGTTTGAAATGTTATTTTTCTTTAGCTTTTCGTTCTTCTATTTGTATTATACAGGCTGACCAGTTCTGCACAGTTCTACCACATTCTGCACAGTCATATACACTGGGATTTTTTTGTTGTTGTTTCCTAGAAAACTTTTGATGATTTGACTGAATGAAACTATAAAATAAAATAAGTTATATGATTCCATGTGTACGTGTATATAAGGATTCTGCATCCTCATTCTGCAGAGGCATTAGGCAGATACCCTGTACAGATCCCAGTTCTTTGCCCTGTTTTAATATTCAAAGCACTTTATAGACTCTTCTGGATGTCATTGTGTTCATGCCAGACCTTCAGAGAGAAAGGATAATAATGGTCTGACATTATACAGGAAAAATAACATTTGCTTTATTTGAATTAGATAGATTGTCATTGGCAATGTCTTGCATTTCAGACTGGTAGAAAGAGCATAAGCCAAAATGATTTTTCTGTCTAGAGAACATATAGAGTATATACCATATAGGGTATTCTGCAATTAATTTTTAAAATCAAATGTGCTTTCCAGTTTAAAAATCTTCCCTTGCCCCCTCCCAAATAAATTTAAATAAGAACAGTGCTTTATTTCCAAATCATCAAACATTTGTAAGTAACCTAAACCATTCTGTGATTCTTCAATTTTACATGGGCACCTTGTACCTCCTGGCAAGTTTCTTCTCTGCCCATTCCATGTCATCTTGAAAACTTTTCCAGGCATGTTTAGTTATTCTGAGGAAGGTACAAGCTTCTCCCTTCTTAGTGCTCTTACCTGGCCAGGTTGGTGCATCCACAGCAAAAGGAAGTCAGCAGGGCTGCCTTTTTACTTCTCACTACAGCCTTTGAAAGGAAAACACATAAACAACATGTGAGTTTTTCTCTCAGTGTGAAATTATGAATCCCTTCACTTTTTTACACCCCCTCCACTCCAGCAGTTTTTGCTCTAAAAATAGTATTTGTTTTTCAATTAAAATCAACTAATTTTTGAGTTAATATGTTAATTAAAACTAAACATGTTTGGGGCTGAATTACAAGTCTCTGTGGGATAGAGGACACCCAGTACTAAAAGGGAAAGATGCAAAGTCACTGAGTATGAAAGTGCAAGTTTGATCTATAGTGAAGTCTGCTTTATTCTGCTTGCTTCTGTACAACTGCAACAATTTAGTGCACTTGACCTTTACTGTGAGATTTAGAAAGGAAATGTTTGATATTCTACTCTATTTTCAAGAAACCTACGAGGCAGATAAGTAATACTGCTGCCTTTTCCAGATTGTTCCCTGAATAATTTCTTTGATACACAGTCAGAATTCAGAGACCTTGATTTCTTGCTCAACGAACTCTTAGGAAGTAAGAAACTGGCACTGAACACAGTGAATTTTGACATCACAAGTCCCTACACTCCAGTTTTCAATAGGTGCAAATCTGCCTACCCTGAGTGTTAGCATTCTGACTTTGTTTCCTCTGTATTTTGTATGACTTGGGACTCAGCTATAATTTTCACATGAAATTACCTCTACAGGAATCCCATCAAAAACCCACAGAGTCTGCAGCACAGAAATGAATCTTTTCTGCCCTGTTCACTGGTGAGCTGTACTGGCTGTTATATGAAGTGGATGAATCATGGATGAGAATGACACTGATTTAATTCTTTCCATGTTCATTTTACTCTTGAATTTCAATACATATCTCTAAATACCTGCACAGAGCATTCCAGCATAATTTCTGCCTTTTTAAAAGACAGAGTTGGAATGGTATTTCCAATTTCCATTAAAGCTTTGCAGAACCATCACTATATTAGAGCACCATAAATATCTATCCATAAACAATTGGATGAAGCTCCTATGCTGGGAACTGCACTAAGAGAATGCTGCAAAGCTGCACATACAATGTTTTAGACCATAAGTCAGAACTAGGGTATGATGGTGAACACTGAGGGGAAAGGACTGAATTTTAGGAAGGAGCCTTTTGAGGGTAGCATCCAGGTCTTTAGGAAGATGAGTTCCATCCATGCAGTGAAGTATTAATTCCAGAATCCAGTCTGTGGCACTGGCTAATTTGTATGGTCAAGACTGAACTTTCTCACAGAATAACATCTCATTATTAATGAAGAGCACAAGCTTTCTCTTTAACCCTCCCACTCACTTCCTTTTCAGTGATATTTACTGAGTAAATCCCAGGTGCATTTTTTCCCCATTATTATTTTGTGTCTTCTTTCCTTCCTTTCATCCTTTCTTACTGAGTGAGTCCATGAGGCAAAGTGCAGCCAACAGCAACCCAGGCAGTGGAGTTTCAGACTGGATTCTCTTGCATCTATTGAAGGATGCTTAACTTCTGTACACAAATAGCTTTTCCAAAATGGTCTCCAAAATGAAAATGAGATTTCACAACAGCAGGTGTTCTTCTGCCTCTGTATAACTGCTTTTTTTTCCTGATATGAGAGAATTTTATGCAGTGTTCAGTATATATTATATTGTGGATTCATAAACTCCCCACAGATAACAATTCTAGAGATAGCAGCAGGGATCAAGAGCTACAGGATATTTGTGTGGAGAAATTCTATAAATGAAAATGTGCCATGAAGATGCAAGGCATGAATACATTGCAGCCTCCTCAGCTTTCAGACCTGTCAAAGGTCTCACTAAATGCAATTACATCAGTCACAAGCTTTCTCCATGCTATGTTAACAGAACAGAAGGAAGACATAGAGTGGCTGATAAACTCCTTGGTCCAGATTTAATTCAGTCATTCACATGTGGAAAATAAATTGCATACAGAAGTATTTTTTGCTGCCTTTATGGTGAATTATCACAACAGTAAGTGTTCTGGGTCATTTTGTATCTGCTTCAGTAACTGAACAGAAAAACACACCCTTGCCTCCAGAAATTAAAATCAACTTAGTTCAAGACTGGTCAGTGAGCATTCATGTGGACACTTGTCTGCTTGGGCTAATGCCAAGGGATTTGAGAAAACAGCAAGTGGAGAGAAGATATCAGATTGCAGGGATTGCTGTTAAGTCTCTGCTTACTGGACCAAGGCTTGAAAAGTCATAAGCTAACATGGTGAAGGACAAGTCCAGCACAGCAAGGGTCACAGGAGGCTTGTCTTTACTAAGGGAGAGGAGTGATGTGCTGAATTAGGTACAGAGGAAGACAAGGCAATGACATAACACAGGCTGCTTGATTTAGCTGCTGTTCAACTTTCCCATCAAAGGAATCTCGGGCTGATTCTGTATGCTGGCCCACAGCAGCATCTCATTTTATATAGATTTTTCTGGCTGCTGACTGTTTTTATCAACATCTCTGGAACAACAACAAAAAAAGAGCCAAGTCAGTAAGATTGTGTGCAAGTTGTTGAAGAAGCTTAAATCCTTTGGGCTAGCAGCAGTAGTTTCTATCCATTTTTTATATAATGCCTGTGGAAGTTGTCCGTGAGCACCAGAAAGCATTTTCAGAAAAGATTGCTTTTATCTGGTTGACAGTCTTCTATTTATAGTTGGCAAATATTTCATGGTTCAGGTTTATGAGCACACTGTAGACTTTGGTATAATGACTTTAGCTTAAGCCACTTACAGCCATGCAGCAGGTTGCACATGAGGCTTTTTGCTGGGGGGAGCAATAGAGGATGCAGCACTTACCATCATCTCAAAAATTCACAGCTGCTAGCCACAAAGCTCAATAATGAAGAAAAGTGTGATTTTTTTTTTCTGTAAATCAATAGTTTTGCTTAATACTTTAAATAACAAAAAAAAAAAAAAAAACAAAAACAAAACAAAAAAAAAAAAAAAAACAAAAAAAAAAAAAAACAACAAGTAAGGTACCCAAAAGCTGTGAGTCCCTTTGCTTTGCTACATTCAAGTATAACAAGGAAAAGGATCCCAAGCAGAAAGTCAACAGTCTGCATCTCAGAACTTAAGCAGTGAGGAAGGGATCTTTTTCAAAGCAGATCTGTTTCCCACCTGAATTTGATGCTATCCTTAGTAGTGCAGGGAATACCTTTTCCCAAAGAGATTAAGCTGTGCCAGCATCTGTCATTCAGATCAGTCCATTATTTTCAACATGGGAGCTGTAGAGACATGTGCAGGGATAATAAGCACACACAAGTGACTGACATCATGGCCAGATGGATTACAAGATCCTTTCAGAGTAGACAGTGAGGGATAATAAGAAGGATCATCATGGCAATGTTTGGAATGTGTATCTTACACGTGCCTTGCACTCTATATAACATGTCCACTTCTTTGGGAAACCTTCTTTGGGCTATTAATTTGCATTAAAATAACCCCAAATACAGAGCCATACTAACATTTTTAGGGGTGGATAAATAAAGTTTGTGAGGGTTTGCCAAGATGAAGTGTACCATAACCTGTAGTGACTCTTGTTGCTGGAGTCTATTAAAGAACCATGGAGACAGGAATTTTTACCCTACTTCATTATCTCAGACACACATGCACTTTGCCACACAGTATTTGCATTCACAGGATTCATTTTCCCTTCCCTGCAGGGAGGTTGCTGTTGGCCTGGGATATTTGGGAAGGAAGTCATGTCAGTCTGCACTGAGCTGGTGCTCACATGTACAGCCCTTGGGCATTTGTGCTGAGGTCCCTGAGTGTCCCCCTGGACTTGGCCCTGTGCATCTATCCCACCTCCAAGGCCTCCCTCCACTCCCAGGGTCTTTTCTCCAGTCAGGATCTTCACCTTCTGCTTTCCAGGTCCCCAGCTTCTTCTCAAAAACACTAAGTATAAGTGTCCTTTTCTTTCCAGACTAGGAGCCCTCAGTTTTCCCAGTCTGAATAGTCTAGGTACAGAACTACAGAAAGTGATAAGCCTCCTCTCTGGTGGTCCTTTTTCATATCCCTTTAATGATAGGAGGATTCAGGATGTGCCATTTCTGTTTAGACCAGAGCTTATAAAAATTTACAGCCAGCCTCTACTGCTACAGCAAACAGGTTTCTGCTTGAGAGCTCAGTTTGATAGCAGACATTTGCCAAAAACCAGGCAGAGACCAACCACTCCATGCCAGAAATCTCTGCTGATTTTGACTTTGATCGTAAGCTCCTGTAGGCAGAACAGGGAAGCAACTCTTCCATTTATTTCCATGTGTAGGAGCCTTGAAAATTGTTAATTATTAATGGCTTTCAATGTATTGTGTAAAAACTTTACAATTGTTTTTACTGTCAGATTGTTGTGATGTTTAAGGGTGAGATTTCTGGCATGGAGTGGTTGGTCTCTGCCTTGTCCTCACTCTTCATTAGTAACAGAGGCCAAATTGTTCAGTGTGAAAGTAAACATTTCAAAGTTCATAGCTCAGCAGCTGGTGAGTCACTCCTGAGCCAAGGGGAATGCCAATGAGAAGAGATGCTCTGTGAGAGGTGATTAGTTTCTGTAGAGATTCACTGATTCATTATCAGGTCTGGCTGCATTTTAATTGCAGAGGTTAGAAAACTGTGTTTTGACCTAGGGATTAATAGGGAGAATAACACGTTTTTGATGGCTGGAATGTCTTAGCTGAAACTTTTGCTAAGATCTGCTTGTAGCCATTAGCTGTACTTGTCTTTCTTGTCTTTATTTGTATCTGTGCACTGGCATTTAGAAGATGAGTCTTGTGCAGGGATTGCATTAGAAAGCTGTGGGAACAAAACAGAACAGTGGTCTCTGACCAGAAAAGGCATTATCAATGTAGAACATTGAAAAAAAAATCAAGGTAACTAGGGATGTACAGGTGATGGGGAAGTACAAGCAGAAAACAAATCAATACAGATCACATGGAAATCTCTGAAAGAGGCAAGGATTTGAGAAGCAGTTGTGGGTCACACAAGGGTAACCTAAGAGGAGGTCAGATGGAATGAGTGGAATTACACTGGCAGAGCAGGGAGAAGGCTGATTTCTCATTTATTTAGGCAAGAAAAAACATTTTTTTTGCTTTTAACAATAAGAGTTAAGAACAAAGAATAGGATTGTCTCTCCTTGAGAAGTCAGTGAAAACAGAGGAGGAGAAAGAACTGTGTGTGCTTGATTGAAGGAAAGTTTTTATCATCATAACAGAGCTAGTTGAGCCAGACAGGGTTAAGATTATGCAAGACTTGTCCTCATATCTGTTACTTGTAACTTTGCCAAATTTTAATTATCCTGGCTGAATTTTTTATGCTGGGTGTGTGCCTAAAACTGAAGGGTGTGTATGTGCCTCTGTGTGCTTTACTATTTCAGTCATTCTGAAACCTGAGAAGCAAAGAAAGATTTTTTTTTTCCCATGTGAAACAAAGACACCAACCTATTTTATTTCCTCAAGAGCCTCTAATGCACAGAGTACCTGCAAATCCAGTTGTTAATATAAATGCCACAGATGTGTCTTTTGGCTGGCTAGAAATGGTATCCAAGTTTGTGAATTTTGGGAAACATGGAAGAAGCACAGAGCTCCCAGGATATGGGAGCTCTCCCAGCACCACCACAAACAGGGGCAGCACCTGCAGCTCCCACACATTGAGCAGGACCTGCTCTCAATTGACTCTGTCATAGGATTATAACAGGACCCAGGATCTTCCATGTGGATATCAACATGAGGAGAGGAGAGGAGAGGAGAGGAGAGGGAGGGAGAGGAGAGGGAGAGGAGAGAGGAGAGGAGAGGAGAGGAGGAGGAGAGAGGGAGAGGGAGAGGGAGAGGGAGAGGAGAGGAGAGGAGAGGAGAGGAGAGGGAGAGGGAGAGGAGGGAGAGGGAGAGGGAGGAGGGAGAGGAGGAGGAGAGGGAGAGGAGAGGGAGAGGAGAGGAGGAGAGGGAGAGGAGAGGAGAGGAGAGGAGAGAGGAGAGAGGAATGAACTGTTCTCTAGGCTTGATTGACTGATTGGCCAAATCTCTGTTGACTTCAGGGAAAGTTGGACACCTACATGCTGACGTTTATATGTAGGTACTTGAATCTGGAATTCAATCCCATCCTTCCTATCTCTGGAAAACTGGAGATAAATGGTGTTGACAGCAGAAGGTGTTGACAGAGAATGAGTGATGACAACAGAAAGCCTGTGGCTTGTGTTCAGGGCTGCTTTTTGTGTAGGGATCATGATGAAGGAAAGGAGATTCTGGCTAAAGCCAAGAGTGCAAGCCAACAGATCTGAGGACAAAGTCCAAGGACCCAGATACCAAGAGACATCAGACTGTAAGGAAAGACAGTTGGAGTAGGCAGGCAACAAAGTAGATTAAAACAGAGCCAGTAGTAGAGGACTATTTTTGTTTAAGGAAAATACTTTCTGGATAGAAAGATAGGAGCAGGTTTTTTTTTCCCCCCACAAGAAAAGCAAAATAAGGCTCAAAGATGCCCTTGTATAGCATGCAACAGAAACAAATTCCTAAACTTGAGAATATCTGTGTCATAACCTCATTTCTTGATAAAATAAGGAACAGATGGAGGAGAAAATAACTTTTAGAACTGTGGTTTTCATTAAAAGCAAAACAGAAAAAGTATCATCAACAACAAAACATTAAGAAAGTATTAACAAAACCTCTTGCACACTCTCCATATCCATGCAACACAGGGTGCTCCCAGCTGGCAGTGATCCTATGCAGGGTGTCATATACACAAAGTTCAGATCAGAGGATGGGAAACAGCACAGCTCTGAGCAACTCATCCACTTATCTCTCCATCATGTTTACACCTAGAGTGAATCTTTGGCCAATCTACATTTCTTTCTTAGTCTTTTGAAAAGAAATCAATTAATTTTATTAACTAGTTGTTACAACACAGCAAAGCATAAACAATTATTTTGCTGAATTACAGCAAATCATACCTAATATTTCTGCAAGCCCTGTAGCACTTACCCAAAACTCTATTTCAGATAGCTCTGCAGGACCCTTATAATCTTCTCTTTCAGACTGTGGTTCATTCCAGATGTGAGAAACTTATTGAGACGGGCTTCATCTTATGTTTTTAGACTTGTGTTGTCACATAGATGAATTTTATAATTAGTATTTTGTAATGCCCAGGAGCCCTGGTCATGGACCAGGAATCCTCTTGCCTTAACAGCTGTACAAACACAGGCACAGTGAGCTCTCCCTCCTTGTGAGCAGCATCCCTTCCCCTTTAGTAAGATGTAGTTTTGTTGAAGTCCGGTCAAACTCTGTTGTCAGCTACCCTGGAGTATATCTAAAGCCACTTTGTTGTTATTTCGACAAAAACACAGAGTACACTGCCAGCTTTTTGCTTCACAGTAAATGCCCTTCATGAGTGTGAAATTGCCTCCTACAGCAGAAAGCAATCTCTGAGCTCTGCTGCCTAATCTGCCAGGCGCTGACAGTGACTGCACCGAGTGCCAGCAGTGCCAACTGGCAGCTCAGTCCCTGGCTGGATTAAACCAATTATTGCTGCTCTTTGTCCCCCTGCTTCGTGCTCTCCCCTGACTCCCCAGGCTGTTCTGCTCACACATTACTTTACATGAATGCTATAGAGTTTTGTTATCTCTGTGTAAGGGTGTTTGTTGTGGCTCTGTGCTCCTGCATACGCTGTTGGTGTTGTGCAGACTGACCAGCCAGAGGCTCTGGAAGATGCCCTGAGTGTGGCTTTCTGCTTCCCTTTCTCTTTAAAAATCTGATGTTATGTTGTTTTTCTGGTTCTGAAGGCTGAACCACCCAGTGATTACCCTCATTTGGATTTTCCTGCTTCTCTGTGTGTTCCTAGAATCAGGTCCGTGGTAGTGCTGCTGAATGGGTGTGTGGAGGTATAAAAAGAGATTGATTTCTGTGAAGGTTTTAGGTCTTCTTTTCACCTCTGGTATAGAAAAAGGGATGTGTGCTAGTGAGGGACTGGGGAGGGTGGTGCAGATGGCAATGGTGTGTGCATTGCACAGTGCAGCCTCAGCATCTCCTCCTTATGATCCATTCACTGTAGACCTTCAGTGCAGAGAAACCTTCCCAGTGACACTTAGAGATGGTTTAAATATTCTAATATCTGAACAAAACCTAGGCTGACAGAAGTATTCTGAAGACTGAAAAATTATCTGGTTTTTATCTGTTTTCTATGGTAATTTCTATTGAACAATACTGGGGGCATTCTTCTCACAAATGAAAGAACAATAATGATGCCAGGACTGTGCTCTATTTTTAGTGAACATTTTTGCACTGCACTGTGCATAACTAGTTTATTTTTTAAAAAATAAAAATAAAAAAATCCAGCATTCCATTGTATGTTCTATCTTCTAGGCATTTATTCTTTAAGCATTCGGTTACACAACCTGTGGCTGAACTAGAGAGTATTTTCAGTGCTACACCAATCTAATGTCTTTAGGCCTTTAGGATTTAATCATGTTTGTAGGTACACTTAGCTGGAAAGACCAAGAAAGTTACTCCTCCAGCTCTCCAGCATGATAATCTTTCAGAGCTCCTTGCCAAATGGAATGTTTTAACATTGATGAATCCTGATTTAACATGAGCCATACCAGGTCTTCCAGAAGCAGTAGTAAAAACATGTTCCTGAAAAACCAGAACATCCATGAATATTCCACCTACACATGTCCTGTGTCTCTTTGCCATGCAAATAGAAAACTGAGGGCTCATACCAGACAGAAATCCCACAGCAATATTTGACACTTCTGAAAGCTTATTATTATTTTTCACAGCCAAATGATTTTATCAAATATTCTCCAGTGTATAAATCAAGGATTGAAGCATTGGTTTAGAACTGATTCTGTACCATCAGTGCTAGAGCATGACCTCAGGATATGTCTTCATCCTAGCTCCTCCTTTTCCTAGATCAAAGTTGTCTAACATATACTGCATTGAGTCAATAAGCCCTGATGTGATTTCATATCTTTTGTATATGTGGCAGCAAAATGGGTGAAAAACTGTCTGATTCAGGATTTTTCATCAAACATTAAGACTTCTCAACTACCTACAACTACAACTACTTCTCAATTACTACAACTGGTATGTTTAGTATGTAGTATCTTGTAGTCTTATTAATGGGAGTAAAAATTGAGCAACAAAGCTCCTATGGCAGAGAACCAGGAGACTCAGGATTCATTATGGGCACTTTAACTCTACAGTTTCTACTTGTCTGGTCTCCATCTCACCCAAATGACCACCTGTGGAAAAGGTGGCAGACCAGGTGATGTCCCAGCTGAACCCACAAATTCAGCTGTCACCCATTTAAGCTCATGCTCGGTGTACCACCACAGAATCACAGACTGGTTTGGGTTTGAAGGGACCATAAAGATCCCCTCATTCCAACCCCCTGCCATGGGCAGGGACAACTTAGATTAGTTGTCCCTAATTAGGGAGATTAGATGAGGCTGGTAAAAACCTCATCCAACATGACCACTTCCAGGGATGGTGCATCCACAGCTTTCCCAGGCAGCCTGTGCCAGGGCCTCACCAGTCTCTCACCCTATTTGAAGACCCCTGTATGAAGCACTTTAGTCTGCCTCAACCTCTCAAAGGAAATGCTGATCTAATCATGTGTCTGGACTGCACATAAACTGCAGAACAAAGTCAACAAAAGAAACCAAGGAGCTGTTAAAGTGATGGTACTGAGCTGGCTGGTGACCTTTCCATCAGTAGCCTAATGACTGACAACAATTTGCAGCTGCTCATCAACATTTACAGGTGAGACCTCAGTGCAAAACATCTGAAGCATTTCCTCCAGGTACAGTAATTAGACCATAATTAGAACCATCTACAGAGGAAGCATATACTGTTCCCTCCCTGGGAGCATGGAGATCTCCCTCCCTGTGCTACAGCTCAGCTGCATCCATCAGTGCAGGGGCCATGCTTCACATTACATTTCTTTCCTGTTTCTGACTAATTGTTTAAGGCCTCTGCTGCAGACAAAATAGAAACACAAAAACAGCACAAGACTGGCATCTCTCAGCCACTCCCTTTGACAGGTGCTGAGCCTCTCCCTTTGATCTGTCTCAGCAGGGAAGAGGCAACAAGTTTTTCCACCTATTCCAGCTTGAGACCTTGTTAAATCATTTGAGTTCACTGTTTCCTGTAAATATATATTTAATAAGAGTTTCCAAAGGAAATCCCATTAACAGTGTTAGCAGCTGAAACTAGAGGACCTCTTCCATCTCACTAAGTACAGCCTCCTAGAACTTTGTTTTTCCCCTCTGAAGGTGGATTTTTCACCTTGATCTCCTTATAAGGGTCCTAATGTCAGAAGAAGACATCCACTATGTTTTATGTATTGCTTTCATCTTCATAGTGGAGGAGATGGGTTTTCTACTAGTCCAAAACCTTCATCTTTGATCTGATAAAGTTTCCATACTTCCAGCTGTGGAAGACCAGAGATATTCCTGGTATTGGCTAGGAGTTGGATGTGTTTTCATTTTCACTACAAGCACTTGCTTGCTTGAGGGTATTGATCCTACACAATTCTGTTGACGACATTTGCTAAATCCCTTTAAGTGCTCAGCAATAAGAGCAGCTCACTCAGCACCAAGAGTAGCCCTGGGAGTTTTGTTGGGTGCCTTTTGATGATTAAATGGCTTTCAGTGGAAAATTATCCCTTTTATCAAAGTTTTTCCTCACCTCAAATATAAGGCAAAAATTTTCTGGAATATATTTCAGGGCAGCCTGGAACAGATTGCTCTTGCTTTATCTAATTTTCTCTTGAAAAATTGCCTCAGATTTTCATTTTCCCTCAACCTCACCTTCCCTTCATTTAAACTGTGTGAGCTGAGTCTTTACACTTCTCATTTCATCCCTTGCAGGCGTTTTACCACCTGTTCTACAGATGCTGCTTTGTTTCAAGTTATTTTAAAACTTCACTACTTCAATTTCTTCGAGTCTGAACAAAACAGTGGCATGGCAGACATCATCAGCAAGATGAGGTCAAAACCATCCTTTCATAAGTGCATGTTGCAGACAGAGGCATTCAGCTCCCTACATTCTTCAAAACATGTACCACTTGAACATCAGAAGAGGAAGTTATTATATAAGGTGTTTTCCTTCTCCAATATGTTGCTTTTTCAAATACATAGCCCTGCCAGGCATGGTAAACAGCACACACAGAGCAGTATTGATGAGCATGTCATTAGTTTCACAAGCAGAGCCTTGGACTTTGGGTAAGCCTGGAGATGCTGTGGGCAGAATGAAGATGGACCCTGCTCAACCATCAGCTCTCAGCAGCTTCATTGGAACAGCTCAGGTGCACAGCTGGCAGGAAATGGGAGCCTCTATTCAATAGGGCACATTGTGGCAGCCTCATTAAAATCTGAGCAGTCTGGAGCAGCCCCACTGAATTTAATGTACATTGAATCATAGAATAATTTAGATTGAAAAGGACCTTTAAGATCATTGAGTCCAGCTATTGACCCAGCACTGCCAATTCAAGCACTAAACCATGTCCCCAAGGACCACATCTACACATCTTTTAAATATATCAAGGGTTGGGGATTCTACTATTTCCATGAACAGCTTGTTCCAGTGCTTGACAACTTTTTGGTGAGGAAATTTTCCCTAATATCCAATCCAAACCTCCCCTGGTGCAACTTAAGGCTGTTTCCTCTTGTCCTATTGATTGCTCCTTGGGATTAGAGGCCAACCCCACCTGGCTACAACCTCCTTTCAGGTAGTTTGAGAGAGCAGGAAAGTCCATCCTGAGCCTGTTTTTCTCCAGAATAAACACCCTCACTCCCTCAGCTGCTCCTCCTCAGCCTTGTGTTCCAGACCCTTCCCCAGCTCTGTTGCCCTCCTTTGGGGTCAGCTGGGATTGTTTGGTTGAAGGATCTCTTTCCAACCCCACTGTCTTCTCTCTCCTCATCCTTCCCTGTGCTTGGCTCTGGTAGGGCAGGCCTTCTCCTAACCACACTGGATGCACTACCTTCACTTCTGCTTGAAATGTTCCATAACAGGGAAGACCAGAATGCTGGAGTAAATAGCACTCAGCAGAGAACATTTATTAGGCTGTATCAAAGAAAGAGAGTGGACCTGAGAAAAAATACCCATTGTTCTCCCCCAGCCACAATCCTCCTCTCAAAAGTAGCACACAAATCAAGGAGGTTAACAAAGAAGAAAAAGCAGAGAAGAGAAAGTAACAGCCCAAAGAAGTAATAATTGTTGCTTTTTCCATGGTGTCAACCCAAGACTAAAGTATTTCAGGGATATCTGCAATGAAAATGATGGTGGTGTTTCAGGCTCAGCCAAAGATGGCAACTTTTTTTGGTGGTGTTTTGCACTAATTCTGTGGCAATCTATGTTCCTGAGAGGCAATGACAAGCCCTGCTCTGCTATGGGGTGGTTATCAGCTGTCATGACAGGGGAAATGTATGCAGAGAAGCAGCTGTTCTTCAGACCTTCTCCCTACCTATCATGGGGAAAAAAAAAAAAAAAAAAAAAAACAAAAAAACCACAAGAAAACAAAAAAACAACCAACCAACCAACCAAAAAAAAAAAAAAAAAAAAACCCAAAACAAAAGAAAACAAACCCAAACCAAACAAAAAGAAAAGGTGATAATTAGGTCTCTTTAGGAGGTCTGGGTTAACATCAGGTATCTTTTACACAGGCTGCTGGGAAGTTTTTATTAGGAACAGATTTAGTTCATGACTAATCTGAACCATATTTAAACCATGACCTCACTTATTCATTAATTTCTAGCTCAATAGGATGCATTGGAGTGAGAAAAGTCATCCATGTGCTATTTCTTCACATCACTCGTTTCTATCTGCAATCATCTTTTTCACTGGAAAGCATTAGCCTACAAACAATAATTGCTAGACCTGGGAAGAAACCACAGCTGTAAATCTGAGTATTGTGGGGCCACAGCACATTGCTTCCCCTGGAAGCATTTCTTTCCCTTTTAGGTGTAATCATGCAGGAAGTTTAACATGAAAACCAACCAAAGAAAATCCTTATTGATTTATTCAACACTATAAAGGTGTAACAACAAAGCAAGAAGATATCCCTGAAGTGCCTTTTAAAGATGTGCACTGCATAGCAAATGGATTTTAAAGTGAAACTGTGGAAAAAATAATTAATTCAAAGTTTGTTCATGATACCTGAAACAAAAATACATAAGAGAAGAGAAAGTGGGAGGATAAAAGTTTATGCAGGCATTCCAGTGTAAAAGCTTCCTGCTGAGGAGAAATGGAAGAAATCAGAAATGGTTATATCCACAATCCAAAAGAGAATTTTATTATGCTTTGTGAAATTACAGAAGTCTATATCCTTGAATCTCAACTGTAAAAATTAATGATTTGCCTAAAAGTCCAGAGTCATACTGCTAGATTTCAGACACTTACCTGAAACCACTGCACATGTCTGTTTGGCAAATGCTTCTTCTATAGAGAGCCAGAATCTTCTTAAGAGCAATTCATCCCATCCTGAGGTCTGGAGGACCCTGGCTCTCCCCACTGGCTGCACAGGCACCTTAGAGAATAGATCCATGGTTTTGTACTTGGTGGATAGAGTCTGGACCTGAGTATTACTCTGGGCAATATTTTTTCAGAGTACACATATTTATCCCAGATATAAAAACATTGGCTGTGAACTGGAAGTATTCATCTGATAAAGGCAAAGATTTTTTCTTTTCAAGCCTTGATGTAAAAGTTACTCAAATACATCACAGAGATTCAGTCAGTGTCTTAAAATCATATATGTTCTAATGCAAATGAAGTCACTGGAGCAAGTTATAAAGAGAAAAAAAAAAAAACAAAAACCACAAAACCTAATGAGACTGGCAACCTTTCAAATAAAACATTTAGCTTTGTCTATTTGGCTTGGCTGGTGGTATGAACAGGTGACTTAGGTAACCAGTGATTATCAATCCCTGTGTGATTACAACTCACCAGTGTTTGAATGGGATGTGATGGCACCACTGAGGGGCAGCAAAGGTGGATCCCTGCTCTGGCAGCATCCTGCTCATCATGGCACAGCAAGAGGTGGCTGCCATCCCTTGGAGGAAAGCTGGGAGCAACACTGTCCTTCAGGTCATGCCTGCGAGTTAAGTCTGGAGGAAGCACAGCAAAAACTGTTTTGTTTTTGAGATGTTAATGAGACAGTTAAATAGGATGGGGCATAAATTATCAGTCTGCTTAAAAGATCTTGTTTCTGGTGTGTAGAGGAAGATTAAATGATCAAAGGGAGCTCAGTGAGAGCAATGTGCCCAGATTAGCTGCAGCTGGGTGAATGTGCAAAAGGAAACCTGTGGTGGCCAAAGAGCAGAAATGAGATGAAGAGAGGGAGGTTTTTGCCTCTGTGCACAGCCAAGGTAGTGGAAATAGTTTAAGAGGTTTGAGAAAAGTTTGAGAGAGTTTTGTTATAAAAAACATCTATAGAAAGAAGAATTTCCCTCCTGGCTAAAATTAAAAGGTAACAAGCCTAAGAAACAGCCAGCTGAGTACAGTTCTGTGTCAGAGCAGGATGGAAAGAACAATCTGATCAATGTTAGATCATAAGTTTAGCTGGGTTCATTATGAAAAATGAATTATAATCAGCCTGAGGATAAAACCTCAGTAAAGCATACTTCTTAACACCATATCCAGCTTTCCTGGTGCACAGCTGAGAAGCTGCTTTCACTCCCACTTTCCCAGGACAGTCACATGGAATAACTAGCCAGTAAATACCACATCAAATGGGCAGTAGCATAAGCTGCTCTTCATGGTAGAACAGTATTTTCACTCTCCTCAGATTTAAGGCAACTAGTGCAGAGACCTATTTCTGTTGAGAGCATATGGCTACTTGAAATAAACCACAAAGGCAGAGAGACCAGCTCTGGAAAACTAATGATGAACAGAGACAAGGGAACAGAAGGACTTGGGTAAGTAAACCTTGCTACCTGCTTGCTTTGGTGTGCCTGCTCAGTAAATTCTGCTCAGCTGCTTTACTCTGGAAGTACCGAGGTTGCAGACACTGAGTTTCAGGAGGTAAATTCCTAAGGCACTCACTACTCTTCTCTTGAATGTGTTTAAAAGTGTCCCAGTTTTGTAAATCCCAATTTACTTAAATGTTTAACCAGTCAACATGTTTAACCAATCAAATGTTTAACCAAATCAACAATCTCTCATGGTGATAATATCCCTGTATCTCTCATTCTTTCAGAAAGGCTTGGAGTATCCCTTACAAATCTGTCCTGGAGCAGGACACATAAACATGGTTTAACACTCTTTCATCCAACACATCAGTAAATAGAGCACTCACAGAGGTTTGAGAGATTTAACTCCTTCTTCTGCCTAAAGGGAACATAGAATCAGAACTCCAAATCTGAGGCAAAGAGTTTAAGCACCTGGTATTGTTCACAAAAGCACTGTGGAGTAGCTCCCCTTCTGGAGTTTATTGAAGCAGTTTCACTTTTATTTAAATAGTGATAAATTCTTTAGTTTAAAAGAGAGTAAGCATGATCATTTTACTTAATGGTGAATCTCCTCTTGGGACAAAGATGGGAAAACCTTTCCATCCTTTGTTTCACTGAGCACCAAGGGAGAAAATACAAGTTAATGAAGCCATTGGGAGGAGGTGGTGGGTGTTCTGTGTAGTCACTGAGTTCACATAATGTTTTTCAAACTTTATCTCCAAAAGTCCAACTTCAACATGAAGTGCACACCACTTCCAAAGCTGCTCTCAATATTTCATGGAACAAAAACCCTTTGAGCAGATTGAGGCAAGGAGATGTGGATTAAGATCAATTGAAGCAGTGCAAGGGTGCTAATCTTCAGATTCTGCCATGTGACTGTGAATAGTTTATTCACTGAATTTTTGAATGAAAGACATCACTGTGACTGCTCCAGCTGTCCAGGAGCCTGGATACAGAAAATACAGTTTGAATTGCTTATGTTTCCCTTGTGTTTTCTCCATTAAAACCTCTTTGCTAACACTGGAAGAGGAATTGCTAATTTTGTGTCCTCCCTGGGTTAGATATCATTTAGATCTTCAGCTACTGACCCCTCAAAGCAAAAAACTGTACATAGGATACAAAAGACACAGTGACTAAAGTGCCTGGAGCCACTCCTGTTATTTTTGGGGCATCATGTATAAAATAGGACCAAAGAAGGAATTTGCAGCTTGTGATTTTGAGGGCTCTCATCCTGAAATCCTGTTGACTCACAGTACAGCATGTGCAAAGCAGAGCATGTTGCTGGGGATTTTATTTATTTTATGTCCAACAAAATACTGGAATGTGTAGGTAGCTGGAAGGTCACACCTGGTATGTTCAACCCAACCCAGCACTCTGAACACTAGGAAAGGTCAAATCAGTGCTGCTCTCAAATGAGTCTGCAGAAGGTTTCTGGCATTGATGCAGTTGCTCTGATATGTGTGTGTAAACACACACACTGCACCTGCAGTACAAAGGTTACAGTACTTACAGTCTGCATGTGCAAAAGAAAGGGAACAGAGATGGTTTTGTTATCTTGACCTCCTGCAGGAGGAGGAATTAGCTATTGGAAAATTCAGCTGGATGAGGCTAGCAGCAGCTTCTTGTTAATCAAATGTTAGGCACACCTTAGCCATCAAAATGGATCCTATGTGACTAATGGTGGGTGAATCAACTGCAGGACACCATTTTGAAGAAAAAAATGAAAAGGTAAACAAGAGGAAGCCATGTGTACTCCAAGAGTCATTCTGGAGTAATTTCTACTGCTGCAGTGTAACCTGCTGCGTCCCCCACACCACAATGTCAGAGATAAATGTGTTTTTATCCATCTCTTCTGCTGTAGTCTCAATTCCACAAGATATGCAGGAGAAAATGACAAAACTAATTAGCCAGACCTACTAAAGAAACATTCCACTTGAAAATAAAGTTTGATCTTTATAACGTTTAATAGCAGCTAGAAAACGAATCTACTTCAAGCACTAAAGTTAGCTGTGTTCAAGTTTGTGCGTTTCACTGAGTTTCTAATTTTTGCAGTAACAAAGTTGCATGACTTTTTTTTTTTTTTTTTTTTTTTTTTTGTCCTAGCAGGAAATGAGTTTTAGCTCTACCTTTGGGCGTACAATTGATTTCTCACTATACTGGTGTGCCTATCACCCTGTGCTAATTGGCACCCTAAGGAGTCAAATTAAAGAGAGGGGAGGTTTATTACCATGCCTGGGAGCAGTTTCCCCAGAATCAGACCAGACAGGGCAGCAGGATCCAGGCAGGCTGTGTACAATGCCTGTGCTCAAACCTGTGTTCAAGAGCTACAAGGTGGATCCTCAGGGATTCAGAATATTAATTTGCCTTGCCCTAAATTGACTCCAATCTGTTTCAAGGTATTATTGATCTGAATGTTAAAGTCATTAGCCTCAGCATTAAGCTGAGGATATGAAGAGGTACACTGAAGTTAACATCACCTGGTCAGAGATACATGTGAGACACAAACTGCTTCTGGAGTTCCCATTAATTGGTCCAAAAAAAGATAATATCTCTGCATTGAGTCCTTGGTTCCCACACGTCACACTTGTTCTATATACAGTCATGTCTCCATGGTAAGCTGCTTTATTTTTTTTTTTTTTTTTAACCAAGTCAGCAGCAAGCTAATGGGAAACCAGGAAGGTGAGAAGTTTTGAAGAGAAGCTATTTTAAAGAGAAGCTAGAAATTCTTATATGAGAGACCTACAGGAAATAATTGGATATAGTTTATCTTCTACTCTAGGCTTTGGGCTGACAAGCAGGCGTACACAGTTTCTCATGGAAATGTATTTTGAAGTAATGAGTAGCAATATGTCCTGAGCAACTGCACTTTCCGGATACTCTGGGCACAAGGACAGTATGGTTTGGGGCTCAGAAATTCCAATTAGCCCAAGAGAAGCTGAGGCCCAGCTCCATTCATTTGAAATCATAGGGTAGGATGGAAATGTTAGAATAAACAATTGAAAGATGTGAATAATCAGCTCTGTGAGCTGGGACTTGTCCAGAGCCCATAAAATTTGGAAATTCTCTTGAGCCCTACAGCATGAGATTTAGCATCCTTTCTTAGTATTTTGACAAGGTGAATTATTTTAATTTAAAAATTTAATAATCAATAAAAATAACTATGGATGCTGCTGGTAGATATGTAGATGCTCTGTCTCATTTAAAATTCTGCAATTTTTTGGCCTCATTCCCATCCTACAGCAATTAATTACAGTTTAATCACATGAGTGAATTTAAAAATGACATTTCTTTGATCTGCCTTTCATTCTTCACCTCTTAATTTCTTTAAACAACTATCTGGACACATGAGAGAGGAAGAATCTTCTCCAGAGCATTCATTATCCTATATTATTTTACCACATCCCATCCCAGCCATCTGCTTTCTTAAATACAAAATTGCAGCCTTTCAGGGGTTAGAATTTAGAGTAGTCTGCAATGTCCTTTGAAAGAAAATGGAACACTGGCATCTCACATGGAAAATCTTTTTCCCATGAACAGCAACTGCTGTTACATTCAGCCCTGAGCTCCTGCACGTATTTGCATGCTGCTTCACTTTCATCTTCATGATTCTCACTTGTCTGGGGCATTTGGTTGGAAGGGATGTAGGTGCTGACTGATAGCAACACTGCTGAGCTTGTCTCTGATTTTGATGTTGGCTCTCATTGCCTCATCTGCTCATTGCACTTTGCTGTACCTCAGCTTTCTCCAGGAGCAGAAATGTGTGTCCTGGTTATTTGTTTTTGTGTGTAGGGATCTCCTCTGACACAGATCTCCACTCCATAGCAGTGCCCACACCAAAATCAACCAAAAATCTTAAGCAGAGAAGATGATTTAACTGTTTCTCTCCTTCCTGGCTCTGCTCCCACATGACTGATAAAATCCTTAGTAAAACCCATGACACAGGAATATTTTTAAAGCAAGTGTTTAATCCATCACTTCATTTTCACACACACCTGGAAGTTCTCAAGGCCAGAGATTGAGCTCTGAGCACCCCTGGTCTATGAAAGGTGTCCCTGCCCATGTCAGGATCTGAACAAGGTGATCTTTGAGGTCCCTTCAAACCCAAACCACTCTGTGATTCAAGTTCTATTTCATAGGTGAAGGTTTGAAACTATGTAGGTGTATTCCCAATAAAAAGATGCTGTTCTGGGCTGGAGTATTGAGCTGTCACCAGCTGATTTGGGACTGTGAGTGGAGTTACTGTGCAAGGAGACCATGGCTGCTTTCCTAAAAAGGGAGAGCTCTTCCACACTCTTCCCAGGTGTCATGTTAGATGGAGAGCTGTGCTTCAGCCCTCAATTACTGAGCTATGAAGAATAGGATGTGCAAATACTCTAAGACAATTGGGAGTCTGAGACCTTGCTTAATGAAATTAGGGTAGAGATAACTGCCTATAAATATACTGGGAAGAAAAGAAAGGTAGCACCACAGAGGGAACTGAGGTAGTTAAGCCAAGTAATAATGCACATTAGTAAATAAATGTTGGAAGTTAGAAGGATTCTTTTTTTTAAAACAGTGAAAGAACACACAGGTAACCCTCTCTGAAATGATCCAGAAGAGCATAGTAAGGAAGAAATTAAATCCTGCAGGGGGACAAAAACTGGCAAATTTATCTTCTCTGTCCTTCTGTTTGTTAAAAAAAGGAAAAAACAACAACAAAAAAGACACCAAACCAATTTGCTTCTATGTGACTGGAACTTGAAAAACTAGGACAGGGATAATGAGGAGGGGACAGGAATGCTTGAAAATTGTTTCAGGAGTAAAAATAAAGAGCTAAAGATTAAAAAAAAAAAAAAAAAAAAAGTTAGAAATTTGTTTCTTTGGAAACACGAGCTGCCCTCACAGCAGGGAGCAGAAAGGAAAAGCTCAGCACCTGAGATTGGAAAATGCAGGAGAAACACAACAAATGGCAAGTCCTGACAGGAGGTGCTTGCGTGGTTCTGTGCAGAGGGCAGGAGGAAAAGTCACATTGCCCAGAGCAGCTGATGCCATCGGTGTTTGCACATCACCTCATTAACACCTGCAGGTCCTGGCCAGGTGCTGCCTTGTTTCAGGGCTGAGAGAAGGGCTGGATGCAGCCCTGTCACCACGGTGCTATTTTTATCCATAAACAGATTTCTGAATTAGAAAGAACTTCAGCTGGCAAAAGGTATCACATGCCTTTGATTTCAGGAAACACTCACAGCAGCTTTCCTAATTCAGGTGCAACAAGCAGTCCTGATGCTTGTTTTATTCCCCCAAACTCCTACATGTTGTTCAAAATGCAAAAAAGTATTAAAAAAGACACCAAAACTCCACTGTATAGTTTCATTGTGGGGGTTTTTTGGGGTTTTTTGTTTTTTTGGTTTTTTTTGTTTGGTTTGTTTTGTTTTTTCTTTTCCAGAAGAATTAATCACAGCTCCAACTTCAGATTTTAGACTCTCAGTTTCTCAAATATCAGGTCTGCCACATATACAGAAAGCAGAATAGTTCTGTTCCACATAAGAGAAAGAAGAAAAAAAACCCCAACAAACACACCTGAATGCCATTTTTCCAGCTCTAACTCAGGCTGACAGTCACGGTGGTCATTTATATGTTTTACCAGAATCTCATTATTGCAAAATGTAGTTACCTCAAAACAAAATTTTATTCAGCTGCTGTCCCCATCATTCTGATTTCAGAAGAAGAAACAAAACAAATCCAAGCTTCAGAATGATGCACATAAACAAAATGCTTTGACATGAGCCAGCACCTGCAGCAGGACGAGCTCACCTAATGCTGCCAGTGATGCTGTGGGTGTAGATGAATATGTATGCACATGTTTGGGATCTTAGTCCTTCCCACCACTTAACATAATCTAGATTGTGGTGGAGCTTCTCCTATAAACACTCTGCCTCCTAAGGCACGTATTTTTATTTTTAAGAGACGCCACCCAGAAGAGCAAGCTTGCTGAAACTGGTAAGTTATTTGAACTAGGAAAGGATGAAGATAGAGAAAAGCAGATTTAGAAAGGAAAAAGTTATTTTGCATTTGAATAGGATAAAGGAATACAGTAAGGGTTGGAAATAGATGTTGCCGATCAATATTGTTCTCTGTGCAAGGAGACATCTCAAATCTCCAAGCTGTCTGTCACTCTTGACGTTAGCTCATTATTGTGCAAAATTTTGGTTATTGTCTTCCTGTAATTGAAATGCGTTCAAGACTCCTCTTTGAGTGAGGTGTCAAGATCAGCTGTCAAAAGCTGACAAAAGGAGGTGAAATACCACATAATCTGTAACTTCATTAATATATTGTCTTCATCATGATGATGGCATTGTTTTTCACCATCCTATTGTTTTAGTTGTCTAGTTGAGACAAAGGTAATGGTGTAACATACTTACTGATAAATAAAGGTTGTATGAAGCTTCCAAAATATTATTTCTTTTGTACTGCATGTGAAAATTGAGATGTTAGTCTGTGAGCTTTCCTTGAGGACCTTGGTATATTAGTATCCATAATGAGGCGTGATGTAATAAAGCCTTGTTGAAACAAATTATTCAAACAAAATGAAAAGAGTAATTTGTTTGTTTATTTGCTGATTCCCTGCTTGACTTTCCAGCTCAGTGGCTTGTGTAAAGTTGTCCTGTAAGTTATGGGTTTGTACACAGTTGTATTATGCTAATCATAGAAATGGAATTAGACTTTCTAATATGAGACTATTCAGATTTGTTTGGCGTTTGTTTTCCCTCTTCCTGGGAAAATTATCTGTATGTCTGCTGCTTCTGGAGTAGCAGAAGTTATTCCAGAGAGTAGCTGGAAGAGGAGGATTGCTGTAGTGGTAGATTGTTGTAGTGAAGTATAATGGTACAGTCGGTTGTTGAGATTTTTTAGGGTGTTTCTGTTTGGCTCATTTGATTTTCCTGAAGTGATGCTGGGACAGCCACAGCAGAATCATTTCCAGAGGAAACAGAATTGTGGGCAGGTGCTCAGGTGGTTGTACAGGCTGGTTGTGTCAGCAGTGCTCACAGAGGAACAGGATGTGGGCAGAGGGATGGGTGGCATCCAGAACAGACCATTAAAATGTTTTTTATTGTGGAGGAGTGTCCCACAAGAGAAAGATGACCAACTCAGCTCCCAGGGAAAGCCTCTGCTCACCTTCCCCTGCAGCAGAATGACTAAATTTACATCCTGTTTGACTCACCTCAAGTCTCTGTGGAACTTTTGCATACCCTTTATCTGGCTTGGCTGGAGTTTGGAGGTTCACTTGTCTGGGTGAGCTCCTTGCTGCTGTGAGCTCAGGTAACTTTTTCCACAGGCCCTTCAATGTTCATAGCTCTTGTTTGTTGGGCTTGGTACACACCCTTCTAATCAAAGGCAATGTCAGGGAGAACTTGCTGGAGTGTCTGTGGTGGTTTAAACACAGTGAAATGTGAAATATGAAATATGAAATGTGAAATGTGAAAAGGTGAAATGTGTGTGAAAGGAGACACTTCAAGGCATGTTTGAACTGATGAATGTTTTGAATGCTTACTGATGTTCATCCTGCCATGGGTCAGAACCCCTCTGATGTAAAAGCATTCCCTCTTTTGCCATAGAAGAATCTTTTATTAAAGCAAGTTCTATTTAAATGTGATAGCTGATATTTTAGATTGCATACACTGGGAAGAACAGTGCTTCTGATGCCCACTGCTGTGGGGACTAACAACCAACACAACTCTTCTGGAAAAACAAAAATGTATTAAGATGTGAGGTTTTAATGCTCTGATAGGGGTAAAATGTGTTGTGTTCCAGTACTGAAAGGGGCTTACAAAAAGGAGGGAGGGTGACTTTTTACACAGGCAGGCAGTGATATGGCAAGGGAGGCTGGTTTTAAACTAGAAGAGGAGAGACTGAGGGTAGGTGTTAGGAGAAAGGTCTTTACTGGAGGATGACAATGCAGTGGCTCAGGTTTCCCAGAGAAGCTGTGGATTCCCCATCCATGGAAATGTTCAAGGCCAGGTTGGATGGGACCCTGAGCAGCCTGATGTGGTGAGTGGCATCCCTGCCCATGGCAGGGGTTTGGAACTAGATGATCCCTAAGGTTCCTTCCAACCCAAGCCATTCTGTGATGATTGTATGTTATTTGACATTTCTGTGCTTGCCTTTTCAATTTAAAATAGCAAGCAACTATATAATCAGAAGACTGCATAAAATTCCTTTCTTATCTAAAATTTCAGAAAAGAAAAAACCAAAACCACAACAAACCCACACACATGGAAAATAATATGAATAAAGTAGGGGAAGCAGCTGAAGCCCTATGGGGTCCCAGGCACTTTTATACTTTTAGATGCTTTCTTGCATAAGCATCTTGTAATGCAAGGTTGGACTGTGTTGTCATGGAGACTTTCAGGTTACCTCATCACTTTGCTAGAAAAGACAAATTTCAGAGTGACTGTCATTGTACTAATTTAGTCACGAGACCTGACATCCCAGTGGTTTTATGCCTTCAGTCTTCATCCTTGTTTACAGTAAATCTGGTTTATGCCATTTCAGGCATAAGAGTGGTTGCATGTTCATTTATGATTCGTCTTCATGTGAATTCACAGTGCACAGCACAGTAAATTAGTGTGAAGAGGGATTTATGGCCAGGCTGAGAAATGCCTGCAGAAAGACTTCAGTCTGAGGAAGGGAGAAATTTGCACTGCCATCATCAGAAACCTGGTGGACTGTTTGCACTGACTGCCCAGAGCCTGGGGAAAAATCATCCAGACACTGCATATGTGATGTCTAAGCTAATACCTGGATAGCATCATTATTTCTCTCTGTGGTGATTCCAGGTTCAGTGCTGTGACCAAAGGATCTCCAGCTGACACTGGAAATGATGAATTTGAATGCATTCTGTTGCAAAGTGGTTTGTGTGTATTGGGCTTTTTCTGCTCTCTGCCTACCTCTTCTTCAGATGGGATTTGCCCTACAGTTAAGCAGCAAAATGGATTTTACTCCTGCTGTGTGCAGAGTTGGCCTCAGGCAGCTGCCCACATAAAAAAGGGTTTGGGAGAAAATCAACATCTGACTGCCACAAGCAGCTTCCAATCATGATTTTTTCTCTGACTTTCCACTCCACTTTTCAACTCCCCTCACCTCAAGGTTGCTGTAACATCCACCCCAACCCTCATTTTTTAGGAATTCATCAATCCTTCCTTGTTTCATCCCTGACTTTTCCTGCTCCAGCTTCATAGCCCCTCAAACTTCAGGATGCTCTTGCTTCTCCTCTCTCTCTCTCTCTCTCTCTCTCACTTTTTGTTTTGCCTGTCATCTCCCTTCTGCAGGAAACCATGGAGGTTATCAGATGCTGCTGGTATTAGACAGTTATGAAGAATTTCAGGGATGCCAGTCTCTATCTGTGCCCTTCCCTGGGAAGTACGTGTAGGTGGAGGTGACAAATGACATGAAGCCCTCACAAAGCTATTTCAGACAGACAATGTGGGAAGAAATGGACCTCTGGTTGTCTGGGTTGTTGTGTCCTGTCTGCTGTCCCTCAGATTTATTTAACCTTTGTAGGATATAATGATTACGTGAAATCTATTTCAGGCTGATGTCCTGAGAGGGACTGTTTGTCCCTATGACTGCTTTTTTTTTTTTTTTTTTTTTTTCCTTTTTCTTTTTTGGTCAAGGGTTGCTTTTTTTGTTGTTGTTTCTTTGTTTCCTTTTTTCCTGTCCTCAGCTAGAGGCAAATTGAAGGATGTTTCTGGAGTGCTGTAAATGGGCAGTGCACATTCTCATCTCATTTTTCCAAGTGAAATTATCTGAGGACTGATATAAGACACCTACCCTCCTTTTTCATGGAGCAAAGGGGTTACACTTTTTAAATCTACTTGATAATGCTTTCCCCTTCTGAATTATGCTTTTTTTTTCCATGTTAAAAGATTGAGGGGGAACAAAAGAATCCCAAACTGGCTGTACAGAGATAAAAAGTTCTCCAGTGGTCAAAGACTCTTCCCTTCCTTTTTTGCCTCCTAGTCTTCCTTTTCAAGCACTTACCCAGATTTTTAATCCTCCTTTGAATTTTTCCAGCACCACAAACACACCATGATGTAAGAAGAAAGCTGAGTTCTTTGTGGGTTAGTTGTGATCGCTGAGGTTAGAACAACACACAAATTTTCCTGTCCAGGGCTAAGGAAATAAGTGCAAATTTTTCTTGCTAAAGAGATGATTCGTTTTTTGAATCTCCCTATGGTTCCTTCTTAGCTTCATCTCATGGTGCTGGATGCATTGGCAATGATGGGGAAACAACATAAGGATCTAGGAAAACCCTGCCATTCTTGAGTCTCAACCTGAGAATCTCCCAGGAATTGACAAACTGCTATTAAGTCTTCTGGGATCTGCTGCTGGTATTCCCACATGTAGGTTCCCACAAGTTTGAAATGGCACCAGATTCCTAGAGGAGGTCACCTCCATGGGAAGGAGAGCCAGGTCTAAACTGTCACCCTGATTGCTTCTGTAGATCACCTTGGCTTCTCCCAGCTTAAGTCAGCAGATGACTGTCAATTTACATTCCCTGGGAACAGATCCCAGAGAATGCCATGCTCTGCTGAACAACCTCATCCCGTTCATCTTTACATCAGTGTTCAGCTTCAAGAAATGCAATGAGGGAGGGAGGGAAGTATTTGATATCTGTCCTGACTTGTAAGTGTGTTGTGCTCTGAGGTGGTGAGAACTGCAGAGGATGGATCCTCACATTTCTGAAGAGTAACCAAAGAGCACCCCAAGTACTCTGTGTTCTCTCAGTAGTAGGATGCAAAAGCTTTTATGCCTTTTTGTTGTTGTTGTTTTTGGTGATTGATGCAGGGATTTTCCAGCAAAAAGTGTTTCAGTTGCTGCTTTGCTGTTACATGTCTAAGCTGGTTCCAAAGCCAAAGAAACAGGAATACAACAACAAGAGAAACCATAATGACTGGTAATGGTCTCACTGCAAGATCCTAGGCAGATCACTGAAGCCCTTTTGACATGATACTGTTGAAAAAAGTATTCTGATTTTAAATGCTTTGAATTTCAAATGCGCTGCTGGTCCTTTGTCCCACTAAAATGATTCTAGGTCTCAGGAAAGCTCAGCTGGGCTAAGTGCTTGATGGTTATTTTAAACAATTTTCTGCATTTAGCAAGCTGCCATAAATCTTAGAAATAAGCATACATATTTGTAAAATATGGACACAATGAAGCAGACTGCAGCTTTTAAGAAGTGACAGTAAAGCTACCTCATGTGGCTATTTACCTGACCCTTGTTGGTCTTCTTCAAATGCAGCACATGAACCAAATTATTCTACTGATGCAAGGTGTACTTATGGAATAGGCAGAGATATTTCATAACCCCTAACACCATTCCTTTGCAAGCAGAGATAAAACCCCCCTTCAAATGTATAAAATCCTGCAGCAATCTGTTTCTCTAAGAGACCTTTAAATCTCTTGTATGTAGTTATTGACTAGAATGTCCCAATTGCTTTTGCCTGCAAAGAGCTTGGAAAGAATGGATTAAATGATTTTGTTAATTGCCTGCCCTGCTTGGCTCAGATGGGTGCATATGTACCAGTTATATTTATTTGGCAGGTGTTCCTTTCCTCTCTCTCTGCTTTGGACTTGTTGTTCCCTTCTCTGTTACTCAATCAAGGCTTATAGAAAAAAAAAAAAAAAAAAAAAAGGAATAAATAAAAGAAATTAGTATGATGCTTGAGCACTCTGTACCAGCACAGCAGTATGGAAGGTACACAAGGAGCCCTGCACATCTGACCTCTCCTTCAGATGCTGCTGCACTCCTTGCTAGATAGGAAAGCTGAGGTGAAGAAATTAGAGCACAATGATTGAAGGATTATTTCACACTCAGAGATATGTAAAGGCAGAATTTAGGTAACATTTCGGTCATCAGTACCTATGCAAAACTCATTAATCTGATTTATGCTGTACTTCAAAGCATGTTCTTCTCATGGAAGAGAAGATCTGTTGCCACATTTTTAAAACCTGGGTGTCATAGTATGTGACAGAGAAGTGGCTCAGCTTATATGAGCAAAGAAGCCTGGCCTGGGCTGTGATTCAGAGCTGTCTCTTGAGCAGTGAACAGAAAACTGCTACCAAGCAGATTGCCAGCTCTGACTTCATGTCATGGAAAATGGCAACCAAAGCTAAAGATACCAGCCAAAGGTGCTTAGAAACCCACTGTGAGCAGACATAAGTCTCGTGGCTCTCTTAAGCCAACCCTCCAAACCAGTGAGTTAACAGAAATCTCAAGCAGGAGAAAAAAAAAATAAATAAAAAAGGGTCAGGTGCAGGTAGGATTAGAGTAGTTAATTTTAGACACAAAGATTATGATGAATGGGATGTGTGGATTTATCCCCAGATGAGCTCTGATTTTATTAGCCAGTGGTCTGAGAGTTCACTATAGAGCATATGTAAGAGCACAGTGTTGACTTCTGTCCTTTTCTTCTTTGTGTATTCCAGGGATGAACATTTATCTGTAATTTACTGCGACAGGTGCTGTGCTGCCATAGATGATGGCAGCCCAAGGAAAGTCTTAGAATTGCCTGTAAAATACCAGCTTACAGCTCCACAGCCAGCTCTGCCAGCTCGTGTGGGCGAGGGTTTGACCTTCTGTTTTGAGATGCCATTCTGGATACCAGAACAGAACACTTGGGCACTGTGATCATCCACAGCCTCTTCTGAGATGGAGAATAATCTTATACCCTTCTGTCCTCCAGCAAATGAAGCCAAGGGCCAGACACTCTGGCTTCTGTCACCTGAAATCCTGGGAAGGTTGCCATAACACACTCTGTTTCATCTTCCTTTCCAGCAGTCAGCTTTACTGCTGCCTGACATAGCACACAAGACACTTCAAAGTCAGAGAGCTCTCAGGCAGTCACACTGGAGAAGTGGCAATGACATTTCTGTGGTCCCACTGATGCCCCTAACCTAATGATCAGCTTTTTGTGTGTCTGTGTAAGTAATTTTGAATACCTGATGCTATTATGAAACACCTACCTGCCAACCTCAATGGGACATCATAAGGCTTAATTAAATGCTTGCAGTGTATTTTGCCATGCTGAGAAGGAAGGTACTGCAGAAGGCAAAATATTATTACAAATAAAAAAGTCTATCACAATGTGGAGAATGGGTAAAAAAAAATAAAAACAGAGTCTAGTACAATCACTTTCAGTTGCACTCTGCCAGCACAGTGCAACTCATGAACTCAGATTCTCCCCAAAGGCAGGTCCTTCACTGACGCAAGAAGCTGTCTCACACAAAGCAAGAAAACTGAGAGTGTTAGGCAGATACAGAGACAGAGCTGGAAATTGGGAATAATTCTGCTTTTTTTGTGTGGGGGGGGGTTTTTTTGTTTTTTTTTTTGTGTTTTTGGGGTGTTTTTGGTTTTTTGTTTGTTTGTTTTTTGAGTTTTTTTTTTGTTTGTTTGTTTGTTTGTTTGGGTGTTTTTTGTTTTGGTTTTTTTTGTATGTGTGTGGGTTTTTTTGGTTCAAATGCTTACTTTTCTGTGCTCAAGATCTGAGTGATCCACTTATCCACTTAACCTCTCTCTAACCAGGGCAGATAAATGAATTCTGTTGCCACAATACCCATGGCTGGTTTGGGCTCTTTTCTAAGAGCAATATGAGTTTTCATATAGGTTCTAACTAGAAAAGTTTAGGCTTTCAGTTGTATTTGTATATCTAAATAGTCTGTGCCTGGAAACATGGATTCAGTCAGCCAATATGCTACAGAAGGATTTTGTATAATGTATCTATAGTGCCCTAGTATGTCAAAATATCTTCAAGAAAAGGTGGAGTCTGGCTCATGCTGAGGCCTTGAATTCATCCTTATCTCAGCCACTGAGTCTGAAAATGGCTTGCATACAACTTGTCACCCAGGACAAGAGGTGGATAACAGTATGCTGCTCAGATAGTGCTGGGGTTTTTTCTGCTGATGGTGATCTTCAGTTGTTGTGCATCATATCAGCAGCATGCTCAGCTTGCTAAGGATGAGACCCATGGATTCTGCTTGTTCATTCACTCTCCATGCTGTGACTTGTTTTGCATTTGATATCCTTCTCTGGGTAAAGCAACTGGCATTTATGTGTCACTAAGTGGTAGTCATAAAGAAAATCAGCTATGCTTGTCTCTGCTGTCACCAGAGGGGAGCAATCCTGAAGGCAAAAGAAGATAGTGTGAATCATAAGAGGAAAATAAAATTCCCATCTCCTTCTGCACAGTCTCCAGGCATCATTTGTACTCCAGCACAATCGCAGCCAGTGGGAAAACTCTAGATATTATTACCACTCTTTTTTTTATTAGCAACAATCTGGAATTAGAGTTGCAAGTAGTGTTATCTGTCAGTGCTATCTGAGAACAGATTACAGACATCATGATGGGACACTGGGGCAGATAAAGTGAGGATCATTTGAGGCATATCTCATGTTCTCTTGCTGGGACAGGAAAGCTTGTTTTGATCTTTAATATCTTTCAAGTTCAGAAGCCAACAGGTTCATGTTGCTCAGAAGGCATTAAATAAAACTTTCTCCTGTCCAACCAGGAGCTATGTAGTGTAAATTTTTGGAAAGTTATTGCAGATGGCAGTGGAGAAGGTGAAAGTGGTGCTGAAAGACTGGAATTGTTACAAGCAGCAGTGAGAAGAGATAATGGCTAAAATGGGGGGGTCAGTTAGGGGGAAATAGACTTGGACTAGTTGGTAGAGTCAGAAAAACATTAAGATCTGTGTGATCAGTGATGTTGAGCTCCTGTTTGTCCTGCACAGCCTTCCTGAAGGAGACTTGATTTTAATGAGGAAGCTTCCTGATGTTTACTGAAAACTGAGCTTATTAAATTAGTTCTGATTGGGTTTTATTAGAATTTCAAAGCAAAACATCTGCCACTGTTGGCTCTACCAGTAGTGAAGAGTTTTATAGGACAATAAAGCTACAAAAGCAATTAATATATGCACTAATGCAGAAGCTGTAAATATTTTCAGTCCAGTCAAAGTATCTTAAATAGCACTTACAGCATTGCTCTTGGTGTTACTCCAAGACAATCATAATTCATGTGAATAGGTGTTAAAAGCATCAGTGCTTCTAGAAGCACTTGGATTTATAATGATTTGTTCTTCTATCCTGGCCTTAATTTTCTACTTTTTTCACTAATTTGTGTAGTCTAATCCAGAGTACCCAACCAATAAAAAAGGAAATCTTGCAGGTAAAAGGTAGGCTGGGGTGTCTCAATAGCTCAGCTCACTCCTTCCTGCTACTTGTTCCTGTCTTCATTTCTCCAGGGGGAGATGGGGCTGGGGATGATTTGCTGTGGGAGCTGTGCCATGTCCTCACCTCTGCTTAGCCACACACCCAGCCCCAGGCAGAGCCAGCCCAAACCAGGTGAGCTGCAGGTGCCTGCAGCTCTGGGCTCTCTGCCCCTCTGCCCTCACCTCCACTGGCTTCCAGGATTGTTTTGGAGGTGAGAAAAAAACCAGGTGTGGAGAGAGTTGGTGTTCTGGGGAGAAGATGTAGATCAGGAGATGAACCTGCTGAGACAGAGATGATGGGAGGAACTGGAATGGATGGACCTTGAAGTGATGGGAATAATGGACTGTCAGGGAGGTTTACTCTAAAAAAACTGGGAAACACTTGACTTATAGTTTCTTTTTCCCACCTGGAACGCAGAAATATTCCAATGGTGTGCACCATGAAATTTTACCAAGCACAGATAAATTTTTTGTGGGAAATGTGTAAATAGACTTATTTTTCTTGTGGTCTGAGTGTTTTTAGAAAGCAATCTTTTTTTTGACAGATGTAGTAAACCAAATGTTTAAGCTCTATGAGTACTTCACTTCAAACATTTATTTGTAAATCTCTTTCCTCTTTATCTTTGTGTTCAATTCAGCCTGTTCACACACTAACTGAAGCCTATTTTTTAAAGTGATGGACCTTATAAAAATGTGTTCCATGGTGTGTTGTGCATCCTGAATTTGGGATTGAACTGGAACTTAAACCATTTCAAGAAAAACTTGAGAGTTGTCTCGAGAGTTCATTAGTAAGAAAGATCAACTAGCAGAGATGAAGATAGACACATTGAAAAGGGACAGAAATCAATGAATGCTGAGATACCTGTGTTTGGGGGGAGGTTTCTTTTAGAAGCAGCTCTAATCAAGTGCTTTAATTTCAGAGTTGTCAATCTGAAGTGTTAAAAATTATCAGAGCCAAATTATCCTGGGTTCTTTTTCTATCTATTTTTAGGGATTACATTTGCAAGATTTTTTTTTAGTAGTAAGTATTAAATACGCTATATGTGAACAGAATTTTCACTTCAAATCTCTGTTTCTACAGTGGGGTACTTTAAGAAAAATGGCAAATATTGCCAGATTCTAAAAGAACAGAGCTAAAGTGTGGTAGTAGTACTGTGGTAAGTTTGAATTTTAAGAAAATTATTACTAACTAAAGCTAAACTATGTTTCATCAATGCCAGCTGTTAATGATGCAGAGGAATAGCTCTCAAAGAGATATATGCATGTACAGCCACGTGCCCTGGAGAGCAGCTGTGTCACAGTAATGACCAACACACATGCTGTGCCTGTGGTGAACTCAACCTGCATTTAAATGGCAATAATTGCTACAGATTTATCATGGTAGAAAAGCAAGTCAGAAGCTGAAAGCTTGGTTGAACATATGACTATGTGAACAAGTATGTGGATGAGGAAGACAGTCTTCTACACAGTTTGTCATTGTGATAAAGGCACCAGTTCAGAATTTAATAAAAATAAAATTAAAAAGACAAAAGCAATGTAAACAAGAGCGTTTTTTTGATAGCTACACCTTCATACAGATTTGACATGGCTATCTAATCTGTCCCAGACATCATTTTATATTAAATATCTCAGTAATGGTAGGTAATTTCCACATTTCCATTACTGCTATGAAAATTGAGTGTATAATCAATATGAAGTAAAAGCAAACTAATTATTAATGACCATGTTAATGAAAAAAATAGCTAGAAAGATAAAGATTGCAGTTTTCCATTTATTTTGTGTGTTTAAATTCCAGTGTACCATGTGGAGCATTCTTCAGAGTTCTTTAGAAAAAAAAAATAAGAAAAAGAAAATTACTTGAGACATGAATATGATTTGGGAGACTTAACTTCAGTCATTCTTAACTCAAACCCAGTCTAATTTTTCTGAGTGAGGAAGAGGTTTTATTGTCTTATATCTGTAAGGCAGAAGAGTGTGGACATATGAGAAAGAACCCCCAAAACTCAGTCCCCTTGTCTTTCTTAAAAAATTTTGGGAAGAAGTCATTATTGGAACCACAGCATTCCCCTGAACATCATTATCTTGCAAAGCTCAAAGACTAAGGAAAATGCTGACTAAATAGCTTTTTCAAGCTAATTTGTCTCAGGAAGTTGTCTGGAGTGTCTTTTCCCCATGGAGTTGCCTCAGAACAGTTTTTTTGTGTCAGTTAACATATGTCTGCTTAGGATTGAACTTGGAGAAGTATCAAAAGGTCTCTTGGAGCAGGAAGAGCAGCAGTGGAAGAGACTGGGAGAGTTGTACTGGCTGTCCATGCTGGCTTTCACCTTGAAGTAACTTTCCTGTGCAGCCCAGGATCTGACCATGGACAAAAGTAGCTTGTCTGGGAGGAATTTGCTTTTACCATTGCAGGCACAAGGAGGACACAGTTTTCCATGTCTTTGCATAGAATCATAGAATAGTTTGGGTTGGAAGGGACTTTAAAGATCCCCTGCAGGCTCAAAGCCCTGTCCAGCCTGGCCTTGAACTCTTCCAGGGAGTGTTCACAACTTCTCTGGACAACAACCTTCAACCTTCATTGCATTGTGTGCTAAAGGTAGCAAGAACTGTGTTAGTTTCTATATTTAAAAATAGGTTTTCTGCATTTTTGGGTTTATTTGAAGTCATTCAGCTGTAGGTGTATCCTTACTAAAATAACTGGGAGTTTAACCTCACCCTCAGACTAACAGCTTGCATGTGATAGACTCACTACAAAGAAATCTTTTGAAAGAACTCATATTTCTTGCACAATTTTTTCATTGTGTTGCTATGGCAGGGGTTCTTTTACTACTGTATCTCAAAGATCTTGAGAAAGTTAGTTCTGGCTGCATCCTGCTCAGTGCCTTGCCACAGGCAATATCCTGTGATAGCCTGAAATTCATGAATCTGTCATGCACCAGCCTAACACATCCAAGTATCATGGGAGTTCCAAGTCTGTGTGTGGGATAAAGAGCAGATCCAGCATGGGATTGTGTCATTACACGTTTGTGTTGCAAGAGCTCACACTAATAATGTACAGGTATCTTAACACAAGGCTGTGTGAAAAGCAAAAACAGTTCTTGAAACTTTATTAAATAAATAAAAAAAAAAAATAATCCCCTCTTTTCACAAACTTACAGAACATATTAGTCACCTTGCTGTAGAGCCTACTAATCTTCTATATTGTGATTGTAAAATCAGCTCTCTCCTTGAACCAAAGCTAAAATCCTTCTCACAGGTGAAAAAGCATAGGCTTTAACAATATGAGAAAAATTCATTTTGTATTGCCATCTGCTTCTGGGATGTGAAGAAGAAGGGGGTTGATGCTGTACAGCCTCTGCCTTTGTGGTTTAGTTAATCCTGCTGTGATAAAGTCCCACATCTGAAGTGATGACTGTCAGCAGTTCCTCTGCAACAATGCACATTGAAAAGCAGGTGAACAAAGGAAATACAAAGCCAGAAGGAAAATGAAAATGCAGAAATTTCAGTTGTAATATTGCATGTCAGGTTCATGAGAAAATGAAACCTTCTCTGTTCTCATGCCCACTGCTGATTTTCTACCTTCTGGTGACTTACATGGGAAACAGTCCAGTACTGTGTGGAAAAATGGGAGTTTGCCTCATTTCTATGTCATGGGCTTTTGTCATGACCCCTGGCTTGTCATTCAGGCCCTCTTGCTGAGGAAGATGGTTAATTACTTTTAACCAGAATGAGATTTCAACAGCAGATTTGTGTCACAGGCTTCTTTATCCAGCAAATAACAAGCCTGTATATCCATGCTTAACCAGGATGCCATGAGATGCAACTGCCCAGCTGCTGCCAGGAGAGAGATATAACACAAGTTCCTGTTATGTGCACTTAAACACATCTCTGTACATTATATATCTGCATCTCCCATATATATATACATATATAGTCCAATAAAAAAATAGTGTTTTCTTCTTCCATAAAATCTGAACTGATTTCTGAGACTGTAATATTTCATTCTGACTGTCCTGAGAGATGCTTGGTACTGAGGTTTGAAAAGTCAGAAGCTTCATTCTTCTCAAGGTAAGCAGATGGCATTGTGGTCAAAGACAGGGCAAGATCTTGTGACAAAAAACGCTGAATTTTTATGCCATTACTTGAAGGTGCTGATCTTTAGCCTTCCTGAAAACTGCCACACAAACTGAGAAGAAAAGATCATGAGCATTTATTTTAGAAAGCTCTTTGTATGAAACACCAGACTTGGCTGGCCCAGATGCAATCTTAAATAGGGTCAGTGCCATATCTCTTAGAAAATATTTGACCTACTTCAGTGAGAGTTTAAAGAATTCAGAGGTAGGAACACATTAAAGAAAAAGGGTTTTCCCTGCTGCACTGAGTGAAAGGGTCTAACGTCATGGAGTAGCTAAGAATAGATGATTGCATTGTTCCCACTGGTCTTATCTTGAAAACCACATAGCCTGCAGCAGGAGATCTGTGACCTTTGCTAAACTTTGTAATTCTCTCTTAAATGTAGCCTGAGACTAGCTACTACTCTGTCATGTTTGTTAATATTGCACTCAATTCCCATCAAAAAACTAAGTCTGTGTCAATGAAAAATATATTTTTAACAGATGACAGAATCCTTGTGTTAACTCTTTTAAAGGTTAAAAATGCAGTCTTTGATAATCCAAGGGCACTAAACTTTAAAAGTAAATGTGATTGTTTGGATGAGTGTTGGCTTTGGACTGTCTGCAGGTTTGTGTGCCCAGCACTGCAGATGTGCTTGCCAACAAGTCTAGGCTGGGAGATGGTGCCTGCAGCAGGGGATACTCTTGCCTAAACTGGAAAACATCTGAGCTTTTTGGGAGTGCTGTGCCTCCTCTGGGAAGAGAAGGAAGCTGGGAGTTATCCCAAAGTGCTGCTTGTCCTCATGGATTTCAGCCTCGTGGCAGAAAACCTTCAGTGCCTTTTGGTTTCTAGTGGTCATGGTGACTGTGGGATAAAGTCTGAAGTGTCTCTACCTGGAGATCAGGCACAGCTGGGCACTCTGTGCCTGGAAAAGCAGATTCCATATGACTGGCCCTTTTAAATTATATAGTGTGGCTCCTGGATAACATGAAACATGAAATAAAATAAAAATGAAATAGCAATATGTATAGTTAAATTGACACTAGAGTTGACTCATGGTAGAATTCACAACTGAGGGCTGTGATTTAAACATCTTCGTGCTGTGCTCTCTCTGCTCAAGAGACTGTTTCTACCTTAAACAGAAAAAACAAACCCAAAACCAAAAACTGAATGGTATTATTTGTTTCTTTCACTGAAAGCACCTTTCTTAATTTATTTTAACCAGCTGGTGCCAGTTATTGTCCCTCTGTAAAGATGGGGAAAGGCAATAAATATCTGCCATGCAGTCAACTCAGCCGTGGCTGCCAATTTATTTTAAACAACTGCTTTGATTTTTCCCTTCAAGGTTTACTCTGTAGTAGGAGGTGACACTGTTGTCTTGTGCCATTAATGTTCTTCTCTTCCAGTGACACAGCCTGTTAATTAGAGAAAGGAGATAAATTCAGAGACACGTGGAAATCAATAGATCTTGATTTTAAAAGATTATTTTCTTTGTTTAAGACTTAAGTACCTTTATTTCAGTACAAAAATAAAAAGAAGTGTGTTTTTTATAATGTTTGATAGCCAACTTTCAATACTACTAATGTTCCAGTAGTGTTTAAACCACCTGACCTCTAAGTACCTCTTGGTCATATTATTTTTTTAGATTTTTTTTCTGACTTAGAGATTTCTGCATGTTGCTTTACATTCTTTCACTTTTCATCACAGTGATTATTTTTCTAAAGCTGCCTGATTTTTTTTAACTCTTTCCTCAGATTTTTGAGAAGTGCAGCAACAAATACTTTGATTCAACTCCAGTAGAAAACATGAAATTCTTCTGCAAGGTGCTCGAGGGTCTCTAGCTGTGTCAGAACCGAGGAATGTTATTTACTGCTCAGTGATCCTTTAGGGCAAGGGAAGATCTGTCCCTTTATACCTGAGCACTCGTGTGGGAGCTGTGATGGGGGGAGGAAATACAGCAGCAGTGATCCAGAAATCATTGCTGCCCTGACTTATTCCTCCTTTTGGTTTGCCTCAGAGCCAGAATTAGCCAGAATTGGTCAGAGCACAGGAAAGGGTGGGAGAAGCACAGAGAGAAGGATTCTTGACCTTCTGTGAAGATTGGTTTTGTGGATGATTTTCTTGGTGGACAGTGGCACATTTGACAAGTTTAGTGTGCACACAGACTCTCCAGGCAGGCTGTGGGCAGCTGAAGGAGTGCACAGCAATGCTTTGTTGGCTGATGCAGACACCTGTTTAATGAGCTGGCAGGATGAGCATTAACATGCTCAGCACAGTGTCCTGTTGGCCAGGCACTCATCAATCAGGCAGGGAGGGCTCATCTCCATTGCTCCCTGGAACAGCCTGGCCCTGCTGCCCCCATCTTCTGATTGCCTGGGTTTTTAATTAGGGTCTTATACTTTTTTGGTGTCAATACTTCTTCCCTCTTGAATGCTAGCACTGCTAGCTAATTAGCTACTGTTTTTCTGTCTTTGTTTTCACCTTTCTGGTCGTGCATGGTTTTAATTCTTGGGTGCTCTCACCATGAGGATGGACATACTCACTACCACCTCCCAACACTTGTAGGAACACAGAACCAGGGTAAACAGCTGTTCTGCACCAAGCTGGATCTTGGTTCACAAACAGCTGAGTCCTTCAGTCAAGGACAATCAGAGCCATGAGGAAAAAAGGGAAAACTGGGCACTTATATATTAGAATGGGTAAATGTCTAAAAAAAACTTCTACTGGCCCTCCAGGCTGCAGCAGATTTTGGATAACTGAAAGAGAGTAGCTTTACTACTCTAAGGGTGGAGAGGCACTCAAAGCAGGTTGTCCACAAAAGCTGCAGATTCCCTGTCCCTGGAAGTGTTCAAAACCAGACTGGATGGGGCTCTGAGCCCCATCTCTGTCCTAGCAGAAAGTGTCCCTACCCATGGCAGGGGATTGAAACTGGATGCTCTTTAAAGTGCCTTCTCACCCAAGCCATTCTATGATTCTATGATTCTATAAATCTGTGATTTTATATTGCAGTCTACATCTCTGTAGAGCTGGGATTTTCCAACACTATTGGATGTGGAAAACATAATATCTGGTCAGTGAACTCTAATTTATTTTAACCTTTTGTATGTGTACACTGCTTTATGGTCCATTCTTGCCACAATCAATTTGCTGATTTGCTAATAGACTGCTTTTAAGGTTGTATCTGTTTACCCTGTGATCCATTTGAGCTATTTTTGTTCACTCAGAGCTCCTTGAAATTGGACCTTACAGACTTGGGGATTGGTTTCCAGTTAAAAAGGTAATGTTCAACTTGCTCCTTTCTCCTATACCATCTGTCTCCTTGACAGCAATCTAAAATGCTCTTTGTGTTACACTTGGAGTAAATACTATGGATCTGATAGCTGTGTGCATAAATCCCTGCTGCTTTGCTGACTTGGATTTATGCTTGGACTTACTGTATTGATTGCCTGAGATGACATCTGATCTGTTTTTGAGATTATACTGTAAAAAACAAACAGAACTTGTCTTCAGCTGAAGGATGATCTCTGAATCTGTGCCTCCCTCCTCTTCCTCTCTGTGTTTTTGGTTCAACATGTATTAGGTGGGAATAGGCTCACCATAAGCAAGCATATCAATATGATGCCTGGCAAAACAGCAGGTCCAATTGCACCCTTATTTTCTTTTTCTTTTTTCTTTTTCTTTTCTTTTTCTTTTTCTTTTTCTTTTTCTTTTTCTTTTTCTTTTTCTTTTTCTTTTTCTTTTTCTTTTTCTTTTTCTTTTTCTTTTTCTTTTTCTTTTTCTTTTTCTTTTTCTTTTTCTTCTTCTTTTTCTTTTTCTTTTTCTTTTTCAATTTACTTTCATTCTTAACTCTGGACCTTGGTGTCAACAGCAACTCAGTGCCTGATTCTTGGCTGTTCCTATGGCTATTTTAGTGTAGAAAGCTATGCCCAGTGTACATGAATCAAAGAGGAACAGAGTCCACACTGTTATATAATGGTTTGGATTGGAAGGGACTTCAAAAGTCAGGTAATTCCACCCCCCCTGCCATGGGCAGGGACAACTGCCATACCCATGGTATGGAGATGGGAATTAGGGTTGCTACAGTGCTGTCAGAGTGGGACTCTTGGCTTCCAGAGAGCAGCCTGTATCAGCTCCAAAGCAGGAGCTCCAATGCCAAGGAACACCATTTTCACAGAAGGAAACAGATGTCTCAGTACCTGTAATCGTATTTCTGCATGTCAGAATTGGAAACCAAATTTTGTACCTTTAAATGAGTCTGGTGAGTTGGCAAAAGGTTTAGAGCTACCACATTGAGCTAAAATTCAAACTTTCTCATTGCTGCCCTGAGTCAACAAGTCTTAACAGGAGTGGAGGACCCAGAGCTGTAAAATGGGAAGTGGAGTTTTTACATAACAGACTAGAGATGTGATGATTTAAAATACATCAAGACTGCTCTGTTTCTCCAAAGGAGTGAGGATGCACTTAACCATTGAAGTTCTTGCTGGCTTTCCTGTTTATGCCCTGGTCTGACACCACACACATCTGGGGCTGTGCAAGGAGCTCCCTGCAGGAAAGCAGGAACCTCTCTGCAGACAGAGACCTTCTGTGAAACTGATCAAGGTGAGATAATTCACCTTTTGGGTAATTCAGGGACTGTCTCACAGGTTCTGCTTGGGTGCAGAGAGGCAGCTGGACATACATACCTGTATGTAGATGTGTCAAGGTAATTTGACCTTCCATTAATGAAATCCCTACATACTCCTGGAGGCAAAATGTAGGCATCAATCAGGGCTTGGTGGAGCTGCCCTGAGACTGTTGAAGGGAGTTTATGATCTCTGTGTTAGACTTTGTGATATTGAGATTTTTTTTGTTTGTTCAGAACAGGACATGAGATAGTCGAAGACTGGACAAATGCAGATTAAACCAGACTTTTCTAACAGGGAAGATACATTCTGAAAGGGGTGAAAAAGGCTATTGCTGTGTGGTGCACCCTGCAAAAGCATTCACAGATGGGATATTTTGATGAAGCAGCTGTCCTGTCCAAATGTAGCTGAAGCAGTTGGTTAGTTCCCACTGAGACCAGAGACACACTTGGCAGGATTCTAACAAAATGTTAATGTATTGTGAATGTATCTGCCAGCCAGCCATTTGAACTGTCACCGTTCTTTGCTACAGGCTGCAGCACAGCAAGGGCAGGGCCACGGGCACTGAATTTCAAGGCATTTGTCAGAGCTGTCGTCTTGGTGCTGTCTCAGAGCAGAATGCAGCCAGCAGCCAAGTTTTGTTCAAAGGGAACATCCAACTGCATTAGTGTCAGCCTCTTTGCAGCATTGCAGGCTGGCTGTGCCTGTCCTGGGTCATTCACTGTCTGAGGAGAAGGCTTGCTCACAGGGGAGCAGGGGAACCTGATGATTCCTATTTATTTGGGTTTTTTTAATATAAAGTTTTAAGCAACTTGTAAGCTGTACTTTCTGAGCAGCAGTGATTTGCAGGAAAGAAGCAGCACAGTGTCAGACAGACTTCACTGGCTTGTGCTGTATAGCTATTAAAAGACTGGATCACAGCAGGAACTTGGGCATGGTGAACGGATGCATCTTGGAGGGGTAGAGGGGACTCTGCATCCCTAAAATAGGCACAGCATTTGATGCAGCTCCTCATGACACCCAAATTAGAATAGTGGTGGGTGTGTGCCTGACAGGTTGTCCCTGCTGAAGATGTTACTGTACCACTGTCATCCACAAAGACTGAAAATAGGTAGAAAACCTGGAGATAATTGTGTTTTTAGGAGATGGCTGGAATGGCTTGGAGCCTAGGGGAAAACCACTCAGGTCAGGTGGTGCTGTGTGCTGCAGCCAGATTTGCTGGCACTTTCAAAGGGTGATTCCTCTGTTTGAGATTTTTCAGAAGTCCACGTAGATGTGTCTCCTGCTGAAGTCCATTGTGTACCCTAATCCATGCTCCATCCTGCAGTGCTCTACAAGCAATTTCAGCATTTAGTTTTGCTATGAACAGTTCCCACTGTTCCCAGAAATGAGGCTAACCTTGATGCATAAATCCATGCTCATTTTATCTGAGCTCTCTCAAGCAGCATTGATGCATGGCACCATAGCATTTTTGAGTGCTTACCAAGAAAGATTGTAATAATGATGCTGACTGCTGCTCAGACAGGTAAAGAAAGCATGTTTTGTTGCTATTATTGTGGATATTGCTTCAAAGGTAGGATGTCTAGGGTGAAGTAAATGTGGGCAGAAGAGCAGAGGCTTTGCAAAGATTGAGCAGTTGAATTTTGATAGAATAATGGCTTACCTTTTCTAAAAATGAGACTTATACATATGTATTAGGATTGAAGAATCTATTTGTTGGAAGTATAATCAGGAAACTGAAATTACTGCAATACTAAGGCTAACACATCTTCAGCAGTTACTAGTGCCAATATAACTAACCTCTTCTTTAATGAATGTTTGAACATAATTAAACAACAGCACACTGTAAACTTAATGGTGAATTTATCATTGAGGAAACTTTCATTTCCTTGAAGGACAAGAGCAGAGATAGGTAGAATAAGAAATATATAAGTCCTCTGAGGTTATGGGAGTGTATTAATCTGTATATTGCTTACCATACCTCCTTTTCTGAAACAACATCACCAGAAGGTTGTTTTCATTTCTGTCCCTAAACACAATGAGCATCATTAAATAGTTCAATGCAATTTATAAAGAAGGTAGCTTTATCTTAATCATTCTGTATCTTCACAAAAAGTCCTTGCAGTGTCATATGAATTGCCAGTACAGTATGGAATGAAAACCAATAGGCATAAAAAATGAACAGCTAGGTCATTCAGCTGCTGAGATAGAAGTAGTAGTATAGGAAGAATAAAAGCCTGTGTTTTCAATTTTAAAAGAGCCTAGCAAATTCCTTTTTGTGAATTTGTTGCTGATGCACAGGAGACACCTCTCTGAAGGTCAAAATACTGTGACCTTCAGGGTGTCTATTCAGAAACATAAACATATATTTATTTTAAAATGAAACATGGATCTTCTTTGACACAAAGTTGTCAAGTGAGCTGTGTGTTTGGATTGGATTTTCAATTGAATCAGGTTGAGTTTACAATATAACAATGTTTATCAAGTGTGCGTTTCCATGAAAGGTCTTGTGTTTTTAATGAAGAGGATAGATAGGTATACACTTCCAGAAAGCTCCCTGTGGTGAAACAGAATGGGATGTCATGAGAATGATTCAGGATGGCAAAGAAAGGCAGGCTCAGATTTGTGGGAATAAAAGTTTGGGGCAGAAGATAAAGAGGTGATGTAGGCACAAGGAAGACCATAAAAGTCACTAAAGAAGTGGGATGCCAAATATTAAGCTTTGGGCAGGAGAGATTATTCTTGCCTAAATGATTATTCCAAAGCTAATGAGTTGAGATTTAAAACCCCAGAAAGAAGCAAAGTCTGCAGTAGCTGCAGTGATGGAGAACACCTGGACAAATGCTTAAGATGGAAGGACCATGTTGCCAGATACTGCAAAATAATCAGAAAACTTCTGATTGCCTCAGACAATCATATGTCTCAGACACTTGGAAAGCAACACAGAGGATATTCCACCGTGGTTGTGGAAGAAAAAGGGTAAATAACAGACATTATTAGGGAAGAAAAGGCCATTAATATCTGAATGTAAATTTCATGCACACAAATGCCTTTGATCCTAATCAATAACTATTTTACCTAATTCCTGTCTGAGCTGCAATGCACATCTTAGATGGAGATGTCAAGTGATAATGAAAGAAGGTTGGAAAAAAATAATTGCAAGGCACATTTTAATTTTTTTTTTTAATGCAGTCTTGTTGAAATTTCTACTGAAAATTGTATTTGATTTCTCTGATCTTGCCACACAAGGCTGTAAATTAATCTGCCAGACATGAATGAAAAATTTACCTCTTGTTAGATTTGGCTGCTGAACAGTCCCATGGAGATGTGACAGCAAAATTGGGCAGAGGCCAGTTGAGTTTTTGGGAACTGGCAGGTTTGGGAGACAGAAATGAATGCTGAGGGATTGCTTGTCATCAAAGGAAAGCCCAAACACGTTAAAGGGCTGAAAGGAGGGCAGATCCTGGAGGGAGGTGAGCAGGGGTGATGTCTGCAGAAGACACAGGAGTTGCAACACAAAAACAACTGAATGATGGCCCAGTGCAGTGGCTGAAGAAATTGTCACAAGAGGGAAATAAGACCCATTCACCAGCAAATGGACCCCTCAAGATGATTGTCAATGGCACCAGAAGGAACCAGACCCAAGGGCGCTGCTGCTTTGCCAAATAAAACAGTTTGGGCATTGATCTCCAGCCCAGAGGTCAAATGCCAAGGGGTTGCTCCTCCTTCCCTCAGCTCACACTGCCTTCAGGGAATGGTCCCTGGCAAGTGTTTGTCCTAAAGCTGCCTGGAAAGCTGCTAATTGGCATTCTAAATACACCACTGCAAGCTTGTGCTAACAATTCAAAGTGAAGAATTACAGTTAACATTTAAGTCCATATTTTTATGTCCTAACACATCTCACCCAATGAAACAGGACATTGAGGACATTAATAATGTAAAATGGGCTGTGCCATCAAAGTTTGAATGTAGGAGGAAGGGCTCATATATTCAAAGTTGGGGGGGGGGTAGTGAAGAGCATGTTCCTGCTGTACCTGGGAGACAGGCATGAATACAACACATTGAATTAGGAAAAGAGAACTAGGCTGAAAATGAGCCAGTCAGAAACCCTGGAGTGATGGGGTCAAGAGGGCAAGCCAAAGAGATAGAGATCAAGGACGGGGAGACAGCTCTGAGTCAGCAGCACTGGAAGGAAATCAAGTGAATTTCTCTCTTATGGCCCAGGGTCCTTTTATATCATTTCTCTGCAGTGCTAGCAGCAGCAATATTTGCTGTAGCAGATGTGGATTTAATTAATGTGCAGCATATTTCTTTCTCTGGGTCACTCTGAAACCTCAAATGGAGGGCAAGAATGTGTATGGGGAATTGCTTGCAAATACAGGAGGGGTAAGGGGAGACTGTAGGGTCAGTCCTGGAAGTCGTGGGGTGAGGAAGCAGAGACTGGGACCTCTCACCCTCATCTCTCTGCTGAGGTCAAGAGTAGGGGTGAGACATGGTTGTTTTTTTCTGAAATTGGAGCTCTGGACACCATGGCCAGCACAGTCCTGAGGGACTTTTACAGCAGCTCATTAACAGCTGTCACATTTGCATGGCTGTGTAGGTCACTACAGAATTTATTTTCCCCTCAGTTTTCCTGAACCCACAGAAATTCACTTCCTCAGGAGGTGTTTCCCTAGAGAGTGCTCTGTGATGGCAAAGAGATCTCACAGAAATTGAATGAAGGGATGGTGTCAGCAGGAAATGTCTGCTGTCTTTTTCCTGCACATCTTCCCCTTGCCTCTTGCACACATTTTGACAAAACTGCCACAACTGGCATCTAAAAATATGGTTTTTAAAAATACTGAAAAGGTATTTCCCTGGGGGGAAATACTAAAATTTGTCTTTGTCAAATTTTGTGGGAGTAAAAGGTGAATTTTTAGAACTATATGAAAATTCTTATTTTGACAGATAGACATCTGTCTGTTAAATGGGATTGCAAAAAAAAAAAAAAATTTAATGGAAAAATTGACTCTGTAGGAAAGGTTGGAGTGCACAGTGAGGTTGGAATAAGGATTTCTATTTGAATGCCATTCCTGCAGGGTCTGATGGTCTGATCTCCATTGCAAAGAAACTCTGGGGGCAATTCCATATCAGAAAGGCTGAAGCAGAGGTAGCTGGGCTTTATCAAAAGAGGATGAACCTTTCAAACATGTTTTTGGCTGATGCAAGATTGATGGAGAGTGATCAGTTCATGTGTCACCAAATGGAAAATGACAGCAGCACTGCAGATTTGCTAAACAGGCTGAGAATAAACTGGTGAAGTGATACCAATAGTTGGAAACTTTGGTAAAGAGAGGACAATTCAGGATGAAAGCTTAAATGAGTCTGTAGAGGAGGTATCAGTGAAGATTCCCCTGCTTGTTACTGTCTGCATTCTTGACATCATTTTGCAGTTCACATTCCCTGCTGAGCCTGTTTCTGCTTCAAAACCCTTCCCTGATGACACCAACTTTGTCCAGGACCTATAGATGTGCCTGCTAGCCCAGATCTGTGGGTTCATAATCTGATGTGGTGCAAAGGAAGCTTTGCAAAGTCCATTTCCAAACTCCCATGTGAGGCTCCAAAGAGTGACCAGTTACCTTCCATTGCCAGTAAATTTAAGGCACATTCTGCTCTAGGTGGTTGGCACAGAAATTAGTTGGACTGAATTTGGTTGGCTGATTTATAATAGGAGAAGACAATAAAGTATTTTGGCTCCAGCATTGGGGTCATTAGTTTTTTTAATTCCCAAGGCAATGCAGAGCTGTCTCTGATAACTGATTTCTTGCTCCCTCTTTCTTTCTCTTGAGAAATATCTCATTTGTTAAGTGGCTGCCCCACTCTTGAAGCTCAGCCAGGTAGCAACAGAGAGATTGTATTGAAGTGTTCACAATAAAAGAAAGTACTCAGAGCTAAAAGCACTGCCAAGGGTTTGTTCAAACTCAACTTCAGGAGGTTGATTTCTCATGGAGAATGGGTTGTCCCCAATTCAGAAATCAAACATGAAGCAACATTTATGAAACCCAAAAATGTGGAGTGTCAGAACAGAGAAAGTCCTAGCTAGAAATGAACTGTATTCATTAGTAAAGACTTTGGGGACATGGTTTAATGCTGGTCTTGGCAGTTCTGGGTCAACAGTTGGACTCAATGATCTTAAAGGTCTTTTCCAATCTAAATGATTTTATGATCCTAAAAGTAATTTTTATAATGAGGTCATTCATTTATATTATGATTCTGCTATGGAAACTCTTCTCTAAGGTTGGAAAATATTTTATATAAAAAGAGAGAGATGAATTAGTATTACTTACCAAGATAGACAGCCTTCCAGGCACAGAATTCCTTTTCAAAAAAGTGACTAAACATAAATTTGTGCCAAAGAGCTTCCTGCAGAGTTAGTGGGTAGATGGTTTGGAATGCAACACTGGACTCAACATAAAGATGAAGCTTTCTTATGGCACAATAAGGACCCTTAGGGATCTCTTCAGGGCATTACCCACACCCTGGCAAAGGAGTCCAGCCTTCCTATCACTTGTAATAACACTAAAGTGACCCAGCAATGCACTGTACAGCCTGCTTGTCTTTGACAATGGAAAGGTGATTTGTCCTCACTGGCAAAAGTGCTGCAAGTCCTGGAGGATCACATCCAGGAAGGTGCCACAGAGCAAAAAGGGCTGTGCCCCTTTATTCCAAAAGGCATTTTTACCCAACCAGCTGGCTCAAGAGAAAGCTCAAATACACCTTCAGTGTTCCATCCTCTTTTGTGAATGGTTCATTCAGAACTAGGTTTTTTTCAGTAGGTGCATCAGCCCTGTTTTTTTCACCCATGTGTTGAAGTATCAACCATTCACTAGACCCTCATGGTCAAACTGTGCAAGATCAAAGGTTCTACTAGCCCTAGGTTTGAAGTGGATATCCAAGGGAGAATAAAAAGGGGTGAGTATCCTCGTGAAGTTCTTCCCTGAGGTTTCTCTCCCACTGTTCTACTACTTTCCCCTTCTGAGACTTCCTGAGTCACAGTTTGTTGCTGTGCCTCCTCAGTGCATTGCTCTTCAATGGACTTACCTCACTTTGACACCATGCAGACTTGTGCACTCAAAATTACTCATTCTTTTCTGCAGTGCCTAGTGCCCCTGTTCAGTCCTAATTCAACACTATCCCACAAAAAACCCCAAAAACTAACCAAACAACAATAACAACAAAAACCAAAACAAAAACCAAACCAACCAAACAAAAAACCAACCAAACAAAAAACAACAACAACAAAAAAACAAACTAAGCCCTCAAACAAACTCCTCCCAGAAAGTAACAAATCAAAACCCCAAACCCACAATCCTTTGCACAGACAAAGTAAAACAACACAATCGAACTGAAATCTATAAAAAATTGGATTGTTGCAACCCAGGAGGGATTTTCATGGAAAAAGAAATATATAGAGCTGTAGGTGTTTCAAATCAACACCTTGCAACTTCCAGAATTGTCTACCTAAGGAGTAGGAAGTGATCTATTACAAAATGTCTATTGATGCTGTGCTCCCATCCCCTGCTTTGTTTCTTGGAAGTGGAGGGCAAATGATGACCAGGCTGGTGGTGAGAAAGGAGAGGGATGTTCCCTTAGCTCCCCCCATTGAGTTATTTCAGAAAATAGTAAAGAGTAAGTAGAAACAAACCTTTTCCATCACAGAGAGAGTCTGGAAGAGGCTCCAGCACCACTCAGCTGCAAGCCAAGAAAGCAAGGGCTGGTGAAGCTTTGTATTTCCCATTCTCAGTGTCCTACATGGCCAGAGATACCCAGGAAGATGGGATAAAATTTCTTCATTGATAAGGAGCTGTGGCAGTAGCAGATTACTTTTCTGTGGGATAAGATGGAATTATACCTTTCTGTCAAGTTTTACCAATTTGACACTTCCTTAGCAAAGTTTTAGGTAGGTCTGTACTAATTTCCCATATATTTAATTGGGAATGTTTGAATTTTTCTGACACATATGGAGCATTACAAAAAAATTCCCAACAAATATTATGAGTGAGAAGAAAGTAGTGGTAACATCTGATCGACTCCATGGCTTTTTTGACTGAAGAATTTGATTCCAGTGGAAGAAATTTTTATCTTGGTGAGCCCTCAAGAAAAGTATCAAGTAATTAAATGGGCTGAAACAAAATCAGCATCTCCAAAATCCTTCTCCATTTTATTTAAAAAATTTTTGAATATTATAGCATTCTTGAGATTTTTTTTTTTAACAGTTGCTTAACTTTTACTCTCTTGAGACCTCTTCTATTGCTCATCACCATATTTCTAAACTGAAGCTTCTGGTATTTGGGATCCTGTGGTACTGTTCCAAAACAAAAGCATCACTTCATTAGCATGGAGATGTCTTCCCCCTGCTTTGCACCTTTTCCAGCCTTACCATCTCTTCCATACTGTGCTGTTAGCCTGCGTGTCTCTGGGGTTTTTTGTACATCTTAAATTGATCAAACTTCCTGAGTTTTTGTTGTCACATCACAGGATGATGTGAAATGCTTAAGAGACCACCAAAGGCAGAATGAAACTTTCACATCCCATTTGGCTGCTGTTCCTTACTGAGCTGCCTGGTCCCCTGAGCTGGAGTGACACCAGTGTGGAACAGTGACTCTTCCTTTGTGGACTCTGTAAGGCACCAGCTATACCAGCTACATGTTTAAAGGTCCATGGAGCCTGATGGGATGTGTCCCAGAGTTTTGAGGGAGCTAGCAAATGTTGTGGCAGGAGCCATCTCTTTCATCTACAAAAGATCTTGGGAGTCTGGAGAGTCCCTGTTGACTGGACACTTGCCAGGACTATTCCAATCTAAAAAAAGGCATGAGGGAAGACCCAGGGAACTACACATGGGCTTTTCTTACCTCAGTTCCAATAAAAAATTATGGGGAAGATGATACTGAGTACAGTTGAAAGACATTTAAAGAATAATACAGTCAGCAGGCACAGTCGACATGGGTTCATAAAAGGAAACGTCTTTTAAAATAATTTGATATCTTTTTATGTTAGAGTCACCCTCCAAGTGGTTGAAGGGAAGGTGGTGTTTTTGGGTTTTAGTGAAGGTACTGATGCTGTCTCTCACAGCATCCTTGTGGATGAGTTGTCCAGCTGTGGGATGAGTGGGTTCATGGTGGATTGGCTGAAGGGCAGAGCTCAGAGGGTTGTAGTGGCTGTGGCTACCTCTGGCTGGTGGCTGGACACCAGAGATGGTTCTCTGAGTTCAAGCCTAGGTCCAGTCCTGTTCAATAAATCTATCAATGATCTGAATGCAGGAGCTGGGTGTGCCATTTGCAAGTTTGTCTGCTCTCCTCAATTACATATAAAGGAATAAATACATGATAGTTAAGTGGCTAAGAACTGGTGATACCTCAAATCTCCAGGCAGCGGGTGAATTGTATGTTGCTCTCTTCTGACCTCAGAGGTGTCTACTACATTGAATAAACCAGTACTTCAACTGTGCCAACACCTGGTTGTTGATCTGTAGTCAATACTTCCCACCATTTTACTCAAACATTCACACAGTAAATTTAAATTTGAATTACTCTCTTTCCTATCTGCTTTGCTTCATTGAATTGCTAACAATGACATAGCTGTTTGTAAAAAGTATCTGGTGGAGGTGTTGCTTGACTCTATGTTTTTCAAACTAGGGATGTGTGAACCATAGCTCTGTATTCAGTACACTCTCAGGAACAGACTCTGGAAGATTTTTGTCAGCCTTTACAGTGAGCCAGAGGTACTGAGGGTGAGTTCAAGGAGAGCTCAGGGGACCAGCACATATCTGAAGCTTGGGTTACAGCTGTGGGGCTGGGTTTCTTAGAGATCTGTTTCTTGCTAATTTTTAAATGCAATACACCTTTAGTAAGCCAAATAGTTCAGAATGTGCCTTTAACTCTGTGAAAGAACAATGAAGACTCTGTGCAAAAAAAAAAAAAAAAACAACAAAACCAAAAAACAAAAAAACCAAAAAAAAAAAAAAAAACAAAAAAACAAAAAAAAAAACCCAAAAAAAAAAAAGCTGGAGTCTTTGAAAAAAAAATAATATGGCTTCTCACCTTTTCTGGCAAAGACATCAAGGCAAACTTCTATTTCTGACATCTGTATTTACTGAAGAGTAGTGTGAAGCTATAATTCTTGAATTGAGGTTTATGTATTTCTTTCTTTCTTTATTTTTCTTTTCTTTGGTTTTCTAGAAGATATCAAATACTCTCTCAGTTTGCTAAGCCCATCGTGCAGGGCTTAGCCCAGGAACTAATTTGCCTATCAGTCACTCAGCCAGCTCTATATTTGTGTTTTCAATGGAGTCTTGATTGCATAGACTCAGTGTGGGGTAGATGGTGTCTGGCTCTCAGTGATATACTTGGAAGGATTCTGTATGTGAAAGTATATTCAGTGGGTGATGAAGTGAAAATGCATGATTTAATTCCATCCTTGTTTGATTCAATGTTTGAGTAAAATGGTAGGAAGTGTTGCCTGCAGATCAACACGAGCTTTGCAGTCCTGGAAAATTCCATGGGGAGAGCATCCATTCTTTTGTCCCACTCTGTTTGGGCATAGAAGGACTTTATCACAACAGTAACTGTGGTTTTATGTTAAAAAAACCCCACGGCTTATTTTCCTTCTCTAGCAATCAATGCTCAAAATTATTTTAGAGGAGAAAGTGTGGCACTGGGATTCTGCATCCAGGGTTTATTGCCTAACCAGAAACAACAGACTTTGTTAGCTTTTCCCTGGAAAAAGCCCCTCATCTCCTGTTGAATGCCTATGAAAGTTTAGACTGAAACAGTGTACCTGAAAATGGCAGGGTTTGGACACAGCTGGTACTAAAACAAGATAGTGTGTTATACTACTGCACATTCCTTTGCTTTTAACATAATTCTGGAATTTTTGGATTATTTTTTTCTTTTTTGTTCCCCTTTTTTGTTTTCCAAATGACTGAAAGGGAATTCTCTGGAGAGCCAACCTCACTTACTCCACATGACTCCTATTTATCAAGAAATCCAGTTGTTTTTCTATATTCTGCAAAATAGAAATTTTCTGTGGAGGGAAAGTCTTCAAGGTTAATTGGAAAAGCATAAAGTGTGACAGTAGCCCATGTGACATAGATTTGTTAGAGTGAAGACTGTCATGGCAAAGTGGATTACTCTTGTGTTTTCTGTGGCTTAGGAAGGAAAAAAAGTTGGAAGATGTGAAGCTTCTGGTCCATGAACAGCAGGGCTGTAAAGATTCATCTCACATATTTAACCCAACACTTTCCAAAGGGCAGATGGCAGAATTTCCACCATATTTGTCTGCTTTCCTGCAATTCTCCAAGTCTTACTTTTAGGATTCAGGTGTTGTTAAATCCTACGTTTTTTTTTTTTTTCTAAACCATGCAATGTTTGTGAAGTGCTTGATGGAAAATGAGGTATTTGAGGGAAAATAATAAGGTAGCCCGCTGCACAATTCTGGAAGTTTCCTTGAAGGCAGCAACTCCATGGCAAGATGAGGAAACAACATTTGGAAATGTTAGTAATTCTCACTAGCTCTGAATGAGGGGGGAAGTGCACAAAGTCAGTTGAAAGGTTAGTGTCCAAACTGGTTTTTCTCCTCCAGAAGGAGGACAGGTAAGAGTTACTGAGACAGAAAATAAGCCCATGGCAGGCCAGGAAATCTCATGGTTTTGAAATCTCTTGCCAAGCAGACAATGGACATGGCAGGACTGCATTCATCAAGAGCAGGAAAAGGTTGTTCCTAATCAGAGATTGATCAGGGGAGGCAGGGGATGAGCTTTAAATATGTGCAGAGATAGCAAAATTCATGTGCAATTAACCTGCCAACATTCAGACTAAACCTGAGGACCTAAATATTTGCATTTGATTTTAAGACCTTGTGTTGCAGGCAGAGAAATTATTAAATCTGTAGTGGTGAAGAAAACAAAGGAGGTCAAACTTTCAGGAAGTTAAACTTTTATGGGAGTTTGCCCATATTCAGCAGCAGCTTTAGGGCTGCTGACGTGTATTGTCACACTCTTAATTTAATATAAATCAGTACATACAGAAAACTGCTTCTAAATGTATTTTATGATTTTCAGTTTTTACAAAAAAATTTTTTGGAAGGGATTCTGAAAACAAACAAAAAAAAATCATTAAATGTTTTTAAACATTAGATTTGTAATTAAAACCAGTAAAAAACTAAACAACTCCCCTAATTCCCATATAATCAAGCACAGCTTTGTACAATAACTGATTTTTTCTACCAGTTTAAATAAAGAGTAATTTTATTTGGGGAGAGCATGCAAAAGGAAAAGAAAAATGTTTGCTTTCACAAAACATTGTGTAGAGCTCATGGAATCCAGGGCAGTAGGTTCAGGGCAAGGATCTTCTAATCAGTCAATAGAAGTGCTCTATATGTCAGGAAAATAAAAATACCTTCATATTTCTATTTCTTTCAAAGCAATTGGAACCAGACTATACATAACAAGACACGTTACAGGAGAAAAAACTACAACTTAAAGTGATGGTGATAGGCTTGCAAAGAATTCCCTGTAATGATCTCATTTAGAGACAGAAGGCCAAGATGACCTTCCCAAATGTTCCTCTGAAAATACCTATGTGAACTATCCATAATGATTCTTTGAACATACTTTCAAGCAAGACACTGTTGTGGCATTAAGTCCCTTTAAAAGGAGCTCAGGGTTGAGAATGCAACTCAAAAAGTGTTTAATAGCTTTTTTATTATGCCTCATGCACATTGGCTGGCAGAACTCTCCCATATGGATTGTGTTCAAAGCTGCCACAGGCACATTTTGCAATTTAGCAGTGGCCTGAGCTGTACTGAACAGTTTCCTCTGCAGTTGGCAGTGTTAAATGCTCTGCCATTACTCTGAAAAAGAAGCTTTTGTCTCTGAGATGATCAGGACAATCGCATTTCTGTAATGGGAATATGTTTACAATCACTTTGTTTTTCTTATCTCTGGCTGCTGTTGTGTTGCACTGATAGTTGTGTTGGCACTGACTTGGGAAGAATGCAGAAAGACCTGGGACAAAGGCAGTCCTTGTCTGTGTAGAGTGAGTTAGCTCAGCAAAGATAAGCCCAGGCAAAGATCCTGGTCCTGGATCTGCTGGAAGAGCTGATTATGCTTGATGTTTGAAAATCAGTCCTCTGGGTTGCAAACCTTTTCAGGAAAGCATTTACAGGCTTCCATGAGGCTGAACACTGAGTCAGCTGCTGGAGGATTTTGATAACAAAAGCAGGTGAATTTTAGCAGTTTCCCCTTTCCCTTCCTCCTTTTCCTTTGCAATTCCATAAGGATTTGCTCCGGGACGACTGACTAGTCTCCTTCTTATGGAATTGCAGATGTATCAATATTGGAATATTTGGGAGACTGCACCACAGACACTCTGCTGCAGATGGTCTTTGCTTACCCAGCTCTCGCTGACCTTTTGATGAGCTTGGTTTTGTGCTCTCACAGCATGGCTCCTGAAATTGCAAGTGTTTATCTACTGTAAGAAAGATCAAAATCCATTCAGGTCTTCACTCTTGACATGATTTCAGGATCTTTATGAGAAGACTGTGTGAAGCATAATTAGCGATAAATATTTTTGCAGCCAGAATGGAGAAAAAACAGCATGGGGAAAATATTGTGGCAGTGTTTGCCTGTTATAGTGAAAACTACATTTTTAAATGGGAATTTTAGAATTAGGATGATATTCTCCATCAATTTATTTGGAACTTTTGAAAGTTCTATTTCAAAAATATCTTATTTTTTCTTGTTTTGATATTTCCCTGATCTGCTTTCTGCCACACCCCTCTGAAATCCTAACACATAGAGGTTTGTATTGTCTCAAACATTTGTATTTGTGTGTATTTTTTCTCTAGAAAATAATAGTAAAATATATATGGGGATTGAATATACTTACTGAAGTAGAGGTGCAAATGAATAACCCAGATAAACTGAGAAGTTAAAAACATTAAAATCATAGAAAGATTTGCACTGGAAGGGATCTTAAAGATCAACTTATTCCAGCCCCCTGCAATGGAACACAGAACAGGTTGCTCAGAGCCTTGTCCAACCTGGCCTGGAGCATTTCCAGGGATGGGGCATCCACAACTTTTCATGGCAACTTTAGGAAAAGGAATTCCAATCTTTACTGATGGTGGGACTGCACACATGAAGAATGAGGCTTGTGACTTCAGGCTCTGGTGTGATAAAAGCAGAGAAGCAAACACAGGAGATGCGGGTGAAAAGAGAGAGTCCTGTTCCCTCCTGTTCATCATTCCATGGCTGGAAGGTGGCTCTTTTCTACCTTGGAATGTCCTGGTTCCCCTTTTCCATTGTCTCCTAAATCCTTTGCTCATCCACAGATGGAAGATGATTGCTTTAATTTCTGTGGTATGTGGTTCCCCAGGTTTGTTTCAGACAATATCCTGTGGCTTTTGTGAGCTTGCACTTTGGATACCTCCTTGTATTCACAGTGGCATCTTTATTTTCATATCTGCTGATGAAATGTGTTGTCTGGAAGGTTCCTTAGGGAGTTTTCCATTCCCTCCTCCTCATCTCACATTTTATTGTTGTTTTCTCTGCCCAATGAAATTTGATACCCAAGGACATCCAGTTGTCTGTGTTAATTTATTGTCTCTCAGCCCTGAATATCCCAACAACACCACAGACTGTATTAGCAACTTTGAACAACCTGGGCTTTAAACTTGAGTTCTGAGAATTTGCATGAGTGTTTAACCATTTTATCTAACAAGTGGGTAAGAAAAACTGTTACATTTTAGCAAGATCATACTGCTGATCAGTTTTGTTTTTCTGCTGTGCCTGAAGGCTTAGGACCACTGTGGTACTGTGTAGCTCTCCAGACTGGCTTGCAGGCCATACTTGTAATAGGGATGTGTTTGCCATTTAATTGGACTGATGAAAAAAAAAAAAAAAAAAAAAAAAAGAATCAAAAGAGATTAAATTTTCATTTTCTTTCATATGAAAATTAATTTCTCTTGGTACTTTCTGGTGATGAGAAGGGCATGTTTCTGTCTAATTATGTAGCAGGACTTCCATAATTACAATTTAGCCCTTCTGGCTTACATCAAAAACTATCCTTCCCTCCCATGGCTCTTAACTTTGCTTCTAATGGGCTTACAGCCATGTTGGAGGGTTTGTCTTTTCCCACACAGATAAATTCTGCTGAACATGGAGTAAGACTCATTGCTAGTGCCCTGCTGCAGAGACCTTTGGCACATCCCAAAAATCCAGTTCATCTAGGAATCTTCCATCAATTTGCCATTGAAATATAACAAGTAATTAAAAAAAAAAAAAAAAGGATTATTTTGTTGCTGATGGAGATTTTTTGCTTTATACTGGGGAAGATCATGTCTGTGTTGATTTCAATTTTTGGATAATTCCTCACTGTTTTTTTTCACTTCTACAAATGAACTCCCTAACATCTCTAAAAGGATCCCTGTTGCATCTACACTATTGCTATTTTATACTTGAACAGGAATTTAAAAAAAAAAAAAATCAAATTTAGAACTATGCAGAGAGGAAATAAAAACAGAAATCAAGACTAATTTTGTTCTATTCCTGGCAGTTGGCCTTTGTTTCCCACCTTTCTCTCAGTCTGAAGGCCCTGTCCAAAATACAAAACCTAAAAGAGATTAGAAAAGACAAGACTGGGGGGGAACACTTCTTTTCTTCCCTTGGCTTCCATAATTCCCATTGACCACTGATGAATGGCAGGTTCATGGTTTCTTTTGCAATAGCTCAGACTTTCATAGAGAAGGGGGAAGGTATTTCTAAAGCCAGATAATATGTTTATGGAAGCATAAAGAGTACCAGAGAGAATGTGCAGACAGAAGTAGAACTCAGAGTAGTAGATTGGGTTTTTTTCAAAGAGGCTGAAATTGAAAATTTCCTTTTATGTCCACCGTAGCTAGAATCACAGTTGGTGTTGGGAACATTGGAAATCATCTTTTATATGTACATAAATGTATAAACAATATATTTTACTTTCTTGAAAAATATCTCTTGGTTCAGAGTGGGGTGGTTATCATTATTTGCAGAAAAAAAATGAGGCTACCTTTGCAGTTTTAATTGCTACAGAATAAGTTTCTTTGAACTAAAATCCCCAATTAGTTTTGGTTTAGCCATCTGCAGAGTTAAACAGCACAGCAGAAAAATACTTTGTGATATATATGGAGTGTGCTAGAGACTTCTAAGAAAAAGTGCATTTTACTTGAGATACTATGTGTAGAACTGATGTCTTATCTCAAAAAGGATTTTTTAGACCTCAGATGAGTGCAAAGAAGGGGGATGACTCTAATATAAAGCACTGTGAGAGGTCTTCTTTGAAGCAAAACTATGAATTTTAACAGTATTTTTGAGGAAGTAGCTAAAGAGCTTCTGTGTTTTCCCTGTATCTGTGCATTTAGAACTAAGCACAGTCACTGAAACTAAACAGTGAGGAGCTCAAATTCAATCAACAAAAATGTGTTTTGTTTTTTTTTTTTTTTCCCCAAATTTGGATTAGGATTGTGCACAGTCTTGAGAGCAGCAGTGAAAGTGAATTAGAAAGGGATGAGATGTTTGTACATGGGTAACAAGAGGCTCGGTAATGTTGCTGGTAAGGATTTTGAAGTGGATCCTAAATCTCCTGCTTTGGCACAGAGAAGGCTGATAAAGATCAGGTGAGATGAATCAAATTTCCCCTTTGTGGATTTTACATGTGTTATCCCTTGGTCCTGGGTGGCACTGGCTCTGTAGGACACAGGGGAAACTTCTGGAAGCTTCTCAGAGGCTGCCCCAGAGCCCCCCTTTGCCCCAAACCTGCCCACATAACCTCAGTGCAGTACCTGAGGCTTCCAGCTGAGTTTCCACATGATTCAGCAAACCACAGGAAATAAGAATATACTTGAAATTAAACACTTACCCAAATGTGCTGTTGCATAGGAATGTTTACTGCCTAGAAAATCTTCCTCTTCATAAAATGCTATAGGAGGAAGCTGTTAAAAAAATGAACAAAGTCAGCATGAAATTGAAGTTTTCCACTGAATGTTTTAAACTGCATATTCAGCCTTAATGCTTTAGAAAATATTTCAGGCAGGCCTCAGGTTTCTTCCACTTAATAAAATGCTTTCACTGCTGCAATGGCCTCTCCATCACAAGTGGCTGGTTGCATGCTTAATTCTTTTATCACAGTTGTTCTCACATTCAGGAGCTACATTCCAAATAGATCTGCCCATGCCTGTACCAAAACAAAATCATCAAGCAACTTGTCAACATCAACAAAAAATCATCAAGTAATATCAACCCCATGCTCTTTTGGTGGGAATTAAAACCTGGCACATTTAATCTAAGTTTTTTTGAGTTTGTTTTGTTTTTTTCTTCTAATTAGCCGCATTTAGTCCTGCTGACCCACCTCTATTTCTGTGTGGGTTGCCTTTATGAAAATACTAATGAGCAGTGAGAAAGCTCAGGTGTTCAATTAACCTGGTGCCTGGAGTTTGTGGATTCTGTGGGGCAGTAAAGGAGTGTGTAAACTGCTCTAGTTGCCTTTGACAGATGTGGGGTTTATTTTCCTGGCCATGCAGCATTTAATACAGCACACCTGCAGGCTGAAGAATGTACAAATACACCTGTATCCTTTCTCTAGAAAAGTATCAAGAAGAGACAACACATAAGAGGTGCTGTGTGTTGAAAGTATATTTCTGGATGCACGATTCATTTCTCTGATATGTTATTGTTCAATTTCAACTCGTGAACAAGAAAAAAATCCTACAAGGTGTATGCTCCCTTTTTAATGGATTCATAACAGGATGGTAGCAGTGTTGTTTCAGCCTTTCCCAGTGTCTAAATCTTGATAAATAATTCAATAAAAGTCATCGCCACAGTGAATGGTAATTAGGTTTATGAAAGAAAGAACAGTTGCTTCAGATAAAAGAATGAGGGCCCTATTTCTCACCCTGCCCAGACAAACATCCATCACTGTTCACTCCAGTGTGACAGCAGGTCACACCTTTCATACAAAGCAAGCAGGGAAGTTTCCACTTGAGAAAATTAAGGTTGAAATATATCCTTGTACTTTTTGGCACAACTGCTAAGTGTCACACAAGCAGAGTTAGCCTGTCCTAAAGCCAGCTGAAATTTCAACTGCAATTACACAGGAACATGAGATTTACCATGACCAGGTCTTAGAAAAATGACTCTCTGACCTGTCTCCAGGTATTAGCCAACTTTTTTTCCAGTTTAGATCAGCAGAGTGTCCAGAATAACTAAAAGAATTTGTCTAACTACACCACCCCAGATGCTCTGTGCACTATTAAGCAATTAAACACCAATTAAAAATATTTAAAGGCACAAACTTTATAAAAGTTTCTAAAATTCTCATTTACAGCTGTGATATGGGTTTGTCATTCAACCATCTACTTTTTTTTAGCCATTAACTTAAAGAAGGTGTCCCTGCTTTGTGGTACATCATATGCTGTCCAGTTTCTTTGACTGTTTTGAGTAGTTCACAAATTTTCAAAGTTCACTGTGCTCTTGAACATCTTCTACTGCTGTGGCTCCTTTAGGGGGTCAGAGGAGGGTAATGTAGTCAAATAAATTTTTGTACCAAAATAATCGCATCAATTCTATTTAGTTTGTCTTTTCAAAATCCTTTCAACTTTGTGAAGTTCTGCATTTCAAGGGATAATAGACCATAAAAAGACCTTTTTTTTTCCCATTGAAAACATTAAATAAATAATGACAAGAATGAAAAATACTGCACTACACTCTAACATTATGCAACCAGCATGACTGATGTGATTTATCCGTCTCTTACAACTCCTTTGCTGTTAAAGGAACTGTTCCATGAAAAATATCCTGTGGAGTAGGAGAGATGTGAGGAGATTTAGTTGCATCATATTTTTATGACACACATCAGTATGGATTCATTAAAATTGCAGAAAAAAAAGCCTGCCAGTCACAGAAATCTTCCCTTTGCTTCCTTCCATCCTTATTTGCCACCAGGGTTCTCCACATGGGGATTATGCCCTCCTCCTTTCCTCTGAACCACTGAGCCCAGAATTGTATGCCCACAAGGAACTCAACTGTTTTCCTTAATATTTAATATGTAACATTCAGCTCTGTGTTCTAACTTAAATCGTTCAATAGACTATGTATTATTCAACAGAGGAAACCTAAAATGTTAAATAAGCATGAATTTCAGATCCATTTTTATGAGTGGGCCTGATCACGTAACATTTCCTTGTTTTATTGTAGGCTCATTATCACTTTTAATTCTCTCACTATTTGATTAAGTTTTAAACAAAGCAGTTTGCCATCCAGGACACTTCTAGCATTGACCTCCTTTCTTCTAGGTAAGTACAAATGTGCAGTTAGTACTCAGCCCGAGTGCATAATGCATGCAAAATTAATAGATGGGCAAGATTTGCTTGGGTATTAAAAAACCAGGACAAATGAATGTGCTGGGATTTATCTTCTCCCCTCCACAGAGTTCCTTGCAGAGTTCTAGAGGCACTTTTGCAGAATATTCTTCTATTAAATAGGGTGGAGGATTCACACCTGCTGGCACATGTGAATTACTTATCCATTCCCAGCTCCTGTTGTTATTTATCTCACAATAAAGTGCAAGCACATACTCTGACTGAGGCATCTTCAGTGAACCACAGAGCTCAAAACTGAGTCTAGAGAAAGGCCAAAGAATAGCAGCACAGATTTTCTATGTTGTATTTGTTGACCAAGGATTTAAATATGAAAAAAAAAAAAAAAAGACCGGTTTTACTGAGGTGTTTGGTTGCCTCAATTCCATTTAAATAAATGGGAATTAAGTGCCAAATTGCTGCTTAAAAGACTGGATGACAATGATATCTAAAATACAAATTATACAAGGTCTTGGCTAGAGGCATAAAATGCCCTTAAGTTTGCTGACACTTATTCCAAAACAAACCTATTTTTTAGCACAATCACTGGAATAATTTGATGACTGATAAATAATACTAACCTTCCTACCTCCCAGTGTGAAATCTAGAGTTGCTCTGATAGGAATCCTCAACAAGTAGGAGACATTGCTCTTAGCACTTGTCCTACCCTCCTGCAGTGGTAGAAATTCAATCTAACAAATCCCCTCTGAGATCTGAGGAAGAAGATGAAGTCAAGTAGCATCAAGAGAAGCAATTTTTTTTCTTTCTTCAGTCCATGACAAACTTTATCAATCTTGCCTGGGCAAAATAACTGTCTCTGGATTGCTAGAGATCATATTGTAATTTTCCAGCCTAAGTCCATTTCTGAGCATTATATATCCCATTGATCTTGTGCCAGTATCATACTTAAAGTTAGCTAACTTATCCACTATCTTGACATTCAGCCTTTACAAGTATGAGTCACCATATCCTCCCACAACCTTTATATTCTTATGTCAAGTTGAGCTTTTCATGTATCCTTGTCCACCAGGATTGTGGCTACCTTTTTAGTTCCTCCTTCCATTTCCCTCCTTTTCTCTTGAAAAGGTCCTTAGGAATGTTAAATACAATCCCATCTGATGCTACAACCAGGCATTTTTTACAACTGGATGGGTAATTCCTTACCTGTACTGAACCAAATTCAGAATGCTTTGCCATTTGTACCTGTACCGTGTCCATGGGTTCATGGAATTTCTTGGTTTCAAAGGGACCCACAAGGATCATCGAGTCCAGCTCATGGCTCTGTACAGGGCAGCCTCAAGAATCACCCAAGTGTCTTGAGAGTGTTGTCCAAATATTTGAACTCTGCCAGGCTTGGGTTTGTGACCACTTCCCTGGGGGTCTGTTCAGTGCCAGCCACCCTTGGGGTGAAAAACCTTGAACTGATGTCCAGCCTAAACCTGACACAGCTTCACTACCAGCCCCTCAGGTCCTGTCACTCTTCACCAGAGAGGAGAGGTCAGTGTCTGTCCCTCTGTTCTCTCTGTGTGAAGTTCTAGAGTGCAGTGAGCTCTCCCCTCAGTCTCCTCCAGGCTGAACAAGAAGTGACCTCAGCCACATTTCACACTTCCCCTCCAGATTCTGCACCATCACAGCCCTCCTTTGGACACTCTCTAATAGCTTCATATCTTACATTGTGCTGTGGGGAGCTCTCTCATGGGCTGAGCTCTCACAAGCACAGAAATGGAGCTCCTTAGGGATGAGAGAAGGTGAGGCACATCCCATTGGAATGTGGTAAACAGGGAGACAACTAAGGAGATAAATTAACTTTGGAGACACAAATTGTTGTTTATCTCATCTCTGGGGATGCAGTTTTGTCCTTATCAGTACATGATTTAGTATCCTTTGCATTTAGGTCATGGGATGGAGCTCTTGTTTTGCACACAGACATGACACAATAACAGCTCTGCTGAATTCACAGCAAATTCACAGCCTTGGAAAGCCCGGCAGGAGCATCAGTCCTGCTGCAGCCTGGGGAAAGGACTGGCCCAGCAGAGAGACAGGAGAGGAGGGAGGAGCAGCCTGCAGGGGCTGGAGGGACCAACCACTGCCCCATGGCCACCCTGACAGGGAAGGGGAGACAGGAGTGAAGTGGGGAAGGGGAGATCTGGAGAAAAGCTGGGTGGAAGGTTTTTTTTGTACTGCCTGTCTTTCTTTCTCAATACCAGAATATATTTTAATTGTGAATAAATTAAATTAATTTTCTCCATATAATCCTGTTTAGCCCATGGCAGGAGCTGGTAAAGGACCTCCCTGTCTTTATCTCATCCCTGAGCCCTCTCATCCCCTTGCACCTCTGGGGAGGGGGATGGCTGTGCAGCTGGGTGGGTGTTTGGCCCTTTAGCAGGAATGACTGTATTGTCTGGTTCTTTTAAGCTTTCTCAAAGGGATTTTTTTTTCAGGATCTCAATGTCCATTTTGTGTGGCTGACAGAAGTGTCTTGGCTCTGCAGGAGATAGGGTGCATTTCTGCATGCCTGTGAGAGCCCACTCTGAGCCAGAGCTGTATAATAACATGGGTACCTGTGTCTGCACCCCAGACTAACAAATCCTGAGAGCCCCTGATGTTATCAGCAGGCTTTAGCCCCACCGATGCAGCTGCATATCTCTGTCCATATACTCAGGCAGCAGAGCCTGGCTATTTTTGTTTGCCCAGCCAAGAGGGAAACAAAAGTCCACAAGATACATTCTGGGTGACCATAGGCTGAGGCTTGCCAGGGAAAGAAAATGTCTTGAAGAATAGCAGATTTGTTTTTTATTTCAGCGTTTAGGAGGAGGCAGCTTCCCAAAACATCTAGGCATGATCTGCATAGCAGCAAATGTTGTGTGTGTGAGGTACTGCAGAGGCTGTATTTGCATTTATGCTGAAGGAGCAGTGCTGCACAAGGAGGTGTGTTTGTAAATAGTTTGAAGCATCCCTCTGAATTACAGCAGTCTGCCAGGCTCCCGGTGGTGAGAAGAGACATGCTAAGGATGTGCAAAGGAGTTAAGCAAGATTGCTTCATCCCAGGTGTGATTCAGAGGTTTATGTGAAGCCATGACTGAGTTTTTAAAAAAACATTCCCTCAAGCTGTCCTGAAATAGGAGGTGAATTGTCTCAGATGTTTAGAGACTGGCTGTTCTGGGAGCATGGGGGGTGGTGATCAGAGGGATGGGGGCTTATAAAATAGAGAAAAAACTATTTTTTTACATGTCAGATAGTGATAAGACAGGGGGGAACGTTTTTAAACTAAAAGAGGAGAGATTTAGATTAGCCAGTAGGAAGAAATTATTTTCTGTGAGGATATTGAGGTCCTGGCAGAGGTTACCTAGAGAAGCTGTGGATGCTCCACCCCTGGAAATGTTCAAGGTAAGGCTGGATGGAACTCTGAGCAAGCTGGGATAGTGGCAGGTGTCCCTGCCTGTGCCAGGGGGTTTGAAACTAGACGATCTTTAATGTCCCTTCCAATCCAAGCCCTTATTTTATTTTATTTTATTTTATTTTATTTTATTTTATTTTATTTTATTTTATTTTATTTTATTTTATTTTATTTTATTTTATTTTATTTTATTTTATTTTATTTTATAGTTCTGTGATAACCCCTCTTACATTTGTAAATGTGTGTGTGACTTCTGCTGTGTGTGTGAGCTCTGCCTCTTTACCACAGTCTGTCAATGGCTGGAAGTGATAGAAATCTCATCTTTTTCACCCAAATGTAGGAAACTCAGTGTGTGGAGTTATGGGAGGGGGACATATAATTGCACAGAGTGTTTACAGAGGTGGAAGAAACAAAGAACAAGACTGGAGTGAGGAAAAGCACAATGAAATGAGATCCAAGCTTGTGAATCTCATTTTTAATGTGCAAACATGTAGCCCTAGATGCTGCTCACTGTAACTCAGATTTGTTTGCACCACTAGCACAGGTACCAGTTTGGTTTGCTCTAGAGATCACTCTCTACACAGTGAAAATATTATTGCCATGGGTTATTTCCCACTGGCTGCAGTAACAGCTCTTCAATCTTAAAGTCTCAATGTGATTTTTCTTTTCACGAAGTCTCCATTTTGCTTCTCAAGAAATATTAAGGAGAAAATAAAATGCTATGCAATTATGAACATTGGCACAGATTTTTAAAGTGAAAATAATTGCAAGTTGCTTTTGGAATGAAAAAAAGAAAGAAGATGAAAACTACTAGAAGAAAATTTTTATTTCAGGGACTGAATGATGAGGGATAAACTTGATGGTTTGTTTCTTATCTGCCCTCTAGTGTTCAGGACTCCTTTTCCTCTGGTGTGTGCTCACATCCAAGAAGTTCTTTGAACATGGGAAGTAAATTTTTAAAAGAAGGCAAAGCAGTTGAGTTAGTGGAAAAAATACTTTCTAATGTCCTTCATCATATGAGTTCAAAGGATTCCGTTTGTTTAATTGATTTGTCATATTAGAGAAACAGTAGGACAAATAAGTAATCAATCTCATCTCCAATCTCATCCTAAATTTCTTAGTCTTTTCTAGAAGCTGACAAAGTCTGCAAGTCTGTGAAACTGGGAAGATGGTTATAATCAGAGAGAATTTTCCCTGTGATTGAAACAGATTTGTTGAACCTTCATTGGAATGCTCTGGGGTAGTTGAAAATGTTAATTTATGATAATTTAGACCTTGAAAAACAGAAATATGAGAATATTTTAGAAAACAGTTTTTTTTTTTTTTTTTTTTTTTTTTTTTTTTTTTTTGTTTTTTTTTTTTTGTTTTGTTTGTTTTTTTAACTGAGCCAACATTGTATTAGTCATCTTCTCAAAATATGTTTAGATTACAAATTTAGGAGAAAAAGGGGGTTTACATAAAAAATTATTAACTTATTCTAGGAATTTGGATTGAACCTTATTTATGCTAAACGTGCACTAAATATGTGTGTAATTGGGTTAGTTCTCTAATACCTAAAGTTATATTTGCAAAAGCACACAGACACACATAAATATCTTGTCAATATGTGATTATGGACTAATTAATAATGTGTGCATGTATACTCACATATTTAATGTTTGTGTGCATTTGTATAAATTCTGTATATTTAAAGACAGAATGTATTTGTGGATGTGTATGTGAATGTGTATATTTATACATATACATATATATGTATATGTATATGTATATGTATATGTATATGTATATGATAATGTGTGATTTCTAGGTCATTAAAACATATTGAGTGTGGAAACCTGGAATTCTCTATTGTTCTTTGGAGCAAGGTGCTCAGCTGAGTTTCCCAGCACTTAAATAATATTTAATAATTAAATAATTTAAAATTATTACATAATAAATAATAATAAATAGTGATACATAATAATAAATAATTATTAAATAATATTTAATAGTATTTAATTGACTCTCAGAACCTCAGGAAGCTGGGATGAGCAATGCTACTCCCTCTGTCCCTTCAGAGCTGGCAGTGCCTCCATCCCCCCTTGCCTGCAGCCTGCCCAGCCCAAGAGTCACTGAGCAGGCAGAGAAGTCACTGTCCTGCCTGGACACTGGTTTTGGTCTCCAGGAAAATCCCCTGGAAACTGAGAGGCCTCTAGGGCAGAATTCAATCTGCCTGTGATGAAGTAGCTCAAAATGATTCTGAGCTCAGTTCTGATATTTTTGTAGCTACTGCAGAAGGTGGGCTGGAGATAAACTCAAATGGTTGTCCTTTCAGTGGCATTTTGGAGACCCCCAGGTCTCTGCAGGAGAGAGAGAACTCTTCTAATACTGAATTCCCTGTCAGGTTTTATTTTCCCCAGGGCTGCAGTGAAGATCCTGCAGCAGGGCTAACCACATCACACAGTCCTGCTGTTCAGGGCCAGTATTGACAAAGCTCCCCTTTTCAGTCTCTGCCTGACTAGAGTCACTTCCAGCTTCTTGTGGGTGACACATCCTTATTCTGCACCCACCAAGACTCTTTTCCTTATGTAACAGCTATACCTCAGCAGAGGATTTACTAAAGTTCACCCTGAAATGAGTAATGATAGTGTTTGGTGACAGAACAGAGCTAAAAAAAAACCAGTATTGTTTTTTTCTCCATTTCAAACAAAAATAAAGGTGGTGATACCTGGCCACATTAATGAATGAAACTGATTTTGCCTGGAAGGGAAAGGTTCAGCTGCCTTCTGAGGACTGGGGTCCTGCAGGAGCCCAAATTGTTTATGAGAAGACAGGCAGGGCTGGAATGATCTCTCAGGGATTTCCCCACTCTGTGTCCAGTGAGATGCAGCTGGCAGGTGGTTGGGATTTCTGGTAGGAGGCAGTGCTTGTTGTGGATTTGTGCTGTGGCCACTCAGACTAAGGATCCTGTTAAAATACAGACACCATGTGCTGGTTTGGGTTGTTTCTGTAGATTGCAGAGGATGATGCTAAAACCTAATTAACATAGAGGGGCTGTTACCATAGTCCCTTGCAAGAAGGGCAAACAAGGGTGTGCTCTGTGGTGGGAACTGGACAAAACAACAGATAAGGGTTCATCTCTTCTCAACAGACAGGCTGTGAGAAGAACTTCTGCTGCTTTTCACCTCAATCTATCCCTCCTTTCTCTTTCATATCTCTCATATCTGGGTGTTGGCAGGGAACTGGGTCATGCAGGCTTTCAAGGCAGAGGGAAATGTTTACTTTTCCCTTTGTGTTGAAGAGATTGAGCCTCTCTCTTGCCCCATTTAATTTCAGAGCTGGGTAATGAAGTCAATGCTATTGCTGTGTTTGTGACTGGAGAAGAAAAGATGATAAAAAGAATGTGATGTAATGCTCTGATAAATTCCAAGATTATCTTTAGCCTCTTTTCCTTTTCCTGACATGTACCTGCTGTGCCAATCTGTTAGCCAGGATGTCGTCACTGAGAAGTACACAAACATATAATCTTTCTTTTCATTTCACAGACTGAGTGCAAGGCAGGCTGCTAAGGGAAGATTTGGAAAGCTGAGAAAATATCATAGAATAATCCATAGGGTCTTCAGCTCAGTTCCCTGCTCCAAGCAGAGTCAGCTGTGGGGCCAGCTATGATTGCTCAGAGCTTTATCCAGTCCAGTCGTGAAAATTTCCAAGGATGGACACCACACAACCCCTCTGGACATTGTACTCCACTGCTTGACTGTCCTCAGGGAAAATAGCTTTCATCTCTCTCATTTAAGTTTGTGCCTGCTGTTTATGGTTCCTTGCCATGCACCACCATAAAGAACCTTTTTCCAGCTTCTGGATGGTCTGTCCCAATAAGTAGTGGGGGGCTGCTCCCTTAACCGTCCATCCAAAGCAGTGCCCTATCCAGGCTGAAGAAGCTGGTCCTCCACTCTCTCCTTACTGGGAAAATTCTCCAAATCCTTTCTTTTCAGTGGTCCTCTATGCTCTGGTTTATCCAGATTCTCCTTGTATTGGGTGCACCAAAGCTGGGTTCAGTATTTAGGTGTGCTCTGAAGAGCACTGAGGCAGGGAGGGATAATCTTTTCCCTTTTTCTACAGGCTTTAGCCTTGTTGGCACAGCCTTGGAGTCCATTGTCTTTGCTGGCAATGTCATCATCTACCTCACTGTCCAGCAAGACCCCCTGAGCCTTTTCTGCAGTCCATCAGCCCCAGTGTTTCTTCCTTCCCAATCCCCTGCACTGGATCAGGGATTCTAAGGGCAGAGCAGTGTTTGTAAGAGCCACTTTTGCAGTTCTCCTTACTGCTGGATCCATAGATAACAATATTATGGGTGTTTAGAGATGCTGCTGCTGTGGGTAGTGCCAGGTGCCTCATTCTCCCATCTGCATGGTCTGTGTAGGCTGTGGTGTGAGCACGTGGAGTTTTCTTTTAGCACTTAGGTGGCAGGGAAGACCATAAAACACACTCTGGTGATGGAGCTGTGCCTAGGGGTTTGGCTCTGTTCAAGGCTTGGTTGCTGCTTGTGTGTGTGGGAGTTTTTCCTGTTAGGGTGGAATGAGAGAAGGGAAACAAAAAGATGTTTTCCCTCCCTTCCCCCTGATCTAGAAAGCTGAGAAGGAAAAAGAAAATGTCTTTTCTGTTACATGTATATCCAGCCTTTGCAGTCATTCCCTGGACTCTAAATGCTAAATTCTATAAGGTATTCTGCAGCTGATCCTTAAGAATAACAGGGGCAACCGACAGGGAAAATCCTCAACAGCTTTCATTTTATTCCCTTTGGAGATGGATAACATCTTTTTCTGTTCACTGGGAAATCAAACCCCTCTCTGTTCCTGTCAAGCCTCTAGCTGAGGAGTTTCTGAACACAAACACCCAACTCCATCCATCTTTAGTCATTCAGATATCAGTATCTGTCAGTATCCTGGTTGTTTGGTCTCAGTGTAACAGACATGCCTAAATGGCTGGGACATGCAGTGAGTCCATTGCCATCCTCCCAGAGCAGCTCCAGCTCCACATCTACTCTGTCTTTGTCCTCCCCATTGAGAGAAACCATTTGGTGGCTTGTGGTGTCACTGACTTCTGTTGTCATATGCTCAATCGATGCATTAAGAGGAGGAAATGTTTTTGAACTATTTACCTGTGAACTTCAAGATAAATCTTATTCTATGGCAAAGCCCTGATGTCCTGCAGTTGTTCTCTTCATCTGTGGTTCACCTCTTTAGATGTGTAGTAGTTCTCACTGTCTCTTCAATAAATAATAAGCTTAAAGAAGAACAGCAGATGCCTATACAGGTGCTAAGACAGGATTCCTTGATTTTTTATCCAATGTAGTATTTTTACCTTTCTTTGAACCACCATAGACCCAAGAGCATCATATAGCTGGCATAGTCCCCTTTATAAAAATCCTAATATTCACTTTATTTTAAAGTTACAACTCATGTATTTCATAAACATTGTTTGCCTTTTATTCAGAGAAGGGATTTTTGGCATAAACTCTACAAGGAAGGTTGGTTAATTTCTTCTGGTTAACTTTTCTAACCACCCAGAAGACAGGTGGGAGCTGGTCCCCTATAGCCACAATCTGTGGGAATTCAGAGGTCAGTGAGACTGAAGTGCTCTCCAAACCAGTGCAGACATGTCTCAAAAGTTTCTATACGAAGCTCCTTCCTTTTCATGAATGACCTATTTGTTAAAAGCAAATATGAATGTGAGGTAAGGAAGTGTCCACTAGCAACCACTATCATTACCTAGGGTGGTGGGAGTGCTGAAAAATATCCTGTTCTGGTTTTGTTGTAATGAAGCCTATAGAGCTGTGGTAAGAGGTGGGACTCATCAGTCAGGATAATGAATTCTTAATTTGCTTTTCCCAGACCTTAAAATATTCTTAAGAGCTTGATTTTTCCCTCATCTTATTCCTTCATGCCATTGCACTCAGCCTTGAGACAGGGAAGACAAAATGTCTCAAGCAGTTTCCATGTTTCCCATTTAAGGGGCTTTGGGGTGTTATTGACCTAGAAAGAAAAGCAGTGGTTGGAAGTTAAAGATCAGCACTTAGACCAGCTTTAAATAAGTGTTCAAATCTCAACCATGAAACCTCCCTCACTGCTAAAAGTGCTGGTTTGCCACTCACTTGGGATTTGCCAACAAATTGCCATCCTCTGGCTGAATAATTTGTTGCATTCAACAATATTTTGGAGGAAGAAGCCTGCTCCTTGTCCTTTTCCCACCTATAATTTACCCTTCCTCAAGCATATTTAGCTTTTCTGTACCATGGTTTACCTAGACACAAATGAGATGGATGTTTTTCCTCTCCTTGCAAGGCTGAAACATTGGAACTTATTGGAAGCAGTGCTAGACAAGTGTTTGGTTCTCATTTCAAAATAATCTTTGGTTTGGGTATTTTAAAATAATCTTTATATGCAAACTCCAGTTAGTAGTTAGGTACTACTAGTACTGCCTGCCACCTGGTATTTTGCATTATAAAAGACATATATTAAAAAAAAATAAATCTGTAAATCTCTAGGGAAGAGTCTTAAACAAACAAGCCCATCTGGCTGTTTAATGAATTAATATGTATTTTAGGTGGGAGTGATACCAGTGAGTGTTGTTAAGGTTGTCCAGCATTTCTTATAGTAACACTCTAGCTTTTATTGCTTATCATTTTGCTGTATCTTAATTGCTTGGGCTGAAACATTTTATGCAGGGGCATCTTCCTTGGATTGAATTAATTTGTGAAAACTGCAGCCAAAATAGTTTAGATATTTCCATAGAGGAATCTAGGAGAAATAATCAGTTTTGCCTACATTAGAAATGGGTCATCTGCTCTCCTTTGGAAGACTACACTTATGTGCCTAGGAGCAGATACTCCAAAGAGAAAAGAAATTGTCTTTCTGTTGTGTCCATCTGCCAGAACTTCTATAATAAGACAGCACATAAACCTTTGAATAAACACAATTTTTGGGTACTTAGCAGCAGCTAGACATAAACAGCTAAGTTCCTCTGAAATGTTGAATGCACTGGATGTTTTCCAGTCTGTGTCAAAACACAGTTCTCTGCAACTTTCCTTCCTTTTTCTGTGATGATGTGGGTTAGGCCAGATCTAAGGTGGCACACAAGGTGGGAGATGCACCACTCAAGGTGACAGGAAAGCTTGCACTGCACCCAAACTAAATAGGGGAGGAAGTAGCCACTATGATTGACTGCACAAAATTGGCAGAGGGAGGTCTAGGAGATAACAAGAGGTTTAGGAAGAGACCAAGTGATTTAGGTTTGGGATACTGTAGGTTGACTGGGATGGAGGAGTGCAAGGTGTGACTGTAGGTGTGTGGGAATATGTTTGTGTGTGGAAGAAAAATGAGGTTGTGTATAAAACCAAGGAAGAGGTTTGGAGTTGTTGACCAAAGGGGGCAGAGATCAGGAATCTCTGGAATGCAGGCTGGCAGCAATGGGGTATGGGACTTGTTTGTGATTTCATAGAATGGTTGATGTCAGAAATCATTTATTGAGGTCACATCATCCCTTGCCTTGCCCAAAGCAGGATCAGTTAGAGCAGGATACAGAGGAAAATATTAAATCAAGTTTTGATTATTTCCAGTGATGGAGACTCCACAACTGTCTGGACAACCTGTTCCAATGTTCAGGGAGTTCAGCATTGACCTCCAGAAAAGCTCAGTTGCTTGTGTGGATGCCTTTTAAAAAGGCCAGGACTTGTTTTCCATGAACAAAATAGATGGCAGTGGCAGCCCTTTTTCAATAGGAGCTTTTAGAAAAATATTGATTGTGATTCTGTGAGGTACTGCAATAGTGAGCAGTGCTCTGCAGCCCTAAGGCTGTCTGCAAAATGATGTCTTGGGCCTGGGCTGTGTTATTCACAAAATCCTTCTTTTATTTTTGTTTTTGTTGTTGTTGCTTTTTCAACTTCTAACACTGCAGTAGTTCCTTCAACTCCTATCAGATGTTTGTATCATGTTAAACATTTGAAGTGTGTTTATTTACTCTCTGTTTTCTGTCCAGTATACAATCTCCCTTCCTGAATGAGAGGATTGTAACCTGAGGCTTCCCACTGCCTTCCAAGTAAGGGAGGCACTGGTGGGCAAAAGTAGATTTTTGATACTTAAAGCAAGGCTGTGTACCTGGCAGGCTGTCTGTAACAAAATGCTGGACTAAAACTGAGTGGTAGAGTGAACAAAATATTAAATGGATGGGAGCTAAATGAGGACTTTGTGGCTTAAAGACAGGATAAGTATAAAGAATTGCAAGGAGAGGAATAAATTTTCTTGGCTGCAACCATTAAAATAAGCCAAGTCTTTATGGTCCTTTTTATATTGTACCGTGTGAGTTTTGGGTGAAACACATTAAAATGATACAAGAATACTTTTTCTAGTATTGTAGACTTTGCCTGTAATTCTTCACTATGGTATGTGAAAGTACTGCATGATCTTAAATGCTGCATGGTTTTAAAAAAAACTGCATTATTTTAAAAACAGCTTTATACAGTGGAACTCCCTAAGAATCTACTATATTTAATAGAATCATAAAATGGTGTGGGGATCATCTCCAAAGTTTGGAGGTCAAAACCTCTTGCTATGGAAAGCAATAGCTTTCACTGGATCAAGTTGCCCAAAGCCCCTTCAATCTGACTTTGAGTGCTTCCAATGATGGGGCATGGGTGATAGAGATATGACTGTCACCAGCTGCATCAAAATAAATATTGATATATTTTAGTTGACTGTTGTGGTTATATTTTTGTCAAGTAGCTGTGTGAAAGGCATCCTTTGATCCCTTCTCCTGTTTTTCTCCTTCTTTTGCTTAACTGCTTCTCTGTTGCATAGCATGAAACTGGATTATGTGAGACTGTGTAATTCACATTAGTGGATGTTTCAAATCCTGCTATAACAATATGGTGCATTTGCTTCCTGAAAGGGTCTTGCCATCTGAATGCTCCTAGAGCATCCAGAAGTAATCAAAGCCCCAAGACTGAGAGTTCTGTTTGTTTTTCTGTGTCAGTCTTTCCCTTTGGATCTTACCCTTTCCTGTAATTATAAAGTAGAGAGAAACAGCCCCTGGAAACTGTGTTGCAATCAAAAAGTAGATTCAGCTTCTCAGTTCACTAAAAGAGAAGATTAACTTTCCCTGTCCATTACCTACAGAGCTGCTGTGTTTCCTGCTGCTAGCCTGGAGCGCACATTCAGCCCTTGCTCCTTCTCCCCAGCCTTGGTGTGACCTGTTACACACCCACAAGGAGCTTCCACAGAGGTTTCCTGCAGCAAGGTGTGTCCCAGAGCTCGAGGAAGGCTCTCACAGCCAGGATGAGGGCTCTGCCTGCAGCCAGCTCCAGGGGGAAGCTGAGGGTTGTGGTCTTTCCTTGACACGAGACACACTCATTTCCTTGCTCTGTGAGTGTGTTTAAATCACAAGCTTGTGCCTCATCATGTAAGGTTTTATGTGCTGGTATTGAGGTGTCAGAGGAGTCACAGAACCATAGAATGTTGAGGGGCTGGAAAGGATCTTAAGGATCCTCTGATCCCAATGCCCTCTACCACGCCAGGGACACCTCCCACTAGACCAGGTTGTTCAAGTCCTTATCCCACCTGGCTTTGAGCACTGCCAGGACTGGGGCATCCCTGAGCAACCTGTTCCAGTGTCTCACCAACCTCAAAGCAAGGAATTTCTTCCTAATATCTAACCTATATTTCCTCTCTCTATACCCATTACTCCTTCTCCTGTCACTACAGTTCCTGACAGGGTTCCTCTCCTTGTAGGCCCTCTTCACATAGTGGAAGATTGTTTTGTATTCTCCATACAACCTTCTCTTCTTCAGGCTGCACAGCCCCAATTTTCTTAGCCTGTCTTCATGGGAGAGGTGCTCCAGTTCTGTTACCAAATTTGTGGCCTCCTCTGGACTTGCTCCAACTGTTCAATGTCCTTCTCAGCACTGCAGGTGAGATTTCACAGGAGCCACACAGAGGAGCAGAATCCCCTGCTTTAACCTGCTGGCCACGCTCCTTGGGATGCTGCCCTGGGTTCTGTTGGTTTTTCAGCAGCCATCACCCCTGAGTTCTTCTCCTCAGGGCTGCTCTGAGTCACTTCTCCACCCAGCCTGTCAATGTGTCTGGGATTGCCATGACCCAGCTGCAGACCTTGTATTTTGCTTTGCTGAACTTCCTGAGGTTTGCACAGCCCTACCTCTCCAGCCTGTCCAGGTTCCTCTGGTTCCTTCCCTTCCCTCCAGCCTGTGGTTGCACCACAGAGCTTGGTGTGCTGAGTGAATTTGCTGAGGCTGCCTCCATCCCACTGTCCATGTCACTGACAAAGCTGTTAGACAGCATCAGCCCCAGTACTGGCCCCGAGGGACTCCACCCATCCTTGGTTTCCATGTGGAAAATTTGCTGTTGGCCACAGCTCTTTGTGGCCACTGCCAGTTCTTTATCTACTAAGTGATCCATCCATCAAATCCATGTTTCTGAAATATGGGCACAAGGATGTCATGTGGGTCAGTGTCAGTCCAGGTAGATGATGTCAGTCACCCTGGCCCATCCACCAACACTGCAGCCTTGTCATAGAAGGTCACCAAATGGTCAGGCATGAGCAGGCAGTTCATAAGAATTTGTAGTTCTAAGCTTATTTCAGTTATTTAAAGATTTTTTTTTTTTTTTTAAATTTAACCCTGCTGTTAGAATTTGTACAATTACTATTACACTCCAGCTCTGGTAGTGTAGAGTAACAGATTGGAGTCTACAGCCTGTAGAAATGTTTACCAGCCCATTGTGTGTCCTGCAGCATAGACTGGATGCTCCAGTGAACATCTATTAGTTATTCTGCTACCTAATGGGAATATCTGTTTCAGGTTATTATTAAATAACCCAAAGGCTCCATGCAAAGAATTCAGAATATAAATTTTTTTGCCTATGATGAGATATAGGACATTAAGCATGTCCAAGGATGTCTGTGCCATAGGGATTGCAGCCAGTCTGGGAGCATTCAGCAGCTAGACAGGCCCTGAGACATCCTCATTGCTGAAAGCTCAGTCTGCTGTGGGGCTAAGGTGGCACTTAAAAGACATTTCCAGAAGATATGTTTTGGTTTAAAACTTTGTTGACAGGTGTCAGGGCTCAGATGGTTAATTTGGTAGGGTAGTTCTGAACTGGAGTTAGGGATGGGATTTACCTTTGCCTCAGGATGTTGTAGATAAATACAGCTAAGTAAGTCAGCCCTTGTTTTTCCTATCAATAGGGAGAGAAAAAAGATGCACAAGGGAGAATTCACCTTATTTGCTTTAGAAGTCTATGTTGGGCTAAGTTGATTTGCCTGTCTTTAGTATTTAAAGCAAAAAGTTAATCCAGACATGACTAAACATAGGTGCCTAGTGCCATCTCAGATGCCCAGAGGGGTCAGTAATTCCTTAGCAGGTCTGCAAGACATAGGTTCTATCTATGTTAATGCTGTGCTTAAAAACACAGTCTTTCCTCTTGACTCTGTCAAATACATCTGTGATGTGTCCTTTCCTTATTGAATCATAGCTCCTTATGAAATCAGCATGCTTTACATACTGTAACACCACTTATCTCCCCAGTGAACAATGCAAGTCATCCATCCCACTGTGCAGGATCTTCTTGCATGAGGGAAAATGAAACTATTTTACCTTTTTTTTTCTCTGTTTTTTTTTTTGTTTTTGTTTTTGTTTTTGTTTTTGTTTTTGTTTTTGTTTTTGTTTTTTTCCTTTTTTCTCCCTATGCTTTGTTAGACCTTTGTATCTACTTTGTCCTTGCTTGGCACAGTTGAAGATGCCCACTCTGCAGGGTACAGACAGAGAGGTACCAAAGCCATTTGTTCCAGTGGGCTCTGCTTCTCCTTCGAGGTGGATTTCCCCTCTGTGTTGCAGATTAGCACCAGCAGAAGAATTAAGGTGGGCAATCCCTCAGTGGTATAACACAGCCATGCTGAGCCAAAGAACCTGAAGCTAGAGGACAACTCCCTCCTGCTATTCTTATGTGTCTTCTTGAAATCAGCGATGCAGTTTCCAAAAGAAAGCCCCAATAAGCAAACTTGGAAAATATAATCTTGCAAACTGATTACACATACCTCAGCAGGTACATTTTGCAATACACATCCTGATTTAGCAGAAATAAGATCTGTCTGTGGTCTCAGTGATCTATTCAGAATAACCATGGATTTTCCTGTCAGCTGGTTAATCATGGAGTGGGTGATTTAGATGTGCTCACCATCATTACTGCAATGACACCTTTTTGCCCTGCATTCAAAATTACAGCAGGGAATCTCCTGGGCCACACATGCAGCAAATATTTTTTTAGCTCTTGAGAAGGGTTTCAGGGTCCTGTCTAATTTTACATGCATTACATTTTTAAAGATTAAAATAGATAACATATTTCTTATTTCTTTTTAGAATGCTAGAAAGTCCCTTTGAGTCAGCTATTCCATATAATCTCTGAGCAGACATCAAAATTGTTGCCTTAAAGAAGATTAATTAAAAAAATCTTTGGGGATAATGGTTTATAAGATAATTGGAGGCTGTGAAATCAGAAGTTACTTCAAGGAGGTCTGACAGTGTGGCTGGCTGGCACTTCTTCCTCCTCAGTCAGATAGTTCCAGTTTCTCCCACAGTCATGAGCTACATAGAAAATGATTTTATATGAACCAGATTATGACTCTGCAAATGAACACAGTGTGGAGACACTGTCTTCTAGAATATCTTGAGAAGTGCTGCCAACAGCACACCATAGAATCATAGAATTGCTTGGGCTTGAAGGGGCCTTAAAGAACATTTCATTCCAGCTTCCCTGCTAGGGACAGGAACACCTTCCACTAAACCAGGTTGCTCCAAACTCCATTCAGCCTTGCCTTTGACACTTCTGGGGCTGGTGCATCCACAGCTTCTCTGGGCAAACTGTTCCAGGGCCTCATTGCCTTCACAGTAAAGAACTTTTCCCTAATAGCTAATCCATACCTACTCTCCTTCAGCTTGAAGCCATTCTTCCTTGTCCTGTCACTACCTGCTCTTGTAAAAAATCCCTGTCCATCTTCTTATAGGCTCCCATCTTCTATAACCATTTATCCAGGCTTGATACTTTAATAGGAAATACCATCCAGTTCATTTTCTTGGTGCCTCGAGCTCATAGATTCATTTTATCTGCAGCATTCAGGTTGCAAGCAGGGATCTGGCAGCAGGAAGCAAATCCCTTTAGAAAGTTTCCACCAATGATTTTTCTTTCTTTATTTTTTCCAGTATTTTTAAGACAGGGTTTCACAATGCCCTGCAAACAGTACCAGCTCCTGAAAGAACTGTCATGGCTTATGAGCATTATGTAGCTTTGCACTGACATTTTGGGATGGAAGTGACATTTGATTGCTGTGACCTTGTTGTGTCTTGTGATGTTCCAGTGCAAAATGAGAGCCTCACAACATGCCTCTTTGATAGATAAATGGCAGCTGAACGCCTTGATTTCACATCTCTCTCAGTTAATACTCCATATTTTGATCATGTGGCAGTCCATTCACCTGAGGACTTTTTCCTTTCTTATTTTCAGACCATTAGACAAAGGCAAAGTTCAGCTTGTTTGCCTCATGCATGAAAGAATTAGTGTCTTGTGCTGTGCAAGTGGGATCCTTTCTGGAAGGTTTTGTTCTCACTGTTTGCTAGTTAGAGGCAGTTCTCTGTCATACCAGGAGCTAATTTCTAGGGAGATTCCTCTATGCAAATAAATCTTTAAGTAAGGTTAAGACAGTAACTTTTAAGTCCCAATTTAAAGGCAGAGGGTTGTCCTTTGGTTTAAAAAAGTTTAAAATTGCATCACAGCAGCAACTTTGAAAGTCATCCCCTTCGCCAGCTTTGCTGTTTTGTTCAGTTCTTTATAAAAATGCAGAAACTCGCTAAAAAAGGAAACCTCTCCCTCCTGGAAGCTGGCATTTGACCTTTGCAGGGCAGCGAGCTCTTTGCCGACAAGTGCAGAATGCAGACGTTTTGGGTGCATCACTCCATCTGCTTTCCCCGAGCCCCAGAGCCGTGCCGAGGAGTGCCCCGCATCCCCCGGCTGCGCTCTCGGTGCGGAGAGGGGCTCTGGGGCTCGGGGTGTGCCGTGCCCGCGCCCCCGGGGTGCCGGTACCCCGGTTCCATGCGCTGGTGCCGGTACCCCGGTTCCATGCGCTGGTGCCGGGGCAGCTGTTGCGCGGAGCGGAGCCGCGCCGAGTTCCGTCACCATGGCAACAGCATCACCGCCAGCATCCTCCTCCTCCTCACCCGCTCTCCTCCTCCTCGGCATCGTCAGGAGCAGCAGCAGCAGCAGCAGCAGCCCTGGCAGGAGCCAGAGCCCGGCAGCCGAGGCTGCAGCCAGCTGCTGCCAGCCCCTGCCCGCGCCGGCACCGGGCACGGCCCCGGCCCCGCTGCTGCCGGGGGAGCCGGGCACAGCGAGCTGCGGGAGCTGCACTGCAGAGGGACCCCAGACAACCCAGGTAGGAGCTGTGGGGCTGCTCACAAACTCCCCGGGATCCATGTGCTGTGTGCCTGGTGCGTGTTTGCGTGCGAGTGCTGGCGGCGAGTTTCCCGGCTGGCTCCTTCCAGCAGCAGTGCGATGACAATTCCAGGCAAGCATGTTTTCAAGCTCGTGCTCCCCATCTCTGCCATGCTGCCCCTCTGTCTCTCCTCCACCCAGATACATAAGGAATAGTAAATAATGTTCTGAAAGGTTGTTAGAAAATGGGATGGTGGGGGGTCCAATGTGATCAGAGTGGGGAACGGCTGCGCTTCTAAAATAAAAGTGGGCAGCAGCAGCGGAGCAAAGGTTGGCGTGGTAATTAATAACCCTTAAAGAAAAAAAAAAATTATGCGACAACGCACTTCTGTTTCTATCCACTCTACAAATAGATCTCTCATCATATTCAGCAGAGACATGTAAAGCAGAGGTATATGAATAGACAAGACTAGAAACCTCACTGTAGTCCACAACTGTCAGATTCACCTTAAGTGCTTTAAAACCAGACTAAATTATAACAATATCAATGCAGCTATACCTGAGAATATATGATGTATAAAATTGCAAAAATACATCTCTTAAACCTTTACACCTCCTGAGAAGTAAAAAAAAAAAAAAAAAAAAAAAAAAATTATCTTAATGATGTTTGTCTGATGGCCACACAGTAAAAGATGCTTGCTTCATCTGTTGTGAGAAAGCATGTATAGTGAGTACATTTCAAAAGGTAGGAAGAATAGTTCTGATCCACAAGTACATGAGGACAGTCCTTGTCATTTTATAAACAGAAGAGGTGCAGAGCTGTGGAGTGTCCTTGTGCAGGCAAATAGATGTGGATGTGTGTGTGTGTTTTTGAGAAACACGAAGGGGGGACCATAAGAAGTAAGTTTAGGCCAAGTGTTTAAGCTGTGAGTGTTTGCTGTGTAATGACTGCAGAGAGCTCTTTCCACTTCCACAGAACTATTTTTATTTCTTTGTTTGTTTGTTATTGTCAGCATTAAGGAGAGATGTGATGCTGCTGCTGTCTCTGTCTCCTCTAAAACTCTATTCTTCCTCTCTTGTGTCCCTTGTTCTCCCTAAATCATCCTTGTCTGTGTAGCTGGAAATGCTTCCTAATTCAAACATGGGTCTGGGTATGACCCAACATAATTTTTTGTGCACTTGTGTGTATTTATATTTACATATATATGTCCTTGTACATAGGTTAAGAGGCACCTGTCTCTCATGTTCAACCTGATTTGAAAATCAGAGTGGTTTTTGGTCCCAATAGCATTTTGTTGTTTCTATAGAGCCGCCTAAATTCAGCAGGAGCTGGAATATAATTTAAGTTTATAGGTACAGAACTGAGGGCAGAATTGTGCCCACCTTTTCTCAATGTTTACAAACATTCTCATCCTGCAAGCTACAGAGCAAAGAATTTGGGTAGGCAGGACCTCATGTCCAGTTCTTATGCAGAAGTGCTGTAAAAATTACTTGGGAATTATGTTCTATCCCAAGAGAAATTGATAAGGTAAAGGATAGAAAAAAAAAAATAAAATACACAGACAGCTATTTAGAATCAGTGCTTCGATTTGAAAAATAATTTTTTAAGGAACTTGACCTCATCACAACAGGTCTTCTCTACAAGAGGCTCTTTGATCCTTGGTAATGACAGTGATCACAGACATCAAGTTTAACTGAAAAGGATGATTTTGATACTTACATTAATTAAACTAAAGCACTGTAGAGCTGAATCCTTAAGAGTCTGCACACATTACAAGGTGTAGTTCTGCATGAGATTTGGTGTTTGCTTCAAATTCAAAGAATATTTAAATCTTGAGACTTCTTTGTAATAACAGAGAGGAAATAAAAGTGCCTGTCAAAATGCCTGTAAAAAGAGCACAAACCTGATCATGTGTCTGACAGAGACACCAGGAGCAGAGCCACAATCCTGTTTACATGTGTTGCAGAGATGTACAGTGCATAATCCAGGGGCAGCTCAGTGAGGCACAAAGCAGTGACCCTCTCATCAGCACAGGCAGATGATTGAAGGTCAGAGGGCTCTGGGTATTACACATTAACACTCTCCAATATTCCTACACAGTCCTACTTTGCTGCTAGCAGTGGGCAGGTGATTAGGGAGAAGCCAGAATTTGTACATGGACTTTTGATTGCTACAGGGGTGAAAACTTCTGTTAGAAATGACTCTGGGTAAGGCAGGGAAGCTTGATGTTTTCATGAGCACTGCTTGGCCACAGAAATCTTCTATGGAGGCCTGTTCATGGAAAGTCAGGCACTGAGGCTGATATCAGTGGAAACAGCAAGGATGTTCCCCACCTCAGATATCCAGTATTTAATTCTCAGTGTCCCCCAGTCCTGCAGCTCTTTCCATTGCTTAACCTGGAAAGCTTAGGAGAGATTTTTTTTTTGTTTTGCCTTATTGCTTTTTCTATTCTATTTCATTAGTTTAGTAATAGATGGGAACACAGTCCTTCTTTTGTTTTGTGCATGGCTGTTAAGAGCTGCTCCCCCAAAGCTCACTTATTGTTCACTAGCATCATTCTAAGCGGAAAAAAATTATATCTCATGATATAACCAAGCATCTTTTAAAATCTTGCTCCTAATTTTCATTAGTCACTCACTGTGGCTCTCAGAGCTCAGAATAAGAGAAGACTTATACACTAGTTGCTGTTCTAAAGTCAGCATTTGCCAACAGATTGAGGCAGGAGTTTTGGAAATATTGCAGCCAGGGTTTGGGTGATTTTGTTGGCTTTTGTTGGCTTTGGTATTTTTTTTTTTTTTTGTTTTGTTTTGGTTTTTTTGGTTTTTTTTGTTTGTTTGTTTGTTTGTTTTTTATTTTACTTTTTTTCTTGGGGGGGGGGGGTTGTTTTGTTTTGTATTTTTTAAATAAGGAAGGTGCCTTTTTCCAGATCCTGCTCTGTAGTAAGCTGAAGCAAAAGATGATTTGAAGAAGAATGCTGTACCTTGCCTTTAGTTTAACAATGTTATTTATTTTTGAGCCTATGTGCACACTGTTGTTTATTATTCTATTCAATAATTATACTCTGTTATTTTGCAATATTGTGTTTTTTTCCCTTACACTCTATTGTGATTGGCTAGATTCAGTGCTTAATGAGACAGACACTTAACCATGGAAAAGTTTTCCCAGCAAGGAGGAGGATGATGGGATATTTACATTAGAAACTGGACACTGTTCTGTCTGTTTGGTTCCCTTAAAATTATGTACCCAAACTGTACTTGATACAGAAATAACCTTTATTTTTGCCAATTCTCATCTTCTTGCAGAGTCAGACTGATCTTGGTAGGTTCTCTTAGTCTGGATGATGCCCACGATGATGCAATGGGAACCTTTGTGTCCACTGAGCAGATACCCCATCAGCACTGGGAAGGTTATAATTCCTTCCTGGGCTGTTGGCTCAGGTGGTGTAAGCTTTTTGGTTTCTCTTCTACACAACCCCTGGGGTGCATGCTCATGGTTTGAAGCCTTCTTCCCCAACTGGTGAGACAATCTGAGTGTCTGTGCTTCCCCCAGCACATCTCTGACAGAAGTGTGTCCACGAGCACAAACAGTGCAGGTGTCTCACTCTGTGTGCATTTCTTCTGGTCTCCCCCACACCCAGCTCCCTCCCTTTCATGCTGGCAGTGCCTGACATGCTGCCAGAGCCTCAGGGCCTGAGATGTAGCATGACCTCTGCCCACACTGCTCCAGGAGGGATGGGCTAAAACACCTGGGCAGTGGTGGCTGCTGGGCTGATCCTCCTTCAGAAGGTCAGCACGGTGACATGCCTGATCTCAACTTGTTGGGAGAGTGAGTCAGAAGCTGGCTTCCTCCAAATGTTCCAAATCCAAGAGGATATGATTTTATTCTCTCTCTAATCCTATTATTAGTGCCTGCAATGTTAAGGACTCTGTTATTCAGCAGTTTTATTTCTTCCCTGTTCCACTGCTGCAGAGGGAGCATCCAAACAAAGTGTAAAAGGAAGAATGTCTTCATTTTGTACACTCAGATGCTGCTGACATCCATGTGCTGTCCTGTACAGAAAGAGAATACCTTTTGAGGGGGGAAGCTCTTTCTGATCCTTCTAAAAATCTGCCAGAAATCTCAAGGCATTTCTGCACCTTTTGGGTTCAGACTTGCCTTGGTGTGGACTCTGTTTCTGTAGCCCCCACACCTCTGACCTTGGTATGTTTCATACTAAATTTTCTGTGGTCACAGAGGGTCTTACAAAGTTTACTTCTCTCATTGCACGAGGCATTGTGGGTAAATGCAATATCCTGATATGCTCCTCCTACCTGTTGTGTTTTCTCATCCTTAGGATCATGGGAATAAGACAACATAAGCAGTACTTTGACCATTTCCTTGTATATATACCCATCAAATTCTTGATTTTGTAGTAGTATATCTAGTATATATATATAAAGATATATGTATATTTAGTAGTATAGTAGTAATATATCTTTATATATATATATATATATAATATGTGTATCTAGTAGTTATATTCATCATTATTCTTTTCTATTTGTTCTTAGCTATGTGGTGTTTTCATGAACAGCTAAGGCCTTGTGCAATCTATTGGAATTTAGAGGTGAAACTGCAAGTATTAAACTACAGACTTGTACTGAAAATGCAGAGCACTGGTGTGACAGTAATTGATGTTTGTCTTAATTGCATGGAAACTTCAAATTCTGGCCACTGGCTTTTGAGGATTCACAGAAACAGCACGATGTGGGACTTTCTTATTATAACTTGGCTTGGTAGGGACCACCTGTACTGTTAAGACCCTGATGCCACCATTTAGCAGCCTGGAGTGGACCAGGCTCTTTCTTGGTCCAGCTTGTTGGGCAGAAAAATCTCCTTGTTGTACTGCTGTGCAGATCTGGGAAGGAATCCAGCTCTGCACCAGCCTCTAATGTGTAATTTTGGTTTCTCTCATTGTTAACATTGCTTTTATATCTGAGGCTGGCAAGCACAGTCCCATTACCTTTTTATGGCCCTAAAGAACGTGATTATTGTTTGGAGAATGTGGCCTGAGTGAAATATTGCTTGTATCTTGGTCAATTTGTTAACCCATACTGCCAAAACCATTGTGGCAAAAGGAAAAGCAATCCTGTTGTATGATAATGATTTCTTAAAGAACAGAGCAAAAGGACCAGAATTTCCATCCGTTGAATCCCAGACAAGAGAGGTGATTCAATATGAAAACTTCCATCTCTGTTAAACTATCTCCTCCTTTCACTCATTGCCTGTTGTTCTGCTCAGTGGCTTTGACTTGACCTCATTGCAGGGAGATAATGTCTACAGATGATGTAACCTCATATTCTTCCTAAATAGGCCCTTGGCTTGTAAGTGGCAGCTTTGAGGTGTCTGCATGAAACCACTGATTTTTATTTGCATAAAAAAGTTTCTCATTTGTTTCAGAGGTGATAGGGCAGAATGGGGCAACACCCACTTTTGGGAGGTCGCATCTCTCTGTGTGCTACTTTTCTAGATTTGTGTGCTTAAAAAAAAAAAAACTGAGTTCTTACTGGTATTTTGGTTTCTGCAGAGGACTCTGGGCTACAGGTTTTGAGCTGACAGTCTGTTCCTACCTGTAGGAACTGCTCCCCCTCTGTGTGACTGAGCGCCTGAGGGCTGCAGGTGCTGGCTCACACCTGCACAGCTCTTCTGCACTATCAGGGCCCAACTATCCCACATCACAGGGCATGAGGATCTCTGTGAGACAAAGCAGATGGATTTCATTAGAACTGAGCAGTGTCTGCTGCTGCAAGTATCTCTTCTTACAGGCACTTACAGAGTACACTGCCCTGCATAATAAACCTGTTCTACACCCTGCAGTCACATAGCACTATTTATTTTCTTTTCTTGCCTGTCTTGGTTTAAAATCTCAGCTGAAAACTTCTCTTTTCTGTTCATGCATCATTGTTTTCCCTCTGTTTCCCTCTCCCTTTGCAGCTGTGTTCAGGCTGAGCTGTGTGAGGGTGCAGCTTGCCACGGTAGATGTTAGAGGAAATAAAGTCTCATTGTGTGATGTTCTGGAGTGCTTTGCTCCACAGCCACCCAGCCCTTGCACCACTGGAGGCTATGGGATGTTTGCCACTGACCTCAGGAGCAGCAGGAGTCATCCCCGTGCACAAAAGTCTTTTCAGAAGGGAAGATAACACACAAGGCTGTGAAGAGATTACTGTTTGAGACAGGGTGGAAGCCTGAACCTTCTCAGTCAAAAAGCTTTTGTTGGCTGCCATGGGTGGATCAAAGTCAAGCTGCTGTTTCTGCCTGGGATGCCACATCCACCTGACCATTCCTTGTCTTTTCTTGGGGAACCAGGCAGCAAAGTCAGGGCATTGTGAGGCAGAAGAGGGACAAGGCAGAGAAACATTTTTTCAGCAAGGCTACTCTTTTTTGAAAGTCCACATGGATGAATGCATGAAATGGGGATGAATAATAATTTCAGAAGGTTATGTGAAAAGCCCTTAGATGTGTTCTTTCTTTTATGGTGGGGAAGGGAGGAATAGATTTTGGATTGCATCAATTCATTTGGATTGCTTCAATTCTTTTGGATTGCATCAATTCTTTTGTCTGATGAGGGCAGAAGGATTGTTGGAAAAATAGAAAAAAACCCAGTGAAAAAAACTAGTGAGGAATGATCATCAGACTCTTGTTAGTTTTTGGTAGGACTGTAAATTAGGCCTTGTTTTCTTTAGGTGCCTTGTGTTGGTAGTGGGTGACATTAGTGCTTTATTAAACTCTCTGTGCTGAGGAGCTCATGGTTTAGTGCAGCTAATAATAATACCCTGATTGAGAAACAGAAGGTGGGATAGCTCAGCATCAGACATGGGAGTGCAGAAATAGTTGCTGCTAGTTGAACTAAAAATACACAGCAGCATAGCCCTCTTGCCTACAGCAGCACATGCTGGACACACTTTGGACACTGGCAGTGGGGGAAATGGCTTCCCCTTGTTTCTGGCAGCTGCTGGACCAGCAGTGCTCTGTGGTGATTCTTGTGTGACTGCCTAACGCTACCTTAGGTGTGCAAGGCTCCTCAGAGCAAGTTAATTAATATCCTCAGAAAGTGAATCATTATCCAGGGTCATAAACAGACTATAAAGGGTGAAATGGGCTGCATCAGGTGAGTTGTTAAGCCAGTTTGTCCCAGGGTGGGACTTTGTGATCATGGAGTCACCCAACAGCTTGGGAGTGACCGGCAGCAGGGACTGGGGTGTAACCATGGCTACTCTGATCCACTGCTCCCTGCTCCTGCCTGGGGACAAACAGCAGATGTCAAGATCACTGCTGAGTTATCAGCCTTGCACTTACTGCTGCACAACGTGGTCAAAGACATTTATCTAATTTTTTCCTACCACCTCCCAGGGTTTACACAGCCTCTCCACCTGGGCTCTTCATGGGTGAAATTCAGTTTAGCAGGTACATGTTTTTCATGAGATTCAAAATCTCCATGACAATAAGCTTAAAGTGGCCCAGATATAGTGAGGATAGGGTACCCTGAAATAGGTTAGTTAGATGAAATTAGGACACATCTAATGCCAGAATCAGCAGTGCAACATGGATATCTGCTGCACTGTCAGATGGCAGATCAAAGGTGAGGAACATCTTGTAGATGAATCATAGAACTATTTAAGTTGGAAAAGACCTTTAAGATCATCAAGTCCAATCTCTAACCCTGAGATGAGGAAAAGTGCTTGGTGAAAAGAGGGAGTTAATTGTGTTGGGCACAAGTGATGAGACATTGTCTCCAAATAAAAGGTACAAACACAGAGTGCTGAGACCCTGAAGACAAGAAGCAAAGCATGAATGCTCTAATTTGAAATTCCTGCATGATGTGTAGTAAAACCCAGCTGTGCTGGGACTCCTTCACTTGTTTGAACACCAAGACCTGTGGCTGGGATAGGAATGGACAAGGATGTGGCTGTGGCTACTCTGTCACCACACCTGCAGGTAGGAAGAATACAGGGGCTGCATCATCTCTCCTGCCTTGCCTTCCCTCCCAAGGTCAGGTGCCTGATTCCTGTACAAGCACAGGTGCTTCCCTCAGAGCAGAATGTGTCAGGATATTGCATGAAAAAATGTCAGCCAACAGAACTGGTTTTTTAATATCCAACACAGGGGTAAGCCCTTTCCACAGTGCACAGGAGCTTTTTATTTTATTATTTTATTTTATTTTTATTATTACAACCGGGAGATCCAATGACATCAATCTCCTTTGTGTCTCCTCTGGGACTCTTTGGAGCTTGAGGGTTTAGCTAGAGACAGAGGAGGCAAAGCATAGAGGTTTTTTCTCTTGGGATGGGTGTTTCTTGTGTGGACTTCTCTGAGTTGAGGCTGCCTTAATAAAGGGAGCACCAGGAATGGCAAGCTTCCTTGCCTGTCTTTCTTAGCCAGTCTTAGCTTGTTTCTGGGACTGCTATTGTACTTACTCTCTGATGAAGTGAATAGCAAAAAGCTATTTTTGTTCATAGGATAGTTTTGTAGGATAATTCTGGTTGGAAGGAACATCTTTCCAATCACCTGCTAAAATCAGGGTCACCTGTGGGGTCAGACCATCCTTCTTTGGGTTTTATCTAGTCCACCTTTTTATACATCTATAACAGAAAGTGAGCGGCCTCTAAAGTTTTCTGAATTGTCAGGATCAGGGTCATCAGGAGCTTTCAGAGAGTTTTGAGAGACAGGAGGTCAGGCAAAATGTGCAAGAGCATTTCCATGAGGACTTCTGACCGTGGAGATGTCCAGGGGAAACTGGCAGCAGCTCTGAGAGTGGTGTGCAGAGCATGACAGAAGTGAAAATGAACTTAACAAAAGCCTTCTTGGGCTGTCAGGGGCAGGTTTATTCCTCAACATAAATGGCTTTCTCTGGGGATTTGTGGAATAGGCACTGCCAGGGGGAAGGTGCTGATTTTGCAGTGAAATGGGTCTGGCTTGCCCTGTGCCTGTACACGGTAGGTGACTGCTCTGGGAGATAATGCCTCAGGTCAGTGACTTAATTATGTCTGGTTTGGAGACCTTTTACCATACCTGAGATAACTCAAGGCTTACAGGATGATGTTTGGAAGAATCATCTTGCTCAGCAGCAATAATCACCAATTACTAAGAAAAGATTTCCTTACTCAATCATTTCCCACTGGTCCCATCTTCCCACCAAACACTCTGTTTATGAAAGCTTTTCTTCCAGGACCAGTGCCACTGATAATCAGAACCCTCACATCACAGAAACATTTTCAAAAGAGTTTGAGGGCCAATTATATAAATGTTTCCTCTTTTGTAAAACAGCTTGGGACTTGTAAACATATTAAGTCCACATATCACTAAATAATTCATGAGGATGAATTATTTACTTGTGCAAGCTGTGTTTTAAATAAGGAATATTTTTTTCCAAAAATGAGGGAAATAAAAATATTTTAGATAATTTTGAAAGGAGTAGCTGCCATTTCACTCTACTGCTTTTTTTGTGTTCCAATTGATTTTTCTTATGAGTGTGCTCTTCAGGAGTGGCTGATACCAGGTCTGAAGTGTGTAAAGGTGACTCCCTCAGCACAAAAATCCACAAAACCTTTCAGCAGAATAAGGCTTATCAGAAATCAAGGAGTCTACTTTATGTTGTAGATGTGTGAAAATTTTAGAACTTAGAATTTTATAACCATTGTTTATTTTCCAGATGAAATTGAGGATGGCAAATTCAATCCCTGCACAGTAAAGGTGGATGCTGTTACTATGGAGTCCTTTATATGATGCTTTTGGGTTTGAGCCTTATTTATGAGATTATTTTGAACTTTGTCCCTTTTATATATATATATGGATCATTCTGTTGCATTTTCTTTTCTCTCCCTTTTCCTCCCTCAACAACAGATGATTTTGAAGACAGCATGAATGAAACAAAATGTTGGCATGGTCTAGCTGAATTTCCTGACAAGATAAACATTCAGTTAAATGTGAGACATATGCCTTAGTGTGTGACTGTAATTTTGTAAGTTCTTTTATATGTTATGGTTGGCAACAGAATCCCTGTAGCTTATTCTGGCTAGAAAGAACAGTATTTCTTAGTCTTAAGACAAATACGTGATTTAAAATCTGTATTTGCTACCAGCTATACAGTGTGAGTGCTGAAGTGTATCTTGGTTATAAATACTGTCCATTCCTGTTCATCTCATAATCAAAGATGGTCTTCAACCACGGTGCATTTCTGATGGGGATAATGTTCTTATCAGAAGTTCTCTTTTCTGCCTTCATCCCACCTTTGGAGTTAAACTGTCTGGGAGTGATGCCCCTCCATTTGCTCCCACTGTGGACTGCAGGCTTGCATTGGGTGAGAATATTTCCTCTGATGGCTGCACAGGTATAAAATTAGAGGGATGTTGGCTCCAGCTCATCCTGTGAGACTTTAGTTTGTGCAGCCAGACCATCAGAGGATAAATGCTGTGCCTTACCCCAGCCCCCTTAATTTTGGGGACCACTCATGTAATCTTGGAGTACTTTGAACTACAATGAAATTTGCTCATCCCCCCTCACATTTTTACAAAAGGATCCCCATGCTGAAATGACATTGATAAATCTTTTGTGGAAATATTCAGGCCTAGGAGTGCATTTTGTCTGAGATCCTGATCAACTCTTTTAGTTTAGTAGAATCAGCTTCATTCAAAGTAGTCACCAGCTTTTTTTTTGTGGACAGGGCAGAGAAATGGTTATTTCTAAGGCACTACCTAGATAACTCTTTAAAAATGCATGCTTTAGGACAGAACAATCATGCTCAAGCTTTGTCTACACTGTCTGAACAGGAGCCTGGACAAACAGTTGAGGAGTAGCCATTTACTACTGTAGATGTATGTCCTTTGACTGAGTGTAAACTTATTTATTGACAAAATATGGAATGGGGGACAGACATCCCAAACCTTATCTCTCTTTTCCAAACATCTTTCACACTTGTCTTTATGGCATAGTGATCTTTTGTTTACAGTCAATCATGCACATTCCTACTGCTTTTGCCATTCAGATTTCCAGTCTCTTCTGGCATTTTTCATGGCAAGACCACATTTCCTGTGATCTGCCATCACATTCCTCTGTGTGATGCCCCACTCTGGACTCCTGGCTGGTTGCTGGACTAGCACAGGGAAAAAATGGTGAAGCAATCCTAGCAATGCATTATGCATACTAAGGGATTTTGGTTCTAAGATACAACCAGGGAATAAATGTCATATTTGGCAAAAAATGTAGCCTGTTCAGAAACAGCATTTGAACTTGAAAGATGCAAAGATCCATGAGCCAGCTGGGATAACAGGCACTATGACTTGCTGAGCCTGGTGCCCAGCTGCAGCAGGACTTCACTGGGATGCACAGCTAAAGGTGCTTTAGCCCATCTGTGCCTTGCCCCTGAGAGAGCTGGCTCAGAGACAGCTCATGCACACCTCTGTAGTGGTTCAGAGATGCAGTACCCTTTGTTTGCAAGAGTAATTTAGCACTTTGTGTGGGTGCATTTATGGGAACACACAGATCCTCTTAAAGAAATAGGCATGCTTCTGGTATTTGCAGAGGTTATGGCTGCACATTAAGAGAAAATAAAAACAAAGCAAAACATGTTTAGTAGAGGAAATTTCCATTATCCACCAGCAGTTCTTATTTGTACCCTATAACTTATTCTGTATGGGGAAAGAAGAGGAGTTGGAAGCTGATTTCCAAAAGGATGAAGTATGTCTGATATTTAGTGAATCAACAAACTTGTGGATAGAATTGCACCTGAAGATCTAATTTCTACAACTGCTATTGTCTAATTCCTACAGCTGCTACTGTCTAATTTCTACAGCTGCTATTAGAGTGGCAATAGGAGAGGCTGAGGTTGTAAGGATATGGAGCTATTGGAGATTGTCCAAAGGACAATTAGATGGTGAAGGGCCTGGAGGGGAAACCACACAAGGAGTAGCTGAGGTCACTTGGCTTGTTCAGGCTGAAGAAAAGGAGGCTGAGGGGAGAGACCTCATGGTAGTCCACATCTTCCACATGAGGGCAAGATGAGGGGCAGGCACTGATCCCTTCTCTGTGGAATCCAGCAATTAGGCTCAAGAGAGCAGCATGAAGCTGTCAGGGGAGGTTTAGTTTGGATATTAGGAAAAGAGTTTTCACCCAGAAGGTGGTTGAGCACTGGAAGAGGGTCCCCAGGGAAGTGGTCACAGCACCAAGCCTGACAGAGTTCAAAAATATTTGGACAATGCTCTCAGGCACAGGGTGGGGTTCTTGGGACAACCTATACAGGGCCAGGAGTTGGACTCAATTATCCTTGTGGGTCTCGTTCAACTCAGGACATTCTATGATTCTGTGTTTCTATGAGGCTTAGCCATCACTGTCTATGGGAACTCTCCCAGAATTTTCCTTTTTGTTACTGTAGAGCCTAAACTTGCAATGTGTGTGGTTGCAGATTTATCCTGCCTCATGCACTGCACTTGCTGAAGTCAAGCAGAGCAGCAGCATGATGCCAGGTGAATACCTAAAGCCTGAAATGTGTAGAACTGAGAAGAAAAACTCAAGAATCCAGGGAGTAAACCAAGCTCCTGGCCAATGGCTGTCTTCCCCCCCTCCACACACAGGCCTGGCACCCTGATGATGTTTTTAGACATGGTCACTGTGCCTCTGTCATCCAGCACTCCAGCATCTCTCCAGCTGGGAATTATGCTGTGCCAGCCCAGCCTGTGGTGCCCTCACTGACTGTGGCTGGTGGTGCAGAGGGTGCTGAGGTGCTGCAGATGTTCCAGATGCTGACATGAGTGGCTGTAGCTATCAGTGGAATTTCTGACCTTTCTCCAGCCTGTGATTAGACATTTATTAGATTAGATTAGATTAGATTAGTCCTGCTGCACAACTGTGCTGGTTCATCCAGTTGTTCCTCTCTGTAGTGGATGATATGATCTAGAGACTTGTTCCAGAAATTTTCACTCCTGTGTGCTTTTAGACATTGTTGACAATATTTTAGGAAGATAAATGGTGGTTTCCTTCTCTCTCCACCACTCTGCAATGCTCTACCCAGAGACTGTTGTGCACTTGGTTTCTGTGGTTGTTCTGCTAGGATCAACCACAGAATCCTAGACCAGTTTGAGCTGGAAGGGACTTCAAAAATCATGTCCTTCCAACTCCCCTGCCACAGGCAGGGACATCTTCCACAGCCTGGGTTGCTCAGGATCTGCAGGTCAAGAGGAAGGATTATCACTAGAAACCTGAGCTATTCCTTCAAACATTTTGCTGCTTCAGTCTGTAGCACTGGAACTGCTGAGGTAGAAGACAGGCTCCTCCTTTTTAATTTTAAGGGCAATATTTATCTTGTTTTGCTTATGGATATTTGCCAAGTCTCAGCACATCTACTGCAAGCCTCAAATCAGTGTTGAATGAATATATATTTTTTTTTTCAGATCATTGATTTAATGATCAACAAAGTAATAAAGATGGCAGGAAATGCAGAATTATTATGCCTAGGTGAGATTTGTGGCACCTTAACAAAGCTGCCTGAAAGAAGATGAATTTCTCTGTTGATGAATACAAAGTAATTTACAATGGAAAGAATTAACTTAAATGATTCATAGCCCTTTCTGGCTTAAAAATAAATTCTGATGACTTGAGAGGAAAGAAAGCCTTCAGAAAACCTTTCTGTGTGTATGGGTACCTTAGGAAATAAAATCTGCCATGAATAGAGTATTTGGTGTCTAAGAACTGGGGTGAAGATTATTTTTGAATAGAAAAATTAATTATGGTTTTCAGTTTTCCCTACAATGAAGGATTTGGCAATTAAAAATGTTTTAACTTCAATTAACATGAACCTGTGGGAAGTATTGATCTAGTATTTGTTTAGGAAAAATCTGGAAATTAAGGGATCCAGTTGGAAAGTTCAGGCTTTGTTTTGAAACACTTTTTTTAAAATGTCAAAATGTAATTGTTTTAGAAAAAGAAGCTATTCACATAAAAAAATAATCTTAAATGAAAAGTGTTGATTCACTGAGACACAGTGTTTCTGATCCATCAAAATATTTTTATTTCTGTCAAAAAGTTTTGTGGGAAATATAGGGCTTTCATTTGGAATCTGAACACAAACACCCACCCACTCACAGCCTGAAAATTTCTTGCTACAGGTCCCATGGGTGTGTTCTTCAAAACATTGCAGTGTCTCACCAGAAGCGTGGCCTCTCCTAAAGTGCTGCATTTTAATTTGGTCACTGTTTCCCAAGGGTCCCTGTCACACAAGCAGGAGGCTCCACAAGCAGGTGACCAGAATTCACACTGGTTTCTGTGTTTTGGATTTGAGTAAAATGAATGTGTTATTTCAGCTGAGAATTAAGGAAAGGCTTAGCTGAAGGGTGAGGTTCTCATGTTCTCATTTTCTGCAAAGTTAATGGAAAAAGCTTCCTATTGGATGAGAAAGGTTTTCACTCCTGCTTTTGGTATCAACAAGGGAGTCCATGTGGAAAGCTGGGTGCAATTGTGCTCTGCAGAACTAACTGAGTACCTAGAATAACAAAAACTGAAACAATTTACCTTTGTCTCTTTTATTCTCCTAAATACAGGAGAAAGATAGCATTCTGTGAAAGTCAAAGGCATTACTTTGAATGTAGATTAAAACAAAACAAAACAAAACAAAACAAAACAAAACAAAACAAAACAAAACAAAACACTTTTAACCATGTAGCTTGCATAAAACTAAACCAAATCAAGCTCAACCAAAACAAAAGTTTTCCCCAAAAACCTAGTAAAAAATATCAGAGGAAAATTTAAAAAAGGAAAATGGGGAAGTGAGGCAAAAGTGCTCCATTTGTGGTTAGAGGATGAGAAGATGAGTTTAAAATGTGGTTTTAAACAGAGGCTGAGGTCACATGGGCTGAAAAAATGGGAAGACTCCCACCTGGTTAATTTTTGCATCATGCAATAACAAAGAGAAATTATAACAAAACATACCTGCTTGTCATTGTCACAGAATAGCCTAGATTGGAAGAGATGTCCAAAGTTCATCCAGCCCAGCCTTTTGTGGGAGCCAAGAGGGGATCATGCAGCAACCTGCCCAGTCACATCTGAAACATCCAGAGATGGAGGCTCTGCCATGGCCATGCAGGGAATGATTGTTCTCACTGTAAAAATTTCCTCTTATACAAGGATGAAACCTTTTCTGGTGTAAATTGTAACCATTTCCCCTTTCCTTCTCCATGGGGTTCCTCATGTAGAAACACTGTCCTCTTTGTATTTACCCAGGAATAGTTCCTGGAATAATATGATGAGATTCCCCCGGAGGTTTCTCTTCTCCAAGGAAGAGATTTCCTTCTGTCATTCCTCAGAGGTCAGGTCATGGCACTCCTTTGGAGCCTCTCCTGTTTTTCTGTGTCTTTCTTGAGCTGTGGGGACCAGAGCTGGACACACTCTGATCACTCTCTGAGTGCAGCCTTGTACCAATTTCCTGCCCATCTTGCAGACCACCCATCCAGTCTGTATCTTGCCAGCTTGTCCCATAGAGGCAGTTTGTCTAATTTGTAATTTCAGGATGATTTTCATCTTTTCATTGAAGCCTTTATCACTGGTACTGCAATATGGTCTTTGTCTCCAGAGTTCTGGAGTGAAAAGATGAACTCCAGCATCTATTTCTTGGGTCATAAACCCCTATACATATGTAGAGATGTTTCTAGGGTTTTATTTTTTTTCTGTTTGTTTCTATCAGTACTGAAATTCTTAGGTCATAGTGCACATAACACTAGGCTTTAGCACATGGAACACATATTCTGCATTTTCATTTTAAATGTCACAGTGCCTTCCTCACTAAAAGCATTCAGAAAATCTGGGTTTGGTGCAGCATTAGGAAAAAAAAAAAAAAAGATTAGGAAAAGAAAAAGAAATACTCAACCTAACCTAGTAATTAACTTCCTAAGGACTTTTTTAGGCTTTTTTGTTTTTTTTTTTTTTTTTTTTTTTTTTTTTTTTTTTTTTTTTTTTTTTTTTTTGTTAAAATTAAAGTTCTATTTATTCAGTGTGTAAGAAATAAGAATGTTGAACTCTATTTGAAAAATGGAGATGAAGAAATATAAAGGTACTGCAGAATGCCAGATATATGCACAGAAAAATAAGAAACTTAATGAAAACGGAAAACAAAACTAGAAACATTTTTTTCTCTTCTGCCAGCATGGTGAAATTGTCCTATAATAAGTCAATTATTAGCAATCTCTTCTTCAGGGCTCAAAGGAGCCCATCTGCATTGCCACAGTAGGTTAAAATATTCTGTGTCTCTCCCAGGAAAAACCCCCACTGTGCCATAATAGGATTTAATATTTTCCATCACTGTGTAGCTGTGATTGTAAAACATAATTGTTAAAAGCCCCAGTGTTCACAATGACAGAACAGGAAGGCTAAAGGCAGCAAAGTTCCAATGGGCTTTTCCTTTTTTTTTTTTTTTTCTTTCAGCTTTGAAACACCTCTTCACAGCTTGTCCTCTCTCTTTCCCCTCTTTGCCAGCCTCTTCCATGTCCTCCCCTAGGTCTCATATAAAATGAAGGTGGAGTTGTGTAGAATACCTCTCAGTATAATGGACTCCTCATACTGCTTGGGTCTGTTCTTATCCCCAGGTCACATAAACAGATTGCTGCAGAAACAAGGGAAATTGTTTCATAGCCACTTTTCTGGAATTGTGTTGTGCCATCACTGCTTTGTGCTAACGTGGCCAGGCATAATTCCTGACTGGAACTCATTCTGACTGCAGTGGTGCTTCAGCAGGGTTGTCCTGCCCATCTCCAGTTCCTGGACATGTGCTGACCATTGCCTCCTGCTGCCTTGTGCTCATCTCCTCTGTCCTTGTTTCTGTGCCCCTGCATGGGGACACATTTCTGTCACAGCTTGGAGTCAACCCCAGCAAACCCCTGTGCTGGCTGCCAGGTACTGCTCCCTGGGATTTGACTTTTCTTTTGCCCTTCTTCCCATTAGACAAGAACAAAAAGTTGTGGTGACTTGTCTCTGTTTTTGGAGGGTAGTTCTTCCCTTTCAAAATTAAATCTCCTTCTCTCTTTTCATTCAGTTTGGGAAGGATCTTCTTGAGCTGGATCTATCCTTATGTTTTGTGTTTTTTTATGTCAGAGGCTCAGTTCCTTCCTTCTGTTGATTGATTTCTCTGTAAGCATGTTCAGCTCTGGGTGCTGAACAGATCTGAAGTGCTACAGAAATAAACATCATATCTTTACTGAAATCTGTAGCCCCTTCATCTTGGGTATGGTTGAGATTGCTGTATTTTCTGCAAAAAGAAGCTAGATTGTCCATGTTCTTCTTTTCATTCATTGCCTTCCCTCTCTACACCTTTGTTCTTTACCTTCCAACCTATAAGCAATCTGTGTTTCTCAAAAATCTCATCATCTTTCCCTAGAAAGGTGTCTTTTCCCCATCCCTCTCTCTTCTCCTGTAGAGTTCTAACCATCCAGAGCCCCTGGAGCCAGCAGTGCCCTTGTGGCCAAGGCCAGTGGGATCCTGGGGTGCATTAGGAGGGTCATTGGCTGCCAGCAGATCAAGGGAGGTGATTTTGTCCCTTTATTCAGCCCTAGAAAGGGACATCTGGAGTGCTGTGTCCAATTCTGGCCTCCTCAGTACAAGACATGGAGCTCCTGGAGCAGGTCCTGTGGAGATGATGAAGGGACTGGAGCATCTCTTATGAGGAAACACTGAGGGAGCTGGGGCTGATCAGCCTCGAGAAGAGATGACTGAGAGGGGACCCCATCCCTGTCTGTGTCTGCAGGGAGGGCTCAGAGCAGGGCCAGGCTCTGCTCCTGGTGCCCAGCAATGGGACAAGAGGAACAGGCAGGAACTGATCCCAGGAAGTTCCACCTGCACATGAGGAATAACTTCTTCCCTGTGCAGTGACCCAGCACTGAGGAGATTGCCCAGAGAGGATGTGGGGTCTCCCCAGCACTGTCTGGACACAATCCTGTGCTCTGGGATGGCCCTGCTGGAGCAGAGAGGTTTGACCAGACGACCCAATGTGGTTGTTTCCAACCTGACCCATTCTATGATTTTGTGATTGATTCTGTACTGAGGTACTGTGGGGATCAATTTTGCCAGGCAGGAGCACGTTCTTATTTCTGATGCCAGCTATCTTCTGGAAGGACCCCATCCTCTTCTAAGCCAGGGAAAGAAGTGAGAGGAAATGGCAATGTTTAAAATTGCTCCTCTCTAAATGGTCAGAACTAATTATGAAGACTACAGCTACTGTGAGATGAGCTATTAAATGCCTTGAACAGGTTCCTGAAGTCTGTACTAGAATGGGATGAGTCACAGTTGCACCAGCTGACTGCAGATGAGTGGGTGGGAAGGGAAGAGGCCCTGTGCCTTTTTGGCAAGGTAGGAATAAAGAGCTACCCACAGACCTGGGGTATGATCTGGGGTGAGTTGGGACTGACAGCTCCCAGCAGGGAGATGGAGGCAGCTGAGTGCTCCTCAAAGAGGTAAAGCCTGAGCTTTTAAGTGAAAGCACACCTTGAAACCACTCTGAATGTGAGAAATGGAGATCAGCAGAGGATTGGTCAGGCTGTGAGATGTGTGTTGGATTTAGTCTCTGCTTCTTGGTCTGACTGCTTGTATAGAGCTCCTTGAATAGCAACATTAGGAAAAAGAATGTGCTGTGATTTGAGTCAAATCAGAAAACATATTCAAGCTTCAGTGTTTAAGATCAATATGATGGAACATAGGCAGATAGTGACAGGACTATCTGTTACTAGGAGTGACAGTTTTAATCTGAGAGAGGAGAGATTACATATTAGGAAGAAATTCTTCACTGTGAGGGTGGTGAGCCACTGGAATAGGTTTTCTGAAGAAATTGTGGACACCCCATCTCTGAAAGGGTTCAGGGCCAGATTGGATGGGATTCTGAGCAACCTGGCTCAGTGGAAGGTGTCTCTGCCCATGGCAGGGAGATAGAAACTGGATGGTCTTTACCCATAGATTGAAGCCAATCTATGATTTCAATGAGTCTACAAAACTGTTTGCATCTGTGGCCTATTACAGAGGCTCCAGATGCAAAATTCAATTCTGGACCTGGGTTTATGCCAAAGATTTGGTGAAATTATGGCAGAGGTTTCTTATTCACCACCATGATCTTGCAAAGGCCAGAGTTTGTTGTGTCTGATTTGCAGCAAAACTGTGCAGACTTGTTTGGGTGAGGATAATATCCTGACTGGTAAGACCCCTGATTGTCCTTTCCCAGCCTAAACACCCTCAGCTCCCTCAGCTGCTCCTCACCAGACTTGTGCTCCAGACCCTTCCCCAGCTCCATTCCCTTCTCTGGACACGCTCCAGCCCCTCAATGTCCCTCTTGTCATTGGGGTCTGACACTGAGGGCAGGATTCAAGGTGTGGCCTCCCAGTGCCCAGCACAGGGGGATGGTCATTGCTTTGGTCCTGCTGGCCACATTATTGCTGGTACAAGCAAGTCAGTGCTGCTTGTTTTGGGCAACTCACCCAGCCTAGACCAAGCATGGTGTTTTCTGCTCTCTCTGATGAGATAATGCAGGAGATAACTATTTTTGGCACATCTTACTTGAGTTTTTGAAACATCATCTGGCCTTTTGAGGTGTGCAGATTGACTTGGTGCTTTCAGCATGGCATAGGCTACACAAAATGGGATACAGCCTTGCAGGTGGATAGATGGGGTGGATGGAGAGTCTTGAGTCAGGTTTAGCATGAGACCAGCAATGAATGTTGGGAAAACAGGAAACTGTGGGCAACTCATGCCAGGAGGAAGAAGACAATATGAGAATGTGGTCTTGCAGTATGAAAAAAAAAAACAATCTACACTGGCTGATCTAGTTAAAAAAATATTCTAGAGAGGTTAAAACAATTCAACCAGACACATCATCAATAACTGATTATTTGCAGCTAAAATTAGACCTGGAATTGGCATTTTGTATCTTAATTAAAACAAAGCTATCTTTATCAATGAGTATGACAACTTTGAGCAGACATTTCCTGGTGAATGTTAATCCCTCAGTCTCTTTTGATTAGTAGATGGGATTACATTAGAATTGATCCTCCTTCCGAGGTCCATTTGTGTGCCCTGCCTCAGTATTGAATTACATGGCTGGCCCTGTGCCAGGCACAGGTTCCCCATTGGGACAATGAAATCACAGCCACAGTGACGCTCATTTGTGTTTTACAGTATCCGTTTATTTATCACAAAAGGCTCAGGAGACTTTATGCCTTGGTGAGATATTACTTAGGCTTCAGATCTCTGTCAAACCTTATAACTCTCTTCAGTTTGCTTTGCACGGAGATGGCTTTTGAAGATAGGAAGGGAAAGGCTAGGGAAGAAAAAACAATGTCATATTTAAACTCTAGCTCTAGTGAGTTTTCTTCAGTTGTACAGGCTGTTCTGAGGGACTTGTTGGGTTTCAACCTGGGAGAAAAGATCTGTAGACAAAACATCACTCGTCAAGGTCAATGTAGCAGGTTTGGAAGCTTCAGTTTGTAACTGTGTGGATCTCATTAAAAGACAAGTCTCTCTGGCTCATAATTGAGCTTCAGACAGCTGAACCCTGAAAGAAGCTGTCCCTAAATTTTGCTGACCTGTTGCAATTGTTCTCTCAGGGTCCCTGTGAAGCTGGTGAGAACTGAGTGGGGTGATCCTTACAAAATTCAGGAGCAGAGAAGAACTGCTGTGTCTGTTTTGTGTTTCAATGTTCTTTCTTAGTAATTGAGAGTAATTAAAACTATGAACAATCCTCCCCAGGGGAATGGGAAAAAAAAACACTTCACAAAAAAATAACACAGAAGAGCTGTTGACAGTCTGAAAAGCTGGACAGCTTTCCATTTAACTCCCTCCCACCTTTTCCATCTGTAGCTCTTGTCATCAGTTAGCAAGCTGGCCAGGAGACGGTGATAGATAAATGGTGTGCAGTCCCCTAAAGTTCCAGATTACGTCTTCCCTTCCCTTCCCTTCCCTTCCCTTCCCTTCCCTTCCCTTCCCTTCCCTTCCCTTCCCTTCCCTTCCCTTCCCTTCCCTTCCCTTCCCCTTCCCTTCCCTTCCCTTCCCTTCCCTTCCTTCCCCTTCCCTTCCCTTCCTTCCCTTCCCTTTCCTTCCCTTCCTTCCCCTTCCCTTCCTTCCCTTCCCTTCCCTTCCCTTCCTTCCCTTCCCTTCCTTCCCTTCCTTCCCTTCCCTTCCCTTCCCTTCCCTTCCCTTCCCTTCCCTTCCCTTCCCTTCCCTTCCCTTCCCTTCCCTTCCCTTCCCTTCCCTTCCCTTCCCTTCCCTTCCTGAAACTTCCTGAAACTTCCCTGAAACTTCCCTGAAACTTCCCTGAAACTTCCCTTCCCTTCCCTTCCCTTCCCTGAAACTTCCCTTCCCTTCCCTTCCCTTCCCTTCCCTTCCCTTCCCTTCCCTTCCCTTCCCTTCCCTTCCCTTCCCTTCCCTTCCCTTCCCTTCCCTTCCCTTCCCTTCCCTTCCCTTCCCTTCCCTTCCCTTCCCCTCTCTTGTATCCTTTCATAGTCAGCTTTTATAAAGGGTGCTGTGTTGCTTGGCTTGTGCTCTTGTGATCTGGAAGATATTTTCCAGCATCTGACTGGTTCACTAGGGAGTTACATGAGCATTTTGTAAGAGTGTGAACTGATGCCTTAACTGAGCTAGTAAAGCATCACTCTGAGCCTGCCAAGGCTCAAATGTGAAGTGGAAACATGTATATATATACATATATATAATTTAGGCAGAAAATATAAAACATTATGGGATTCCATACAGTGTTGTAAACAATATTCTGTTCCACTTTGTTTATGTGATTTGGCATTTCTCACTAATGCTCTGTGGCAGCACTAAGAAGGATGCTGTGCTTGAGTGGGATGCAAGTGATTGATGTTGCTTGAAATGAGGAATATAAGAGACTCCAGATAGCAGACTAATTATGTAGCTTGTTTATTTTCCAAGGAAGGTCTCATTACTACAACTGGTGTCAAATGAAGAAGAAGGATCAGTTATTCACTGTCTTGGATCTGTTTATTCTTTCATCTGCAGGTCTTTGAATGCCTAGAGATAGGCTGGTAAGAGTTTCAGAGGAAAAGAGATGGACACACTACATGGTTATATTTTGTAGAAGTTTCACCTTGAATCCACAAACCCACACTGATTTTTTTTTTTTTTAATTTTATTATAATAGCCATACCCAGGTAGATAGTTTATCATCCTTTATTGTGCTTCAGCTGATATTACTCCTGCTACATCTCCAAGTTTTCCAAGTACATGAAATGCTGCACAGCATTGTGTGCTTCTCAAAACTATACAAAAAAATGGGAGATGAGGCGTAGGTGCTAGAATTTTATTTTTTTACTGTGATCTTTCCACTCAGGAAAAAGCAGCCTTAATTAGACTGGTTAAGAACTGATAGCAACCTTTATCAAGTGAAGTTGATGATGATAATTCTGTCTTGGAATTATAACACGAACATGAACATATGCAGCTTTAAAAGTCTCCTGCCTTTGTAGTGCACTGAGACAAGAAACTTCCAGAGCAAATCTGAAAAAGAAACATAGGATACCTCAGGTACTATGTGACTGAGTAAAAAAATAACCAACAAACCCACTGATTATTTTCTATACTTCAAATGTCTTCATAACGCTGTGGGGAACATTCATAACAGTTTATTCTGTTTTACCTGGACATTTTCAACATAAGGAATGACTTCTCCATGCTGTTGTTTTCCTGCAGAATCTGGGCCTTTTAACCCTATATCTCTCTTGTCTTGCTCAGCTCAGGGTAGACCATTTTGTCGTGATAGCTGACCAAAAAATGAGGAATAGTGATTTTTTTTTCTTTGCATTTCATAGTGTTTCTTCAGTCTTATGTGGCCAAAAATCTTTGGACAAAGGATTTATTAATTTCATTTAATTTAATTTCATTTTCCTAGTGGCTTTCTCCCAACATAAAAGAGGCTTATGCTAAGCAAACCAGTTCTATTTTTTGCCTACCTAACTGCATGCAAGCTGGAAATTTCTTCTTTATGCAGTAAGCTCCCTACTGTTATATTGAGCCTTGGAGAGTCTTGGCTTTCCATCTACCCAGGCTGTGTGGCTGTGCTCACTATACTTGTAATACCAGAAGTGACTGTTAAACCATAATGCCTCAAACACTGTTTTTCAGATCAATTATTTATTTGCATGACTGGGGAGAGGCAGCAGATCTTTTAACTACTGACACAAAATCAAATAAAGTAGTAGATCTGCATATATTTTTGAAAGCAAACTGAGCTGTTGCTTAAATGTGTTTAATTTTGCTAGAAATATGAGGAAACCTCTCGTGGGAACAATCAATCCAGTGGTGCCAGCTCTAGGTTTGACAGACAGCATGAAGATTTACCACAAAACTAAGCAGAGTGATTTGGAAGATGATGTGGGTAGAAAAGTCTAATCCCTTGAAGCTTTATTTGTATGGATTTAGACAGGAGTTTGCACTATCAACCTGAACTCTCTCTGCCCTGGTTGTTGTGCCTTCAAAATCAGGATAGACTGCAAATGGATTTGAGCTGCTGTGCATCCACCTTGACCTCAGTATCAAGTTTTGCCTGGAAAAGCAGATTTTGTTTTTATAGGTGTTTCAAACAGGTTCACTATATAAATCCTTTGTACACAACCACTGAGACCGGATTTTGCACATAGTACTAAAAGAAAACAGAAGGCAGGTCATACCTTCATTGCCTTTAATTTGGTGTTTTTTTCATTAGTGGAAGGGTGTTTTTACTTAATGCCTTTTCTCTCTGGTTCAAGGTAAAGAACAGGCTGATTTCTTCATGATTTCTAGTAGACAACAGTAAATAATTCCCTCAAACTCTTTATTACAGCATCTGAGCTACAGCAATGCTGTTCTTCCTCTGCTGGTGATACAAATAGTTAACTACTGTGGTAAACCAAGCTGATCCCTTTTCAAGTCACTCCTTGCTGCAGGTCACTGTCCTCCATAGATCGATTCAGAACGAGGTGACAGAACTTTGTGGCAAATTGATTGCCAAAGAGACTCTTATGATACAGTGACTATGACACAAAGCAGAAACTTCAGCACCTGCTTCGAAGCAAAAATTCATCCTGATTTGAAACATGAGTATACTCCAATGAACATTAAATTATAAAGAGTTTCCACTAGTTCTGGGTATTCTAAGCTATTGAAGCTGATTTCCAAATACAGAAGCAGAGAACCTTTTTTCCATCCCTGCCTTTCCCATAAAAAGGTGCTGAAGCCATGGAGAGGAACATTTTACAAGAGCATGTAGTGACAGGCCAAGGGGCAATGGCTTCAAACTGAAATAGAGGAGCTTTGGATTAGATATTAGGAATAAATTATTCACTGCGAGGGTGGTGAGGCACTGGCACAGATTGCCCAGAGAAGCTGTGGCTGCCCCATCCCTGGAAATACTCAAGGCCAGGTTGGATGAGGTTCTGAGCAGCCTGCTCCAGTGGAAGGTGTCCCTGCCCATGGCAGGGGGTTCAGAACTGGATGTTTTTTAAGGTCCATTCCAAACCAAACCACTCTATGACCCTCTCTGTGCACAGCCAATGATTGCAGTCAACTGTTTACTTAAAACCATCTATTGCTGGGATGGGGTGATTTTCTTCCTAGTAGCTGGTAAAGTCTGAAGACAGAGACCCTCCGATGCCAGGGCTATGTGTTTATTGCCTCGAATAAGATCAGCATTTCATCTGCTAGTTTTTCAGCCTTCCCAAGCTTACTGCTGTGTGCAGTCAATAGCTGCTGCAAGAACAGTATCCACAGATGGAGGATGAACAGCTCTGTAGCAATTTCAGATATGAAATTTTGGGTTTCAGTTTATCAACATTTAGCAATTTCTTAATTATAGTACCCAGCACTTTGAGCTTTTTACCTTTTCAAAGCACTGCACAATTATTAACAAATTAATTGCTGCCTCATTGCCCTGTGAAATATGATGGTAGTTATTTGATTATCTGGTTCTTCAGTAAATGAAAATAACCATATTCCTTATAAGAGTACGTATTGCATATATGTGTATGCATAGTAATATATTGTACATATATATATAATTCAAAGAAAGTTCTGCTAAGTGAAGGCACTGGAGCCACCCTTTATGAATTTGTTTATTGCAAACAGTGCTACAGTAAAATTCCTGTATTGTGGCAGATTATTTGGGGAGAACAGAAAGAACAAAGGGAAGTTTGTCGTGTAATGGAAGCAAAGAATCTTCATTTGTTCATATGGGAATCCACTGTGGTGGGAGTGTGACTTAACAGACAGAGGATTATAATTTCTGCAAGTTTCTCCTGAGAAATGGGAAAAAGAAGGGATGTCATAGAATGGGTTGAGTTGGAATTGACCTTAAACACTTTTTATCTCCAGCCCCACTGCCAAGGACAAGGACACCTTCCACTAAACCAGGTTTCTCAAAGCCCAATCCAACCTGGCCTTGGACACTTCCAGGGATGGGACATCCATTTCCCTAGGAAACCTGTTCCAATTAGGATGAAATGAATAATGTTTGAAGCATTGCAACTAGTGAGACTATAACTGGACAGAAGATCTGAACTTTTTTTTTTTTTTTTTTTTTTTTTGAGAAAGGGGAGCTTCCATTTTGCTGATATTCTTTCTTTACCTTCTACAAATTTAAGTATTTCCATGAAAGAAACTGTGATTTAACATGAAGATTAATTAAACAGTTAACCACATTTATCTCCTTTACACAAGAGATCATTCCCTGATGGGGGGTGGGGGTAGAAGGGGGGTAAAGGGATGTTTTATAACGAGTAATAAAATACGGCAATTTAGGGAATTAACATCGTGTAGTTCCTGACGCAAATGTTTTTTCTATTTATAAGACTAAATATGTTCAGCTGTCTGAGCCTTGAGAGCTAAACACTTGGAATGATGGACCCCTAGTGCCAAGGCTGTACGAACAGGCAAGGGGAACAGTTACTTGCTGAATGTAAAGAAGGGATCAAAATGACATGGGAATTGTGTAGTGCCTAATAAAGTTTCAGGTTTTGTGTCCCTCTTACCAGTCTACCAGTTTTTAAATCCAAGTACAGCATATTAAATTATTTCTCATCTTTAGATATCTTTAGGGTTCCTCTGATAACTTTGCTTAGTCTTTTTAGGGATTCAGGTATATATTTAGTTTTTGTGAGTAATGGTGGAAGGATATTTAGACTGTTGGCATGGAAAGTCAGCTTCTCTGTCCAGTAGATTTTTTGTGCTTCCTATTATCTAATGCTGATTTGACTCAATAGAGTGAGGGCATTAGAAATCACCAGTTGTGAATTATGCAGCCATACATCACCTGAAGGAAATATACTGCCTTTATGCCTGTTTGGTCTCCGTGTTGCATTAACCACAGCTTTGAGCTCCTAAGGTTCCCAAGGCAACCTTTGGGTGGTGCCTTGTCCATTTGATGCTGCTCACAGAATTTTATTTTTCATGGTAATACAATCCCGTATCACTTTCAGAATTCAGCTTTGGTTTTCTTGCATACTTTGTTCATACTCATCTCAAGATCATGTTTCAACACTTTGGGACCCTCAAACAAACTGAAGATTTAAAGTTTGCAAAGGAACATGGATAGGTCCTCTTCCCTGACAGAAAAGTACCTGGAAGTTATGGAGGTTAGAGAATGGCAAACACCTCCTTGGTCTGCATTGCTTTTGAGACTGTGGGTTCTCTGTGAGGCTCTGGGTCCTCCTGAAGAGGACTCTTTAACTCCTTAACCATTATTTTGTTCACTGCTCTCATTTCCTGGTGTATTTATTCTCCTTCCTTGGATCATTTGTGTTGTTTTTACTTTTAAAACCAGGTTATGAATCTCTTTATTCAATAGCATGTCCCTGTTCTCCAGACTTCAGCTGGAGATTTTTTTGCTAGGGAGACTGAGCCAATGATTTGGCTACTAACTCCTCACGCCAGTTTTATCTCTTGCCATTGCAATAAAACTGACAGCATGTGTCTGGGGTTTTGGATCTTATTTTTGGGTTGTGTTGTTTGTTTTTTTTCTTTAAATGAATTAATATTCTCAGCTGACAAAACCCTCTAGCAAAAAGAATAGTAAACCTATGAGCCACGTAGGTTTATGCATATGAAATTATCTCATTCTGGAGATGTAATTAATATTATGTTTCATGGGGTTAGGAATAAATTCCTGAAGGTTTTATTTATTCGATCGCTTTAAAATTTAGCATTTAGAATCTCCTTTCAAAAGATTAGTGCAGTGTTGTTGACTAAATGGTTCAGTACATCCTTTTTATATAACCCTTTTGCTGGGCTGGATTCCAGATTTTCTTGATTTCATATGTTTTATATCTCCCCAAGAGAGATTAATTCTGTGTTAATTACCATATTAGGGTCAGCTAAGTTGACAAATATGGTTTGTGACTTATATAACCTTAAAAACACTTTACCTGATAACTTTTTTTTTTTTTTCATCTGGTGTTTGAATACATTTGGGAGAAAGTTAATATTTTTTTAAAAAGACAAACATTTTCACATATTAATATAAAGATCCAGGCTTTAATAAGTGTTTCTGTATTCTGTGGCACTTTGTCTTAGGGGGACTGCCAATACTGATGAGATGAGAATAAGTATTAATTCTTCCCTGAAGCTCAGAGACTACCACTGGCAGACTTTCAAAAAATAAATTTCTGCTTTTTGTCCCTTCCTACCAGAGCTAGTCAGATTTTATCAATATGACCCACTGCAAAATTAAGCCATTCTATGCTGATCATTCTTTATTAAAATTTAACACATTTAACCTTTAAAATTGTCTTTCATTTTTCAATATAATTGTTTGGTTTTGGTTTGGTTGGTTGTTTGTGTTAAATCCCTTGCTCTTTGTCTGTGCTGTCAGGCAGAAGCAGTTTAAAAATTACAATTGTAGCAAAATATAGCATGCAGATCCCAGCACAGATCTGCCTTTGGAGTGATAAACTGACCAGGTCCAAGCTGTTTCCCAAAATAGTCATGGTGTGCAATATTTTGAATGTATGTCACAAAGGAGAAATGCAGCTTCTCACAGGAGAAGGCAGAGGGGCAGGCACTGATCTCTTGTCCCTGGTGATAGTGACAGGACCTGGGAGATGACTGGAGCTGTGTTAGGGCAGGTTTAGGTTGGATATTGAGAAAAAGTTCTTCACTCAGAGGGTGGTTGGGCACTGGAACAGGCTCCCCAAGGAAGTGGTCACAGTACCAAGCCTGCTGAAATTCAAGAAATGTTTGGACAAGACTCTCATGCACATTGTGGGATTGTAAAAAAAAAAAAAAAAAAAAAAAAAAAAAAAAATTGTTCCAAAAGCATTCAAGAAGCATTCAAGAAGAGGTTTTTCAGGTCTAGAAAAATTATGAGACTGCAGTAAGGGTAAATGTGAGTTTGTAGCAATTTGCCAAGATCACATTCCAAATTTCTTTTGTTAAATATGAGCTAAAGAAGACCACTTGTGGCATGAAGTAGGAATGGTTGGTGAGCCTTTATGGAAACCAGTTCAATATTTGCAGGCTGCTGGAATACAAATTGCCTGGTGTGCTGGAGGAAAAAGGAAGTATTTGAAATAGCATGAGAAAAACAGTGTGTGGTACTGAGTATGTGGATTTGGGGTGGGTTTGGTTTTGTTTTTCTGTAAAGGGAGTAAAAACACAAAGAAGATAAAAGGTGTCTCAACACAGAAACAAATGCAGATCACAACAAAATCACAAGGTTGCTCAGTGTACATGGAATCATTCTTCACCTTGAGACAGCAGCAGGGTGCCAGGCTATTTTGTATTGAACAAATATCTATGCAGGAGTGAGACTGTGAAATGAAGTTTTGGGAAGGATACAGGGACAATCACAGATTGGAAGAGCTGATCATGGTTGCTCCAGATCCAGCCAAGAGACAAACAGTGGAAAGATCCAAGAGCTGAATAGACAGGTCATTTCATCAGAATGTTTAGTGGCTAGGACATCCACTGCTGCTTAGTGAATAAAAGTGGTGCTTGTAGTGAGTGTCTGTCTCTTGACCAATTACCCTGGCTGAAGTGATTGAGGAAAACAGGCAGAACTCATAATAGGAAAATTCTTTTAGGATTCATAGGGGATTTAAGCCTTTATGTAGTTTCATTTGGGTGGAAGTGTGGCTATTTAATTCTTTGAGCAGTTATCCCAAGCCATAGGAAAAGCCACTCTATTCTCACAGTCAATGAACAGATATTAATTTCATTTCTTCTCAGATGAATTATGAAAATGTGGTATTTCTGTACATAAACCCTAGAAACTCCAAATTATACAGAACAGTAAAATATCTTCAGAGACATCTGGCATCCAACCCCATGCATATACATTTTATTTTCTGTCCAAGAATATCTGAAACATTTTAGTCTTTAGTAGCATCAGACAGCCTCATGACACCTTGGAGATCAGATAATAATGATGAAAAGTTTGTTGGACAGCTCTTGTGATCTGTTTGAACTCTATGGAATAAAAGCTCTTATGTGTATAAGAGAGAAATTTTTCAGTGGAATTCCACATTGACCTTCTACAGGCAGCAAAGGGTTGACATAAGTCTCACTGTTCTGTCTACAAGAAATATTTGCTTTCAATGCTCTTTAATTCAAATTATGACATGAATGCCTATTAAGGGCAACTTAAATGAAACATTAAAAAAGGAAGTCCAAAGCAAGAAATATTCCCTGTGAATCTGGAACAATAATTACATTTGTGGGATTTATGCTGGTTTTGAACAGTTCTTATAGAGAAAGGCAGAGAGTCTAGTACACCCAAGGCTTGCTGCAGGAGCCCAGGCTTTAGTAGAGATGTACTTTGATTTCTAACTGATTTTTCTGCTATAATTTGTTTCAACAACCTTCATGTTTGTCAGGGTCATTGAACTTGAGGTTGCCTTTTTATGGGGTTGGATGTGAGCCACAATTTAAAGGATTGCTCCCTCAGTACCAAGTACCAGGTACCAAGGCTTGGTGAAGTGAGAGATGACACTATAGCCTAACAACTGGCTGCAGTTTGAAACATTTTCAGCACAAATGAAAAAAACCCCCACATTCTTAAAACTGCAAGGTCTGCTTTTCAGTGTTGACATGCATTTGTCATGTTTATACAAGTTTTCATTCACCATCTCTCTATGCTTTGGGAAGCACTTGGGATATTTTCAGACACTGTGGCTCAGCTGTGGAACAGATCCCCAGTATTATCACTTCTTTCATGGGGATTGCTAGCCATGCTGATAAACAGCAGGAAGGTGGTCTTCAAAACATTTAGATTTTGCATTAGATATAATTGAAAAAGCAACAAGCATGGAAATGAAACAAAGAATTCTCCTGTACTCACATTATATAAATCAACATATATATAATTTTGGGTATAGTTTTGTGCAGGTGTATTTTTGGCTGTATGCATGTGTGTTGACAGAAACATGGTGTGAGAAATTGTGGCTGCCCCACCCCTGAAAGTGTTCAGGGTTGGATGGGGTTTGAGTAATGTGTTCTGGTGAAAGGTGTCCCTGCCCATGGCAGGGGCTGGAACAAGATGAGCTTGAAGGTCCCTTCCAACCATTCTGTGACTCTGCATTTCCTCCTTTAGTCTGTAGCACACATACCTTGAATAAGCCTCATCCTCAGCCACAGCATTTCTTGTATTCCCATGCCTGTGGTCAGTTCACCAAGGAAATCTTTAAATTCTAAACTATCTTCACGTCTTACTGGCAATTTTTAAATACCCAGCTCTTACATCTCCCTCCCAAGGACTGAAGAAATAAACATTGCTTCCTATTAAAACATTTAGCCACATTTTTTCAGTGACAGAACATTCTGGGCTGTTGACAGGCAGAGAGGAATGAAGACTTTGACTTCACAAAGTGCAGCATGCAGATCCCTCCTGTGTGCACTTCTTGCTGCATTAAAGTGTAATAATCCACTCACTCCACACAGCTGGAACTTTATATGTTTCAAAATATAAGAACTTAATATATTTTAGTGTGAAAATCCCTGGGAAGCAGGGGATGGGGGTTGCTTTGTTGCTTTCAGGTGTTGACTGTGTATGGAAAGATTAAGAATTCAATTATGAATTTACCTAAAACAGAATTATATTGGGTACTTCAAATTCAAGACAAGCTCCATGATGGTTCATCTCCCATCTTTGTTGGTTGGATGCCTGAGTTTATACCATATTGGCATTCTGGGTTGAACAGTATCTGATGCTAGAGCTAAGCTTGGCCTTTCTCTACCAAAATCCTGTTTGAAACATCAAGAATGGATAATTGGGTTTGAGGTTGCAGATCAGATGCAGTCCATGACTGAATATTTTTCACACCATAAATGCACTGAAAAGGAAGCATTTATTTTTCTTCTTCCTTTCTTTCTTTTCTGACTCATCAAGCAAAGAGGTGGAATTTCCTTGGGGTGGATGGAGAATTTTAGCATGGAGAAAGGAGGAAACAACAACTAATTTCTCCTCCTGGACAGAGTGCTGTTCACCCAATTTTGCTGTTTGTGTGCAGGCCAATAAAGCACAGCGCTTAAGGTTAATGTTCATGTGTAGCAGAGCATGGTATCTTTCAGATCTTATTCCTGCAGCTCAGGCTGGGCCAATATCCACATTTCCTGTTGTCTGCTGTCCTGGCTTGTTGGTCTGAGTGTTTTAAAGCAGAGAGCTAGAAATTCTCCTGTCATTTAAAATATAGTGTTCATATGTTCGGGAAAGGTTGAAGGGACTTGAGTCAATTCCTTTAAAATCTTAATTTTTGGTGTAGTGCCTTTATTCTGTGATACCAGTTTGTCAAGGCTGTGTGTGCAGCCTTCTTTCTCTTGTCCTGGAACTGTCCCTGCCCTCTGAAATCATCCTTTTTCCTGAGAATATTTCTAATATGCTGGTAAAAAAAGTGCTCTGAGTTGAAACTCAAGAAGGGGAGAAAAATCAACTTATCAAAATTTGGTTCTGTAATGTATTATTTTCAGATATCTTTTTTAATATTTTTGATTTCTAATTAGGGAAGTGGTTGTTTATTTTAATCTTTCATGCAGCAATAGGAAAGAAAAAAGTACGTCTTAAAATTGGAGTGTTTTTATTACAAACTTCCAAAATTGACAGTATTTTTTTCCACACATGATGTTAGCCATAAAAAATTGGCTTTTCTTTCGTTTTTAAGGGTTTTTTGTTTGTTTGTCTCCAATGAAGCCAGATCTTTTTGTATCTTCAGATGGCAACTAAACAATAAGGAAACAACAGTAAGAGTAGAGCCAGCACCTCACAGCAAGGAAACAAAAAGATGATTCTGTAATCCTGTTTGTAGTCACACAGGTAGTATGTAATCATATAAGTTATAGAACACAGAATTTTTAAGGCTGGAAGGGGCCTCTGGAGATGATCCAATGACACAGGAACACATCCAGGTGGGGTTGGAGTATTTCCAGAGAGTGAGACTCCAAGATCCCCCTGAGCCATCTGTACCTAAATTCACAGATGAGAGAATCATCCACATGTCAGGTGACACATTGTGCCTTTTCAGTTTCTCCTTCACCCTTCTTCACTTTTCACTTTTAATAAAAGAAATAAATGTCTGTCTTTACTCTTAAAAAAAAAAAAAAAATCACAATTATTTTTAAATAAATGTTGCACATCTAGGTAAGTAATCTACTAAAAAGTAAGTTTGTATATCATAGCTCACAACTGTTTTAAAAGAGATGAGCCCCATGTTGTTTCTTTATGCAAGAAAAGTCAAGTTCAACACTTAGCTTAACATCCTACAGCTCTCATCATTTTAATGTTCAGGTTAGTGTTGATAGGAAAGTGCTTAAAAATCCTGGGGGACTTTCTGCCTTCTGACACTGCCATGGATGCTTTAAACTCAGGTAAAATGAACAAACACATTGCTGTACAAATCTGAAGCTCTCCTTAAAGCAGTATCAAAATACCTTGCTAAGTCACCTTGGCAGCTGGGGGTACCAGCAACAAGTAAATGTAAATGATGAAATTTCCAACATTTGCCATGTGCAGCTGCACACGAGTTGGAATGGGAATTTATGCACCATCCTGCTCTTCTCAGGCACAGCAATCCCGTGTATGTTAGAGCTGATGTGATCCCACATTTGTTATGTAGGTGACTGCATGCCCCTTATAATGAACATCAGTGCTCGTGCTGCGTTTTGGAAATCATATTTTATTTCCTGTATGAGACTAATGGTGATTTATTGACTGCACTGAAACAAGTCTTTGGTGGATTGTTTAGAACAAATGCCAGTTCAACCCACTAAATGACATTGAACTACTAATGGGAAATTTTAACAACAAAAGAAAATAGCTTCTATTGTTCCTTTGATTTAGGCTATGAAGCTGGACAAAAAATCCATGGAAACATTATTCTCCTATTCTCTACCATGACTGGTTCTGGCTAACAGTTGTGTTGATATCCTCTTAGCAACAGTGAATAGCTCCTAAACAGGCTTTATCAGTATTTATCAGTATTTCAGTCTATTCCTGGCACAAAAATTATGCAGAGGAATGTGAGTAAATTCTGAATTGGTGGGTTGTTAAAAAAAAAAAAAAAAAAAAAAAAAAAAAAAAGATGTATTACAATATGATTGTTCAATAGCTTTTTGAAAAGGCAGATGTGCAGATAGCATATTAAGCTAAATTAGATGTTGAGAGAGTGAGGCATTTGCTTGCTTTGAATTTCAGCAACATAAGCCTTTCAGGCAGGCTGTATACAGGTGGTTTTCAGTAATTATTAGTTATTTAAATTATTAGTGACTTGCTGATGTTGAAGTAGCAGAGTGCTTCATTTTAATGCACGTTGTCGTGTGGGCATTGGGGCTGATTCCCAGACTGGTTTGGCTTCCACAAATTGCAGTTAATGTGAGCTGCAGGTGTTCAGAGGCTCTTTAAAGGGGAGGTGAGCAGAGACAGAAAACCTCTGCTCTGCCTGCAGTGCTCTTACAGCTGCAGCCCCCACGCCTCCTCTCACATTTAGAGTTTAGTTACATCAAAGCTCAAGTGCCATCCATGAGATTTTGGGAATTTTATATTCTCTATTCAGGTGATTTGATTGCTAGAGAAGGCTACCCAGAAATTAATCTACCTTCTCCCAGGAGAGAATTTTGCCAGGGTTGTAGAGGGCTTCAAGTTTCAAACTGGCTTTTTATTGATTTATTAAAATTGTCCTGTTTTGTACTAAAAACATTAAACATTAATGACAGTACAGTTGGAGACAATGTGTCTTGCAACCCCTCCAAATTTATTATTTTATGTGAAATAGAGATCTTTCTTCTATTAAAACTTGGAAAAGATAAAAAAATCTGCTAGTATTTTTAATACATTAAGATGTATTTTATATCTATTCCTATATACATTAAGAGTGGTGGAGGATAGAGTGACAAGAAGAACAACATTTTCATGGAGGTTGGTCTTTATATTACCCTGCCAGGAAACTTATATCACTTTTCAGTCTTTTCATTTATCCTTTAGACTCTTCGACTTTGTTTATCTCTTTCACAACACAAATTTTGAAGAAAACCCAGGAGAAAGGTGCTCATCTTTCTGCTGCAAAGACCAGCCTATAGATGTTAGCAATGGAGAAAATAGTAAATTTATAATTAATATATTTAATCTAAGTTTTTATTCCAGAGATATTGCTTTCCTGGAATTTCCTACAATTTCCTACAATTCTTACAATTTTAAAACAAAGTTCTGTCAAGTAAGGAAATGAAAGGTGCTAGTCAGTATTTTCAGGTTTTGCCTTCTCTCAATATTCTTTAAATTAGGCTCAAAATGTAAATACAAAAAGTGCTAGAATACTGTGGAGATTTTTTGGGGGGGTTGACCCAGTCTATTAATTTGTCCACATATTGCTGCAGAGTATATGCACAGGTATGGATTTAATTTTGCAACCCTATTAATCTTTTTCTTTAGTCACCCCTGCACCAATGACATCAGGACTTTCAGTCTCATTTCTCCCCCTCCTGCTCTTACCCCTTTACAACGTGGCTGAGGTGGGCAATCTGAGGCAAGGATCAAGAAGTGTCCCTTGGCTTGTGCATCCTGAGTCCATCACCTTTGCAGCCTGACCCCTGGATGTCCCAGGCCAGACCCTGTGCTGGACCCACCCTGCAGTGCTGCTCTCCATCCTGGGCTCCTCTCACAGGCACTGCTTTATTTCCCCCTGCTCCTGCAGGGCTGAGGAGCACAGGGAGGTAGATCCAGGTGGGTCTGTACCAGCTGTGAGTCTCACAGCTGGGAGCAGCTCTGTGTAGGTGTTTGCCAGGGCCCTGCTGTGAAAGCTCAGAAAGCTGCAGCACTTCCTCCTACCTCCCTCTTGAGACAGTGCTTACAGCCAGTCCTGCTTGTCTGATTGTTCTCAGGTTGTATTTGGGATGTCACAGAGTCCTGGGTACAGGAAAGGACATTGAGGAGGTGGACCTGATAGCCCTTGTGTAACACTTGCTGATTTTTTTCTTACAGTTATGACTGATGAGTTATTAATTTAATTTTGCTCTGAAATATTCTTGCTCCTGTAGAAAGAGCCACAGTATCTCTGCTGTGGAATTTCTCCACAGTTGGTGTATTTCTCTACAGTTGATGACATTTCTCTACATATGCCAGCACAAATACCCTTTCCCCTTTTATTCTTCCTGTTGTAACAACACAGATGTGCAGTTTTAAATGCCCTGATTTAGCTGTGCCTCTTGGGAAATCTGCATCTTTATGCTGCAGATTTACAGGCAGGCACCATGACTAGATTTAGCTGTCTGTCAGCATGTCATGGCTGCAAAGGACTGCAAAGCTTTGTCATATCATTACCAATTTCAGTTGGAAGGCACCCCTGGAGAACTGGCCCATCCCATGCCCAAGGCAGGGAGGCCTTTGAAGATATACTCAGCTGCACTGGCCCATGTCCTGAAGAGTTTTAAAATATCTCTAGAGATTGAGATTCCATCAGTTCTCTGAGCAAGTTACTGAAGTGAAACCACTCAAAGTAAATATTTCCCTTACCTGTGATCATAATTTAGTTTGCTGCATTTTATGCCTATTGTCATCTAAACTAAATATTTTGACTGATGTTATCAACTTCTGCTTGTATATATTGTGATTCTCTGTTTATGCAGAATTCTCAATGGACAGGGAAAACTGTTATAGGAAAGTTCCTTACTGCAGAGAAAATGACAGAACTCATACATCAAGGATTTAACCTGCTTTTTATATAAATCCTGAGTGTCCTGAGCAACACCTTAGTTAGACTAAATCTGTGCTGAACTCATACTGGACTGCTTTCAGCATCAGGTCCAGGTCTTTGGACTTGCCCATATAAATCAAAATAACACAGAGCACCACGAGGAGTCACTTCAAATCACCTGAATGAGTGCTCACTCTTACCAAAGCCATGTAATTCCTCACTTGTGAACCAAGAAAGCCCACAAATTAGCTTGGTGATGTTGATATCAAAAGAGCATATGAACAGAAATACTTAGATATGCAGAGAGGGAAACAAGTGAGAAATGACTCTGCAGAGCTGAGTTAGAAGATAAGACTTTCCTATTAATGGTTAAGATGTGAATACTTTAATAGAAAGAAGTGTCTGGTTTTAAGGGGTTGCTGGAAACCTTCTACATTACATAACAGGTTTGGTCCTTATATGTAGCTGAGCATAGATCTATTGATTTCATCTCCACTACTTCAGGCCAGATGAGGATTTTGTTCTTAGGTTATTTTCATTTTCATTTGGTGCCCATTGTGCAATGGCATTGCAGTGACTGAGCAGGCAATAGAATGCTGCACTGGGTTTGTGTGGTTTGTTTTAGCAGCAGGGGGGCTACAGGGGTGCCTTCTGTGAGAAGCTGCCAGAAACTCCCTCCATGTCTGACAGAGCCAGTCCCCAGCAGATCTGAGATGGACCCACAGCTGGCCAAGGATGGGGTCCTCAGTGATGTGGAAGCATCTCTGGGATAATGTATTTAAAAATTGGGGCAAAAAATCCAACTGCAGCCAGAGAGAGAAGTGATAATAATATGTGAGAGCAACAATTCTGGAAACAGAATTAACAGAGGGCTGGGTTAAGGAGGGGAGAAGGGGAAGAAGTGCTCCAGGTGCTGGAGCAGAGGTTGCCCTGCAGCTCAGGGGGTCCATGGGGAAAGAGCAGAGACCCACCTGCAGTTCAGGGGAGACCCCAGCCCAGAGCAGGTGGATGTGTCCAGGGGAGGCTCTGAGCCCCTGGACAGCCTGTGTGGAGCAGATTTGCTGCCAGAACTTGTGACCCCATGGGGGACCCATGCTGCAGCAGTTGATGGAAGATGTGGAAAGGACTCAGGGTGGAGAAGGTCATGAAGGATGTCTCCCCAGGGGAAGAGTGTGAGGGGTTCTCCCACTAATCCAAAACAACACATGATAAACTGACCACAATCCCCCTTCCCCATCCTCCTGCACCCCTGAGAAATTGGAAGTAAAGTTAAACCCAGGAAGAAAGGAAGGTTGGGGGCAAAGGTGCTTTAAGATTTAGATTTTTTCTTATTATCCTCCTCTGTTTTGATTTGTAGTAAATTAATTTTTTTCCTTAGTCACATCTGTTTTGCCTGTGATGGTCACTGGTAAATGATCTTTCTCTGTCCTTATCTCAACCCATGAGCCTTCCATCTTAATTTCTTCCTGCCCTGTCCAGCCAAGGAGGGAAGTGACAGTTTGGCTTTGATGTGCCCCTGCATCCAGCCAAGGCCAACACACCACAAATGTGCTGAATAAATATTACAGATTAGGCTGAGGGAAAAAAAAATTGTCAAGAAATATTTTCCTATTGGAAAAATGCTGTTTTCGTCACAAAAGATAGTAATAATGTAAATAAGTGTTGATTGCAATGAAATTTTCATTTGAGAAGGGGAAATAAACAATAGATCTGAAACCTACCAAAATACATCAGCAATGGCAAAATAATTTCTTTAAAAAAAAAGTAACAGGGAAAAAAAAATACTCTGTACCTCTCAAAAAAGAAGAAAAATCTTGTCCAAGATTATTCCAGGGAAAGTCTGCCATAGGAAGCTCCTAAATTTGCCATTGATTTTGATTAAAAAATCTCACAATTTTCTCTGATGAATGACTTAATATTGCTTTTGTGGAATCAAGTCTATGAAGAACATGGTCAGGGCATTGCTCAGGGTCCCATTCAGCCATGTCCTTGCATCTGTGACTTTCTCTCTCTGCATCTCTAAATCCACAGAGAAATTTGGACCTGCAGGAGGGATTGACCAAATGGGTTTCCTTCTTGGAGATGTACACCATGCTTTGTAGACCAAAGGTCTTCCAAGACACTTTATCATGTACAGAATCATAGACAGATTAAAGATGACTGCTAAAAGTCACCCAAAACATCTTGCTTAGAGAAAAGCCACCTGCAAAATTAGCTTAGATTGCTCAGGGACATTTCCAGGTGATCTTCAAGTAACTGCATGGATGGAGATCCCAAAGCCTCTCTGAAAACAAATTCAAATTCTGATCAAAATATATACATAGGAGTATATAAACACTTCTGTTACTTGGTTTTAAACTTCAGAATTAAATAATTTTGTGTTTTACATAACCTTTAAAACTTAAATTCTTTTTTTCCTCCTGTTTTGCCCTTATGTACCAGAAGATGAACATTTCTATATCCAATTGCATCTAAGATCAGCAATTTCAAGAAAAGAGCAAAATATTTGGAAATTAATCACATTTTCACCATTTCACCTTTTCTTTGACTTTGTCCTCTCCTCTCAATCCAGGGTGTGGAATTTATCTCTAAAAGAATTAATTCTCTCATCAGAAATGTCTCCAGGTGAAATGTACATATAAAAGAAATGAAAAAAGCCCACATCAGAGGTTCCTTCAGGTTGGAGAGTTATTACAAAGACAGGTTAATATTTCCCCTTAAATTTTCAACTTTGGCTGAATGACAAAACAAGTAGAACTTTTTAGAAAACGGTTGAATCCTTCTTGTTAAGGACAGCTTTGGCATCCTGTTGCAGGTTCTTAACAACTTCAGTAAATATTTAAAATGTATTGTTTAAAAATTCATACAGCAGGCATCCCTGGTGAACTGAAATAATTCAGCCTCCAGGCATTCCCATCATAATGCAGCTAATTAGAAAAATATCAGAGAAATGCAGACCAAAGAATAAACTTCTAATACTGGCTCCATAGGAAATTATAATCCATTGGTTTCTTTGAGGTCCTTTGATCTTTCCTCAGGTGCTGGAAGTACCCAAGCACCAAGGTAAACTCTGAAAACAACAGGCCTGAAATTTTCCACTGCAATCATCTTCCATGTATTTTTTTCCTTTTCTCACATGCAACTAGCAATAAGTTATAGGGAGATGACCTCACATTCTGCCAGGAGAGGTTCAGGTTGGACATTAGGAAAAACTTCACTGAAATAGTGTTAAACATTGGAAAAGGATCCCCAGGGAAGTGGCAGAGTCATCATCTTAGGAAGTGCTCAGAGAATGAGCAGACCTGGTACTTTGCAATATGGTTCAGTGGGTGTGGTGTACTTGATTGAAGGCTGGATTGATGATCTTGAAGGTCTTTTCCACCTTGACAATTTTATGAGTACTATCTGCTTTCTGTTGGAAAACTCAATTTCTCTTTTCATTAACTTGGGAATTTGTTCCATTTCATTTGTTCCATCTTCCTTTTATAAAAGATAAGACCTCTCCAGATATGGAGGCTGCTAGAGTTGTGGGTGCTACCCATATTGATGCCACAGGTGCCATGTATTGTCACTGAGAGGTGCAGACACTGTAAGGAGGGCAGGTTGTGCCTGTGCAGGTGGCACAATACACCTGGTGATCCCAAATACCTGGTTATTGAGTGAGCTGCAGTGAGTGGGGTACACAACCTCACTGAAGCTGGATGTCTTTGTTAATAGTAACATTTCCCCCATAATTCTCAAGTAAGCATCAGGATATTTTTGTTTCTCTTCTTCAAGATGCCCTCAGCCTGAAAATGCATATTTTCCATTGCTGGCTGGGAACCTGCTGGCCCTGATGCCACACAGAGGGGAGGAGAACCCTGTCTTGCTCTAATGCCCTGTGCCTCCGAGCAATTAATTCATTAAAGAGCAGAGAGAACTCAGACTGGTGGCAGTGTCAGCCCACATTCTGTTTATCCTTTTGGCCATAAATGTCTCACTGCTCTGGAGGCATATTATCTACTCTGAGACTGGATTCCCCTACCCCCATCATTTTTTTATTGCAGAGCTCTGCTGTCTAAAATGACTTATCAAGGGCTATCAAGCCTAATCAAGGACTGGCTTGGAGTAAATAAAGCAAGAAATATGTAATGTGAACAGTCCCAATGAGGTGACCCATGATTTCTTCTGGCTGCCCTATGGCATTGCATGGAGGTGTGGGTCTGTGCCCTCCCTATGGCTTGGAAAGAGAGAGGAGAGACTCAGCCAGGATTTCTGCTTCATCTCAGCAGCTTTTGTAGTGTAAGATGGGTTGCAGTTCTCTGAAAAGCTGATGCCTCTCCTGCCACCTGAAATTCCAGTCTCCTCTGGGCTGTTTTCCACGGAGGCAGCATTCCCTGTGCAAGGTCTGCTGAACGGGAGGGAACGGAACGTTTGTTACAGCAAATGAGGCAATAAACGGCTGAGGTTATGACGGGCAGAAAAGTCAAGGTATTTATCAAATTGCCATGGGAAACAGCTTTGCCAAGTGTTAAGTAATAAACTTTCAATTATCATCTTTATGTTCCTACTGCAGAATGCTTCTGAGATCAGATTGCTTCTGGTGGTTCAAATGAGATCAGAGGTGAAGCTGTTTTTCTCTGTGAGCAGAGAGGTGATGTGTGTCCATGTGTGTGCTTATGTACTGTGCCTCTGGTACTCTTAATTTTTTTCTTTCCCTTTATTTTTCTACTTTTTTTTTTTTCCCCTGTGCCTGGGGACTTCCCCCAACTCTGGATTAACTGACCTACATGCTGATAGTAAGGATTTTAGGATAATCCACTAAATACCTCTTTGAAAGGTACTTACCTTTAGATTCTAAAAGATTATCATACTTTGTTATTGTTGTTGTTATCAGTGTAGTATCCTCCTCTGCCTGGTATGTACTTCCCAGCTGTATATTGGCTTCTCTGTCATTCCATATCTTATGGAATAAGAGAGGATTTTCTCTTCTGCTGACACCTGGTTTGACACGCTTTCTTGTCAAAACACAAGCTGTGTTTAATGTTCAACCTGTCCTTGATTTAAGTAAAAGTCAAGTCAAGCTCACATGAACTTTTCTGTAGAAGCAAAATTTCTGTGTCAGTTGATGAGTAAAAATGCTCAAAGGGAAAAAATATCCTCAAAATCCTCAGCAGTTAACAAAACTAATTCTCTAGATTGAGAAGCAGCTGAGGGCACTTGGCTTCTTCAGCCTGGAGGAGACTGAGGGAACAGCACATCACAGGCTACAGCTTGCTCATGTGGGGAAGAGGAGGGGCAGGCACTGACAGTGACAGGAGTCAAGGGAATGGCCTGAAGTTGTGTCCAGGAGGTTTAGGTTGGATACAAGGAAAAGTTTCTTCCCCCAGAGGGTGGTTGGGCACTGGAACAGCTCCCCAGGGCAGGAGTCACAGCACTAAGCCTGACAGAGCTCCAAAAGTGTTTGGACAATGCTCTCAGGCACATGGTGGAATTCTTAGGGTTGTCCTGTGTAAGGCTGTAAGTCTGCGAGTTGGACACAATGATCCTTGTGGTCCCTTCCAACTCAGGATATTCTAGAATTCTGTGGTTCTGTGACACTCTTTATATATGAACATTCATAAATTTGCTTGGAAGAGGCCACACATGGTCAGTTGCTACTGACAGATTCCAGAGCCCTTTTAACCAACCTCCAAAATTATCTGAAGCATGGAGACTAATTTTTCTGCTCTTCAGAGTTTATAGTCTTCCCATTTTATTTTTATACAGTGAAGTTGTAATTTTTAAGACCTGCTATATCTGGAATCAGCTGCACCACCTGGCTGCTTAGCCAGCAGTTCACAAACTAGCCTTGTAAAATCAGACTCTTTGAAAATATACTTGTTAAAAAGCAGGCTTCCTCACAAGCTTTCTAGTGTACTGAATTCCCACTGCAATCTAATGTGTTCTTTTATACCTCTGAAATGGCTGGTGATTTCAGAGGGAGTCTGTGATATGCTGGTTCTGTAGAATTACAACCCTAACAGCTGTAACATCACTAAAAAGATTATTCCAGAGAAAGGCTGTGTCGTAAATGAGGTGTACAAAGACTGGAACTTGCAGCTGCAGCTTCCTAACTGTGCTTGCTGCCAAAAATGATACTCCCCAGGAAAGTCCTACTCTTTCCCCATTTATAGTTTTTCTTTCAAAATAGCCAAATTTTAGAAAGTTTAGGAAAAAAGGGTATGAGTAAGAATTTTTGTTGGCTTCCAAAGTGGTGGAGTTTCAGATGATGAAGTCCTTGACAGATGAATGGCTGTAATGAGATGTCTGAGGGTTAAAGACACAGTCATGCTCATGTTTCCTCTTTCCCTCTATGGGAAGATTTTCCCCACCAGCCAAGGAGAGTAAGGCTGGGAGGCATCTGTGTTCACTTTAGAGTAGTTCTGTTTATTAGACAAGATATTGATGAAAGTGGTTTTTTTTGCTAAAGAGGTGTATTGGAAACTCCTAGCACACATATCTTCTGCAGTTTGTGCTCCAGCAAACTTCTGTTTGAGGGCTGAGAGTGGCAGACAAGGACTGCTAAAGTGTCAGAGCCAAAAGAATGGATTTAAATTTAGGAGCTGCCAGGCGAAGCATAGGGTGGGGACATATAGTAGCAAATGAGTGTTGACTGTGTTCAAGCCACATATCTCCATGCTGATCCTTAGGGTGTTTCCCTCAGCCCCCAAACCATCTCCCTTTCCAGCCTTTGCAACCAGCATTTTGAGTGAAATCACCCCCAGACACTGAATTTGGGGTGTAGCTTGCTCTTTATCATATGCTCCAAGCATGTCTAGAAGATGCTTTTTTAGACTAGGACAATCAAGGGACATGGTCAGAAGGTTCATGTTTTGAAGATGCCCTCCCCCATTCCACTAAAAAATGGCAACATAGGTGCTCAGCCCAGCCAAAATTATGTCAGTGGGATCTCATCCTGAATTTCAACTACAAAGAGATCTCTGCTGGTAAAACCTCAAGTAAGGCTCTAGATGCAGAGGAAGAAAACAAGCAAGTAGACTCTTTCCTGAGCTTAATTTTAGCATAGTACAGCTATATAGTATATATATAGTACAGCTATAAATTCTGGGCTTCTGAGTTTTAAATGTTTGAGAAATCCAGGCATTTTGTTATGCCAAAAAAAGAAATTAATCCATAAACAAAATGAAGTTTAGTTTTTATGCAGAAATTTCTATTCGTGTCAATCTGAATGGAAGAGAAGTTGAATCATACTGATTTTTCTTCCCAAGAAAATCTTTGCATCTGATTTAAAGTGTTTTGTCACTTTTCCCAAGGGTTAATTACATATTGTTACTCTGTGTCTATAGGCCTTATTACACGTGGTCTCTTAACTGCAATGTGCTGCTCTCAAGACAATTTTTTTTTTTCAGATAAATAGAAATTAAAAAAGAAGACAATGTGTGTTTTGCAAATTCTTATCCAATACAAGCTCCTGCTAATTTTTTAATCTGTATGTCTAATAGTGGATAAATAATATACTTTGAAAGATAGTAGTTCTTTTTTAAAATTGTGTGGTTTTATATTTTTCTTAATGCTGCTGTAATAATTTGACTAAGGAAAGTGTATTGTTTCAGAGCACAATTTCAAATTGGCATTGAGCTGAAAGGATCAATAATAAGTTCCAGCTCAAACTGTGAATCTTCTGATGCTTTTCTAAATGAAATCTGCATGTGTCAGGGGTATTTTTATCCCTCTGACACAGAAATCATGTTTTTCAGAAACCTTGGCTGCAGAAATAATGGCTTATTATACAAGAACAGAAAAGGACAAGATATTTTAAACCTATAGTGGGAAACATCCTCCAGTGGTATAAGTAGGTACAAACCCCTTGATCTCAGTCAAACTGCACCAGTATTCACTGCCTGAACACCTGACTGATGAGAAATATTCCAGATGCCATGTTGTTCAGGTTCCATGCTGTTTGATAATTAATGTTCTTTGTACAATATCAGCCCACAAACCCATTCAGCTTGACAGGTTCGTGAGAACGCTCTTTCTAATTTTTCAGAGTCATTTGTATCTCCTGATCTTAATAGTGACATGTAGTCATATGCAAAAAAAAAAAAAAAAATTAAAATAGCCATTTTGCTGCTTTGGATGAGAGGAGAAACCTTTTCTGGAGAAAGTTTTATTGACGGACAAATTTTTAATGTTTCATAAGTGAGGTGCAGAATTGAAATTTTATTTTTAATTTTACAAACAAAGACTTTTTTTTTTTTTTTTCCCCTGGCTTAGCATGGCATGAAATAAGATTATGTGCAATGAGTAAGTTTCAGCACAACCAAATCATATGTCTTAGTATATCCTTACTTTGACCATGCAAATATAAACAAGCTTTCTATCCTGAAAAAGAAACAAACAAAAAATTGCAATTAGCACATAATGTGTGATAAGTGGTTCTATTTAAGGGGGAGACAACTGGAAAGGGGGGTAAATGTGAAAGTCTACATTGTGCCAAGGGTCTACAGTGTTGAATGTGTTTATCCTGCAAAGGATATTTCTACACCCCTGAACTTGCTTTTAAATTTCACAGGTATCATATCAAAGTCCACTTCATGTTTCAGATGTTCAACAGCAAATTTCTGTCATGATAATTTCATCTAGATCATGAAAAGAATAACTATTCTGGTCTCTCCAGTGTACATTGTGCTGATAAAATCTTAACAGTGACCTCAGATGCAGCTTTGAATACAGAAATAGATACAGTGGCTTCTATTTTCTCATTTTTCTGATATCCCCAAATAGCTGTTTAACATTCCCAAAGCTGTTCTGTTGATACCAGTACAACCAGAATTTTACCCAACATCCTTACTTTTATTGCAGTCAGTATATTCCAGGAATCACTGGGCTATTACTCAGTGTGTGATGTTGTCTTTGCTGCCAAAATTTTATCTCAGAAGACACACAGATGGCCCATTTCTGCACATAAATATGAAGTAAAGAGCACTGGAGCAGCCTAAAGCATGTTCACCCTGTGGGAGCTGAGTCCTGCACACAGGACCCTGCCCCAGTCAGCGCTGACTCTGCTTTGCAGAGATTCTAGACCAGGTGAAATGTCAATCCTGAATCATGAAAATTTGATTTTCTTGCCTGGCAGGATGTGAGGTGCTCAGTTATAAACCATGAAACACTCAGGGATTGCTCTGCCATCATCTGTCTCTGCTGTCAGGGTGGAAACACGACTGCATTTTCCTCATGACACAAGTGTAAATTCTTGGGTCCCCTGTCTTCATCTGCTTCATAGTGATATTTATTCAAATGCAGAAGAACAGAACATTTCACAACTTGCTATTTATGGCCCAATGAAATCATGTGCCTGCCATAGTCGTGTGTACCGTCTGTTTTCCTCATTTGCAGCACTGTGTGAGAATTACATTTCATGGATGTCTGGCTGCTAATAGGAGGATGAAATCAGAAATCCAGGATGAATGTTTCCTCAATACATCAAGTTCACGATTGTGATTAAAACTCCAAAGATGTGTTGAGACTTTCCCCTTGATATCACACTATTTTTCTCAGATTTTTTTTTTTTCCTTTCATTAAAAAGGGATCTTATGTGAGGCACTGAAAACTGATGTTGAAGATGATAACATGAGTAGGAGAAAATAACCCTCTATATTTTCTTGCCCAGAATGACAGACCATCACTCCTGGGGAAAATGTGACTTGCTGCTTTGTTAGTTTGTTCCAACAATAACTCACATTTCTTTAACCCAGAGGAGCATTAAAGTGCTCTCCAGTATACATATATCTGATTACTTTCTACCAACTGAAGAAAGCAGTTTATATTTTATAGGATCAAATCTGGAAATTGATCTGAAAAAGACTATGTGGAATTGGAAAACTATAAGCAAAAAAATTCAATTGGGACTTAAGTCAAGGGAACTTCTACCTGTGAGTAGACAGAAGTTAGTTTCATAGCATAATTCCTGTTGCATCTGGGATTTTTCCTGTCATTTAATCTTTCCTTTCTTTCCATTCAGCCCTTCAAAATTAGGAAAATAGAAATATGATAAAAATTTCATTTAAACATCCAAGTGTTGTAGTGATGTTCATACACTAAATCCCTACACAAAAGTCTTGGATCAATTTTTAAATACTTTTATTTATTTTTCTGTTTGACATAGAACATCTGTAGGACAAAGTTGTGTTTAGATTTATTCCAGCAATAGTCCTTTTTCTGATAAGTATATAATTTGAAATTCTGAGTCCTTCAAGGGGATTGTCTTGAGTTGTGTTTTGGAGAGCAGTGAAATATAGGAATTTAAAATTTAGAGTTCCAAATGAATCATAAGTGGCTGAAGATATGTGTGGATGTCTGGTGGTACTTCTGAGAGGCAGGTATCTGCATCTTGATCAATCCCCTTATTCCAGAAGTGGGATTGGGATTTCTCATCTCTCCTTAAGAAGCTAGATGAGAGATAAGCACTGAGATTCTCCTGCTAATCTGTGGAAACAAGTGGTGTGACTCATTTCAGTGTGAAATGGATGTAGAGAAATGGGTCAGGAGAATCTGCTACTTTTTTTTTTTTTTTTTTTTTTTTTTGTAGACAAGTATCCTGTATGTATGTATCTAAAATAGGTGAGATGGGGTTCAGTTTGAGAGTGGGATGAATTCCCACATTGAGGCACCTCCATTCTGTTGTTAAGGCACTCTGTGTAGTCATCCAAGTGTTCCATTACTTCTAAAAGAGATGCAGTCAGTAGAGGCTGAATTAGTTCTTCTGGGTGGCTGTTTCAGGCTAAGTTCAACCACTTTTTGAGTTTTATTTGTTTGCAGACTTTAGAGGAAACAGTCAGTTCTCTAATCATAAATGTGTGTTGTCTTTTAAGAGGCTCTAAAATGTTTCATATGATATTCAGCTGCTGCTTCCAAAGAAAGCAGGACTCTCCCACACGGTGGGTAAACTGACAATTGTTTGTGAATTGCTTAAGATATAAAACCCCACAATTTTTGGGGAATAATTCTCTTTTTTATATCTTAGGAGTTATAAAATGTCATTAGATGTCTATGTTTAGGTACAGGAATTTCTCCCTAGCTGTTTAATTGCTGTTGAAAATAGAACTTTAATAATTTCATGTCTGGTGTTATTGGTGAAAATAGTAATACTTTGATGATATGGCATTTGAGTCTGCAAGTGTCCTAAATTACCCTTTTCCAAAGTATCTTACATAGATATAAGTATTCTCAGGGGACAAAATGAGAGGTAAAATGCTACTGCTTTTAAAAAGGCAATAAAAAGACTGGAGGCCCTCTGTTCCTCATGTTTTGTTGATTTTCAGATCAAATCTGAAATGTTTGCTTGCACAGCAAGCTAGTGTCTGAAATTCAAAGTGAGATGCAAACATGGAGGTGGTTTCAGCTCATTTCAGCTCTGCAGGCCCATCATCACTTCTACTGTGAGTTCTGGAAATAAAATTATGTCTCTGACAAAAGTCATATGGAATTTTAAAATTGGCTAGGCCCTCTATAGCAGAGGTAAAATGAGGCCATAAGAAATCTGAGATATTTTCTGGGGTTTGTGAAGCTGCACACAGCACTGAGTGCTCTGGAAGTGCTCCTGGTGTTCTCTATATTGATTGTATTTCTAATACAAAAACCAAAACCAATCAGGGTTAAGAATTTGATTGTGGGACACCAAGAATGATTATTCTGCTGCCAAGAATTAGGCTATGAAAATCCCACTGGAACAGAGCAGATTTGTACTATTATTTGTATTAAATAAACATTTCCTGGACAGGGATATTCACATGACAGGGACTTTTATTTAGATGTTGATGCACCTATTTTTGTTACAGCTTCTGGTTAACTACATTCACTTGACTTCACACCTCACTGTCTTGTTTGGAGATGGAGGAAAAGTCCTCTGCTTGTTTTAATACAGATGATTGATCTGAGCCTGACATTTGTTAGTTAATTAGGGCCTCTCATAAGCTGAGTCTTCATTCTTAAGAGATCGTGGATGTTCCCTGTGAGGTATGTAAATACAAGGAACTCACAAAATTAGCAATGCCAGGATTTGGAGGTTGGTCTCCTATAGATAATTCAGTTAATTAGGAAATGCTGTCAATAATTTTCAAAATGACTTTTTTTTTTTAAGATGGAAAGAAGCAAATAATCCCATGTGCCAGATTCTGTGGAAATCTGAATAGTATTTTTTGGCATAAAACTAAAAATTTGGGCTGCAGCTCAGCCTTGTTTGCAATAGATTCCTTCTATGAACAAGTGTTTCATCCAAAATGCTGTCCCAGATTCAGCTTTAGTGATGAAATTTCCTCTGCTCATAGACAACCTCTCTGTTTCTGGTGTTTTGTTCTTAGAGAATTCCTGGCCAGGAGAACCAGGAGCTGTTTTGGTTTGGCTTTTAGCTCAGCAGCCTTGTGTGAGATTGTGTAATCAGTGTTGTACAAGGTATTGGTATGATATATATTTTACTCAAGATATTCTTGTTCCTGGATGTGCAGTGTATTAGGAAAATGGGAGCAAAATTAACAAAAGGACACCTTTGCTGGCTGCAAATTTGTCATGGTATTGGGTTCATTACTTCATTTTGCTGAGATTATACCACACAATATTGAGAGATCTAGCAGAGAACGGTTTAATTTAATTTTTCTTTCCATCTGATTTTTTTTTCTGAAGCTTTATTAAAATATCTGGATGCCTTCATATAATGTATTTTGAATGCATATCTAATGTTCTAAAGACATGAGAAAGTGTGCTGAGAAACTTTCTTCATTCCTGAAATGACAAAGAAGGATTTTAGTGTGGGAAAAGCAAGTAATTGGGACAATTACTCCACAACTTTAAAATTTGCAATATTTTGCCTTGGGAAGAATTTTCATGTGATGGTTTCCTAGAATATTTTCTCATTTTATGTTTATTTGAGCATAAATATTTATATGGGAAGTGTTGGAGTTTTTACAAAATTGAAGTATTTGGTGTGTTTGCAGTCTAGTTCTGGCTGCTGATTGAAATTGTGTGTCTGCATCACCTAAACCAAAAAGAAATTAAATAGAACTTTGAGAGTACTAATTTTAAGCTGTACAAACTAGTAAAAGTGGTCATCATTGCTGTATTGTACCAAAACCACACTCAGTACTGCTATGTGGCAGTGACCAAAAATAAAAATGTAATGTCCCTTAGTTACTCTAATTATTTCTGAAATATGGCATAGAACATCCCTGTGGGCATAGACCTTTGACAAAGGAGGTTAAAAAACCCCAAACAGCAATAAAGCACTTGATAAAGTTAGCCCTTCTTAATTTTATTTGTCAGGAATAACAGTCTGGCAACAGAGCTAGGAAGGAAGTAGGAGTGGATCTAAGAGGAAGAACTGCACTGCAATGTCATGCAGATGTGGTTCCAGTCCAGCCTTGTCTTCACAAAATCTCCAGATTCCTATGCCTGATGGGGTTTCTCATATTCTCCACATGAAATTTCTTCAACCAGCTACATCAGAAAACTGCAGTTCATTGTTGGTTTGTGTGCAGCTGCAGTGTGAACGCCCAGTCAGTTCAGAGTCACTGCCAGGAGAACACAACTTCAGGGACATGGAGGTGACAGGGCAGGATGGTGGCACTGGTGCCTTCTAGAAAGCTCCTGTCTGTGTTGCTCATATTTACTTGGCTGGAAATACTTGGGTACACACAAAAAGCATTTCAGGGGAAAAGCTCCAGGCTGGATATCTTAGTCTTGTTAGAATCTCGCCTTCCTCTTCAGACACTGTTTTAGAATTCAAGTACCTGTGCTAAAGACAACACCAAAGTTAACATTTAGATGCTCTGGAGAATCAGGAATTTTCAGCCATTAATGGGCTGCCAGTGCCCCCAGTACTCCAAAAGGAAATCCATCTCCATGTCCAACTGAACCTCAGAAACTCACCATGACTTCTGCCAGCCTTTACTCATCTGAGAAGGGACCTCAGCTCCCTGAGATGACTGAGCAGAACCTTTTAGCATGACAGGCACAGCTTGATGGACAGCTGTTTGCAGCTGGAATAAGAGTCATGGCCTTAAGGAAAAGGTACAGCCCTTCTGTAAGGCAAACTTGCTGCATGAAACCTTCTGGAGGAGTTTGCCAAGATGCTGGGCTGAATTTGAGAAAGAAATATGTTTCCTGTTGTTTTGACAGACTCTGCTGACCTCCCTGTATTCAGCAGCTGTACCTCAGGCCCTGTTGTGTTGGCTTCATGTCTAGCAGTGGCACAGTTGGCCCTTTCTATTTTTGTCACAGATCAAGCAGTGCCATGACAAATAAGTCAGCCTTTTCCTCTGTTTGTAAACCACTTAATTTAGCTCTTGCTCTATAGGAAAACCTGATTCAGTTATTTATATCAACATGGCCCCAAGCACTTAAAACTAGTCACAATTCTGATTATGGCTCTGCATATTTTATTGCCTGTACTTAAATCACGCTGCTCTAAAACAGCACCTGTTCCTCCCATATTGCATCCCAGTTTAATAGTTACTGCTTATCCAAAGAGCTGTTATGAGAGAAAATGGTCTGCAGATTCTTTACTTACTATCAGTGGCCCTTGTGATTAATGTCTGCCTCAAAGTTAGGGTGCAATTTGTTAAATATTTTACTACTGATTACAAAGAAGAAAAAAACGATTTTAAGTTTTTTTTTATCCTTTTCTCTGAGCCTGAAAGTAAATCCATATTATATTCATTTCAGTATTGGAAATATTCCCTCTTCCAGTAATACCAAGACCCTGGCTCTGCTGATGCTTCTCTGACCACCTCTCTCTGTCAAGTTTTCTCACCAACATCCTTACCTTTCTAGAATCATAGCACTATAGAATGACTTGCATTGGAAGGGACCTTAAAGATCATCTAGTCCCACCCCTGCCATGGGCAGAGACACCTTCTGCTAGACCAGGTTGCCCCAGCCTGGCCTTGAACACTCCCAGGGACATTTTCCACCCTGTCACAGCCTTAAAGCATTTCTGGTGATGGGAATTGAACCACAACTGCTTGCCAAATTTCCAGGGCTCTGAATTCTGCTCTTGTCCAGTGTGTGAGGGTACAACTCCTCTTGTTGTGCTGGTCTCCTTCTGTCCAGCACTGCAAACACTCAATTCAATCCTCCTTACAAACATCAATAGCTCCACTGACTCCACATTAAATATTAGCATCTGTTGACAGTGTTTCCTTTCTAGTAACTTCAGATATTTTTATTGAATATAACAGTTTGCATTAAGAGCCTTTAACTTGTTCAAAACTTCTATCAAAAGAACAAGACAACAGAGAACTTGACTTGTTAAATATGCACATATTTTCTTGGATCAGCATAGTTGTCTTTTTTACCATATCTTATCTCCCTTATAAGATGCCTTTTGAAGTCTGAAAAGCCAAAAACCTCACCTGTAATGTCCAGATTAATTCCCAGACCTGGTATGTCCAGAACACTGCAAGAAGCAGAAGTGGTTTTGATCATTGTCTGATCATAACATGATCTATGTGCATTAAGTAAGGAGATAATGGAGACTCCATGGCCAGCCTTATCTTTGACATTTCCTGTCTCCTAAGTGCTGAGCACCCTTCCATCCAGTGATAATCTGACTCTTGATTCCAGCTGGGTGTCTACATATGCATGACAAAAGGCAAAATGTTTTCAGGCAAAGAAAGGAAAAATATTATATCATCAAGTTTTGAGGATTTGCTTTTTTTCCCTTTTTAAGCACATATAAGAATCATAGAATCATTAAGGTTAGAAAAGACCTCCAAGATCATGAAGTCCAACATGTATATATAGAGGTACACACATGCTACCTCTCTCACCCTTTCCATGAGTGATTCTCATCTCTCACACACATTCAAAATCCTATTTATATGTGGAATTTGGCTGTGACTGACATTCATCTAACTAGATGTGGACTTGGCTCATATGTCTGCACCTTGAAAAGTTACTTTCAGCTCCCTTGGAAGCCAGCAATGGTGACAGAAATCCTGTTGAAGGTATTTTCTATATTTCTACTGAGACTCTAAACACCTCATAGATACGAAGACATGTCTAGTTAGTGAGATGAATCTCATGGGCAAGTGCCTGTGCTTTAAATTTTTCACAAACAAGGACAATCAATGCAATTAATGTGAAGTATGTGCTCACTTAGAAGGTCCTCAGAATATCTGAAGGAGACTGTAACTTGTCCAAGAAAGTCTGCAGTGAATTTGATCACACAAAATGCAAAATAAGCATTAAAGGTCTGACAAGGACAGCTGAGTTTACAGCACAGTTAGACAGTGCCATGAAATTTTTCATGACCAGAAATGGAAATGCAGTCAGAGCAGTGCCAAGAAAACATATAACACAGTAGACTTTCTCTGTCATAACTGTCCCTAGTTTATTAGCTGTGACTGGTTTGTAGCATCAGGCTGATGTTCAAATCCCTCAGTTTTCTATCTGGATTCTTTGGTGATGTCCCTATTGGCACAACAGTTTGTGCTCCAAATCAGAGAGCTCCTTTACTCATGCACCAAGCAGCCCCATATCTCTTGCAAGAGGATGCATCTCATTCATCTTCTTCCCTCTCCTTTGCAGCCCCACAGAACATGATACAGGACTTTTTAAAGACTTGGTCTAGTTACTGTAGCATTCAGAATTCAGAAGACAGACAGAATTGACCTTTAGCTGTTGCTGACATTTTGAATGAGGCCAGACATTCTGATAAATTCCCAAAAACTTTATATAGACTTATGTCCAAGCAGTTTTGACTTCAGTCAGGTATAGAGTAGAACTTTAAAAACATAATTATTTAAAAAAAAAAAAAAAAAAAAAAAAAAAAAAAGTGAAAAAGTGTGGGGCTCTTTTCTAAATACATGAAAATAAAATAAGGTCAGTCCCCTAAAGAGCCCTAATTTCCTGTATGAAACCAACAAAAGAGCCCGACTGAGAAGAATAGATCTCCCTTTACTGGGAAGACAAACTCAGTCAAATGTGAAAATGATGGATAATTCTGTCTGAGTGTCCTAAATAGGCTTCAAATAACTTGCTGCCTTTTGATGCATTTTGTGTTTCTAAGACTGACAACAGGAATATCAGAAAAAAGGGCGAGGTGAACAGTGGGAATAAGACAGAAAAACTGCTGAAGATTTAAGACTATGTTCTGAGTCTGAAATTTTAGCTCTCAGTTGTGTATAAAATATTAAAACATCTTTTTCTTTTTAAGGTCATAAATAAGGAAAATAAGTCAGAGAAGGAACAGGTGGGAAAGGAGAGATGAAGAGGATTATGTAGCAGTGGGTACCTAGTTCAGGACAAAGTTTGTATTATCTCCTTTTGCTTTCTGTTTTGCTCTTCCTCCTCTTCTGTCTGAGTTTCCCCTGCTGCTTAATTTCTTGCACAATACCAGCAGCAGGTTGTTATTAACTGGTGTAAGCAGATAGTGATTTGTGCTAAGCTGAACTCAGCACTGGTGTCCTGACAGGCACGTGCTAACAGAGGACAAATCGAGGCTGCTCTTCATTCTACCTTTTTTTTTTTTTTTTTTTTGAGTGCTCTGACCTAAATTTGCACAGCTGTGTTCACATTTAATCCTGTGTAATAGCTCAAAGGCTTTATATCTCATAAGAGCAGCCTACTGGCACCTGACATTTATTCTGGCCCTCTTCAGTTCTGCCCTTAAATCCTCTGGAACAACCTGGTATTTTTTGGTTTTTCTCTTAGTAGATTTACTTCTCTATCTAAATACCCTTGAAATGACCAGTTTATGGAAGGTATAATCTATATTTGCTTCACAGTCTTCTTGGACCTGGTGACCTGTGCAAAATCCCTAGTGTAGATTGGTCTCACAAACAGAATGTGAAAGGAACTGCAGTAAGTTGTTGACTTGTTTTCTTGAGTGATTTTCTTTGGACCCTTTGGTTACAATTTGTTTTCCCCCCATGTGGTCCATATATTTGAAGCTATTGATCTAGAGTGAAAGTTCTCAGCTGTAGGTTTCAGTTGGTTTTAATCTTAATACTAATTTTCTTGCTGGAGGTTGAATGGGCATTTACCCCCAGTGAACTGGGTACCACTGGTACTTTTTGAAATCCAGTTGTAATGGAAAAAGACAAATCACACTGGAGTTTGTAAATGCAAAAACCCCTATGAAACCATAAAATAACACAGATCCTTTCTTATTTTCTCCACTCTGAATACTCTTTTGGCTATGAGTAATTTTTTAAAGGGTCATTTAATATTTGGGTCTCTAACCCATTACATTTCAGTAGTAGCTAATCAGCAAACCTTGGGAAAAGTGACTCATGGTGTTGCACACTGTGAAAATATGTTTGATGCATCTGACAAAATTTGAATATTGATTTTCCTAAGAATATTAAACAGCAAACTTTTTTTTTTTTTTGTAATATTTGAAGATTTTTTTCAGGGCTTGCATCCAAACTGAGTTAGCACTTTGGAGTATAAACACTGAATTAGTCTTTATAATTTTAAACCAGGCTAAATGCTTATGCACTGGATATAAAGCATGTTTCACAGATGTGACTGAGCAAGATTATGTGTCATGTTTTGGTTTTTTTTTTACCTGTATCACAAATCTTTACTTTGGTTTCAATACTGGAGGAAATATGCAAGGAATTACAGCAGGCTGGAAACCTAAAAACCTTATCAAAAGAGCTGCAAGGGATTATCTGTGATGCTATCTCATTCTGCAAATTATGGAGGGAAATGTTAGGTGGTTGTAAAGATTGGAGACCTCACAAAGCAATCCCTGACACTTCCATGACTAAGAGAGCATTAAAAGGTTCATCATGGTGGAAAATAACTTGATTTCCAGGGAAGACTTAAGACTGAAATCTTAATTGAAATACACAGGAGAACAAACAGAAAATCACAAACATGTTTTGAACCAAAAGTCTAACAAGACTAACAAGTTTTTGGGCTTTTTTACATCATAAAATCACAGAATCATTTAGGTTGGAAAACACTTTGAAGATGATTGATTCCAACTGTGTATGTACAGAATCTCCTGTGCTGATTTTAGCTGGGAGAGAGTTAATTTTCTTCAGAGTGGCTGGTATGGGTCTGTGTCGGATTTCACAGGGAAGTTTTCATCACTGCTGAGCAGAGCTTACACAGAGTAAAGGACTTTTCTGCATTTTTCACCACCCCACCAGCAAGGCTGGGGGAGCACAAGGAGCTGGGAGAGGACAGAGCCAGAACAGCTGACCCCAACTGATTAGAGGCATATTCCAGGCTATATTCCATCCTCCAGCAGATAAACTAGGGGGAAAGATGTCCTGGGGCTGCTGCTCAGGGGCTGGCTGGACACTGGTCAGTTGGTGGTGGGCAATTGTTCTTCATTTGCATAATTTTTCATTCTTGGATTTTATGTTACTCTTTTATTTTTTTTTTTATTTTTCAATACTCTTATTAATAATATTTTTACTAATATTATATTTGAATTATTAAACCATTTTTGTCACAACTCACAAGTTTCCTCACTTTTATCCTTCCAGGTCTCTTCCCCACATCCTGCTGGGGCTAAGTGAATGTGTTGTGTGTTTCTTGGTTGCCACTGGGGTTGAATAACAGCACTTCCTTTTAGCACCTTTGGAGCTCTAAGATTTTGAGATGATAGATTGATAAGAGCATATTAGAAATTATTCCTTTGTTAACATTTGTGGATTACAATATTGGTTAATCTGTTCTTGAGATCAGTTTCTGTGATCTGGGCCATGTGCTTTTTTTTTTTTTTTTTTTTTATCTTCTTTCAAAGAGTGATGTTGGCTTTGCAGTTTGCTTGCTCTGCAGTGATTAGTGATGTTTTGCCTGGGAGGTTTGTTACTAAAACACTGATCTTGAGTTTAATCTGGTATTTGGACTCTGACCTGAAGGCATGATTGTACTTCTGGTACCTTCTTATGGAGACAATTAATAAGGAGTCCCAGTCTTTGGCAGGAACAGTCTTTATTCAGTTTTCCTCAAGGAAAGACTTACAAAGCCAAAGGAAATGGGAACACATGGAAGGAGATACTGGGATCTGAGGAAATCAGCTGTGTTGGAACTGATCTATAATGACCTGACATCCAGGTACTAGGATGAAATCTGTGCTCACCATCCATGTGGTGAAATTTCTCATGAGATGCGCTCACATCATACACCCACAGCCAGGTGACAATGAGCTGGACAGACCAACTATTGATGAGCAGGCCAGACAACTCTGAGAATGTGACAATTGAGACTCCTTGGTGTGGAACAGTTTGCTTTCACATGGAGGCCTATCCAGTACACCTGGAATTGACTATTCCAAAGGTGAAAACATAATCCTCCCATTTGTTATGGATTAATACAGACTGGACTAAAACAAGGGGCATGTTCCCAACACCTGCAGAACATTAGTGACATCATTTTGTGGGGCAACACAGCAGGAGAAAGTGTTTGAGAAGAAAAGAATAATCCAGATTATTTTGAAAGCTATTTCTGCTATAAAACAAAGTATGGTAAATAATCCTGCACAGGAAATTCAAATTTTAGGACTAAAAGAGCAAGGGTAGATGTTTTCATATCTCAAGGGGTGTGATTAATAAAATAACAACTAAAAAAACAAAAGCATAAGGTTTTTTTCTGTGTCATGGTATTTTTGGAGAATGTGTGTTCCAGGTTGTGTTCCAGGTTGATCTGTACCAGTTATAGACTCCCTCTCTATTTTCTAAGAAGAAGGATTTTAAAAGGGGTGCTGAGCAGCAGAAAACATTTGAACAAACTAAATGGGTGATAATTTTGGCCAGTCCATACATGACAAGATGTAAAAACTGTGCTTTATAACCCAGACAGGGGTAATGGCTCCATCTGGAACACCTGGCCAAAAGAGCCTGGAGAGACTCTAGGCTGGCCTCTAGGGTATAGAAATGGGACATGGGGGATCTAAAGCCTGTTACACTCCAACTGAGAAAGAAATAGGAGCAACATATGAAGGAATTTGAGACTCTTCAGAGATAGCTGGTACTGGAGCACAGGTGAATTTTGTATCTTGCTTTTCTGGGGTCAGCTGGGTGCTCAAAGGGAGGGTCCCCTCCAGGCATCATGCAATGATACATGATACATACAGTAAGTGGTTGCACTGGTGATGCAAAAGGGTCAGGCTGGAAATCCTGAGTGCCTGGGAATTGTGGATATGTTCATGGACTGGCCAGGGGGCACGTGCTCTTGTACCTAGGACTGTGACACTGATGGGAGGGTGAACCAGACTGCCAGAACTGAAATGGTTCTGGAGGATCTGGATTTGGAACCTATGGGTGAGCTATTTATAGCTCAATGATTCTATGACACATCAGGACATTTAGGAAGAGAGGAAAAATAAATGGGTTTGTGATCAAGTGGTAGACTTGGCTACTGATGGCATTGACAAGCCTTGCCACTTTTTGTATCTTTAGTGTTGCACTTAGATTGGCTCCTTTTAAAGTGTAAAGGAAATATCTTACTGCCACTCAAAACCTTAGAAGTACTAGCTTGATTTATTTTAGCAAAATTAGGTGTTAACTTCTGAAATCACCTTGAAGGTGAAGACCTCACCTCTCTCATTTTGCTGATGTGCTGGCAGGAAAAGCTGACAGGCTCTGTAAAGTGGAGAACAACTAATGACAGCGTTGTAGTGAAAGGACTTACTGACATTTGTGACTGCTTTGTCTCAGGAAATTAATGTGTGCTCAGGCAAGGCACTGAGATGCAATCACTGTCCTAGGAGCTGGGACCTGGTTCAGATGCATGGAAGTGAGCAATTAAAAAGGAAAACAACAATGAAAAAGAGATTTGGTCTAATTAGTTTGCTGCTTCTAGTCCTTTCATCTCAGAGCATATGTGTGTGCTTACTGTCCTCCTTGTATTGTGCTCCTCTTACTTTTCTTACTTAGAAGTACAGTGGGTGAAGATATTAGTGGAGAGGAGAATAAAGAGAATCTCACTGTGACTTTATTCACTTAATCAAGGAATTCCTATTAAAGAAATAAATGGATACAAATACCTAGCTTGAAACAAGTGCCAACTTCTGAAAAAAAATCACAACGAAATAAAAGATGCTTTAAAACTAAAAATGACAGTGGTGATATCCTGCAGACAGTATGCTCTTGAGAGGTAGCTGTGCTTTCTTAAATGAATGCTTCTAGGTTCATGAGTCATTGGCCTTGGCCACATGGCATTTCATTCTTTTCTCCTTGCTGTATTTTTCCTTTCTCCCCCCTTTTTTAAAACCAGTTTCTGTTATGGAGGTTTTTAAGAGTGATGTAAACACACACAAAAAAAATAGCAGTTTATGTTTAAAAAATATGGTTTGTTTTTTCCTTGGATGTAATTGTACAAATGCTAGAAGGTTCAGATTATGGAGTGTGCTGTCCTTCTATCCAATGTGCTTTCTCCCCATCTCACCTTCCTTAGCTCCTTTTGTTTGGGGTGACAGTGATTACTGTTTGTGGGGAATTGTCAGATTCATTTTTATCTTCAAGGTCTTTATCAGTGCTGTGTTTGGTACATAATCAACTAATCACTTCCTGGCAGAGGGCTTGGTCAGTTGACTGGATCCCTAAAATGCCATTAAGTACAAATACTGCAAATTAAAAAGGTTGCATTTAGCCAGTATTATTTCTTGGTTAGTCTTCAATGCAGAAGGTATTTCCACTGACAGCAGTGGGGATGGGGGGAATAAAATTCAGCCTTCCCTTAAAAATGCAAGTGAGACAGTCTCCAATCTTTAAATATATAGATTTTATATTTTATAGATTTTAGGCTCTATTTATATAAAAGATTCTGGTTTTCAGTTGGTGTGTCCTTGCTCTAAGTAAAGTGACAATAGAAATTGACTGTCCCTTGGTAGGACACCAACCCAGCTGGAAGGACAAACTGTCAAACTGGTGACCTGCCTCGTGCCACTGGTGCATGTAGGACAGCACAGCACAGCCAGTGACAATGGCAGCACCATCTGAAACAATCCATGCTCTGGAGTGACCAGGGTGACCACAGCCACTGCTTTTACAGGAGCAGATGGCCAAAACACTTCCCATGTTGCTTTATTAGCTTTGCATTGATATTTATTAGTGTTGTCTTAAGGTCTCTTTTTGTAAAATGCAAGGAGCTTGATATAGAAACAGACATTTCAGAAATACAAATATACTAAAGCCTTCCCAAATATGACCTCTATATTTTTCTTTAAGCTGCTTATTAGATAACTGGTGATACTCCAATACTGGCAGCATTCCCTATTGTGTTTACAATGCTGATGTCATGGCAACCTTCAGTATTATTTTTACCAACTATTGCTCTATTTATAACCCAAGGTTGTCCTGCACAGGGTTTGATCAGAGATCCTTCATGAGCCCTTGATTTTGGAGGGTTATGATAAGGTTCCTTTAAGCAGGCACCTGGTACAAAAATTAAAAATTAGTGCATCTTTTTAATGACTTAATATTTTCTTGGTCCAGTGGTGCCTGGAGCTGTTTTGTAAAATTTCATAGCTTCTTGCATTGAAGAATTATACCCATGTGTCAAAGCAGGATTCTTTGAACCTTGCTAAGTGCTAAGAAAATAAGGTGCACCAGAGGCCCCTTTTAGTATCTGTGAGGTGCTCCCTGAAGTACCAGGCTCTAGTGCTGGGGGCACAGATCTGGGTGATGTGATCTTCTGGTGAGGTGGATGGAAGTTCAAACTGGTGTAGCAGGTGCTTGCACTTTAATTCTGGTGAACAGTGAGGGAAATAAAGTTACAGAAATAATTTTTCATTTGCTTGTTTTTTGATTTTAGGATGACTTCTGTATTTGTTTTGAAGAGGTATAAAGTTTGAAAAATATAGTGCAAACACAGAGAAGACCTGTGTGCATATTTCCATGTCTTAAATTTTCCCTATACCTTAATTCATTTTAACTTCACATCATCATTTCTATCTTTGACAATACTGGTACTGGGCTGAACTGGCTGGCCATCCATTCACACCTCTGCTCTTTAAACTGGTGACTTCAAAAGCCTGGAGTTTCCTTTGATCCTAAGCTTTTGGTCTAGGGAAATATGCCTCAACCCAACATGCAGATATATTGCCAAAGGCAATTCTTTTAATTAAAACTCTCCTCAAGACTAAATACCTTGTCAGAGTATTGCTTTGTGGTTTGCATGGTTTCCTACCAGCTTCCCACACAGTCTGCTTTTTGACTCTGGCAAGGCTGTCACACACACAGACACTCACTCATAACCAGGTGGATATGTCATATTCATGCCTTACAAACTGTGTACAACTTCTTAATCTGTGCCAAAAAAGCAAAAGGACAGAGTATTTCTTTCATTCCTGCTGAAATGGGGACAAAGGAAACTAAAAGTGCTGCTGTTCCTGCCCTGCACTCAGCACTGCTTAGGCTGTAGCTTGAGTGCTGTGTCCAGTTCTGGACCCCTCAGTTTAGGAAGGATGCTGAGAGGCTGGAGCAGGTTCACAGAAGGGCAGCAGGGCTGGTGAGGGGTCTGAGTCCTACGAGGAGCATCTGAGGGAGCTGGGGCTGTTTAGCCTGGAGAAGAGAAGGCTCAGGAATGTGACTTTATTTCCCTGACAGGAGGTGCAGCAGGCTGGGGTCAGTCTCTTCTCCCAGGCAGCAGCAGCAGGACGAGGGGACACAGCCCTGAGCTGCACCAGGGGGGTTAGGCTGGATATTAGGAATAAAGAGTGACTTTGGCATTGGAATGGGCTGCCCAGGGAGGTGCTGAGTGTCCCTGGAGGTGTTTAAGCAAAGACCAGGTGTGGCACTCAGGGCCACTCAGGACAAGGTGGTGTTAGGTCATGGGTTGGACTCGATGATCTTTTCCAGCCTCATTTATTCTGTGATTCTCTGACAAGAAATAGAGTTTGAATGTACCTTCAGTACACCCAAATCATGGCCTGACACAAGCTAATGTAGAGTTCCTTACCTCAGAGACATATCAGATGTGAAGTTTAGCAATTCTCTCTGTCTTTCTCACAGTTATAGACATATATTACATGTATTTTATATCACATTACTGTCATTCCAAAGTTTGAGGATGGTGAATGAAAAATTAATAAACTTTTAACTCTGGAATGAGATATTTTGAAAAAAACTATAGTGCTTGAAATGATAGCCAGAAAAAAACCTTAGTTTAAAATAATCAGTGTAATAAGCCAGTCAGTTGGAAAATTACTAATCAGGAGAAAGCCTTGAGAAAGCTAAAGCTTAATGCTTATCTGAGGACTTCATGTATCAAAATCTTCTTCACTCCTGCTTCATTAAAGGACACAGTCAAATCTATGAGAGCCATGAAAATTATTGATTAACACCTCTGGAGAAATTTTTTGCTTTGCATCTGAGCTACATATTCCTTTAAAGCCCTGTATGTCACAAAAAGGGGAATTGTTAAGAGCCCTGACATGGGTCTTCCTCAGAGAATGAATTTGGCTGCTGTCAAACAACAACTAAAATGTTGTTTATGAATGTGTTAATGAAAAAAAAAATTAATCTTTACCCTCTCATTGATCCTACAGAAAATTTCTAGGCAGCTTGGCAGATTGCCAGGAGAACATTTACTGGGGATACAGGGGAGAAGGAGGGAAGGGCAAAAAATAATTGAAA